>CM056739.1:68988510-70336843 GCA_029844215.1 Przewalskia tangutica | reverse complement strand
GCGAACAACTCCTGCTGTGGAAGCTGTAGCTGCTAACTTGGTCAATAACATAATCGCTTCCTCACGACTCCTAAAGTCTTCTCTAATCGAAATCAGAGGCTCGTCTTTGGGGTCTCAAAACTGGCGCAGAAGAACTTGCCATGTGGAACAACATCCAGGTATACCGGCACGAGCCCTATCAACTCTTCGAGTCTGACTAGTAGCTCCTGCTACTCATTTGCCCTTCTGGGCGGCTGTTGCCCTCCTTGGAGGCATAGCTGTAACACAAAAATACGTCAGAGAGGAATCATCTTACTAACACAGCTCTATGGCACGATCTCAGAGTGAGAAGAATAGAAACTAACTCCTAAATGTCCTGTAGCCTCCTGTTTATGGGTGTGGCGCGCAACACACCGATAAGCAAGACTCTACTAGACACGGTCTGTAGACATTCAGGATCGATCGCGATACCACTCTGTCACACCCGAACCGGGCGTGGATGGTGCCCTACACGGGCACCGCTTCTACCTTAACAACTAAGTACATTGCGGAAATTAGTATGACTCATTTTTTTTTCTTTAAAATAAACGTCGTGCAAGGCAAAGCCGACAAGGCGCCATATATACATAAACAACAGACACAACTGCATAAAGAGTCCAATCCACATATGAATACAGACTTAAGAGTTAAATCAACTATGACGGACAAGGCCCCCGTACCCAAAACTGCATAAAGCTCACATCAAGGATATATACCAAAAGATAAACTCTGAACAGAGGAGCTATCCAAAACCTCGAGCAGGATCCTACGCCGCCGATCACCGAACAGCGTACCTAAACTGCGGCGTGAACGGCCTCAAGGAGGTCGACGAAGAATGTACCAAGTATGTGAGCAGAAATGCGTAATAAAATCATAACGATCTAAACAAAGCGGAGACATGTATGATAGCCAACCTACGATTACATAATACATAAGCGATCCACATCAAGTCGTGACGCAGGCCTCCAGTCATTACCCAAATATAACCATGGGTCTCACGCCCATAACATCAATCATGCCCGTGGAATCTTTCCTCCGCCGGCGATCCATGATATAGTACAACACCAATAGGCATACATGAGCACCAAGTCCCACGGTGGTATAGCATCTTGGGGTTTACCCTCACTTATACTCTTACCCCGGAGAAGGTGGTAAAGCGGTGGTATAGCATCTTGGGGTGTACTTCACATATACTCTACCTCGGAGAAGGTGGTAAACAGGTGGTATAGCATCTTGGGGGTGTACCCTCATATACTCTACCTCGAGAAGGTGGTAAACAGTGGTATAGCATCTTGGGGTGTACTCTCACATATACTCTACCTGGAGAAGGTGGTAAAGCAGTGGTATAGCATCTTGGGGTTTACCCTCACATATACTCTACCCCATCTCGTGACCATCAAACAAGACATAAGCACTACCATGTCTTCTATAAAAATCAGAATTTAACCCAAGTACTACAAGTAGCGAGCATACGTGGAATCCCACATCACCGCTTCGGTGCGTCCCAAGAACTTACAACAAGACAATCGACCTTCAACCGAGAGTCGCGGCAACTTAATAAAACATAATACTTGCACTCAAGGCTATTACCAGACATATAGGCAAGTTCTCAATTAACCAAGCCAAAGTACTTATCAGGCACAAATAGAATAAATTCTCATTTAACAAGCCAAAGTACTTATCCGGCACAAATAGAATAAATTCTCATTTAACAAGCCAAAGTACTTATCCGGGCACAAATAGAATAAATTCTCATTTAACAAGCCAAAGTACTTATCCGGGCACAAATAGAATAAATTCTCATTTAACAAGCCAAAGTACTAATCCGGGCACAAATAGAATAAATTCTCATTTAACAAGCCAAAGTACTAATCCGGGCACAAATAGAATAAATTCTCATTTAACAAGTCAAAGTACTAATCAAGGCATACATAGAATAATTCTCTTTTAACTAGTCAAAGTACTTATCAAGGCACACTTTAGACAAATTCTCAATTTATCAAGCCAAAGTACTACATACGTACATTCTTTTATAAAAGACTCATTTCTATGTAAAGCCACAAGATACTAACACCCGTAGTATCAAGGCGTGTCTATTTTTCAAAGTAAGTTACTACACTTTTAGAAAACTCATTTCAAAGCTTGAAATCAAGTAACTCCAAATTTTCACAATCTAGGCAACTTATGCCGATTTAATCAAAATAGACAACTTCCTAAACCTTCCATAAAGCCGTTATAACCAACTTCCCATAAAGCCGTTATAACCCTTTATGGTTTTAGACGTATCCATTCCTTCAATAACCAAGAGACTTATACTATTAAAACCAAGTATCACATACTTACAAATCAAGTTCTTAACTTTCAAAATACTTCAAGTCTCTTACTAGTTAGAAAACAAGTTTTCTTCTACTTTTTAAACCTCAAGTAACTTCACCCTTAACGCAAGTTACTTCTCTTAAATCTTGTCATTTCTCCTCTTTTAAATCAAATAAGTAAATCACTCCTTTGACTCCCCTAAAGTCATTATAATGACCTTTAGGTTTTAGAACTAAGGCACTAGCCAAAAGATTTGGAAATCACTTCCTTTTCAAGTTTCTATGTACTTTAAGAAAAATACCTTCACTTTTAAGAATCCAAACTTCCCTAAGGAAATGGATTATACTACTTACAATTTAAACATCAAAGTACACTAAGGAAGTACATAGAACAAATTCTATTTTAGGCAATCCAAATACAAGCAAGGAATGGATCATTCGAGTAGAACTTACTTTCTTTATTCTAAGAATCATGCTGTAAGAGGAGATAGTTCACATACCTTTTCTAAATCCACAAGCTGCGAATACACCGTACGTAGAAGTGTCAACCTATAATGGTCACAACAAGGCTATCAACTTCTAGTCTCTATGTAGAATAATACTAAGTATTTAGTCTCTAATTCTACGGAAAATCGGGCAGCACTTCCTTTGTTTCTACTCACTTTGCCACCTTTTCAAGGCCGAATACAATAACCAACAAGCCACATTTAAGGCTCCCAACAACAACCAAACAAAAGGGACTACACGCCTTACAATACGTGTAAAATTCCGCCCACAATTCATAATACGAAGTAGTTCGACACTTACTAGTCATTCTCGGCCAACAATGACTCAACACAAGCCCTTTTCAATCCTTCTTAAAATTCCAAGTTCTAAGGTCTAACATGTTATATAGTCTAAACAACTTCAACAACTGCAATTTCCTTCTTTATACAACATGCGACGCTTAGACTAATAATCGACTAGAATTGAAATCTTAAAGTTAAACATGCTAGATTTCGGATTAGGGTTCCAATAGCCAATATCCTTATCAATACTCATACTATATATCTCATGCTTGCTAATAACCATAGCTACAATCATAAGTAAGCCTTAACTATTAAAACGACAAAATTTATACCTTTCAAAGCCCTTAAAATTTCCAAGATCCAAAGTCGCGCTTAGCAATTCTTAGCTCCTTTCCTTAAGTTCCAATCCGCCCAAGCACTCCTAGAGGCCTACGAAGAACCCATCTTCAAGTTCTAACTTCAAAGTCAAGAACTCACTTAGTTTCCGCTTGCGACTAACGTAAAAATACGTTTTTCCAAATCTTTCTATCGAGATTACCTTACAATACCCTAAGGACCGTTGGGTTAAAGTCTTGTGGCTAATGGATCAAAATCACAAAATTTTTGTGTGTGTGGGAGCAACCCGAGAGCACAATCGCTAAGCTCAAAGTTTCTTGAAAATTTTTCTAAGTATAGAATGCTCAAGTCTTGCTACTAGTAGTATACTTATAACACAATGGAGGGCTTGGATAAAAACACTTGTTAAAATTGGAGGGAAGAGATCAAGCCAAATGGCTCTTGACTTAGTCAACTTTGTCAAGCTCTATGAGACTAATCTTCTACATAGGTCAAATGACCATAACACCCTTGCAATTTTCGTCCAACACCACATGTGGGAGTGCCACGTGTCGCCTCTCATTCGTCCATAAAATTAGAACCTCGTGGCCCACAAAATGTAAAATTCCTCGAGTGGGCCCCACGTGACCAAATCCGTAAAAATAAATTTCCATAGTGTTAATAAGTTCTATACTTTACAAATAATACATTTTGAGAATCCAATTCTCAACAACGAACATTTTTCCTTTCCGACGTCCGGAAGACTTTCCGTCGGAAAAACAATCCTTCCTTTCGTACTAATTTCCAAGTCTTGTGTTCCTTACGTACATTCACTTACACATGTCCTGAACTTACGGGGTGTAACATCTTTCCTCTTAAGCAAGATTCACATTACCATATGACTCTAAGTCAAATGGTTCTAGGTAATCTAATTTCCTTAATCTTGATATTCTTGATTCATTGATGTGACCAAGTCTGCAGTGCCATAAGTAAGTGGGGTTTCTTGGATTACTTATTTTAGCTCATTTATTTTGAATATTGAAAATTTCATGGCCACAGTTTAAAACATACAATTCATCCACAAGCGGTGCATTTCCACAAATAAAACCATTATAAGATAAAACATAATTTTCATTGGTAATAAATGAGGAAACCCCCTCAATGTCAAATATAAAGACATAAATAATATTCCTCGTTAACGAGGGAACAAAATAATAATTATTAAGTTCTAAACAAAAGCCTAAAGGTAAATCTAGTCTATAAGTCCCCACGTGTTCAACATCAATTCTTGTTTCGTTTCCAACGCGTAGATCTATTTCCCAAGGTACATCCTTTCTGCTATCAATTAGCCCCTGCACAGTGTTACAAATGTGTGAGCCACTAGCGGTATCTAATACCCAACAGTGAGAATTAGTTGTAGACATATTTATTTCAATAACAAACATAGCTTGTCTAGCAGGGCAGGAAGCACCTTGTGCTTTGTCTCCCCCTGGGGCTGTACAGTCCTTCTTCCAATGCTTTTTCCTATTGCAGTTCATGCACATATCCTTAGCTGGCATTACCCTTTTCTTCTTCGCACCTCCCTTGAGCTTCATTGATGTGGGCGCAGCGATACCTTTACCCTTCCTCTTATGAAATTACTTACCTTTCGATTTGGAATGACTAGAGGATCTAACCATAAGCACAACTTTGCTCTTAGAGATTGAAGATTCAAAAGTTTCAAGCATGTTATGTAATGTCGTCAGTATCGCTTTAGTTTCATCCATATTGTTATTAATGATGAAACTCTCAAACGAATCAGGAAATGGATTTAGGATAAGCGTGGAAGCAATCCTGTCATGAAACTTAATATCAACTGAAGCCAACCTTTCAATCATCCCAATTTCATTCCATCTTTCCCAAAATTCTATAAACATGTTTACTCGTTATTCTCCACTAATCATAGACATACACATTAGAGATCATCATGACTTTCAATCTTTGTAATGTAGGCTTAGGCAGGGGTAGGTAAAAGTAGGCATTTAGGCTCAATTACGTACCATAAACATTTTCCATTCAATTTCTTTCATTCTTTTTAGTTTCATACTCATTTTCTCCCTTCTTTTCTTTTGAGATCATGATACATATCATTCTAAGAACAAAGACCCCCAAACTTATATTTTTGCATATTTTTGTTTGGGGTGCATCAAACTTTTCGCTCTCCTTCTATTTCTTTTTCAACACTCTTCATCCCACGATTTTTATTTTTATTTTTTTTCATTATCACTTATGGCACAACCAGGGAATCATAGGGTGTCAAACAAAGATTTTATTTAGGCTCAAAGGGGCTGACTAGGGATACAATTTGTGTCAAGATAGGTAATGAATGGTAAGAATGTCTATCAAAGAAACGTCTGAATCATCTTCCTAAACATGTATACTTTAACTATTTCGCCTCAAATAACAAGCAAACATATTTTCTAGACATTTTTCAACCTTTCTTTTCATAACTGACAACACATATGCTAGCCACAAATATCCCAAATAATTAGATGTTCATGAATTTTTGGCATATCTAACTTAAGCACACATATTTATGCTTTTAATTCCATTATATTGTCCCACTTTATCGACTCAATGTCTTTAGCAACTACAACATGTTTGATCCATAAAAATAATTGACTAACAATTTGACTCACAAAAGACTCAAAACAAAACAAAAAAAAAAGTAAGATCTCTCCCCCAAACTTAATCGACACATTGTCCCCAATGTGTGAAGACTAAAAATGAAAAAACACTTACTGACACAACACAGCGGTCATAACGGAGGTCTGGGGGAAGTATTTTTGAAATTGCACAGCTTGGGACCCTCTGAACTTTTGGCGTCGCGGCCCTACTTTTAGCTGTCGCGACGCTGTGCTAGTTATTTTCCGTTCTGTATTTTTCTCAATTCCTGCTTTTATCTGTCATCCACAAACACTCAACATACCAGATCGTGAGACTGTTCAAGTCAATATAAAACAACCTAAAACAAAAATTGAAATAACATAATTAAAATATTGGTGCCTCCCAAGTAGCGATGTCTTTAACGTCTTTTAGTCGGTGATGCGCGTAATATGCACACACTTTTAAACGCAAGTGCACGTTATCGTATCAAGTAGTATAGTCTTAGATAAGACCGAATATCATCCTCTAGGATTAGGGTTCAAGTACCAACTATCTATTTTCTAGTATCTATTTGGTGAATTAATGATTGATTGTTTTGTTTATAACTAAGAATTATTAAAGACAAGTAAATATAAAGAATTACTTCAGATGTGATGAGAATAGGGCTTCTATGTATCCTCACTATCCGCTTATGCTACTTACTAATGCATTACTTATGGTGTTCTTCTTTTGGAGAAAGCAGGTTTTAAATCGTTTTATACTCCGTTAGGGTTATATAAACACTCAACCCAGATTGTTCCTTACCTAACTTTCACGATAAGGGTAACTCTATAGGAGGATTAAGAACAAAACCTAGTTGGCCACGCACAATGCGCAAAATTAGGGTTGTTAAGCCTCTCATCAACGCTTACAAAACTAATTGAGGTATTTTCATCCTCAATTCAAGCTGTCTACCCAACTTACAAAGATATTCACAATCCCCTTTTCGTAACTGATTAGAAATCATATAGTGATAACTAGTTGTCAATTAGCTACCAAGAATTCAACTCAATTATTGGATAGATCTCTCAATAAGAAAAATAACCATAAGCATGCATTAATTTATAACATAAGTTTCAAGAAGTTCAACATAGAAAGCCCTATAGGAGAATTAGTTCCTAGCCATAAAGATGACAAGAACTAATTCCATGTTCATCATGCAAAAACTGAATTAAAGAAAAGAAAAAGGAAAGAAATTACTAAGTTTAGGTCTCCAATCTCCTAGCAAGAAAAGCTTGTGTTGTCAATAAAGGGAACCCTCCAAAACTGCCTAGGGTTCTCCTTATATAGGTTTAAAAACGTCTCCTTCTTTTCCCTGCAGGCCTGGCCCAAAAAATCCGTCAAAAGACCTAATTTTTCCGCGTCGGCGCCGCGGCCCTGCAGATAGGCGCCGCGGCGCCGGAAGTTCTGTAATCCGTCTGGTGTTTTGGCGCCGCGGCCCTGATATCTGCTGTCTGAGGGCGCCGCGGCGCTGAATCTTCTGTAGCTCCTCGGATGTTTAGGCGTCGCGGCCTCGTCTTCGGTAGGCGCGCGCCGAAGTTTTCTGTCCTCTTCGGATAGTGGCGCGCGGCCCTTTAAGCGCCGCGGCGAATCTTCGCGCTTTCTGCGAATGATGGCGCCGCGCTCGCTTCGAGGCAGCGCCAGCGCTGGTCCGATTTTTGCCTTGTTCGCCAGTTTCTCTGTTTTCATCTCTGGCATCTCCTCTTTTGCCCTCTCTTTGCTCCTTTTTCGCCATTTGGCCATTTCAACCACTTTGACTCAATAGAAAGAAAAACTATCCTAATGCGACACTTATATGTGCAAAATGGGACAAAAGATTAACTAAAACAGACTCAAAAGGTGTATACAAAATACACCAATCAAATACCCCCAAACTTAACCTTTGCTCGCCCTCGAGCAAAGATAGAAAGAAATAAACTAAAAGACTTAAAGAAACGAAAAATAAAAGACTCCCTGTCATTAATCACTTTTGCTGCATAAATGTTAACTAGAAAAACATGAAGGTTAGCAGAATAATATGCAGGAACATATAGCATGAAATTTTCAGCACACTAAACACATGAAGCTAAATATTTCGCAAACTCATATTCATCATGCTTAATGGAAGTCAATATACTAAATCATGCATATAAATTCAAGAATTCCTATGGCATGCTTACTTGCTATTCTCCACAAATTCTGGATATGCATAAAAGAGATCTTCAGGACTTTAAGGGTTGTAATGTAGGCTTAGGTGGGGGTTGGTAAAGATAGGCATTTAGGCTCATTTTTCTGTACCATAATCTCTTTGGCTTTTCAATTTTTCCCTTTTTCTTTTGATTTTTTCCTTCACTTCAATTTTATCCTTCCCCTCTTTTGTTTTGGGAGAGTGAAGTGTATTATACTAATAGGCACCCCCAAACTTAGGCTTTTGCCTCTTTCTTATTACTTTTTTATTGGGGTGCAACAAACTCATTCACTCTTTTTGTCTCTTTTTTAACACAATTGATTCCACTATTTCATATTTGCACTTATGGTACAATTTGTGGGAACATAGGGTGTCAAAGAAGAAGTTTCAAATTTAGGCTCAATGGGGCTGACTAGGGATATTTTTAAAGTACAGGATAGAAAAGAATGGTAAGAATTGGCTATCAAAGAAATGCCTGAGTCATCTCCCTAACATACATATTCTAACTATTTCGCCTCAAATAGCAAGCAATCATAACACATAAGCATTTATCATTTAGCATGCATAACTCAAGCAAGAAACTCCAAATAGACAGATTCTGTGAGTTTTTGGCATATCTAACCTAAGTGTTTAGATAGCTGCTTCAATTCCTTTACATTATTCCACCTTACTTCACTAGGTGTTTCTAGCAACTACAGCATACATGATCTTTGACAGACAATTATGACTCAAAAAAGAAAAAAATTTGGTGACTCAAAATACATAAACAAATAAAAAGACTTAAATACAACATAACATGACACACAAATACAACACCCCCAAACTTAAATCACACATTGTCCCCAATGTGTGCAAGACTCAACGACAGTAAAAGAAAATAAGACACTTACAAACTTTGGTTAAAATGGTGGTGGTGGCGGTGGATAATGCATCGACCATTGGTTGAACAAGGCACTCAGCTCGTCGATTTGTTGCCTTGTTTCTTGCTGTCCTTGTACTACTGTTTGCAAGGTCTGCATCATCTCCCTCTGGTGTTGGTACAATTGCCCCATTGTGGGCTCTGAAGGTTCTGCTCTTGTGGTTGGCCGGTGGTGGGTCCCGCCTCATGTTGAGCCCTGCTTTGTGCTCATCTTCATCCATGGCGGCATCTGCTGCTGCTTCTTTGGTTGTACTCTTCGTCAGCCGCTTTGGGGGCTAAGTGCAGGAAAGAGTGCACTATCCCATAGGACACCGGCAGTTGGTTTCTTTCATGAGTATCTGTGGGTAGTTGTGGGACCGCACTCATGTGGCATAGGCTGGTAATAAGCGGCGTGTCCCAATCCACTGTTGTCACCAACCTGCTGGTTTCTTCAATGCTCTGCACTATTTCTTTCCCCACATCAATTGTCAGCCCCCTCATAATTCCATAAATCAATTTAATCCTATCTTCTGGCACTCTGGTGAAGTGCGTGGATGGAATCATGCGGGAACTGACAAAATACAGCCAAGTCTTTGGCTACCTTGTTGAATTGGCACCGCCGGTGCTCTCGATCCATTTCTTCCAATCTCAGCGGCTCACTGGTAGCTCACGGTGTATGCAGCGGTATTCGGTCGATGTGGTCAATGCTTCTAGACCATGTTCTAAAGTGATTTCAATCACTTCTTTCTTCAACATCAATCGCCTTGATTGTATATTAATATTTTCTCGCCACAGCACATAGCTTCCCTTACAAAGCAACCCTTTTCCACCTTCTCCGGAAAGTTGGCATAAAATTCTCGCACCATTGTTGTGTTTCGCGGTGTTATCTTTTAGGGTTCACAAATTTTCTCCACTCCTTAACTCAATCATCGCCGAATGGGCTCATAAACATCTCCTTCTCCAAATGACGCCTCGGTAGTCCATTCCCTTCGGTATTAAGTGCAGTATCAAGCTTTTTGTATCTTTGAGAGGCTTCGTAGCTTACAAACCTACTTTCGTCATATTTTGGGGTTGGGGTGGATGTGGAGCCTCTTCTTTTTCTAGTGGCCATGGTTAGAACAGTTTCTGGAGCTTTCAATTTAGTGGCACAAATGTCTCCTACACACTCAACAACTAGCAGTGACAACACCCCCAAACTTCAACAATGCCCACAACCTCCTTTTCTACTCTTTTCTCCAACTTCACAACCAACTTTTCAGTACCCAAACTACTCCAACTACAATACTCTTCCCAACTACTACCTCCTATGACTTCAGTGAAAGGATTCAAGAACAAAGATAGGGATTACATTTTGATGAGAAGATTCAAGCTTGTTCTTGTTTCAATTGGTGGGTTGAGGCTATGGAATGGAGCTTTGTTGTTTGAGATAGTTGGGGGTTTTTGGGAATTTAAGAGTTTAGGTTGTGGTTGGGTTGGCTTTGTGGAGGATTTGTGGGAAAGTTTCTGAAATTTCGTGGGTTTTTTGAGAGGGAAGGTTAGGTTTTTGAAGTTGGAATTGGGGAAAATCTGATTTTTGGGCGTCTTAAATTTCTGGATTCCGCCTGTCGCAGTCTGCTTTTGGCGCGGCTCAATCATCTGCGCTCGCCCGGGACTTTCTGCGCTGCCTGTTCCTTCAGCCTTGGCGCTAAACTTAGCAACTTTTCGGAATTTTGTCGCGCGCCTCTGCAGCGCGCGGCGCTTAAACTTCAAGACTCTTGAGATATTTTGGCGCGCGCCTACTCCCGAGCGCGGCTCTTAAACTCGATGTCTGTTCGATTCTTTTCGCGCGGCCTGCTCATCAGCCATGGCTACGCTTTACTCGAAATCCTTGCTTTTCTTTCAGTTTATTCCCCTGTACCTGTCAATCACAGCTCAAACACAAGACCCCATGACCGTGAGATTGTTCTTAGACAAAATGAAATAAACTAAAAACAGAAATTAAAATGACATAATTGAAAAACGTTGGGTTGCCTCCCAACAAGCGCTGTCTTTAACGTCTTTTAGCCGGACGCAAGTTCCTTAGTCTTAATAACCTTGGGGTGGATTAAGCCCCCAACCTATCCATTTCCTCCACATTTGGCGTTTCCTTTTTCTCCTTTTCTTTTTAGCATTATCGGTAATAGGGAGTTCAGGAACACTTACCTCCTTTAGTGGCATTTCGGCAAACCATGCCTGCTTTCTTGGGCTCATCACTCTTTGGTTGACTTGTAATGGCTCGCATGGGGGTTTGATGGTGCTGATTGCAAAGCACCTATTCATTGGTGGTGGTTCGATGACATGTTTAAACACTTTAAACACCATTTCTTCACTCTCCACCCTTAATGTCAACTCCCCCTTTTCAACATCAATCAAAGCTCTTCCCGTTGCTAGGAACGGCCTCCCTAATATGATAGGGATTTCCGCATCTTCTTCCATATCAAGAATGAGGAAATCTGCAGGAAAGAAGAATTTTCCTACCTTCACAATCACGTCCTCAATCTTGCCTCGTGGATGAACTCATTGTCGCTCGGCTAGTTGCGGACTCACGCGATGGTTGGTTTAGCCTCTCCTAACTCCAATCTTTTGAAAATTGATAAGGCATCGATTTATACTTGCCCTAAATCGCATGAAACTCTGTGCACGTCACCCCGCCCACTGTGCATGGTAGTGTAAAGCTTCAGTCCTTTAGATTTGGTGGCAATTTCTTTTGTAAGATAGCACTACACTCTTACATTAGTGCTACTATCTCATATTCGGCGATTTCTCTTTTTCCCAGATTTCTTTCATGAACTTGAAATAAGACGGCATCTGCTCCAAAGCCTCTATAAGCGGTATGTTGATGTGCAACTTCCCGAATACCTCCAAGAATTTGGAAAATTGTTTATCGATCGCCTTCCTTTGTAATCTCTGGGAAAGGAATCTTTCTGTATACTCTTCTCCGGAGTTTTCTATCACCGGGCTAGGTTCACCACCTCTCTTTTTCTAACTTTGCTTCCTTCAACTATTGGTGGCGGCTATCGCTCTCCAATTGTCTTCCACTTCTCAATCGCCTTACATCGCTCCGCCTGATTTACCTCGGTATTGCTTGCAATGCCCAATGGCTCGATGTTTGCTGCTTTGCTTCATTTGTCTACTGTGTTTCCAAGTTTACGAGCGAGGATCTAGCACATCATAAAGCTGCGTCCGGGCGTTGGCAAGTGCTGTCATAGCTGCTTTAAGCTCATCTGGTTTTCTTCTTGACACTGGTGCATTAATCGTTGGTGTGGGGCTTGAATAAAGGCTGCGATGATTCTGCTTGGTTCTGATCGACCACTGTATTGGTTCTGTTGCCGCCATCACGATTATCTGCCCACGTGCGGATTCTGCTGCCACGATATTGATTCTGCGCCGATCTCCTTTCATGAGAAATTTGGGTGATTCCTCCACCGGATTATAAGTGTTTGAGTAGGAGTTGTTCTGTTGCCTCGGTAATCGCCTCTTGCTCGACACTCTGCTGTTCCATTGGTATATTGTTGGGATCATTGAAAGGCATCTATCAAATGTATGTGGGCGCACATATCTCGCGATTTTAAGGCATCTGCGCGCGTTCACCGACATTTGTATGTTCGCAATTGTTTCGCTAGAAGGGCGGCCACTGGGCATTCAAGGCGATAGCATCTATCTCGTGGACTCGCGATTCTTCTCCCACTTGTCGCCCTCTCTTCAGTGACATGGTTGTTAGTGGTCATATCTTCTAATAACTCATGAGCATCGTGGGCTGTTTTCCTCATGAATGCTCCCCCTGCTGCTGCATCTATGATGGTCCTGGTTGTACTGCTCAGCCCGTTGTAGAAGATGTGGACCAAGTTCCACAACTCAATGCAATGGTGTGGGCACTTTCTTTGTAGATCCTTGAACCTTTCCCACGCTTAATCCCCGGCAACGACGCCAAAAACTTGATGCGCGTAATATGCACACACTTTTAAACGCAAGTGCACGTTATCGTATCAAGTAGTATAGTCTTAGATAAGACCGAATATCGTCCTCTAGGATTAGGGTTCAAGTACCAACTATCTATTTTCTAGTATCTATTTGGTGAATTAATGATTGATTGTTTTGTTTATAACTAAGAATTATTAAAGACAAGTAAATATAAAGAATTACTTCAGATGTGATGAGAATAGGGCTTACATGTATCCTCACTATCATTATGCTACTTACTAATGCATTACTTATGGTGTTCTTCTTTTGGAGAAAGCAGGTTCTGAAATCGTTTTATACTCCGTTAGGGTTATATAAACACTCAACCCCAGATTGTTCCTTACCTAACTTTCACGATAAGGGTAACTCATAGGAGGATTAAGAACAAAACCTAGTTGGCCGTCACGCACAATGCGCAAAATTAGGGTTGTTAAGCCTCTCATCAACGCTACAAAACTAATTGAGGTATTTTCATCCCCAATTCAAGCCCTCTACCCAACTTACAAGATATTCACAATCCCCTTTTCGAATCGATTAGAAATCATATAGTGATAACTAGTTGTCAATTAGCTACCAAGAATTCAACTCAATTATTGGATAGATCTCTCAATAAGAAAAATAACCATAAGCGTGCATTAATTTATAACATAAGTTTCAAGAAGTTCAACATAGAAAGCCTATAGGAGAATTAGCTCCTAGCCATAAAGATGACAAGAACTAATTCCATGTTCATCATGCAAAACCGAATTAAAGAAAAGAAAAAGGAAAGAAATTACTAAGTTTAGGTCTCCATCTCTAGCAAGAAAATCTTGTGTTGTCAAGAAAGAACCCTCCAAACCGCCTAGGGTTCTCCTTATATAGGTTTAAAACGCCTCCTTCTTTTCCTGCGGGCTGGCCCAAAAATCCGTCAAAAGACCTAATTTTTCGCGTCGGCGCCTGCGAGATAGCGCGCGCCGGAAGTTATGTCGTCAGTGTTTTGGCGCGGCCGATGCTTCTTAATGCGAGGCGCGTGTGCTGGATCTTCGTAGCTCCTCGGATGTTTAGGCGCGCGCGCCCGCTTCGTCTTCGGGCGCGCGCGAAGTTCTGTCTCTCGGATAGTGGGCGTCGCGGCCCTGTTTTAGCGCGGCCATTTAAGCCGCGTGCCTGAATCTTCGCGCTTCTCGAATGATGGGCGTCGCGGCCCTTCGATTGCGAGAAGCGTCGCGTTCGGATTTTGCCTTGTTCGCCACTTTCTGCTGTTTCATCTTCCGCATCTCCTCTTTTGCCCTCTTTTTGCTCCTTTTTCGCCATTTGGCCATTTCAACCACTTTGACTCAATAGAAAGAAAAATTATCCTAATGCGACACTTATATGTGCAAAATGGGACAAAAGATTAACTAAAACAGACTCAAAAGGTGTATACAAAATACACCGATCAGTCGGACACAGTTAATCTTTACTAGTGCCCAGTGGATCCTTCTGCGAACTGCTTGCAATCCGCACAGTTATTGTTGTGGATCTCACTTTACCTACAACAATTTTTTCAAACAAGGGCCTCAGATTTAAGATTGTCCCCCATTTACACAATGCAGGCTTGTCTTCAAGGCTCTCTATAATGTAGGGATCAGTGAAACTCCCTACATCTCTCAACTTTTGGGGGTTCCCTTGAGGGTATGGACTTTCTGGTTGGGGCTAAGCAATGATAGTTGGTGGTGTCTTTTCTGCAACGGGTATAGAAAAAAGAAATTCCAAGGAATCCAAAAAGGTGAAAAATTAGATCTCAGTAACCTCTTATTTCTCTACACCAACTATCTCTCTCAATTCCTCGTTATTTTCAACAGCTTGTTGTGGTTCAGGTTCCTCACTCTACTTATCACTTCCCATAACTGTGTCGTTAGACAGATTTTCTCGCGGTACATTGATCACCATATCCATCAGCTACCCTATTTGTGTATCCAAATTTTTGAGGGACACCCTTGTCTCAGCCATAAACTGAGTCTGGCACTTGGTGAGCGTGAGTATAACTGTCTGCAACTCATTTTGATCTTTCCGTGGAACCTGTGGGTTAGGTTGTTGTTGATGATTCTGCTGCCCCTGATAGTAGTAGTAGTAGTCCATGCCCTTTTATTTTATTTTTTTACTAACTTTACCTACAAAATAAGAAAAACAACAAACAGTGATAAAAGATGCTTGCATAACAAGTTAAAACTTGTTCCTGGAGCAACCAAATTAGAATTAAAATAACATTACCAAATATACACAAATCAAATTAGAAATAAGAATAGATAATTCGATATTGAAAGTACGTCAGTCCCCGACAACGGCGCCAACAACTTATTAGCGATTTTCCAAATGCTCACGCAAGTGTACGTATCGTTCCAAGTAATATAGTATGTAAGACCGAATATCGTCCACAGAGACCGGTTATCTACTCTGTGGTATCTATTTGGTTGACGTTCTTTAGTTTGAGAATTATAACTAAGAATTATAACTAAGTGCATAAAATAAACTAAAGTGATGATACTTGGGGTTTAAAATAGTTATGAAGGAAATAAAACTTTCAATCTCCTCAACTATCCACTCTTTCACGTGTTAATGTAATGCTAATGATTCTTCTTCTTATTAAGATAGTAGGTTAACTAATCTGTCATCATATTCCGGTTAGGACATACAAGAGCTCAACCTTGTGCAGAAACCTTCTATATTTCTATGATAGATTTTACCACACATGAGGATTAAGAACAATAACCTTAAATACTACACAAGTATCGGGGTACTTTCGTCCACGATTTTAACCTATGTCTAGACAACTACAACATATTCAAATCTCCCCTCTCGGATCTCGATTCGAAATCATATAAGTGATGACAATTAATGGCTAGTTAATTATCAAGCAATCAAAACAATATTGAATAGATCTTAATCTGCTGAAGAAGAAATCAATAACTATGCATTAACTATATGAAAGAGTTTCAAGAAGATTCAATTGGAAAACCCTAAATAAAGTAATTAGCTCCTAAACATTGTCATGTCAAGAACTAAATTACAATCCAACATAAACTGAAATAAATAAAAGAGAAAAGAAAAGAACTTGAACAAAGATGCCTCCAATTCTTGCCTCCCCAAAGTAGGATTTGTAATATGGTATGGAATGAATAATAAGGTCATGATTTAAAGATTTTATAGTTGAGAAAATATGGATTTCGAACCCTAAAAATTCTGTCAAAATCGGCCCAGAATCTCAAAATTCCACCTCGGCCCTTCTGGCTGGCGCCGCGGCTCCGGCAACGTGGTTTTCCAGAATTTTCTGATTTTTTTTGTCAATTTCTCGTCCAAACTTCGTTTGATTTCTTCTATACTTTTAGGGACTTCTTAGACTTCATTTCTTGGTCTTTTCTTGTGCAATTACACCTCAATTAAGCTCATTTCATCTTCTTTTTGTCATTTTCCCATGTAGGACCGTTGTGACTCAAAAGAAAGAAAAACAACCCTAACACGACACTAATTTAAAAGAAGATAAAAAAAATATTAATTAAAAATGACTCAAAAGTGTATATAAAATATGTCTAACAAATACCCCAAACTTAACATTTACTCGCCCTCGAGTAAAAATCAAAACAAAAACAAAGACTCTTATGAAATGGATCAAGTAGCTATATCAATGTTGCCTCTAACAATCATGGATGAAACTGAGATAATATGTTAGAACATACATAGCATGAATTTTTAGCAATCTAGAATTTTAAGTTAGATATTTCGCAAATTCACTTAGATCATAATCACTGAAAATACAAACACCTAACCTATGCATGTCAATTTTATTCCATCTTTCCCAAAATTCTATAGACCTGTTTACTCGCTATTATCCACTAATCATAAACATACACATTAGAGATCATCAGGACTTTCAAGGGTTGTAATGTAGGCTTAGGCAGGGGTAGGTAAAAGTAGGCATTTAGGCTCAATTACGTACCATAAGCATTTTTCATTCAACTTATTTCCTTCTTTTGGTTTTCTTTTTAGTTTCATACCCACTTTCTCCCTTCTTTTCTTTTGAGAGCATGATACATATCATTCTAAGAACAAGCACCCCCAAACTTATATTTTTGCATATTTTTCTTTGGGGTGCATCAAACTTTTCGCTCTCATTCTATTTCTTTTTCAACACTCTTCATCCCACGATTTTATTTCTTTTTTTTCATTATCACTTATGGCACAACCAGGGAATCATAGGATGTCAAACAAAGATTTTATTTAGGCTCAAAGGGGCTGACTAAGGATACAATTTGTGTCAAGATAGGTAATGAATGGTAAGAAGGGCTATCAAAGAAACGCCTAAATCATCTCCCTAAACATGTAAACCTTAACTATTTCATCTCAAATAACAAGCAAACAGATTTTCTAGACATTTTTCAACATTTCTTTCCATAACTGACAACACATAGGCTAAGCACAAATATCCCAAATAATTAGATGCTCATGAATTTTTGGCATATCTAACTTAAGCACACATATTTTTGCTTTTAATTCCATTACATTATCCCACTTTATCCACTCAATGTCTTTAGCAACTACAACATGCTTGATCCATAAAAAAAATTGACTAACAATTTGACTCACAAAACATAACAAAAGATTCAAAACAAAATACAAAATAAAGTAAGATCCCTCCCCCAAACTTAATCGACACATTGTCCCCAATGTGTGAAGACAAAAAATGAAGGAACACTTACTGACACAACACAACGCTCATAACAGAGGTCTGGGGGAAGAATTTTTGAAATTGCACAGCTTGGGATCCTCTGAACTTTTGGCGCCGCGACCCTGCTTGTTGCTGCCGCGGCGCTGATAACGGGAATTATTCTCTAAAGTTCTGGCGTCGCGACCCTGCATTTTAGCGCCGCGGCGCTGTGCCAGTTGTTTCCCGTTCTGCATTTTTCTCAATCTCTGCTTTTATCTGTCATCCATAAACACTCAACATACCAGATCGTGAGACTGTTCAAGTCAATATAAAACAACCTAAAACAAAAATTGAAATAACATAATTAAAATATTGGTGCCTTCCAAGTAGCGATGTCTTTAACGTCTTTTAGCCGGACGCAGTGAATCTCTACTAAAGGGTGCGCACGCGATTGCCTACTCGGGTGCAAGTCTTCGCTACAGTATACTCCTTTGTCAGGAAAGCCAGGAAATCTTGGCAGAGGTTTGAGAGTATTTTAATCCCTGAACTCTAAGTTCAGAGAATAGGAACTGAGCAACAATTTATGCAAATTCAACAACCTAGAATTATGAGTTAAGTGCTAAATATATAGGGAAGAGGGTAAAACCAAATCAGACTTGGATAAGGTTTAAAAATAATCCAAAATTCAAATTCGATGGCTTACCAAATCGACTCCATCGCAGTTAGCATGGCACCTTTCTAGACGTCACGGCGCCTCCCTTAGTTTCTGCACGTTTTAATTTTGATTAAATCTAAAATCCAATTTTGATTAAATGATTTCCATCAAATATTTTATATCCCATAATTTATTATTGGTTAAAATATCTCGATTCTAAATTAAATATTTTATACTCTCTCAATATACCCTTAGATTGAAAAGACAATCGACTTAGTGTGACCCTTTAGGCCTTCACACATCGATACTTAATCAATTTAAGGTTCACACAGAACTCCTAGACTGCGTCATATGACGAACTCAATATGTGAAATACGTTTACAAGACTCTAAACACAACATCTATGCGAGATGATAAATTCCTTTCATTCTCAACACACTCGATCAAGCTTAGAATTTGTCAAGTGTCTATCCAAATGGTTTGATCACTTTATCTCATCTATACTAGTCGACAACTAGATCATATTTCAAATATGTCTCTTGCATTGACCAATGACTTGGTCGACTTAATATCACTGAGAAGTTGAGTGTTCTCTCGAATATCTAATCGAGGAATGAATCATATTCTTGGCTCAACTACCACTTTAGTTTGTATATGTACCCAATTCAAGACATGTCTTATCCTATAAGGAATTTAAGTGTTGAGTCCTATTGAAGCATATTTATTTTACTGAATTACGGTGAACTGCTTAATACAATTTAGATAATCATGTGTATCTAGAATGTCGTCTCTTGAAATGCCCCCACATGCGATTTATCATTGCTTTTGACAAAATTTGGTTGTTGGATACTCATTCTTTTCTTTCTCCTTTTTGGCATGGTCCGAGCACAATGGGAGCAAAGCACCAAGATCATTAACAATTTGATGTCATAAATCTTACTCTATGATGAGCAAGATGCTGCAATTTTGGCCATTTACACTTCTGTTGGGAACCTTTTACTGTTGTATTTGAGCATGTCTGATGTCTTATCACTGCCGTATTTTAGCCCACCGCTACTGCTGTCACTAAAAAATGAACAAATACTATACTTGGATTGTTATTTAGAGCAGTTCATGGGGTTGTTTGGGAAGGGTTACGAGTTGCTGCATCATTCTTGGTTACTTGCTGCTACATCTAGCTGCTGGTTCGAAATGTTATACCCCGAAAGGAAGTTACTACATTCATTCAGTTACTACATTCCCTCATAAAAAATGGATGCTACACTCTATTAACTGCTGCATTTGGAGGCTAAAATGCGTTGCATTCTCGAGGTGGAGTGTTGGCTGTGTTTTGGGCGTTTTGAGGCCCAAAATACTGGATTTTCAGTTGATGTACTTGGGGCCATCACTACTGCATTTTGGAGGATGAACCACTGTTAGATGCTGCTCTTTGATGTATCTTGATACTACTTGCTGCTCCTAAAACCTGTGCTATTCTTGTGGTTGTTTGATCTGTTTGTAATGAATCCTTGTGGCATTCTTAAACTGGGTGTGCTGCTGCACTTTGCCACAAACGATGGCCTATTTTTAGGCAACTATTTGTTATGACTGTGTTGTTTCCATCTGGGACCAGTTGTTGCAATATGTGGGTTGATTACTGCTCTCTTGGGCCATTATTTTGTTTATTGTATTTACTTCGCAAAATGTGAGTCAGTTGCTGCTACATTTTGAGAAGCAGATACTATATCCTGAACGGAACAGATTGCTACACTTAGTAAAAATCCACTAACAAGCATAGGAAGCTATTAGGCCAATGAAATTGAAATTGAGGCCACGTCCCTTCGATTTTGGTTATTTACTGATTTGAACAAGATACTACACTTAGGCCAATGAAATTGAGATTGAGATTGAGGCCGCGTCCCTTCGATTTCGGTATAATACTGATTTGAACATGATACTACATGACCCTCCCGGAAAGGTTGTCCCTTGGTTTGATGATACTTATGGATCTTTCACACGTATATACCAGATACCAACATGCTTGGGGGTGACTAGACTGACTGACGAGTCACTAATTCACGGCCATGACTTGTTTAGGATGTCCCTCTATAAAAATATAGATCTGAGCCCTCCGTAATTAAAACTCCTATTTTTTTTACGGATCTGATGGTTTTACTCGCATTTATTTATTATATTACTAACTCTTTTACCAAGTGTTTTTGCAAGTAGCCGGAGACGCATCCCAAAGTTAAAACCTGTGCAGAAAAGGAAAAATAAAAGCGAAATACCGCTAAGTTCTCTTCACTCCCTCTTTATATTATTTGCTTTCGTTACAATCTCGTTAAATATATATCTTATTTAAATATCTACATGTCTAGTTTAAATATCTCTTAGTTAGTTTAATAATTGTAGAACACCTTTAGAATTGTAGAATACATGTTAGAACAATAATACCAACCTAAGTTTGACCGGACAACCGCAAGTTAGCGGATCCTATATGATGCATAACTCCTTCCCTTTAGGATAATAAAGAACTCTTACCTATAATCTCATAAGTTTCGCAGACTATCAAATATAGATCATTTATAGCATTTTATGCTATTTAAAAGTGTCATAGTTCACTATAATAATTAGGTGACGACTCCTTAAAAATGGTGGTTTAACACAATGAATCACCGCAAAGCAACGTTGCGGATACCGTTCCAGGCTCCGGTCGAAACCGAGAGCGACAGCATGACGACTCTGCTGGGGACAATCAGGTTCTTAACCATAACAAACTTAGGTTTATTATTTGGCTTTATTTGCTTTTATTTGTTTTAAATGCTTTAAATTGTTTGCTTTTAGTTTTATATGTTTGACTGCTTTAATTGCTACTTTATTTGTTTTCCTTAAACTGACATTCAACTCATATTTCTTCTCTTACAGAAATTCACACTATCACACACATACACGCGAGGTGCACTTTGTGCATCAGCAAATTTCTTTCATAAAACCCAAATTTAAGAGAGTTGGCACATACGTAGAGTGTCCGGTCCAACCGGTGGCCGCGTAGCCTTATCACTCGAGTAGTCCGCTCGGGAACCTTGCGTCTAGTAAGCCAAATCTTAGCAAACTTAAGATAGAACTATATCACCCTTTATTTTAAGTCATGCATTCATTTACCTTAGGTGGTCGATCATTGGTATCGTCTCCACAATTAGGAAAACACCAAACTGGTCAACGGGTTTCATAACCCAACGACCAAATCAGCATACTATGTGTAGCGTGATGATAATAGACGAATCCAAGCCTAATCTGGACATGCCGAAATTGGAAAAATGCACCGTCATTTGATCGCCATTTCCAACAAAATATTACAGTTTAACGTCTTGGACCTATTAATCATAATCTCACATATTTGGCGTTTCGGCCCACCTCTGGCATAAAAGAGGTCCCCAAGCATATTAAAACGCACACTTGATTTGCATGAACTTTGCTTATTGTTGTTTGCCGCCTTCAACCCTGTACATATTTCATTGTGTCGTCATTTCCAACAAAAGCATGACATCTTGGACTAGTATATCATAATCTCACATATCTGACGTTTAGGCTCACCTCTGGCATAAAAGAGGTCTCAAACATGTTAGAGTGCGCGCTTGATTTGCATGCCATTTTGCTTATTATTATTTTGTCGCTTTCAACCCTGTACATATTGTTTAAAGCAATATTTATCCATGTTGAACTAACTTGGTTTGCTTCATTTTTAGAAAGATTATTTTCTCCTAGCTTATTTCCCCAAATGTTGATCCACGTTGACTGACAGAACATCTCCACTTCACAAGACCAAATGCACAATCAATCATTTATCAAAGCATGCACTGCGAATGAATCAAAAGAAGATAATGTTGAAAACCACACCAACTTTCTAAGATGTGAAATTGGACTTGCACCCCTGTCCTGGTCCTCCGTGGAGCTTGATAAAACTGTGTACTAGTTTAAAATAAAATAACGAACTACGCTATGACCTGATTCCCTCGGCGGGATACGTAGGAGGCCTATATCGGCTTCGGTCACACCATTAAAAAACTTTCCTCCTTTGTTTTGGACATAGCGAAATCCGCATATTTGAAACTGGGACAGTTTTTGAGGTTCCACCGCAAAAAGAAGCCAATAAACACAGAAACGTTGATCTTGAAAATCCGACGAGAACTTTTCATAAGCATTTTGTTTTTTCAGTAAATAAATAAACCTTCTCGCCAAGACAGGAAACCAGACAGGGGTTACAGGTCCAAATAGGTTGGGCGCACAAATATCAAGGGTCAAAGCTACAAAGTCAATACGAATCAGCCCCCCCACCAAAAAAAAAAACTCACGATTTTTCTTTGAGCGCACGTTTTTTATATTAGCAGATGCGGAAATGACAACAAAAATTGAAGTTCAAATTCCGCAGACAACGATGTCATTCAACCTCACGCGGTTCCTAAACTCACAAGTTTTCTTTTGATGCAGGTACTTCAGGTTAACAAAGGAAGGAGGACAACAACACTTAATGTTGAACATCGCAGAGAACTTTCGCATCACAGTTCAGTCCATAAAGAAAACAATCCTGTTTGGGGCATTTGTGCAAAAGGTGCCATTCTAGCCTTCAAGGTCCCCCGACAGCTTCGGGTTTGTATCGAGACGGTATTTTGACTCACATGGTCACATTCTTACCCCCAGCTATTTATTTTCTGTTAGCGATTTTCCACACGCTTAACGCAAGTGTACGTATCGTTACAAGTAATATAGTCTAGGTAAGACCGAATATCGTCCTCAGAGACTGGTTTTCAATTATCGATTATCTAAGCTTTAGTTTCTATTTGGTGAACGTAAATTGGTTTGGGTTTTTAGACTAATAATTAAAACTACTGCAGGAAATAAACTAATTATGAAAATACTTTGGTTTAAATCAGTTATGATGGATAATTATGGCTTCCAAGATCCTCAACTATCCACTCTATTCAATCCTTAATACAACTAGACTGGCCTTTTCTTTTACGTTAAGATAGCGGTTAACTAAACTGTCTTATATTCCGGTTAGGATATATAATCACTCAACCCCAGTGCAGAACCCTTCTATATTTCTATGATAGGATTTACTACATATGAGGATTAAGAACATTAACCTATACACAAGTATCGGGGTACTTTCGTCCGCGATTTTAATCTATGTCTATTCAATTACAGCATATTCAAATCTCTCCTCTCGGTTCTTGATTCGAAATTATATAGATTATGATAATTAATGACCAATTAACTATCAAACATTCATAGCAAATATTGAATAAATCTTATCAAGTGAAGAAGAAATCAACTAATGCATTAATTCATGAATAAGAGTTTTAAGCGATTCAATATGAAAAGCCCTAACAAAGTAATTAGCTCCTAGCCATAGTCACGCTAAGGACTAATACAATCTCCAACATGAAATAAAAAGAAAGCAAAAAGAACGAAAATACTGAGAACTAGCCTCCAAGAGTTGTGTTGTATGTACAATGATGGAATGAATTCTTTTGGAATCAGCAGGGTTTAAGGATTATATAGCTAGGAAAAGTTGTCCCTTTTGGACCCTGAAAACGTGTCAAATTCGACCCAAAAACTCAAACATCCCGCGTCGGCGCCGCGACACCATAGGCTGGCGCCACGGCGCCGAAACTCCTGCGACGAATCCAACTTTCAGCATTTCAAGCGCCGCGGCGCCTGAGGAGTTAATCTGCCAGTTTTTCGGTTCGGTGTCCTGTTTTCGTCCGGACTTCGTCTGATTTCTTATATACTTTCCGGGACTTCTTAGACTTCATTTCTTAGCCCTTTTAGTGTGCAATTTCATCTCAAATAAGCTCATTTCGTCTTCTTTTTTCCATTTCTCCATTTTTGACCGCTGTGACTCAAAAGAAAGAAAACGACCCTAAAACTATACTAAACATCAACAAAATGAGTAAAATACTAACTAAAAATGACTCTAAAAGTGTATATAAAATACACCGATCATTTTCTATCACTGATTTCCTTGCATTAATTCTTTGTTCATATTTTATTTACAAGAACTTCAGCACGTCATTTCAGCCTCAGGGCCATCTTCGTTAAAAATGACGAACATCTGCATTACGTCAAAAAATGACATCATCTTCGTCAAAAAATGTCGAGCATCTGCATTACGTCCAAAAACGACGTTATCTTCGTCCAAAAACGACGAACATCTGCATTATGTCCAAAAATGATGTCATCTTAGTCCAAAAACGACGAACATCTGCATTATGTCCAAAAACGATATCATCTTAGTCCAAAAACGACGAACAACTGCATTACGTCAAAAAACGACGTTATCTTCGTTAAAAAACGACGAACATCTGCATTACGTCCAAAAATGATATCTTCGTCCAAAAACGACCAACATCTACATTACGTCCAAAAATGATGTCATCTTCGTCCAAAAACGACGAACATCTGCATTACGTCCAAAAAATGATGTCATTTTCGTCCAAAAACGACGACCATCTGCATTACGTCCAAAAACAACGTCATCTCCTCCAAAAATGACAATATCTGCGATACGTCCGAAAATGACGTCATCTGCATTACGTCCGAAAATGACGCCATTACAATACGTCTGAAATGACATCATTGCATCTTCGTCTATGCAACAAAGATATTTTTCATCACATCGTGTTTGTCATTTCAATTCACATGATCGTGTTTCTCATATATTCATGCTTTATCATTTTTGTCTTAACAGTTATGCACTAATTTTTCTTAAGTTTTAGCCTCCAGGATCATTATTCACAGGAGAAGGAGTTACGTCAACACAATGACGCCATCAAGATCATGTCAACACAATGACGTCACCTGCATCCTGATCATGCATCTGCAACTACAACACCTTCAGCACATTACGTCTACACAGGACAACATTCTTACCACAGGATCACATTTCTTATATTCATGCTTTATCATATTTTATCGTCTTAACAATTATGCACTAACTTTTCTTAAGCTTTAGCCTACAGGTTCCTCAATTTACATGAGCAGTTGCAGCACGTCTGTACGAGGATGACATCTCGACATTTGCAGCATCCAACATATCACATAGGGACGACATCTCTAATCTCATAATTACATTTCTTACATATACACACTCTATCATTTTTGTCTCAACAGTTATACACTAACTTTTTCTCAAACTTTAGCCTGCAGAAACCCTAATTTACATGAGCGGGAGCACAATGTGGAACTATCTCTTATGGCGAATTGAGGCAAAAGTGGCCTCGAACGTCGATCCGCTCTCCTCCAACATCCCGCGGCATCACAACAACCAATGTCATCATAATTCGACACTGTGACAAAATTTTGAATCTGCATCCGCATTGTCCTTAATTTTTCTAAAGTCACACCGACCCAGTGTCATCATAATTCGACAATGGGACAAAATTTTAAATATGCGTCAGCCCGTCTTTAAAGCGTGGCAAAGCGGTCGAATTTTTAGCCACTGAGTTTCTCAATTTACGTGAGCGATTGCAAAGACGTCATGCGAGGATGACATCTCGGCATTTGCAGCATCCAACATATCATATAGGGACGACATCTCTAA
Organism: Przewalskia tangutica; assembly: GCA_029844215.1. NCBI lineage: Eukaryota > Viridiplantae > Streptophyta > Magnoliopsida > Solanales > Solanaceae > Przewalskia > Przewalskia tangutica. The sequence goes on along the minus strand of CM056739.1, from coordinate 70,310,782 downwards.
TCTCATAATTGCATTTCTTACATATACACGCTCTATCATTTTTGTCTCAACAGTTATACACTAAATTTTTCCGTCTTTAATTTTTGCATCACCGCAACCCAGTGTCATCATAATTTGACACTGGGATAAATTTTGAATCTGCTTTCGCCCTGCCTTTAATTTTCTAGCATCACAGCAACCCAGTGTCATTATAATACGATTGGATTCGATTTTGGAACACTGAAATCGCTGGAAGATTGGAATCGCGAGTGTAGGAGTTTTGGGAGAGGAAATCGACTAGTTCTATACTTCTATTTGATCCTGATTTAAACCAACACGGTTTAGGGTTTTTGTCACGGGTCGGGTCAAAAGAAACGGGGCTTCATCCATATGGCGTCCACGTGGGCAGCTCAGTTAAATTTAGACAAATTGTAAAAGTTTATTAACGAAAAGAACATATTTGTCCTCAAACTTTGACGGTGAACAAATATGCTCATCAATTTGAGGGGTAAAAGTTAAAGACAAGTCCGTAGATATCCACTAAAAAAAAAGTGTTTTATTAGGCTCAACCCAACGTATAATAGTACATGTATATTTGGACATTTCCAAAATAAATAAATAAAAAATACTACTATATTAGAGAAATTGAGCCACGACCCAAATGATTATATGGATCTAGATTCTTTGAAACAGCAAAAACCCTAAAAACCTATTATGGCATTGGCCACACATCTCTTATAAATTCAAACATTGCCTATCTCTACTTCCATTCCATCACAGCAGCTTTCAACTGCAAACCCTATCATCTCTTGTTTTATTTTTTTCTTTTCAATTTTTGGGTCTAAGCTAAATGAAATCAAGATTGATTTTTTTTTTCTGTTTTAATTTATTTTGTGGGATGATCTGTGATGATTCTTTATAAGGCTTGTTTCTCAAAACATTCGCAGTGGCCGCCTAAGATCTTTCGCCTTTCGCCAGGCTTGAGAGATTATGCTGTTTTTATCCTTCCTTGGATGTCTGAGATCTCCCCTTAATGTTCTTGAACTTGTTTTTCTTGGACCCTTTAGTTTGTTTATTAACGTTTTATTGTTTGTTTGGGTTTTTATTTTGTCCAAATATAATGGAGTATATAGTCAATCCCAACAGATTTAGAATCTTGATAAAGTTTGTTTCTTGCATTTAATTTACTTGTTTGTGTTTTATGTCTTGTTTGGGTGTTTTTATTTTATCCAAATAGAATTGATTATAGAGATTTGGAATTGTGTTTGGTTTAATTCATTGATTTAAAACTTGATTATGTGGTATATATGATGATAAATTTTAAGGCCTGTTTCTCAAACATTCGCAGTGGCCGCCTAAGAGCTTTCGCCTTCGCCAGGCTTGAGAGTTTATGCTGCTTTTATCCTTCCTTGGATGTCTGAGACACCACCATTTTCATCTTATTAGTATTATCCAAGTAGAAAATAAATGGATATTTTACTTAGTTTTAGCATGTAGTTGTAACAAGTTTTGTTATTTCTTTGGTATTTGTTACCAAATTTGGGATTTTTATGACTGGGTAAAGATTGTGGCAATTGGCAAATAATTTATGCTCTTTGTTTATGAAATTAGGGGATTTAGTACTATAAAGTCTGCCCCTTTAGCAATTTGGAGTTGCTTTAGGGATTAACAAGTCCCTGATAATTGAATCCATTCATCACTTTGTCAGCATTACAGTTTTTATGTTTTGCTGATCATTATCGGATGGTACATATTTGATTGATTTAAAGGAGTCTTTGTTATTCTTTTTGTTTTACATTACTTTTTGTAATGCTGATGATGATAGATTCTAAGGCTTGTTTCTCAAAACATTCGCAGTGGCCGCCTAAGTGCTTTCGCCTTTCGCCGGGCTTGAGAGTATATGCTGCTTCTATCCTTCCTTGGATGTCTGAGGCTTTTACACTATGTTGTTTAATTTTTAGTCATGTATGACTTTTTCTTGCTTGATGATGTGGGAACTGATAATAATTGTACTGTATGTCTAACTCCTCTTAGAACTAGTGTACTATGTTGCTTAATTTTTAGCTATGCATGATTTTAGCTATTGTATCCTTGCTTGATGGTTAAAGGAGATATTTTATCTGGAATTCGGAATTCCTCTTAGGAGTAGCGGTCACTTGATTTTTTTGTTGATGAACCCATCATTTTGGCCCATGATGATATATCCTAAGGCTTGTTTCTCAGAACATTCGCAGTGGCCGCCTAAGTGCTTTCGCCTTTTGCCGGGCTTGAGAGTATATGCTGCTTCTATCCTTCCTTGGATGTCTGAGGCTTTTACACTATGTTGTTTAATTTTTAGTCATGTATGACTTTTTCTTGCTTGATGATGTGGAAACTGATAATAATTGTACTGTAACTCCTCTTAGAACTAGTGTACTATGTTGCTTAATTTTTAGCTATGTATGATTTTAGCTATTGTATCCTTGCTTGATGGTTAAAGGAGATATTTTATCTGGAATTCGGAATTCCTCTTAGGAGTAGCGGTCACTTGAGTTTTTTGTTGATGAACCCATCATTTTGGCCCATGATGATATATCCTAAGGCTTGTTTCTCAGAACATTCGCAGTGGCCGCCTAAGTGCTTTCGCCTTTTGCCGGGCTTGAGAGTATATGCTGCTTCTATCCTTCCTTGGATGTCTGAGGCTTTTTCACTATGTTGTTTAATTTTAGCTATGTAAGACTTTATTCTTGCTTGATCTGATAATAGCTGTAAGCCTGTACTGTATGTGTAATTCTCGTAGAAGTAGCGGTCACTTGAATTTTTTGTTGATGAACCTATCATTTTGGCCCATGATGATATATCCTAAGGCTTGTTTCTCAAAACAGTCGCAGTGGCCGCCTAAGTGCTTTCGCCTTTTGCCGGGCTTGAGAGTATATGCTGCTTCTATCCTTCCTTGGATGCCTGAGACTTTCCTTATGTTGTTTAATTTTAAGTTAGGGGTGATTCTATTCTTGCTTGATGATATATAGGAGATTAATAGTAACTGTACTTTATGTGCAACTCCTGTTAGTAATCCCTATGTTGTTTGATTTTAAGTTAGGTGTGATTCTATTCTTGCTTGATGATATATAGGACACTATTAATATCTGTACTTGATGTGCAACTCTTGCTAGAAGTTATGTTCACTTGTTTTTTTGGCCCATGATGATAGATATAAGGCTTGTTTCTCAAACATTCGCAGTGGCCGCCTAAGTGCTTTCGCCTTCGCCAGGCTTGAGAGCATATGCTGCTTCTATCCTTCCTTGGATGTCTGAGGCTTTTTATAAGATATGTGTGGCCAATGGCCATAATAGCGTTTTAGGGTTTTGATGTTTCGAAGAATCTAGATCCATATAACCATTTGGGTCGTGGCCCGGTTTCTCTAATATAGTAGTATTTCTTATTTATTTTGGAAATGTCCAAATATACATGTACTATTATACGCTGGGTTGAGCCTAATAAATAGTACATGTATATTTGGACATTTCCATCACAGTACTATTTCCAAAATAGTACATGTATATTAAAACTCAGCGTATAATAGTACATGTATATTTGGACATTTCCATAATAAATAAATAAGAAATACTACTATATTAGAGAAATTGAGCCACGACCCAAATGATTATATGGATCTAGATTCTTCGAAACAGCAAAACCCTAAAACCCTATTATGGCCATTGGCCACACATCTCTTATAAATTCAAACATTGCCTATCTCTACTTCCATTCCATCACAGCAGCTTTCAACTGCAAACCCTATCATCTCTTGTTTTATTTTTTTCTTTTCAATTTTTGGGTCTAAGCTAAATGAAATCAAGATTGATTTTTTTTTTCTGTTTTAATTTATTTTGTGGGATGATCTGTGATGATTCTTTATAAGGCTTGTTTCTCAAAACATTCGCAGTGACCGCCTAAGATCTTTCGCCTTTCGCCAGGCTTGAGAGATTATGCTGTTTTTATCCTTCCTTGGATGTCTGAGATCTCCCCTTAATGTTCTTGAACTTGTTTTTCTTGGACCCTTTAGTTTGTTTATTAACGTTTTATTGTTTGTTTGGGTTTTTATTTTGTCCAAATATAATGGAGTATATAGTCAATCCCAACAGATTTAGAATCTTGATAAAGTTTGTTTCTTGCATTTAATTTACTTGTTTGTGTTTTATGTCTTGTTTGGGTGTTTTTATTTTATCCAAATAGAATTGATTATAGAGATTTGGAATTGTGTTTGGTTTAATTCATTGATTTAAAACTTGATTATGTGGTATCTATGAAGATAAATTTTAAGGCCTGTTTCTCAAACATTCGCAGTGGCCGCCTAAGAGCTTTCGCCTTCGCCAGGCTTGAGAGTTTATGCTGCTTTTATCCTTCCTTGGATGTCTGAGACACCACCATTTTCATCTTATTAGTATTATCCAAGTAGAAAATAAATGGATATTTTACTTAGTTTTAGCATGTAGTTGTAACAAGTTTTGTTATTTCTTTGGTATTTGTTACCAAATTTGGGATTTTTATGACTGTGGGTAAAGATTGTGGCAATTGGTAAATAATTTATGCTCTTTGTTTATGAAATTAGGGGATTTAGTACTATAAAGTCTGCCCCTTTAGCAATTTGGAGTTGCTTTAGGGATTAACAAGTCCCTGATAATTGAATCCATTCATCACTTTGTCAGCATTACAGTTTTTATGTTTTGCTGATCATTATCGGATGGTACATATTTGATTGATTTAAAGGAGTCTTTGTTATTCTTTTTGTTTTACATTACTTTTTGTAATGCTGATGATGATAGATTCTAAGGCTTGTTTCTCAAAACATTCGCAGTGGCCGCCTAAGTGCTTTCGCCTTTCGCCGGGCTTGAGAGTATATGCTGCTTCTATCCTTCCTTGGATGTCTGAGGCTTTTACACTGTTGTTTAATTTTTAGTCATGTATGACTTTTTCTTGCTTGATGATGTGGGAACTGATAATAATTGTACTGTACGTCTAACTCCTCTTAGAACTAGTGTACTATGTTGCTTAATTTTTAGCTATGCATGATTTTAGCTATTGTATCCTTGCTTGATGGTTAAAGGAGATATTTTATCTGGAATTCGGAATTCCTCTTAGGAGTAGCGGTCACTTGATTTTTTTGTTGATGAACCCATCATTTTGGCCCATGATGATATATCCTAAGGCTTGTTTCTCAGAACATTCGCAGTGGCCGCCTAAGTGCTTTCGCCTTTTGCCGGGCTTGAGAGTATATGCTGCTTCTATCCTTCCTTGGATGTCTGAGGCTTTTACACTATGTTGTTTAATTTTTAGCCATGTATGACTTTTTCTTGCTTGATGATGTGGAAACTGATAATAATTGTACTGTATGTCTAACTCCTCTTAGAACTAGTGTACTATGTTGCTTAATTTTTAGCTATGCATGATTTTAGCTATTGTATCCTTGCTTGATGGTTAAAGGAGATATTTTATCTGGAATTGAATTCCTCTTAGGAGTAGCGGTCACTTGATTTTTTTGTTGATGAACCCATCATTTTGGCCCATGATGATATATCCTAAGGCTTGTTTCTCAGAACATTCGCAGTGGCCGCCTAAGTGCTTTCGCCTTTTGCCGGGCTTGAGAGTATATGCTGCTTCTATCCTTCCTTGGATGTCTGAGGCTTTTACACTATGTTGTTTAATTTTTAGCCATGTATGACTTTTTCTTGCTTGATGATGTGAAACTGATAATAATTGTACTGTATGTCTAACTCCTCTTAGAACTAGTGTACTATGTTGCTTAATTTTTAGCTATGCATGATTTTAGCTATTGTATCCTTGCTTGATGGTTAAAGGAGATATTTTATCTGGAATTCGGAATTCCTCTTAGGAGTAGCGGTCACTTGATTTTTTTGTTGATGAACCCATCTTTTTGGCCCATGATGATATATCCTAAGGCTTGTTTCTCAGAACATTCGCAGTGGCCGCCTAAGTGCTTTCGCCTTTTGCCGGGCTTGAGAGTATATGCTGCTTCTATCCTTCCTTGGATGTCTGAGGCTTTTACACTATGTTGTTTAATTTTTAGCCATGTATGACTTTTTCTTGCTTGATGATGTGGAAACTGATAATAATTGTACTGTATGTCTAACTCCTCTTAGAACTAGTGTACTATGTTGCTTAATTTTTAGCTATGCATGATTTTAGCTATTGTATCCTTGCTTGATGGTTAAAGGAGATATTTTATCTGGAATTCGGAATTCCTCTTAGGAGTAGCGGTCACTTGATTTTTTTGTTGATGAACCCATCATTTTGGCCCATGATGATATATCCTAAGGCTTGTTTCTCAGAACATTCGCAGTGGCCGCCTAAGTGCTTTCGCCTTTTGCCGGGCTTGAGAGTATATGCTGCTTCTATCCTTCCTTGGATGTCTGAGGCTTTTACACTATGTTGTTTAATTTTTAGCCATGTATGACTTTTTCTTGCTTGATGATGTGGAAACTGATAATAATTGTACTGTATGTCTAACTCCTCTTAGAACTAGTGTACTATGTTGCTTAATTTTTAGCTATGCATGATTTTAGCTATTGTATCCTTGCTTGATGGTTAAAGGAGATATTTTATCTGGAATTCGGAATTCCTCTTAGGAGTAGCGGTCACTTGATTTTTTTGTTGATGAACCCATCTTTTTGGCCCATGATGATATATCCTAAGGCTTGTTTCTCAGAACATTCGCAGTGGCCGCCTAAGTGCTTTCGCCTTTTGCCGGGCTTGAGAGTATATGCTGCTTCTATCCTTCCTTGGATGTCTGAGGCTTTTTCACTAGTTTAAATATTTAGCTATTTATGTAGTCTTGCTTCTTTATGAATACGAAACTAGTAATGAAACTGCTGTATGTCTAACTGCTTATAGAACATGTTTGCTGCTTATGAGACTAGTCATCATCAAGCAACAAAGTTTTAGATACCTACAGTAAGTCTATGAAAGCTTACATTCAATCATTTTTTTACCATGATATTGCATCACAACAAAACAAAGGGAATGGAATCTTGAATCTAAACTAAAAGTAGGATAAAAGGGAATGATATTGCATCACAACAAAACATGGATGTCTTATGCTTTTCAAATATGTTGCTTCATTTATTTCTCCATTTTCTTATTGTTACAGTTTTCCGTTTTAAACTTGTGTGTTCTTAAATTCTTTCAACATGCTTGTTATTGTTACCTTTGTCATTTGTAGTTGCCTTGTTTCCTACTTTTTTTATTCTAGATTCTATTCCTATTGCTTTGTTTTGTGGTGATGCAAAAATTTGATTCCCTAGAAGTTTGTTTTGTTGGAAAAGCCACAACTCTTTTAAACCATCTTGATAAAGATCAAAAGGGTAGTGGTAGGGATAGTCTCAGTACCATTGAAAGTGCAATAGTCCTTAGTCTATTCCACCAACAACCCCGTATAGAGCTTTTTCCTATCTAGTTTCTATTGAATTGATTATGCTTAAATGATTGAAGGTAGCTTTCACAGAAATTTATTGTAGCTATCTAAGACTTTGCTTGATGATGACTAGTTTTCTGGTGGATGTTACTCATAATCTAAGCATGTATTAGATGATGTTACTCATCGTACTGAATCATGTTTAGATGTTCAATAAGGTTTTTAGCAAATTCTGAGGGCTAAGATTAAAAAGAGATAGAGTTAAGAATTTCTCACTGTTTATTCTGAGTTTTCTTCACAATGAATTTTTCTAAATTTTCTTTTCATGTGGGTGTCTCGTTCTTTTTGTTGGTCTAAGGTGTATCAAATATTACTAGACCGACCATGTGCTATCACGTTTTCCCTAATAATTTATCAAATTAAACAACCAATAAGTTAAGCTAACATTTGCCAAAGTTATTCAAGGCTATCCATTAACGGGCAGATATAGTTGGGAGCTAATATGATGCAAAGCCAATTCAAAATGGGTGTTGGTCATTAAAGCTATTCAAAAGATATCAATTATTCATTTATTTGTCATAATTGTGATGTCAGACGTTAGAAAATAAAAATACATTTACACATGGATGAAGCCATGATTTTGGTCTATGGGGAGCTTATTTATATTTAAACATAATTGAAATATATTATTGAAGAAATTAATATATATTAAAAATCATGACAATTATAGATTCAACTATGATCTCGGCGAGTTTTTATTTTTTGAAACGTATTTATTATTAACTTCACCAAATACGTCATTCAACTATTGATCTCTTATTCTGTTTTGTAATTTATTCCTCAGTCTTCATTGTAGAAAAAACCTTTTCTATCATCGGTCGTCGCAGTAGCAACAGGTAGTGTCAATGCTAATTTCAAAAGCAAATAAATTATAGAGAACACTTTATCTCTTCTTGTTACAACCATTTTCTTGTAAGGTGGCTCCGCCCTTGCAAATTAGAAAATTATGTTGTAGTACGCATATCGACAATATAAGTCTCAAGTTGATCATCAAGTACCACCAAGCCCATCTTAGAAAAAATGAAAAATATTTGGATAAAAAGTAGCAAGTGAATAAGCTTGTTCTTGTCAAAAGCTTAAAATGAGTCACTTGAATGTAAACATGCCATGGAAAGAAGCAACTCTGTGCTAGGCTAGTTAAAACCACTCTCCAATTTCATAAGTTGCAAATCTATGACTGCACAAAATATCTCAACACGATAGTGATGTAAATTTGTTATCTTCGGATCTTTTCGTTGCGATCGTCCAGCACGAACGAACATTTCATCCATGTTATATACATCAATATCATGTTTCTTGCAGAATGAAGAAACTTGATCAATTAAAGAATTAACTTGTAGTCGTAGCTTGCAAACTCTAACCAAGTTCATTGCATTAACAATATCTTGATCTTTCCTTTGTAGTGCTTGTGATAATTCGTTTGTGATTCCTAATATTGTTCTCATTAGGTGTTGTAGACTGAACATAAAATCAAACTTTGCAAGGCTTCAGATAAAATTTTAGTTTCATATTTTTGGTCCTGTGTTGCTCCATTTTCCTCTAGTACATCTATCACTGGCGAAAACAAGGTAATCATGAATATTACTAGTATACTAGGAAAAATTTAAATTTGAGGTGGAGCTCGGGCCCACCCTGGTTACAAGGTGGCACCGCCTTTGCAAATACACACAAATACAATAATAATGCTAGTATTAAAATAAACGTATATTTTAAAATCTTACGCAAATTGACCCACCCCGCATCATTATAACCAATAAAGATCAGGACCGTAACTGTTAGAGTAAAGTAAGCCCAAATTGACAGTCCCTTTTAGATATCGCAATATGTGTTTAATTCCGTTCTAGTCTCCTTGTAGGAGCATTACTATATATTGTTGACACATTAATTGAAAATACTATGCCGGGCCTTGTGGTATTGGCAAGATACATTAGTGCACTGATTGCACTAAGATATGTTGCTTCATGATCAATAATTTCCTCATTCTTTTTTGTGGTTGGAACTGTTCTTTATTCATATCAAGTTATCTAACAACCATCGGAGTACTTAATGTATGTGCTTCATCCATATAAAATCGTTTCAAAACTTTTTCTGTATATGCAAATTGGTGGACAAAGATACCATTTGTCAAATGTTCAATTTGTAAATCAAGATATAATTTTGTCTTTCCAAGATCTTTTATCTCAAATTCCTTCTTTAAATAATCAATCGCCCTTTTGAGCTCTGTAGAAGTTCCAATGAGGTTTATGCCGTCAACATATACAGCAAGTACTACAAACTCCAATATTATTTTCTTTATAAAAATACATTGGCAAATGACATCATTTGTATAGCATGCTTTAAACTAAGAAATTTTCATGTATATTTTATTTTCAAGTGTTCCATATAGATAGGTTGTAAACACATCCATTAAGTGCATCTCAATTCTCTCATAGAAAGCGAAAGTAATGAGATAAGGTCCATAACAGGTGAAAATCCTTGTGCAACAAGGCGTGCCTTATATTTTTGCATCTTATTTTTCTCATTTCTTTTTCACACAAAAACCTATTTATAACTAACACACTTAATACCATTAGATGTTTGGTATCATGTCCTTGCTATCTTTCTCGGCTCAAACCTATTTCTAACTAACATGCTTAAAAACCTCTCGCTCTTTCTCGGCTCAAACCTATTTATAACTAACAGGCTTATAAACCTCTTGCCATTTTGATCAATTACATATTTTCTCGGTATTCTTTAGCAGATCGGGGTTCAAGATCCTCCTAGTTGCAACATTATAAGTAAAAATATAATCCACGTTTATTTTCAAGCGATTCAAATTAGTCCCAACCTCACTTGGATTTATTGATATTTCTTCATTTTGTTGAGGTTGAGGCTCATTGATTTCTTCAAGAATATCAGGATTGATCAAATCTTGCATTTTTGATAAGATTCTTTCTTAGTGTCATCTTAACCATTTGTTTTTCTTTTTCTAGGATTTTAATCCTTAGAACCTAATGGTCTACCACGCTTCAGACGTGCTTTGGACTCATTTGCCATGACACTAGCAGATAGTCCTACATGGAGATCAATCTGAATTGGGACATTCGCTGCAAAGATATGTGATTTAGTCATTCTTTTCAAATTTGTAAATATGTCTGACATTTGATTTGCTATTTTCTGCAAGTGAATAATCTTTTGAACTTTTTGCTTACAAATAGAAGCATGTGGATCAAAAGATGAACTATTCCACAAAATTTCTCTTTTTATTTTATTATTCTCCCCCCTAATTTTGGGAAAATTATTTCATCAAATTGACAATTAGCAAATCGAGAGTGAACATATCTCCTGTAAATGATTCAAGATAGCGAATAAGAGAGGAGATTCAAACACAACATATATCCCTAATCTTCTTTTTGGGACCAAACATACATCCCACATGAGACCATCTAGAAGAAACATCTATTAGGACCATAAAATATCTAAAAGATCCACTAGGTGGGTGAATAAGTCCACAAATATCCCCATGTATACGTTTCAAAAATTCAGGGGATTCAAACCCAACCTTTGTAGGTGATGGCCTAATAATTAACTTGCTTTGATAACAAGAAGGACAGGAAAATTCATTGTTTAAAAGAATCTCCATGTTCTTTAATGAATGACCATTGAAATTTTCTATAATTCGTCTCATCATTATAGATCCAGGGTGTCGCCAATTGGTCGTTCTGAGGTTGATTTCGGATTTGGTCTGAGTCTCAGTTTTCCTCCAGACCTTCATACTAGCTTTGAGCAGAACATGTGAAAGAAACCAAATTCAATATCACCATATTTTTCCAAGTACATTCCTATTTCCTCCTGCTGGCATTATTTGGAGCACTCAGAAGGAGGTTCAACTGATCATTTATTGAGGTTTAAAATGTAACTTGATACTTATCGTTAGCCATGAACATGTAACGATATGCTCTTTCTCGGGGTCTCCCTGCTCTCGTGAAGAGATGAGTTAACATCTTCGTTGGAGGGTATGGATAGTCGGTTCACAAGTGTTCGCTTATTTTTAAGTATTTATTGGAAGAACTATAGCTATATACCTAAGGCTGTTTGGATTCTTTACTTTGTATCTATCTCCTCTTGGAATTTTTTAACAATGTGTACATCTTTTCTTGTGGATTGAGGTGTTTTTCTGCAAATTAATAACTGGCTGTGACTTAGACAATCATTTTGTGAAAATACAATTTATTTATAATGTCTTTGTATTTGATACAAGTGGAGTAGTTGAGTTTGTTCATGATTCACACAAGGATATACAAACTCACAGTTGAATCGGTTATTTATGTTATATTTAAAAGTTTTAACACTTGCTTTTGTGAAGATTACTGATTTTTTTTTAGAAAATCCACTAGTATTGTGATTTCGAAAAGGCTAGAAAATTTAACTGGTCTTTTATTGTTTTTTTGGATTATTGAACTTAATTTGTTGTTAGGTTTTGATCAACTAGTTGTTTAGATGTTGTGGCCGAATATAGGGGTGGATTCAGGATTTTTATTAAAGGGGTTCGAAAAATAAAAATATAGTGTTCGAAACTTGAACTTCGAATCCTAACATAAATTTTGTACCCCTTTAACCACTGAGCCAACATCTAATATTATGTTTAAGGGGATCAAAATCTATATATGTACAGTGTAATTTCTTGTCGAGGAGATTCAGGTGAACACCCTCACCTCCTCCTAGATCCTCCCTGGGCGGAATTGTAGCGTTGTTGAATACTTTGTCAGGACAACCATGATAGTGGTAGTATGATAGGGAAGATAGAAGATAAAACGAGGAAGAAGACGACGCATAATTATAGTTTTAAGTGTTTTTTAAATGTTAATGACATGTGTCACAACCTTGTTGGGACGTTACATACACATATTTTTTAAAAAACCGGTCAATCACAACAGTGGTGGGTAAAAAACACACCTGGAAGAGGTTTTAATGTATACGAGATTTTTCATATTTGAGAGGTGTGTCGCATGAATTTGACCTCAAACTCATGACATGTATTCACCAAAAAGTACATTGAATAATTTAAATTGCACTTTTTTAAAAAAAAAATTCCTCAAATTTCAAGCTGCGGGTAAACAATACTCTCAACTTTCTTGCTAGGGGTGCTCATGATTCGATTTGGGTCGGCTATGTCTAAAAAAATTAAATCAATTAAGTCGATTATAAATGTTGAAATCAAACCAAATCAATTAAGTCAGTTTTTATCGCTTCTGCTTTTCCAATTTTCGTGAACACCCCCATTTCTTACAGATTCAGATTGTTCAATAGTGATTCAAAGATTTTTCCTTGAACATTTTCATTCTTTCTTTCACCCAGTAAGTGCTATCTTGAAGACGGAAAAGTTCTGTCTGGGGATAGCGAAAACTAGCAACTTCTCCAATTCAATTACTTTCTGCGGCTGATGCTTCTGAATTGATCTCATATTTTAAGAATTTTCATTTTTTTTGTTGATTAATAACCTTATCAATAAATAAAATGCGCTTTATAGCAATATCACATATACATTTCAACCTCAAATTTTCAATTACGAAAACATTTTAGAGAGTCTATTAGTTCACTTACGAAGGTATCAACTTTCATAATCAGATTCTTTTGTTCTAAATTTCTATTAATATAAATATGAAATTGTTATTTTCAAAAAGAAAAAAATTTCATTGGTGTATGCTACCTTTTTTGGTTAAATTTGTCAACTATAAAATATCAATCAAATTATCAAAAATCCAAAAATAAAAAGGATGAACAAAAGAGTTTGTTCTCACCCGAATTTTGTCTTGTGCCGTTGTATCGGTTGATCTAATCGGGAGACAAATTGATTCTTTAACTCAAGCGATTCGGGCTGGAAACGGAACTCTGATTTTCAACAATGGGTTCCCCAACTACTCTAGAAAGCGTTAGGACGGTGGTATTAGTAAACTAAGAGGTAAGAAATATGAATACAACTGAGTACAGTAAAGGATAGAGGATACATTAAAGATAGATATGAAATGTGCCCCCTCCATGTCAGCCATCAAGTAACCCACTAAGTTCAATGGCCGACCATGGGGGATGTGGTGCCGATTTTCTCGCCCTCTACTCCTCTTGCTCGGGTAATGACCCTTGTTTTCAGTTGTTATTGGTCGTTACCGCTTTTAGGGGTCTAGAAACCCTTTTAACTTGGTCGTTGATGCGTCTGCATCTGATTGGGTCTCAGTCGTACCTCTAATTAACGACTTTGGCTAAGATGCCTTAGTAGCCGATGAAGTTCTTGTAGTCGAGGGCTAGGAGTAAATTCGGCTCCAGAATAGTTCGGCTATCACTGAATTTCGTCTAAACACTTAAATTATTTTTGAGTGTTATCAATTTCCTCTTACATTAACTCGAGTGTGACTGCTGAGTTAATGTATTCGAAAATAGCCGTCGTTTCAGTCTGACAGTCGCGCATGTCACTTCAATCGTCTTGTCTCTAGTGCATGCAATGATGATTACTTTTTTGAGGTGTTTTCCCTTTAACCGAGGTGTCTCTATACCACGAATTGGCTCTGATATCGTGCTTTTAAAAATAATGAATTAATCTCAGTCGCGCCTCTGCATGTTATTTAATAAAATGTATCCCCCTCTCCCCATAGGTTTCTCACCTAACCTTTGGCCTTTTTCATCGGTTGTTTCCCTTTAGTGTCCCTTGACTCATTGAACTTAGTCTCCCTTTTCATCGGTTGTTCTCACCTAAACTTCCCTCCTTGATGCTCTTTTGGATCGCCTTTCTGAAGACCACACAATTAGAAGTAGAGTGACTATATGAATTATGCCACTTACAGTAGTACTTCTTATCTTTGAGCTCTTCGTCAGTCGAAATCATGTGACTATCAAGAAGCCGAATCTACTTGTCTTTGAGCAGATGTTCAAATATCTGATCTGCCTTCGTGATGTCAAATGAGTAACTGACCCTGTCATCGGCTGAACTAATTTCTTTGCCTTTTACGACTTTCAAGGATGGGCAAGAGTACACCTTACCCCTAATAATCTCGGCCACCATTGTGTCTGCCGTGCAGTCGACTGACTTTGAATCGAACTCATCCGCTTCAATGATGGATCCCAAGTGAGAGCCTCGTTTGGCTGGCTCTTCTACGCTTCTTCTCCTAGACGTGCTGCTCTATTTGGCTAACCTTTTCGACTAACTGGCTCAGGTCAGAGCAGGATTGTCCCACCAACTTCTCCTTTAACTGAGGGTGTATGTTATGATTATCATGTGGGCAAACTCAGATTCGGGGAAGTGTACGGTGCATTTCCCAACCTTCTTTCTGAACCTCTCGATAAAATCGGTAGCTGATTCATTTAATCTGTTGCTTGAGATTCGTTAGATAAGTCACGGTAACCTGAGGTTGGGGCCAATAGAACCTATCATGGAAGAAACCCTCCATGTCGGCCTAGTTTTGCACGAAATTAGGAGCTAAAGAGGAGTACCATGCGAAAGCTGTTCTCATTAGAGAGAGAGGGAATAACTGCAACTTGTGGTACTCATTCTGGCCAGCTTCGCCGCATTGGGCAGTAAATCTACCGATGTGCACGATAGTGGATTTTCCGTCATCGCCAGAAAAGACGACAAATTATGGTATTTTGAAGCCTCTCGGCAAAGGTGCTATCCGATCTACCCAATTGGGGTAGGGCTTCTTATAGACAGGCATGTCCAAGGGTTTCAATTAGATGCCAAAGTACCTTTGCATTGTATTAGCAAAAATCTCCGGGTTCATCAATTGCGACGTCCCTTGCCGATTCTTAACTAGATTCGGTTGGTTGGCGTTTTGCACTGGCGACCTCCATTCTGTACCTTTTTGGACAGGGTTTTGAAGGTTGTAGGTGGTCTGGTATCCATTACCAATAAGTGGGGTGATGCCCTATTATTGTTGTTGGGAATGGCCACCAACGCCCGCAACCTGAGATTTTGGAACGACTGACGGATCCTGATGATAAGGTAGAAGAGCGTTCCATGGCTGCTCTCCTCGGGCGTCGACCGTTGTTAGAAAATTTACGCCTCCTGGAAGGTATGGATTGGGTACCGACAATGACTGTTGGAATGGTAACCCACTACAAACATCGTCACCAGATAGCCGAGCTAAGTCATAGCCGGGGGCCATCGGCTGCTAATTTGGTTGTCCAACATTATTTTTCTGCATCGTAGAGCCATTCATATAAATATATGACATAATGGATGGCAATCCGAAGTGTCCTAGAGCTTAAACTGGTCTCCGAGCAATGTTGATCTACCCATACTGCAGACTCGCTTGGTCAGGCAACACATTTTGCCCCTCAAGATTCGACGGCGACCATGCAGTGTGCTGGTTGCTAGGCGATTGAGATTGTGTTCCTAGGTGTGATATCAGCTGCACATGAGTAGGCATTGGCTGATGCACATTCGGCTGAGGAACAACACCGGAGTCACGGTCTCATATAACACTGCTCGTTAGAGGGATGACAAAACTAGCCGAACATTCTCCTGGGTGCATTCAATTGGTTTCTATCTACCTCGCTTGCTGAACCTCATGTATCATAGGCTTCACAATGTCAGCCAATTGTTTAGAAACTTGGTACATAATGTCGTGGATGCCCAAGTCGATCTGTTGTCTAATGAAAGACATGGTCATTATGGTTGGACCTTCAGATTGGCTGGAGTCTTCTACATCTTGGGTTGATGGAGGAAGTGAAGGGGTATCAACCGATGTAGGCATACCTGAGAAGGATACTGGTTCGTTGTTCCTTCTGGGAGGATTTTGTTTAGGATGTGGACTGGACTCAAGGTTCATTTTCTTACCCGACCTTAGGCGCATACGCCAAGAATGATCATGACCTAGAGAATCAAACTTCGCTATTAATTAGAGATGTTAATGGGGCGGGGGAAGGGTACTCCATACCCGTATCCGCCACTTAAAACCCACCCCTACCCCAACACCCATCACGGGTAGTAATTCCTCCACCTGCCTCCGTCCCACTTACTCCGACGGGTACCCACTTACCCGGCGGACACCCATCACGAGTAGTAAAAAAAGTTATATAAGAAAAAAAGAAGGTCCAAAAAAATGAAAAAACTGAACTTTTTTCACTATGTATATCGAATATCAAAGTTTGAAACTTTACCAAAATATTAGGAATATTAAAAGGTTAAAATAAAGCGTGAAATTTATATAGAAGAAGACAAAAAAATTCTAATCCTTTCAAATGATCACAATTGTAAAAAAAGGAAAAGAGAAACTTCAATGTCATTATCAAAGTTGTCACATACGCACATATAGAGTTGTTACATTGTACCATCCATTTTCACACAAAAATATTAAAACAATTGAAGGGTATCGTACACTTTATTCTAAATAATAATAATAATAATAATAATAATAATAATAATAATAATAATAATAATAATAATAATAATAATAATAATAGGTTGATGACTTGACAAAAATCAGGGAGTCTTGACAAGAATAAGAGATTTCAAGTCCTTGTCTAGTTAAGATAACCAGAAAATCAACTTAATTAAAGAATCCAACACAAACATGTACGGGGCGAGCAGCGGGGCGGGGCGGGTACGGTGAGGGTCTTATATGAAATTCACCCGCCTCACTACCCATGGCGGGTAGCACTTTTGATACATATACCCGCCGCCCACCAAACCATCCTCCGTATACCTTGTTGGAGGCGGGTGCGGGCGATATCGCGTTACGCCCACTAACATCCCTACTATTAATTCACCTATGGTCCCACTGGGTGTGCCAAATTTGTTCTCCCCCCAAATTCTGTTTTCTGCCGTTGTATCGGCTGATCGAATCAGAAGACAAATTGATTCATTAACTCAAGCGATTAGTGAAACGAACTCGATTCTAAGATGGATTCCCAACTACTCGCAAAGCGTTAGGACGGTGATATTAGTAAACTAAGAGGTAAGAAGCATAAATACAGTAAAAAATAAATGATAAAGTAAAGATAGATATGAAATTTGATTTGTTTTATTGATTGTGTGTCTGTATATAAAAAAGAATGTTCCTATTTATAATACAAAAAAAGGAAGAAAAACTGTACAAACGTGCCCCCCATGTCAGTCATCAAGTAACCCACTAATTTTAATAGCCGACCTTGGGGGAAGTGGTGTCGATTTTCTTGCCCTCTACTCTTATTGCTAGGGTAATGACCCTTGGTTTTAGCTGTTGTTGGCCGTTACCGCTTTTAGGGGTCTAGAAACTCTTTTGACTTGATCGTTGAGGCGTCTGCATCAGTGTGGGTGTCAGTCGTACCTCTAACTAACAACTTCTGCTAAGATGCCTTAGTAGCCGATGAAGTTCTTGTAGTCGAGGACTAGGAGTAAATTCGGCTCCAGAATAGTTAGGTTGTCACTGAATTTCGGCTAATAACTTAAATTATTTTTGAGTGTTAACATAGTTAAAACTTTAATACAATTTCTAAAATGAGATATTGATAAATCTTTAACAAAAAATAAAAAGTAAATTACAAGATTAGTTAAGTGTTCTTTTCAAAATTCGAATTAATAAAATCTTACCGAATCAATAATGTATCAAAAAAAAAAGATTAAACAGAATGGAACTTTTTTTATATCAAAAACAATTATTAGAAGAAACTAAACAATAATTCCGCATCTAAACAAGCTAAAAGAAATGTCAAACAAAATTATATACATGAATATTTTATTGAAAAAGCTTAAGATTCTTATAAAGTTTGAGTTTAATTCTTTAATTTTATTAAGTTGTCCATATTTTTTATTAAAAGAAAAAACAAAATAAAAGTTGTGTAGCAATATCAAGAGGTAACACTAGATGTGGTGCAGCGGACGGGCTGCTCCTCCCTTAACTAGAGGTCTATGTTGTGAGCTCTGGGTATGATTTTTTGTAGGGAGTGTTTCCCTCGAATGGGGTCCTATGCAGCGTAAAACTAAATCCGGATTAATCGGGCTTCAATGTGGATCCCGAGCGGCGCAAATTGAAATTTGCTAGGCCGAATGCTGATCCCAGATGATGCTAATCTAGATTATTCGAACTCCAATGTGAACAGACACCTGATGGAAAATCATAAATAAAAAATAGGTAATGGGCAAGCTTGCTAGAACCACAAAACATTTGTTGTACTTCATCAGGTACACTTTATTTATCACATTTTTTTGTTTACACGTCCCTTACATTCTGTTTGGATGGTTGCTACCCATGGTTTTATAATGTGCAATATCATATTGTATAGTATGGTATTCTATTGTACTGTATTAATGAATACAATGTGGATATATTGTATAGTTTATTGTGGTTTAATAATATTTTTATTGTTTGGTTTAATTGTGTGTTATTGTATAATAACATGTACGTTTACTAAAATATCCTTAATTGCTATAACTAGTAAAAGTATAAGTAATTACTAGGATAACCACAATTAAAAGTATTCTGCCTTCTGTCATTGTATTGGCTGATCGAATCGGGAAACAAATTAATTCTTTAACTCAAGTGATTCGGGCTGGAAACATAACTCTAATTTTTAGCAGTGGGTTCCCCTAATATTCCAGAAAGCGTTAGGACAACGATATTAGTAAAACTAAGAGGCAAGAAACATGAATACAACTGAGTACAGTAAAGGATAAAGTAAAGATAAATAAAATTTGATTTGTTTGATTGATTGTGTGTGTAATATGTACAATGAATGAGTATTTATACTATAAAAAAGAATAAGAAACCGTACAAAACGTGCCCTCCCATGTCAGCCATAATTAACCCACTAAGTCCAATAGCCGACTATGAGGGAGGTGGTACTGATTTTCTTGCCCTCTACTCCTCTTACTCGGATAATGGCCCTTCCATTAGCTGTTGTTGGCCATTACCGCTTTTAAGGGTCTGGAAATCCTTTTGACTTGGTCGTTGAGGCGTATGCATCTGAATGAGTCCTAGTCGTACCTCTAACCAACGACTTCTTAGCTTAGTAGCCGATGAAGTTCTTCGTCGTCGAGGACTAGGAGTAAATTCGCCTCCTGAATAGTTCGGTTGTCAGTGAATTCGGATAAACACTTGAATTATTTTTTAGTGTTAACAATTGGCCCCTACATTAACTCGAGTGTAACTATTGAGTTAATGTATTCGAAAGTAGACGTCGCTTCAGTATGACATTCGCGCATGTCACTTCAATCGTCTGTAAGACATATTTTATATACACTTTTGAGTCATTTTTAGTTAGTATTTTACTCATTTCGTTTGTGTTTAGTATAGTATTATGGTCGTTTTTCTTTCGTTTGAGTCACATCGGTCATAAATGGAGAAATGACAAAAAGAAGATGAAATGATCTTATTTGAGATGGAATTGCACAATAAAAGGCCAAGAAATGAAGCCTAAGAAATCCCGGGAAGTATAGAAGAAATCAGACGAAGTCTGGACGAGAAAATGACACAAAATCAGAAAATCGGGCAGAGGGATGTCGCCGGCACCGCGGTGCCATTCTGCAGGACCGCGGTGCCATATTTACTGGGAAGCCGCAGAACTTTCGGCACCGCGGTGCCATTCTGCAGTACCGCGGTGCCAAGGCGGAAAAATCACGTTCTGGGCCGATTTTAACACAGTTTTTAGGGTCCGAAATCCATATTTTCTCAACTATAAAATCCCTAAACCCTAGCCTCATTACTCATCTGGGATCTTGTACATAATTCCACATTCTACTTTGGGGAGGCAAGAAAGGAGGCAACAACACAAGATTGGAAACAACTTTGGTTCAAGTTTCGTTTTCTTTCCTTTTATTTATTTCAGTTTATGTTGGTTTGTATTAGTTCTTAGCGTGACTATGGCGAGGAGCTAAACACTTTATTAGGGCTTTCTTTTTGAATCGCTTGAACCTCGTTTCATGAATTAATGCATTAGTTGGTTTCTTCTTCACTTGATTAAGATTTATTCAATAATTGGTATGAATGTTTGATAGTTAATTGATCACTAATTATCATAACCTATATGATTTCAAATCAAGAACCGAGAGGAGAGATTTGGATATGCTGTAATTGAATAGACATAGGTTAAAATCGCGGACGAAACTACTCCGATACTTGTGTAACATTATAGGTTATTGCTCTTAATCCTCCTATGTGGTAAATCATATCATAGAAATATAGAAGGGTTCTGCACTGGGGTTGAGCGATTATATACCCTAACCGGAATATAAGATAGTCTAGTTAACCGATATTTTAACGTAGAAGAAACAGTCATTCTAGTTGCATTAGGGATTGAAAAGAGTGGATAGTCGAGGATATTGAAAGCCCTAATTCCTTCATGACTGATTTAAACCAAAGTATTATCATAAGTAGTTTGTTTTTTGCAATTACTTAGTCTTAGTTATTAGATAAAAATACAAACAAATTAACGTTCACCAAATAGAAACTAAAGCTTAGATAATCGGTACTTGATAACCAGTCTCTGAGGACGATAAACTCGGTCTTACAGACTATATTACTTGTGAACGATACGTACACTTGCGTGAGCATACAGAAATATCGCTAACAAGTTTTTGGCGCCGTTGCTGGGGACTGGCGTACTTTCAATATCGAATTATCTATTCTTATTTCTAATTTGGTTGCTCCATGAACAAGTTTCTAACTTGTTCTGCGAGCACATTTTAATCAGTTTTTGTTGTTTTTCTTATTTTGTAGGTAAAACTAGAGTCAAAATAAAAAAAAAGGGCACATGGACTACTACTACTACTATCAGGGGCAGTGGAATCATCAACAACAACCTAACCCACAGTATTAAGATGAAGATCTAGATGAGTTGCAGACAGCCATACATGAGCTCACCAAGTGCCAGACTCAATTTATGGCTGAGACAAGGGTGACCCTCAAAACTTTGGAGACATAAATAGGGCAGCTGGCGGATATGGTGATTAATGTACCGCAAGAAAATCTTCCTAGCGACACAGTTGTGGGGAGTGATAAGCAGAGTGAGGAACCTGAACCACAACAAGCTGTTGAGAATAATGAGGAATTGAGAGAGATAGTTGGTGTAGAGAAAGAAGAGGTTTCTGAGATCCAGTTTTTCACCTTTTTGGATTCCTTGGAACTTCTTTTTCCTATACCCGTTGCAGAAAAGATACCACCAACTATCATTGTTGAGCCCCAACCAGAAAGTCCATACCCTCAAGGGCACCCCAAAAGTTGAAAGATGTAGGGAGTTTCACTGATCCCTACATTATAGAGAGCCTAGAAGACAAACCAACCTTGTGTAATTGGGGGATAATCTTAGATATGAGGCCCTTATTTGAAAAAAGTGTTGTAGGAAAGTGAGACCTGCAACAATGACTGTGCGGATTGCAAGCAGTTCGCAGAAGGATCCAATGGGCACTAGTAAAGGTTAAGTGCGTCCGGCTAAAATACGTTAAAGACAACGCTTGTTGGGAGGCAACCCAATGTTTTTAATTATGTTATTTTAATTTTTGTTTTAGTTTGTTTTATTTTATCTTGAACAGTCTCACGATCTTGAGTTTTGTCTTATGTTTCGATGGCAGGTGGACTAGGGACTGACCCTAAGGGGGGGAAAATCAAAAGCGTTGAAACTTCAGAGAGCCTAAAAGATGTGCAATTTCCAGAATCTCATCTCAGACCTCCGTTATGATCGTTGTGTTGTGTCAGTAAGTTGTCCCTTATTTTTAGTCTTCATACATTAGGGACAATGTGTCGTTTAAGTGGGGGGGATCTTAGTTTGTTTTGAGAGTCTGTTTTTTAGTCTTCTTTATTTGTCTTTGTGTTATTTCATGTGTCTTTGAGTCATAATTTTGTTTATAGATCAAGCATGTTGTAGTTGCTAAAGATATTGAGTGGATAAAGTGGGATAATGTAATAGAATTAAAAGCGACAATCTGTGTGCTTAAGTTAGATATGCCAAAAATTCATGACATCTAATTATTTGGGATATTTGTGTTTAGCCTATATGTGTCAGTTATGGAAAGAAAAAATGAAAAATGTCTAGAAAATATGTTTGCTTGTTATTTGAGGCGAAATAGTTAAGATGTACATGTTTAGGGAGATGATTCAGACGTTTCTTTGATAGCCCTTCTGACCATTCATTACCTACCCTGACATGAATTATATCACTAGTCAGTCCCTTTGAGCCTAATATAAGATCTTTGTTTGACACTGTTATACCCCGTGGTTCGGGCCGTGCGAAAGTGAAGTAGAGAAACACGCTCGTGTGGCCGCGAGCGCGCGCATGGCGAGGTGGTGCGGTGAAGTCGCGCGCGGTGAAGTTCAGCCATGTGGCCGGAAAGCACGCGCCGAAAGATCCGGTCCGCAGAGTTGCAGCTGCGCGCCGGAAGCGCGGCGCCGAGGCGGAAAATTGGGCGAAAAACTTAGAAAGTCGATTTTTGTTTTAAAAGAGGCCATGAGAGGTGACAAGTGTCCCCATCCGATTGCTACATGCATTATATTGACCAAGACTTGGTCATTTCTTTCAACTTTTCATCTTTACACTCCATCTCTCTAAGTTAAAAGCTCATCCTTCTCTAAATTCCCAAGAGGAATTCTAGCCTAAGAAAATCTGAAAAGTGTAATAGGAAGGAAAGGTTATTACAAGCTTGTGAAGACTATTGTGGTGGTGTTCTTGGAGAAAAAGGCTAGCAAGGTGTTGGAATAAGTTTGGCTAAAACTTAAGGTAACATTTCTTCTCTTGTAGTTAGTATTGGGTGTTGCATGTTTAATAGGAAGAACTTGTAGTTGGAAAAAATGCACTTAGAGTAGTTGCATGTAAGAAATGGGGTTGATTATGAAAGAATTGGTTAGGGGGATATTATGAGCATGTTGTTGCCTAAATACTACATTAGACTTGTTGGGTAAGTTGTTGTAACTTGTGGTTGAATTTTACACACCAAAGTTTAGGTGTGTAATCCCTTGGTGTTGGTTGGTTGTTGAGCCTTAAACATGGCATTTGAGCGTTAAAAATCGACCTTGGAAAAGGTGGCAATGCACGTAGAAACAAAGGAACGCTGCCCAATTTTCCGTAGGAAATTGGTGACTTTAACTTGGAAAAATTCTGCATTGTAATTAGAGCTTGATAAACGTATTGTGGTCATTTTAGGTTGACATACTACGTGCGGTAAATTGGACTTAGCTTGTGGATTGACCGAAGAGGTATGTGGAGCTTTCCTATCTCTTGAGCATGATTAGTTGTACCTATGTAGTACGGTAGACGTACAAGATTTGGAAATCTTCGTTTGTTATAAGTATTTGATACTTGCTTCGTTTTAAAAGAAAAGTATAAGAATCCCTTGGACTTAAGGGAATGTGTTTTACTATTGTTTAACTCTAATATAACGGCTTTATGGGGAGTTGGTTATATTAGTTTGTGAAAGTTTAATGGAGAAAGGTTTTGATGATTTGAACTTGTGGAAGGAAAATGGTTTTAAGGCATGAATTGCCTAAGGTTTTACAAGAAATGAAGTCAATTAATTTAGAAGCTTGAGATAGTTTTAAAAGAAAATGTGACTTGTTTTGAAGAGACATCGTAACTTGATACTATGGTGATTAGTATCTTGGAATTTTTGTATAAAAAGAGTTATTTCTTAAAAGGTTAGAGGTACATGATACTTGGGTTAAATTCCCGGATTTTTATTAAAAGACATGATCGTGCCTTAGGTATACTAAAATGAGAGGATGTATTAGTACTATTAATAAGAAGTTAGGTGATTCTTAACTTGCTTAAGTTATGATAGGCCGGTAGTGCTTATGTTGTGATGTGATAGGCCGGTAGTGCTTATGTTATGTTTAATAGCCGGATGAGCTATGATATATATATATATTTATATTGTTACTGTAAACCGGGTTATTATTTATGCCATGGATTTGCTACCCATGATGCGAGCGCGCTTGTACTCATGCGGATCCGGACCATAGGATCCGTGCGGTGAAATAGTCCCACGCGAGCACGCGATGGTACTGTGCGGATCCACAGGATCCATGCGGTGAAATAGTCCTACGACGGCGGATGACCTCACGCGGGTCCACAGACCTATGCGGGTGAAATAGTCCCGTGAGTAGGATTGCTTAATGATACTACGCGCAGGTACCGCTTTGATCATGAGCCTCCTATTTTTATGCTATAAAATGTATACTTGTTACTCTCGTTATTAGTAAGGCACGGCAACATAATTTGGTTTTATCTATAACTTCGGTGTATTTTGGACTTATGATATTACTACGATTTTCCGCTTTACATACTTGGTACGTTGTGTATCGACCCTTCCTGGGCCGCTGCGTTCACGCCGCAGGTAAGGAAAGGTGGTAGATCCTCATTCCTAGGATCTTGTACTCAGGTGTCAGGAGCTCCATTTCTTCGGAGGCTCGACTTTTGGTATGGTTCTCCCTGGAGTCGTTGATATTTTGTACATTCAGGGCATAACGGGGCCCTGTACCGTCCTAGTGTTATTCATTATTAGATGCCGGTAGTCTTGTCAGAACTTGGTTCGTTAAGGATGTAATCGCTCGGTTTATGTACTTTTGGGTTAGCCATTTTGGGCTAGACTATTCTATATCTTAATGGTTGTTTATCTTGAGTTTATATTCCACGTTTTCTACGATGTTGTGTTACTAGGGTGCGGGTTAAGGCACCGTCACTGTCCGGTTCGGTCGATGCACACCCTATGATTTTCTGTTTGTGCCATAAGTGATAATTGAAAGTTAGTGTGATGAAAAGTGTTGAAAAAGAAGATACAAAAAGCGAATTGAAAAATTTAATGCACCCCAATGAAGAATATGCAAAAGCCTAAGTTTGGGGGTGTCTGTAATTTATAATGTATCCCATTCTCTCAAAATAAAAGAGGAGAAAAATAGGTATGATTAAAAAGGAAATCAAAAAGAAGGAAAAAGAGTTGAATGAAAAATGATTATGGTACGTAATTGAGTCGAAATGCCTATTTTTACCTACCTCTGCCTAAGCGTACATTACAACCCTTGAAAATATTGATGATCTTTAATGTGTATGACTATGATTAGTGGAGAATAGCAAGTAAACAAGTCTATAGCATTTTGGAAAAGATGGAATGAAATTGACATGCATAGGTTAGGTGTTTGTATTTCCAGTGATTATGATCCAAGTGAATTTGCGAAATATCTAGCTTGAAATTTTAGATTGCTAATTATTCATGCTATATATGTTCTAACATATTATCTCATCTTTCATCCACGATTTTGAAAGAGAATTGCTATAACTATTTGATCCATTTTAATGAGTCTTTTATTTGATTTTGTTTTCATTTTGTTTTTGCTTTACTCGAGGGCGAGTAAAGGTTAAGTTTGGGGGTTTGTTAGACATATTTTATATACACTTTTTGAGTAATTTTTAGTTAGTATTTTACTCATTTCGTTTGTGTTTAGTATAGTATTATGGTCGTTTTTCTTTCTTTTGAGTCACAGCGGTCATAAATGGAGAAATGGAAAAAAGAAGATGAAATGAGCTTATTTGAGATGGAATTGCACAATAAAAGGCCAAAAAATGAAGCATAAGAAGTCCCGGGAAGTATAGAAAAAATCCGACGAAGTCCGGACGAGAAAATGACACAAAATCAGAAAATCGGGCAGAGGGACGTCGCCGGCACCGCGGTGCCATTCTGCAGGACCGCGGTGTCACGACCCGACCCGACGGGCCGCGACTAAACGTCCTAATTGGACGTCATTACTGACTTGTCACTTTTAATCCATCTAATACAGAGATCTACAGAAATTTCGGCAGCACAACGCAGCTTTTACAACATCTCCCTAAAACGGGCGAGCCGACAAGGCTACCAAATCAACAACAAAACAACAATCATAATAGGCTAGCCGACTAGGCTGCCACCAACCAACATTATGTACACAAAGGAATAAGCAAGCCGGCAAGACTGCCACTAGATAACAACAAGTATAACCGGGAACACCCCAACACAGGGTATAACAACATCAAAAACCAAAACAAGGTACAAACGTCCAACCCACAATCGCTACACTGCACTTAAGAGTACGACATCGACATATGACGGGATAGGGCCCCGTAGTGCCCAAAATATGCGTAAGTCTGAAAGATGAAGATCTGTACCAAAATAGCTGGCTCCGGAACAAATGAGCTCTCCAAGCTGCATGTGAAGTCCTAAAGCGGAGGTCACCTGTCAACACACTGAACTGCGGCATGAACGCACCGAGAAAAGGGGTCGATGTAAATAATGTCGAGTATGTAAAACATGAACTAATGTAAGGAGGATTGTAACTGGCCAGAAGATACATGAAACATATATGAAAAATCAGAGATACCAATGCAACTATACCATATGAAAAGAAAGGTGTGCATGTCTAACAATCATCATAATCAAGATCATCTCCGTACATATAACTACCCGGCTCATTCTGGGACTCAGTCCTCATGCTTTATATATATAACTACCCGGCTCATTCTGGGACTCGGTCCTCATACTGCGTACATATAACTACCCGGCCCATTCTGGGACTCGATCCTCATTTTCCGTGAATATAGCTACCCGGCCCATTCTGGGACTCGGTCCTCATAACATACAATCACAACTTACACAAGTAGAATATCATGAGAAACTATATGCAATACAAACCATCATCTGAGACGCCATGGAATAATCTTATGCATTTTAAATCATCATATAAGACTCAATGAGATAAGTAAAATAAACTATCCTTTAGAAAATCAAGGGATGATCTCCTGAATCATTTTAAAACATCTTTTGGGAAGTCAAAACACTTATCATATCATATATCATTTTATTAAAACTAGACTTTGAAGGAATCACGTACGTCCGACGTACTTTCATTAAAATCATGCCAGAAGAAAGAAGGAAGATTTTCACAACATCATGCCAAAGAAGGAAAGGATAGTCTCACATACCTCTTAGTTGAACTAGTCAACTCAATACTAGAATATGTCTCGTCCAATACTTCAACCTATAATAAAGGGTAATACGTCCGTCAATTCTATGATTTCTAACGTAAATTATATTGAATGACGACTTCCTATTCTATAAAAATTCGGGCAGCACTGCCCCTATTTATATGCAAATCCACCACTTCCAAACAAAGCCAACAATACCAATTAACAAGTCACAATTCCAAGATATCACAACATCAATCCATATACTCTACTTACACCTCAGTTATGCATTTTTTCTCCTTCCATTTATGGGATACAACAATCAAAAGTGCAAGCCCTCTAGTTTGCAACATAACACCCTCTTTACACTTTAATTTTTTTAAGACATTTAGTAGGATTTATCATATCGTATATATAAGTTCATAACATATTTCCATCATTATAACTTATTTCATAACTCCTTAACCTCCAATTTAATTTCCAACAACTTCATATAACAATTATAACTTAAATTCCCAGATTCTTTCATTCATGTTTTTAGCATGCAAATGGGTGACGATAACATTAGCGACTTCAACAATCGAACCCAAATCAGTAGAACAATCTCCCTTTCGGTTTAACCACATTTCAGTATCAAGTTTTCCTTATTTTTAACATGCAATCAGTGAATATACTAATAACAACAACAACCAAACCAAATGTAACCAAAACAGCCCCAAATCGGCACCAACAATTCCAACAACAACCATATGCATTTTCTTACTTTCATTTCCTCTTAATATAAGTCCATCTCTTAACTACAACATCATTTCTTAAATTACAACAACATGCAACCCCAATTACGCCATAAAAGAAGAATTTCGTACCTTAAATTGATGCCAAAACCGTCCCAATAAATCGGTCCAACATCGCCTCGTTTTGCAACATTCTTCACCATTTCTTCAACTTATAATTGCATGCATGTATTGTACAAGTTTACTCCATCATTCTTGCGTGTTTCTTCCAAAATTCATCTCCACAATCGAAAATTTGGGCAATATTTTTACGCCGGTGGTGAAATACCCATTGTTTTGGGTGCTAATTTTTGGTTTAAAACTTAGTAGATGGATTAATCTAGGAAGAGGGAATACAAAGCTTCAATCTTGGCTTGGGGAAGGGGGTGTGTCTCGGCTGAAATGGAGAGGAGTAGGAGAGAAATGAGAGGTGTATTTTTGAAAGTGAATGTGGAAGAAGAAAGATGGAAGGTTTTTCTTTAAGGGTTATTCTAAAATCTGAAAATTGTTTTCTTTTCTTTTTCTTTTTCTTTTTCTTTTTCTTTTTCTTTTTTTTTTGCAATTTGATCCACTTCTCATCCTTAATTAATCTTATGTCCCACTTCTTTTAAATCTTGAAAATCTCCTAATACCTCGTGTTCCCATCGTCATGACTTATATAATACGTTCTAATCCATAACGGAAATATACAACTAGCATTTTAAATTTCCATTGTCACACTCGTTGTAACCAAAATATTTCTGAAATCACATCCTTAAGTATATTAATTTCCTTAATTACGTTTTCAATTAATATCCTTAATCACGAGGTGTAACATCCTTCCCCCTTTAGAAACATTCGTCCTCGAATGCTCATAATAGGTCTCCTGCCATAAAAATTTCGGCAGAGTGTCCTCTATAACTATACCTACCCACCAATATTCAGCAACCCAACAGATGCTACACAGGGCCACAATATATCACAAAGGTAATAACTCTACCCCTATCATCTCTCATATATAAAGTTGCATAACTGAGACCTGGATCGACTCTTGAGACTCCATTTGTGTTGCATTTGTACCACCCTCTAGGAGGGAAACTTCACTGCACCACCCTATATCCAATTCTTGGTATGTAACTCTCTAAAAACTATACCAGTTGGGGCCAGTTATATGGTTCATTCTTCAACCAAGATATAAGGTGCATGTCAAGTTATGCAAGTTATAATTAATGCCTTGTATGACCTTCTGTTTACTCATCTTTCTCCCATGCATTATTGGGTTTCTTCTCTTCCATAGATACCAACATACAAAGACTAGAATATATTGTAGTACTGCCTTTAGTTTAGGAGAACCCTGTGAATTCCACCATTTCACTAATGTATGATGTAATTTAATTAAAGGCCCAATAATTTCTATTGCTCCAATGTAATATTGTGATATTGAAACTGCAAACTCTCCAATTAAGAACAAGTGTCGCATTTTTTTTCCTGATGGGCCTGCTCACAACACCGCACCTAGATACATTGGCGATCTTCATCCTCTTCAAAACATCATCAACAAGATGTTTAAACATCACATCCTCCACAGAAAGAAAGATATTTTGAATGACACTCCTTTAATCCATATTCTTAGAAAGTATATTGATTGAAGGTTCAGCCTTTTGTCCTAACAAATTTCATTCACTACCCACTGTGAACCTGCATATGCTATTGATTAACCACTAAGGTCTCTCCTTTTATTCTGATTGTCCCATGAAACTCAACTCTGATCTCACATGCTCCTCAATACTTTCTGGGAATGATATCCACATATTTGGAAAATCCCAACCATTAGGTGTCATAATGAATGACAACTCCTCAATGTTATTGTCTATCTTAAAATCTGCATCACAGTTCTGACGAATAGGACCTAACTTAGTCCAGTTATCCTCCCATACACCACATAGTCCATTCCCAAGCTCTCACTATATTAAATAATGTACCTTGTCTCTATTCTCTAACATCTTCTTCCAAATTTGTAAACCATCCTTCCACTGCACTCCAGTAGGCTTAATTTTATTACAATACTTGTTCCACATGAAAGTTGACCATAGAGAACTAGTACTTGTAACCCTCCACCAATGCTTGGGAAATAAAACATGTGATACATTATACAAATATCTGAATCCAAGCCCTCCTTTTGCTTTTGGTAAGTAAATATGTTCCCAAGACACCCAATGTCTACTCTTTCCCTCTTCACTATTGCTTTAAAGTAACCTTGCAAATATCTTGTGCAACTCATTAATGGTGTATTTTGTAGGAACACTAAGAGGCAATATGTAAACAGGTATGCTTGCAACACACTACTTATCAGCTTTTCTACCAAAAGATAGCAATCTTCCTTTCCAGTTTTGTAGCTTTTTCTTCACCTTTTTATCAGCTCATTATAATATAACTTCTTCTTTCTAGAATGAACACTTGGATACCCCCAAGTATGTTACTGGGAATTTTCCTCTAGTGAAGCATGTGATGTGTTCTACATCTTGTACCAAATTATCAGCAATCTTATAATACATGTATAATGCACTTTAACCCCTATTAATAAACTAACCAGATATTGCCTCATACTCATGTAGAATACTCATAATCATCTATAAGGATTTCTTATCTGCAGAAGCAAAAATAATTGTATCATTTGCATAAGCAAGATGATTGATATTATCGCTCCATTTTGGCATCCCATAGCCTATGTAATACTGCTTTCATACACTGCATTCAGAGATCTGGAAAGAACTTCTGCTGAGATGACAAATAAAGTTGGTTACAAAGGATCACCTTATTTCATACCTCATGTTGAATGGAAGAAACATGTAGCTTTCCTATTAAACAGTATGGAGTACCAATTATTAGCAATAAGTCTCCAAATCATATCAATGAACTGTCCTGCAAATCCTATTCTGCTCAACACCTTTACTAAATATAGCCATGATACTATTATATGCCTTAGCCGTATCTATTTTAATCACCACATTTGCAGTCGTTACTTTATTTCTGATATTTGTGACAATTTCCTGAGTTAAGGGCACATTATCCATGATACTCATCCCCTTCACAAAACTTACTTGATTAGGGGAAATCAAGTCGGGAAAGACTTCCACTAATTTGTCATGTACTACCCTTGATATCACCTTATTGATAAAGTTACTCAGACTTATAGGCTTTAAATCTGAGTAGTTTGCACCAATTCTTTCTCGGGTAGTAACATTAGATTGGTGTGAGTAATAGATTTAGGAAGGGTGTGACCTTGGAAGAATGCAGTAACCATGTTATAAACATCAGAACCTATGATGTTCCAAAATATTGGAAAAATAAGTCTGAGAAACCATCTGGACCACTGGCACTACTACCATTAAGGTTGACCACTACTAATTTTACTTCCTTCCCTGATCAACTAATACTGGGCATGTGCAAGTAAATTCTCACTATCATGATCACACTCTTCATATGACAATTGTTAGAGATAAAACTTCATTGTTTCATCTACCATTTGAGTATCATTTTCAATCCACACATCATCTGAAATTTGGATTCTCTTAATCTGTAGTTTTTTTTCCTTCTGCCTTTCACAAGATTATGGACGAATCTTATATTCCTGTTACAATCTACAAACCAGTTTTGCCTAACTATTTTCTCAAAAGATTCATGTTCAGTCCAAAAGTTGAGAAACTTAAATGGCATGACATGTTGTTCTGCACCAACCTCAAAAGTACACAATATAGGTGCATGGTCTGACCCTGTCCTTGCAAGATGTTCCATTTCAATGTGCCCAAAACAATTATGCATTGAAGCATTCACTAACATTCTATCTAATCTTTCAAAGATCCACTATTCTATAGCTCTTCCGTTCCACCATGTAAATGGACTGCCCTTGAAAGACACTTCTTCTAGTTCACAAGAGTTTACACAAAAAGCGAAGTCTTCAACATCCTATGGTTGTATAGGGATACCACCTATCTTCTCTTCTTCAGTCATCACCATATTAAAATCCTCTCCTCTCATCCAAAGATCTGTCATGTTTAAACTAGATGGTAAATACTATTCCACAATTCATTCTGTTTCATCACATTTTGCATATACCAAAGTAGTGATCATCTATTGATTCAATTCCTAGAAAAATGATCTCAAAATCATTTTGCCCTTCTGGCATATCAATAGTCGGGGTATAAATCGCTACACCTTCCAAACAATTACTAAAGCTCAAACAACTCATGATACCCCATAATCACTTCAGGCAACACACACATGGCCTTTAATAAATATGTTCGTATAGATGCACATCATCATCACACCAATTATGCAACAATCTTACCAACCTATATACGAAGCTCATATATTCCCTACTGGGCCGCTGTCGCTTCCCTTGGAGGCATCGCTGTAACACAATAATTCGTTAGAGAGGGGTCTTCCTAATAGCATAGCTCTATCGCACGATCTTAGAGTAAGAAGAAAAGAAATCAATCCTAAATGTCCGGCAGCCTCATATAAGTATGGTACACAACATACCCATACACAAGACTCTACTAGACACGGTCTGTAGACATTCCGAGGACTAACTGCTCTGATACCACTTTTGTCACGACCCGACCCGACGGGCCGCGACTAAACGTCCTAATTGGTCGTCATTACTGACTTGTCACTTTATATCCATCTAATACAGAGATATACAGAAATTTCGGCAGCACAACGCTGCTTTTACAACATCTCTCTAAAACGGGCGAGCCGACAAGGCTGTCAAATCAACAACAAAACAACAATCATAATAGGCTAGCCGACTAGGCTGCCACCAACCAACATTATGTACACAACGGAATAATCAAGATAAGCAAACCGGCAAGACTGCCACTAGATAACAACAAGTATAACCGGCCCAACACAGGGTATAACAACATAAAAAACCAAAACAAGGTACAAACGTCCAACCCACAATCGCTTCATGCACCTCTAAGAGTGCGATCTCGACATATGACGACGGGGCCCGTGTACCCAAAATATGAGTAAGTGCGAAAGATGAAGATCGCACTAAAATAGCCGCTCGAACAGCGAGCTTCCAACCGCTTCACGAAGTCCTAAACTGGAGGTCACTGTCAACACTGAACTGCGGCGTGAACGCACCGGCGAAAGGGTCGGTGCAAAATAATGTCTCGAGTATGTAAAACATGAACTATTGTAAGGAGGATTATGGCGGCGGAAGATACATGAAACATATATGAAAAATCGGAGATACGATGCAATCGTACCATATGAAAAGAAAGTGTGCATGTCTAACAATCATCATAATCAAGATCGTCTCCTGCATATAACTGCAGGCCCGTCACGGGACTCGGTCCTCAGGCTTTATACATATAACTACCCGGCCCATTCTGGGACTCGGTCCTCATACTGCGTACATATAACTACCCGACCCATTCTGGGACTCAGTCCTCATTTTCTGTGAATATAGCTACCCGGCCCATTCTGGGACTCGGTCCTCATAACATACAATCACAACTTACACAAGTAGAATATCATGAGAAACTATTGCAATACAAACCATCATCTGAGACGCCATGGAATAATCTTATGCATTTTAAATCATCATATAAGACTCAATGAGATAAGTAAAATAAACTATCCTTTAGAAAATCAAGACACGATCTCCTAAATCATTTTAAAACATCTTTTGGGAAGTCAAAACACTTATCATATCATATATCATTTTATTAAAACTAGACTTTGAAGGAATCTCGTACGTCTGCTGTACTTTCATTAAATTATGTCAGAAGAAAGAAGGAAGATTTTCACAACATCATGCCAAAGAAGGAAAGGATAGTCTCACATACCTCTTAGTCGAACTAGTCAACTCAATACTAGAATATGTCTCGTCTAATACTTCAACCTATAATAAAGGGTAATACGTCCGTCAATTCTATGATTTCTAACGTAAATTATATTGAATGACGACTTCCTATTCTATAAAATTTCGGGCAACACTGCCCCTATTTATATACAAATCCACCACTTCCAAACAAAGCCAACAATACCAATTAACAAGTCACAATTCCAAGATATCACAACATCAATCCATATACTCTACTTACACCTCAGTTATGCATTTTTTCTCCTTCCATTTATGGGATACAACAATCAAAAGTGCAAGCCCTCTAGTTTGCAACATAACACCCTCTTTACACTTTAATTCCTTTAAGACATTTAGTAGGATTTATCATATCGTATATATAAGTTCATAACGTATTTCCATCATTATAAATTATTTCATAACTCCTTAACCTCCAATTAAATTTCCAACAACTTCATATAACAACTATAACTTAAATTCTCAGATTCCTTCATTCATGTTTTTAGCATGCAAATGGGTGACGATAACATTAGCGACTTCAACAATCGAACCAAAATCAGTAGAACAGACTCCCTTTCGATTTAACCACATTTCAGTATCAAGTTTTCCTTATTTTTAACATGCAATCAGTGAATATACTAATAACAACAACAATCAAACCAAATGTAACCAAAACAGCCCCAAATCGGCACCAACAATTCCAACAACAACCATATGCATTTTCTTACTTTCATTTCCTCTTAATATAAGTCCATCTCTTAACTACAACATCATTTCTTAAATTACAACAACATGCAACCCCAATTACGCCATAAAAGAAGAATTTCGTACCTTAAATTGATGCCAAAACCGTCCCAATAAATCGGTCCAACACTGCCCTCATTTTGCAACATTCTTCACCATTTCTTCAACTTATAATTGCATGCATGTATTGTACAAGTTTACTCCATCATTCTTGCACGTGTTTCTTCCAAAATTCATCTCCACAATCTGAAAATTTGGGCAATATTTTTCGGCCAGCAGTGGTGAAATACCCACTGTTTTGGGTGCTAATTTTTGGTTTAAAACTTAGTAGATGGATTAATCTAGGAAGAGGGAATACAAAGCTTCAATCTTGGCTTGGGGAAGGGGGTGTGTCTCGGCTGAAATGGAGAGGAGGAGGAGAGAAATGAGAGGTGTATTTTTGAAAGTGAATGTGGAAGAAGAAAGATGGATGGTTTTTCTTTAAGGGTTATTCTAAAATCTGAAAATTGTTTTCTTTTCTTTTTCTTTTTTTTTTTTGAAATTTGATCCACTTCTCATCCTTAATTAATCTTATGTCTCACTTCTTTTAAATCTTGAAAATCTCCTAAGACCTCGTGTCCCCGTCGTCATGACTTATATAATACGTTCTAATCCATAACGGAAATATACAACTAGCATTTTAAATTTCCATTGTCACACCCGTTGTAACCAAAATCTTTCCGAAATCACATTCTTAAGTATATTAATTTCCTTAATCACGAGGTGTAACACGCGGTGCCATATTTACTGGGAAGCCGCAGAACTTTCGGCACCGCGATGCCATTCTGCAGTACCGCGGTGCCAAGGCGGAAAAATCACGTTCTGGGCCGATTTTGACACGGTTTTTAGGGTCCAAAATCTATATTTTCTCAACTATAAAATTCCTAAACCCTAGCCTCATTACTCATCTGGGATCTTGTACATAATTCCACATTCTACTTTGGGGACGCAAGAAAGGAGGCAACAACACAAGATTGGAAACAACTTTGGTTCAAGTTTCGTTTTCTTTCCTTTTATTTATTTCAGTTTATGTTGGTTTGTATTAGTTCTTAGCGTGACTATGACTAGGAGCTAAAGACTTTATTATGGCTTTCCTTTTGAATCGCTTGAATCTCGTTTCATGAATTAATGCATTAGTTGGGTTCTTCTTCACTTGATTAAGATTTATTCAATAATTGGTATGAATGTTTGATAGTTAATTGATCACTAATTATCATAACCTATATGATTTCGAATCAAGAACCGAGAGGAGAGATTTGAATATGCTATAATTGAATAGACATAGGCTAAAATCACGGAGGAAACTACCCCGATACTTGTGTAGCATTATAGGTTATTGTTCTTAATCATCCTATGTAGTAAATCATATCATAGAAATATAGAAGGGTTCTGCACTGGGGTTGATCGATTATATATCCTAATCGGAATATAAGACAGTCTAGTTAACCACTATCTTAACGTATAAGAAGAAGTCATTCTAGTTGCATTAGAGATTGAAAATAGTGGATAGTCGAGGATATTGGAAGCCCTAATTCCTTCATAACTGATTTAAACCAAAATATTATCATAAGTAGTTTGTTTTCTGTAATTACTTAGTCTTAGTTATTAGATAAAAATACAAACAAATTAACGTTCACCAAATAGAAACTAAAGCTTAGATAACCGGTACTTGATAACCAGTCTCTGAGGACGATAAACTCGGTCTTACAGACTATATTACTTGTGAACGATACGTACACTTGCGTGAGCATACAGAAATATCGCTAACATCATCTAATCTCCAGTGCATGCAATGATGATTTTTTCTGAATTGGGTTTTCCATTCAACTGAGGCGTCTTTATGACCACGAATCGGTCCCAATGTAGTCTAACCGTATATTCGAAGAGTTATCCCCAATTCATGTCGCGCATCGAAATCTATTTAAGAAGAGATTTTTTTTTCTGAGAAATTTTCCACTCGCTCTTAAGATCATCTCCAATTTCTTTCCTTCTGCAAAAAGAAAAAACCATAATCTCGATCTTTTTCTTATTCGGATACCATGGCTTTTTCTTCATCTTCTCAGAAGGTATACGGGATAATTTTAGCCGATAAACACCTAACCGATGCCCTGGTTCTTGTTGATGAACAGTTAGTTCTGGCTCCATATGGTAGGCCATAACAAGACGACGTTCTTTTATCTCAACACCTCATTCTGATGACCTATGATCTTTCCCTCACATGCGACTGGTTTACTACCGACCGTTGTCCGGCTAACCTTCACACCTGGACGACTAAGGTAGCCAACTATTCCGTTTGGGTGGATCGGGTCGGGTCAGCCAAAAGAGCTAAGTGGAAGTGTATGGGTCTTTACGATGCTATTACACTATCAGGGTCTGATATCTCCTGTAATATCGGCCTCATATATGTATTTCTTGGTTATTGGTCGACTATCGCCAATGCCTTTGTCTTTTCCTAGGGGATGATGACTCCCACCCTTCTCGATGTAACGGTGATACTCGGCCTTCCGCTACTGGAGCCGAAGCGCCCACCCTGAGTGAACTCAAATTTCCTGATTTGGGAATTGTTGTTTCAAAAAATTCCTCCAGCTATGGTACTTTTTATGTCCGCGAACCGCCTAAGTCCGCCTCTTCCGGTCGATGATGCTGAGCACCAAGCTTTTCTACTTTACTCGTTTAGCCGTTACTTCGTCTGTACAGGCTCTTGTGCAATTGTTAAGGAGCTAGAGATTTATTTGGCTCTGGCTTCTTCAGAGGAAGAAGTTAGTGGAGCATCCCTCTTCCTGACTTATCTGTATATGGCTTTGGGCGATTCTCAAGCCAGGTTGAGGGACTCTTGGAATCTGGATACTTTGCCCGGTCCTCTATGGTTCCTTCAGTTGTGGATCACTTTGTATTTCTGAGAGTTCATCCCTGCTGATTTTGATGGCAGTTGTTTTACATTAGATCCGCCGATGTTAGCTGACACTCTTCGGGGAATACCTCTTGTGCCCCAGGATATTTTCACTGCGGTCTCCACCCTTCATGGTCTGTCTCGAGACCATTATGAAGTTTGGTAATCGATTCTCGAAAAATGGGCCACTCCCGATTAGGTTAATCAGATAGCCGACGATGACCTTACTTTCACTTAGCAGTCATCCATGAATCGGGTGTGGGTCATATCCTTACAGCTAAAGACCTTTTAGGAGGCTTAAAGCACAACTCTAGGCATAACAAGATGACAATGGAGCCTTACCAACCCAACTTTGTGGCACGACAATTTGGCCTGACTCAACATATACCATGGCCTCATCGTAGTGTGGTTCACTCGACCCACCATTGTTCTCTCAATGCCAAGTAAGCAGAAGAGGTAGCTGCTCACAATTTGGATAAGTTTGTCCTGTTCGCGTGGCAACCATTCTTCCCAAGGACCGACACCACTGTTGCTTTTGTTGACTGGTGAAAGGCAGCCAAAGAAAGGTTCTTCCAATCTTCTTTGGAAGTCTATTGCGATCGGCTGATCCAGGTGAAGTAGAGTGATCGGCTGACCCAGCCAAAAAGGAGAAACCCAACAGACGCTTAACCAAGGACAAAAGAAACCCCTTCAAATGGTGGTTTCGATCAATTCGGCTATGCCTACTTCCTCTTGGTCTTCCGTCAGGTCGCGACAACCGATGAGAAAAGGTGAATTGTTTTATTCATAAATATTAGCCAGAATTTCTTATGTATTCCAGGATAACACTTTTCATTAACTTCATTCCTCTCATGGTTTATTGATTTGAAGAGATCTCTGTTGACTAGGCGATCTGTTTCAAAGCAACCCAGACTAGGCGGAAGGGTTGTTATTCGTGGACGTAAGGAAGAAAGACATCGCGGGGCCGAAGTCCTTATTTCTGAAGAGGAAGATGATGAGGTATATTCCTTATGTCCTTGACTACCTCTGTATCTATTACATATCCTTACTCATGTTTTTTTATTTTGTCTTTCAGGAGCCGCTGCTATTAAGACGCACTAGGCAGAGAGAGTACATGATACCTCTCTACATACTGAAAGGACGTCTTCTTCGGCTCGTACTTCCGAACACCTGCATAATTCTCCATCGTCTAGCATCGATGCCAAAGTTCCTCCTATTGAGGCAGCCGAAGAGGTAGTCGTAGAGATATATCTTTTTCTTTCCAGTCTTGTTATCGATTATCTATAGACTCTTGCATCTCTTTTTGAAACGGTTCTTTCATGTGCAGGAGACAGCTAGGGAAATCCCATTGGCTAGAGGTGAATCAATCGATGACCCAGAGTCATCGACCGAAGTCATATCTGAGGAGGTACTTTTGCAGTATTTTGGCTTAACCGATACCGTACTTGCACCCCCTTCGCCGATTGGTGTTCATGAAGAGCGAGTTGAAGAGTTTCTAACCGAGGGCATTCCCACCAGCAATGAGGAACTCCATTTACTGAAGACCTCTTTGTTTCGATTGTCGAATGAGGCGAGGGGCTTTCCAGCTCTGGCGGGCGCTTATAATGAAATAGCCTTGGCCTTGAATGACATGTTTGCTTCACATAAGAAGGCCAAAGATAACGGTGATGCAACAACCACAACTCTGCAACGTTTAGAATCTCTTTGGAAATAGAAGAATCAGGTTCAGACTACTTTTGCCCAGGTAAATAAGGAGAGGCAGCGAAGTGTCGATCGGAGGCGCGATTTGCAGGGGAGACGATCCCAATTGCAGGAAGAGTTAGATAGAATCCAGGCAGAAATAAGGACAATAACCCCTGCAATAAATGCCTTAGACTCCGCTATCAAAACCTACCACTCCTCCCGCTCCTCTTTGTTTCAGCAAGGCTTCAATCTGGATGCTGAGATGGGGAAGCTTGACAACCAACATGTTGTTTGGGAGTCGGACCTGAGGATGGGTAATGAACGGCTGGCCCAGTTGGAAAACGAATGTGCTGAATTGAGGGCCAAACTTTCTTATGTAAAATCGTTATTCCCTACTGATCCTTCCAAAGCGCATCACTCTTCGTCTACGAAAACTCCTTTACCAATTGATCCTGCCATCCAAGTGCCAAATAATCTTCCTATAATATTACAAGATACATCTTCCCAATTGGAACATTAACTATAAAACACTCTAGCAGCCGGTACGCAGGTTTTTATCGGGATCTAATCACCTAGTGTGGCTGAGATCGTACAGGGAGTGGAAATCCCTAAAGAGTTCGAGGTGGTTGCCATTGATGCGGCTGATGAAGAAGAGAAGACTACATCAATTAGGGAAGACCAAGCAACCGTTGATTCAGCTGATTCTGGGACATCGACATCTGATGATGTAGTGCAGTCTTAGATGAGTTCAAGGCTTACCAGTTCGACTTTTATTTGTGTCAACCCCAAATCGAAGGGTCTGTTTTTATGATTAGGCAACCAGTTTGTGGCTATCGATTACTTATGCATGCCAAAAGAGTGATGGGTAATGTTTTTTCAAATATGTCCACCATTTTATCTTTCCATGCATAGTTATCGCTTGATTCGTATTACCGGCAACATGTGGGTTCACTACGAAGGCTCCTTCCCAATTTGGTGACCATTCGCCGAATTTATGATCTTTCATCCTAATCGTCAAAACGGTTTTCCAAACTAAGTCTTTTTCGGTAAACCTCTAGGTTTGACATATTTGTTGTATGCTTTAACCATTTTACGTTTACCGACTTTGAATCTTTCTAGGGTTGTCAGTCGATTTTTATCCAACTGACTCAACTCCATTAGCATGGTCTGTTGATATTCTTCCAAACTTAGAAACTTTAGTTTGGCCATCCTTAATGATATTAACTCCCGAGGACAACACTGTATCTTGGCCATAGATTTAGACGACATGATGTCATCCTTGTAGCTATAGTTTTTTTGAGTTTTCTAATTGCCCGCTTTATTTAAGACTTGACTTTGTAAAACGAGTTTATTCAAACCTTGCACAAAACATAGATAACATGAGATATTAAATAATACTTGGGTTTTGTACAAGCGTAAAACAAAGACAAACAACGCTAGGCGTAAAATTCCTATAGGCAGCTCAAAATGTTGTTGGCCGCTAGATCTGGCTTTTCGTCATGGTTCTCCATCTGCGACGCCTCGACTATCCCTGCCTCATAACTTAAGGAGGTCAGCCGATGCCACAAGTCACGTATGGTTAGGGTTTCCTCAACTATTTAAATCCTCCAAGGTAAGTTGTGGTTTAGGTAATTGTTTTATTTCAAACCCTCGAGAGGTAAGATTGTTTGATTTTCGACTGCCTTGGTTTTAGAAATTAGATGCAATGTTTGTTGCATCTTACGCAAGGCCTTGGCACGTTGTATCCTTTTTTGGGTTCTGGATGCGACCCTCGGTGATGCCTCTTACTTTCCGAAAGTCTGGTTGATGGACCATTTCCCTTCTTCAGTGTTGGCGGTTGGTTTAACCATTCATCGGGGTCTCGTCTAATCCTCATTTCTTGCTATGATACGTTAGGACGAGACACCCCATTTAAGTTAAATTCAATTACCATCTGTTTGGTTTTATGGAATGGTTCTTCATCTATTCAAGGCATGCTCGGCTGCCAGTTAGTTGGCATCCATACTTTCCCCCCAGACCTACGCCTGATGTCAATATGGACCCTTCTGAACCTCATGGTTTGCTCCTGAAGCTATCGCTCGAAGTCCCTCGCATTTCTAGGGCGATCATGAAAACTGACCCTAACTGGCCATCTGTTCTCGCAAATATCATGTAGGCTGCCTAACCGATTGAATACGGAAATCCTTGTGACCTTCTCCCCTTCGACAGGTTTCTTAGGGACCCATACCATTTTCATCGACTGTTTTCCTTTGGTGTCTGCTAATTCATCGGGTTTAGCAACAGACACCATAGATATTCGTACCACAGGAAAGGGGTCGATATTAATAGACATTTCACCCATGCCCTTGTCAGCTAGCTTGAACTTCCCCTCCCTGATGCCATTTTGGATTGCCTTCCTGAAGACCACGTAGTTAGAAGTAGAGTGACTGTATGAATTATGCCACTTGCAGTACTTCTTGTCTTTGAGTTCCTCGGCATGCGGGATCCTGTGGCCATCGAGCAGCCGAATCTGCTTATCTCTGAGCAGATGATCAAAGATCTGATATGTCTTTATGATATCAAACAAGTAACCGACCCTGTCATCAGCTGAACATATTTTCTTGCTTTTGAAGGCTTTCAAGGCTGGCAAGAGTAGACTTTATCCCTAACAATCTCAGTCAATATTACGGTTGTCATGCAATCGGCTGACTCTGAGTCGTACTCATCTGCTTCAATGATGGATATCAAGTGGGAGCCTTGATTTCGGTTGGCTCTTCTACGCTTCTTCTCCTGGATGTACTGCTCTATTTGGCTAGCCTTTTCGGCTAACTGGCTCAGGTCAGAGCAAGATTGTCCTACCAACTTCTTTTTTAACTGAGGGTGCATGTTGTTGATTATCATGTGGGCACACTTAGATTCAGGGAAGTATAAGGTGCATTTCCTAACCTTCTTTCTGAACCTCTCGATAAAATTGGCAGCCGATTCATTAATATGTTGCTTGAGATTCGTTAGATCAGTCACGATAACCTGAGGTTGGGGCCAATATAACCTATCATGGAAGCAACCCTCCATGTCGGCCCAGCTTTGCACGAAATCAGGAGCCAAAGAGGAGTACTATGCGATGGTTGTTCTCATTATAAAGAGAGGGAATAACTGCAATTTATGGTACTCATTCTGGCCA
The DNA here is from genome assembly GCA_029844215.1 of Przewalskia tangutica. NCBI lineage: Eukaryota > Viridiplantae > Streptophyta > Magnoliopsida > Solanales > Solanaceae > Przewalskia > Przewalskia tangutica. Next base: position 70,268,323 of record CM056739.1, on the reverse strand, counting down.
GCTTCGCCGCATTGGGCATTAAATATACCGATGTGCTCGATAGTGGATTTGTCGTCATCGCTAGAAAAGATGGCAAATTCTGGTATTTTGAAGCCTCTCGGCAAAGGTGCTATTCGATCTACCCAATTTGGGTAAGGCTTCTTATAGACAGGCATGTCCAAGGGTTTCAATTAAATGCTGAAGTACCTTTGCATGGTATGAGCAATAATCTCTGGGTTCATCAGTTGCGACGTCCCTTGCCGATTCTCAACTGGATTCGGCTGGTAGACGTTTTGCACTGGCGGCCTCTATTCTGTACCTTGTTGGACAGGTTTTGAAGGTTGTAGGTGGTCTGATGTCCATTACTAATAGGTGGGGTGATTCCCCATTGTTGTGTTGTGAATGACCACCAAAGCCCGCAACCTGAGCTTTTGGTACGGCTGACGGAGCCTGAGGATAAGGTGGAAGAGTGTTCCATGGTTGCTCTCCTCGGGCATCGACCATTCTTAGAAAGTTTACGCCTCCTGTAAGGTATGGATTGTGTACCGACAATGACTGCTTGAATGGTAACCCATGTAAGCGTCACGGATAAGCCGAGCTAAGTCATGCATGGGGGCCGTGGTATCGGTCGCCAACATTATTCGCCTGCATCGTAGGGCCGTTCGTGGAAACTTATGGCATAACGGGCGACAATCCAAAGTGAGTCTGAACTGGTCTTTGGGCCGTATTGATCTGCCCATATTGTAGAATCGCTTGGTCAGACGACTAACTCTGCTCTCCAAGATTCGGCGACGACCATACAATGTGCTGGTTGTCATGTGATTGAGCTTGTGTTCCTATGTGTGCTATCGGCTTCACCTGCATAGGCACTGGTTGGTGCACATGCGGTTGAGGAACAACATTGGGAGTCACAGTCTCATGCCGAACAACAGCGCTCGTCAGATGGATTGCAGAACTAGCCGAACATTCTCATAGGTGCATTCTATTGGTTTCCATCTCCCTTGCTTGTTGAACCTCATTATGTACCATTGACTTCACAATGTCAGCCAATTATTTAGAAACTTGGTACATAATGTCGTGGATCCCCAAGTCAATCTGATGTCTAATGAAAGACATGGTCATTATGGTTGGACCTTCTGATTAACCAGAGTCTTCCACTATTTGGGTTGATGGAGGAAGTGGAGGAGTATCAGCCGATGTAGGAATACCCGAGGAGGATGTTGGTTTGTTGTTCATTCTGGGAGGATTTTGTTTAGGATGTGGAGTGGACTCGAGGTTCATTTTTTTACCGGGTCTTAGGCGCATACACCAAGAATAATCCTGACCTGAAGAATCAAACTTCACTATTAATTCACCTATGGTCCCACTGGGCGTGCCAAATTTGTTCTCGCCCCGAATTCTGCCTTCTGCCGTTGTATCGGCTGATCGAATCGGGAGACAAATTGATTCCTAAACTCAAGTGATTCGGGATGGAAACGGAACTCTAATTTCCAGCAATGAGTTCCCCAACTACTCCAGAAAACGTTAGGACGATGGTATTAGTAAACTAAGAGGTAAGAAGCATGAATACAACTGAGTACAGTAAATGATAAAGGATAAAGTAAAGATAGATAAAATTTGATTTGTTTGATTGATTGTGTGTGTAATATGTACAAAGAATGAGTATTTATAGTACAAAAAAAGAAGAAGAAATTGTACAATATGCGCCCCCCCCATGTCAACCATAATTAATCCATTAAGTCCAATGGCCGACCATGGGGAGATGGTGCCGATTTTCTCGCCCTCTACTCCTCTTACTTGGATAATGGCCCTTCTCTATTTAGTTTTTATTGGCTGTTACCGCTTTTGGGGGTCTGGAAATCCTTTTGACTTGATTGTTGAGGCGCTTGCATCTTAGTGGGTCCTGGTCGTACCTCTAACTAACGACTTCGGCTATGATGCCTTAGTAGCCGATAAAGTTCTTTGTCGTCGAGGATTAGGAGTAAATTCGGTTAAACACTTGAATTATTTTTTAGTATTAATACTATTTAACCTTGAATATTAGTGTTTGTTAAAATTGAAGAGGCAGATGACCAAGTTGGTTAGCAAACTCATAAAATTTATAATTTGTGCCTCGGGCTTAAATGGGAAGGTTAGAAATTATGATATTAATAAGTGATTGGTTCATCAGGGATAATTAGGGATATTGAGAAGGACATTTTCCGTGGCTATGCAAGTAATATGGAGGGAAATGTGGGTAATGAGGAAAGTAGGAGGGATTGGAGTTTTACAACAGAAGAATTGAAAGGTTCAATTTTTTCAAAAAAGGTGGATCTCCCACCCCAGGAGCCCCCACACTCCGGTCCGACAGGATTGTGAAGGAGTTAATCATTGTAACTCAACTGGTTTCAAAGGTTAGACCACTACCACGCTGCGCACAAGGAGCACTCCTTTATTTCAAGAAGTAACCCCCACTCTGCCGCTGGCGGGATTCAATCTTGGCCTTTTTTCCAATTATCCCCCTTGAGAACCAGTTAAGCTGTCCATGCGGACGAATTGAAGGGTTCAATGGACACGTTAAGTGAGGATGAGAGAAGAGTTGGAGGGAAGGTTCGAAGACAGAGCCTTTTCAAGAAGAGGATAAAAATCAAATTTTAAAAAGTGAAGTAACCACGCAAAAATCATTAAATTCGTAATTATAAAATTAATTTTTTTCATGATTATATAACAAAAAAGTTATAACAACATATAATATAATTTTAAAAATAATGAAAACAGCCATGGTATTAATGAAACAATACAATATTGAACCGTGAAACGACCATCCAAATAGGGGGTAAGAAATTATATGTTTTCACTATCATACTATCATTTATTACTACCTCCGTCTCAATTTAAGTGTTATATTTTTTTTAAATTTGTCAAAAAAAAGTCTCTTTCTATATTTAGTAAATTTTTACAAGTTTAAGACACAAGATTAAAGTACTACACATATCTTTGAATTAAGACCACAAAATTTAAAGATCTCCCTTTATTTTTTATTATGTGCCCAATCAATTTAATACACTTGAATTGGGATGGAAGAAGTACTATCTTTAATCATTTAGAATGTTAATCTCTCTTCAATAAATATTCTCTCTTAATCTCTTTTCATTTAGGTTTTCTATTCTAATTAGTCAATGTTTATTACTTTCAAGAATGACTATTACTAAAGGTAAAACAGGAAGAATGTATCAAATTATATCATGATTTTCTAAAATGACAATTATTTTGAACCATCTATTTTTAGTAAGGTGGCTAGAGGGATGAGACGGGACGGAATTTGAAGGGACGGGGTGGATGGTCGGGATCGAGACTTGGCGGGCCATGCAGGCCGGGATAGGGGGGACGGAAAGAGATCCCGTCCCGTCCCACATCCCTCCGGAAGAGGGGACGGGTTTGGGAGGGGACGAGATGTGTCGGGTTGGGTAGGGGGGATTTTGATTTTTTAGACCCTTAATTTAAAAAAATAATATATATTTAAATACTTAAATAATTGAACAAGATAGTGAATGAAAACATTCCAAGGTTGTTTTTGTGCCTCTTATATTATTTAATAGAAATATGATTTTTTTTTGTAATACAATTTCAAAATTGCAACTTTGTTTCGTTGTTCAAAAATTGCAAATCACATAGTAAAATTGCCATTAAAAAATTACATATTCAACCACACTATTTCTAATTTCCTCACAATCTCTTGAGGATTCTGTTGGAATTGGAATTTGTTAGTCAAATTGTTCGACGTCGCTTCATGCTCCCTCAGATAAGATCTTGTTGTAGTTGTAGTCTTCTTCGTTGATGTCTGTTTGACCGCACCTTCTACGCTCCACTGTAATCCAATCTCTGAATAAAACTACAATCTCCAACCTGTCTCCCGCCAATGAGTATTTGTTATTACACCCCGTAATTTCAGGACATGTTTATAAGAACGCACGTAACAACTCAAAAATGTTAAGATTTGAGACTAGTAAAAATTTATCGGAATTATGGAATTGTCGGAAAACGAAATATTGCGACGAATGGGAGAGCGACACGTGTCACCCCCTTGGTTGGTCATGGTCGAATGGACCATGGGTTAAAGGGTCATTTGACCATAATAAAGATGAGCAAGTCTTGCTAAGGCTAGAGCTTGAGTTAATTGACTTAGTCAAAAGGTCACTTGGCTTGATCTTTAAGTGAAATTCATCCAAGCCACCCATTTGTTCTAATCTTGACCCTCCATAGTGTTATATATACATACTAGTAGCAAGACTAGTTCCCACACTTAGAAAAATTTCAAGAAAACATTGAAGACTCAAGAGGAGCTCTCCGGTTCACTAGGGTTTCAAGGAGAAAAAATTTCGTTTGTTGGTCAATAATCTCCATACTTTAAACCAAGGTTCCTAAGGGTATTGTAAGGGTATCTCAATAGAAAGATCCCGGAAAAGTGTCATTTTTGTATTAGTCGCAAGGTGAAAACATAAGTCGCTTTCATAGGTTTGGATTGGAAATTAAAGGAAAGATGTTTGTGATCTTCTAAGGGCTTCAAGTGGCGGATTGGAGTGTCAAGAAGAGGCTCTAAGTTTCTAGAGAGCGACTTCGGATCTTGAAGTTGGATTAAGGCTCGTAAAGGTAACAATCTTGTTCTCTTAAGTGTTATAAGATTACATATTGTTGTAGCCTTACATTTTTAACTAGCATGAAGTATATGTATTGAAGATTGATAAGTGTTATGGATATTGGAAGCCTAAATCCGAAATGACATTGTTAGCTATTTGAAATTAAAATACAATTTGGTCGATAATTAGAATCGTCGCATGTTATCTACTTGAAGATTATAGATGTTATAATCGATTGCGGCTTTATAACATGTTATACTAAACAACTTGAATTGAAAGGGAATTGGAAAGGATAATATGTTTTTACACCTATTGGCCGAGAATGGCATTGCCTTTTGGACTAGTTTGATATCAATTGTGGGGCGGAATTTTACACGTCTTGTTAGGCGTGTAATCCCCTATTATTAACTACCTCGTTGAGCCTTAAATGTGGCATGTTTGGTTATTGAATTCGGGCCTTGAAAAAGGTGGAAAAGTATGTAGAAACAAAGGAAGTGTTGTCCGATTTTCCGTAGAATTTAGTGACTTTGCACTTAGAATATTCTACGTTTGAAGTTAGAAGTTAATAGACGTATTATGGTCATTATAGGTTGACATACTACATACGGAATATTGGACTTAGCAAGGGGATTGAACCAAAGAGGTATGTGGAACTTTCTTATCTCTTGAGCATGAGTAGTTGTAAATATATAGTACGGTAGACGTACGAGATTTTGATGAATCTAGTTTCATTTGATATCCTTGACTTGTCTTAAGAATATCCAAGTTGGTTGAGTTAGGGAATTAACTCACTTGTTTACAAAGATTAAGGATGTCTTACTTTCTAAAAGTTAAGGGACTTGAAGTATTTTAAAAGTATATGATACTTGTTTCGTTTTGAAAGTATAAGTCTCTTGGATATAAAGAAGAATGTAATTGCCTAAAGTATAAAGTTAGTATAACGACTTTATGGGAAGTTGGTTATAATAGCTTTATGGAAAGATAAAAGAGTGGTTTACTCTAGTAATGTAAATAATGATAAATGACTTGAAATAATGAAAGGCAAATTGGTTTGAAGGCATCAATTGCTTAAGATTTTAAAAGAAAGAAGTCACTTGATTTAGAAGCCTATAAATGTATTTCTAAAAGGTATTGTGACTTGTCTTGAAAAGTAGATATGACTTGATACTACGGTTATTAGTATCTTGGAAGTTTTATATGAAAAAGAGTCATTTTAAAAGAATAGAAGTACGTAGTACTTTGGGTTAAATTCCCGGATTTTTAAAATGACATGTTAGTGCCTTAAGTAAACTAAAATGAGAGGGTATATAAATAAAGTTAATAAGAAGTTAGGAGATTTCTTAACTTGCTTATGTTATAATAAGCCGGTAGTGCTTATGTTATGTATGATAAGCCAGTAGTGCTTATGTTATGTATGATAGCCGGTTGTGCTAGGTTATGTTATTCTTACGGGGTAAAGCCCCGGGTTACTACTAATTCTATGGATTTGCTACCCATGATGCGAGTGCGGCGTTTGTACTCATTGCGGGCCCACCGGGCCTAAGCGGGTGAAATAGTTCTGTGCGGGTGAAATAGTCCCATGCGGAGCGCATCGCTCCATTGCGGGTCCGCAGGACCTATGCGGGTGAAATAGTCCCAGGAGTAGGATTGCTTAATGATACTACGGGCGGGTGACCCTACTTTGATCACGAGCCTCCTATTTTTATGCAGTAAAGTATACACTTGTTCACTCTCATTGTTAGTAAGGCACAGTGTACTGTAATTTGATTATCATACATGTCTCCAGCTTTATTTTAGACTTATGATGTAAATTGCAGTATTTTCCAGTTTTACATACTTGGTATATATTGTGTACTGACCCCCTTTCTCGGCTGCGTTAAATGTCGCGGTAGGGAGTAGCGGTGGTGGATCCTCATTCTTAGGATCACCGTCAGTGTCGAAGCTCCATTTCTCGGAGGCTTGTCTTTTAGTATGCAGTTTCACGATGTTGTAAATTTATGTACATTCGGGGTATGGCGGCCACATCCGTCACGATTATTCTACAGTGCGTAGTCATATATTGTGGATTGGGTTGTGAGAACAGAGATGTAACTGTTTTTATTTTGGGGTTATGTATACTTCCCGGAAGGCAGCTTTATCGGTCATCCTGTTGATATTTGCTGTTAAGTATTGTATGTGTTTTGTATGTTCATTGCTATTCTCGATGTATACAGTGAGAGCCGGGTAGGGCACGATCGCGAACGCAGGTCGGTGGTCGTGACAAAAGTGGTATCGAGCGATTAGTCCTCGAAAAGTGTCTGGGCGGTGTCTAGTAGAGTCTTGATTATCGGTGTGTTGTGCGCCATCTATAATCGTGAGGTGCATGACATTTAGGATTGATTTCCATTCTTATCTCTCGAGATCGTGCGGTAGAGATTTGTCTTATTAGGTTGAATCCTCCGACCTATTCTTATGTATCGATTATGACTCGCGGAGCGACGGGGCGAAGAGGGCAAGCGGCGGGAGATGCTAGTGGTACACGAGGATTACTAGGACTCGTGCCCGACTATGCACGAGGTTGTGGCGGTCGGCGAGTTCGGCCGCAGCGGTATTAGAAGGCGGCCGTAGCTCTAGAGGTTCCGATACACGAGCCTCGATTCGCGACGGTGAGTATAGAGATTACGGAGATCAGATCAGGTTATTGACTAGCATAGTGGCGAGCGGCAGCGAGCGAGTAGCTAACCCAAGCGAGCGGTTTGCCATGATTCGAGATTTTACGGGTTGTCATCCACCCGAGTTCTATGGTTCGAGATCTGAGGAGGATCCTCAGGAGTTTATTCGGCAGTTACAGCGGACTATGCAGGTGCTTAGGTCCTCAGAGACAGAGTCAGTTGTGTTAGCCTCTTACCGGTTACGTGATATTGCGTTGAACTGGTTTGAGTCATGAGAGTTGTCTAGAGGTGTGGATGCTCTTCCAGCTGTTTGGGAGGAGTTCACAAAGGCCTTCCTGGATCACTTTTTGCCTCCTGAGATGAGGAGAGCCCGCGTGGATAGATTCTTGACATTGAGAAAGAATGAGAGGACTATCAGAGAGTACAACCTGGAGTTTGACTCATTGGACATGTATGCGCTCACCATTGTGGCTGACATGGCAGACAGAGTTCATCGCTATGTGATGGGGCTAGACCGTCATATGATTACCGCATGCCTGAGAGTGGCCCTTCAGCCAGGTATGAATATTGCGGAGATGCAGCTTATGCGCGAGGATATAGGGCGAGAGAGGATCGGCAGACTCGAGCGGCCAGAGTCGGGGCCGCGAGGTTTCGAGGTGATTTTCGAGGCGCACAACCTCGTGGCGAGCCAGTCCACATTTCACCGCGAGTGCTCCTTCTCGGTTTTCTGGTAGGAGGTTTGATCGGTCGGGTTATTCAGGGGCAGGTCAGGGCTCCAGGGCTTCGGGTTCCCAGAGGAACCGGGGTTCCAGTCAGATGAGGCCACCTTTACCTCGGTGTGGTCATTTTGGTGATTCCCATCATGGGGGGTGTCGTATTCCTCCAGGAGCTTGTTACTCTTGCAGCCAACAGGGCCATTTGAAGAGAGATTGTCCGACCAGAGGCGGCATGGGTGGTATGGTGCAGCCGGCGGTCGATTCTTTGGGTCTTCTTCTGTGGTTATGCGCCGGGCGAGGGGGTGTTCACGACGGCAGACCATGGCGAGGTCGTGGTGGAGGTCTAGTTCAGCGGTCCCGACCGCATATATTCTTTAGCCACGGCAGGATCGTGAGGTTTCCGGATGTCGTCCACAGTACATTATTGATTTCATCTTGTAGCGTTTATGCTTTGATAGATCCGTGTTCTACCTTGTCCTATGTGTCCTCTTATTCTTTGGTAGAATCGGGATAGAGCCGGTGTCGATAGAGCCTTTTGAGGTAGCTACGCCAGTGGGTGATTCGGTGTTAGCTGAGCGGGTGTACAAAGATTGTCCGATGTTTATATACAGTCGTCAAACCCTAGCAGACTTGATAGAGTTGGAGATGACAGATTTTGACGTCATTATGGGTATGGACTGGTTGACTTCTTGTTATGCTAACGTTATTTGTAGAGAGTTGGTGGATTCGATTTCTGGTGAGCCGATTATCGAGAGGAAGAGCGTCTGATGTCGTAGAGGTAGGTTTATTTCTTACCTCAAGGCTAGGAAGATGGTGGAGAAATGGTACATCTATCATTTGGTTCGGGTATTCGATACAGAGGTTGAGGTGCCAGTTCTTCAGTCAGTTCCGGTGGTTAGAGAGTTTCCGGATGTATTCCCAGATGATCTCCCAGGTATTCCTCCCGAGAGGGAGATAGAGTTCTGTATTGACACGTTGCCAGACACTCGGTCTATATCTATTCCACCGTACTGGATGACACCTGCTGAGTTGAGGGAGTTGAAGGACCAGCTGAAAGATTTGCTGGAAAAAGGCTTTATTAGGCCTAGTATTTCTCTTTGGGGAGCGCCGGTTTTGTTTGTAAAGAAGAAGGATGGGACGTTGCGTATATGTGTTGATTACAGGCAGCTGAATAAGGTAACCATCAAGAACAGATACCCCCTCCCCAGGATTGATGATTTGTTTGACCAGTTGCAGGGTGCGAGGTGTTTCTCCAAGATAGACTTGCGATGCAGTTATTATCAGTGCGAGTTAGAGGCGGATATCCCAAAGATGCATTCGGGACCCGGTATGGGCACTATGAGTTCAGGTGATGTCTTTCGGTTTGACCAACGCTCAATGGTATTTATGGATTTGATGAGCGGGTGTTCAAGCCATTTTTAGATACGTTCGTTATAGTATTCATTGATGATATCTGGTTTATTCGCGCATGAGCGAGCATGCAAATCACTTGAGGCGGTACAGGGTCCTCTGGAGGCGCGATTGTTCGCCAAGTTCTCAGTGTGAGTTTTGGTTGGCCTCGGTGGCATTCTTGGGGCACATTATTGGGGCGATGGTGTTGAGTTGATACGACAAAGATTGGCGGTCAAGTCTTGGCGAGACTCTACTCAGACGGAGTGCGCGATTTCTTAGGCGTGCGAGTTATTATCGTAGGTTTGTGGAGTAGTTTGCTTCGATATCAACACCGTTGACTAGGCTGACTCTGAAAGCAGCTAAGTTCCGGTGGACATAAGCTTGTGAGAAGGGCTTCCAGTTACTGAAGGAAAAATTGATGACGGCTCCAGTTCTTACTCTTCCCGAGGGGTTAGAGGGCTACGTGATTTATTGTGATGCCTCGGGTATCGAGCTAGGGTACGTATTGATGCAGCACGACAAAGTTATAGCCTATGCTTCCGGCGATTCTGGAAGCATGAGGAATTACCCAACCCACGACTTAGAGTTGGCCGCAGTTATTCATGCCTTGAAGATTTGGAGACATTATTTATATGGGGTTCATGTGGATATTTATACAGACCACAAGAGCCTCCAGTACATCTTCAGGCAGATGGAGCTGAACTTGCGTCAGAGACGGTGGTTAGAGTTGTTGAAGGATTATGATGTTGATATCTTATACCATCCGGGAAAAGCCAACGTGGTTGCAGATGCTTTGAGTCGTAGATCGATGGGGAGTCTGTCAGAGGTACATCCAGAGAGACAGGACATGGTCCATCATATCCATCAGCTAGCGAGCCTTGGGGTTCGATTGGTCGATACCGATGATAGTGGGGTACGGGTTCGTGAGATTGCCGAGTCTTCCATCGTTGATGAGGTGAAGAGGCGACCGTATGAGGACCCAGTTATGACACGGTATCGAGATACGGCTCTTCGAGAGGAGAAGAGTCTATTTGAGATAACGCCTGATGGGGTGCTAAGATTTGAGGGCAGATTGTGTGTTCCCGATGTTGCAGGACTTCGTCAGCAGATTCTGGGGGAGGCACACAGTGCTAGTTATTTTATTCATCCGGGGTCGACTCAGATGTACCATGACCTCAGATGTATGTATTGGTGGGATGGCCTGAAGAGAGACGTGCCAGGTTTTGTTGCTTAGTGTCCTAATTGTCAGCAGGTCAAGGTTGAGCACCAGAAGCCCGGTGGGCTATTGCAGGCTATTGATATTCCGACATGGAAGTGGGAGGTGATCAACATGGATTTTGTTACAGGGTTACCTCGTACTCAGAGGAAGTATGATTCTATCTGGGTTATTGTAGACAGGCTGACGAAATCAGCCCACTTTCTTCCAGTCATGACTACATATTCGGCTGAGGATTATGCCAGATTGTATATCAGGGATATTGTGAGAATGCACGGAGTCCATATATCGATTATATCAGACAGAGGAGCCCAGTTTACGGCTAACTTCTGGAGGTCTTTCCAGAAGGGGTTAGGGACACAAGTGAGTCTCGATCGCGTTTCATCCTCGGGCCAAGCAGCGGCGGGCGTACTATCTAGACACTTGAGGATATGTTGCGAGCCTGTGTTATTGATTTCAGGGGTAGCTGAGAGGATCATTTGCCTCTTGTGGAGTTTGCTTATAACAACATCTACCATTCTAGTATTCAGATGGTGCCCTATGAGGCTTTGTATGGGTGGAAGTGTAGGTCGCCGATTGGTTGGTTCGACGTGGGCGAGGTTCAGTTAGTTGGCCCAGACTTGATTCAGCAGGCTGTGGATAAGGTGAAGCTTATCCAGATAGGTGATAGCGGCTCAGTCGGCAGAAGTCTTATGCAGATAATCAGGGTCGACATTTGGAGTTTCAGGTAGACGATTGGGCCTTCTTGAAGGTATCACCCATGAAGGGTGTGATGAGGTTCAGAAAGAAGGGGAAACTTAGCCCAAGGTACATTGGGCCCTACCAGATCATCTGTAGAGTAGGCAAGGTTGCTTATGAGTTGGATCTGCCATCAGATTTAGAGGCGGTACATCCGGTCTTCCATGTTTCTATGTTGCGGAAGTGTATCGGAGATCCATCGAGAGTTTTCCCAGCTAGCGAGGTCCAGGTGACAGAGGGGTTATCGTATGAGGAGAGTCCCATAGCGATACTCGATCGCCAGGTCAGGCGACTGCGGACCAAGGATGTGGCTTCCGTCAAAGTCTTGTGGCGGAACGATAATAGGGAGGAGATGACTTGGGAAGCGGAGGAGGACATGTTGAGGAAGTATCCTCACTTATTCTCTACACCTTCAGGTACTTCATTTCCCCTACTTGTCAAGTTTTAATTAAAGTATTGTTGCTTAAGTGCTATTATGTGGCCACGTGTGGCATATTTGGTTTGTAGGGGTTGTAAAAGGAGACTATGTCGCCATTTATAAGATTGACTACGAAAGAACATTCGGGGACAAATGTTTCTAAGGGGGGAAGAATGTTACACCCCGTAATTTCAGGACATGTTTATAAGAACGCACGTAAGAACTCAAAAATGTTAAGATTTGAGACTAGTAAAAATTTATCGGAATTATGGAATTGTCGGAAAATGAAATATTGCGACGAATGGGAGGGCGACACGTGTCACCCCTCTTGGTTGGTCATGGTCGAATGGACCATGAGTTAAAGGGTCATTTGGCCATAATAAAGATGAGCAAGTCTTGCTAAGGCTAGAGCTTGAGTTAATTGACTTAGTCAAAGGGCCACTTGGCTTGATCTTTAAGTGAAATTCATCCAAGCCACCCATTTGTTCTAATCTTGACCCTCCATAGTGTTATATATACATACTAGTAGCAAGACTAGTTCCCACACTTAGAAAAATTTCAAGAAAACTTTGAAGACTCAAGAGGAGCTCTCGGGTTCACTAGGGTTTCAAGGAGAAAAATTTCGTTTGTTGGTCAATAATCTCCATACTTTAAATCAAGGTTCCTAAGGGTATTGTAAGGGTATATCAATAGAAAGATCCCGGAAAAGTGTCGTTTTTGTATTAGTCGCAAGGTGAAAACCTAAGTCGCTTTCATAGGTTTGGATTGGAAATTAAAGGAAAGATGTTTGTGATCTTCTAAGGGCTTCAAGTGGCGGATTGGAGTGTCAAGGAGAGGCTCTAAGTTGCTAGGGAGCGACTTCGAATCTTGAAGTTGGATTAAGGCTCGTAAAGGTAACAATCTTGTTCTCTTAAGTGTTATAAGATTACATATTGTTGTAGCCTTACATTTTTAACTAGCATGAAGTATATGTATTGAAGATTGATAAGTGTTATGGATATTGAAAGCCTAAATCCGAAATGACATTGTTAGCCATTTGAAAGTGAAATATAATTTGGTCGATAATTAGAATCGTCGCATGTTATCTACTTGAAGATTATAGTTGTTATAATCGATTGCGGCTTTATAACATGTTATACTAAACAACTTGAATTGAAAAGGAATTGGAAAGGATGATATGTTGTTACACCTATTGGCCGAGAATGGCATTGCCTTTTGGACTAGTTTGATATCAATTGTGGGGCGGAATTTTACACGTCTTGTTAGGCGTGTAATCCCCTATTGTTAACTACATTATTGAGCCTTAAATGTGGCATGTTTGGTTATTGAATTCGGGCCTTGAAAAAGGTGGAAAAGTATGTAGATACAAAGGAAGTGCTGTCCGATTTTCCGTAGAATTTAGTGACTTTGTACTTAGAATATTCTACGTTTGAAGTTAGAAGTTAATAGACGTATTATGGTCATTATAGGTTGACATACTACATACGGAATATTGGACTTAGCAAGTGGATTGAACCAAAGAGGTATGTGGAACTTTCTTATCTCTTGAACATGAGTAGTTGTAAATATATAGTACGGTAGACGTACGAGATTTTGACGAATCTAGTTTCATTTGATATCCTTGACTTTTCTTAAGAATGTCCAAGTTGGTTGAGTTAGGGAATTAACTCACTTGTTTACAAAGATTAAGGATGTCTTAGTTTCTAAAAGTTAAGAGACTTGAAGTATTTTAAAAGTATATGATACTTGTTTCGTTTTGAAAGTATAAGTCTCTTGGATATAAAGAAGAATGTAATTGCCTAAAGTATAAAGTTAGTATACCGACTTTATGGGAAGTTGGTTATAATAGCTTTATGGAAAGATGAAAGAGTGGTTTACTCTAGTAATGTAAATAATGATAAATGACTTGAAATAATGAAAGGCAAATTGGTTTGAAGGCATCAATTGCTTAAGATTTTAAAAGAAAGAAGTCACTTGATTTAGAAGCCTATAAATGTATTTCTAAAAGGTATTGTGACTTGTCTTGAAAAGTAGATATGACTTGATACTACGGTTATTAGTATCTTGGAAGTTTTATATGAAAAAAGTCATTTTAAAAGAATAGAAGTACGTAGTACTTTGGGTTAAATTCCCGGATTTTTAAAATGACATGTTAGTGCCTAAGTAAACTAAAATGAGAGGGTATATAAATAAAGTTAATAAGAAGTTAGGAGATTTCTTAACTTGCTTATGTTATAATAAGTGTTAGTGCTTATGTTATGTATGATAAGCCAAGAGTGCTTATGTTATGTATGATAGCCGGTTGTCTAGTTATGTTATTCTTACGGTAAAGCCCCGTTACTACTAATTCTATGGATTTGCTACCCATGACGCGAGCGCGTTTGTATCATCATGGCCCACCGCCTAAGCGGGTGAAATAGTTACGCGGGTGAAATAGTCCCACGCGGAGCGCATCGCTCCATCGGGTCCGCAGGACTATGCGGTGAAATAGTCCCGCGAGTAGGATTGCTTAATGATAATACGGGCGGGTGACCCTACTTTGATCACGAGCCTCCTATTTTTACGCAGAAAGTATACACTTGTTCACTCATTGTTAGTAAGCACGATTATCGTAGAATTTGATTATCATACACGCCTCCACCTTTATTTTAGACTTATGATGTAAATCGCAGATTTTCCGCTTTACATACTTGGTATATATCATGTGACCGACCCTTTCCTGGGCCGCTCACGTTGCAGTAGGGGTAGGCGGTGGTGGATCCTCATTCTTAGGATCACCGATCAGTGTCGAAGCTCCATTTCTCCGAGGCTTGTCTTTGGTACGATTTGATGTTGTAAATTTATGTACATTCAGTGGTATGGCCCCCCCGTCCACAGCCTGTTATTCTGTGAGGTCTATAGTCATATATTGTGGATTGGGTTGTAAGAACAGAGAATCGCTTTTATTTTGGGGTTATGATATTTCCTGGCGCCTTTATCGCCACCGCTGATATTCTTTGTTAAGTATTGTATGAGTTTTCTATGTTCCGCTATTCTACGATGTATACCGCAGGGTGCCTGCAGTAGGCACCGGGCCATGCCCGGTCGGGTCGTGACATTTGTGCTCTCCTATTTGAAACCTTCCAGGAGAAAAAACGCTTTCAGAAGCTGTTGATGACGCTTGAATATTCACCATATCTCGGGCCATCTTTGATAGTGTCGGAAATGTCTTCTCATTCTCCCTCCAGTATTTCAGCAAGTCTTCACGTCCATCTTCATTAATAATTGATTCGTACGGTACAACACCCTGCAAAACATAAACATCAAACTCGCTAATTTGTGAAGAACTTGAACCACTATACTTTCTATTTTTAAGGTTTTGAATACTAGAAACAGAAACAACATGTCTTTTATTATGTTGCAGTGAAGTAGAAGAAGATGGTACAAACGACAGTTGATTATTTGCACTTTGCTCTTGGTAATACATATATATATTTTTGCATTCGGTGTGTATGCTATACATAACTTCTTCTTTAGTTGGTTCTTCAGTTGAGTCTGTTGGAAGTATTTCTAAGCTTTCATAAATCGTTTCAACAAGTGTTTTACAAACGTCTACTTTAATAATAGGATTTAATACATCATCAATAAAATATATAGTGGGAATAGGAAAAAAAGTATTTTTTTAATTTTATAAATATTTTTAATAACTGGCGCATAAGTTGATTTTTGCATATATTCATTAGTAATAAAAATATTAGAGTTATATAAAATAACATAGATGAAATAGTAGGATAATAAATTCCAGAAAATTTCTTAGTAGCTAGAAAAAATTTCTCTAAAAATACAATAAGTTCCAAAATTTTATCCCAATCATCATCTACAAGCATATCCGTTGGATTTTGATTATGGCCTATGTGCGTTAAATAATAAAGTTATAGGTCTTTTATACTTGTGAGCAACAAGTAATTGTTCATACAAAGAATTCCACCTAGTCGCAACTTCTTCTGGAATTTTTCTATAAGGTAATTCAAAATTATGACAAGTTTTTTTATACTCTTTGCGTTTTTGTATTTTATTACCTTTAAAAATAAAGTTTATAACAAATTGTACTTTATCAAGGATGTCTTTAAAAAGTTTTAAGTCATCCTTTACAACTAAGTTATAAATATGACATGCACATCTAATATGAAAAATATGGGGAAAAGATGGAGTAAATCGAGTTTTTAAAAGGTTTACAACATAATCATTAGAAGCAACATTATCTATTGTAATAGTCATAATATTCACAAATTTTATGAATATTTCTTGAAATAGAATATTCAGTGTGTCTATCATCAATATATCTATATGCTAATATACGTTTTTGCATAGACCAATTATGATCTATCCAATGATATATAACAGTTAAATAATCATTACCGTTAGTACTACTGCCTATGCCAGAAGTGATAGCCACTTTGCCATTAAAATAATACAATGCATAACGTAAATATTGTTGATATTCATGCGCAAATTTAAAAATATATCTTCTAACAGTTGATCTAGGAAAACCGTTAAAAGTAGGATTATATGTTTCTCGAATGTAATGAATAAAACCAGGAGAGAAATTAAATGAAAAATGCAAATCCTCCACAACAACGACTATTTCTATAAGGGGGGACGGGGTGTGGGGGATGAGCGGGATCGGGACGGGCCCGTCCCGAGTTCGATCCCCTATACCGACGGTGGGCATCCCGATTTTTTTGGAAGCTCCGTCCCGGCCCACTAGACAACCTTAATTTTTAGTAAGGACGATAAGTAAAGTGAACGGGAGGTAGTACTCCATTCGTCCATTTTTACTTGTCCACTAACTAAAAATAATTTCTCTAATTTTACCTGTCCACTTTAAAAAATTAAAAGATAATTTATCATTTTTTTCTATTTTACCCTTAATATTCATAAATCAAAATTTCCAAGTCTTTTTTCCAACACTTTGAAATTATACTAGTAAAACAAACTTGATTTTTTTTCAACAAGTAATTAATTACTTCATCAACAACCATACATTACTACTTTTTTTCTACGTTTTCTTAAATTTAATACACTTATACAAAAAATAGGAAATAAGTATAACTAGTAAAATTAGTGTTATGTGACCAGACATTTGATGAGTTTAAGTCGCGTAAAGAAATGTGCAGTAAGACTATTTAAAATAGACTGTTGTGGTTGATCTTTTCTCGAACCCGCGCACAGGAGAGCTTAATGGACGGGCTTCATTTTAAGTGTAAAAAGACGTAAAATTAAAAATTTAAAAGTCGTCTCTCTCTCTTCTAGGGTTTCAGAAATCGAACTCGAAAATACTCAACAAGCAACATGGTAAACTTCGATTTGTATAATCCGAATGCTCGATTTTCCATCTATTTTATTAATTTGAAATTGTTTTGTTGTATATAGGAAGTTGATGGGAAATTGGAGGTGCTTTTGAATGTAGAGAAGCAGATGAGGCAAACCGGCGATGTGGCCGGAACTAGAAAAGCGGTTACAGATATTATTGAGCTTTGCTTCGAAGCTCGCGTATGGAAAACTTTAAATGAACAGATTGTTCTATTGTCTAAGCGCCGTGGACAGTTAAAACAGGCATGTTTATGTATACAGTTGATTTTGGTTTGTTAATCTGGACTTGAAAATCATATTATTTTACTAAATTATGTGAAGGAAAAGGTATAAAATTTAGAAATCAGTATTTAATATGTTGATATTACTCAAAGCGAATTGTCGCGTAACTGAAGTTTGATTTGAGATTTTGAGTTTCTATATAGTAACGTGGACAATTAAAAACAGGAATGTTTATGTATTTTATCTATTTATCAGTTGATTTTACAATAAAAATTTGGTTTTTGGTTTGTCTGTGAATCTGCACTTGTAAATCATGTTTTTATTTACTAAATTATGTGAAGGAAAAAGTAGAAAATTCTAGAAATCAGTGTTTAATCTGTTGGTGTAGTACCTAATAATCTCGAGTTTTCGCGTAATTGATGTTTTCATGAGGTTTTGAGTTTCTTTATAGTAATAGGTTACAGAGTAAATAAGCTAAAAATTGATTTTTGATCAGTACGTAAGCAAAATTGATTTGATGAACCAACCTGTGATGTTGATTGTAGGAACGGTTAGAATTTAGAGGGCAATGTATTAGTTATCTTTGTTTGCAAGTGTGGAGCGAAATTGTTTTCACTAACTAGTATTTAGAACTTGCCAAAATTGGACTTACTTTCCGACCTTCACCTTTTCGTTATCGTTTTTGTTTTTTGATCCATATTAGCGAAGTAGAATGTTTCATAAATCAGTATATTTTTGCTGTTGATAGTGCCTAAAGATATTGACGTTTTGCGTAGTTGAAGTTTGATTTGAGCTTTTGAGTTTCTATATAGTAATACTTTACCCAGTAAATAAGCAATAAATTGATTTTTTGACCAGTACATAAGCAAAATTTGATTTGATGAACCAATATGTGATGCTGATTGTAGGAATGTTTAGAACTTAGAGGGCGATGTATTAGTTATCTTTGTTTGCAAGTGTGGAGCTAAACTGTTTTCACTAACTAGTAGTTAGAACTAGCACTTTCTTTGTCATATTTTGTTTTTAGGATCATATTACCAAAATGATTGAGTTCCTTCTCTGAATGTATAAACTTCAATGTATTAGTATAATTTTTGTGCAGTATGTATGATATGCAGGAGCTATAATACACTGTCTAGGTTCTTCCTGTAAAGTCAATGAAAGGAGCGCGGAGGACGTGCTGATTCCTTAGTGTGTAATTCTCAACTTTATTTGTTTTAGCTGAGCAGACTTGTAACCTTTGATTTAATGAGGAAGGAGGTGAGGGCATTTGGGTTAATGTTCTTCTCTAGTTCTAGGTGAGAGGATAGAGGCATCTCTATGCTTTGCTTGGTACGAATGGAATGGAAGTGAGATCTTGACCTTATTTGGACTTTGAAAAAGCAAAAGGTCAGAGTAGTGCTTAATATTTTAGTTTTCTTGATAAAAAGGATATGTGTGATTACCTATGAATGCTTCCAAGAACATAGCTAAAGCTTAGATAGGCTGGAACTCTAAGAAAAAATGGAAAGTTATCCACCTATGTATCAAGCCTCTATTTTTAAACTGAAAGTGACTTGTAAAAACTACCTATTTAAAATTCTTAAGTTCTAGAATTTTTTAAAATGCAAGTATAAAGACTAGAGAAGATGCGTCCAAAGTCTCGGGTTTAAATCCCAGGAGAGCAAAAAACACTAGGTGATTTCTTCTCATCTTTTCAAGCCTTGGTGGATAGAGTTACCCGGTGCTTGTGTTTGTGGGAGGTAGCACGTACCCCGTTGAATTAGCCGAGGGACGGCAAGCTGGCCCAGACACGATGATCAATAAGAAATAAGTTGAGGAGTATCGATGGAAAAAAGGTGGGATCCAACCCTGCGCTATGCGAACTAAGCTTGATATTTAGGTGAAAGGTCGAAGGGAGGGTCCATTATCCCCAAGTTTCGAAGGCTCTCGATTATAAAAAAAAGAAAAAGTAAAGACTAAAGAGTAAGTTTTATATTGATGTGTCGCAATATGCAAGTGCTGGTAAGGAAAATCATCCAAGATGGTTCTTTATAAAACTTGTAATGAGCTGAGGAAACCTTTAAAAATATCTACATTCATAATTGCCATATTGCACCAAGGATTTTCCTGTTTTACTGATGAACTACTTTCGAGACCACTTCTTTTGCAATTCCTTTTTTAATTTTTGTTGATGAAGTTGTTTATTAGGAGTATTATTTCAGGGCTATATTTGGTTGCTGGACTTCTAGATCTAGTATTCATATTTATGGTTGTTGAAAATAAATGGTCAAATCTCAAACTGAATGGTAGAATTTAAATGAAACAGAAGATAGATAACGACACATTTGAGCTTTCTTGGAAATGAATTTGGGAAGGATGATCAAAGGGCCAAAGTTCTTGGTTAGTGCCATTAAGTGGAGAGGTTTAAAGAAAAAGCTAGGAATTAAAACCAACCAAATAAACAGAGGTAAGGGTGGGCATACAAGGAAAAATGTCTACTCTGACCTAGATGCAAAATCAGAAACCTACCTTGGCTACCAAATTGTGGATTAGCAGCTTTATGTGTGGAACTTTTAGGCCATGTTTCCTATGGCCGCAAAAAACTGTCTCGGAGAATGTTGGAATTTGGGGTACAACCGTACAAGTGAATACTTGATCTTGAGTGGTCTTGGATTTGTTTGCCTAAGGAAGAGGGATTTCTGCCTGAGTTACTTCTCTATAGAGCTTACTGGAACAAGTAGCACAAATTACTTAGAGATGCAAGGAAGTATCCGAACCCTGGAATTGCATAGCATGATGAGGCCTAGGCAATTGGAAATTGAAGAAGAAATTGGATCACATTTGCTTAGTGCTTAATTATAATTTTTATCTTTACTTGTTTTCACTTACCATCTACCTGGGAACACGCATATTGTGGCTTCATCTGTGAATGCTGGGCAACTGGCTACCAATGTGCTTGTGTTTTAGGAAAATCATGTTATCATACTAGAGTCTTTTGTAAGCTCCTGAGTCCTCTCCATCCCATAGTTTAAGTGCCTTTTAGATATGCGTATAGAATGAGCCATTCCCATGAAAAATATAACACATGTGGCAATGCAGTACCTCGTCTAGTTGTGACGGCACTGATGGGTGATTTTATGGGTTCATTTGTCCACTTTAACACTTTATACTAACATGCTTGGTGTTTTTCTGGTACTTGTGCAGGCTGTACAGGCCATGGTCCAACAAGCAATGCAGTATATTGACCAGACGCCAGATGTTGACACTAAGATAGAACTCATCAAAACGCTTAACAATGTGTCTGCAGGAAAGGTGAGCGCATTTCCATTTTGATTAAGACATTTTTTCAATCTGTTTCTATTTCCTACTGAGTAACTATGATCTGGCATGTAGATATATGTTGAGATTGAGAGAGCGCGCTTGGTTAAGAAACTCGCAAAGATTAAAGAAGAACAAGGACTCATAGCCGAGGCTGCTGATTTGATGCAAGAAGTTGCGGTCAGTGTTTGTTGACCTTTGCTTTGGTCACTTCTAGGTCTTTTTTGCTTAGTTCAATTGATGTCTAACTTTAATATTCTGGTCCTTGTTCTTTCTTAAAAGAAGCATTCTCAATTTTTTTTCACTTACAATGTAATGTGCCCATGGCTTAACTAACAGGTTGAAACCTTTGGAGGGATGGCAAAAACTGAAAAGATAGCCTTTATTCTTGAACAAGTATGTGATACTCTTTTCTTTCTACTCAAAACTTAAATTAGAGCATGCTTTTGGACTAATTGGGTGATGCTGAATACTGCAGGTTCGTCTATGCTTAGATCGTAAAGATTACGTTCGTGCTCAAATACTCTCCAGAAAGATCAACCCCAGAGTGTTTGAAGCTGATCCCTCTAAAGAAAAGAAGAAACCAAAGGAGGGTGAAAATGTGGTCGAGGAGCCCGCTGCAGATATTCCATCACTTCTAGAGTTGAAGCAGATCTACTATCAATTAATGATTAGGTACATCTGATTGTGTTTTAAATGTGGGTTTAATCAAGTTATTTTCTCTAGAAGTGATGAATGTTACACCCTTCTTGCTATCAAGAACTCCGTACATTCATGCAAACTGAATAGGATTTTAATAACATAATTTATTTCCTTGGACAAACTTGGAATAATTAATGTAGTCATACTTAAAGCTTGCATCTTCTGCACTTAATTCTGGTGATTTATGGAGCATCTGGACTTCTAGGATTACACTGGGTTGTTGTTGTTGTGTAGCATCTGAACTAGAGATATTAGTATCTAAGACATATAACTTGCTTATTTGCTCATTTTCAACGTTTGGTCGCTGTCTACATATCTTGTTTCATCTGAGTATGGATAAGACATGTTTTCTGAATAAAAATTCTGACTGTCTTCATTTTGTATATGTTTTAGTTGTCTATGAGTATTCTAGTTTTGCCCCCTTACCAACTGTATCAAGGTACTAAACGGAATGCTATTCACACTTCGTCAGAAACGATTCATTTTAGTAGAAAGGTTCATATTTTTATCAAAAGAGATAATATACGTTTGTGCATCCATTGCCGTTGAAAAAATAGGGACTAAAGCAAGTTTTTCAGAGGTGCATGTTTGAGATTGGTTCATATTTGCTCTCTCTGTTTAAGTTTATATATGAATGGACTTCTGGGAGCAGGGGACTAAACTTTAGAAGGTGATTATAGTTCTGTTATACTCTGCTCTTCCCTTCAAGAAGACAAGTATCTTGAAGTTGTCTTCAGATTACATGACAATTAAGTGACATGGTTATGCTCTCATCTAAACCCAATAAATTGGAGCCACCTAAGCTGATACTGGGGTTTGAAGTGGTAAAGGTCTTTCAAATTTAAATCACCTATCAAATGTGAAATGGGACCTTGCATGATTTTCTTAACTGTTGATTTACCAGGTCAGCAATCATAAGGCCTGAGATCCTGATTACTTATTTAGAATGGTATAGCTCTAGATGAATGAATTGTTGCAGTTGGAGATCATTATTTGCATTTGTATATCTTAAACTGGTGAATCATTTGTTCTACGTCTGTTGCAGGTATTACTCACACAGCAACGATTACCTTGAAATATGTCGCTGTTACAAGTCTATATATGAGATCCCTTCCGTGAAAGAAGACCCAACACAGTGGATACCAGTGAGTGGTCCCTTTCAATCGTACTCGCATTCTACTTAATTTATAATTTCGGGATGTTGCTTGTGGTATTATACAGTGCACATTCAGTTTTCAATTCTTAAAGTAGTACATATATGAGATGTTGCGTTGGTGATATAATGTGCAATTCTTTAGAGAAAAATCAAACAATAATCATTCTGCTGCATAATGTCAATCCCTTAGATGTCTTTATGATATTTCACTTCATCAAAAAAAAATCAAGTAATGTGAGTGACATTAAATTCATTTACCAATATCAGGTACCAACCAATTCTGACAAAAGTAAAACGGTTTGGAAAGTATTAATCTATTGAAACAGAGACATCACTGTTGCATAACTTTAAAATTAGGCGGCAAGTAAATTCATTTACTCTATATGAAATTCTAATTGCTACATCAAGTAGAGGTGCTACGGAACCTCATTATATCAAATTCATTAAGGCATACTCGGTCTTTATTCTCTTTTTCTGGAAAATGAATTATTAAAGAAGAGAAGGAATAAGATTAATTTTTCTCTAGTATCATCTGGTAATTGTGAGCCAGGGCTGCTTTTAGTCTTATGCAGCTAGTCATGCTTCTCTTTATCTCAAGAAATAAGTGTAGGCATCATTTTCAATTTTTTTAGAATAAGGAGGTAGGCATCCTTTTCATATTTTTAGAATAAGGGGGTAGGCGTCCTTTTCATTTGTCAGCGATGATTACATGGGGGAAAAGAAGAGAGCTGTATCATTTGCAAGTCACCCTTGTTGATAAATGGACTTTGCCTTCCTTCACGTACTTCAAGCACATCTTGAAGTACAGTAGGCATCTATGCTAATTTATGTGTGTGAAAACAACTGTAACATATCTTGGGGAGAGAAAACAAATTTCGAACTGGTATATTAGGAGAAATATATATGTGATTGCCAATGGATGGATGTATTCTATGGTGTTAACTTGAAACTGATAAAAGTAATAATATGTATTCTATTTTGGTAACTTGAAGCTGTAATAAGTAAGAGGCTTTTTGTTTATGGAGCAAGCATTATTTTTTATTTTTAAAAACATTTCCAATTTGTAGAGATGGATATATGTAGGCAGAGGAGCTCGTCATTTTGTATTTGAGATTCCAAATCTTGAAGATGTTAACTACAGATAATGATTTATCAACCAGCATGCTGAACTCTGTTATTTTATTATTTTATGTAGGTGCTGAGGAAAATTTGTTGGTACTTGGTATTGTCTCCCCATGATCCTATGCAATCAAGTCTTCATAACTCAACTTTGGAGGACAAGAATCTTTCAGAAATTCCTCATTTCAGGTTTCATGCGAAAATTTCTCTTGCACTATGCTTACTGTTGCTACTTATAAAAGAGGGAAAAAGGAATAACTATGTTTATGGAGATACTATCTTTGCATTTGTATATTAGGGGTTTGTGGGGTAAGATTTCTCAAAATTGTGCCAACTTGAAAAAAATTATTTCATGCCGTGTGGTTGTGGACCATTTGAAGATAAATATTTATACTCTGGCACAAGTTTATATGCCAATTTCCATTTTGGGACGTCAAGGATGTATGCCACCATCCCTCAACAATATCATTCTGCATCTTTCAAGAATATTTAAGTTTAGTTTACTATTCACAGATTTATCGTATGTTTCCTTAACGAATTAACTCAGCAACTTTCTCAATATTTTCATCGATTACTAATTTAGCAGGTGTGTCAACTGAGCCATCTTACACACCCGCTCTCTAGTCAAATCGTATCACATGCAATAGATTGGCTAATATAGTTCAAGTCTGGTTCATTGGGTTTTGCATTGTTGAATTGTTTGCTTATTTGATATGTTTCTTGCATGTAAGGCTGAAAGAGATCACAGAGTCGTTCTATGATCAGGGGATCTTTGAATTCCATACATAAACTGACATTTCAAATTTGAAACTCTAAACAGAAATATCAAGTAATGGCTTGTGTATTATAACCTTATTCTGCTACTTGGCTATCATATCTAGTCTCTTGTATTTCAATAAATGCGGACTTTTGCATGTTCAGAAGGAAATATTTCTTGTATTTTATCTAACAACGGTTTTTCTTTTAATTTACAATTTTCTTCCACCCTTTACACTGGTGGGAAACCAACTTCAGGCTAATGATATTTCGGTATATTCCTTCTGTTTTTGCTTCAGGCTGCTTCTGAAGCAATTGATTACCATGGAGGTCATTCAGTGGACTACTTTATGGAATACATTCAAGGATGAGTTTGAAAATGAAAAGAATATGCCTGGTGGTACTTTGGGCGACGAGGCTGCCGACGATCTCAAACTGAGAGTTATAGAGCATGTAATATCCGAAGACTCACTTTTAGTTCTCTATTGGATGATTTGTTATAATGGCATATATGTCAAGTTGATGTATGCTGCAGTCCATTTTCCTCTTGAATTGTGGTTTCACTTTAAGTACTTTTTTCCTTGCAGAACATCCTTGTCATCTCAAAATACTACTCAAGAATAATTTTGAAGAGACTGGCAGATTTATTGTGCCTTAGTATTCAGGTGCACGTTTAATTTATGCTATTCCTAATTCAAAATTTGCTTCAAGTGTTGTGTACAATAGCTACCTGTTTTACTTCATTTTTGGTGTTATTTGGAGAGGTCCTGTTATTATTAAGCGCTAACCTAAGTGCAAAGGCTGAGGGCGACAATAAGTCTTGGGGTCTCTCTGTGCCTTACATCAATGTAACTTTGTGTTTGTGAAAAACATCGGCTTGGAACCCTGTAGAGAATGAAGAGGGGCCAAGGATCTTCCTCTCAACAGTGCTTTTCGAGGCTCCACTCTCCCTCTGGGAATTGGTTTCGCCCGAAGCATCGGACCAATGATCACCCATGACTTCTGTGGCACTAGCTTTGCTAATTCGGAACTGGTTCACGATAGTTTCGATCCTTGTTCTCGCTCTTGCTGATGGTGGGAAATTGTTACACTTTTGCGCTAAAATAGTAAAGAAGGTTAACAGTGTGAAAAATAAAATGCTGTTGACATAAATCAGTGGAGAAGCTGCTAGATGTTCCCAATAGTATTCTTTTTCATATTTTACCTTCTGTGCACTAACTTTCAAAGATGGAACTGAAAACCGTTCACTGGTTGCCACATTCTATTTTCTCTTCATTGCTACTGTACACAGCTTGTCTAGATGGTGCAGCTGTCACATAATCTTTTTACCTCTCATAGCATACATGATCTTCTTTTCTTCTGTTTTATTTCAGGATGTCGAAAAGCATCTATCTGAAATGGTTGTATCAAAAGCATTGGTTGCTAAGATTGACAGACCTATGGGTATAGTCTGTTTCCAGCCCGCAAAAGACAGCAATGACATCTTGAATTCTTGGGCTTCTAATTTGGAGAAGCTGCTTGACCTTGTCGAAAAGAGTTGCCACCAGATCCACAAAGAAACAATGGTGCACAAAGCTGCATTAAAGGCTTGAAGGATTGACCGGACTCTACAGGTAGAGCCTCAAATCAATTATAGCAATTCTGGTCTGGAAGTTTGTTGTGACAAAGTTGATATCCTTTTTGCAGTACTCTATTCGAAGGAACAAGCAGCAGGAACAAAAACTCGCAATCTTGATTCCTCGGCCTGTACTATCACGATTTGCCTGCTTGCTTTTCTCGTTGTCACGGCTTCAACTTCTTCCCCCATTTTGTATCTTTATCGATGTTTTCTCCGCATGATTTATCATTGTGATCGACAAAATATTAGGTTTGATGCTAAGAGATCTCAAGTTCTTTAACGCTTATTTACTCAGTTATTTATCACATTCAGAGGATCGGAGTATGACATTCATCATTTTATTTCGAGTAGTTGTGATTTTCTTCGTGTGTCCCCATGTTTGGGAATAGGATTTAGAAATTCTGATGACGGCAAGGGATATTTCTTGAACAGTCTAAATATATATCAGATACTTACCTTCTTGGTGCAGAAGCAGGGGAATGCTTTCTGCTCTTTTCCTTTATGCTTTATTTTTTAAGCAAGCGAAGTAAAAAAGGGGAAATGATATCCTGGAACCGGAATGGACCGGAACCGGAATCCTGTTTTTTTCCGGACCGAGGACCGGACCGGAATATTTCGGTCCGGTCCCGGTCTGGACCGAAAAATTCCGGTCCGGTCCGGGTTTTGGACCGGTTGAACCTGTTTTTTTTTAAATGCAATTTTTAATCCTAATATGTTATATTACTAATTTTGCATTATCAATGCTTCTTTACAAAACTAATTTTACTATTTTACATTATCTATGCTTCTTTACAAAACTAATTTTACTAATTTACATTATCATGCTAATAAATGAATTAAAAGATCAAAACTTTAACATTGTATAGAGTCTAGACTCTTGAATTAACTCAATAGTACAATTTAGATAAAAAAAAATTGTTATTGCCAACAGCAAGACAAAGCCAAGAAGCCAACAAGTGCAAGGAGGCGCAAGAAAACAAGTGACAGCCAACAAGTGCGATGAGACAAAGAAGAATGATCCGACAAGGAAGCGTGTGCGAAACCAACAAGCAAGGCAAGGCGGTCGAGTCCACAAAAACGACTTCATCATCCATATCATCATGTTGCACATCTAGACATAGCAATAAAGAAGAAAGATAGATAAATAATGTCAAACATTAGAATTCATGCATGTTTTAAAAAATAATTAGAAGAGTTATAATAATAACATTACCTTTTTCAATTTTCTCCAAATCTTTCAAATTTTCTTGAACATCTACAATCGACACTCCTTTGTTCTAAGCCAATCTTGTGTGCAAATTAGAGCTTGAACCATCTTTAAAAAAATCACAACATAATACATTAAAGTTACATTGGAATAGAGTTATAAGTTGAAATGAATAAATTTTAAAATAAAGAGGCATTATCTTAGGAGTCAAAGAACTCCGAAATGGATCTAGATGACGACCACCCGCACTAAAAGCAGATTCCGATGCAACGGTGGATAATGGGATGACTAGTATGTCACGTGTCATGTGTGAAAGAATCGGATAACGATGTCCATTACTACTCCACCAAGATAATGCATCCATTTCTTCTTCCTCCGCCCCTAGTTGTTCATTTATATACCTATCCAACTCACTAATCACATATTCACTTGACCCCTTTGATCTTTTTGCTCTATCTTTTAAATTTTTCATGTATTTGTCACACCCTTCTATATTGCCATCCAAATCAATTGACATAGGATCTACATTTAGCACACTTGGAGGAAAACAAGAAGAATACAACAATCTATATTCATCAAATAATTTGTAAGTGAACTCCTTCACTTCATTGCAAAGTTTCATTCCCTTTTCTTTTCCATATATATCGGTTAGAGTCAATTCAAAAACTAACAACTTAGAGTGAGGATCAAGAATAGAGGCAACATAAATAAACATATTCATTTTCTCCACATTCCCTCAATATTTGTCAAACTTTTTTCTCATTGCAATTGCCATATTTTGGAAATTCGAATCCAAATTTTTTTGCCATTTATTCAACATGTCATACATTGTGGCAATCTCAAATAAACCTTTATTACTTGTCACATAAAGTGAACCAGAGATACGACGAGTCAAATTATAAAATCCCTTCAAAAAGTGAACCAACCTCTCTACTTTTTTCCAATCATCGCATTGAGGAGGCCTTTCATTGTCCTTCAAATACACTCCACATGAAAGAGATATCCCACTAAAACACGCTGAAATTTCAAAGCCGTATCCAATATGGTGTATGTTGAGTTCCAACGAGTGGGAACATCAAAAGACAACAAACACTTGCTGTCTATATTAGATTTTTGCACAAGTTTTTTGAACCTAACTATTCTTGCGGGTGAATTCTTAACATAATTCACAGCATTTCTAACTCTATCAATGCACACACCATGCTCTTTAATGCCGTCCCACACAATAAGATTGATGATATGAGCAATGCATCTAATATGAATATATTTGTCATCACTAATGCAATCAGTTCTTTGAACCATTCTTCTTAAGTGTGCACAAGCAACATCATTAGAGCTAGCATTATCAACTGTGACGGTAAATAATTTATCCTCAATGCCCCAATATTCTAAGCACGCCTCAATTGTTTTTCCAATGTCCTCACCTTTATGACTAGATATTGGACAAAAATTAATTATCTTTTTATTTAATTTCCAATCATTATCAATGAAGTGAGCAGACACATATAGTTAATCCTTTGAATTGATGTCCAAGTATCAGTGGTCACAGAAATTCTTTGACAACTCTTAAACATCTCTTTCAACTTTTCTTTTTCGCTATAAAAATGTTGCAAACAATCACGAGCAATGGTAACACGAAATGGAATGATAAAACTAGGGCATGCAACTTGCATTAAGTGTATAAAGCCAGGTTTTTCCACATGTTTAAATGGAAGCTCATCAACAATGATCATATGAACTAGGGCTTCCCTCACATCTTTTAAGTTAACAATCCCATACTTCAATTTTCCAGTCCCAGTCCCAGTATCAGTTTCTTTCTCAAAAGATAATTCAAATTTTTTTCTTTTACCCTTATCTTTATTTGCACGAATACGAAGACATTTTTCCGAATGATTTTTAACATTTTTTGCACCATTAACATTTGAATCAGCAGCAAAAGTTTTATCACAGAACTTACATTCAGCTCGTAGTTTCTCATCCTCAATGTAGTCGATGTAATAGTCCCAATAAGCGGATTTCCTCTTAGTTTTTGTTCTAAACTGATATAATCTTCCCTCTTTTAACTTCTTATCTGGAGGTAAGGACTTATGCAATTGCTCAATCTCCGCTTCCGATAGTGTTTGTATAGTTTCCGAAGAATAGCTAGATTCCCTTTTGGATTGAGAGCTTTCCATCTACAATAAACATGAACAATATATGTGATGTGAGGATCAAATTATCCATTTCAATAGCCAAATAGACACTGCATTCAGATTCGACAAAAATAGACACTGTATTCAGATTCGACAAAAATAGACTATATTCAGATTCGATAAAAATACACTGCATTCAGATTCGACAAAAATAAATATCAAGGCTACAATAAACATGAACAATATATGTGATGTGAGGATCAAATTATCCATTTCAATAGCCAAATAGACACTGCATTCAGATTCGACAAAATAGACACTGTATTCAGATTCGACAAAAATACACTGTATTCAGATTCGACAAAAATACACTGCATTCAGATTCGACAAAAATAAATATCAAGGCTACACTTGCAACATGTCTACAGATAACAGACTACATTAATTAATAACATCAAATCACACAAAATAGAGTAAAATAATTAAGCTTCTTACATTACAAGAATAAGAGTCCGTTGTGGCGGGACAACAGTCACCAGAGTTGTATGGTCGACTGGCGAGTGGTGACGCAGCAGGGAAGAGTTGGGGGTGGCGCACTGGCGGTGAGTGATGACACAGCAGGGCAGGGTATGGTCGACGGGCGAGATGGGAATGTCAAGATGTGCAGGGGAGGGTGTTGAGGATTAGTGGCAGTGGATTCTTGGGAGTTGGGGGTTCTTAGCTGTAATGAGATATCACGAATCACGATGTGAAGGGGAGGGTTTATGGAGAGGAAATAGGGTTTGTAGATATGGAATGAAATGAGGGAATAGGGATTAAGGCGTGAAGGGAAAAATATTAGGAGAGAATGGTCAATCGGTCAAGACCTCAAGGAGTTTTGGGCTAGAACAAAAATTATTAAATTTTAAAAAAAAAATTGGGCTGGATTCCGGTCCATTCCGGTCCGGATCGAAAAATTACGATTTTTACCCTACCCGGACCGGAAAACCAGAATCCCTCATTTTGAAGGACCGGGGACCGGACCGGAATCTACCGATCCAGTCCGGTCCATTCTGGTTCGGTTCCGTTCCGATTTTCCAGTCCGGGCCAAATTTGTACACCTCTATTTGTAGTAATGTGTTATATAACTTGGTGAAATTCCATACTTCCATATCGTGGAGAAAATAAATATTGGCATGGTATTATTATACTGTGACTTAGAGTTTACAAGTATAATGTTACCAGGGGTGACAGATAGACGGTTTGGACTGAAGTTGAGCGGGTCAAGATGACTGCATTAATAGATGGGTTAATGTCCAACCCATCCAAAATTTATATGGGCTAAGATAGACTAAATGATGGGTCATAACCTAACTTGTCCAACTTGACTCGTTACTTTTACAAATTTCAAACTTACCTTCTATGATGTTATTTTATTTTGTATGATATTTGATTTGTTCATCTTTATTTTTAAAATAAGAATAATATTTTTAAGAATTTTTTCATTTTTTATAAAAGCAAAAAAAATATGAAATAGAAATTTGAGGATGGGTAGGACAATGGGGTGGGAGTGGGGGTGGGGTAGGTGTGGGTAGGGACGGGGAGGTAAGAATTTTTTTTATATTTTTTATAAATTATTTATAAAAATAAAAAATAGAAATTTGAGAATGGGGTAGGGCGGGGGGTGGAAGTGGGGGATGGGGGAGGGGAGGTAAGAAAAAATATGATATTTTTAATAATGATTTTATAAAAGTAACAAAAAATATGAAATAGAAATTTGAAAACGGGATGGGGGTGGAGAGGGTAGGTGGGGATTACGGCGGTAGGGGAGGTAAGAAAAAAAACATATTTTTTATAAAAGTAAAAGAAAATATAGAAATATGAGGATGGGGTAGGCAATAGCGTGGGAGTTGGGTGGGGTAGGTGTGGTTAGGGGCGGGAGAAGGTATGAAAAAAAATCATTTTTATAAATTGTTTATAAAAACATAAAATATAAAAATATAAAATAGAAATTTGAGAATTGAGTAGGGCGTATGGGGAGGGGGTAGAGATAAGAAAAAATATCATATTTTTATAAAAGTAACAAAATTATGAAATAGAAATTTAAGAATGTGGTGGGGTGGAGGGGGATAGGTGGGGTTAGGAGGTAGGCGGGAAGGTAAGATTTTTTTTTTTTTTTTTATAAAAGTGAAATTTTTTATATTTTTTTATAAAAGTAAAAAAAATATGAAATAAAAATTTGTGGATGGGATAGGGTAATGGGGTGGGAGTGGGGGAGGTAAGAAAAAATATTATATTTTTAATAATGTTTTTATAAAAGTAATAAAAAATATGAAATAAAAATAGAAATTTAAGGATGGGGTGGGGGTGGAGGGGGTAGGTGGGGTTAGGGAGGTAAAAAAAAAATTCATATTTTTTATAAAATAAAAGTAAAAAAATTATGAAATAAAAATTTGAGGATGAGATAGGGCTTTCTAATAATTTTTTTATAAATGTAAAAAAATATGAAATAGAAGATTTGGGTAAACAATAGAATAATAAATGATTTACTTTGAGCTAATGTAATGGATTGATTTGGGCGGTTGAATGAAGAAATTGCAAACTTAAATTTCATTTAATCAGATACAACGCCCAAACCCATTAAATCTGAGCGGGTTGATTGGGCTTGAGTCCAATTTACCAAAATTTGACATTCTTCACGATGATCACAATTGCTATAAATGAATCATAACAAAAAATTTGCATCATAATCATAAATAAAAGGATACACGGATTTGGTTTTGAAGATCACTAATTTGATATAATTCTAACAAGTAAAATCACAAAAAGATATTTCTTCCTCTCAACTTTTTTGTGTTTCTATCCTCTCATTTAACTGGATACATAAAGGGACCTCGTCTACGTAGTATTCTTGGCCAATTCTACACCAATACATTAAAAAAATCACATCAAAGTGGCGGTACGAGCCTAGTCAAATCTTCTAGGAAGATAGAAATATTCAAGTACAATAAAATTAACCAGAAAAAGAAGAAGGGTGATCATAATTAACCGAATTTGACCGATCAGAAGTTGCTAATGACTAGTAAAATTAGAACGATACAGAGAAGAAGCGTGAACAATTGGCTCGTCCTTCGAGGGATGTCCAATAAAATTGGAACGATATAGAGAAGAAGTATGAACTATTGGCTCTTCCCCTGGGGAGGTCCGGTAAAATTGGAACGATACAGAGAAGTGTGAACTATTGGCTCGGGCGAGGAAGAAACCGAGTAAAGGGTATTTGGAGGCTGTTGAAGTGAAGATGGCAAGAGTCTAACATTTTCTGGAAAATTGAGTTTAGCTTTGCTACCTCTGAATCTAAGAGCAGATTCATCATAAGCTCTAGCTGCTCCTTCAGCCGTGTCGAAAGTTCCAAGCCAAACTCGAGTAGCTTTATACGGATCTCTTATTTCAGCTGCCCATTTTCCCCATGGCCTCTGTCTTACTCCTCTGTATCTTCTTCTTGGTTGATTGTTAGTATTTGATTGATCACTGCTGCAATTTTGATGATCATGATTTGTTGTAGTAGTGTATATAAATGTTGCTTCTGTTGTTGGTGTGTTGCTGGTGATTGTCCTTATGCTTGTACCTTCACCACCTATATAACATAATTTCATTTGAAATTAGTAAGTTAGAAGCGACATGTTGGGCAATTTTTTTTATATACAAATCAGGTCGTCTAAATAACTATAGGGAACTTGCTAATCAAGCATGTACACATCTACCTGATTACTCATGTATCTTCCATTAAAAATGTACAAAAATCAATGTATGAACACTCATATATTAGTTGATATGTATTGTCAGTTTCAAGTGCATTTTCTGATGAAAATAATAAAAAGAATCCAAACAAAAGAGAAAGGCAGCAGCAACAATTTACTTGTACAGATGTTAAAGCTACTTGATGATTGAAGCTAGTTAAGTTGGTGTGAATGAAAAATAAAGGGAAAAAAATAAAAAACAATGGAAGAAAAATGAAGTTCAAAGCAAAGTTTCTTTGAAAAGGAGCTTTGTACCACATTGGTGGTAGAAAGGAAAAGTTATGTGCTTATATTAGAAAGCACTTTCTCTAACTCTTAAAGGGTTGATAAGAGGGATTCACCTCGCGCCGTCATCATCGCTCGGCTTCGGAATTTGATTAAATGATCTAATATTTTTGGACCAAATTTATTTAACTTCAATCTTCATTTTCTGAAATTATTTTGTTTATTTCCGCCGAAAAATATTAATTGATAATTAATTAAATTTCACGGAACAAATTAAAACTCCCAAACGTTCTTAGTTTTTTCTGAAAAGGCAAAGGCCTTTTCCGAACAGTCACCAACTTTTCCGAACAGACACCTTCGAGACTATATAAACTAAGACAATGACCTCATTTTTAAACACTGAAAATTATTTTCCTGCATTACAAATTCTGCATTCTTTTTTTCGCAAATAAAACTATCGAGTCTTACTGTGTTTCGTTGCCAACTTTGAGTTCGTCGAAGTCGTAGGTGTTTGACGTACCGCTACTCCTGCGACATGTATATCCGTTTTATCCTGGGAGGAAGTAATTCATAACCTCGGATACAGTGAGGAGATTAAATTCCTTAAGGACACACAGTGAATTCTGTGATCTCGGATATTTTCTTACTTTCTGTATTTTTTTTTTCCAGTTTCTGGTTTTTCCGTTTTCAGTTATTGATTTTCTGTTTTCTGATTTTGAACACATGCATACTAACAACACATATGCTAAAATGTGAATACATCACATATAGAATACCAAGAAATATAATTCTTTATTTGTCATCATCTGTAATTTATCTGTTAGCATTAAAATATATACTCCTAGTAGTTAAGAAGAAAAAGACTTCAAATTTTCGAGTAGGGAACGTTTGCCTCTTGATAGGCGCCATATTATATATGCGAATCTGAATGAATTGATTTAATAAGTTCAGGAGACCAAATGGTTAAACCTAACAAGAAATGTACTTTGGATTTACTCCATGTTTCCTACGTATTCAGACTATTGAACGATGTGATCCCTTCATATAAAAGCTTAAATTCGAACTTAGGAATACTATCCGATTTAATATACCATGATAAAATAGGTGACCAACTACTATCTCATTTAAGAACTTAAATCTGTCATAGAAAACAGAATTTTATTTATTTGATTATAAATTCAACACAGAAAAAACAGTATACAATCTACCTAAGTGAAAATCGAAAATAGTTAAGGTAAAATAAAAGGAAAAGGGCAAAGTACCTGAATATCTGATATCAGAAGTTGCATGTAAGAATTGCTGCCTACTTTGCTCTTCATCACGCCCTCTTTTCTCTCCAACACCCCAAGAAACTGAAGAATTATAATTCTGATCAGCTGCACCATTATTTTCATTCTGTTCCAGGTGATTCACTTCACCAGCAACAACATGTGTTAGTGCAGAAACCATTACAGACATCTCCTCTTCCCTATTAATATTCCCCCAAAACATTGTTTCAAACACATTACTATTATGATTATTAATCTCCTCTTCATATCTACTACTAGGTATGAAATTCTCTCTTGAATTCGCCACCTTGTGAATACACATGTATACTAAGAAAATAACTCTACAAACGTCCAATATAAATATTTTGAACAAGCTAAGGTTGACAAGAACAAAGTAATGTGAGTTTCTTAAAGCGACCGTTATATATAAACAACATACACAAGTTGGGAGTCGACAAAAAAAGAATTTTTCTAATTTGGAAGTAATAAATTAAAGAAAAAAAGGCGCAGCCAAAAATAAAGAGTCGATCAGCTAGCTCATGAAAGAAACTTCACCTGCCATATATACATATATTTCATTAATAAACTCTTTCAAGGGGACAAGTGGAGTAGTGAAGAAGACAACAAAGGAAACGTGTTTGGTAGGTCGCACTAGATTGTATAATTTTGTATGAAGTATACTATATTATAATGCATTGCACAATATTAATATATAATGAACTGTATTTTTATTTACTTTTTATTTTTAGTACAGTCCAGGGAAGGAAAAATTTATCTACTAGATGAGTCTAAAAAATGACAATTGAAGTGGCTGAAAAAGTTCCGTACCAAACTATCTAAGTATGGAAGTCAAGAAAAAAAAATATGGTGTGAAATGAGAACACACAAAAAGATATGCTTTTAACTTCATAAATATTGGAAGGATACAATTACATGTGAGAGACCGACAGCAGCCGTTTTTGGAACTCTTTTCGTGTGTGTGAGTTAGATGGGTTCGAGAGGCCGACATGAGTAGTTATATATTCTTTCTTTTGTAAATTGTTTACCCTGTTTGAACTTCATTGTTACAACTTACTCCCGTTTCCATTTTAACCGTAAATTCGGATATAAAATTTATAGTATTTGAAACCTACTTTAAAAATAGAGTATTAATATCCTAACACAACCACACACAATTGGAGCAATGGGAGTATATGACTAAGTACAAAATTTCAAAAAGAAATTGTTTGAAATTTATAATATAAATGATAAAATAATATTTATATAATTATAAAAAGATCTTATTAATAATAAACTGGGATGTTCAAATTAAATAATTTTGGAGGAGGAGGAGGAGAAATGAAGAACTTATTTGGGTTAAAAGGAAAGAGGGCCAGACACTAATATGGCGTGAATTTAATTTAATTGGAATGAATAGAGAATAAATAAATATTTTTCACGTAATTATTATTTTGGTATAATTATATAAAGTAGATATTTTCATATGATTAGAATTATAATTGTATATATATATATATATATATATTGTATTAATGTGAAGACTACACACAAGGAGAATTACACTATTCTACATGATATCAACTATCAAGAGCGAAACCCTAAAACCTTCCCTACCCTAAATATTGTTCTCGGTCGCCACCCCCTCTCTTTCCTTGCTTCCGGCGGCACCCCCAAACCCTAACTAATTTCAGCCGCCACCCTTTCTCTCCTTCCAATTTTTCGACAGCAATGGGTTCTCCTAACTCATCCTCCTCCACACAAGACGTCACACATCCCCCTCCCCCCTTCTCTACCAACTCCTTTCATCAGGTCTTCGCCGTAACAAATATCAAGAACTTTATCCATTTGGTTCTTGATCAAGAGGATAGACAATACTCTTCGTGTGTAGAATTATTACAAATTCATGTTTGTGCCTACAACGTTCTTGATCACATCAACGTCACCATACTCCATCCGCTAGACGTTAACAACACAACGTGGAAAAGGCCTGATGTTATTGTCAAACAATGAATTTATGGCACAATATCCAAGGATCTACTTCATATGATTACGAAGACAGGTGCTTCGGCTCATGAACTATGGACAAGACTAGAGGAATCTTTCAAGACAACAAACATACACGTGTCGTGTATCTGGAGGAACATTTCAACAACATCCGTCTTGAAAACTTTGCGAATATATCAGACTATTGTAAACAATTGAAATTAGTTGCAGATCAACTATCAAATGTGGGCACTCCGATCTCAGAAACTAAGATGGTTCTACAACTAATTAATGGATTGCCAAAGTGTGAGTACGATACCCTTGCAACGATGATCCAAAAAGTTGATCCCCTCCATAGTTTCAACAAGGTCCGATCACAATTACTATTGGAGGAAACTAGGCGTGCCAAACAGGACGGACATAATCAGAAGGCGTTGGTGGTTTATGCACCAGTTACCACTACCACACCCGCCGGACAACCATCACACACGGACGATCACGCTCCACAGGGTGGCAGGGGCGACGATAAAAGAAGAGGCCGCGGCGGTGGCCGCAGCCGCGACAACAATACCGGTGTACAATTACAGCATGCCCCACACCCATCTCACTGGACCGGCCCACTACCATGGCCGATGTCCAGAAGTTGGTCCTCACCCTCGTGCCCATATCCGATGATACCTACCCAAGGCAGTTGTCATGACCAGACCTGACGGGGCGCGACTAAACATCCTAATGTCGTCATTCTACTAACCTGTCACACATAAACCAACTAATACTAAGGAAGTATGAAATTCGGCAACACAACGTCGTAAAAACAACATCTGCCAGAATAGACGAGCCGACAAGACTGCCTTTACATAAGACTGTACCTGCCTCTTGAGAAGTCACAACCATCCAACATAATATAATAAGCAAGCCGACAAGGCTGCCACCAAAATAATGTCACGTATACACGGGAATATCCCAACACAGAGTATAATAACATAGCTGACCAGAACAGATTCAAGTCTACATACGCATTTACCCACAACCGCTTCATGCACTTATACGAAGGATAACATCATGTGACGGGACAGGGCCCCGTCATGCCTCTAAATATATACATGAGATCAAAAAGAAGTTCTGTACCAAAAAGGACAAAGCTCTGGATTAAAGGAGCTTTCCAACCAGCTGAGTAGGAGTCCTAAGCCTGAGGGTCACCAACCTGAGAACTCAGACTGCGGCATGAACGCAGCCCCGAGGAGCGGGATCGAGACGAAATAATGTCTCGAGTATGAAAAACATGAAATCTGAAAATGAGATCATAACTGTGCCATGTGAAATAAAGAATCATATCAGTAATCCTGAATGCTTACCCATAGAGTCACCATGTCCATATGTATGTATATATATATATATATATATATATATAACATGTCTCGGCCCTCTAGTGAGGGACTCGATGAAATTATCAATGTAACATGTCTCGACCCTGTAGTGAGGGACTCGATAAAATTATCAACATAACATGTCTCGGCACTGTAGCGAGGGACTCGATAAAATTATCAACATAACATGTCTCGGCCCTGTAGCTAGGGACTCGATAAAATTATCAACATAACATGTCTCGGCTCTGTAGCGAGGGACTCGATAAAATAAAGTTATTATAATAAACTCTTTACTGAAGATCATAGACATTTCTCATGACTAATATCTTTAGAAAATAGACTGGGTAGAAATCATGTACGTCTGTCGTACTTTTATAAAAATCATGCCAAAAGAAAGAAGGGAGAGTTTCACATAGCTCTTAGGCGAACTAATCAACTCAATACTAAGATACGCCTCGTCTAGTACGTCAACCTATAGTAATGATAATACGTTCGTCAATTCTATGATTTCTAACGTAAGTTATACCGAATAATGACTTCCTATTCTACAAAAATTCGGGCAGCACTTCTCCTGTTTATATGCATATCCACAATTTACCAACAAGCCAACAATACCAATAACCAAACACCATTCCAAGTTATAATTAAATTAGGCTCAATATACTTCATATGCGCTATCATATGACCTCCTTTCTATTTATATTCATGAAGGACAACAACTTTAACAATCAAGGTGATTAGCACACCTATTTATCACGTTCATTCAATCCTTTAGTTACGTTAAAATAGCTCATGGAAGCAATCCACTCTTCTAGCAATATTGTGAATTCAAGAATGTGGAATAACATTTTTCTACCCTTTAATTTTTCCAAGACATGTATAGGTAACTACCTCAACATATATACATGTTTATAACTTATATTTTAAGCACTAAACAACCCCTAATATGTCATACCCATGCTCAATAATTTCCATAAGATTTTCGGCCATAACACATGTTAATTCCAAAACTCTTCTCTTAATTCTTAGAATCCAATTCCATATTTCAATACTTCCATATAACTAATTACCTCATATTCATCAAGATTACTTTTCAATTTCAGCATGCAAGGCAGCGACGAACTTATCAACACGACAACTTCACAATTAATAAAATTAGTTCCAAAATCGGCTACAACACACAACAATCACATGCATTAACTTAAATTCCAAATTTCCTCCTTAACATGAATTCATCTCTTGAATCACAACAACACGCAATTCCAATTACTCAATGAAAAGAACAATTTTACCTTAAAAATGAAACCAAAAAAATCGCCATCGTCGCTTTTTAGCCCCTATTTCTTGCCCAATTTTTCATCTTTTCAACTCCAAATTGACATGCATATGTTCTACAATGTTAACCCATCATCCTTACCCGTTTTTCTTCCCAAATATTTGTC
This sequence comes from Przewalskia tangutica, assembly GCA_029844215.1. Classification (NCBI taxonomy): domain Eukaryota; kingdom Viridiplantae; phylum Streptophyta; class Magnoliopsida; order Solanales; family Solanaceae; genus Przewalskia; species Przewalskia tangutica. Next base: position 70,228,972 of record CM056739.1, on the reverse strand, counting down.
CAAAATCTGAAGATTTCCAGGCCTAAAATTCGGCAGCTGGACCCGAGAAAACCCACTGTTTTGGGTTCCAAATTTTGCTTCTAATTTGTAGATGAGCAATGTAATATAGGAAGAAGTATTAAACTTCATTTTTTGTCTAGAAATGTGGGGGGGTCTCGACTGGTTTGTGGGGGAGAGAAGAGAGGGAGATGAAGAGTGTTGTTTCTTGAAAATGAAATGGAATGGAGAGAATGAAAGGTTTATTAAGTTAACCCAAAATCTGAAATTGTAAAATAACACTTTGGTCCCTTAATATTACACTTTGGTCCCTAGTTGTAAAATTAACTTAGTCCCTCAAGTATTAATTAAAGCTTAGGTTCCACTTCTTTTAATCTTAACTCTCGTTTCCTTTAATTCCCGGGAATTTCATAAGATCTCGTATTCTTCATGTCGTAATTCTTATAATATGTTACTAATTCATAACGGGAATATACAACAGTTATTTTCAATTCCATTGTCACGCTCATTGTAGTAATTTTTTTTTTCCGGAATCACCTCCTTAAGTATTTTAATTTCCTTAATGACATTCTTAATTATCGCCTTAAACTTATGAGGTGTAATAAAGAAATGGCGGCGCAGTATTTTGAGCTCATCGTGGCTCACACTGCAGACGGGCCGACACAAAGAGCCCATGTCTCAGTGGCCCAACAACAATATCAATCATACGACCTTCTTACCCCTACCGAACTGGACCAGACCTACAACACCATAAATTTATAGCAGCCCGATGATGCATGGTATATGGATATAGGTGTCACATCCTTGCTCACTCGTAATCTGGTAATCTACCTCAACTATTTAATTTGAATAATTCTCAATTTATTTTGGTTGGAAACGATAATCGCATTCCAATTTAAGGCTATGACACCACACAAACACCACCACCTCACCCTCAATTTTCCCTAAAAAACTTCCTATATGCTTCTAACATTATTAAGAACTTAATCTGTGTTAGAAAATTTTCTAGTGACAATTTTGTATCTATTGAGTTTTGACTCTTTTGGTTTTTCTGTGAAGGACCTACGTACGAGGAGAATTCGTACGAGATGCAATAGTGTGGGGGACTCTATCCTTTCTCATCCAATTCTGCTGCGAGTGTCACTCAACATACCTCTCTAGCTGCAATCTATCCATCAACCTGACACAATAGACTTGGGCACCCGGAAGCACCAATTTTTCACTTTCTTAGAAGTCAAAATTATATTCAATGTAATAAAGGGTAAGTCACCCAAAATTGTTATTCTTGTCCTTTAGGGAAGCATGTTAGACTTCCTTTTACGCCGTCTTTAAGTGTTACTTTTTCTCCTTTTGACATCATTCATGCAGATTTATGGACATCTTCTATTTCTAGCAAATTGGGTCATAAGTATTATTAGATGATTTCTCTCATTTTCTTTGGGTCTATCCGCTCAAATATAAGCATCAGGTTCGCTCCATGTTTCTTGAATTTCAAACTTATGTTAAAACACAATTTGAAAAGGATATAAAATCATTTCAATGTGACAATGGTCGTGAGTTTAATAATTTCCCCTTTCATAAATTTTATACAGACAATGAAATGGTATTTCGATTCTCGTGTCATCATACATCACCTCAAAATGGTAAAGCTGAAAGAATTCTCTATACTATTAACAACATGATTTGTACTATGCTCTTTCATGCTTCTCCCCCTCTTCCCTTTTGAGTATATGAATTAAAAATGGTAGCATACATTCTTAATATATTACCTACACGTACCCTTCAAAACAAAATTCTTACCGAAATAATATACCGTCGGATCCCTTCCTATAGTCACCTTCAGACTTTCGGTTGTCTATGCTACCTTAATCTTGTCTCCACGGCCCCTCACAAATTAGCACCTAGGACTACTTCTTGGATTTTCTTAGGGTTTCCATCGAACCATAGGTGATACTTATGCTACGATCTGTCCACTAATAAAATCATAGTCTCCCGACATGTCACATTCCCGTTTTCCTATTTGCAAATGTCTAAAAATTTTAAGTCACGGATTACAGCTTCCTTGATGATATGGACACTTCCCCTCTCCTTAGAAATGCAATCCATAGTGCTAGTATTCTGGCTCAAAATTCACCGTCCATGTAAACTGTACTGCCATTTCCCCACAACCCGTCTATCACCCCCCTCCTATCGACTACCCCTATCCATTGTTCCCATTACGGCCCCCGGTTCCTGATAAACAGTCTATTGCCCCACTACCCGAATCCCGTGACGTTAGCCCCCTAGCCCCCATCGACCACCCCCACCCCGATGACCCCACTGCCCAGCACTACCTCACTACCCCCAGTTTGTGCCACCCAAACGACCCCACTGCCCCCAGTTTCGTTCATCCAACTGGTCTCGATCCCATCCCACTACATGGAAACCCATGCCTAGTACGAGATTTTTAAACCGAAATTCCACTTTAACATATCCGCTAAGACTGTCTCCCCTACCTAAAAATCCACAATTAGTCAAGCTTGACCCTAATTGGAATGCGACCATGCATGGGGAATTTGGTGCGCTTACTGAACATCACACTTGGGATCTTATCCCAAAACCAGATAGGATGAATATGATTCGGTGTATGTGGCTTTATCGTCACAAATTCAGAGATAATAGTGACGTTGAACGCCATAAGGCGAGACTTATGGCAAATGACACAAAGCTACAAGAGGGAGTTGATTGTGTTGAGACCTTCAGTCCAGTGGTTAAACTAGCCACTATTCGCACTGTTTTGAGCGTTGCTATGAGAAAGAATTGGTCGATTCATCATCTTGATGTGAAAAATATGTTCTCACATGGGGATTTGAAAGAAATCGTATACATGCATCAACCACATGTCTTTGTGTATTCTTCTGCTCCTCAGTATGTCTGCCAACTTCGAAAGTCACTTTATGGCTTGAAACAAGCCCTCAGGGCTTGGCATGACCGCTTTGCCACTTACATCTTGTAGATTGGGTTCATGTGCAGCAAAAGTGTTAACTCAATTTTTATTTGTCATCGAGGTAATGATGCTACATATTTTTTGCTCTATGTGGATGACATTATCCTGACTGCCTCCTCAGATGTGCTGAAAAATGAGATCATTACCATGCTTAAATTCGAATTTTCCATGACAGACTTGAGAAAATTGAGTTATTTCTTTGGGATTTTCGTGACCAGATCCGATAATGCCATGTTCTTGTGTCAGCGTAAGTATGACGAAGAGATTATGTAGAGGGTTAAAATGGCGAACTGCAAGATCATGTCCACTCTAGTCGACTCAAATCGTAACTTAACGTGGATGACAAAGATCATGTGCTTGATCACTCCCTTTATTGGAGTCTCGATGGTGCACTTGAGTATCTTACTTTCATTAGGCCCGATATTGCCTACGTTGTTCAGCAGGTGTGTCTGTTCATGCATGCTCCAAGGGAGCCTCACTTCACCGCTCTTAAACGTATCATTCAGTACGTTAGGGGTACTTTTGACTATGGATTACATCTGTATTCATCTGCACCAACCAGGCTGATATCATATACGGACGATTGGGGCGGCTGTCCAGACACACGTCGATCTACTTCCGTCTATTGTGTATTTTTAGGTGATAACCCCGTCTCGTGGTCTGCCAAACGGCAAGCCACACTTTCTTGTTTGAGTGCAGAAGCAGAATATAGAGACATTGTGAATGTTGTTGCCGAGATTTGTTGGCTCAGAAACCTCCTTATAGAGCTTTATTGTCCCTTACGTAGGGCATCCATTGTCTAACATATCTACTGTCTACTTATTTCATAACCCGGTTCAGCATCAGCGAACCAAACATATTGAGATGAATATTCATTTTGTTCGCGAGAAGGTTGTCATGGGCCATGTTCGGGTGTTACATGTTCCTTCTTCATATCAGTACACAAATATATTTACAAAGGGACTTCCTCAAGAATCGCTTCCTCGACTTGAGATCCAAATGAGCCTAGCCTCTCCACCCGATCATGGGTGTGATAGAGAATACGTAAATATTTTCCATATATTATGTATTTATTATTTTAGATGTAATTATGTAAAGTAGATATTCACATATGATTAAGATTATAATTTGTAAACACCTATATATATTATATTAATGTGATAGGTTAGTAATGGTGGATCGTTTAATTAGAGGTCACGTGTATTTTCGGATATTTTAAAACCGGTTAAAAGATTTGTTCGTGGTAGGTGGCACTAATGTTCACATTTGGTTAAATTTGAGTTTTTTTTTAATTGTGTCATAGTAGCTGCCTAGCTGGTGAATGGATGACACATTAAATCACTTAAATAATTCATCTTCACGTGTTTATTAAATCTTGAACAGTTCGAGTCTAAGGCAATTGAAATTATGTCGACCATTTTAATTAATATATCGAAGGAAAGGAATTCCGTATTCGATGATTAAATTTGCATTTGCCTATGAAGAGATTATTTGTCGTGATAAGTGGCGGAGTCATGTGAAGAAAAGTGGTGTAATTGAATCATTAGTTTTTTAGAAATTTTCGATCTAAATGATATCGTTTTGGGTGAAACGGTGCGTTTTAATTTTTTTCGATAAAAAAAAAATTTAGCTGCATAAAAACATCTCTACACCACTAAAATTTGTTTGCTGGCTCCGCCACTGATAGTGATATACATGCATGTAATTCTTATTCTTTTTTGTTGCGTGCAAGTGGGATTATGTATATAAAAGAAATTGCAAATTGGGGAATCACGAATTCAAAAATTAAGTGCTGCCCCAAATATTTAAAATTCAAATGATTCTCATGTGCATTTGAAAAATTGTCCGTTTTGATGAAATGTATAATTAAGTTCTTAAGGCTAGCTTGGTTATAGGGATTAATCGGTATAAAATATGTTATTATTTTTATGCTATTCGTTTGATCATATTTTATTTTGTGTACAAGTGACGTGGGTGTAATATTAAACTGAAATCTTGATATCATTTTATAAAATTTATATCTATATTACATTAAAAACCCGAAGAGTTTTAAAAATGTTGATTGAACCTTTTGTCCTTTCATTAAAAGACTCTGCAATATATAAAATTATTATTTACAATTTTACTCAAAGTATTTATTATTGACTTTGAAATTAATTAAAAGTAGTAATTAATTTTTCCTGTTAAATATACATACAATATACACATGATATACATGTATATTATATGTATATTAAGTATATATTCATGTCCAGCCGAGAGGCCCAAGTCGTCCATCCCATATTAGGAGCAGTCCGTGTAGGTTTACTTTATGATATATTTTGTATATTAATTAGTCTTGTAGTCTTACCATAATTGTATGATTAGTCTCAAAATAGAATAGGGATTTAGATGTAGAATAGGAAAAGGATTTTTCTATTGTAACTTGTATATATACACCTTTCATCAATAAGAATAATCAAGGGATTATTTCTTTCATGGTATCAAAAGTCTAGGTTCTTCTCTTTAATTCCGCAAATTCTTAAATTACCGTGCAAAATCCCCACGCCAGAAACCCAAGCTCCTCTCCCTAAAAATATTCTTGTCCAAAGTTTGTTCTCTTCATCATGACTGATAAGAACATGTTTCATCCCTCCCTAACAGTTTCTAACATCAAGAGTGTTCTTCCTATTGTTCTTGACCTAGAAAACGTTCAATATGAGACATAGGCGGAATTATTCAAGATTCATGCGATGGCACATCAAGTCCTCCATCACATAATCCTCCGGCTGCTAATACGGAGGTTGTGCCCACCAAAGAGGATGATCCAAAATCATGGGTTACTCTTGATGCAAAAGTTCTCAAGTGGATTTATGACACTATTTCCCTTGACTTCTTACAGACGATTATGAAACCCAACTCCACAGCTATGACTGCTTGGAATCGATTGCATGATATCTTCCAGGATAACAATCATTCCCGCATTGTTACCCTTGAACATTAATTTTCTCAAGTTGCTATGACGAATTTTTCTAATGTTTTATCTTATTGTATAAACGACTTAAGGACTTGGCGGATCAACTTCGCAACATGGGTGCTCCTGTTACTAATAGTCGTCTCGTTCTACAAATGGTTGCAGGCATGTCTGAGGCCTATAACGATGTTGCTTCGATCATTCGTCAAAGTAACCCTCTTCCGGAATTCTATCATGTCCGATCCATGCTTACTTTGGAAGAAGACGGTTTGTCTAAAAAGACGGCTATTGGCGTTAACTCCGCCATGATGGCCACGTCTAATGGTTCTTCGACATTTTATGACAAGTCAAACCAAAATCGTAATAACGGTGGCGGCAAGAAAGGTCAAATCGCAAGAATAAAAATAAATATGGTGGACATGGCGAAAATAGCGGCAGCGAAAGCCATCGAGTCTCCGCCACCGACCACCGACGAATCGCCTCGGGCCATCGCGTGGGTCAACTGCCAATGGCCCGCCAACCAATCTGCCCAACAGGGCTCTGGAAATAGAAACTGGGCCGCCTGACCAACAACGCCGCCTGGGCCCAGAAAGCAGCAGGATACGCACAGTGATGGGCCAACAACAGTCACGCCCAGTTGGGCCTTGGCAAGCCCCAGGCCTGCATGGACCTCGGCCACAACAAGATGTTTAAGCTAAGGGGCCCACTTGTGTCCCGTCTACGACATATATTGAGGTCGCAATGCACACGCTGGGATTAACTCCTCCAGACCCAAATTGGTACATGGACACAGGTGCCACTACCCACATGACATTCGATCAATCTCTCGTCTTATTTCAATTTGAGCAGTAATCGTGGTATAATTGTTGGTAATGGTAATTCAATTCCAATTCAAGTTATGGTCATAAAACTTTATCTTCCCCCATCCACCCCGTGTCTTAAAAAATACCTGTCACACCCCAAAATTGATTAAAAATTTAGTGTTTGTCCATAAATTCACAACTGATAATTAGGTGTGGGTTAATTTTGATCCGTTTGATTTTTCTGTGAAGGATTTCAAGAAGGGGAACCCTCTCATGAGGTGTAATAGTAGGGGAGATCTTTATCCAATCACACCAAGTCTCGCCGAGTCAAGCCATGCCTTCAACTTTTGCACTCTTGCTCCTTCCGTGTGGTACGCCGTTCAGTCATCCGAGATCGTCTATTTTGTCTGTCTTAGATAAAAACAATCTTATTTCTTGTAAGGGTACACGTAGTACTCTGAATTGTCAATCTTGTTCTTTAGGGAATATTATTAAGTTGCCATTTATGGATTCTAATTCTACTACTTCAATGTCATTTGATATTATTCATAGCGATTTATGGACATCTCCTGTTCTTAGTTCATTGGGTCATCGTTATTATGTTCTATTTTTAGATGATTATTCTAAATTTTTATGGACGTTTCCAATAGCAAAGAAATCTCAAGTTTTTTCCATCTTCCAAAAATTTAGAGCTTTCATTAAGACTCAATTCAAACGAAAAATAAAAAATATCCAATGTGATAATGGAAAATAATATGACAATGAGGAGTTTCGGGAATTTTGTGCTAAAAATGGAATCAATTTTCATTTTTCTTGTCCTTATACGTCTTCACAAAATGGGTATCCGAACTTTTTTGGTTCATGCTTCCGTACCCCCATATTTTTGGAATCATGCTCTACAAATGGCTACCGATATTCTTAACATTCTTCCTTCCAAAGGTTTGACATATTCATCCCCTCTTCAAATTTTATATAATAAGACTTAATCGTATACACATCTTAGAGTCTTTGGGTGCTTGTGTTATCCCCTTTTTCCATCCACCACAATTAACAAACTTCAGGCATGTTCTACCTCTTGTGTGTTTTTGGGTTATCCGTCAAATCACCGTGGTTTTAAATATTTTGATTTGTCATCTAATCGAATCATTATTAGTCGTCATGTTATTTTTTATGAGTCCTAATTTCCATTTTCTAAGGTAGAAAGTCCCGTACCTAGTTCGTATAATTTTTTGGATGATGATATATCCCATATTTAATTCACCAGTTTTCGGACATATCTCGCGCTTCAACGCGCTGGCCACTACCCGTTGGCCCCACTGTCTTGATACAACCCTTACCACCTGCCCCCAGATATGGTATTGGGTCGATTTGTAACTCGGCGATTGCCCACCCGATCACAGAGGCGGTCTTATTTCAAAGATCTCCTAATGGTGTTCAGATTGGGTTAGCATGCCCACCGCTTGGCGATCCGTTTCGTGTCGATCCGGTCCAAAATTCACCCAATCCAGCCCCGAGTCATGGACCAGTCACCCAAGCTCAACGGGGTATTTTTAAACCAAAAAGACATTTTAATTTCAATTATAATGTTCTTAAATCACCTTTACCTCGTAATTCTGTGTCTGTTTTAAATGACCCAAATTGGAAAATTGTTATGACTGGTGAATATAATGCTCTTATTGATAATAAGACATGAGATTTGGTGTTCTGTTCATCTGGTGTTAATATTATTTGGTCTATGTGGATTTTTGCTCATAAGAACAATTCTGACGGTTCATTTGCAAGGCATAAGACTCGTCTTGTAGGTGATGATAAGACTCAGCAGGTTGACGTTGATTGTGGTGAGATATTTAGCCTGGTGGTAAAGCCGACTACCATTCTCACTTTGCTCAGCTTGGCTCTTTCGAAAGCATGGCCCATTCATCAGCTAGACGTGAAGAATGTTTTCCTACATGGTGATCTCAAGGAGACAGTATTTATGCATCAGCCCTTGGAGTTTAGGGATACTCGATATTCTCATCATGTTTGTTTGTTGAAGAAGTCATTGTATGTGCTTAAGCAGTCTTCACGGGCTTGGTATAAGATGTTTGCTGACTATGTTTCGACTATTGGGTTCTCTCACGATGGAGTCCGATAATTCATTATTCATATATCGTCGGGGTTCTTCCATGACTTGTATACTATTATATGTGGATGATATTATCTTGACTGCCTCATCTGATGCATTACACCGGACTATTATGACAATGTTCAGTTCTGAGTTTGCCATGAATAACTTGGGGCCATTGAATTATGTTTTTGGGATTGTTGTCATTCGTCATGCAGGTGAACTGTTCTTATCACAGAGGAAGTATGCAGCTGAGATCATTGAGAGGGCTGGGATGTCATCCTGTAAGTCCACTTCCACTCCAGTTGATACTAAACTCAAGTTGGGCGCTGCAGCTGGCTCTCCCTATGAGGATCTGACCCGCTTTCGTAGTCATGCAGGGGCCCTTCAGAATCTTACGTTCACGCGACCGGATATTACATATGTCATACAACAGATGTGTTTGTTTATGCATGACCCCAGGATTGAACATATGAATGCGCTCAAACGCATTCTTAGGTACGTTCAGGGAACACTTGATTATGGCTTGCATTTGTATTATTCGTCGACGTCTACGCTTGTCTCATATATAGATGTTGATTGGGGTGGTTGTCCGGATACCAGACGTTCTACGTCTGACTATTGTATGTTTCTTGGAAATAACTTGGTCTCATGGTCTGCCAAACGTCAATCCACGCTTTCACGTTCAAGTGCAGATGTCGAGTATCGAGGGGTAGCCAATGTGGTCTCTGAGTCATGTTGGTTTTGTAGTCTTCTTTTAGAGCTCCATTGTCCTATTCAGAAAGCTACCTCGGTGTATTGTGATAATATAAGTGACATCTACCTTTACGGTAATCGATTCGGCACCAAGACTAAATATATAGAGACGGACATTCACTTTGTTTGAGAAAATGTAGCTAAAGGACAAGTACGTGTCAGCCATGTCCCTCCAGATATCAAATTGCACATCTTTACAAAAGTCTTCCTCTGTCTTTTTGAAGATTTTAGAGCGATCCTCACAGACGAAGACCGTCCGCTATTATCACAGTGTGTGTTAAATATACATATATTGAGTATATATTCAACATGTCCAGCCGAGAGGCCCAAGGTCCAGCCGAGATGCCCAAGTCGTCCATCCCATATTTAGGAGCAGTCCGTGTAGGTTTACTTTATGGTATATTTTGTATATTACACTTGTATATTAATTAGTCTTGTAGTCTTACCATAATTGTATGATTAGTCTCCAAATAGAATAGAGATTTAGTAGAATAGGAAAATGATTTTCCTATTATAACATGTATATATACATCTTTTATTAATAAGAATAATCAAGAGATTATTTCTTTCATTTACTTATCTAACTATTTATGAAGTCGTAATATGTAAGAATTCGAAATCGAGTAAACTTTTATTTATGTAAACTCCTTCCATATTTGAATTGCACAAAATAACGTGTAATCATGCCTATTTTCCTTCATGTAGGATAAGTAACCTAACCATTGAGTAATTCGGCTTTAGATAATTAGTTAGTGTGGATCACAATTTTTTTTTGTTGTTGGTTATTTGTTATGTTTTGAACTCTAAAAACATTTAGATTAGGTATTGGGTAGTGTTTAGTTATACTTTTACACCTTTAAATATCACAACTAAAATACCTTATATGTTATGTCTTCTTCTTCTTTTCTCACAACTAAAATATCTTGCGTAGTGCTTCTTGACTTCTTTCACTACAAATTGTACTTGGTATTTGTTTTATGATAAAGAAACTGCTATTGTTTTTCTTCAATTATGTTTATGATTGTTTTACTTTGCAGCCATATAACATAAAGACAGAGGTAAGTAGAATCAGGACCGGCTCAAGACATAGACAAACTAGATCTTTACCGCGAATATAACATAAAGACAGAGGTAAGTAGAATCAATAGTTTACTTTTTGTGTTTTGATCGACAATAGGTGATTCAAACACTAAATCTTATATTGCTTTTTTTTTTTTCAATCATATTGTCTCTTTCCGCTCTTGATTGAGATAAGTACCCATGTTTAGTTTCTTAGCATTATCAATTGTTTATTTTCCTTTTGTATTTAATACTGAATGTAGAATTTTCATATATACATATTAATTTATCAAAACTATATAAATTCTATACAATTTCGATACCAATTGATAGTGAATATATTTATATATTCATCTTATATTCTCTATTATTCTGTAATTAATATTTTAGTGTAATTATGTAAAGTAGAGATCCTTATTCCATTAGGACTACAATTGTATACACTATATATATTGTATTAATTAAAGAACTCCACTCAATGAAGATTTAATTCTACATGGTATCAACTATCAAGAGCAAAAAATCTCTCCCTACCCTAAACCCTATTGTCGGCCGTCATACCCTAATTTTCTGCCTCTATCTTCCAAATAAAATCACTGTAAACCACCATATACCACTGCTCCTCGCTGATATATAGCTACCACCTCTCATATTTTCCCCTAAAACAGGCTTGTATACCTCTGGTATATCGTGATATACAACCCACCCAACCCTCATATTTCCCTTTCTTGCTGTATACATCTGGTATACATGTAATATACATCCAACCCGAACACCATATCACCTGACCAAACGGTATACAACTGATATACGGCTGCCCCAAACCCTAATTCTTCTAACAATTTTTGGCAGCCCTCATGGCATCACCCGCAGCCCACATAGCTTCTCCCACTTCCTCTTTCTCAACACCTGTCGTCACAAATTCTCCTCCCTCCTCCACCCCCACCACCATTTATCCAAATTTTCACCATAACCAATATCAAGAACTTCAAACCGTTGATTCTTGATCATGAGGTTGGACAATACGCGTCATGGGTTGAACTCTTCTATATTCATGCAAGTATTTACAACGTGCTTGACCACATCGATACCACTTATACCCACCCCACCCGAAGTCGATGACATGATGTGGAGGCAGTTTGACACCATCGTCAAGTAGTGGATCTATAACACTATCTCCAAGGACTTACTTCATACTATTATGAAGACCGGAGCCATGACTCACGACTCACGAGTTGGAGGAGATTTTTTAAGACAACAAACATACACGTGCCATGTATCTTGAGGAGCAATTCAACACCACCCGTCTTGAGAATTTTTCAAATATGGCCGACTACTGCAAACATTTAAAATTGATTGCCGACCAATTGTCTAATGTGGGCAATCCATTTTCAGACACAAAGATTGTTTTGCAATTGATTAATGGTTTGCCGAAAGGTGAATACGACACCCTTCCAATGATAATTGAATAATACGATCCCCTACCGAGATTCAACAAAGCTCCATTCCAATTATTATTAGAGGAGACGAGACGAGCAAAGCAGGACGAACACAATCCCAAGACATTGGTAGTCGACACCGCCGCGACACCCACCGTTCCCGCCGGTCAACCACCATATTTTGACCACCACCTGTTGCAAAACAACCACGGTGGAGGTCGTGGTAGAGGCCGCAGAGGTCGCTGGGGAAATAAAGGAAAAGTCTGAGAGGGTCGGGGCAGCGCACCCGAAGAAAGCAGCCTAGCACCTAACGCAGCATGTGTCCGCCACTACCACGGCAAGATATCGAACCGGGCCTCCCAAAGAACCGACCAACAAAGAAGTGGCACCAGCTGCGACCCAACATACTGGGACCTCATCCAGCGGCCCAACCATGCAGCCAACATGCCCACTTCTCACAGGCCCATCAGTATGCATCCGACCCAATTCCAACCAACTTGGGTCATGCCTTCAGTTCCTTGAATCTTCAGCAGCCCGATGATGCATGATATATGGATACGGGTGCCACGTCTCACCTCATCCACAATTCTGGTAATCTTTCTCAACTACGCAATTTAAATACTCTTCAATTTATTATGGTCGAAAATGGTCGTCGCATTCTAATTCAATTTTTTGTTCACACACTAACTCCACCACCGCACCCTACTAATCTCTTAAACACATCCTATATGCCCCTAACATTATCAAGAACCTAATCTCTGTTAGAAAATTTGCCACTAATAATTCTGTATCTACTGATTTTGACCCGTTTGGTTTTTCTATGAAGGATCTACGTACGGGGAGACTTCTTATGAGATGCAATAGTGTGGGGGACATCTATCCTTTCATATCCACGTCCGCTGCCAGTGTCAATCCTCCCATATCTCTAGCTGCAATCTCATCTTCAACGTGACATAGTAGACTTGGACATCTCAAAGCTCATATTGTTTACTTTCTTAAAAACCGCAGTTTAATTAAATGTAATAAAGAGAACCTTTCCCAAAATTGCTATTCTTGTCATCTTGGAAAGCATGTTAGACTTCCATTTACGTCATCTTTGAGTATTACTTTTTTTCCCTTTGATATTATTCATGCAGATTTATGGACCTCTCATATTACTAGCAAATTGGGTCATAAATACTATTTAATATTCTTGGATGATTTTCTCACTTCTTATGGGTCTATCCTCTCCACTATAAATCTCAAGTCTACTCCAAATTTTTTGAATTTCGATGTATGTTAAAACATAATTTGAAAAAGAAATAAAAATGTTTCAATGTGACAATGGTCGTGAGTTTAACAATTCGCTCTTTCATAAATTATGTACGTCTAATGGCATGGTATTTCGTTTCTCCTGCCCCCACACTTCCCCTCAAAATGGTAAAGTCAAACGAATTATATACACCATTAACAATATGATTCATACCTTACTTTTTCATGCATCGCTTCCCCCAACTTTTGGGTATATGCATTAAAAATAGCAGGACCCCTACTGAATTCCGATTTCGTTGAATCCCTACTTATGATTATCTTCAGATTTTCGATTGTCTCTACTACCCAAACATGTCTTTCACTGTCTCTCACAAATTAGCACATCATTCCACTTCGTGTCTCTTCTTAGAGGTTCCCGTCAAGCCATAGAGGGTACTTATGTTATAACATGTCCACATGCAAAATCATAGTCTCACATCATGTTACATTTGAGGAGAATGTCTTCCCCTTTGCCAACATCCACCAATTCTGACCCACTGATTACATATTCTTTGATGACTCGGAAACCTCACATCTAGTTCAAAATTCACTATAAAATTCGCACCCTTAGGTCGCACCGCTACCCGTCCTGTTGACCCCACCTGTCCCGTCGATCACCACATGTCCCGTCAACCTCCCCACCTGACGAGTCTATCACTACACTATCCCCACCCCACTGACCCGTCACACACCCTGTCATTGCCCTACCCCATTGCCCAACCACACTGTCAGTCACCCTTTCAGCCCATTCCCGGCACGACTGCCCAGTCCAGCCCATCACCCCTCATCCCCACCTGTGACTAGGGTTGTTATCGGTCCGGTCCGGGTATCGATATACCCGAACCGAGAATCGGACCGATAAGGTTTGACTGAGTCGAGATCCGACCGACCAAACCTTATCGGGGAGGAGGGTATAATTCGAGTATATTACCGGGTTATCGAATCGGCTCCTTATCGGTCCGGGTAATTTTCTGATACTCGTATCCGGACCGATAACTTTTCGGTCCGAGTATCGATCCGGGTTTATCGGTCCGGTTCTCGGTAATTACCGAGAGTATTCGGACCGATAACAGCCCTATCTGTGACCATCCCCACACACCAAATGGAAACCCGTGTACAACACGGGATTTTCAAACCAAAAGTTCACTTTAAGTTATCCACTCAAACCGTCTCACACATTTAAAAGCCCAAAATTAGTCAAACTTGACTCAAATTGGAATGCGGTCATAGTTTCCTTCTTCGGAGGGTTGGTTTGCCTTCTCATCCAGCTTGAAATCGACCAGTTCTTTCCGTCTAGTCTGGTTTGCTTCTTTGCGTTCACTCGCGAAGTTCAAACCAAAAGTTCACTTGCTCTATTGTCACAAATTCCGAGATAGTGGAAAGCTCTTGTGGCTAATGGTACTGGTCAGCATGAGAGAGTTGATTGTGGTGAGACTTTTAGTATGGTGATCAAACCAACCACCATTCGTATAATATTGAGCATAACTATGGGGAAAATTTTGCCAATTCACCAGTTTGATGTAAAAAATGTTTTCTTACATGAAGATTTGAAAGAAACCATTTATATGCATCAATCGCCTTACTTTGTGCATCCGGAGGCTGTTCATTATGTCAGTCGTCTTCGTAAGTCACTATATGGTTTGAAATAAGCCCCTAGGTCTTGGTATGGGAGGTTTGATACATACATCATGCAAATCGGGTTTGTGTGCAGCAAGAGTGGTCATTCACTATTTATTTTCATCGAGGTACTTACACGACTTCAATTATTTTATATGTGGATGATATTATTCTTACATATTCTTCTGATACACTGAAATACGAGATCATTGTCTTGCTCAAATTTGAATTTGCTATGACAGATTTGGGTAAGTTGAGTTATTTTTGGGGATATCAGTCACCAGATCCGCACATGTCATATTCTTATGTCAGTGTAAGTATGCAGAAGAGATTGTCTACATGGCTAAAATGGCAAACTGCAAGATCATGTCCACTCCTGTCGACTCAAAGTCAAAACTTAGTGCAGATGTCGGGGATCCGGTCAACGATCTCTCTCTTTATAGGAGACTCGCATGTGTTCTTCAGTATCTCACCTTCACTCGGCTTGATATTCCATATGTTATTCAGCAGGTGTGCTTGTTCATGCACGCTTTTAGGGAGCCTCACTTTACAACTCTTAAACGTATCATTCGGTACGTTAAGGACACTCTTGACTATGGACTTCATCTATATCCCTCCGCACCTACTAGGTTGCTTTCTTACACATACGCAGATTGGACAGGCTGTTCGGACACCCGTCGTTCTATGTCTGGCTATTGTGTATTTTTGGGGGTTAATATTATTTCGTGGTCTGCCAAGCGGCAAGCCACCCTTTCCTGTTCGAGTGCAGAAGCAGAATATCGAGGCACTGCGAACGTTGTTGCAGAGCTATGTTGGCTCCGGAATCTCCTTCTTGAGCTTCATTGTCCCTTACGTAAGACATTTTTGGTTTACTTTGATAACATAGTTGCTGTCTATTTGTCTCATAACTCGGTTCAGCATCAGTGAACCAAACATAATCGTGAGAAGGTTGTAATAGGCCACGTTAGGGTGCTGCATGTTCCTTCTTCATATTAGTATGCAGATATCTTCACTAAGGGACTTCCTCGACAACTGTTCCTTGACTTCAGATTCAGTCTCAGCGTCCGGCTTCATTGCGCTCCGACGGAAGGTGTGTGATAATGAATATATTTATATATATTCACAATATATTCTGTAATTAATATTTTTAGTGTAATTATGTAAAGTAGAGATCTTTATTCCATTATGAATATAATTATTTTACACTATTCTACACCAATCAGTCTTTTAATTGAAGTTCTAGAGCCATTCGAATTCATGCCCCCCATTACACACAATATCGTGTATCTATGGATAATAAAGTTTCCTTTCATCACATGAATTACTTATTAAAGATTAAATCTATTTATTGTTGACTAATAGCATTAATTGTTTATCAGGGCGACAGGGCATGTGAATTGTCTATGAAATATTAATTTGATCTTCATCAAAAATAATTATGGGTAACTTATATTATTTTTATTTGTTGGTATCTGTATAGTAGTTAATGATAATTATGCTTTGGGGGTAATCAGGTAATGAGGGCAAGGTGTTTTGCTGCAGTTCTGTACATGGGTATTTCTCTTCGCGTGATGGTTATGTAGTGCTTTCGGGTAATAAGGGCTAATTGCCTAATAAAAGTTGGTATTCTTTCCATACGTTGTAGATTTAAAAGTCCTTTTTTTTTCAGAGTACACAAAAAATTCTCCCACATTCCCTTCCGTTTAGCTTTAGGAGTCATTTTCCATGATTTTTAGTATGTTTGCATATTCCTTTTATTATTAAATTGGAATAGTTTACAAATGAAGACACATGTTGTTCCAGAATTGAAGTTGAAAAAAATTGAAAGAGCTTATTGATAAAATTCAAAAAGAGTTTGACACTGTAATCTGTTCAATAAAATTATTTTTATATTTTGTAATATTTAGGACTTTGACATCAACAACATATTCAGTGAAATCCCACAACGTAGGGTCTGAGGATGGTAGAATGTACGCAGACCTTACCTCTACCTTAGTAGGTAGAGCGGCTGTTTCCGAGAGACCCTCAGCTCAGGACAAGCAAAGCAAAAACAATGATCTTGGCCAAAAATTAAAGCGATGTGAAGAAAATGCTGATAGCAAACGCGAATACGCCATGATATCGCATCCTTAAAGAGAAGCAGTAACTAATGCAAATAAATGAGATAAACCAAGTACATTAAAGAACGCATAGCAGAAGAAATAAAACTAGAGAAGACTATAAATCAATACTACGCCTATTCGTATGATATGATAAGCATGCCTGAGAATAACACCACAACTACCGGTTTGTAAGTGTAAGTACTACGCCACTACCTACTACTACCCTTCTACCCTAATTTGTGTCCTCTACAACCCTTATCTAAGGTCATGTCCTCAGTAAGTTGCGCCTGATCCATATCCCGTCTAATCACATCTCCCTAATATTTAGTCGACCTACTTCTACCCCTCATTAACTCGTCCATAGCCAACCTCTCACACTTTCGCACTGGGTCATTTGGGTCTTTCCTCCCACTCTGCTCCGGATATCATCATTTCTAATCACGTCCATCCTCGTATGCCCACACATCTATCTGAGCATCCTCATCTCTGCTACTCTCATCCTTTGGGTGTGCAACGTCTTGACTGGCCAATACTCCGCCCTATACAACATAGTCGGTATAACCACCACCCTATAAAACTTGCCTTTTTGTTTTGGTGGCACTTTTTTGTCGCATAAGACTCCAGATGCAAGCATCCATTTCATCCACCCTGCCCCAATACGATGTGTGACATCACCATCAATCTCTCCATTCTCTTGGATGATAGACCCGAGGTACTTGAAGCTTCATTTCTTTGGAATGACCTGAGCTTCAAGCCTCATTTCCATGCCTGTCTCACGATCGCTCCCATTGCTGAACTTGCACTCCAAGTATTCTGTCTTGATCCTACTCAGCCTGAACCCTTTAGATTTCATAGTCTGTCTCCAAACCTCCAACTTAGCGTTCACCCCGCTTCGAGTCTCATCAATCAAGACTATGTCATCTGTGAATAACATACACCATGGCACCTCCCCTTGGATTTGTCACGCCAATCCATCCATCACCAAGAGAAATAAGAATGGGCTAAGAGTTGATCTCTGGTGCAACCCCATCATCACAGGAAAGTGTTCTGAGTCTCATCCCACTGTCTGTACCCTGTTTTTGGCTCCATCATACATATCCTTAATCGCTCTAGTGTACGCCACAAGTACACATTTAGCCTCCAAATATCTCCAAACAGCCTCCCTATGGACTTTATCGTATGCTTTCTCGAGGTCGATGAAAACCATATGTATGTCTCTCTTCCTCTCTCTATACAGTTCCACCAATCTCCTAATAAGATGAATGACTTCTGTAGTCGAACGTCCCGGCATGAATTCAAAATAGTTCTCGAAAATAGACACACCTCTTCTCACCCTCATCTCTACGACCCTCTCCAAACTTTCATAGTGTGACTCAGCGGCTTGATACTCCTACAGTTATTGCAACTCTAGATATCACATTTGTTCTTGTACAAAGAAACCGTTGTACTTTATTAAAGCTTTTCTTATTTACACACTACTTTTTTTCGCGATTATATAAGATTTGTAGACTTTTAGTTTGAGTCAAATAGTCAATTATAAAATATACCAATAATATCGTTTATAAAGAGATTACAAGTGTGATACATCATATTATATTGATATGTCATGTTGCATTTGTTTTTGTTATTTAAATATTTTATTTTTAATGCAACTACCATATTTTTATAATTTATTCTTTATATATATATTTATTAATTAAACGTTATACACACGTGCACCACACATACGTTAAAACTAGTATCTAAATAAAATAGCACAAATACAATAGATTTCAATGTTAATAATGTATGTATGAATGCCAATTCAAATTACTCCAAGCCTCGAGCCTGAGCCTGAGCCTGAGCCTCGAGCCCTTAGCCCTGAGTCTGTGCCCGAGCCTCGATCCTCGTGCCCCGAGCCCTGATAATAGACAATAGATTTCAATGTCAATAATGTATGTATGAATGTCAATTCAAATTACTCCGAGCCTTGAGCCTCGAGCCTTGAACCCCGAGCCTCGAACATCAAGCTTCGAACCCTGATGATATACAATAGATTTCAATGTCAATAATGTATGTATGCATGTAAATTCAAATTACTCCGAGACTCGAGTCCTGAGCCTCGAGCCCAGAGAATCCTAATTTTAGTACCCGGAACCTACCCGTTATTCTAATATATCTACCCGGAACTTATCCGTTAGTGTCGGTTCCGGTCGGGTATCAGGATACCCTGTACTCGTGCTCACCCCTAATTATATTGCAACAAATGAATAATATTTTATAACTTGAAAAAACATTTCTCAAGTTATATTTTTTTAGTTCAAAAGCCATACTAGTGGGATTAGACTTCAGTCCTAATCATTTTATTGCTTTCAAAAGAGGTTACATTGGTTACAAAAAAAAGGGGGTGAGAACATTTATCAATATCGCCCTGAAAATTCATAGTAGCCTGTTGAGTATCATCAAGCTAATGAGGGTTAAAATTAGGGTTGGAGATTGGAGAGAAACACCAACAAAAGAGGAATTAGACTTATTTACCTCCTTAATTCTGCCTTTCTTTTTCATTCTTGAGCTACTTTTGATCGGTATTAGTAAATTCTTCAAGTGGACTGATCAATAATAACAAAGGAACTCCTCATTGTATGATACCAATTAAAGAAAATATTATAACACAATTATGAACAAATAAAATAAATTATCTAATTAAAATATCATAAAACACAAAATAATGAACTACTCATATAAAATATAAGAGAATGTCAAACCTTTTTTTTATATCTTTTTTTCTTGAATAAACAATATAAACAATTGTTAATATGACATACTAAATTATTATAACAGTTTTCACTTTTCCAGATTCAATCTAACATATATTTAACTAAAAATTTAAAAGTTTGGAAAAGAGATTTACTACATTACTAATGCCATAACCATATAAGAAAATAATGAACTTTTCTAAATATTGATTGTAATATTTTGACACAAAAGGTAATTTTCTACTCTCTCCATCTCAAATTATTTATCGTGATTACTAAAAATAGTTGTCACAAATTATTTGTCGTTTTAGAAGTTCAAGGCATAATTAATTTTTTTTCTTCATTTTACCATTTGTCATTAATGAAGATGACACATAAATAGAGTAAATATTTAATGAAGAGAGATTATAACTTAGACATAAATAAAAATAAAGTATGTCAAATACTTCTCTTAATTAATACAATTTCTTAAGGGGCGTGTAAATAAAAAAATTATAATAATTTTAGACGGAGGGAGTAGCAGTGGGGGAGCTTAGTAGAGGCTGGAGGGGGTTGTGGCCCCCCTAAAAAAATCAAATATTCTTTTTATATATATACACCTCTCTCACACGTCACTCTATTTTCACGTTCTAAACAAGACATCAGCTCCAATTTTGCTATTATGAGGTTTTGAAGTTCTATATTTTCTACTAATTCAAGAATTTTACAAGTCTCATTTTCGAGCATAGAAACCCTAAATTTTGAAATTACGATCTGGAATTTATCTTTTGCCAAAATCTTAACTATTCTTTTATTTTTCCAAAGTTTCTCTAGTCTAACATTTTCTTTTCTGTGTGGCTGAGTTCGTGAGATTGGGGGAACTTTATGTTTGTTTCATCATATACGAGGCTATTTTAGGTTTATGAGAGTAGAATTAACAGATTAAGACTTTAAAAGTCGAATTTCTCTGATTTAGTTATGTTTTCAGCTTTAGATGTTATCTTTGATAATTGATTTATGTATTTTTAGGAGTGGTACGATGATCCAACTTAAGAAAATTGATGCATTTTTAAGAGGAAATCTTCCAACAAAGATGAAAATTGTATAGCTTCAACATCGACACTTGAAAAACACCATTTCGATGATCAAACGGTTCAACTGAGCAACCTTGCAAGATTCAAAAAGTCACCATGGATGAATTTGATGTCAATTGTTTAGAATGTGACCCCGAAAAGCGTCCCCAATAACCCGTGAATCGAAGAGATGAAGTTCGAAGAGCTTATCTTAATTGGGGTCTCTATCAATGTCAAGTTGAAAAAAACAAGGAAAGTGACTACATATTTTTTTCCAAAAAGGTGGATCTCTACGATCCCCTTGATCAAATTCTGCCACTGGGGAGTAGTATTTACATGACGGCATTTTTTCCAAATAGACACCATAATCATACAGTATATAATTGATAAAAAAAATACATTTTTAAGTGGAGTACTACTATTTGTTTTTATAATATTGTTGGACATGAAAGTGAAGCAAAGTGATTAAAAACAAAGCATTCGTACCAAAATTCCCTACATAAACTTTTGGTTGGAGTGCACATGTGCGTACACACATCGAAGTGTGGTTAATCGGTGACGTGGTTTTGCGGTATTGCGTCATTGGGGTTATCATGCGTATTTCGAAAGAAAGCGATGCGCTCATTCGTCAAAAAAAAGTGTCTAATCATGGTTTAGTTGGTCAAACGTCATTTCACCCGACAATCTATACGAGGTGGTCTACTAGATTTTATATTAAAACAAGGTTCACATTATTATAAAACTCTCAGTCGACATGTTATTTATATTTTTTCGCTTATTTTCCAAAAAAACAATTGTGAGTGATTTGCAAATGGAACTAAAAAATTTCTTAATAAAAAGTGTCTTACAGCTATTCTTAAATGAATTTGTTTCTCGAATTTTTTTAATATTTTTTATAAAAGCTTAAAAAAGGTTCAAATGAACAAGTACTAAATATAATAATAAGAAAAATTCCAAGATTTCAAAGATTTATTCTTAAAGTCTGAGCATGTCGAAGACTCAAAGTGAGTATAAATCTATTAAAATGAGGGACTAATTGTTGAGAATATAGTCAAAGTAGGAATTGACAACTACTTACTAATTACTCAATGGATAACAAAGTCTAAAATATGCATCTTGTCAAATGTCAAAATATAAATGAGATGAATGAGGGTGGGTGGGATGATATATCAAAACTATTGCATGTATACCTATTAATTGGTGTTTGGAACTTCTCCATTAATTAATATGAATTACTTTGGTAAAGTTTTCACTTGTGGAATCTAATTAAGTTATAATCCAAAATTAGGTTTAGTTAGCTTCTTTTTTTTTTTGACGAAGGAACCCGCAGCCGCTACTCTTTCGAGTGCGCACAGGGTAAACCCCGGGCTGACGCAATAGCCTGCAAACCACGTCAGCCGATTAACCACACTTGATAAGTCATGAGTGACAGACTCAACCAAGAAGGTTTATGCAGGGGATCGAAAGGTTTAGTTAGAATTGGCTTTACTATAAGGGGTAATTAATGTCCATGAAACAATTAATGCAATTTTCTCCAAAAATGCTTGCTAATTCTCTTTTCCTGTCTCTTTAATTTTCTTTTAATTCTTATATCTAGGTGTATTTTCATTGCAGTCATGTTATATAATCATATGCTGATACTGATCAATTTTACAGTAAATAATTTTCATTGAACAAATCAATATATATATATATATATATATATATATATATATATATATATATTAAAGTTTAGGCATAAACAATGTGACGTGACACCTTTCAGATCCGGTCTATTTTCTGTCAGATCCGGTCTATTTTCTGTCCGATTCGGTCCAAGAATTATTTTCGATCCGGTCCATTTTCTGTGCAGCCCTAGTAACAACATAAGTTTTTAGAAGCTAAAAAAAATAGTGTCTCCCTAGAAGCACTTTGTGAAAGCTTTGCCTAAACACAAATTTTACTCTAACATTGGCAAAATAATTTCAAATGATTAACCAAGCACAAAATATTATTCTTCAAAATTACTTTTTGATTTTATCTGGTTTTGAATATCAGACATGCATAATCATTTTAAGGGATGATAGATAAAAGGCATTGCATAAAGAACCCATAGTAAATTTACATTGTTACTAAAAATATAAAGTTCAATCCAATTTACATTGCCGCTACCTCAAGGCAAATGCATTACAAGACGCCACTTACCAATACAAGAGAATTACACGTTTTCCTTGTTTATTACGACGACCTATTACACCTGATAATCTAAAGAATGTATTTATTTAGCTCCTGAGAGGTTTCCCAGTAGGCATAGAAGAAACCCACAACAAATGTCAATAGCTCAAAACATTATGATGATCCGACTTAGCACCAACTTCCACAGGATAAACAGTCCTCGCGGTTTGTCAAAGAGCACACCATCTGGGCCATTTTAGTCTCATCATCAACTGCAGTGTTTGGCTTTTCCTGCAAATTGAAATGCCCACGTGCACTTTGTAAGAATGAACATAATAATATGATACTGAGTACCAAGTTTTAGTAATGGTTACTATCTCGTCCAGTGTCCCCCTCCTTCCCCACCGCCTTCCGACCGCTGGAGTATACAATGACAATGTCCCGGCATGAGTAACCTTCAGCATGGTTAATTGCATCAGCTGCAGCAAGTGATCGTACATAGTACATTCCAGTTTTCAACCCCTACAATAAGAAGAAAGATGAATCTGAGACTCTCTAAGTTGGCTTGTGAAGATAGAACCGGAAAAAAACAGTGCTATTCTAGGCTGACAACTAGGTTCTCTAGACACTTAAAAGAACTCTTAAAATTGAAATATGTACTAAACTAAACTGAGTAACATCCACCACACCATTTCTTAGTTCTTATTCACATTTCAGAAGATCAACAAAACTTATAATGTGAATGTGCAGCGTACCCTGGACCAAGCATGAAAATGAAGGGAAATGAGTTTTCCAAAATTGGGTTGATCCATATGGATGTTGAACTTTGACTCTGATCTATGAAGCAACCACGGTCTACAGCCACATCGGCCAAGGTCCGTTGCTTGATCTCCCAAACTGTCCTGAGGTCAGTGAACAGTATTAGAATGTAAGTGGCAATAAATGAACATAAAAACAGAACAAGCAATTACGTTAGTGAAAGTTCTTATTTATAAATAACTTTAAGCTCATCTGGAAT
This sequence comes from Przewalskia tangutica, assembly GCA_029844215.1. Taxonomy (NCBI): domain Eukaryota; kingdom Viridiplantae; phylum Streptophyta; class Magnoliopsida; order Solanales; family Solanaceae; genus Przewalskia; species Przewalskia tangutica. Next base: position 70,204,907 of record CM056739.1, on the reverse strand, counting down.
TTCAGGGATTTTCTGCACAGAACCTTCATCATATAGTATCCTATTCTTAACAGCAGGAGACCAGAGGCCCATCTCGGTTAAGTCATGCAATAGATGTTTGTTCACCACAACAAATTCACCACTGGAGAGGAAAACAAAAACCACATATAAATCATAAGCAACAATGATAAAATTAGCAGGAGCTGCTGGATCTGGCAGCAGGTGTTACCTCAGAACCCTTCGTCTGTAGATATTAGATGTATATGGCTCAAAGCATTCATTATTTCCAAGAATTTGGCTGGTTGAAGCAGTTGGCATTGGAGCTACAAGAAGTGAATTTCTTACACCATTATTTGCAATCATTTCACGAAGAGCATCCCAATCCCATTTATCTGATGGTGTTACTTCCCACATGTCTGGCTGGAGAATACCCTGAAGAACATAACATTATCTTTAGTGGAGATGCAATATGAATCGTAATACTGAATCAAAATAAAACCTGGCATCCATTTTGGTGTTCTACAGTAATGTGTATAATTTGGGTCTCAGCATTTTCAAAATTCTCTGTAAACTTGTATCACATCTTCAAAGTTAAACTAGTAAGAAGATGCCATTTTATTTTGGTTAGGACACTTAGCAGCCGAGCAACTATTTAGACTAAATCTTGGATGACCATTTATATGGTCTGGAAGACCAAACAAGGAGCAAAAGAATTTATACCTTGCTTACAGGACTTCCTGTGAATGTCTCATATGGGCCTTCCTTGACAGCTAATTCAGAAGAAGCTTTTAATGTATGGTAGTATATTGTCTCAAATATGTCCTTGTTTAGCTGCTGAGCCTGTACATAAACAAAGTATAAGATCAGAACGATGTGAACAAATTTACAGCTAGGAAAGATGATAGACAGCACTTACCTCCCGAGAATCAAATGCCATGCCAAGCAACATGAATGTGTCTGCAAGACCCTGGACTCCAATTCCAATAGGCCTATGTCGTAAGTTAGACCTTTCTGCAGTTTCAATAGGGTAGTAATTGACATCAATAATCTTGTTCAGGTTTGAAGTGACTAATGCAGTAACTTGTCTCACATGGCAAACAGAACAAAATCAAGAATAATCTCGAGAAAAAATGTTAGAAGAGTTGGTAGTCAGAATAAATCAAACCTCTGCCAATTTGTCAAAATCAAAGTATCGATTTTTAGAACCCCTGCTCCCTACAAGCTTAGATGGATGTGATTCACTTGGGACTCCCTGAAAGATATAAAGAGGCAACACTACACTAAGAGGCAAGGAGAAAGTAGGAAAGGCAACTTTGTAAAGTATATATCAATTTTAAATACCTTTTCTCTAACATATCTTGGTAGAGCAATGGAAGCAAGATTGCACACAGCAGTTTCAGTTGGACTTGTGTACTCAATAATCTCTGTACACAAGTTAGAAGACTTGATAGGGCCAAGATTCTGTTGGTTGCTTTTTCTATTGCAAGAATCCTACAATAAGAAACAGAATAGTGGTTGAGTAAAATTAGTGCATCCCAACAAACAATAAGAAGAATAACAGAACCATATGAAAGTCACCTTGTACAACATGTAAGGGGTCCCAGTTTCTATCTAGGACTTTAAGATCTCAAACCAGAGATTTTGTGCCTGAACGACCTTCTTTGCCTTTCCCTAAGTTGACAAAAGGATATTGTTTAAGATCAATTCTGAAAGGATCATATCCACCTTATAAATGGTGTGCAGTTAACCTCAGTAGATTACTTGTTATTACCTCTTTTTCATACTTTGTGTACAGCATCTCAAAATCTTCACCCCAGCAATCTGCCAATCCAGGAGACTCATTTGGACAAAACAGAGACCACTGCCCATTGATTTGGACTCTTTGCATAAAAAGATCTGGCACCTAAAGAGCATAAAAAAGATCTCGTGCCCGATTCTCTTCCTGAATAAATGGAAATATCACCGATGTCTTGTCAAGTTACTGAGTATCAACAAGCTATGCTGTATGAAAGGAGTACAGCAATTCTAGTGGATGGCAGAGAGCAAGTGCAGGCCCAAAAGACAATATATTAAACAATTGATGATAAAAGAGTACTAGCTATACCTTCTGTTAAAGAATTGAACCAATTGTGTAATAAGTCCAATTTAATGATATTGGGTCAGTTATGTAATATGGGCCAGTTATGTAATATGTCCGGTATTATTATTTAAGGGGTCAGCCCACATTAAGTGGCCAGCCCCGTATCATTAGATCAGAAGCCCAGTATTGTTTCTTAGGCTAAACGCCTTAGTATAAATAGAACCACTTACACGGTTCTAGGTTAGAAGTGAAAAAAGAAAAGAGGCGTTCTGTCAACAAGTACAAAACTCTCTTTGTACTTCGTCTTCCTCTTGTTTTTTCATCTTCTCTATTTGTTCTTCTTCTCAAAGATAATATACAGTGTGATGTCTTCTTCCTTGTTACGTTGACTCTGTTCTTTCTCAGGATCTGTGGTTGTTGCATGTGAACTGGTAAAACCTAGGTCGAGTTGTATCCTCTGTAAAACTTGAGCAGACTAGATTGCTTCATCAATGGCGGTGTTTAGATCCTCAACATGGTATCAGAGCCAGACATCGATATCAGATGTTGCATGAAGCTGCACAAGATCTGGGTAAACCATCGTTTTTCCTTTAGATCTCAAATCTGATATTTCTACTTCTGTGAAGTCGAGTCTGCTAATATTGTATATTGGTTCTATATTCGAAGGAACACCTGTATATTGATAAAGATCTGTTGAGATCTTGATAGAAATATGTTGATACTGTATATTCCCAAAAGAAACCGCTTAGATGCGGATAAAGATCTGAGATCTTGATAAAGATTGTCACTCTATTTTTCTTCCAGTTTGTTGACCTTTATCAAATAAAATGGGATCGAGATCCACCCAGACTTACTCGAAGAAACACTGCTCCACTACGATCTTCTGATCCTAAAACCTCTAAACCTCACTTGTTTGTATTTGACCATAATCATCTCCTATTCTTGCAAGCCTCAGATGTCAGTGGCGTCTCTTTAATATCCTTCCAACTAGTGGGCTCTGAAAACTACACTGTTTGGAGCAAATCTATGAAAATCGCTCTATTAGAAAGGAACAAACTAGGATTTGTGAATGGAAACTGTACAAAGAATCAAATTGGGATAGAATGGTGGGATCAGTGGGATAGGGTTAATGCGTTAGTGCGGCGTGGCTAATGAATCTTGTTTACAGTAACTTCTTTGTGTGGGGTTATATGTCTTTGAAAGACGTATGAGGTGTGGGAAGATCTAAAGGAAAGGTTTGAAAAAGTGGATGAATCAAGAACTTACAATTTACATAGATAAATTGCTACCTTATCACAAGGAAATGCTAGTATTGCAGAATATTACACCAAACTAAAGAATTTGTGGGTGGAATTCCAAGCCATTGTGCCACCACCAAATTGTGCATGTCCTACATCCAAAGAATTTACAGATTTTCTGCAGAGGAAGAAGCTTTACCAATTTCTCATGGGTCTGAATGAGAGTTACATGCAGGCTAGAAGCCAAATTCTGCTTATGTCACCTCTTCCTATAGTCAATAAAGCCTACTCCATGATAGTAAGTGATGAAAATCAGAAAGGGATTAGTGCTAAGTGCAGGACTTACAGGTCTTTGGTCCTCTACTGCTATGTACTCTAAGAATGAATTCCAATCTAAGAATGGAACAACAGGAAATCAAAGATCAAGAAGAAATTCCAATCTAGTCTGTGAAGAATGCAAGATGAGGGGTCACACAAAGGAATTTTGCTACAGACTAGTTGGATACCATCCTGGTTTTAAATAAAAAAGAAAGGAATTTGCTACTGCTCATAATGCTCACAACAAAGGTCCAGAGCCCTCCTCTGAAAATACTAAAACCAATTGGCAAGTTGAAGGAGCACCAACATTCTCTCAAAATCAGTATGAGCAGATAGTAAAGATGTTGAACAATAACCAGTTACACAAAGGAGCATCTCTGGACACACAAGGTATTCAGTCATCTGCAAACTTAGCAGGTATATCAGAACTCAAAGCCTTACATGTCTTTAATATAATGAAAAGGTGGATAATAGATACAGGTGCTACAAATCATATGGTTAATGATCTAAATATGTTAGATAAAATTACTGAAAGAAGTGATTCAGTCATACCAAAGAAGGTTTTTTTACCAAATGGCCAATCAGCCCAAGTTACTCACACTGGTATCAGTACTCTATCTAATAGAAGTACACTTGAAAATGTACTCTTTCTACCTCAATTCAAATATAATTTACTGTCTGTCTCCCACTATGAGAAATGAGCTGTTCAGCTATCTTCTATCCTGATTTTTGTCTATTTCAGGATCTCTCCAGTGGGAAGGTGAAGGAGATTGGTAGGCTTCAAGATGGACTCTATATGTTAGTTAATCATGCTAGTGACATACAGGACTCAGGAAAAACAGTTCTACATGCACAAGCTCAGCAGAAGAAAACAGTGACTAATGAAGATATTAATCTGTGGCATAGAAGACTGGGTCATACCTCTAGTAAGGTACTTAGTAAATTGATAAGTGCTAATAATGATGAGATAGCTGAGGCAATAAAGACATGCAATGTGTGTCCTTGTGCAAAACAATGTAGACTGCCTTTCCCTAATAGTACTACTTACAGTAATAAAGCTTTTGATATTGTTCACATGGATGTATGGGGTCCATACAAGGTTGAAACACATAATGGGAAGAGATTTTTTCTCACTATTGTAGATGATCACACTAGAATGACTTGGATATACCTACTTAGATTTAAATCTGAAGTATGTGTGGTAATCAATCAGTTTCTTAAGTACATATCAACACAGTTTAATCAAATAGTAAAGATAATCGTAATGATGGGACGAGTTTGTTAATGATTTACGCACCACTCTCTTCGTAACTTAGAATCATCCATCAAAGAAGCCGTGTATATACACCACGAGAATGGAATTCTGAAAGAAAACATGACATATATTAAAAATTACCAGAGCCATAAGAATGCAAGCTAATATTCCTCTAAAATTTTGGGGTTTATGTGTTCAGGCTGCAGTATACTTAATCAATAGACTACCCTCCTCTATTACTCACTCTACACCTTTTGAGTGTCTCTACCACAAAAAACCATCCTTAAAACACATAAGAACCATTGGTTGTCTTTGCTTTGCTAGTGATCTAAGCATCACGGATAAGCTTGATCTAAGGTTAAAATGTGTTACGATGGGTTACTCAAACTCAAAAGGTTTCATTCTTTATGATCTGTGATCTAAGACCTCATTGTCATTAGAGATGTTACATTCGAGCTATCTACCCTTTTAAAGAAAATGTGGTGAGGTTCCTATCTTCCATAATTTACTTGAGAAACAGAATTGTCAACCTTTACCCCAAGAAACCTTTCATAGTAGTACTGATAAATCAAAAAAGGAATGTATAGATATCATTAATAAGGAATCTATTGAGGACAGTAATCCCACTGATAATAATTTAGAAGAAGGAAACTCTGATAATATGCAATCTGGTAGTAATCCTGCTACAGAACCAGATGACAGAACAACCAGTAGGAGATCTAGCAGACTCAAACAACCTCCTATATGGCTTAAAGACTTTGTTACAACAAATGCCAACAATGTACTTTACCCTATTGCTAACTATATATCTTATGATAACTTAAAACCTAGATATCAAGCCTTTTTAAGCTCTTTCTCAGAACTAACTGAACCTAAAAGCTATATGGAAGCCTCAAAAGATTCTAGGTGGGTAGATGCTATGAAAACAGAAATAGATGCCTTACAAGAAAATCACACCTGGAGAATAGTTACTCTACCAGATGGAAAGCAACCTATAGGCTGTAAATGGATCTACAAGATCAAGTATAAAGACACTGGAGAAATAGAAAGACTGAAAGCTAGACTAGTTGCTAAAGGTTACAGTCAACAAGAAGGAATAGATTATCAAGAAACCTTCTCTCCTGTTGTAAAAATGGTAACTATAAGAACTGTTCTCTCTATTGCTGCTTCTAGAGGATGGTACATTCATCAAATGGATGTGTATAATGCCTTTCTTGAGGATTTATTTGATGAAATTTATATGACTCTTCCACAAGGTTTCAGTAGTAAAGGAGGCAGTAAACAAGTGTGTAAATTAACTAAATCCCTTTATGGGCTCAAGCAAGCTCCAAGACAATGGGCCTTAAACTACAGAGGCTTTAATTGGATGCGATTTAGGCGATGCGAGTTTGATCACTCTCTGTTTCTAAAACATACTAATCAAGGTATAGTAGTTATTCTGATTTTGTTGGCTCAGAAACCTCCTTATAGAGCTTTATTGTCCCTTACGTAGGGCATCCATTGTCTAACATATCTACTGTCTACTTATTTCATAACCCGGTTCAGCATCAGCGAACCAAACATATTGAGATGAATATTCATTTTGTTCGCGAGAAGGTTGTCATGGGCCATGTTCGGGTGTTACATGTTCCTTCTTCATATCAGTACACAAATATATTTACAAAGGGACTTCCTCGGCAACTGTTCCTCGACTTCAGATCCAGTCTGAGCGTCTAGCCTCCTCCAGCTCCGACTGCGGGGGTGTGATAGAGAATACGTAAATATTTTCCATATATTATGTATTTATTATTTTAGATGTAATTATGTAAAGTAGATATTCACATATGATTAAGATTATAATTTGTAAACACCTATATATATTATATTAATGTGATAGGTTAGTAATGGTGGATCGTTTAATTAGAGGTCACGTGTATTTTCGGATATTTTAAAACCGGTTAAAAGATTTGTTCGTGGTAGGTGGCACTAATGTTCACATTTGGTTAAATTTGAGTTTTTTTTTAATTGTGTCATAGTAGCTGCCTAGCTGGTGAATGGATGACACATTAAATCACTTAAATAATTCATCTTCACGTGTTTATTAAATCTTGAACAGTTCGAGTCTAAGGCAATTGAAATTATGTCGACCATTTTAATTAATATATCGAAGGAAAGGAATTCCGTATTCGATGATTAAATTTGCATTTGCCTATGAAGAGATTATTTGTCGTGATAAGTGGCGGAGTCATGTGAAGAAAAGTGGTGTAATTGAATCATTAGTTTTTTAGAAATTTTCGATCTAAATGATATCGTTTTGGGTGAAACGGTGCGTTTTAATTTTTTTCGATAAAAAAAAAATTTAGCTGCATAAAAACATCTCTACACCACTAAAATTTGTTTGCTGGCTCCGCCACTGATAGTGATATACATGCATGTAATTCTTATTCTTTTTTGTTGCGTGCAAGTGGGATTATGTATATAAAAGAAATTGCAAATTGGGGAATCACGAATTCAAAAATTAAGTGCTGCCCCAAATATTTAAAATTCAAATGATTCTCATGTGCATTTGAAAAATTGTCCGTTTTGATGAAATGTATAATTAAGTTCTTAAGGCTAGCTTGGTTATAGGGATTAATCGGTATAAAATATGTTATTATTTTTATGCTATTCGTTTGATCATATTTTATTTTGTGTACAAGTGACGTGGGTGTAATATTAAACTGAAATCTTGATATCATTTTATAAAATTTATATCTATATTACATTAAAAACCCGAAGAGTTTTAAAAATGTTGATTGAACCTTTTGTCCTTTCATTAAAAGACTCTGCAATATATAAAATTATTATTTACAATTTTACTCAAAGTATTTATTATTGACTTTGAAATTAATTAAAAGTAGTAATTAATTTTTCCTGTTAAATATACATACAATATACACATGATATACATGTATATTATATGTATATTAAGTATATATTCATGTCGGTAGAGAGGCCCAAGTCGTCCATCCCATATTAGGAGCAGTCCGTGTAGGTTTACTTTATGATATATTTTGTATATTAATTAGTCTTGTAGTCTTACCATAATTGTATGATTAGTCTCAAAATAGAATAGGGATTTAGATGTAGAATAGGAAAAGGATTTTTCTATTGTAACTTGTATATATACACCTTTCATCAATAAGAATAATCAAGGGATTATTTCTTTCATGGTATCAAAAGTCTAGGTTCTTCTCTTTAATTCCGCAAATTATTAAATTACCGTGCAAAATCCCCCCCCCCCCCCCCAGTTTCTGTAAACCCGAAGCTCCCCTCTCCCTAAAAATATTCTTGTCCAAAGTTTGTTCTCTTCATCATGACTGATAAGAACATGTTTCATCCCTCACTGTGATTCTAACATCAAGAGTGTTCTTCTATTGTTCTTGACCTAGAAAGCGTTCAATATGAGACATGGCGGAATTATTCAAGATTCATGCGATGGCACATCAAGTCCTCCATCACATAATCCTCCGGCTGCTAATACGGAGGTTGTGCCCACCAAAGAGGATGATCCAAAATCATGGGTTACTCTTGATGCAAAAGTTCTCAAGTGGATTTATGACACTATTTCCCTTGACTTCTTACAGACGATTATGAAACCCAACTCCACAGCTATGACTGCTTGGAATCGATTGCATGATATCTTCCAGGATAACAATCATTCCCGCATTGTTACCCTTGAACATTAATTTTCTCAAGTTGCTATGACGAATTTTTCTAATGTTTTATCTTATTGTATAAACGACTTAAGGACTTGGCGGATCAACTTCGCAACATGGGTGCTCCTGTTACTAATAGTCGTCTCGTTCTACAAATGGTTGCGGCGTATGCGAGGCTATAACGATGTTGCTTGATCATTCGTCAAAGTAACCCTCTTAGGAATTCTATCATGTCCGATCCACGCTTACTTTGGAAGAAAGCGGTTTGTCTAAAAAAGGCGGCTATTGGCGTTAACTCGCCATGATGGCCACGTCTAATGGTTCTTCGACATTTTATGACAAGTCAAACCAAAATCGTAATAACGGTGGCGGCAAGAAAGGTCAAATCGCAAGAATAAAAATAAATATGGTGGACATGGCGAAAATAGCGGCGTGACAAGCTTTGAGTCTGGCGGTGGACCACCGACGAATCGGCCTCGCCTGCGGCCATGGGTCAGCGCCAATGGCCCGCCAATCTGCCCAGCGGGGCTCGGAAATAAGCGGGCGCCCGGACCAACCAGCCGCCCGTTCAGGCGGCGAGGATCTGATGCCAGTGATGGGCGACAACGATCGCGCCAGTTGGGCCTTGGCAAGCCCCAGGCCTGCATGGACCTCGGCCACAACAAGATGTTTAAGCTAAGGGGCCCACTTGTGTCCCGTCTACGACATATATTGAGGTCGCAATGCACACGCTGGGATTAACTCCTCCAGACCCAAATTGGTACATGGACACAGTGCACTACGCGTGACATTCGATCAATCTCCGTCTTATTTCAATTTGGCGATGTCGTGGTATAATTGTTGGTAATGGTAATTCAATTCCAATTCAAGTTATGGTCATAAAACTTTATCTTCCCCCATCCACCCCGTGTCTTAAAAAATACCTGTCACACCCCAAAATTGATTAAAAATTTAGTGTTTGTCCATAAATTCACAACTGATAATTAGGTGTGGGTTAATTTTGATCCGTTTGATTTTTCTGTGAAGGATTTCAAGAAGGGGAACCCTCTCATGAGGTGTAATAGTAGGGGAGATCTTTATCCAATCACACCAAGTCTCAGTTTCTCGAGTCAAGCCATGCCTTCAACTTTTTGCAGCTCTTGCTCCTTCCGTGTGGCATGCTCGTCTAGGTCATCCGAGATCGTCTATTTTGTCTGTCTTAGATAAAAACAATCTTATTTCTTGTAAGGGTACACGTAGTACTCTGAATTGTCAATCTTGTTCTTTAGGGAATATTATTAAGTTGCCATTTATGGATTCTAATTCTACTACTTCAATGTCATTTGATATTATTCATAGCGATTTATGGACATCTCCTGTTCTTAGTTCATTGGGTCATCGTTATTATGTTCTATTTTTAGATGATTATTCTAAATTTTTATGGACGTTTCCAATAGCAAAGAAATCTCAAGTTTTTTCCATCTTCCAAAAATTTAGAGCTTTCATTAAGACTCAATTCAAACGAAAAATAAAAAATATCCAATGTGATAATGGAAAATAATATGACAATGAGGAGTTTCGGGAATTTTGTGCTAAAAATGGAATCAATTTTCATTTTTCTTGTCCTTATACGTCTTCACAAAATGGGTATCCGAACTTTTTTGGTTCATGCTTCCGTACCCCCATATTTTTGGAATCATGCTCTACAAATGGCTACCGATATTCTTAACATTCTTCCTTCCAAAGGTTTGACATATTCATCCCCTCTTCAAATTTTATATAATAAGACTTAATCGTATACACATCTTAGAGTCTTTGGGTGCTTGTGTTATCCCCTTTTTCCATCCACCACAATTAACAAACTTCAGGCATGTTCTACCTCTTGTGTGTTTTTGGGTTATCCGTCAAATCACCGTGGTTTTAAATATTTTGATTTGTCATCTAATCGAATCATTATTAGTCGTCATGTTATTTTTTATGAGTCCTAATTTCCATTTTCTAAGGTAGAAAGTCCCGTACCTAGTTCGTATAATTTTTTGGATGATGATATATCCCATATTTAATTCACCAGTTTTCGGACATATCTCGCGCCCCAAATGCGCCAGCGGGCCCACTACCCGTTGGCCCCACTGTCTTGATACAACCCTTACCACCTGCCCCCAGATATGGTATTGGGTCGATTTGATAACTTCGGCGATTACTTGACCGATCACAGGCTGGTCTTATTTCAAAGTCTCACAATGGTATGCGTATTGGGTTAGCATGCCCACTTTCTTGGCGATCCGTTCGTGTCGATCAGGTCCAAAATTCACCCAATCCAGCCCCGAGTCATGGACCAGTCACCCAAGCTCAACGGGGTATTTTTAAACCAAAAAGACATTTTAATTTCAATTATAATGTTCTTAAATCACCTTTACCTCGTAATTCTGTGTCTGTTTTAAATGACCCAAATTGGAAAATTGTTATGACTGGTGAATATAATGCTCTTATTGATAATAAGACATGAGATTTGGTGTTCTGTTCATCTGGTGTTAATATTATTTGGTCTATGTGGATTTTTGCTCATAAGAACAATTCTGACGGTTCATTTGCAAGGCATAAGACTCGTCTTGTAGGTGATGATAAGACTCAGCAGGTTGACGTTGATTGTGGTGAGATATTTAGCCTGGTGGTAAAGCCGACTACCATTCTCACTTTGCTCAGCTTGGCTCTTTCGAAAGCATGGCCCATTCATCAGCTAGACGTGAAGAATGTTTTCCTACATGGTGATCTCAAGGAGACAGTATTTATGCATCAGCCCTTGGAGTTTAGGGATACTCGATATTCTCATCATGTTTGTTTGTTGAAGAAGTCATTGTATGTGCTTAAGCAGTCTTCACGGGCTTGGTATAAGATGTTTGCTGACTATGTTTCGACTATTGGGTTCTCTCACAGTAGGTCTGATAATTCATTATTCATATATCGTCGGGGTTCTTCCATGACTTGTATACTATTATATGTGGATGATATTATCTTGACTGCCTCATCTGATGCATTACACCGGACTATTATGACAATGTTCAGTTCTGAGTTTGCCATGAATAACTTGGGGCCATTGAATTATGTTTTTGGGATTGTTGTCATTCGTCATGCAGGTGAACTGTTCTTATCACAGAGGAAGTATGCAGCTGAGATCATTGAGAGGGCTGGGATGTCATCCTGTAAGTCCACTTCCACTCCAGTTGATACTAAACTCAAGTCAGCGCGGCAATGGCTCTCACATGAGGATCGACCCGCTTCGTAGTAAATGCGAGGGCCCTTCAGAATCTTACGTTCACGCGACCGGATATTACATATGTCATACAACAGATGTGTTTGTTTATGCATGACCCCAGGATTGAACATATGAATGCGCTCAAACGCATTCTTAGAATGCTCGAGGAACAGCGATTATGGCTTGCATTTGTATTATTCGTCGACGTCTACGCTTGTCTCATATATAGATGTTGATTGGGGTGGTTGTCCGGATACCAGACGTTCTACGTCTGACTATTGTATGTTTCTTGGAAATAACTTGGTCTCATGGTCTGCCAAACGTCAATCCACGCTTTCACGTTCAAGTGCAGATGTCGAGTATCGAGGGGTAGCCAATGTGGTCTCTGAGTCATGTTGGTTTTGTAGTCTTCTTTTAGAGCTCCATTGTCCTATTCAGAAAGCTACCTCGGTGTATTGTGATAATATAAGTGACATCTACCTTTACGGTAATCCAGTTCAGCACCAGCGCACTAAATATATAGAGATGGACATTCACTTTGTTTGAGAAAATGTAGCTAAAGGACAAGTACGTGTCTGTCATGTCCCCTCCAGATATCAAATTGCAGACATCTTTACAAAAAGTCTTCCCTCTGTCTTTTTTGAAGATTTTAGAGGCAGTCTCAGCGTACGAAGACCGTCCGCTATTACTGCGGGTGTGTGTTAAATATACATATATTGAGTATATATTCAACATGTCCAGCCGAGAGGCCCAAGGTCCAGCCGAGATGCCCAAGTCGTCCATCCCATATTTAGGAGCAGTCCGTGTAGGTTTACTTTATGGTATATTTTGTATATTACACTTGTATATTAATTAGTCTTGTAGTCTTACCATAATTGTATGATTAGTCTCCAAATAGAATAGAGATTTAGTAGAATAGGAAAATGATTTTCCTATTATAACATGTATATATACATCTTTTATTAATAAGAATAATCAAGAGATTATTTCTTTCATTTACTTATCTAACTATTTATGAAGTCGTAATATGTAAGAATTCGAAATCGAGTAAACTTTTATTTATGTAAACTCCTTCCATATTTGAATTGCACAAAATAACGTGTAATCATGCCTATTTTCCTTCATGTAGGATAAGTAACCTAACCATTGAGTAATTCGGCTTTAGATAATTAGTTAGTGTGGATCACAATTTTTTTTTGTTGTTGGTTATTTGTTATGTTTTGAACTCTAAAAACATTTAGATTAGGTATTGGGTAGTGTTTAGTTATACTTTTACACCTTTAAATATCACAACTAAAATACCTTATATGTTATGTCTTCTTCTTCTTTTCTCACAACTAAAATATCTTGCGTAGTGCTTCTTGACTTCTTTCACTACAAATTGTACTTGGTATTTGTTTTATGATAAAGAAACTGCTATTGTTTTTCTTCAATTATGTTTATGATTGTTTTACTTTGCAGCCATATAACATAAAGACAGAGGTAAGTAGAATCAGGACCGGCTCAAGACATAGACAAACTAGATCTTTACCGCGAATATAACATAAAGACAGAGGTAAGTAGAATCAATAGTTTACTTTTTGTGTTTTGATCGACAATAGGTGATTCAAACACTAAATCTTATATTGCTTTTTTTTTTTTCAATCATATTGTCTCTTTCCGCTCTTGATTGAGATAAGTACCCATGTTTAGTTTCTTAGCATTATCAATTGTTTATTTTCCTTTTGTATTTAATACTGAATGTAGAATTTTCATATATACATATTAATTTATCAAAACTATATAAATTCTATACAATTTCGATACCAATTGATAGTGAATATATTTATATATTCATCTTATATTCTCTATTATTCTGTAATTAATATTTTAGTGTAATTATGTAAAGTAGAGATCCTTATTCCATTAGGACTACAATTGTATACACTATATATATTGTATTAATTAAAGAACTCCACTCAATGAAGATTTAATTCTACATGGTATCAACTATCAAGAGCAAAAAATCTCTCCCTACCCTAAACCCTATTGTCGGCCGTCATACCCTAATTTTCTGCCTCTATCTTCCAGCGAAAATCAGTCGTAAACCACCATATACCACTGCTCCTCGCTGATATATAGCTACCACCTCTCATATTTTCCCCTAAAACAGGCTTGTATACCTCTGGTATATCGTGATATACAACCCACCCAACCCTCATATTTCCCTTTCTTGCTGTATACATCTGGTATACATGTAATATACATCCAACCCGAACACCATATCACCTGACCAAACGGTATACAACTGATATACGGCTGCCCCAAACCCTAATTCTTCTAACAATTTTTGGCAGCCCTCATGGCATCACCCGCAGCCCACATAGCTTCTCCCACTTCCTCTTTCTCAACACCTGTCGTCACAAATTCTCCTCCCTCCTCCACCCCCACCACCATTTATCCAGCTTTCACCATAACCAATATCAAGAACTTCAAACCGTTGATTCTTGATCATGAGGTTGGACAATACGCGTCATGGGTTGAACTCTTCTATATTCATGCAAGTATTTACAACGTGCTTGACCACATCGATACCACTTATACCCACCCCACCCGAAGTCGATGACATGATGTGGAGGCAGTTTGACACCATCGTCAAGTAGTGGATCTATAACACTATCTCCAAGGACTTACTTCATACTATTATGAAGACCGGAGCCATGACTCACGACTCACGAGTTGGAGGAGATTTTTTAAGACAACAAACATACACGTGCCATGTATCTTGAGGAGCAATTCAACACCACCCGTCTTGAGAATTTTTCAAATATGGCCGACTACTGCAAACATTTAAAATTGATTGCCGACCAATTGTCTAATGTGGGCAATCCATTTTCAGACACAAAGATTGTTTTGCAATTGATTAATGGTTTGCCGAAAGGTGAATACGACACCCTTCCAATGATAATTGAATAATACGATCCCCTACCGAGATTCAACAAAGCTCCATTCCAATTATTATTAGAGGAGACGAGACGAGCAAAGCAGGACGAACACAATCCCAAGACATTGGTAGTCGACACCGCCGCGACACCCACCGTTCCCGCCGGTCAACCACCATATTTTGACCACCACCTGTTGCAAAACAACCACGGTGGAGGTCGTGGTAGAGGCCGCAGAGGTCGCTGGGGAAATAAAGGAAAAGTCTGAGAGGGTCGGGGCCAAGCAGCCAGCCCACAGCAGCAGGCCTAGCACCCAATGCAGTGTGTCTGCCCACTACCATGGCAGTATATTGGAACTGGGCCTCCCCAGCAACCGCGACCCAACAGTAGAAGTGGCACCAGCTGCGACCCAACATACTGGGACCTCATCCAGCGGCCCAACCATGCAGCCAACATGCCCACTTCTCACAGGCCCATCAGTATGCATCCGACCCAATTCCAACCAACTTGGGTCATGCCTTCAGTTCCTTGAATCTTCAGCAGCCCGATGATGCATGATATATGGATACGGGTGCCACGTCTCACCTCATCCACAATTCTGGTAATCTTTCTCAACTACGCAATTTAAATACTCTTCAATTTATTATGGTCGAAAATGGTCGTCGCATTCTAATTCAATTTTTTGTTCACACACTAACTCCACCACCGCACCCTACTAATCTCTTAAACACATCCTATATGCCCCTAACATTATCAAGAACCTAATCTCTGTTAGAAAATTTGCCACTAATAATTCTGTATCTACTGATTTTGACCCGTTTGGTTTTTCTATGAAGGATCTACGTACGGGGAGACTTCTTATGAGATGCAATAGTGTGGGGGACATCTATCCTTTCATATCCACGTCCGCTGCCAGTGTCAATCCTCCCATATCTCTAGCTGCAATCTCATCTTCAACGTGACATAGTAGACTTGGACATCTCAAAGCTCATATTGTTTACTTTCTTAAAAACCGCAGTTTAATTAAATGTAATAAAGAGAACCTTTCCCAAAATTGCTATTCTTGTCATCTTGGAAAGCATGTTAGACTTCCATTTACGTCATCTTTGAGTATTACTTTTTTTCCCTTTGATATTATTCATGCAGATTTATGGACCTCTCATATTACTAGAAAATTGGGTCATAAGTACTATTTAATATTCTTGGATGATTGTTCTCACTTCCTATGGATCTATTCACTCCACTTTAAATCTCAGGTCTACTCTAAGTTTTTTGAATTTTGTACGTATGTCAAAACATAATTTTGAAAAAGAAATAAAAACTTTTCAATGTGACAATGGTCATGAATTTAACAATTCGCTCTTTCAAAAATTCTGTATGGCTAATGGCATGGTATTTCATTTATCCTACCCCCATACTTCCCCTCAAAATGGTAAAGTCAAACGAATTATATACACCATTAACAATATGATTCATACCTTACTTTTTCATGCATCGCTTCCCCCAACTTTTGGGTATATGCATTAAAAATAGCAGGACCCCTACTGAATTCCGATTTCGTTGAATCCCTACTTATGATTATCTTCAGATTTTCGATTGTCTCTACTACCCAAACATGTCTTTCACTGTCTCTCACAAATTAGCACATCATTCCACTTCGTGTCTCTTCTTAGAGGTTCCCGTCAAGCCATAGAGGGTACTTATGTTATAACATGTCCACATGCAAAATCATAGTCTCACATCATGTTACATTTGAGGAGAATGTCTTCCCCTTTGCCAACATCCACCAATTCTGACCCACTGATTACATATTCTTTGATGACTCGGAAACCTCACATCTAGTTCAAAATTCACTATAAAATTCGCACCCTTAGGTCGCACCGCTACCCGTCCTGTTGACCCCACCTGTCCCGTCGATCACCACATGTCCCGTCAACCTCCCCACCTGACGAGTCTATCACTACACTATCCCCACCCCACTGACCCGTCACACACCCTGTCATTGCCCTACCCCATTGCCCAACCACACCGCTACCACCCTTTCACCATTCCGACGATCGCCTGATCCGACCCATCACCCTCATCCCCACCTGTGACTAGGGTTGTTATCGGTCCGGTCCGGGTATCGATATACCCGAACCGAGAATCGGACCGATAAGGTTTCAGACCTGAGTCGAGATCCGGGACCGGACCGAAACCTTATCGGGGAGAGGAGGTATAATGCGAGTATATTACGGGTTATCGAATCGGCTCCTTATCGGTCCGGGTAATTTTCTGGTACTCGTATCCGGACTGATAACTTTTCGGTTTGAGTATCGGTCCGGGTTTATCGGTTCGATTCTCGAGAAATTACTGGGAGTATTCGGACCGATAACAGCCCTATCTGTGACCATCCCCACACACCAAATGGAAACCCGTGTACAACACGGGATTTTCAAACCAAAAGTTCACTTTAAGTTATCCACTCAAACCGTCTCACACATTTAAAAGCCCAAAATTAGTCAAACTTGACTCAAATTGGAATGCGGTCATAGTTTCCTTCTTCGGAGGGTTGGTTTGCCTTCATCCGACTTGAAATCGACCGGTTCTTTCCGTCTAGTGCGGTTTTGCTTCTTTGCGTTCACTCGCGAAGTTCAAACCAAAAGTTCACTTGCTCTATTGTCACAAATTCCGAGATAGTGGAAAGCTCTTGTGGCTAATGGTACTGGTCAGCATGAGAGAGTTGATTGTGGTGAGACTTTTAGTATGGTGATCAAACCAACCACCATTCGTATAATATTGAGCATAACTATGGGGAAAATTTTGCCAATTCACCAGTTTGATGTAAAAAATGTTTTCTTACATGAAGATTTGAAAGAAACCATTTATATGCATCAATCGCCTTACTTTGTGCATCCGGAGGCTGTTCATTATGTCAGTCGTCTTCGTAAGTCACTATATGGTTTGAAATAAGCCCCTAGGTCTTGGTATGGGAGGTTTGATACATACATCATGCAAATCGGGTTTGTGTGCAGCAAGAGTGGTCATTCACTATTTATTTTCATCGAGGTACTTACACGACTTCAATTATTTTATATGTGGATGATATTATTCTTACATATTCTTCTGATACACTGAAATACGAGATCATTGTCTTGCTCAAATTTGAATTTGCTATGACAGATTTGGGTAAGTTGAGTTATTTTTGGGGATATCAGTCACCAGATCCGCACATGTCATATTCTTATGTCAGTGTAAGTATGCAGAAGAGATTGTCTACATGGCTAAAATGGCAAACTGCAAGATCATGTCCACTCCTGTCGACTCAAAGTCAAAACTTAGTGCAGATGTCGGGGATCCGGTCAACGATCTCTCTCTTTATAGGAGACTCGCATGTGTTCTTCAGTATCTCACCTTCACTCGGCTTGATATTCCATATGTTATTCAGCAGGTGTGCTTGTTCATGCACGCTTTTAGGGAGCCTCACTTTACAACTCTTAAACGTATCATTCGGTACGTTAAGGACACTCTTGACTATGGACTTCATCTATATCCCTCCGCACCTACTAGGTTGCTTTCTTACACATACGCAGATTGGACAGGCTGTTCGGACACCCGTCGTTCTATGTCTGGCTATTGTGTATTTTTGGGGGTTAATATTATTTCGTGGTCTGCCAAGCGGCAAGCCACCCTTTCCTGTTCGAGTGCAGAAGCAGAATATCGAGGCACTGCGAACGTTGTTGCAGCTATGTTGGCTCGGAATCTCCTTCGAGCTTCATTGTCACTACGTAAGACATTTTTGGTTTACTTTGATAACATAGTTCTTTGTCTATTTGTCATGCTTTCGGTTGACATCGATGAACCAAACA
This sequence comes from Przewalskia tangutica, assembly GCA_029844215.1. Taxonomy (NCBI): domain Eukaryota; kingdom Viridiplantae; phylum Streptophyta; class Magnoliopsida; order Solanales; family Solanaceae; genus Przewalskia; species Przewalskia tangutica. Next base: position 70,186,359 of record CM056739.1, on the reverse strand, counting down.
TAATCGTGAGAAGGTTGTAATAGGCCACGTTAAGTGCTGCGTATTCCTTCTTCATATTAGTATCTGAATATCTTCACTAAGGGACTTCCTCGACAACTGTTCCTTGACTTCAGATTCAGTCTCAGCGTCCGGCTTCATTGCGCTCCGACGGAAGGTGTGTGATAATGAATATATTTATATATATTCACAATATATTCTGTAATTAATATTTTTAGTGTAATTATGTAAAGTAGAGATCTTTATTCCATTATGAATATAATTATTTTACACTATTCTACACCAATCAGTCTTTTAATTGAAGTTCTAGAGCCATTCGAATTCATGCCCCCCATTACACACAATATCGTGTATCTATGGATAATAAAGTTTCCTTTCATCACATGAATTACTTATTAAAGATTAAATCTATTTATTGTTGACTAATAGCATTAATTGTTTATCAGGGCGACAGGGCATGTGAATTGTCTATGAAATATTAATTTGATCTTCATCAAAAATAATTATGGGTAACTTATATTATTTTTATTTGTTGGTATCTGTATAGTAGTTAATGATAATTATGCTTTGGGGGTAATCAGGTAATGAGGGCAAGGTGTTTTGCTGCAGTTCTGTACATGGGTATTTCTCTTCGCGTGATGGTTATGTAGTGCTTTCGGGTAATAAGGGCTAATTGCCTAATAAAAGTTGGTATTCTTTCCATACGTTGTAGATTTAAAAGTCCTTTTTTTTTCAGAGTACACAAAAAATTCTCCCACATTCCCTTCCGTTTAGCTTTAGGAGTCATTTTCCATGATTTTTAGTATGTTTGCATATTCCTTTTATTATTAAATTGGAATAGTTTACAAATGAAGACACATGTTGTTCCAGAATTGAAGTTGAAAAAAATTGAAAGAGCTTATTGATAAAATTCAAAAAGAGTTTGACACTGTAATCTGTTCAATAAAATTATTTTTATATTTTGTAATATTTAGGACTTTGACATCAACAACATATTCAGTGAAATCCCACAACGTAGGGTCTGAGGATGGTAGAATGTACGCAGACCTTACCTCTACCTTAGTAGGTAGGCGGTACATTCAGAGACCTCACCAGACAAGCAAAGCAAAAACAATGACAGGTCAAAAATTAAAGCGAGATGTGAAGAAAATGCTGATAGCAAACGCGAATACGCCATGATATCGCATCCTTAAAGAGAAGCAGTAACTAATGCAAATAAATGAGATAAACCAAGTACATTAAAGAACGCATAGCAGAAGAAATAAAACTAGAGAAGACTATAAATCAATACTACGCCTATTCGTATGATATGATAAGCATGCCTACAGTAATAACACCACAACTACCAGTTTGTAAGTGTAAGTAGTACTACGCTCGACTACCTACTACCCTTCTACCCTAATTTGTGTCCTCTACAACCCTTATCTAAGGTCATGTCCTCAGTAAGTTGCGCCTGATCCATATCCCGTCTAATCACATCTCCCTAATATTTAGTCGACCTACTTCTACCCCTCATTAACTCGTCCATAGCCAACCTCTCACACTTTCGCACTGGGTCATTTGGGTCTTTCCTCCCACTCTGCTCCGGATATCATCATTTCTAATCACGTCCATCCTCGTATGCCCACACATCTATCTGAGCATCCTCATCTCTGCTACTCTCATCCTTTGGGTGTGCAACGTCTTGACTGGCCAATACTCCGCCCTATACAACATAGTCGGTATAACCACCACCCTATAAAACTTGCCTTTTTGTTTTGGTGGCACTTTTTTGTCGCATAAGACTCCAGATGCAAGCATCCATTTCATCCACCCTGCCCCAATACGATGTGTGACATCACCATCAATCTCTCCATTCTCTTGGATGATAGACCCGAGGTACTTGAAGCTTCATTTCTTTGGAATGACCTGAGCTTCAAGCCTCATTTCCATGCCTGTCTCACGATCGCTCCCATTGCTGAACTTGCACTCCAAGTATTCTGTCTTGATCCTACTCAGCCTGAACCCTTTAGATTTCATAGTCTGTCTCCAAACCTCCAACTTAGCGTTCACCCCGCTTCGAGTCTCATCAATCAAGACTATGTCATCTGTGAATAACATACACCATGGCACCTCCCCTTGGATTTGTCACGCCAATCCATCCATCACCAAGAGAAATAAGAATGGGCTAAGAGTTGATCTCTGGTGCAACCCCATCATCACAGGAAAGTGTTCTGAGTCTCATCCCACTGTCTGTACCCTGTTTTTGGCTCCATCATACATATCCTTAATCGCTCTAGTGTACGCCACAAGTACACATTTAGCCTCCAAATATCTCCAAACAGCCTCCCTATGGACTTTATCGTATGCTTTCTCGAGGTCGATGAAAACCATATGTATGTCTCTCTTCCTCTCTCTATACAGTTCCACCAATCTCCTAATAAGATGAATGACTTCTGTAGTCGAACGTCCCGGCATGAATTCAAAATAGTTCTCGAAAATAGACACACCTCTTCTCACCCTCATCTCTACGACCCTCTCCAAACTTTCATAGTGTGACTCAGCGGCTTGATACTCCTACAGTTATTGCAACTCTAGATATCACATTTGTTCTTGTACAAAGAAACCGTTGTACTTTATTAAAGCTTTTCTTATTTACACACTACTTTTTTTCGCGATTATATAAGATTTGTAGACTTTTAGTTTGAGTCAAATAGTCAATTATAAAATATACCAATAATATCGTTTATAAAGAGATTACAAGTGTGATACATCATATTATATTGATATGTCATGTTGCATTTGTTTTTGTTATTTAAATATTTTATTTTTAATGCAACTACCATATTTTTATAATTTATTCTTTATATATATATTTATTAATTAAACGTTATACACACGTGCACCACACATACGTTAAAACTAGTATCTAAATAAAATAGCACAAATACAATAGATTTCAATGTTAATAATGTATGTATGAATGCCAATTCAAATTACTCCAAGCCTCGAGCCTGAGCCTGAGCCTGAGCCTCGAGCCCTTAGCCCTGAGTCTGTGCCCGAGCCTCGATCCTCGTGCCCCGAGCCCTGATAATAGACAATAGATTTCAATGTCAATAATGTATGTATGAATGTCAATTCAAATTACTCCGAGCCTTGAGCCTCGAGCCTTGAACCCCGAGCCTCGAACATCAAGCTTCGAACCCTGATGATATACAATAGATTTCAATGTCAATAATGTATGTATGCATGTAAATTCAAATTACTCCGAGACTCGAGTCACGAGCCTCGAGCCCAGAGAATCCTAATTTTAGTACCGGAACCTACAGTTATTCTAATATATCTACCCTAACTTATCCGTTAGTGGTTGTCGGTGCATCGATACCTCAGTACTGCTCACCCCTAATTATATTGCAACAAATGAATAATATTTTATAACTTGAAAAAACATTTCTCAAGTTATATTTTTTTAGTTCAAAAGCCATACTAGTGGGATTAGACTTCAGTCCTAATCATTTTATTGCTTTCAAAAGAGGTTACATTGGTTACAAAAAAAAGGGGGTGAGAACATTTATCAATATCGCCCTGAAAATTCATAGTAGCCTGTTGAGTATCATCAAGCTAATGAGGGTTAAAATTAGGGTTGGAGATTGGAGAGAAACACCAACAAAAGAGGAATTAGACTTATTTACCTCCTTAATTCTGCCTTTCTTTTTCATTCTTGAGCTACTTTTGATCGGTATTAGTAAATTCTTCAAGTGGACTGATCAATAATAACAAAGGAACTCCTCATTGTATGATACCAATTAAAGAAAATATTATAACACAATTATGAACAAATAAAATAAATTATCTAATTAAAATATCATAAAACACAAAATAATGAACTACTCATATAAAATATAAGAGAATGTCAAACCTTTTTTTTATATCTTTTTTTCTTGAATAAACAATATAAACAATTGTTAATATGACATACTAAATTATTATAACAGTTTTCACTTTTCCAGATTCAATCTAACATATATTTAACTAAAAATTTAAAAGTTTGGAAAAGAGATTTACTACATTACTAATGCCATAACCATATAAGAAAATAATGAACTTTTCTAAATATTGATTGTAATATTTTGACACAAAAGGTAATTTTCTACTCTCTCCATCTCAAATTATTTATCGTGATTACTAAAAATAGTTGTCACAAATTATTTGTCGTTTTAGAAGTTCAAGGCATAATTAATTTTTTTTCTTCATTTTACCATTTGTCATTAATGAAGATGACACATAAATAGAGTAAATATTTAATGAAGAGAGATTATAACTTAGACATAAATAAAAATAAAGTATGTCAAATACTTCTCTTAATTAATACAATTTCTTAAGGGGCGTGTAAATAAAAAATTATAATAATTTTAGACGGAGGGAGTAGCGTGGGAGCTTAGTAGAGGCTGGAGGGTTGTGGCCCCTAAAAAATCAAATATTCTTTTTATATATATACACCTCTCACACGTCACTCTATTTTCACGTCTAAACAAGACATCAGCTCCAATTTTGCTATTATGAGGTTTTGAAGTTCTATATTTTCTACTAATTCAAGAATTTTACAAGTCTCATTTTCGAGCATAGAAACCCTAAATTTTGAAATTACGATCTGGAATTTATCTTTTGCCAAAATCTTAACTATTCTTTTATTTTTCCAAAGTTTCTCTAGTCTAACATTTTCTTTTCTGTGTGGCTGAGTTCGTGAGATTGGGGGAACTTTATGTTTGTTTCATCATATACGAGGCTATTTTAGGTTTATGAGAGTAGAATTAACAGATTAAGACTTTAAAAGTCGAATTTCTCTGATTTAGTTATGTTTTCAGCTTTAGATGTTATCTTTGATAATTGATTTATGTATTTTTAGGAGTGGTACGATGATCCAACTTAAGAAAATTGATGCATTTTTAAGAGGAAATCTTCCAACAAAGATGAAAATTGTATAGCTTCAACATCGACACTTGAAAAACACCATTTCGATGATCAAACGGTTCAACTGAGCAACCTTGCAAGATTCAAAAAGTCACCATGGATGAATTTGATGTCAATTGTTTAGAATGTGACCCCGAAAAGCGTCCCCAATAACCCGTGAATCGAAGAGATGAAGTTCGAAGAGCTTATCTTAATTGGGGTCTCTATCAATGTCAAGTTGAAAAAAACAAGGAAAGTGACTACATATTTTTTTCCAAAAAGGTGGATCTCTACGATCCCCTTGATCAAATTCTGCCACTGGGGAGTAGTATTTACATGACGGCATTTTTTCCAAATAGACACCATAATCATACAGTATATAATTGATAAAAAAAATACATTTTTAAGTGGAGTACTACTATTTGTTTTTATAATATTGTTGGACATGAAAGTGAAGCAAAGTGATTAAAAACAAAGCATTCGTACCAAAATTCCCTACATAAACTTTCTTGGTTGGAGTGCATCGCGTGACATCGAGTGTGGTTAATCGGTGGCGTGGTTTGCGGTATTGCGTCGGCCGGGGTTTATCCTCTTGTTCGAAAGAGTAAGCGGCTTCGTTAAATCGAAAAAGTGTCTAATCATGGTTTAGTTGGTCAAACGTCATTTCACCCGACAATCTATACGAGGTGGTCTACTAGATTTTATATTAAAACAAGGTTCACATTATTATAAAACTCTCAGTCGACATGTTATTTATATTTTTTCGCTTATTTTCCAAAAAAACAATTGTGAGTGATTTGCAAATGGAACTAAAAAATTTCTTAATAAAAAGTGTCTTACAGCTATTCTTAAATGAATTTGTTTCTCGAATTTTTTTAATATTTTTTATAAAAGCTTAAAAAAGGTTCAAATGAACAAGTACTAAATATAATAATAAGAAAAATTCCAAGATTTCAAAGATTTATTCTTAAAGTCTGAGCATGTCGAAGACTCAAAGTGAGTATAAATCTATTAAAATGAGGGACTAATTGTTGAGAATATAGTCAAAGTAGGAATTGACAACTACTTACTAATTACTCAATGGATAACAAAGTCTAAAATATGCATCTTGTCAAATGTCAAAATATAAATGAGATGAATGAGGGTGGGTGGGATGATATATCAAAACTATTGCATGTATACCTATTAATTGGTGTTTGGAACTTCTCCATTAATTAATATGAATTACTTTGGTAAAGTTTTCACTTGTGGAATCTAATTAAGTTATAATCCAAAATTAGGTTTAGTTAGCTTCTTTTTTTTTTTGACGAAGGAACCGCCATTTCTTCAGTGCGCAAGTAAACCAGAAATTTGATAATAGCGCGCAAACCACGCCACCGATTAACCACACTTGATAAGTCATGTTTCATCAGAAGGTTTATGCGAGGATCGAAAGGTTTAGTTAGAATTGGCTTTACTATAAGGGTAATTAATGTCCATGAAACAATTAATGCAATTTTCTCCAAAAATGCTTGCTAATTCTCTTTTCCTGTCTCTTTAATTTTCTTTTAATTCTTATATCTAGGTGTATTTTCATTGCAGTCATGTTATATAATCATATGCTGATACTGATCAATTTTACAGTAAATAATTTTCATTGAACAAATCAATATATATATATATATATATATATATATATATATATATATATATATTAAAGTTTAGGCATAAACAATGTGACGTGACACCTTTCAGATCCGGTCTATTTTCTGTCAGATCCGGTCTATTTTCTGTCCGATTCGGTCCAAGAATTATTTTCGATCCGGTCCATTTTCTGTGCAGCCCTAGTAACAACATAAGTTTTTAGAAGCTAAAAAAAATAGTGTCTCCCTAGAAGCACTTTGTGAAAGCTTTGCCTAAACACAAATTTTACTCTAACATTGGCAAAATAATTTCAAATGATTAACCAAGCACAAAATATTATTCTTCAAAATTACTTTTTGATTTTATCTGGTTTTGAATATCAGACATGCATAATCATTTTAAGGGATGATAGATAAAAGGCATTGCATAAAGAACCCATAGTAAATTTACATTGTTACTAAAAATATAAAGTTCAATCCAATTTACATTGCCGCTACCTCAAGGCAAATGCATTACAAGACGCCACTTACCAATACAAGAGAATTACACGTTTTCCTTGTTTATTACGACGACCTATTACACCCTGATAATCTAAAGAATGTATTTATTTAGCTCCCTGAGAGGTTTCCCAGTAGGCATAGAAGAAACCCACAACAAATGTCAATAGCTCAAAAACATTATGATGATCCGACTTAGCACCAACTTCCACAGGATAAACAGTCCTCGCGGTTTGTCAAAGAGCACACCATCTGGGCCATTTTAGTCTCATCATCAACTGCAGTGTTTGGCTTTTCCTGCAAATTGAAATGCCCACGTGCACTTTGTAAGAATGAACATAATAATATGATACTGAGTACCAAGTTTTAGTAATGGTTACTATCTCGTCCAGTGTCCCCCTCCTTCCCCACCGCCTTCCGACCCGCGGGAGTATACAATGACAATGTCCCGGCATGAGTAACCTTCAGCATGGTTAATTGCATCAGCTGCAGCAAGTGATCGTACATAGTACATTCCAGTTTTCAACCCCTACAATAAGAAGAAAGATGAATCTGAGACTCTCTAAGTTGGCTTGTGAAGATAGAACCGGAAAAAAACAGTGCTATTCTAGGCTGACAACTAGGTTCTCTAGACACTTAAAAGAACTCTTAAAATTGAAATATGTACTAAACTAAACTGAGTAACATCCACCACACCATTTCTTAGTTCTTATTCACATTTCAGAAGATCAACAAAACTTATAATGTGAATGTGCAGCGTACCCTGGACCAAGCATGAAAATGAAGGGAAATGAGTTTTCCAAAATTGGGTTGATCCATATGGATGTTGAACTTTGACTCTGATCTATGAAGCAACCACGGTCTACAGCCACATCGGCCAAGGTCCGTTGCTTGATCTCCCAAACTGTCCTGAGGTCAGTGAACAGTATTAGAATGTAAGTGGCAATAAATGAACATAAAAACAGAACAAGCAATTACGTTAGTGAAAGTTCTTATTTATAAATAACTTTAAGCTCATCTGGAATTTCAGGGATTTTCTGCACAGAACCTTCATCATATAGTATCCTATTCTTAACAGCAGGAGACCAGAGGCCCATCTCGGTTAAGTCATGCAATAGATGTTTGTTCACCACAACAAATTCACCACTGGAGAGGAAAACAAAAACCACATATAAATCATAAGCAACAATGATAAAAATTAGCAGGAGCTGCTGGATCTGGCAGCAGGTGTTACCTCAGAACCCTTCGTCTGTAGATATTAGATGTATATGGCTCAAAGCATTCATTATTTCCAAGAATTTGGCTGGTTGAAGCAGTTGGCATTGGAGCTACAAGAAGTGAATTTCTTACACCATTATTTGCAATCATTTCACGAAGAGCATCCCAATCCCATTTATCTGATGGTGTTACTTCCCACATGTCTGGCTGGAGAATACCCTGAAGAACATAACATTATCTTTAGTGGAGATGCAATATGAATCGTAATACTGAATCAAAATAAAACCTGGCATCCATTTTGGTGTTCTACAGTAATGTGTATAATTTGGGTCTCAGCATTTTCAAAATTCTCTGTAAACTTGTATCACATCTTCAAAGTTAAACTAGTAAGAAGATGCCATTTTATTTTGGTTAGGACACTTAGCAGCCGAGCAACTATTTAGACTAAATCTTGGATGACCATTTATATGGTCTGGAAGACCAAACAAGGAGCAAAAGAATTTATACCTTGCTTACAGGACTTCCTGTGAATGTCTCATATGGGCCTTCCTTGACAGCTAATTCAGAAGAAGCTTTTAATGTATGGTAGTATATTGTCTCAAATATGTCCTTGTTTAGCTGCTGAGCCTGTACATAAACAAAGTATAAGATCAGAACGATGTGAACAAATTTACAGCTAGGAAAGATGATAGACAGCACTTACCTCCCGAGAATCAAATGCCATGCCAAGCAACATGAATGTGTCTGCAAGACCCTGGACTCCAATTCCAATAGGCCTATGTCGTAAGTTAGACCTTTCTGCAGTTTCAATAGGGTAGTAATTGACATCAATAATCTTGTTCAGGTTTGAAGTGACTAATGCAGTAACTTGTCTCACATGGCAAACAGAACAAAATCAAGAATAATCTCGAGAAAAAATGTTAGAAGAGTTGGTAGTCAGAATAAATCAAACCTCTGCCAATTTGTCAAAATCAAAGTATCGATTTTTAGAACCCCTGCTCCCTACAAGCTTAGATGGATGTGATTCACTTGGGACTCCCTGAAAGATATAAAGAGGCAACACTACACTAAGAGGCAAGGAGAAAGTAGGAAAGGCAACTTTGTAAAGTATATATCAATTTTAAATACCTTTTCTCTAACATATCTTGGTAGAGCAATGGAAGCAAGATTGCACACAGCAGTTTCAGTTGGACTTGTGTACTCAATAATCTCTGTACACAAGTTAGAAGACTTGATAGGGCCAAGATTCTGTTGGTTGCTTTTTCTATTGCAAGAATCCTACAATAAGAAACAGAATAGTGGTTGAGTAAAATTAGTGCATCCCAACAAACAATAAGAAGAATAACAGAACCATATGAAAGTCACCTTGTACAACATGTAAGGGGTCCCAGTTTCTATCTAGGACTTTAAGATCTCAAACCAGAGATTTTGTGCCTGAACGACCTTCTTTGCCTTTCCCTAAGTTGACAAAAGGATATTGTTTAAGATCAATTCTGAAAGGATCATATCCACCTTATAAATGGTGTGCAGTTAACCTCAGTAGATTACTTGTTATTACCTCTTTTTCATACTTTGTGTACAGCATCTCAAAATCTTCACCCCAGCAATCTGCCAATCCAGGAGACTCATTTGGACAAAACAGAGACCACTGCCCATTGATTTGGACTCTTTGCATAAAAAGATCTGGCACCTAAAGAGCATAAAAAAGATCTCGTGCCCGATTCTCTTCCTGAATAAATGGAAATATCACCGATGTCTTGTCAAGTTACTGAGTATCAACAAGCTATGCTGTATGAAAGGAGTACAGCAATTCTAGTGGATGGCAGAGAGCAAGTGCAGGCCCAAAAGACAATATATTAAACAATTGATGATAAAAGAGTACTAGCTATACCTTCTGTTAAAGAATTGAACCAATTGTGTAATAAGTCCAATTTAATGATATTGGGTCAGTTATGTAATATGGGCCAGTTATGTAATATGTCCGGTATTATTATTTAAGGGGTCAGCCCACATTAAGTGGCCAGCCCCGTATCATTAGATCAGAAGCCCAGTATTGTTTCTTAGGCTAAACGCCTTAGTATAAATAGAACCACTTACACGGTTCTAGGTTAGAAGTGAAAAAAGAAAAGAGGCGTTCTGTCAACAAGTACAAAACTCTCTTTGTACTTCGTCTTCCTCTTGTTTTTTCATCTTCTCTATTTGTTCTTCTTCTCAAAGATAATATACAGTGTGATGTCTTCTTCCTTGTTACGTTGACTCTGTTCTTTCGGGATCATGGTTGTTGCGTGGTAAAACCTAGGTCGAGTTGTATCCTCTGTAAAACTTGAGCGCACTAGATTGCTTCATCAATGGCGGTGTTTAGATCCTCAACGTAGTATCGAGCGACATCGATATCGGACGTGAAGGCTGCGCACAAGATCTGGGTAAACCATCGTTTTTCCTTTAGATCTCAAATCTGATATTTCTACTTCTGTGAAGTCGAGTCTGCTAATATTGTATATTGGTTCTATATTCGAAGGAACACCTGTATATTGATAAAGATCTGTTGAGATCTTGATAGAAATATGTTGATACTGTATATTCCCAAAAGAAACCGCTTAGATCTGGATAAAGATCTGTTGAGATCTTGATAAAGATTGTCACTCCTATTTTTCTTCTGGTTGTTGACCTTTATCAAATAAAATGGGATCAGATCCACCCACCGACTTACTCGAAGAAACACCTGGCTCCACTACAGATCTTCTTCAATCCTCTAAAACCTCTAAAACCTCACCCACCACTGTATTTGACCATAACCATCCCCTATTCTTACAAGCCTCAGATGTCAGTGGCGTCTCTTTAATATCCTTCCAACTAGTGGGCTATGAAAACTACACTGTTTGGAGCAAATCTATGAAAATCGCTCTATTAGGAAGGAACAAACTAGGGTTTGTGAATGGAAATTGTACAAAGAATCAATTTGGGATAGAATGGTGGGATCAGTGGGACATGGTTAATGCAGTGGTGCAGGCATGGCTAATGAATGCTGTTTCTAGTAACTTGCTGTGTGGGTTACATATCTTTGAAAGATATGAGGTATGGGAAGATCTAAAGGAAAGGTTTGAAAAAGTGGATGAATCAAGAACTTACAATTTACATAGAGAAATTGCTACCTTATCACAAGGAAATGCTAGTATTGCAGAATATTACACCAAACTAAAGAATTTGTGGGTGGAATTCCAAGCCATTGTGCCACCACCAAATTGTGCATGTCCTACATCCAAAGAATTTACAGATTTTCTGCAGAGGAAGAAGCTTTACCAATTTCTCATGGGTCTGAATGAGAGTTACATGCAGGCTAGAAGCCAAATTCTGCTTATGTCACCTCTTCCTATAGTCAATAAAGCCTACTCCATGATAGTAAGTGATGAAAATCAGAAAGGGATTAGTGCTAAGTCTGTAGGACTTCTAGGTGCTGGTCCCTCTACTGCTATGTACTCTAAGAATGAATTCCAATCTAAGAATGGAACAACAGGAAATCAAAGATCAAGAAGAAATTCCAATCTAGTCTGTGAAGAATGCAAGATGAGGGGTCACACAAAGGAATTTTGCTACAGACTAGTTGGATACCATCCTGGTTTTAAATAAAAAAGAAAGGAATTTGCTCGCCATAATGCTCACAACAGCGTCCAGAGCCTCCTCCAAAATACTAAAACCAATTGGCAAGTTGAAGGAGCACCAACATTCTCTCAAAATCAGTATGAGAAGATAGTAAAGATGTTGAACAATAACCAGTTACACAAAGGAGCATCTCGGGACACACAAGGTATTCAATATCCGCAAACTTAGCTGGTATATCAGAAGTCAAAGGCTTACTTGTCTTTTATATAATGAAATGGTGGATAATAGATACTGGTGCCACAAATCTTATTGTTAATGATCTTAATATGTTTGATATAATTAGTGAAAAAAGTGATTCATCATACCAAGAAGGTTTTTACCAAATGGCCAATCACCAAGTTACTCACAATCGTATCGATTTATCTAATAGAAGTACACTTGAAAATGTACTCTTTCTACCTCAATTCAAATATAATTTACTGTTTGTCTCCCAACTATGAGAAATGAACTGTCACCTATCTTCATCCCGATTTTTGTCTATTTCAGGATCTCTCCAGGTGGGAAGGTGAAGGAGATTGGTAGGCTTCAAGATGGACTCTATATGTTAGTTAATCATGCTAGTGACATACAGACTCAGAAAAACGCTTCTACGTGCATGCTCAGTAAGAAAACAGTGACTAATGAAGATATTAATCTGTGGCATAGAAGACTGGGTCATACCTCTAGTAAGGTACTTAGTAAATTGATAAGTGCTAATAATGATGAGATAGCTGAGGCAATAAAGACATGCAATGTGTGTCCTTGTGCAAAACAATGTAGACTGCCTTTCCCTAATAGTACTACTTACAGTAATAAAGCTTTTGATATTGTTCACATGGATGTATGGGGTCCATACAAGGTTGAAACACATAATGGGAAGAGATTTTTTCTCACTATTGTAGATGATCACACTAGAATGACTTGGATATACCTACTTAGATTTAAATCTGAAGTATGTGTGGTAATCAATCAGTTTCTTAAGTACATATCAACACAGTTTAATCAAATAGTAAAGATAATCAGAACTGACAATGGGACAGAGTTTGTTAATGATTTCTGCACCACTCTCTTTCAGAACTTAGGAATCATCCATCAAAGAAGCTGTGTATATACACCACAGCAGAATGGAATTGCTGAAAGAAAACACAGACATATATTAGAAATTACCAGAGCCATAAGAATGCAAGCTAATATTCCTCTAAAATTTTGGGGTTTATGTGTTCAGGCTGCAGTATACTTAATCAATAGACTACCCTCCTCTATTACTCACTCTACACCTTTTGAGTGTCTCTACCACAAAAAACCATCCTTAAAACACATAAGAACCATTGGTTGTCTTTGCTTTGCTAGTGATCTAACCGCGAGATAAGCTTGATCTAAGGTTAAAAAATGTGTTCTGATGGGTTACTCTGAAACTCAAAAAGGTTTCATTCTTTATGATCTGCAGTCTAAGACCCTCATTGTCAGTAGAGATGTTACATTCAGAGAAACTGTCTACCCTTTTAAAGAAAATGTGACTGAGGTTCCTATCTTCCATAATTTACTTCAAGGAAACAGTAATTGTCAACCTTTACCCCAAGAAACCTTTCATAGTAGTACTGATAAATCAAAAAAGGAATGTATAGATATCATTAATAAGGAATCTATTGAGGACAGTAATCCCACTGATAATAATTTAGAAGAAGGAAACTCTGATAATATGCAATCTGGTAGTAATCCTGCTACAGAACCAGATGACAGAACAATCAGTAGGAGATCTAGCAGACTCAAACAACCTCCTATATGGCTTAAAGACTTTGTTACAACAAATGCCAACAATGTACTTTACCCTATTGCTAACTATATATCTTATGATAACTTAAAACCTAGATATCAAGCCTTTTTAAGCTCTTTCTCAGAACTAACTGAACCTAAAAGCTATATGGAAGCCTCAAAAGATTCTAGGTGGGTAGATGCTATGAAAACAGAAATAGATGCCTTACAAGAAAATCACACCTGGAGAATAGTTACTCTACCAGATGGAAAGCAACCTATAGGCTGTAAATGGATCTACAAGATCAAGTATAAAGACACTGGAGAAATAGAAAGACTGAAAGCTAGACTAGTTGCTAAAGGTTACAGTCAACAAGAAGGAATAGATTATCAAGAAACCTTCTCTCCTGTTGTAAAAATGGTAACTATAAGAACTGTTCTCTCTATTGCTGCTTCTAGAGGATGGTACATTCATCAAATGGATGTGTATAATGCCTTTCTTCAAGGGGATTTATTTGATGAAATTTATATGACTCTTCCACAAGGTTTCAGTAGTAAAGGAGGCAGTAAACAAGTGTGTAAATTAACTAAATCCCTTTATGGGCTCAAGCAAGCTCCAAGACAATGGAACTGTAAGCTTACAGAGGCTTTAATTCAGATGCAGTTTAGCGATGCGAGTTTGATCACTGCTTTTCTAAAACATACTAATCGGTATAGTAGTTATTCGATTTATGTGGATGACATGTTAGTCACAGTGATAACATAAGGCTTATAAAGGAAACTAAGCGATCGTGATAATGCCTTTAAAATGAAAGACACAGGAGAGTTAAGGTATTTCCTAGAATAGAATTTGCAGTCCAAAGAGGAATCATTATGCATCAAAGAAAGTATGCACTAGAACTCATTTCTGAACTAGGATTAGCTGCTGCTAAACCTATCAATACTCCCTCTGATTCTAATATAAAGCTCACTACAAAAGAATATGATGAGTATAAGGTGAAGCAGGGGACAGACAAAGGGAAAACAGTCACTGGTGATGAACCAGTAGGTGATATCAGCTCATATCAAAGAATAATTGGTAAGTTGTTGTATCTTACTCTTACTAGACCAGATATTGCTTATAGTGTACAAACACTTAGTCAGTTCTTACAAAACCCAAAGAAATCTCACTTTGATGCTGCCATCAGAGTAATAAGGTATGTAAAAGGTAAGCCAGGACAAGGAATACTGTTATCTAGTAATAAACAAGACACATTAACTAGTTATTGTGATGCAGATTGGGCATCATGTCCACATACAAGAAAATCCATTACAGGTTATTTAGTCAAGTTTGGAGATTCTCTCATATCCTGGAAATCTAAGAAGCAAAGCACAATCTCAAGAAGCTCCGCTGAAGCAGAATATAGAAGCTTAGCCAGCACTGTTGCTGAGATCACTTGGCTGTTAGGCTTACTCAAGGATATTGGTGTTGACATTCATCAGCCAGTAACTGTGTACACAGACAGTAAATCTGCAATACAAATGGCAGCCAATCCTGTGTTCCATGAAAGGACCAAACACATCGAAATTGACCTCCATTTCATCAGGGAGAAGATTAGAAAAGGAATGGTACAAACAGAATACATCAACACTGCGGAACAGCCAGCAGACATACTTACAAAAGGTCTTACCAGATTACAACATTGTCATCTCTGTTCCAAGCTTGGCTTGCTGGATATTTTCGAGCACCCAGCTTGAGGGAGGCTGTTAAAGAATTGAACCAATTGTGTAATAAGTCCAATTTAATGATATTGGGTCAGTTATGTAATATGGGCCAGTTATGTAATATGTCCGGTATTATTATTTAAGGGGCCAGCCCACATTAAGTGGCCAGCCCCGTATCATTAGATCAGAAGCCCAGTATTGTTTCTTAGGCTAAACGCCTTAGTATAAATAGAACCACTTACACGGTTCTAGGTTAGAAGTGAAAAGAGAAAAGAGGCGTTCTGTCAACAAGTACAAAACTCTCTCTGTACTTCGTCTTCCTCTTGTTTTTTCATCTTCTCTATTTGTTCTTCTTCTCAAAGATAATATACAGAGTGATGTCTTCTTCCTTGTTACGTTGACTCTGTTCTTTCTCAGGATCTGTGGTTGTTGCATGTGAACTGGTAAAACCTAGGTCGAGCTGTATCCTCTGTAAAACTTGAGCAGACTAGATTGCTTCATCAATGGCGGTGTTTAGATCCTCAACACCTTCCCATGGTTCTTCCTTAAATCCAGAAATTCAAATATATCAGCATGCCAAGGCAGAAGGGGAGCCTTGGAGTAACTGGTAAAGTTGCTGTCATGTGACCAGGAGGTCATGGATTCAAGCCGTGGAAACAGCCTCTTACAGAAATGCAAGGTAAGACTGCGTACAATAGACCCTTGTGGTCCGGCCCTTCCCCGAACCCCGCGCATAGCGGGAACTTAGTGCACCGGGCTGCCCCTTTTTTATCGGCATGCCAAGGCTCAAGGTAAACAGCAAAAGCACCTATATGCAGCATAAAACAGTGAGAAAAGTGAAGGTAGTCACTACACCCTAAAAATCTAGAATTCTTAAACAAGCACAGAAATGAGGTCACACCCTTTCTTTTGCCACCTCCTTGGTCAACATATCTGGCAGTATCATTAAATATACGCAGCATTGGAATGATTCCATTTGATGTCCCGTTTGTTCCACGAATGTAACTCCCAGTAGCACGTACGTTGTGCACAGATATACCAATTCCCCCAGCTGACTTGCTAATAACAGCACATTCCTTAAGAGTGTCATAAATGCCCTCAATACTATTCTCTTTCATGCATATCAGGAAGCAGCTACTTAACTGCAAGTCCCAAAAGAACACTGTAAAATCAGGGAACTTTTATTAAAAGCTGTCACTGAACAGCATATTACAATGTTGTATGAGAAACAATTATTTTTACAACATAGTGGAACAAATTAATGATGACTTGGTTGAATCATCAAATCGAGAAAAGAAAACACGGTATTTAAAGAATGTTGACCTCCTTGTGGATTCCAACAGATACTCTCATCAGCATGTGCTGTGGCCTTTCTACAATTTTTCCCTGGATTTTTAAGAGGTAAGACCTCTCAAGGGTTTTGAAACCAAAGTAATCATAGTCAAAGTCTCTGTCATATATGATCTCACTGTCCAGTCGAGCAGCATTCTTAGAGAAAAAAGCAAGTTATTAACAAGTGGTCTCTGAAGGTAACTAAAAGCAAGCTCTTGATCCACCTAAAAGCTTTAACCATGATCCAACACATAACCATTAAAGGAATATCCCAAATGGCAGTGATACCTTCATGATTATCTCATAAACTTCATCAGAGACCAGTGGTGCCTTCAATCCAGATCTCTCACTGACATGGTTGTAAATGTCCTTAATCCTGTGATATTCCAATATTACAACCAGCACTTTGTTATTGTTGATCATTACATCATCATATTATTTTATATAAAGAAAATGGAAGACCAATGACAAATTTGATTCAAATGACTTATGTCTCAGAAAATGATTTCTTGGTGTTCTTGTGCAGGTTGGACACAGCAATCCTTGCAGCCAGCTGCACTTTCAATAATTTTGACAAATAACGGATTCATTAGTACCTTCATCACAGAAAAATACCTTGTCCTACTATGCATATAGAAGCTTCAATATATATACCTTATAACTCTTTGGTCTTCCTGATTCTCATTTTAAGCCAAATCATCTTATATCTTTAGTCTCTTTTTTAACATGTGAACAAGTTTTTATAGGGATTCTCCTTAGAAGTTTATATTAAAGAGCATAAAACCAGGCAAAGTCTAATTACTGCTTATTTGTTGTTTCATTACATAGTTCACTTTAAAATTTTAGTCTAGCACAAATGTTCAAACATTATCCACGCCAAACTAACCTCTTTTCAGAATTTTTTTACCCTAGACCTAAAATGAACAATATCATATATGCATAACAAAGCATGTTAAACAGAGGGAAAAAAGGGGAGATCAAATTGAAAAAATCAACATTAGAAATATGCAAAACTTACAGAACATAACAATTATACCAATTCTGTTGGAATAATAATCTGTATTCGGTTAAATGACGTTTCAACACAATCTGTTAAACACTTAGTAAAACAGATTACACGGTATAAATATTACTTAACAGTAAATTGATCATGAAACAGTAAACGAAAACAGAATTTGTTTTGAAAAATAATTTCAGAATATAATCGAGTCTACTTAGTTCAAAGTGTGTCCTTAAGGAAATTATTCCTCTCACAGTACTCGAGGTTAATGGAATATCGTCTCCCAGGAAAGAACGATTATCTTACCAGAATAGTAGTACTCCAAATTCCGGTAGCAGCGAACCACTCAACAGTAGTATATCACACAGAATTCTTGGAACAAATCAAGAATTTATAGGTTTTGGAGGTACTGATTCTGAATGTTTGTAACCATTCAGAATAGTCACCAAAATTTTGGAGGGAAATTCGAAAAGAAAAAGGACTTAAACCGGACGGGTCGGTCGCGGGTCTTGGGTCGATCCGTTTGGATTTATTTTAATTAAATAATTAATTAATTAATGAAAGAAACGTTTGTCCAAAAAGATTATCAATCAATCCAAATCCAAAGTCGAGCGACGACAGCGCGAGGGGTCCTTGCCCTCTCAACCCTTTTAGCAACTAGAGAATGTGTAATGTAATATATACACCTCTCTTTCCTTCTCTTTTTTCGATGTGGGACAAAAGAGTCTTTTACTCCCTTTAATTTTTATCCCATCATTTTTATTCACCAATATCAAAACCCAACAAATTCAATATGAGTATATAAATCATAAGGTCAAACAAAGATGTTTAAAATCAACACTTCGTGCCTGAAAATGAAGACCAGAATCCAAATTTTGAAGAAACGGAACACAAATTCCAACAAAATTAAAAAAGAGAAGTCAATCAAATATTCAGCTTTAGCAAATCACGGGCAAACACTAAACTGGGATTTCAATAATCCAAACTAACATTTTGCTTCCAAATATAAACATAACCACTAAAGCTGTAGAGTCCCTACGCTATTTTAACCTATCAGATGTTTGATGAAAAATAAATTTGGAACTAAAACCAAAGCAATTAAAATAGATAAATCCAGACACACAACATGTCCCAAACTTGAACAAATGCTTCAAGCAACCCGTACCCAGAAGCAATTACAAAAACACAAAACCAGATAACACACAAATAAAAAATATCAGAAGCACACATCATATTCTGCTAAAGCAAATTATTTAAAAAACATGACAAATAAAGTTGTAGAGTCCCTATTTTATTTAAATTTACTAAATGTTTGATGAAAAATTAAAGATCAAACAGAAAGTAAAACAATTCTATGCTGAAACAGTTTGCAAATGTCGTCCGACATAAGTGACGACACTTAGATAAAAACAGGAAAAAAAACCTTTGAAGAGAAAAATGCAGCGGATATAATAAAAAACACAAAAGTTTAAATTTACATATGTTATATATTAATATAACGTATGACGGTCAGTGACCAAAAGTATTATATATATAATTGAATATATTTCTTCTTTTACAATTTTACAAAATAATAAAAAAAGAATAAAAAGGTTTAAGTCGCAGATGACTTATGCCTGAAAAATCTACCTAAATAGATATAGACAACATCTCATTACAATTGCTTCAATAAAGAAAAATCTAGAATCTAAGCAGCAATAACAATTATAATGTTGGACAGAATGACATCGAAAAGCTCAGGCAACACAGTTGATCCAGTGTTCAGATCGTGATCTTTTGAGAGCTATATTTCTTTTCGATTTTCTGGATATTGATTCCTTGTTGTGACCTCTCTATTTATAGTAGAGAGTTCCCTTGAAAGACTCATCAATCGGGTGTGGAGGTTGAGCTAAAAATGGACAGTTTGCGGCAGATGATTTATGAGTAAAACTCTCAACAACTTTGACTTGTTTTTCACTCTACTTATTCCCCAAGCTTTGACTATTTCTCCCACATTTTTAATCTGCTCCAAAGCTCCTTGCCAGATCACTTTACCATCGTGGTAACCATCCCACGAGATTAGCTCTAGTCCATAAAGTAAGGGCAAAACAATGTTGGTCCGAATGTTATGACATTTGTTCCAACATTTTCTGATTTTAACATAATACTGAAAATGATATGTTAGGTAAAATGTCATAACATCAAACCCAACATTAACATTCTCTCCATTTTTGTCTTTCCTCACAAAACATAATCTATTAAGTGTGAGTGGCCTAAAACAATGACATATCTACATGAATGCTCCCCCTAAACCTGAAATGACATACAAACAACCAAACAAACACAAGTATATCAGTGTATACCTTACTGTAAAACAGAATGTTAGCACAAACAGTGATACACACACATAATGAAGAATTAGGAATATTTAGCAAAATTAAACATTCATCACATCATCCACAGAACTGTTAGAATATCTTTACAAGGATAAAAATATTAACCATGAAATTGTCTTTAACTTCCCAATAAAAATGATCAAAGAACATCCATTCGTCATTGCAACAACACCAACATAGCAGCAGTAACACTTCATCCACCACCAGCCATCTACATAACCAAATCAGTAACCAATCATAGCAGCAGCTCACGGCACCGTCATATACCTCATTTGTATGTCAAGCATTAGTAGTAGCTTTCAGCCGCTTTCTATTTCTGCTTGATGCAACAACAGCAGCACCCAGTCACTTCTCAGCTCCCCCTGCATTATCTCTCTCTGCAACAACAGTTTCATCAGCATTAACAGCAACATCCTCCCCCTTTTCCTCAGAATTCTCTCTCCTTTTTTGGGAAGAAAGCAGCCTAAGAAGATGATCTATTACATTAACCAGGGATTCTCTAACAATGTCAACCTCTGAAATTTGAAGGTTGATCTTTGCAATCTGATTCACGATCCATTTTGTGGTCAATGTAGATTCTCTTGATTCTGTGTTGTCAGAAATGTTGGTGACGTTTCTTTCAACATCAATACTGCTTTGTTCTAGTTTCCAGGGTAAGTCTATGATTCTATCTTTGCTCTTTAAAAGTATTTTGTTCATTGTGTACAACTCTGGATTTTTTCCGAATATGTCCTTCTTTGGGTGAAAGCCTTTTGTTGTAAGGACTTTGAAAATTAAGGAGGACAAAGGTAGGATTGAAGTGAATTCTTTCTTAGCTAAGTTGACAATTTGAGTAAAGATTATTTGGCCTAGGTCAACTCTCAATCATTTACCTACTTTGTATAACATAAGTGCTTGTTCTGAAGTTACAATTGACTCATTCATGGAAAGAAGTCAATTGTGTATAGCAATTTTATGTAGAGTTGCAAACAAATCTGTTAATTTTGAGACTGGACATCTAGAGATCCATTTTTGCATTATACCCCCTGTGAGGTACTTAATAATTTCATCTCTATCTTCCATTGCAGGGTTTGTTACACTTTCATCCTCCACATCATTTAGGTCCAAACATTGACTAATAACAGCACGTGTGAGTTTATAAATTCTGTTACAGAAATATACTTTCCCAAAATGTTTAGAGTTAGTATCTTCAATAACAGAGTCTAGGTTGACATAAAACAATCTGATTACATTGTTAATATATGTTCATTTGTGTGTGACAGATCCTAAGAGATGTTTGTGCTTAAAAAATTCAACCAAACCATGTTCTGAACAGGAGGCGATGTCTAATGCCTTTTCGGACTTGATGATTCTATTTTTATACCAATCCCAATTTTTGGAACTAGTTTCATAATAGAATTTATCAGTGAATGAGGTTACCTCTTGATCAGATTATGAGTCTGATTATGTACTGCTGGAGGAGGTCGGAGACTGTGTTGGTTGAAATGTTGCCTGGGATTTTGTGACACCTGGGGCAACATCTGGTTCAGCACTTGATCTTGTGGATTTATGAGCTCTCTTTGGACAGAACTTCTTCAACGGGGTGTCGTCCGGAATTTTCTCATCCGAGACTGATTTTGAGGGCTCAGATTGAAACTCAGTAGCTTGTGATTTACTTCGTTCATCTTCAACAGGGATTTCTTCATCAGTAATTTTAAAAAATATATTGTAGTCTGTATCACCTGTGTCACTGCTTGAACAAGCAGGAACTTGAGTTTCAAACCTTGATTTCTTCACTGGTTGAGAATCAAAAGTTCTCTCAAACACTCTATTCGACCTCCTTGTCGGAAACTGAGACGTGTTTTCCCTCTTCCCTAAGACAGACACATCAGGAGTTGCGTCGATGTCGATAGGATTGTCGTTATCTCTCGATAATCACACGACGACCGGGCTCGCGATCGTGCCCTACTCGGGCACCTCTTACAGTATACATCGAGAATAGCGTGAACATACATAAACTCATAAAATAAAACAGTACATCTTTGTTCTTACAACCCAATCCACAAGATATGACTACAGACCTCTAAGAATAACAAATGTGACGGGACAGGGCCCCGTTATACCCCTGAATATACAACAACCGACAATACCAGGGATCTGAACCAAGGATAAGCCTCCGGAGTAATGGAGCTTCTCAACAGCTGAACAGTGATCCTAAGAGTGAGGATCATCAACCTGTATAACTCTACCTGCGACATGAACGCAGCCCCCCGAAGGAGGTCAGTACAACATGTACCAAGTATGTGAAACTGAAAGTACTGTAATGAAATCATAAAGTCTAAAATAAAACTGGAGACATGTATGATAACTCAAATAACAGTACACTGTGTCTTACTAACAATGAGAGTAAACAAGAGTATACTTTACTGTATAAAAATAGGAGGCTCATGATCAAAGTAGGGCCACCCGCCCGTAGTATCATTAAGCAATCCTACTCCTGGGACTATTTCACCCGCATAGGTCCTGTGGACCCGCAATAAGGTCATCCGCCTCGCACGGGACTATTTCACCCGCATAGGTCCTGTGGACCCGCGATGAGGTCATCCGCCTCGCATGAGACTATTTCACCCGCATAGGACTATTTCACCCGCATGGGCCCGGTGGGCCCGCAATGAGTACAAACGCCGCACTCGCATCATGGGTAGCAAATTCATGGAATAAGTAGTAACCCGAGGGTTTACCCCGCAAGAATAACATAACCTAGCACAACCGGCTATCAAAGCATAACATAAGCACTACCGGCTTATCATACATAACATACATAAGCAATACCGGCTTATCGTACATAACATAAGCAAGTTAAGAAATCCCCTAACTTCTTATTAGTCTTGTTCATATACACTCTCATTTTAGTTTACTTAAGGCACTATCATGTCATTATGAAATCCGGGAATTTAACCCAACGTACTACGTACTTCTATTCTTTTAAATGACTCTTTTTCATATAAAACTTTCAAGATACTAATAACCGTAGTATCAAGTCATATTTACTTTTCAAAACAAGTCACAATACCTTTTAGAACTACATTTAAAGACTTCTAAATCAAGTGACTTCTTTCTTTAAAACCTTAGCCAATTGATGCCTTCAAATCAATTTGTCTTTCTTCATTTCAAGTCATTTATCATTATTTACATTACTAGAGTAAACCACTCTTTCATCTTTCCATAAAGCTATTATAACCAACTTCCCATAAAGTCGTTATACTAACTTTATACTTTAGGCAATTACATTCTTTTTTATATCCAAGAGACTTATACTTTCCAAACAAAACAAGTATCATATACTTTCAAAAATACTTTAAGTCTCTTAACTTTAGTAATCAAGTTTCTTAACTTTAGAATAGCTCAAGGAATCTATACTTTCCAAATCAAGTATTCTATACATTTTCAAGTCAAGAAATCCTTGTCTACCTTATTGGAATAACCATTCTTTTTACTTTCCATAAGGTTATTAACCAACCTTATGCTTTTGAAACCAAGGCATTTCTATCCTTTAAAAACAAGTGAGTTAATTCTCTAACTCAACCAACTTGGAAAAACAAGTCAAGGATATCAAATGAACTAAATCCATTCAAATCGCGTACGTATACCGTACTATATGTTTACAACTACTCATGCTCAAGAGAAAAGAAAGTTCCACATACCTCTTCGGTTCAATCCACTTGCTAAGTCCAATATGTCGTACGTAGTATGTCAACCTATAATGACCATAATACGTCTATTAACTTCTAGCTTCAAACGTAGAATATCCCAAGTGTAAAGTCACTTAATTCTACGGAAAATCGACAAAGACTTCCTTTGTTTCTACATACTTTTCCACCTTTTTCAAGGCCCGAAATCAATAACCAAACGCCACATTTAAGGCTCAACAATTCAGCTAACCAAAAGGGATTACACGCCTTAACAGGACGTGTAAAATTCTGCCCCACAATTAACATAAAACTATCCAACAACTTAAGTTTTTCTCGGCTACAATCAATGCCGCAATAATATCAATTTTCTTTCAATTCCTTTTTCAAACCAAGTTGTTATTATTAACATATTATATACATACCAACAATTACAACAACTATAAATCATTTCTTCCTTAACATGCGATGATAATCACTATCGACCAAATTGTATTTCAACATTAATGGCTAACTTGTCCATTTTCGGTTTTTAACATGTATATCATGATCCAAATCTTTTTCAAACCTCAATCTATATACCACATGCTCATTTCTTAACTACTATTACAGGTAATCTTCAATCACATAAATAAGGTGAAGATCTTACCTCAATAAGCCCTCTTTCCGAAATTCTTCTTCACGTTTGAATCACCTCTACGAACCCCCTACAAGCTTGTCAAGATATATCCTTCTTGTCGCCTTTTAAAAAATCTCATCACACAAGGCTTAGGGTTTTTAAATTTTTAGAGAGAAGGGAAGAGCAATTTCTTGGAATGAAATCTTAAAAATGGCCAAGTATTGCAAGACTTTGGCCATAATATAAGGTCTAGCTTACTTTACAAGTTGGGAGGGTCACTTGTCGCCCTCCCATAGGCCCTTTACCAAAATATCTTCTGATTTTACCCAATTTTCACTAAAAATCCCGCCTCGGCTCAGAATCAGCCATGCCACAGAATCTCGTAAAGGTTCAGTCTTACGGCGCACAAGGCCTGCGACGATCGAACATTTTTCCTACTCTTCTGCCAGCTGATCTTGCAACGTCAATAACTTCCTACTCCGATGTCCAATCGATGAGTGGTTTGTTGCGTTGGAAACTAGGTTCAACGAACTTCATATTAAGTTTTTAAAACACCTAAAAACTCTTAACATACTGGGACGTATAGCACTCCAAAGTTGACTGAAAATTTGTCCACAACCATTCTGTCAACTTATTATTCCAAATTCAAATCTTATTTCCTTTTCGTAAGTTCTTAAATACATGACCTGGAATTACGGGGTGTAACATTCTTCCCCCCTTAGAAACATTCGTCCACGAATGTTCTTTCAGAGTCTCATCTAAACGGATATTGGCATAGTCCCCTGACTACTCCCAACATAATCACACTTGCCACACCTGGCCACATAACAATACTTATGCTAAAACGTCAACCTGAACTCCAAGTGTCGACGTCGGTTATCTGCATAAAGCTTTTATCGACCCTGAGCTCGCTAATAGTCTTTCCTGGATAAGTTCCGCCTTATCCAATGCCCGCTGAATCAAGTCCGGGCTAACTATCTGACCCTCGCCTACGTTGAACCAACCAATCGGCGATTCTACACTTTCTTCATACAAGGCCTCATACAGGGCCATCTGGATACTGGCATGGTAGCATTTTGTTATACGCAAACTCAACAAGAGGTAAATAATTCTTCCAGCAATCTCTGAAACCAATAACACTGGCTCACAACCTATTCTCAAGTGTCTGGATAGTACGTTCTGCCTGTCCGTCGGTCTGAGGGTGAAATGTCACACTGAGACTCACCTGTGTTCCTAATAACTTCTGGAGAACCTCCAGAAGCCAGCCTTAAACTGAGCTCGTCTGTCTGACATCATAAATGTAGGAACCCCGTGAAGTCTCAAAATCTCCCTGCTATATAAGCTAGCATAAATCTCAGCCGAGTAAGTGTCCTGACCGGAAGAAAATGGGTTGATGTCGTCAGCCTGTTTCCCATAACTCATAAGGAGTCGCACTTCCTCCGAGTACGACGCAACCCTGTAACCAGATCCATATTAATCACCTCTCATTGCTAAGTCGGGATCTCAATCGCCTATAGTAGCCCACAGGGCTTTTGGTCTTCCACCTCGACCTGCTACTAACTCGGACACTAAGCAACAAACTCCGCTATGTCCCTTTCAGGTCATCTTACCCATACACACGTCTGAGGTCATGATACAACTTAGTCGACCTCGAACAAATAGAGCTATAGGCATTGTGTGCCTCCCCTAAGACCTGCTGACAAGTCCTGCAGCACCGGGTACACACAATCTATCATCATATCACAGCACCCTATCCGGTGCTACCCATACATGTCCTCATTCTCTTGGAGAGCCGTATCACAATCCATCCTAGAACTGGATTCTTGCACTGTCGCCTCTTCACCTCCTCACGAGGGAAGACTCGGTAACCTCTCGGACCCAAACTCCATTAACCTTGGAAATAAATAATCGAACCCCTCGGCTCGGTAGCTGATGAACCTCACGGACCACGTCCTGTCTATCTGGCTGCCCACCTGACAGACAACCCATAGATCCACGACTAAGAGCATCCATAACCGTCTCGGCTTTCCCCGGGTGGTATAGGATATCAATATCACAATCCTTGAGTAACTCTAACCACCATCTCTGTCGCAAATTCATCTGTCTCTGTCTTAAGATATACCGGAGGCTCTTGTGGTCTGCACAAATATCCACATGAAGTCTATATAAGTCATGCCTCCAAATCTTCAAGGCATGATTAACTGCCGCCAACTCTAAATCGTGAGTAGCGTAATTCCTTTCATGCTCCCGTAACCGCCGGAAATCATAGGCTCTAACCTTATCGTGTTGCGTCAGTACACAACCTAGCCCAACACCCAAAGTGTTACAATAATAACCTAACCCTCTATTCTCTCAGGAGGGGTTAGCACTGTAGTCGTGGTCAACTTATCTTCCAATAACTGGAAGCCTTTCTCATACTTGCGAAATATTCGGGCATCCTTAATCTCAATTATGGTTCCTGTTTCCCTTTCTCTGTTGCAGCCAAACTTGGTCATTATACTTATATTTGATTCCTTTGCTTGCCTCATGGCTAAGACTTCCTGTCAATCACAATTTAGGGGGGAGATTTCCTTGATCTCGACAAGTAGTAACCCGATTATTCTCCCCCAGCTCGTAGAGCTTATAGTCAGGTGTTCAACCTCAATTCACGGTATTACATAATCCAATGACTTGTCAAGATTTCTTATCGTTCGAGTGTCTACTGGTCTTTCCTTTATAAGTTATTTCAAGTGGTCCTGGGGTCCCTTACCCCTCCGTATTTTCTTACTATCTTTCTCGTCAGTACAGATGTTACCACCTTTCCTCGAGGTGTTCTTACTGTCCATCATTTACTAATGGTCTTTACACTAATCTGGGGTAATCATATCTCGTGCAACTTACATAACCATAGTTGCATTCTCTTTTATCATTCTGGTCATAACTCTTCCTTATGCTTTTATTATTAGCAAAAAGTATTTCTATCTTGATTCATAATCGTACAGTTTCATACACGCGTACCACCTGCATTTATATCCCTACGACACTTCCCCGACCATTTCGTAATGTCGTTCTTAATTACCCCAACACAATAATTTTCCCACGGTTATCTAAAACTGTAACCTATGGCATGACGATACTGAATACCTTACCAGTCTCCTATCCTTCGTCTAACAACATGGGTACACATAACCCCATAATATGTGAAACTATCCTTTTACGTGGGGGAGAGAACTTATCTCCCTTACAAAATCTTAGTCATCAAGCGCCACCTTATAATCGTATAGATTTTCAAAACCTACCAACGATGTCTTCTGTTTTCCGCAGACAGCACTCGTACTTATCTTATTCTTGCTTGTGCGTTTTCCTGAAATTATCCGAAAGGTCGTGGCCCTGACCGCCACACCAAACCAACTCCAAGTACCTCCAAGGGCACTTAACATAAACTCCTTCCAATTCAAGTACTATTTACTTTCTGCATCAATTTTCCTCAAATGAATAAGTCACACCGACTTATTAAAATCAACGATGTCAAAGAAGGAAGGATAATTCACTGGTTACAACCACTTCCCTTCCTTTCCACTCGATAACCGGCTTACCGGAAAACTGGAACCGAACCAATCTCTCTCTATAGTCAACGTTGGCATAACAAGAGGCCAACTAGCCTGTACTCATAATGACCTCAAAGTCTGTCATATCAGCTCTACTAGGTCTGCTAGGGTCCGACGACTGTATCGTCACCGGGAAATTATTATATACCCGCTCAGCTACCACCCATCACTCTCGGGTGTAGTTACCTCGAAAGGTTCTCATGGATTCAGGCTCTATTCCTGTACACTTGGTTGCCCTCTTTCTTACTGGTCGTACTCTTTCTGTACTTCCGAACTTATGCTAACATACGTACATAACCCCCATACTGGTTATGGCCTCCAATCTTTGGAGTTACAATATCGAACAAAATAAGGCCATTTCCGGCTCTCACGACCTGGTTCCGGTGGAATGCGTCCACGAACCCGTAAAACAACTTAACTAGACTTGGGTCTGGCGTCCTTATGACCCTATCACGTAGCGGAACTACCAATTGACCCCACTCCAATTCAGACTATG
This sequence comes from Przewalskia tangutica, assembly GCA_029844215.1. Lineage (NCBI taxonomy): Eukaryota > Viridiplantae > Streptophyta > Magnoliopsida > Solanales > Solanaceae > Przewalskia > Przewalskia tangutica. The sequence continues at coordinate 70,157,923 of CM056739.1, read as the reverse complement.
GGGCGACCTGCAATAGGTCCTCAACCCGACCCACCGTCGTACTTAACTCTTACCCTTAGTCTGAATTAAATCATATTGCCAAGAAGGCCTTACATACCTAAGGTCTCGGCGGTTATCAATATTCTTAGGCTCGCACTTTTCATGCTCCAAGCCTACCTTATCAGTCCCCCGTAACCGGGTAAAATAACTTTTCATAACCCATAATCGTGTTGTCTTAATCATAACGACCATACTTACTCCATACGGATCTCATCAGTACAATTCTCTTAAGTATAATACGTAGCTTAATATATTAACATAGTCTTCCCTTAAGTCCCTTAATCATAACTTCTTAAGGGTTCATTTCCTTCTCAGACAGCTCACCATCTCCTAATTTCTCAAATTAGTACGTAAAACCTTGATGAGAATTCATTAAACTGTTTTTATACCCTTCCGGTATCTATTTAGTCCTTACCAATTCTTGGTAATCTAAAATCATTCTAGGCAACCCGCGTCTGACCCTCATACATAAATCCGTATAGTTGTATGTCATAATACCAACTATACAATAATTATTACCAACCTGGATACGCAATTCACATAATCCTTCCTGGTCATCACGCTTTTCATACCGCATTCAACATAACTCGTTAGGAGACGACCACTAACAACACAAATTTCATCGCACGATCTTAGAGTGAGAAGAATGGAAACCAATCCTAAATGTCCTGCAGCCTCCTGATCATAGATGTGGTGCACAACACACCGATAATCAATACTCTACTAGACACGGTCTGTAGACACTTTCCGAGGACTAACTGCTCTGATACCACTTTTGTCACGACCCGACCCCGGGCCGCGACTGGTGCCCTACCTGGGCACCCCTTACAGGTATACATCAGAGAATAGCAGCGGAACATACATAAACTCATAAAATAAAATAGTACATCTTTGTTCTTACAACCCTATCCACAAGATATGACTACAGACCTCTAAGAATAACAACTGTGACGGGACAGGGCCCCGTCATACCCTTGAATGTACAACAACCGACAATACCAGGGATTTGAACCAAGGATAAGCGTCCGGAGTGATGGAGCTTCTCAACAACTGAACAGTGATCCTAAGAGTGAGGATCATCAACTCAGATAACTCTACTCGGCATGATGAACGCGGCCGAAGGAGGTCGACAAACATGTACCAAGTATGTGAAACTAAAAGTACTGTAATGAAATCATAAAGTCTAAAATAAAGCTGGAGACATGTATGATAACTCAAATAACAGTACACTGTGCCTTACTAACAATGAGAGTAAACAAGAGTATACTTTACTGCATAAAAATAGGAGGCTCATGATCAAAGTAGGGCCACCCGCCCGTAGTATCATTAAGCAATCCTACTCCTGAGATTATTTCACCCGCATAGGTCCTGTGGACCCGCAATGAGGTCATCCGCCTCGCATGGGACTATTTCACCCGCATAGGTCCTGTGGACCCGCAATGAGGTCATCCACCTCGCATGAGACTATTTCACCCGCATGGGCCCGGTGGGCCCGCAATGAGTACAAACGCCGCACTCGCATCATGGGTAGCAAATCCATGGAATAAGTAGTAACCCGAGGGTTTACCCCGCAAGAATAACATAACCTAGCACAACCGGCTATCAAAACATAACATAAGCACTACCGACTTATCATACATAACATAAGCACTACCGACTCATAACATAAGCAAGTTAAAAAATCTCCTAACTTCTTATTAGTCTTGTTCATATACACTCTCATTTTAGTTTACTTAAGGCACTATCATGTCATTATGAAATCCGGGAATTTAACCCAACGTACTACGTACTTCTATTCTTTTAAATGACTCTTTTTCATATAAAACTTCCAAGATACTAATAATCGTAGTATCAAGTCATATTTACTTTTCAAAACAAGTCACAATACCTTTTAGAACTACATTTAAAGACTTCTAAATCAAGTGACTTCTTTCTTTAAAACCTTAGCCAATTGATGCCTTCAAATCAATTTGTCTTTCTTCATTTCAAGTCATTTATCATTATTTACATTACTAGAGTAAACCACTCTTTCATCTTTCCATAAAGCTATTATAACCAACTTCTCATAAAGTCGTTATACTAACTTTATACTTTAGGCAATTACATTCTTCTTTATATTCAAGAGACTTATACTTTCCAAACAAAACAAGTATCATATACTTTCAAAAATACTTTAAGTCTCTTAACTTTAGTAATCAAGTTTCTTAACTTTAGAATAGCTCAAGGAATCTACACTTTCCAAATCAAGTATTCTATACATTTTCAAGTCAAGAAATCATTGTCTACCTTATTGGAATAACCATTCTTTTTACTTTTCATAAGGTTATTAACCAACCTTATGCTTTTGAAACCAAGGCATTTCTATCCTTTAAAAACAAGTGAGTTAATTCTCTAACTCAACCAACTTGGAAAAACAAGTCAAGGATATCAAATGAACTAAATCCATTCAAATCGCGTATGTATACCGTACTATACGTTTACAACTACTCATGCTCAAGAGATAAGAAAGTTCCACATACCTCTTCGGTTCAATCCACTTGCTAAGTTCAATATGACGTACGTAGTATGTCAACCTATAATGACCATAATACGTCTATTAACTTCTATCTTCAAACGTAGAATATCCCAAGTGTAAAGTCACTTAATTCTACGGAAAATTGGACAACACTTCCTTTATTTCTACACACTTTTCCACATTTTTCAAGGCCCGAAATCAATAACCAAACGCCACATTTAAGGCTCAACAATTCAGCTAACCAAAGGGGATTACACGCCTTAACATGACGTGTAAAATTCTGCCCCACAATTAACATAAAACTATCCAACAACTTAAGTCTTTCTCGGCTACAATCAATGCCGCAATAATATCAATTTCCTTTCAATTCCTTTTTCAAACCAAGTTGTTATTCTTAACATGTTATATACATACCAACAATTACAACAACTATAAATCCTTTCTTCCTTAACATGCGATGATAATCACTATCGACCAAATTGTATTTCAACATTAATGGCTAACTTGTCCATTTTTGGTTTTTAACATGTATATCATGATCCAAATATTTTTCAAACCTCAATCTATATACCACATGCTCATTTCTTAACTACTATTACAGGTAATCTTCAATCACATAAAGAAGGTGAAGATCTTACCTCAATAAGCCCTCTTTCCGAAATTCTTCTTCATGTTAGAATCACCTCTACGAACCCCCTACAAGCTTGTCAACATATATCCTTCTTGTCGCCTTTCCAAAAATCTCATCACACAAGGCTTAGGGTTTTTTAATTTTTAGAGAGAAGGGAAGAGCAATTTCTTGGAATGAAATCTTGCAAATGGCCAAGTATTGCAAGACTTTGGCCATAATATAAGGTCTAGCTTACTTTACAAGTTGGGAGGGACACTTGTCGCCCTACTATGGGCCCTTTACCAAAATATCTTCTGATTTTCCCCAATTTTCGCTAAAAATCCCGCCTCGGCGCCGCTGTAACTTCAGAAAGGTTCAGGTCTTACGGCGCCGAGGCCCTGCAGTCGGCGCCGCGGCGCTGCGACGTCTGACTGGAACATTTTTCCTACTCTTCTGCCAGTTGATCTTGCAACGTCCATATCTTCCTACTCCGATGTCCAATCGACGAGTGGTTTGTTGCGTTGGAAACTAGGTTCAACGAACTTCATATTAGGTTTTTAAAACACCTAAAAACTCTTAACATACTGGGACGTATAGCACTCCAAAGTTGACTGAAAATTTGTCCACAACCATTCTGTCAACTTATTATTCCAAATTCAAATCTTATTTCCTTTTCGTAAGTTCTTAAATACATGACCTAGAATTATGGGGTGTAACAATAACTTACTGCTAAGGGTTCTTGAAATGAGCTTAGTATTATCGATGCGCATAAAGGTGGGCTTGTGCTCATGGGTGTGGTTTCAGAAATGTTGGAAGACATTTGGTTTGACATTAGGTTTATATCCATGGGAGAATAGGGAGAAGAAGATTGTGAAGGTTTAGGGTTTTTAGGATTTTTGGAAGATTGAGAGATTGAGTATTCCATCTGTTTTAGTATACCGAAGTGATGTGATGTTTCCCCTTTTTTTGTTTAATTTTTCTGGAAAAACAAATAACAAAATTGATGAACAAGTGAAGAATTATTTATAAACTTGGCAGAATAACTTTTTCCCTGATTTTGGGAGTTTGTATTGTATTACAATACTTGTTCCTACAATTTAGATAAAAAGATAGACATCAAGATTTGATTTTAAAAAAATAAAGGCACACAAATAGGGGAAAAATAGCCGAATTTTTAAAAATCAGTTACTTACAGCATCCCAACAAATATCATTATCTGATAATGTCAACAGTAATGTTGACAACATTTTGGATGACACAAGTATTATGATCTCATAAGAACTCTTTTGATTTTGGCAACAAATCAAGACACATTATATATATATATATATATATATATAAATATAGATATATATATATATATATATATTTATGAGTTTAACCACCAGACCAATGTAACATTTTCTCATTGTGTCCTTGATATCATCATAAAAACATATACAAAATTTATTTTCGTGTAAAAAATAAGAATACTTATACAGCATCCTCATAATTTCTTGTTTAAGAGCTTGATACTTCTATAGTATAGGAACGGTATCATTTTCAAAGAGTTTTGCTCATTTGCGCAGTTGCCAAATACTTTAGAGAAGACTTTACCTTATTTCGATACTCCCTTTTTAAGATATATAATATCATCGCAGAGAACGGTATCACTTTTTTAAACATGTTCTTTTTTTAGGATCATTCTTGAGTGAACACAAAATTAAAGCCATCAAACAGTAACAATCGTCATATTCTGATATTACTGAGGTAAATGTCACCCAAAATGTTAGAGACATTTCAGTCAACATTCACCAAACAGTGCATGTTCAGAGATTACAGAGACCAAGAGAGCTTTTCAAACTGGAAAATCTCTCATGATCTAAAGCTTTTGTAAAATATCAGATAGTTGATGAAGAGTGTCAATATGATCAATTTGGATTAGCTGTTTTTCTACCAAATCTCTTAAAAATGATGCCTAATATCTATATGTTTTGTACGAGAGTGCTGAACTGGATTTTTAGATATGTTAATAGCACTCAAATTATCACAATACAAAACTAAGATATTATTTGTAAAACCATAGTCGTCTAACATGTGTCTTAATCATATTAATTGAGAACAACAACTTCCAACTGCTACATTTTCAGATTCAGCAGTTGAAAGTGAGACACGGTTTTGTTTGCGACTATACCAATAAACTAGATTATTGTCAAGGTAAAAACAACCTCCACTCGTACTCTTTCTTTCATCCACATCACCAGCTCAATCCGAGTCACTATATCCTATTAAATTAAGATTAGTGTCTTTCGAATATCAAATTCCCAACTCACATGTGCCGGCAACATATCTAATGACACGTTTTACGACTTTTAAGTGGAAGATTTTAGGGCAGGTTTGGAATCGAGCACACACGCAAACACTAAAAATTATATCTGGACGACTAGCAGTGAGATATAGAAGACTACCTATCATAGATTTAGCCACTTGACTTTATGTAGCAGGGAAAGGAGCTAAAAGCAAAAAGACTGTAAGTCGAGTTGCTGAAGAGACATCATCAATCTGCTATCACACTTCCAGATATGAATATGAAATCCTTCATTTTGCTCAACTTGTCACCCACAAACGGATGGCCAAACTGAGGTCTTCTTCACTCAAAGAGGAAATGCACCCTTTGGTACAATGTTGGGTCGACATTTTCGCCAACATCGTCTTTGCATATCTTCTGTGATGATCCCATTAGAGTCCTCATCTGTTTAGCATTCTCCAATCCAAACTTCTTAATCAAATTCTTGGCGTACTTACTCTGGGAGATGAAGATCCCATCTTGATTTTGCATTATCTGCAAGCATAAGAAAAAGGTTAATTCCCCTATCATGCTCATCTCAAATATGGAGGACATAGCTTCGACAAATGTCTCAAGGTGGGACTGTGAAGTCGAACCAAAAACTATGTCATCTACATATATTTGAGCAATGACCATATCTACTCTGTGATGTTTTATAAATAGGGTACAATCAGATTCACTACTTTTATTACCAAATTCAAGAAGAAGCTGAGTTAAACGACCATACCATGTGTGAGGAGCTTGTTTCAATCCATACAAGACCTTTTTGAGCTTGTATACAAACTGTGGATGGTAAGGATCTTCAAATCCTTTAGGTTGTTCAACATAGACTTCTTTGTCAAGATAACCATTCAAGAAGGCACCTTTAACATTCATCTGATGGAGAGTGATCTTTAGACAACAAGCTACAACAAGTAACAATCTAATTGACTCAATTCTGGCAACAAGAGCAAAGTTTTCATCATAGTCAATTCCTTTGACCTGATTGTATCCTTGAGCAACTAGTCTCGCCTTGTTTCTTACAACAGTCCCAGATTCATCTGACTTGTTTTTAAATATCTATTTAGTTCCAATTACATTAGTATCATTTGGACGTGGAACTAAATCCCAGACTTCATTTCTTGTGAACTGTTCAAGTTCTTCTTGCATATCTTGTATCCAACAATTATCCTTGAGTGCTTCTCCAATATTCTTTGGTTCTCAAGTAGATACATAACAAGAAAAACTTACCTTTTGATAAATGGTAGACATGCACACATATCTGACCATATCTTTGTAGTTCAGGGGTTCTTTTATTCTTGTTCTTACACATTCGAACACTTCTCCTATCACCTATTATGTAGGATGGTTCTTCCTAATCCTAGATGAGGAATCCCGACGCATTGGGTCTTGCAATTCAACATTCGATTCCTCTTCTGCACCTTTTGTGTTCTCGGGTTCTGACTCAGATGTTGCTTCGGATGTCGTGACATTTGGGGCAACATCTGAATCTTCAGCATTTTGCTCATTCTCTACTGTAATCACAAAGTTATTTTCAGGCATTTTTCCTGTGAGATCAGAACAATCATCGAAAACAAAGTTAACAGATTCTTGTACAATTTTGGTTCTAAGATTATACACACGGTAAGCATGACTATTGTCACGACCCGAACCCCGGGCCAACAACTGGTGCCCTACTTGGGCACCCTTCTACCCATTCATCCCAAGTAACCCGCGGAAGATAAAGATACCCATCATCATTTTTTTTTAAAACAAGCAAAGGCAAAGCCGCCGATATATATATATAAGCCAAAATGAAACTACACTGTACACGAGTCCAATCCCACATATGAATACAGACCTCTAAGAGTTTGGATAATATACTATGACGGGACAAGGTCCCGCCGTACCCATAAATGTACAAAAGCCTATATCAAAAAATTAGTACCAAAATGATAAGCCCCAGAACAATGGAGCTATCCCAAAAACTCTGAGCAAGAATCCTACGATTCTATAAATCACCAAATCATTACCTAAACCTACGGCATAACGCACTTCGGAGAAAGTCAGTACGGAAAATGTACCAAGTATGTGAAACAATAAGTACTGCAAATGAGATTATAACAGGCCAAAAAGATAACATGAGACAAGTATAATAATCAAATACCAGTACACTGCCTTTTCAAAGTAAGAGTCAAATGTATCCTTTTTAAACTGAGAGTAATGAAAACCAACTATACTTTTTCAAATTATAAAAGTCTGTCCAAATAAACAAATACTGTCATGGGAGTTGAACCCGAACATTATACATAAATACTGTCATGGGAGTTGAACCCGAACGTTATACACAAATATTGCCCTGTAAGGTATTCTGTCCGGCCCTATCTGGGACGCGATAAAGTCAATAAGGTATTCTGCCCGACCCATATCTGGGACACGGTAAAGCCATGTAATATATACTGCCCTGCCCATTAAGGTATACTTCCCGGCCCATTCTGGGACACGTAAAGTCATGTAATATATACTGCCCTGCCCATTAAGGTATACTGCCCTACCCATTCTGGGACACGGTAAAGTCATGTAATATATACTGCTCTGCCCATTAAGGTATACTGCTCGGCCCATTCTGGGACACGGTAAAATCAATAAGGTATTCTGCCCGGCCTCTATCTGGGATACGGTAAAGCCATGTAATATATACTGCCCTGCCCATTAAGGTATACTGCCCGACCCATTCTGGGACACGGTAAAGTCAATAAGGTATTCTGCCCGGCCCCTATCTGGGACACGGTAAAGCCATGTAATATATATTGCCCTGCCCATTAAGGTATACTGCCCGACCCATTCTGGAACACGGTAAAGTCATGTAATATATTTTGCCCTGCCCATTAATGTATACTGCCCGGTTCATTCTAGGACACGGTAAAGTCATATAATATATACTGCCCTGCCCATTAAGGTATAATGCCCTGCCCACTAAGGTATACTGCCCGGTCCATTCTGGGACATGGTTCAAATATAAAGGATTGTAAACATATAACTATCACAAGTAACTATGTGCAATTTAAATCATCTTTGACTCTCATTAGCACAAATAGAATGAACTATCATTTTCGACAAACTCAAGGCATTATCAAATGAATAGGTAAACAACTTTCATTTTAGAACCCCAACGTATTATCAAGAGAATGGATATAACAACTTCCTTTTTGGAATTCAAAGTACTATTAGTGAAATAGATATAACACTTCTATTTTGGAAACTCAAAGTTCTATTAATGAAGTACATCATTAAGGAGTAGGATTCACTCCCTTTATAACAAGGAATCATGCTAGAAGAAGAAAGGATAGTTCACATACCTTATTGGCGACTAACCAACTCTACAATCTAGGATACGTCTCAATGTACTTCAACCTATAACAACAATAACACTTCTATCAACTTCATGTTTTCTAAGGTAGACTAATACCAAGTATAGGTTCTCTTTTTCTATGAAAATTTGGGCAGCACTTCCCCCGTTTATACGTACTTTTCCACCTTTTTCAAGGCCCAATTTCATCAACAAACAAGCCACAATTAAGGGCACAACCAACAGTTAACCAAAGAGGATTACACGCCTACTTGACGTGTAAAATTCGGCCCCTTAATCTATACAAAACAGTCCATAAAAACAATCCACAATTTAATCAACAATAAGGGTAAAATGCGAAGCCTTTCAACACATTTCTACACCCTTAATCCTTAGGACTTTCATTAGCAACTACTACATTTAAACATGCATATTAGTGACTGAATTTCTAGCATTCGAACGCCACAAAACAGTCCCTAAACTGCATAACAATATTCATCAGTTTTATACATTTCTCGGTCAACAACTACAATTCAAAGCCCTTTTTCATAACTCTTTTTAATCCAATTTGTTACAACACTTAATATAATCCATTACAACTTGTTATAACAATATTTTCTTCAATTAATAACATGCAATCGGTGAAGCTAATAACGACAATAACCAACGAAATCCAACAACATCAAAACTGTCTCATTTTCGGCCCTAGCCCAAAAATTGTCCAAACACTTTTTATTATTAATTATTCTTAACACATGTTCATCTATTAACTATAACAACAAGTAATATTCAATTACCTCAAGATAAGGAAGATTTTTTACCTTTTTTTTTTGCCCAAAAACGTCCAAGCCAGTCCCATGGTTTTTGGCCCACAGTTTTCGTTTTGCTCCGCTTCTTCAAGATCCAATCACTCCCATGTATCCATTACAAGCTTATAACAAACTTCCCTTCTTGTTTCACTTCCAAAAAGTTGAAGAACAAGCCTAGGGTTTCAACTCAAGTTTCGGACCACAACTAAATTGGAGGATCTTTGGAGTGTTAACTTGACTTAGAACTTGATTATGGTTTTTAATCTTGGATAATAATCAACTCTTGTTCTTGGAATTTCCTTGGATTTTCGTGACTCAAGTCAAGGAGAGGAGAAAAGAGAAAGTTTTGGAAGATGAAAAATGTGAAATGAATCCAAGTTTTGCAACTCTATCTCTATATAGATATTTTGCCTTCAAGACAAGTGGATGAGGGACACGTGTCACCCTCCCATTGGCCAAAATTTCCACTTAAATAAAATATCTAAATATTTGTCCAAAATATCTTAAAATCGAAGGGCCCCACAAAATTGTGAAATTCTCGGTGGACCCTACATTATCAATTCCAATTCTTCGTAATTCAATACTAATCTCATAAATTCAATTAGAAGTATTAAACTCCGAGTTAATAATTTTTCTCTTCACATTTTCCCGAGAATCTTCCTTAAGAAAATGTAATAATTCTTTCCTTCCAAAATTCTAATCTTAAATCCTTAATCACATTCTCAATTAGCAACTCTGGTATTACGGGGTGTAACAACTATTTTGGAATTAGCCGACAAAGACTCATTTGTCACTTTTAGAGTCAAACTTGGCTAGATGGTCTCTATCATGTAAAATGTAACAAACACACTCAAATACATGAAAGTAACGCAAATTGGGTTTCTTTCCATTTAATAGCTCGTAAGGTGTCTTTTTTTTCCAGGCCTAAGATAGACTCTATTAGTTATGTGACTTGCAGTATTAAAGGCTTAAGCCCGAAAATGTTTTGACAATTTCTTAGAACTAAGCATGACTTTAGCCATCTCTTGTAAAGTCTTATTCTTCCTTTCTGCTACACCATTCTGCTGAGGAGTTTTGGGAGCAGAAAATTCATGGAAAATACTTTTTTCCTCACAAAATGTAGAGAACAGATTATTCTCAAACTCTTTTCCATGATCTGACCTAATTCAAAAAATGGAATAATGATACAAATTTCTTATCCTAGAGTGCAACCCTTTGAACATGGCAAAAGTTTGAGACTTTTCTTTCAAAAAGAATATCCATGAGTACCTGGAAAAGTCATCTACAATCACATATGAATACCTCATGCCTCCTAGGCTGTCTACCTTAATTGGACCCATAAGATCCATGTGCAAAAGCTGAAAGCAGTGAGACGTACCTGAATGTTGTCCGTCATTCTGGGCAACACTATGTGAGACACGGGTTTGCTTATCTTTTAGACAATCTTCACAAACCACTATTTTATCTTTAGGACTTAGTTTAGGGATGTCTCTTACTGCCTCAAAAATCTTTCAAGGTTATGGTAGTTGACATGTCCTAATTTTTTATGCCACAAGGTAGTGTCATCTGTCCTAACATTATTGCAAATCTCTTGTTCTCCAACAAGCTAGCAATTGTCGCATGTCCTTGTACCTGACATTACACAATGGTTAGCTTCATTTGTAACTATACAAACATACTTATTAAACTTTACCTCTAGATTGTCATCACACAATTGACTTATACTGACTAGGTTAGCCATTAATCCGTAAACATGTAAGACATTTTCCAAGGCAGGAACACTTAAGGTTCCTCTTCCTATGATTTTACTTTTGCTACCACCTCCATAAGTTACATTTCCTCCACTGAGTGACTCGTAGTTCTTTAGGCATTCATTTGTCCATGTCACGTGACGAGAACACCCACTGTCAAAGTACCAAGAACCTGAAATGTTAGTCCTTAAAGCAGTTATAGTAACATTACATCTCACATTCATTTCGAGCATCCAAACTTTCTTACAACATTTTCCTTTTCTGTAGTCAGGAATGTTGCTATGAGTGTTGTCCGAGATGTTGGACAGTCGTCTTGACAACATTCTACTCCTGGATTTCTGAAGTTTGTGACAATATGGTCTTATGTGCCCAGGAGAGTTACAATAATGGCACACAAACTTCATGTCGTTTGACGTGACTGGAATCTTTTCTTTCGATTCTTTTTCTTTTATAAATCCTATGCTCCCAGTTTTGTCAAATAGATTAGAGCATATTGCATTAAGAGAGTTCTTATACCTAATACCTGCTTGTGGTGGTTGACTAACACTTAAAATCTCATCCAGTTTGGAGGTACCTGTATTGAGCTTATGAAAGGTTGCTTCAGCTAGATCCAACTTTGCACTAATCTTACTGAATTCAAGATCCTTTTTGGTAAGTGTAACCTATAAGCGGGTTATTGTGTCTTTTAAACCTGCATTATCAAGAGTTAAAGATTTTACCTTTGAGTCAAGTTGCTTGGATTCTAGAATTAAGTCTTTATAAAGCTTTTGTAATTCCTTAATCATGTCGTCCTTGGTTTCAACTTGATCTTCAAAGTTAGTCTCACTACAAGAAATAATAATAGTAAAACAATTAACATCAGGATAGTTAAAATATTCATACCTTCCGGATGTTTCTGGACCTGTAGATGTCGTCGCTGATGTTGACGAAAATGTGGTGACATTTGGGACAACACTGTCGAGGCCATTTTCATCATCTGAAAGATACTATTCGTAAACAGTGGCCAGCATTGCTTGTGACTCTATTTCTTGATCTCTTGCTTCTTATTCTTCGTCGTCACTAAGAGAAACCCACAGACTTTTACCAAATTTTCTCAAGGTATTCGCACATTCATTGGCATAATGACCTCATCCTGAACAAGCATGACATTGCACAGATTCTCATTGTTTGGGATCAAATTTGGTTTAGTCTGAGTTGGTTCTCTTTAGTTGATTTTCTCTTTGTACTATAGGAAGAGAGTTAATGGACTTTTGATTGAAGCCTTGGTTTTGGTGCTCTTTAGATTTAAATTTATTTTTATCATTGTTGAACTTTCTTACCATCGAATTGAATTTTTGAGTAAGGAGGGCAACATTTGCACCATCACAAATTTCTTCAATATTTTCATCCTCTTCATCGACGTGACTCTCTAAGGATTTTGCTTGAAGTGCTATATCTTTGCTTTTATGTAATGCCATTTGATTCTCCATATTCATCTCATAAGTTTTGAGAATACTAATTAAAGTATGAAGGTTCATTGTAGCAAGATTGTGAACTTCTTCAATCACACATATCTTTATATTGAACTTTTCAGGAAGAGAACGAAGTGTTTTTTCCACAAGTTGATTGTTGGTTAACGGAGAACCAAGTACTTGACATTCATTAGATATGTCAATCAACTTTTCAAAATATGTTTTAATGTCCTCCGTCTCTTCCATACTTAAACGTTCATATTTACTTATGAGCATTTTAAGCTTCATTCGACGAACACTAGAGCTACATTCACAATGGGTTTGCAAAGTATCCCAAGCATCATTGGCCGTGGAGCAATTTTGAATGAGCTTGAACATGTAGAGATCAATACATCCAAAAATAACATTTAAGGTTTTTTCATTGAAATTTGCATTGTTGGTTTCTTCCACACTCCATTTGAATTCAGGCTTAACAAGAATATCACTTTCCTTATCCGGTGGTAGCATTGAAATAGTATATCCATTGGTAATAGATCTTCATGCTCTAACATCAATGTATTTGATATGAGAGCGTAGACGAATTTTCCAATAGGCATAATTTGATCCATCTAAAATAGGAAGTCTACCAATTGTTGAATTAGCCGGATCCATAGTTTATATAACAGGACAAAACACTTATTATGTCAATTGTTGGCTCTGATATCACTTGTTGGGTCCCGGGGGTAATACTATGAAATAATTAAAGATCAAACCGAACGTAAAACAATTCGTATGCTGAAACAGTTTGCAAATATCGTTGACAATGTCGTCTGACACAAGTGACGACACTTAGATAAAAATAGAAAAAATCTTTGAAGAGTAAAATGCAGTGGATATAATAAATAACACAAAAGTTTAAATTTACATAGGCTATATATTAATATAACCTATGACGGTCAGTGACCGAAAGTATTATATATATATATATATATATATATATATATATATATATATATATACACACACAATTGAATATATTTCTTCTTTTACAATTTTACAAAATAATACAAAAGGAATAAAAAGGTTTAAGTCGCAGATGACTTATGCCTGAAAAATCTACCTAAATAGATATAGACAACATCTCATTCCAATTGCTTTAATAAACAACAAATCTGGAATCTAAGCAGCAATTATAATGTTGGACATAATGTCGTCGAAAAGCTCAGGCAACACAGTTGATCCAGTATTCAGATCGTGATTTTTTTAGAGCTCTCTCTGATATATTTCTTTTCGATTTTCTGGATATTGATTTCTTGGTGTGACCTCTCTATTTATAGTAGAGAGTTCCCTTGAAAGACTCATCAATCGGTTGTGGAGGTTGAGCTAAAAATGGACAGTTTGCGGCAGATGATTTATGAGTAAAACTCTCAACAACTTTGACTTGTTTTTCACTCTACTTATTCCCCAAGCTTTGACTATTTCTCCCACATTTTTAATCTGCTCCAAAGCTCCTTGCCAGATCACTTTACCATCGTGGTAACCATCCCACGAGATTAGCTCTAGTCCATAAAGTAAGGGCAAAACTGTTATCAGAATGTTGGTCCGAATGTTATGACATTTGTTCCAACATTTTCTGATTTTAACATAATACTGAAAATGATATGTTAGGTAAAATGTCATAACATCAAACCCAACATTAACAAAAATAAACAAATCCAAGCACACAACGTGTCCCAAACTTGAACAAATACTTAAATTCTGCAGCAATTCTAAAGATCAACACAATCAAACCTGTTATCTAAAATGAAAGCAACAACAAACGAGAAATAATAAACAGTAAACACCTATTACAAGAACTAGGAAAATGAAGAACAAAATATTTCAACCAAAAATTAATCTTAACTTAGAACTGTAAACAAGAACCAACACTTGAACTGAAATTACTTGCTGAGACGAGTGATATCACTCTGTCTTTAAGATAAAATTGCCCCATATATATCCTTTTACGTTCTTAGGCAATAGTCTCCCAAGATAAACAACTACTAACACTTGAGCAAATGAAATTCAAGTGTTTCTCTTAAATAACGTTTCTAGGCAATAGTCTCCCAAGATAAAACAACTACTAATACTTGAGCAAAGAAAATTCAAGTGTTTCTCTTGAATAACTTTTAGTATTGAAAGAATGTTATAGAGGAAGAAGTTTTCAGAATTTTTGCAAGTGTTTTTCAATTGAGCCAAAGGCCTCAATTTATAATGTGTAAGATTTGTCCATTCAAGTGCCAAGTAATGGCATTGAATCACACATGTTATGGCAATGAATTGCCCAATTAATGGCACCAATTTATCAGCCAAATAATTGTGGAACGAATGCCATTGAGGACAACCCAAATGTCTCAAAAATCATATTTTTGTTTCAGACTTTATGCGTGGGTAGCGTCGCGACTCCTGTGACTCGGGACCGAATTAACGTCGCGGCTCGCCTCGGAGGCGCCGCGACGCTAATTCGGCTCCGCGGCCCTTTCCGACTCGTTCAAGTCTTTTACACTATGCACACTTCTTTCTTCATTCACCAACGTGGAATATCTATCATTTGACCAACGACCGTCCATCATTCTATGTCTCAAACATTTTACTTATGTACCAATATCATATTATTAATGGTTCGGAGAATACTTTCGGCTTTTCCATTTTGAGGGGAGGTGTGAGGGCACGAGAAACGAAATATCATGCCATTAGCCACACAAAATTTATGAAATATGAAATTATTAAACTCTCGATCATTATCACATTGAAACGATTTTATGTCTTTTTCAAATTACGTTTTAACCAGTGTACGAAACTCAATAAATTTGGACAACACTTGAGATTTGAGTTTGAGTGGATAGACCCAAAGAAAGTAAGAGAAATCATCAAAAAATACCAGATAGTATTTGTGGCATAAGTGCTAGTTATGGGAGATGTCCATAAATCAGCGTAGATAATATCAAAGAGAGAGAAAGTAGTACTCATAGAAGCCGTAAATGGTAGTCTAACATGTTTCCCTAACTGACACGAGGAGAAACTATGAGAAAGGTTCCCTTTGTTACATTGGATTAAATTTCGATTTCTAAGAGAATAAAAAATAAGAGAACCCGGATGACCAAGTCTATTATGCCACGTAGAGAGAGATATGACTGTTAAAACGGTGGGAGGAGTGACACTAGCAGCGGATGTGGGTAGGAATAGATATGGGTCCCCCTCACTATTGCATCTCGTAAGAAATTTTTTTCGGTACGGAGGTCCGTTACAGAAAATACAACCGGGTCAAAATTAATTTAGATAGAAATATAGAATTATCATTGGCAAATTTTCTAACAGAAATTAGATTTTTGATGATGTTTGGGGGCATAAAGGACGTTTTTAAGAGAGAAGTGGGGATGCGGTGGTGGGGTAAGGGTGTGGCCAAATCCTTGAATTGGAATGCGATGACCACTACCGACCATAATAGATTGTAGAGTTGGTAACTGACGCAGTTGAGGAAGATTACCTGAATTATTGGTGAGATGAGACGTGACACATGTATCCATATACCCCGCATTATCAGGTTGTTGACGGGTCAAGGAAGCCATTGATTTGTTCTCGGGTAAAGAACAAAATTTTAATTATTTTCGAGTAAAGGACAAAAAGAGAGAAAAGTTTTCTTGGTAAAGGAAAAACGCAGAAGGCAGAAAGACCCCTCACTTTTGTCTTCGGTTAAACCACAATTGACAGAAAAGGCAAAAACCACTTTTGTCTCCGATTAATAAACGAAGTCGCAGAAACCGAGGGAAAAGAAAACACACAAATTGGTTCTCGGCACAAAGACCAAGACTCGTTCTCGGGTAATGCAGAAAACAAGCAGACTAACACTTATAAACTTGAAAAAAGAAAATGGGACACATATAATGATGTCCTCGGGTAATGTAGATAGAGAGAGGACCAACATGATGTCCTCGGGAAGGGAAGAGAGAACAGAGAGAGAAAACATTGTTGGTCTGTGGCAGCCGCCGGTTGTTGCAGAAATTTGTAAGATTATATTAATCTATCTTGGGAAGTCTTTTTCATTAATACAAATATATATAGTGTGTACAATGGGAATCTTATTACAATAAGGATCATATATTTACCATAATTATACAATATTAAATATGACTTAATAATACACATTATACACTTAACATGTTCCGAAGGCAAAGACATACAGGGAAAAGCATTGTTAAGGAGATAATTCAAGTAGTGCATCATAAAGAATGTGGTTCAGTGAAGATTGCCAAATGATTGGAGAATCACAATTTTTATCCATGATAGTAGTAGAAATTAGCATAGACCGTTGTTGTTAGTAAGATGTAGCCCCTTTGTTTTCTGTAGAGAAGTTGTAATTGAAGTACTGGGGCTTGATGTGCAGTACTCGGTTCTTATTACTGATTTGTATTGCCATATCCATTTTGGTAATAAATTTTTATTTACCAAAAAAAAAAAAGATATAACTTTATCCAATGTTAATTATCATTTAACAATCCCACATAAATAAAATATGCATACATTATCAGTGAATTTATATATTATTTTATGTAAAATATAAAATGAAATAATTAATACATAGACAAATAATTAAACTACTAACAACCAAGCACCACTTAAAATACACAAACTCTTGAATATTCCGTCCGTCTCAATTTAAGTGTCTTAATTTGATTTAACACATAATTTAAAAAATAATTTTTTTTTGAATTTTATGGTCTTAAATTAAAAGAGACACTCTCTTTTTGTGAGACGGACAAAAAAGAAAATTAAACTTAATTTAGGACGAAAGGAGTATATATTAATATTTCGCTTATCTATAAACGATATTTTTTAGTCAAACACTGAAAATTATATTATTAAGATTGAGTAGTTATCTAGAGGGATCGGCCTGTTGGCCGAAGATCGAGTTTGAAGCCTTCAGGTTGCAAGTTCGATCCCCTCTGGATATGTTTTCCGGGGCATATGTCTCGTATTAAAGCCTGATAATTTAACCGCGCGGACATGTTGCAGTGTGGGATGATCCTCCCCTCCTCCTTCCTCCCGCTCTGCAGGCCTCTTGGCAGTGGGATGTAAATCGAGGATATGCGCGAGTGCGCACTGAGAGACCAACGAGACACGAACCCAAAGAACAACCCTCGCAATATTTCAAAGAAACTATTATTCTGCACGCTCAAACCCGCGACGTCGGGTGGTTATACCCAATCACCTTGACACCTGCCAACGACTTCATTTCTAAGTATACAAAGTGATGAAAAATGTGTCACACCTCACACAAATTTCCCAACTGTGTCTGTGCTGTTTGCGAGCAAGTCTTCTCTATTTCTTTCCTGAGATCTAGAGAGTAAAACCCCTAAATGGCGGAAGAGAAAGATGCCACTTGTGTACCACTTAGTCAAGCCGAAGAAGATCTTGAAGACCCCATCAAATCACCTTCTTCTTCCCCTAATTCTTCTACCCGAAAGGTCAGTTTTTTTTTAAGAACTTTCGGGGGTTAAGTTCTGCGTACACTCTAACCCACCCAAACTCACCTGGTGGAATAATACTGGGTATGTTGTTGTTGTTGTTAGTGAAAATTTACTCTTGCCCATAAATCAAATGGAAATAATAAAGAAAAGGGAAAATGGGGTTGTAATTATTTGAAGATGTCTCTTTTTTTTGGTTGTTCGAGTAATTTGTGATGTTTTAGTGGGAATTTTTGCCCGTAAATTAAAGAAAGATAGCCCCGTGCACGAAACATCTGTACTCATAAATCAAATGGAGATAATAAAGAAAAGGGTAAATTAAGAAATAGGGAAAATGGGTATTCGTGTTTGCTATTGGAAGTGTATTCTTGTTGATGAGTATTGAATTTAATGGCTGTCGTGTATTTTTTTGATGTTTTAGAGGGAATTTACTCTTGCCCATAAATCAAATGTAGATAATAAAGAAAAGGGGAAATACAGAAAACAAGAAAAAGGGAAAATGGGTATTCATGTTTGCTATAGCAAGTGTATTCTTGTTGCTAAGTATTGATTTTGAACATATGGGAAATAGATAAGGAATAGAAAAGAATGGGAAATGGGTACTTGTTTTTGCTGCAGATGGACATTCTTGTTGAGAAGTATTGAGTTTCGATATTTTATTTTTTGGGATCAAATGGTAGCATATATTTACAATATGTGACGAATTTGGATAGCCGGCAACTCTTATGCATGTGGAGAATACTGATATAGAATGTTCAACAGGAATTTATTCTTCAAATGGGATTTTGATTTCTTTTCATATTATCTGCTCAAGTATAATGTGGTGAATGAGGTACTTACTTACTTACTTGGATGTGGGGTTATATGACTGAAAATGTAGGAAATGGGCATTGTTGCAGCTAAATGTTAATTTTGATATCATCAAACTCATAGATTTTGTGCATCTTATCTACTTATGGGAAATAGAGTTGGTAAGTTGGGTTGGGGTAAAACTGATTGATTTAGCACCAGCCCTATGCACACCAAACATACATTATTGTGTTCTGGGTTTGAAATTGAGTCAGGATTAAATGTTTAAAGGCCAAATACATGTGCGGGCCCCTTAAACTTGTTCAAATTTTCAGTTAGACACTTGTCGTACCTATTGAACACCTAAAATTGAGTTAAACTATATCAATTTGACCCACATTGCTGACACGACACAGAAAGTGTATTACACCTATTCTAAGCGCGTGGGAGGCAATGTCTTTTCTATTTAATTTTTTCCTCTCCTCTTTTTCATTCTCTCCTGCGCGCCACCTTCTACACGTCCACCACCACCAGTTTGTGGATGTCTACATCTTTTGACGAAAGCCTCCACCAATTTCCACCTGGAAATATATTTCGGACAAATTCAATCCATTTCATAAGCTTCTCTGTCAACCCCCGGAAAATCCATTAATCGAAGCCGAACTCATTGGTGAAATGCACCGAAATCGCTGGTTTATCGAATGGTTAGATAGAGAGAATTGGATTTTGGGTCAAATTGAGACTTTTTGAAAAGAATGTTCTCTGGTTTTGCCTATTTTGTAGAGAATATTCAATTCTTACTCGAGGTTGAAATTGCACACTTGACAGAAGCAATGCCATAGCAATAGTGATATATTAACAGAGCAGAGGGGTGGTTGCGGTTTGAATTTTAAATAACTTATGCCGTAGGGCATAATTATACTTTCACTTCTGTATAAAAAAGAAAATAACAAACTTTGTGCATGAGAAGGCAATTAATTGTTTCCTACATCTTACTTGTGCCCGACTAGGCAAAAGTAAGATGTAAAATTCTTTCCTCTGTTGTTTTTCATTTCTTTTTTATTAAATTGATATCTTCGTAGTTGAGATAATTTAAAAAAAATCAAAGTAGGTGAAATAGATTAAATGTGTTCTCCAATAGTTGTCTAGCATAAACATTGAACAAAAATCAACCACTTTTTTTTTTTTAATCCAGTGTTATAGCTTGTGCCTCGAGTGACAAAAACATAAAAGTTTTGCCGTATAGGGTAAAACTTGGTATCTGAAAGACTACGACCCGGAAAGTTTAAACAACTTATGCGGTAGGGCATAAGTGTAGTATACTCTCCTATGCTGTTTTTCATTTCTTTTTTATTAAGAACAAACTTGTGTATGAAAAGACAATTAATTGTTTTCTACATCCTACTTGTGCCTGACTAGGCAAAACATAACAAACTTCATTAATAGTATTAAAAAACATAAATCCATACAAAAATGATCATATACTATGGGGATCATAAATAGCAAAAAAAGATCCTATACTATGAGGATCAGAAATAACAAAAAAAATCCTATACTATGAGGATCAAACATCTAATACATAAAAAAACAAAAAAAAGCTAATCTATACACATAATCTCCGACTTCTTGGTAATGGCGAAACCTATACTATCAATGTTGTGAACAAATTTAAAACTAAAAGTATCTCCTTCCTTCAGGCAATTCATAGCAAGAAACCATCTCCAGATAGCTCAAACTTGAAGTCCAATAGAGTACACATACCAGTAAACTCAAGAAGTATTAAGACAAAATACATGTCTTGCAGAAATTTATTCTTCTCGACGAACTGCTGAAGCGATGAGCCCCAAATCCCTTTATGATAATCTTGAAGAATAACCATAATCCCAGGTCTGGTCTATTCAGAAAAAATAAGTTTTAATGGAGTGCAAGTAATCGGCGGGCAAGGAATTAATGGAAAGAAGAGGAAGAAGTCTCTTTGAAATGATTTTTTTCTAAAACATTTTAAGTGATAGGATCATTTTTTTCTTTTTGTTATTTATGATCCTCATGGTATTGGATCATTTTTTAGGATACAGATTAGGGTAGAAGATTAATAAGTAGTTGAGTGTTGTCCTACTTATCCCTCATACTAGTAGTCACAGTGTTATTCTTGTAGTTCCTTGTTTTTCAATTTATGTTACTATTTGTTGTTTCTTGTACTTCAATTACTATATTATTTTGTGGTAGTTACGATTTCTTTTTTTTTTTCCGGTCAGCTTTATCTTGCTTTTTATAGTATTTATCCTTGACTTTTGTATCGTATTTGTGTTTGAATTGCTTGTTCTTGAACCGAGGGTCTACAGGAAACAATCTCTGCCTCCCAAGATAGGGGTAAGGTATGTGTATACTCTATCCTCCCCAGACCCCACTTTGTGGGATTTCACTGGGTATGTTGTTGTATAGTATAGGATCATTTTTGTACGGATTTCTGTTTTTCAATATTATTAATGAAGTTTTGTTATGTTTTTCCTAGTTAGACACGAGTAAGATGTAGGAAACAATTAATTTCCTTCTCAGATACAAGTTTGTTCTTAACAAAAAAGAGATGAAAAGCAACAGAGGAAAGAATATACTTATGCCCTACGACATAATTTGTTTAAACATACATTATTGTGTTCTGGGTTTAAAATTGATACACTTGAGCTGTATATTCTCTAATCCTTTTAATACCAACTGTAGGCAGATATATTTTTGTCTGGAACTTTTTGTGCTTTTTTGTGTATGTATAGTGAGAATCTTATGAAAAGGGACATATTTAAGCATTACTCTCTATATATATTCCTGCAGGCAGTTTACTTGCGTATATCTTAATAGTTTTTCACACACCTTTTTCAGGCTTGCTGTTATTTTCTTCAAAGCTGGGTATCTAAGAAGTTTATGACTGGATGGTAATTGATTTTCTCTTCCGTTGATTTACCAATTTTAATAGGTTTTGCAATCTTTCAAACCCTAACCACCCCAAAATTTGAAATTGCAGTGTGGTTCTCTTCCCTGTAGCAGTTACATTCTTTGTGACGTGGTGGTTTATTCAGTTTGTTGATGGTTTCTTCAGTCCGCTATATGAACAACTTGGCATTGACATATTTGGTATGTTCAATTTTCCACTTTCCAAAAATTTGATAGCTGCATCTAGTTTTCTTTTTTAAGGTGGTTTATCCAGCTTCTTGATACTTAGTAGTTCAGTACTCCTACATATATTCATTTTCAGATATTTTATCATTCTGCATAGTTGCGACTCCACAAGATAATATTGCATTTTTCTTTGTATTTGAACTTATCAGCTGCATAGATCTCCTTGTAAAAATGTAAAAAGTAACTTTCTCCTTGTGTCAAAGCGATAAGTAACAAAATGATTTACAAACTCTTGTTACTTACTGTGGTGAAAAAGTCGGAGCAATATGAGAAAGGAGAAGCTTTGATGATTATATTTTTTTGTCCCGTCTTCGGGTGTTCTTCTCAATTTGATTATTTTCGTTTCATACTAGTAGATATGGGAGCCTTGGAGTAACTGGTAAAATTGCTGCCATGTGACCAAGAGGTCACGGGTTTAAGTTGTGGAAACAACCTCGAGAGGATGCGTACAATAGACCCTTGTGGTCCGGCCCTTCTCCGGATTCCGCGCATAGCGGGAGCTTAGTGCACCGGGATGCCCTTTTTACTAGCAGATATGGGAGTAAAGTTTTGTTTCTGGTAACTGAGGATTTCATACGACGGCTTCAAAAGGATATTGCTTTGAGCATACAACCAACTATATTCAGCAATATAAGTCTAAGACGTGGTTGACCTATCATAACTAGAAGTATAAGGAATGAATAACCTCTGATTAATTGTGCTTGCTCTCCTCTTTTCCCCTCAATACCATGTTAGATTTAAGACTGATCCGATGACATAGCATTACAACAACAACAACTACAATTACGCCGCAGTCCCAAACAAGGAGTCGGTTGTATGAATCCCCATTTCTTCATTGAAGCTCATATCATATCATCATCATACTAAATAAAACAAAAGTGAAAATACATTAAGACATATATAAATAATAATAATAATAGTAAAAGTTCTCTAACAAGTCTAAAACCTATCCTCAACTAGTAGCTATCGTCTGAGTGGATTTTTTTCTAAAATTGTGCCGTATCTTTAGCCTGCATTGATACCAAGCATTTGCAGGTCTTGTGAGACAACTTCCTTCCATGTGATTTTTAGGTCTACCCCGTTCTCTTTTAACACCTTCACTTACCATAGTTTCACATCTACGGACCGGTGCATCTGTAGGTCGACACGGAGCATGCCAAACCATCTCAAACGACCTTCTCACATTTTTTCCTCTATGTGTGCTACTTGCACCATGACATAACATTGTGTTGGCATTATTTTATCTAAAAAGAGAATAAAATAAAACCTTGTGTTTAGTCATTATCCTGCTGTTCCTGCTGATCAACTGAGGAGAGCATGGTTTGAATTGCCAAAAATTATTCTGACTAATTTATGAATTGCGTTGGTTTTAGAACTGTGATGTTTATATCAGTGTATATGTAAAATACACTATTCTTTTCCTGAGTTGTAAATGCCTCACTTGTGAAGAAGCAGTTGATGCCTATTTGATGTCATCGTATACATTCAAACCTCTTCATGATGGCGTCGTTTGTCCCAATATTTTTTGGCTGTTATAGCGAAATGCTGTTATATAGAACATACAATATAACATAACGTATTAACATGAAAATCGGTTGCAAAGAAAACTTGGCCGTAATAATGAAATGTTATTATAGAGAATGGCTATTATAGAGAGGTCTGTATCTAATATTTCATCACTCGTCATGTTTGGAGGTGATGGAGGTAGCATGTTTTTGATGGTCCATTGTGTTATGGCTCATCTTTCCATGTTATATACACGATCAATTAATCTCATGTTTCCATGGCATGGCTTATGTGTTACCCACTACCTTCCTTGTATTAAATGTTAAGTCCATTATATATTGGCCAGATTTCTGACCTTTGAGACATTTGTTGGTGCAGGACTAGGATTTGTTACATCACTTGTTTTTGTGTTCTTAGTTGGAGTTTTCGTTTCGTCTTGGCTGGGTGCTGCTGTTTTCTGGATTGGGGAATGGATTATTAAGCGAATGCCATTTGTCAGACACTTGTACTCGGCCTCAAAGCAGATTAGTTCTGCAGTATCTCCAGGTAAAGCTACAGATTTTCTTCTTCTGAAGAGAAGACATAGGAAATGAAATGTTTGTTATGGGACACGGCAAGGAGTAGTGAAAATATCTAATTCAATTCCCGACCCATGTCTTGCTACTATCATCCTGAAGCAGAAAGGCAGGGTGGGGGTATTGGGTTATTTCAGTAAAGATTGTGGAGAACTGCCTTATCTTTAATAGTTTACAGAATATGGTACTATCACTTTCTTCTTTTCATCATGAAAAGGTAGATAGCAAAAGAAAATAGAAAGGATACAACCAAGAAAGATAATACATCAACTTTGTGCTTTGAAGACTAAATAAATATTTTATTTTGAGAGTTGAGGTTGCTTCATGGAGTATTTTGAGTTTGCTGTAGTTTCTTTATACTTTTTGTTCATTCATACTGATTTTTCATTCATTATAATCTACAGACCAAAACACAACTGCTTTTAAGGAAGTGGCAATCATTCGCCATCCCCGTGTGGGTGAATATGCCTTTGGTTTTATAACATCATCAGTTACACTTCAGGTATTTCTTTGCTGTAGCAACTTTTCCCTTATCTTAACATACTGTTATAGGGAAAACCATCTTCATTATCACTTTCAGAAATGCGTATTATCTTTTGCTACTGCACAAATAGACTAGAAAAGCTGTTAATTTGAGTTTCTCCTTAGCTTAAATTCTGTGTCAATTTCTTTATATTCTCTAAATGGGACCTAATTTTCTCACTAGGTTTCACTGGGATATATATTTTCCCTTCTTGCTTGTAGTGACTCTTAAATGCTGAATGCCTTTCATTTGGTAAATGCTGAATGTACTATTGATGTGCATAACTTCTTACACATGAGCTACTGGCATTTAAAAAAAATAAGCTCCTCATATTCTCTCTCTCGGGTGGTGTGTAGAGATGAATGATTAGAAGCAGAAAGAACGACTAAAATAGAACACAGAAAAGAACATTCTATTATTTTGTTGGCTGGTATCAATATTCAACATTGACTCTTTTAATTCTGGATGGCAGACAGATGAAGGGGATGAAGAATTGTGTAGTGTTTTTGTCCCTACAAACCATTTGTACATTGGTGATGTACTCCTCGTTAACGCCAATGATGTTATAAGACCAAATATGTCCATCCGTGAAGGCATTGGTACGTCTCTGGTTTTTGCTAACTTATCCTTTAAAATGTAACTCCTTGTTTAGACTAGTAGAATGGTGACTTGTCGAAGCATGCATCTTATTTGACAATGTCTTTAGTTTAGTAAGTTGTCTAACTTGCTAAAATTAACCAACATAAGCTTATCCATGGTAAGGCTATGTCATCAAGCTACTAGTAAGGCTATTTCCAAATGCTTCAAATGAAATTCGGGTTTGTTTAGAAACTGTTTTCAAGTGTTACTAACAGTGAAGCCAAAAAATGCAGAGATCATCGTTTCTGGAGGAATGACCATGCCTCAAAGGATCTCTCATGTGGCAAGAGTTGCGCGACAAAGTGAAAGAATTCCACTGAACAGAATTAAGTAATAGTGGTGATGAACATGACAACGTAGGACTGTTTGTAATTAGTTAAGGAGGAAAAGATAATATATACATTGCTGTAATTCTCTCGATCGCCCAGATGCTCTTATATGTTGTTGTTATATCTTTGTTCTTAAGTTGCTGTTAAGTTCTTGTTAAAGGTTTAAATTCCTAACCACCTTAAAGAAGTTAACAGGCTTTTAGCATAATAACAGCTGAAAGTGTTGTTTTTAAGCTACAAAATACGAGAGTCGAAATTTCCTAATACATTAAGCATGAGATATTGAGTTCACGATTATTCACATCTTCAACATGTATTATCATTAATCATGGGCATGAGATTGTTTACGGATGCATACGAGCTATAAAACTAAAATAACCTAGTGCATTTATTTTCGCCTACGAGTTACTATAGTATTACATTTAGTCAATTCTAAATATTATTACAACGATTCATTAGTACTAAAAATCAACAACACTAGTTATATCTATTCTTTAATATAATCCTCCACATTGTGTGAATAATCTCTTCCAGTCGATCATGCATTTTCCGATTATCTGAATTAAATGAGGTTAAATTTATAAAAATAAAAAATATGGTGTTAAATTTAAAAAGTAAAAGACAAAAGTAACAACAAAAAATAAAAGTAAAGAAAGTGAAAACAAGATTTTGATTGTCTTTCAAATTCCAAATAAAATTTGAAGTTGTATTTAAATTTTTTATGGTCAAACACAAATTTTTGAAAAAAGTAAAAAAAGAAAAAGAATAATATATATGACATAACGGAAAATGAATAATAAAATCAAAAAATCAATACTTAATTATATTACATATTTCATACATTCACTGTTACAAGTAATGGTAACAGTACTATGATACATAATAATAATAATAATAATTATAATACTCAGTACATATATTCACTGCATTTATAACATTCCATATTATTATAACAACTTCTCTCTTTAGGCAAATAAATAAAATAAAAAAGAAAGCTTCTTTAGTTCTCTTCTCTTCCTTATTCTTCTCATCACCCACATACAACAACATACTCAGTGCAATCCACAACGTGGAATTTGGGGAGGATAAAATGTACACATACCTTACCTCTATCTTTAGTAGAGCGACTGTTTCCGAGAGACTCTCGACTCAGAAAAAGAAAAACATAAGAAAAAACTAGTAAGTAGGATCTGCTCACGCGGTTTAATTTCCCTTTTTTTTTTTCAAATTACGCATTTTTTATTCTCATTATATTTTCTGTTTTCATTTTCTCAATAATTTTCCTTTTGTTGTCCCTATGTAACACACAATTGTTGTTGCATATAACACACAAAAAGTATAACATGAATTCCCACACTACACACTCAAATTGTGACACCCTTTTTAAAAAATTCCCAAGAAACCAGCCAATACAACTTCATAGAAACAAGTGTAAGTTATAAAGAAGATAAGGAAAGCAAAGTTATAAGACTACAAAACTTTCTTCTTTTCTCTCTTAACTGTGTTTTCTGTGTTTTGGTAGTTTGTTATCCGCATTTAAGTTCAAATATATCTGAATTTGTGCAGGGTAGAGCCCATTTTTTAAAAAGCCCTATCTTTTTGTTTTGTCAAACACCCCATTGTTGATTTCTTGATTTTTGTGGGTATATATAGCTTTAATTGCTACCAACTCTTTGTGGGAACATAGTACCATTACAACAATTTGGGGCCCACACTCTCACTTTCTTCTTTACAAGAGAGGAGTAATTGCTTACGGTTAAGCATCTTTACAAGAGAGGAGTAATTGCTTACGGTTAAGCAGTGAGCCTCACAGGCCTCGACCCATCCGTGTACATAGAATGTTTATAGTATATTTGTATATTAGACTTGTATAATAATTAGTCTTGTAGTCTTACTATAATTGTATGATTAACCTCCATATATAATAAAGATTTATAAGTAGAATATGAAGATGATCTTCGCGAGAAATCGAGACTTGGTGTGATTGGATAAATATCCCCCTACTGTAACACCTCATGAGAGGACTCCCCGTCTTGACATCCTTCACAGAAAATCCAAACGGATCAAAATCAATAGAAACTCAATTATAAGTGGTGAATTTACGGACATACACCAAATTTTTAATTAGTTTTGGGGCATGAAGGTATTTTTCAAGTCAAGTGGTGGATGAGGAGGGGACAAAGATTTATGACCATAACCCTAATTGGAATTGAATTGCCATTACCAACTGTCACGCCCTTTTTCGACCGCGACATTTTCTAAAGCGAGCCCTGCTTAGAAAAAGTGTTAGAAAATAAACAAAAGTGTTAAAAGTTAAAAGGGTGCTAAAATATGAGAGGATGCTAAAAAGGTGCTAAAAGTGCAAAAAGGGTTGCTAGAATGCTAAAGTAAAAAGGTGCTAGAATTGCAAAAAATGCTAAAGGGTTCGCGGGAGTCGCCACCTAATTAGTTTGGGTGAATTAGGACACCTAAATGTTTAACTAGTTTAAAGTAAAACATTAACTCCATTTTATGGTCTGCTAACTTAATGAGATTCCGGGCAAGGGCTCTTTATTAATCTAGAGGGAAGGGGTTAGGCACCCTCTAAGATCCGCTAACTTGCGGTTGTCCTGCCAAATCTAGGGTAATTATTATGCCAAGGTGCGATGCATGTTTTGAAAATATTTGAAGAGAAAGATGATGCAAGTGTCTATAAAAGGGATGCATTTTGATAAAGATTTATAAGACTTGTGTTCTAAAAATACATGTAAGGTTTAAAAGTATTCATCTATTTTTATTTATAAATAAGTGATGCAAAGTTGATTTATAGACTAAATGTATGCATTTACTGGAAAATTTGATTTTTTATAGGTGGCATAGTGCAAAGGACGATTATCATTTGGCAAAGTTTAGTTATGCGTGGCAAACCTAAAATAATTAACTTAAAGGGAAGCAAATTTCTAGTATCCAACTACTCGCTAATTTATTGATTTAAGATTTAACTATTCTAAGTGTTCTAATAATTAATGTAGCGTTAGACAATTAATTACAACAAATGAATGAGGGCGGGATAGAAAACCAATAAAGGCGACTCGAAGGAGTGGCGATGTGATTCCGCCTATAGTTTGGAATTTCTGATGCAGATAGCAAGATACACACGAATGCGGGTGAATGCAAATCTTCAATTGATTGAAGGCATAATGAGTCTCGCTATGAGACTCCTCCTTTTGCTCTGATGCATTTCATGTAGATAAAGAAGAAGATAAGGATTAGTATGCGTGCAATTATTATGACAATAATGAATAGGCATTTTAACATAAAACTCATATATTTGTATTCAAATTGGTGTTGTGATTATGCTGCAGGGTGAGAAATAGGCAGAATAGGCTTAGTCCAAACAATTATAAAAAAAACAAATGAGCGAACTGTTAACTTAGGCCTAATCACAAGGTATGCAAATAAGTCAAGCTCAATTAAATAACACGAGTGTTGAAATAAGTCAAGCTCGATTAAGTATTCTTCACATAGGAGACAAAATGTTCATAAGGCAAACTCAAGTAAGTTCGACTCAGCGGTGAAATTTGGATGATCGTGCCTATCAAGATATCGATATATCTGTTGACATATAACAGTGCGTGCGGTGGTATACCTTGAAACATATTACAACATATATAACGATTCGCATAGGAAGCGTAAGAAAACGAAGCGGTCGGACCACGGCGAGGCGAAGATATTCATGGATATCTTAAGTAAGAATAAGCGATTAAGAAGTTAAGCAAAATGAAACAATCGAAGAATTTCATATTATTATAGATGTTACCACACGCTTAAGGCATATCGGCGAACCGAAGTCTTTGAGATGTCGGGTAGTGCGTCGAGTAAGGCATTACGGGTGGCGATCTCTATAATGTTAAGTGTAAAGTTGACATGTTTATCATGATGTTGGGACCTGATGCCGGGATAGCCTCAGGAGACTGAAACCAACTTAAGCGAGGCACAAATTGAACAACACTGGGGCATACATGACTTCGTATTAGGCTTAACATCGAACAACGTATGCGTATTCTAAAGCGTGTATAGATTAGATTATTATATTAGTATGCAATGATATTTGAACTAGCACCGACATCTTAAGTAGTATCGATATACCTAAGTGCGGACAAATCATCTATCCTTAATGGCCTCGATCACCTACGACTTTGAGTAATTTTTAACCACAAGTAGGCTTTCGCACGATCTTAGACAACTTTCGGGCATCCCAATCGTATATCATATTATCTAATCGATCAATACTTCGATTAACAACATCATATCGATGAGCACATCAATCTAACTAACACGTTTAATCACACAAACACACGATAGTACAAAATGAAATGAGAGGAATTTAAGTTTACCTTCTCCGCAATGGCCGAAGCGTGTCAGTCGTCGACTCTCGGGTTTTGGTTTTGCGATGCGGATGAAAGGGAGAAGGTTTACTCGTTGATTTTTTTGGTGGAATTAAGAGAAGGGTTCGTGATGCCCACTGTTTCGCTAAGCTCGGTTGTTGGCTACTCTCTTGGTCCGTCGATTGCTGCAGACTCAGCTCTGTTCTCTGAGCTCTCGTCTCTATTGTGCTCACGCCTATGTTCGACCTCCTCTTTTGTTCTATTGTGTGCTTATATAGCCTAACCACAGGTTCTAATATTGGTAGCAATTAGAAGTGATTCTAGGTGAGATTTGAAAAGATTTTAGTGCGATTAGTCTTGATTCGTATTGATTTACTCTTGATTCGAATGGGTTACGATTTGAGGATTTGGTTATCAATGGCAAGAAATCGTTTGCTGCGCTTGCATGGGAAAGGAAGGTCCGGATTCTCGGCGAAATCGGTGAGAGTCTTGGTGGTCATTGTTAGGGTTTCGTGAGAAATGGCAGTGCGGGAGGCGAAATGAAGAAGATTTGAGTGTGGGGTGATGGGCTGATAAGTTAAGGGTGAAGTGAAGGTGAGGCGTGCAGGTGAGAGGAAATAAGAGGCGGTGGGCGTGACTTTTGGGCTACGGTACTGGGCTGGGGTGATTTAAATTGGGTATTAGTTAGTTTTAGGCTAGTTAATTAATTAGCTAATTAATTCTAGGCAAGTGTATTAATTAATTAGTGATAACTTAAATTAACAAATGTGATTAAATTACTTAGGTGCTTTATCAATCTAATTGTTATAATAAATGCGGGCGTGTTATTTAGTTAGTGCTTAATATTTTAAAATACGGCGCTATTAAAATCTTATTATTGTGCATTATTGCGATGTTAAATTAAAATTAAAATTGAGTTTAGATTAAAATACTTAAATGCTAAATGCAAGTGTGATGTTTAAAGCTTTTATAAATGCGGCTATTAGATTAAAAATGATTTTAAATTACAAATGATTATGAAATTCTCTTGCGTATTACTAAACGCGGCTATGCTACTTGACGCGACGTCCTTGCTAAACTATTTATTTTATGTATTTATTATTAACGACAGGGCTTAAAATTAATTAATGCGGGCGCGGGACTCTAAGTGCTTAATACTCTACGTGATTAAATTATTTATTTATGCCTGTATTTATGTTTTATTCGCTGCATTTTATTATAAAAATCCCTAAAAATTATTTTACAAAATTAGTGTAATTTTATAGTTAATGGTGGGCGGGAGGGTCAAAATTGGGTGTCAGCAATGTCCTCTTTGTATGGAGATGATGGAAGAGTCTTGGACAAAGGCGTTGACTCATGCCAATTTTG
This sequence comes from Przewalskia tangutica, assembly GCA_029844215.1. Taxonomy (NCBI): domain Eukaryota; kingdom Viridiplantae; phylum Streptophyta; class Magnoliopsida; order Solanales; family Solanaceae; genus Przewalskia; species Przewalskia tangutica. The sequence goes on along the minus strand of CM056739.1, from coordinate 70,126,344 downwards.
TCTCGATCTTGAAATTGCAAAAATCTTTGGCGGTAGACAAGTGGCGAAAAATCAAAATCTGTCGATGTCGAGTTATGGCGACCTTTGGGCTACCATCGTCTAAACACGAGGCGGGCTAGCGCGGGCTGAGCTGTCGGTGTCGAGTTATGATGACAACAGGCTACCGTGGTCAAACACAGGCGGGCTAGCGGACTCAAAGTGTCGGTGTCGAGTTATGGCGACCTTTGGTACGTGGTGTAAAGAATAAAATAAAATAAGCGGGCTTGAACACAGGGTGTCTTGCTATGGCTTGTGGTCTTTGGGTTACATGGTGATGTGGGCGAGTGGGCCAACGCTTGAGGCGGCTACATCGTTCGTTGGGAAGGTTGCCCCACAACAAATTGCCGGTTATTTGTAAGAGAAAATCCACGTTGTCTTCGTACTCGCATTCTAAGACTTGAACAAACGGTTAGTGCATAACTGTTAAGGCAAAATGATGATGCATAATTTTAAAACAATGTAATTGTGAGTCGGAAAAGTTATCCTGCAAAAGTGTGATGCTGCTTGTGTTGATGCGATGTTGTGAATCTTTGTGATTTTTGTCCTTACCTGGGCGTGTTGCGATTGTGAGCAGCGGATATGTTGTCTTTGATCTGTTGTCCTGTAGACTAAAGCTCGAAAGAGTTAGTGCATGCGCTAAGGCGAATAATAAAGCATGCGTAAGAAATGCAATTTCGGGAGTATAGACATCGTCCCTGCGTGGATGTGATATGCTGATGATGGCGTCGTTTTGGGCTTGTTGTCTTGATAAGCGTCATTGCTTGGGCGTGTTCTTCTTTGGCGTCGTTGCGTAGACTTCTTTGTCTTGATAACGTCATTGCACGGGCGTATTCTTCTTTGGCGTCGTTGCGTGGACTTCTTTGTCTTGTCGCGTCGTTGCACGGGCGTATTCTTCGGCGTCGTTGCGTGGACTTCTTGATCACGCGTCGTTATGCGGGCGTGTTCTTCTTTGGCGTCGTTGCGTGGACTTCTTTGTCTTGATAACGTCATTATGCGGGCGTATTCTTCTTGGCGTCGTTGCGTGGAATTGCTGATCACGTCGTTGTTTGGACGTGTTGTTCTTGGCGTCGTTCCGGACTTCTTTGTCTTGATAACGTCATTGCACGGGCGTATTCTTCTTTGGCGTCGTTGCGTGGACTTCTTGATCCGCGTCGTTATGCGGGCGTGTTCTTCTTTGGCGTCGTTGCGTGGACTTCTTTGTCGCGATAACGTCGTTATGCGGGCGTATTCTTCTTTGGCGTCGTTGTGTGGACTTCTTTGTCTTGATAACGTCATTGCACGGGCGTGTTCTTCTTTGGCATCGTTGCGTGGACTTCTTTGTTCCGCGTCGTTGTCTGGGCGATGTTCTTCTTTGGCGTCGTTGCGTGGACTTCGCGATCACGTCGTTATGCGGGCGTATTCTTCTTTGCTCGTAGAATAAATGCTCATAAGCTAAGCGAGAAAAGCGTTAGTGTATACTGTTTAAGCGAAATGATAAATACATATGAGAAGTGCAATTTTATGGGTAGAGATGTCATCCACGAGATGTTGTCCTTGCACGGACATGCTAAGCCTTCAGTGACGAATTGCCATGATGCCTTTCTTTGTGTGCGATCGTGGATTGCCAATTTGACTTTATGGCCAGAGTTGATGCGCTAGGTTTTGTTGCGGAACTACGAACTTTGGTATTAATTGTTGATGCCGCTACTGTTGTTGATGCTTTTCTGCGGACTTTGGATTGTTGTCATCCTGCTTTTCTTCTTTTTCTTTATACGCTATCTGAAGAAACCTTTCGCCGTATTTTACGCCTTGTTATTGCACTTTCTGTACATTAATATGAAAAGACTGCGCTCAGAAAATTTGTGAGTTTTGGGGGTCGATTCGCGTTTGACCGCCGCTTGTTCCTTGATATCAGTGTGCACGCTGCTTGGACTTACTGACCACATGCAGTTTCTCTGTTTGTCCCGATTTTGAAAAGTGTACGGCCTAAAATGGGTCTCAATGTAGTTCTTGTAGGCTATGTGTATTCTTGTCATTTTCAAAGCAAAGGAAAGTTTCCTAATGGTGTGGCCGAAGCGATTTAGGCGCTACGTATCCCAGTGAGGAATCGGGTCAAGCGTAGTTCATTCTGGCGAATATTGGGTAAAAATGAAATTTCTAGATGTGGGACGGCCAGAGGCGGCGCTACGTATCCGCGAGGAATCAGGTCAAACGTAGTTCATTACAAGCAAAACGGAAGAAAACATAAAAATATGAGTTTATAAATTATTCTGCTAAAATAAATCGCTTTTCTTATCCAGGCTCTAGGCGGACCAAGACAAGGGTGCAAATCCAATCAATACGCCTTCATGCTCTGCCTCGTGGATGGCTGGGTCTTCATGCTCTGTTATCTCCCTCTTTTGGCTTCTGCGTGGTGCATGCTCGGATAAATGACTGATTCGAGGGCGGAATGGGCATGGGCAGGGGAGTGTATTACTCATCTAAGGTTATCAGGTGCACATTGACGTGGCCGTGGTTTGGCAAGGGGTTGTCATGCACATTTGGGCGGTGAATTACCCTTCTGCGATCGGCGCCTCGATTACGTCCCGAGGAGTGGCAACCTTGATGTCATGTCCCGGCTATCGGAGTGATCTGCAGCGCTTGTTCTCATCATACCATCTTGGGATAGGGTCAGGAATCCTTCCTGGAACCGGTTGGATTAGGCCTGCAGCTCGCAACCTTTCATATATTTAAGGTATGGGTTCAGCTAGTGGGGTGCGAACTTTGCGTGGTTTTCCTTCAAAATTCTTATTTGCTCTGCAGTGCGTTGGGTGCTCTGTTTTGTTGGCGGGCTTGATGGGTGGATCTATGCGGAAATTTGGATAAGCGGGTGCTTGTGAAGTGTTATATATAAATTTGTGTGTGGTAGTTGTGGTAGTATGATGGATTTTGGTAGGTTATGAATGCTTCGGGTTTGCGTTCTTGTACAAACATAGAAGGGGAAACTGTCTCTTTCTTCCTTTGTGAAGTACTCCCGAGTGTCCCCGATGAATCGCCTTATTAGTTGCTGTAATCTTTGCGGTTGTAATCCTACCGGTTTAATACCTTAACCTACGAAGTCGCCCATTCTAACAACTTCCATGAAATTCCGTCCATGGCGCTTATCATCCGCTCATAGTAGGTTGCATCTTTCAAAGATTGCACGAATAGTGTGGTCATCTCGCTCTCCATGGGTGGTTGTACTTTCTTTGCTTACGGCGCCATGGCGTATTCTGCGAATGTTTATGTAGTCTTCTCAACTTCATTAAGTAGAACACATCATGCGGTTTACGTGTTGAACTGAACCGCTCGCAAAATCTTGGGCTAAGCATTCCAACTATGCCATTTCGCGGATCTGGCTAGTATACGATCTAGTGTTTCGCGGTCAAACCGAATGAACAATTTCATGATGATTGTCGGGTTCTTCCTACTCCGATTAGCTTGTCATGATATGACCTCAGTGTGCGCGGGGTTCCCTTTCCCATCAAATAGTTCAAACTTGGCACTTGTACCCAGCAGGCGGCTCGCGTGCGGATCGTGCAAAAATCCTCGTAGTCTAGTCGCCCGTGACCTTTGTCCGATCGCGTGCCCCAAACCGCTTCTTTCGGACTATGAATTTCTTTGGCACGTCCTCGTCCATTTTGGCTCGGACTTCCTCTCCATTTCTTCATAATGATCCATGCTTGGTGAAGCAGAGCGATAAAAGGTGGGTTTCATTGCGTAAGTCGGTATGCAGGTTGTTTGTTGAAATTGGTAATGGGTGTGGTGCGTGGGTATTGGTTGACACAGCGATTAGGGTGATTATGGTGAAATGTGGCGGGGCACGAGGTACATGAGTAGTAGGAGGATCGTTTTGAAGGTGGGGTTGAGGATTGGCTGGGCGAGGGGCTGTTTGATCGGTGACTGGTGGTCTTTGTGGGGAGTTCTGTGAGATATGTGGTGGTGGAGGTCGATCTGGGATGGTTTGTGAGGTAGTGGCCCTTTGATCTGGCATAGGGGTATTCAAACTAATGGATAGGTTGGTCAGATTCCGTAGCCTCTCCATCTCAATTTGCATATCAGCAATTTGTTGTAGCAACTGAGCAATACATTCTTGGCCAGGTGATATTCCTCCATACGAAGTTTGTTTATTGGCGGGAATAATTCTCAAACCATTTGGCTCAGACGCCCCCGAGCCAGTCATATCCTCGTTTCGTGCCTTGGACCTGGTGAAGTGTGGATGCTCCGACATTGTTGAGTCAAATACGAACCGACCGCTTTGGGAGGATGATAAATTTTCTAAAAAATGCAACAAGCGGTGTTAGCATAAAGCACATAATTTGCGGTATGTAGCGGATATATCGCACATGCACGTTCGAACGTTTCCTAACATGCGGGGGACCTCTTTATGCCAGAGGTAAGCCTAAACGTCACTTATGCGAGATTATGACGGATTTGTCCAAGTCGTCCAACTATAATGCCTTTGTTGGAAATGGCGACCAAATGACGGTGCACTTTTCCCAATTTCGGCATGTCATGATTAGGCTTGGATTTGTCTGTCATTGCCACGCTACGTAATATCTTTGGTTGGTCGTTGGGTTGAGAAACGTCGACAAGTTTAGTGTCTTCCTAATTGTGGTATCGATGCGAGGACCGACCCACCTAAGGTAAATGCATGCCCAAAATAAAGGGTGGTATAGCTCTATCTGAGTTGCTAAGATTTGGCTTTACTAGGCCTTGAGTTCCGGCGGACAACTCGAGTGAGAAGGCTACGCGCCATCGGTTAGGCAAGGCACTCACGTATGTTACCAACTCTCCTAAATTTGGGTTTTGAAGAAAGAATTTTGCTGATGCACCAAGCGCACCTCGCATGCAGTGTGTGATTGTGTGAATTTTCCAGAGTGGAAGAAATATGAGCGGAATGCCAGTTTAAGGAAAGCAGTAAAGCAGGTAGCAAAATAAAATAAAAAAACAAAATACAACACACAAAATTTAAATGCAAAAGTAATGCCAAATAATAACCCTAGGTCTGTTATGGTTAAAAACCTAAAATCCCCAGTGGAGTCGCCATTTCTGTCACGCCCTTTTTCGACCGCGACATTTTCTAAAGCGAGCCCTGCTTAGAAAAAGTGTTAGAAAATAAACAAAAGTGCTAAAAGTTAAAAGGGTGCTAAAATATGAGAGGATGCTAAAAAGGTGCTAAAAGTGCAAAAATGGTTGCTAGAATGCTAAAGTAAAAAGGTGCTAGAATTGCAAAAAATGCTAAAGGGTTCGCGGGAGTCGCCACCTAATTAGTTTGGGTGAATTAGGACACCTAAATGTTTAACTAGTTTAAAGTAAAACATTAACTCCATTTTATGGTCTGCTAACTTAATGAGATTAGGGCAGGGCTCTTTATTAATCTAGAGGGAAGGGGTTAGGCACTCTAAGATCCGCTAACTTGCGGTTGTCTGCCAAACCTAGGGTAATTATTATGCCAAGTGCGATCGTGTTTTGAAAATATTTGAAGAGAAAGATGATGCAAGTGTCATAAAGGGATGCATTTTGATAAAGATTTATAAGACTTGTGTTCTAAAAATACATGTAAGGTTTAAAAGTATTCATCTATTTTTATTTATAAATAAGTGATGCAAAGTTGATTTATAGACTAACTGTATGCATTTACTGGAAAATTTGATTTTTATAGGTGGCATAGTGCAAAGGACGATTATCATTTGGCAAAGTTTAGTTATGCGTGGCAAACCTAAAATAATTAACTTAAAGGGAAGCAAATTTCTAGTATCCAACTACTCGCTAATTTATTGATTTAAGATTTAACTATTCTAAGTGTTTTAATAATTAATGTAGCGTTAGACAATTAATTACAACAAATGAATGAGGGCGGGATAGAAAACCAATAAAGGCGACTCGAAGGAGTGGCGATGTGATTCCTTTGTGGTTTGGAATTTCTGATGCAGATAGCAAGATACACACGAATGCGGGTGAATGCAAATCTTCAATTGATTGAAGGCATAATGAGTCTCGCTATGAGACTCCTCCTTTTGCTCCGATGCATTTCATGTAGATAAAGAAGAAGATAAGGATTAGTATGCGTGCAATTATTATGACAATAATGAATAGACATTTTAACATAAAACTCATATATTTGTATTCAAATTGGTGTTGTGATTATGCTGCAGGGTGAGAAATAGGCAGAATAGGCTTAGTCCAAACAATTATAAAATAACAAATGAAATGAAGCGTTAACTTAGGCCTAATCACAAGGTATGCAAATAAGTCAAGCTCAATGAAATATCACAAGGTGTTCAAATAAGTCAAGCTCAGTTAAGTATTCTTCACATAGGAGACAAAATGTTCATAAGGCAAACTCAAGTAAGTTCGACTCAACAGTGGGGCTGGATGATCAGGCCTATCATGATATCAGATATACACTGACATATAACAGAGTACGTACAGGGGTGGTATACCTTGAAACATATTACAACATATATAACAGTTCACATAGGAAACGTAAGAAGACAAGAGCAGATTCAGACCACGAGCAGGGGCAAGAGATATTCATGGATATCTTAAGTAAGAATAGGCAGTTAAGAAGTTAAGCAAAATGAAACAATCCCGAAGGGATTTCATGTTATTATAGATGTTACCATACCCTTAAGGCATATCGGCGACACGAAGTCTTTGAGATGTCGGGTAGTACGTCAGGTAAGACATTCTGGGTGACGACAATCTACTATAATGTTAAGTGTAAAGTTGACATGTTTATCATGATGTTGGGACACAATGTCAGGATAGCCTCCAGAGGGCTGAAACCAACTTAAACAGAGGCACAAATTGAACAACACTAGGACATACATGACTTCATATTAGGCTTAACATCGAATAACATGTGCATATTCTAAAACTGTGTATAGATTAGATTATTATATTAGTATGCAATGATATTTGAACTAGCACCGACATCTTAAGTAGTATCGATATACCTAAGTGCGACAAATCATCTATCCTTAATGGCCCTCAATCACCTACGACTTTGAGTAATTTTTAACCACAAGTAGACTTTCACACAGATCTTAGACAACTTTCAGGCATCCCAATACGTATATCAGATTATCTAATCAGTCAATACTTCCAATTAACAGCATCATATCGATGAGCACATCAATCTAACTAACACACATTTAATCACACAAACACACAATAGTACAAAAATGAAATGAGAGGAATTTAAGTTTACCTTCTCCGCAATGGCCGAGAAGCGTGTCAGTCGTCGACTCGCTCGGGTTTTGGTTTTGCGATGCGGATGAAAGGGAGAAGGTTTACTCACTGATTTTTTTTTTGGCTGGAATTAAGAGAAGGGTTCGACTGATGCCCCCTGTTTCTGCTAAGCTCTGGTTGTTGACTGCTGCTAGGGTCCCGTCGATTGCTACCCGACTCCGCTCTGTTCTCTGAGCTCTCTCGTCTCTCTATTGTGCTCTGCCCTATGTTCGACCTCCCTCTTTTGTTCTATTGCATGTGCTTATATAGCCTAACCCTAGGTTCTAATATTGGTAAGCAATTAGGGCTGATTCTAGGCTGAGATTTCGAAAAGATTTTAGTGCGATTGGTGTTGATTCGTATTGATTTGCTACTGATTCGAATGGGTTCTGATTTGAAGGGATTTGGTTATCTATGGCAAGAAATCGTTGGCTGCGCTTGCATGGGTAAGGAAGGTCCCGGATTCTCGGAAATCCGGCCGAGAGTCTTGTGGTCATTGTTAGGGTTTCGTGAGAGTCAGTGCGGGAGACGAAATGAAGAAGGGGCTGAGTGTGGGGTGATGGGCTGATAAGTTAAGGGTGAAGTGAAGGTGAAGTGCAGGTGAGAGGGAAATAAGGGCAGGTGGGCCGCGCTTTTGGGCTTCGGTAGTGGGCTGGGGTGATTTAAATTGGGTATTAGTTAGTTTTAGGCTAGTTAATTAATTAGCTAATTAATTCTAGGCAAGTGTATTAATTAATTAGTGATAACTTAAATTAACAAATGTGATTAAATTACTTAGGTGCTTTATCAATCTAATTGTTATAATAAATGCGGGCGTGTTATTTAGTTAGTGCTTAATATTTTAAAATGCGGCGCTATTAAAATCTTATTATTGTGCATTATTGCGATGTTAAATTAAAATTAAAATTGAGTTTAGATTAAAATACTTAAATGCTAAATGCAAGTGTGATGTTTAAAGCTTTTATAAATGCGACGCTATTAGATTAAAAATGATTTTAAATTACAAATGATTATGAAATTCTCTTGCGTATTACTAAACGCGGCTATGCTACTTGACGCGACGTCCTTGCTAAACTATTTATTTTATGTATTTATTATTAACGACAGGGCTTAAAATTAATTAATGCGGGCGCGGGACTCTAAGTGCTTAATACTCTACGTGATTAAATTATTTATTTATGTCTGTATTTATGTTTTATTCGCTGCATTTTATTATAAAAATCCCTAAAAATTATTTTACAAAATTAGTGTAATTTTATAGTTAATGACTGGACGGGAGGGTCAAAATTGGGTGTCAACACCAACAATTATATCACGATTACTGCTCAAATTGGAATAAGACAAGAGAGTATCTTGGTCAGATGTCATGTGGGTAGTGGCGCCTGTGTCCATGTATCAATTTGGGTCTGGTTGAGTCATTCCAAATGTGTGCATCGTGACTTCAATGTCGGTTTGTGTGGGTCCCGCTGCGTGATGGGCTTGACGGGGCCGAGACCCGAGTATTCTACATTGCTGCCCCGGCCCATAACCTGATGCGAAACCGAGCGACCGAAGCAGAATCGGCTTCTTGGGCGTGGCGCTGGGTGGCGAAGCCATTGCCATGTTGTCTTGTCTAGAAGCGGGGCCACCGCCAGCTGCATTGGGGCCCATTTTTGTAGGAGCAAGCATCGAAGGTTTGGACTCATGATCTTGGCTGGCCGAGAACCACCGCCGCCACCGTCATCGTTTCAGCCGCGCCACGATTCTTGCCATTATTTTCCCGATTTTGACCATTTTTACCACCGTCGTTGTTGTGACTTTGGCTTGAGTTGGTGGAGCTGGAAGACGGAAAATTGGACTCAGTCATCATGACGACGGGACTAGCCCCTATAGTTGTCTTTTTAGCCAAACCCGTTTCTTCCAATATGAGCATGAAACGGGCTTGATAGAATTTCGGAAGGGGGTTACTTTGACGCAGGATCGAAGCAACATCGTTATAGGCCTCAGATAAGTCTGCAACCATCTGTAAAACGAGATGACTATTAGTAACCGAAGACCCCACATTGCGAAGTTGATCCGTTAAGTCCTTGAGTCGTTTACAATAAGAAGAAATGTTAGGAAAATTCGTCATATCAATTTGAGAAAATTCCTGTTCAAGGGTAACAATGCGAGAGTGACTGTTATCTTGGAAGATATCACACAATCGATTCCACGCCTCCATAGTTGTGGAGTTGGGTTCCATAATCGTCTGTAAAAGGTCCATGGATATTGTGACATAAAAGGTCAACTTCATTGCCTTTGATGTAGAATGTATGTATCTATTGTATCTATAACTTGTCAAATATGGATCATATCCATATAACCCGCTGGGAAAAAATGGATAACCACGGGTCAAATATGGATCATCTCCTCTAGCTGGTTTACTTATGTAGCTTGGCTGGTGAAATTAAATTTTCTAATATTCCACAATCTCTCCGCTGCATCTCTTTTTCAAGCTCAGTTTTTTCCTCCTTTTTTTCAATTTGTACTTCGCTCTTCCTTTTTATTTTTCAGTTTTATTTGTCTATTTATTTTGATTAATTGAGACTCCTATAGAATGCAAGTGACTTAAATGCTTATTTTCCCCAAATGTGCTTGGCTACCTGACTGTTCATGAATCATTTTATAGGGCTGTTGTCTACTGAAGGATACTTATTGATCATAAACATGAGAAAAGTTGCAAACAAAGAAGTTGCTGAAATAAACCTTTCAAATCCTGAACAGTTTGTCAAAATTGTAGTTAATTTATAGTTCTAAGAATGGTTTGTAAAAATTACTTATACTCAAGCATTACTTTGTTTTGGTAATATTGAAAGAAACACCTGGTATGTATGGACCTACGAAGAGTAATAGCAATTAGCATTAAGAAAAAGATATGGGTGTCCGTGTTACCCGCTACTCGGCCCGTTCTTTAAGCGTATCAAATATGGACGGGTAAGATATTATCTAACCAATTTGTAACCGGTTCATAGGCTTCCCGCCGGGCCGTTTGCCAGTACTATTTGGTGGGATTATCATTGACAAATGTGATAGCGTGGAACCATCATTAAAAAAACTATAGTTTGATTCTCTTTGAAGGAGTGTTATGTTCGCATCACTATCACAACTTACACAACACTCTAAAGTAAGCACTTTTCATGCATCTAAACTCCACGGCAAGGTGATATATTCCAGAAATCATCAATAATGCTGAGAATCTTACTTTGTCCAAAAAATGCTGGTTGAGAGAGAACTCCCAGGAGAAGATGAGAGAAAGTGTGTGTAAATATTCCTATTAATGAGCTAACTTAGTACATTTTATTTATAACAAAAATATCCACTAATCGACAAACTAAATGACTATTAAGTAACTTTCCTACTCTAACTCATTAGTGAATGTTTAAATCGCAGCCTTTAGTCGTTCCTTTTCCATAGACTTCAACTTCTTTACAGAGGGTGGTAAAATTGGACAGTGCAATATAAATAATCATTGTTACTGAAGAAAGCAATGTGTGGTTCTAGATTTGTGACTATTGATAGCACAGATTCACTGGCTGAATATCTGTTTTATTGTTAAAAGTTAAAACCCATGGTCTTTTGATCATCATACATATAGACTACTGTTTGATCGTTTAAAACCCAAATTATTCATTAAACATCATTGGTTTAGTCATCAGGTTGATCACACAATGAAAGTAATGCATAATAAACATCTCATGTATAGAAACTAATAATATAGAGTTTTATTTCGAAGACAAATCAACTGAAATTTTACATATGTTTGTTGTGCTCCCTATCCAAGTCTCTGTCTTAGTCACCTTACCCTAATTAAATGCAACAGGATCATCGCATTTAGATTTCCAGTTGAACTGGTGTACTTGACAAGTCTCGTGGAATATAGCAGTTTTTCCTAGCGAAGAGTTTTCTATGCATGACCAATATCGAAACTTGGCTGTTTCATTTCTTTCTCAATTATCATGTTTGAGTTTTATACTAGTCTATACTCTATCCGGATTTTAACAGTGTGCTGATGGGAAGAGCTTATGTGAAATATGTTAATCTTTACTTTGTAATTTATTTGGTAGTCTAAGAGGGATGATAGTCGAGCTCGCGTAGCTTTACTTCTTTACACACCGGGCCCTTTTCATGTATAGCATGGTGGTAATATGTACTTCAGTTGATGTTAATTCTGATGCTGTCTTATGAGAACATATTTAGTGCTTAATTATTTTCTTGGATAGATTGACACTGACTAGGTTCTCCATCCTATTTTCAGGTTCCGCGCATATGACATGGAGGGGAAAAAAGGAGTTGGAGAACAAGAAAGTAGTTTCTCTTGGTGGGAAGGTGAGGCACATCCTTGATGAATAATAACGTGGCAGTTGTAGTATTTTCTGCAATATTTTGATAAATACTGTAATATTTTCTGCATCTGTTAGTAATATTCCTGTTAATTGTGGCAGCCTCAGAAGAAACAGAGGTTACCACTAAGTGTAGCACGAGTAATGATGAAGAAACAGAAGGAAAGGGAGGAGAAAATGCAAGAAGAGGTTGGAAACTCAGCTTTCTTTCGAGTTGCTTACTCAAAATTCCCTATAATATAAGTTGCTAACTTATTTGTCTTGCAGAATTTGATACTTGGACGATTCGGGGGAAACAATGCTAGTAGTTCAAGAAAAGCAGCAGGAAGGCGCAGACCTGAGGATAGGGTGCTGAAATCAACTGAAGGTCACTTCAGAAATGGGGTGCTTGATGTTAAAGAATTATTAAAACCTTCTTCTGCACCTAAAGTAGCAGCATCATTTGATGCGAAACAGTCTTTTTCTTCTGGTAAAGTGAAGAAGAAAAAGGGCGGTAAAAAGAACAAGGGTGGTCCTGGTAAGAAGCGCCATTAAACGCGGGGATAATTTTTTAGTTTACATCTATTATTTATTATAATTTTAACATTTTATTATAAATCACGATCAAAAGCTATGTTCAATTGAACTTGTCCAATGTGGCTGACGCAATTTTGTATTATATAGGAAGTATGAGAAAGAGAAATGAACAGAATATTACAATGTGAGTGATTTAAACTCTCATCAATAAAATGAAAATTAAACAAATGAGCTACTAAATCCATAACAATTTAGAGTCTGTTTGTGTTTGGCCAAACTTCTGGAAATGTGTTTCTGTTTCTCAGAAGTAGTTCTGGCTTGTTTTGGAATCGATTAGGGTGTTTGGTAAAAATTATAGAAGTCTTCGAAAAAGCAGAATCTGATTTCTGGTTGTGACATTTATGCAAATTTACTAGAATATTATTTTTAATAGATTTAAAACTATTTAAAATATTCTTTTCTATCATATGTTTCTAAAAATTAGTATATCTTTACAATTTAATATATTTTTTTAAAATTATTTAATTACAACATTTAATTAAAAAATAATATTATATTGTACCTAAGAAATGTAACAACAATATGATAGTCAATGACTCAAATATGTCCAAATCTACCCCCACCCTACCCACATCTACCCCACCCCACCCTCAAATTTCTATGTCATATTTAATTTTTTTCTTCTCCCTTACCCCCAATCCTACCCTCCACCCCCACCACGTTGCCCTACCCATCCTCAAATTTCTATTTCATATTTTTTGTTATTTTTATTTAAAAAATGATTAAAAAATATGAATTTTTTTCTTACTCCCCGCCCTACCCCTACCCCACCCCATTGCCCTACCCCATCCTCAAAATTTCTATTTCATATTTTTATTACTTTTATAAAAAAATTATTAAAAATATGAATTTTTCTTAACCCCTCCCCACCCTACCCCACCCCACCCATTGTTCTACCCATCCTCAAATTTCTATTTCATATTTTTCTTACATTTATAAAAAAAAAAAAATATTAAAAAATATTAATTTTTTTCTTACCCCCGCCCTACCCCTAATCCCCCACCCCACCCCATTGCCTTACTCATCCTCAAATTTCTATTTTATACTTTTTGTTACTTTTATAAAAAAAATGAATTTTTTTCTTACCCTCGCCCTACCCCCACCTTACCCCTATTTCCAAATTTCTATTTTATATGGGGATATTATATGAGAATTAAAGAAATTTTGTGAAAAGAAAATTATAAATGAGTTCAAAAAAAATTCAATGAATGAGCAAAAAGTGCTTCTCTAAAAGCACCAAATTAGTGTTTGTGCTTCCCTTCCCATCTAAAAACACTTTTTCACTTCTGAAAAGAAGATGTTTGGCCAAAAAAATATTTATTCTAGAAGCTTGCCAAACACCACTTTAGCTGCTAAGAAACACTTTAAAAATGGGAAGAGAAAAACCTCAAAATGGACGCAAGAAATATATTTATTAAATACATTAATTAGTTAAAAAATTTATCATGTTCCACAATGGCAAGGGTCGTTCGAAATATTCTTTTCCGCTCCTCCGTCTTTCCGTCGGCGCTGCCGCCACCGTTCAAATTCAACGACCTCCGCCTCCACGGCGGCTGTAATTTCTCCATTTCCGCTTCAATAAACAGTAAAACTCGTAAAAACAAAGTAAAAAAAGTGGAGAAAAGCAGTAACAGTAGTGTAATTAACCAAAGCAAGCTTTCACAAGTAAAGCGTCGAACTAGGTCAGATAAAGAGCTGGATGAGGAGACATTCCTGAGTAAGTATGGAAATGACAACTCTGCCCATGTCCCTGTATTGCTCGGTGAAGTTTTGGATGTTTTCACATCCGTTACTCTCCGCTCATTCCTTGATTGTACTCTCGGTGCTGCGGGTCATTCCTCTGCGGTTAGTGTTTTCCTTGCTTTTACTCTTCTACTTCGTCCTTTCCATAATTATTGTCCTTTCGCTTCCTTTTTAAAAATAAATAAATGCAAGGTAAGGCCTACAACAGCCCGCGCACAGCGGAAGCTTAGTGCACCGGGCTGTTTTTTTTTTTTTTTTTGTTTCTTGTCATTTTAAAACGGGAAATTTTTTAATTTGTGCTCTCCACGTTCGGTGATATAGTTTGACTAGGCATGAAGTTCAAGAAATAAAGTAAGGAGTTTGAAACTTGTCATCTAAAACAAGCTCATACATATTTGTGTGGTTCGTTAAAGGATAAAATGGGAAGTTTGAAGTTTCGGACAAACTAAAAAGTAAAGTGTATCATAAATTGAGACAGAGGGAGTAATACTATTAGTGGGCGTTTGGATATAAAAAATGTGATTTGAAAAAAAGTACTTCCTCCTGTCTACGTGATATTTTCGCTTTTCGAGAGTTAATTTGACTAAACTTGAAAGCTAAATTGGATTAAATTAACTCAATATTTTAAAATTAAAATTTATATATTTAAAACTACATTGAAAAGTACTACTCCCTTCGTCCCAATTTATATGATGTAGTTATAACTGGGCACAAAATCTAAGAAATATAAAAGACTTTTGAATCTTGTGGTCCAAAACAAGTCAAAAATATTTGTGTGGTTATAAATAATCTCATTAAACGTAAAATGTAAAGTTTAAAGTTAAATTATTGTCAAATAAGGAAATGCATCATTCTTTTTGATACTGACGAAAAAGGAAAATGTGTCATATAAATTAGGACAGAGGGAGTATCATGTTATACCTAGTTACGTTAATGTTGTTTCATGGAATATAACTTTTGGTTGGTTAAGTGGTCACATTTATTCATTAAATGGCTTGGATTGCTATTAGTCTGGATATGGCAAAATCATTCTATTGAATAAGTATATTTGATCTTATAAGTACCTTGTGTTAGAATTGAGAATTCTATTTGATCGATTAAATATATTCGATCTAATAAGTACCTTGTCTTAGAATTGAGAAATTCTATGGCTCGGATCTTTTGTACATATATTATAAACATAAGTATATATGCATAAGTACGGTAGATACATAGTGTCTAGTGGCTCATTGTTGAATAATATAATGGATTTACCTAGAAAGTGTAGGAGAAATTGCAACGAGTTGTTGCTTTTTCCTAGATATTCGGGTTCAAATAACCATGGATTCGCTGTTTGCACTGGCTTCATATAATTCAGAAAACACCAGTTTTCTCAAAGCTAATGAATTTATTGTCTCATGTATACTTAGCTGCATCAGGTTACTTGCATAATTTAGTTTGAGGTAGTGATATGGGATTATTTATCTTCCGTGTTGAGAATTTAAAAGCCATTTGCTTTTACATACAGATAATTCGAGCTCATTCCGAAATGCAAGTATATGTTGGGCTTGATGTTGATCCCATTGCACATCAAATGGCTCAATCTCAGCTGAAGAGTATCATAGATAGGGACTCTTTTGATACGGCTTCTGCCTTGAAAGTGCATACCTTTTTGAAAAATTTTAAGGACGCCAAGTCTGTGCTTGGTGAAGTTGAGGATGACTTATTGGTTTGTGGAGTTGATGGGATCTTGATGGACTTGGGTATGTCATCTATGCAGGTTTGTACTCGAATCACATCTTAGACACTATTGTGAAACTTCAAGTTGTTTGCTCAATAATTTGGTTTCCGTTGGCTTACCTTTCTCTCTTCTTCTATGTGTGTGAGTTGGCTGTATATGAGAAGAAAAGTTATTCGCACTAAGGTCTTTGAAACTCTAAAGACTATTATCCCGTGATAACTGACTACTACTCTCATGGTTGGGTCACAGAAATTTATTTCTTCCTGTTAACCATCTAATGGAGAAATATTTAGAGACTATCAGTATATAGAATTCTGAGTGTAGTATCAATGTCTTGAATTTTTTTCTATATTTTATTCAGGTAAATGATGCTGCAAGAGGTTTTAGCGTGCTGAAGAATGGACCTCTAGACATGAGAATGAATCCAAAGGTAATTTCTTTCCAGATTCTGTGTGAATTTTGACGGTTATTCTGATTTGTCTAGCTCTACTATGCTAGCATCTTATGCTGCATTGCACGTTGGCTTATGTGTCTAAAAGTTTGAATATTTACTCATTGGAAAACTATGTTGATTTTGTGATTCTATTCTCTGCTTTTACGTGCATCAAAATTCCATGGGATTCATGTTTACTCTTCGGTAAAGTGTGTTGATTTTGAGATTGTATTCCTCTGGTTTAATGAGTGGTAAATTTCTACAACAAACATACTTAAAGAAATCATCTATACTTGTATTTGTCGTCCTTCCTTCTAATTGTAATTGTTGATTATATCTTTTTTTTAGTTGGTATACTAATTATTTGGTGTTTGTTCTTTTGCGAAACTTGGTTGGATAATCATAACGGTGGCTTCTAGGTCTTTAGACAACTTTAAGAGGCAGTTCAACAAAGAAAAGGGGGCTCACATATATTTTAGTAGTAGATGTACTGAACACATGGGAACTGGGGAAGTACTCAATGTTAATATTGTCAGTTTATGATTGATGGGAGACAACTGGTTTTCTGGAATTGAACTATAAAAGGAATGGGGTGAATGGAATAATTCTTTTGTTCAAAAGTACTTCATGGTAAGGATTAAATGGCTATAAGTTTGAACAGGAGGGTGGCTCAGTTGGTTGTGTATGGGGCTTCCATAATGGAGGTCTCAGGTTCGAAAGGTTCAACAACCCCTGCCTACAACAGCATAGGATTTTCCTTCTGGGTCGAGCTCATAGCACAGGACTTGCGTAGTGCGGGTTATCTCTCCTGTGTGGTTTGCGGGCTATTGCACAGGTTCGGGGTTTACCCTGTGCGCACCCGAATGATAGCGGATGCGGATTCCCTTGTCATTAAGAAAAAGTTTGAACAGGAAGTAAAGGCCTCCCCTTTGTCTATGCATAGATGTTGATAAACATTGATAGTGAACAAAATCTATTTTTGGTAGCGTCCACGATTGCTCAAGTACTCTAATACATGCAAGAATGTGCTTACTAATTCTGATATACATATGCATTAGACTGGTGAATCACATATACATTGTTGAAAGGTTAAAAATTTAGTTCGACTTCTCTTTTTTGTTCTTTTTATTTCTTACCTTTTTCGAAATGATTTGTCTTGCTTTCTATAGTATGCTTTCGTTATTTCCTTTTTGACCTACTTTGATATGCTTGCTGAGGGTCTATCGAAAACAATTTCTCTACCTCCCAAGGTAGAGGTAATGTCTGCGTACACACTACCCTCCCTAGACCTCACTTGTGGGATTACACTGGGTATGTTGTTGTTTAACAATTATCACGATTTGCTAGATAAGTGGAGAGTATAGATCAGTTCATGGACTTTCTAGATTTGCTAGGAAAAATGTAACTGGATGTTTATTTATGTAGGCTTTGTCTGCTTCTGATGTATCTTTTGTACCAGCTTGGTACTTCTGTTAATAAAACTTTACCTTATAAAATATATATATATATATATATATATATATATATATATATATATATATCACGATCATATCCTGTCAAGTTCTCATTGTTGATGTCACTATTTGTCCAACGTCAAGATATCTGATTCAGTAGACACTTCTCATTCTTATACTTTCTTATAAAGAGTTCATAGATGTGGATATGTTCATCTATTTTTCCTTGATTAACTGACACAGGACTGTGACAGGCAACTCTGAAAGCTGAAGACGTATTGAATTCTTGGCCAGCTGATGAAGTAGGACGAGTTCTGCGAGAATATGGAGAAGAAAGCAATTGGTACTCTCTTCAAAACAGAATTGTTAAGGCTCGTCTACATGGAGGCTTACATTCTACCAATGAGCTGGTGGACCTTATTAAGAATTCAACTTCTAGGACTAAAGGTGGATTTCTCTTCCAGGTGGCCTAGTCTCTCTTCATATTTTAAATTTATCTAAAATTTTATAAATTTCTTAACCATTACTGACGAGGCTTGGCATGGTAGGTACTTTTTCATACTTAATGATCTTCTGCACATACTTGTCTGGGGAAATTGAGAAATGTGATTATACTTTTTTTACTTGCTAAGCAGGAAGGCAAGGTTGGATCAAGACAGCTACAAGAGTTTTTCAGGCTTTGCGAATAGCTGTTAATGATGAACTCAAGACACTGGAGGATTCCATCCGTGCTTCATTTGAGTCTCTCAGTTCTGGTGGAAGGCTTGCCGTAATTTCATTCCACAGTTTGGAGGACAGAATAGTAAAGCAGGCATTTCTCAATATTATGAATTGTAGTGAAGTTGATAGAGGTGGGGTTGAAGATGAAGAAGGGAAGCGCTTGCGTGAGCTGAGGAAAATTAATCTAGATACTGTTAAAGAAGAAGCATGGGTAAAACAGGTCATACAAGGACATAATGGAACTATCCTTACAAAAAGACCCATAACACCATCTGAAAAGGAGGAGACATTAAATCCTCGAAGTCGCAGTGCTAAACTAAGAGTGATCCAGAAAGCCTGAAGAAAGGTGGATGTCATAGACGTAGCGCGTAGCGGACCTTGAGGGAGATCTTTGACTCTCGAAGATGAGGAGCTTTACCAATTGTTCAACATCTAAAGTTTAAGTAATTACAACTTGTTCTCATCGTCCTTCGGCTTTATTCGTCAGGACAGCTGTCCTCTCAAGGAATTAAGCCTTATGAAGCTCTAGCTCCTCTGGACTTGTTATACATATTGTTCCATAAATGGTGTCCGTATTTACAACTAAAAAGATTGTTGCCCTTAATGTCGGCTAAGACTATGGAATTAAAGCTTGAAGGTTCAAGCTTGCACCTTGATATTCTACATTCCAACAAAAATCAATACATAGGTAATTGGTGATTCTCGACGTGCATACTTATTGAGTAGGGAATTTATGATTGAGGAAAGTTTCTACCAGATGCAATATATGGAAGGATCTTGACTGTCGTTTCAAGCTCTTAAATATCCTAGATTCCGTGTAGTTTAGATTATCCTGAGGGTGTGAGCATTTGAAATCAACGTTCTTGATATGCAATTTCGTAGCATGTGGTTTTGATCTATGTTTTACTTGGTTATACCTGAAGCAAGTACCTAACTGTAAGTTGTGTATTTTTCACAAATATTCACATATGAAGATATATAGTATGAACTAGTGGCATATGGTTTCATATGTGTACTCCGTTTCTCTTACATGTTGATGTGTTTCTTTCAGTTGTTGTGTTTAATGTGCTTCACACTCATGAATTGTCCGACTTGGGGGAGGGAATAGTGAAGAAGATAATGAGAGTTGAGAGATTGAACAAAGTGGATTGGTGTTATGTTTTTTGGACCTATTATAGGCTCTTGAGTTGTAACTTAATGAATATGACATAATGAAACAATAGATTATTTTGTCTAAACTCTAAAGGGCCAGCATTTTAGTAAATGCGAAAATGATACTCCATCCTTCTCAATTTATTTACCGCTTTTAAAGTTTACCCTTAAGAAATATTAATTAGACTTTATCTTTATTTATGTATGTTATAATCTTTCTCCATTAAATATTTACTCTATTATGTGTCATCTTCATTAATGACTAAGGATAAAATGGAGAAAAAATAATTAATTATGTTTTGAACTTCTAAAACGACAAAATAATTTGAGACAACTATTTTTAGTAATCACGGACAAATAATTTGAGACGGGGGAGTACCGCACATTTCTACTTTGGGTGCCATCATCCATAAATAGAATTCAAGTTCTCGTTTGTGGCTAATAACTTCTCCCTCCGTCTCAAATTATTTGTCGTGGTTGCTAAAAATAGTTATTTCAAATTATTTATCATTTTAAAAGTTTAAGCCATAATTAATTATCATTTCTCCATTTTACCATTTGTAATTAATGAAGATGACACATAAATAAAGTAAACATTTAATGGAGAGAGATTATAACTTAAAACATACATAAGGTAAAGTAGGTCAAATACACATCCCGGTTAATATTTCTTAATGTGCGTGTGAACAAAAAAAAATAGAGGTATATTGCTAACTAGAGCTAGCATATGCTTTATATCAAATTAATAACGATATATCACTTCCTTTTTTCTTATAGTAGATTAACCAGAATATTATCCACTATTGTAGAAAGTTATTACAGTAAACACGTATGTTAATTTCACATATTGTCACTGGATTATACTTAGTATGGTAATAAAATCACATTATTATTGATAAAGTAATGTGTGAATTGTCAAGAAAATATAAATGACAGTAGGGGCAAATTTAAAAAGAAAATGAAAAATAAAACAATTACTGTATGCAGAAAAAAAGAAGTCAGCGTTACTATGCAGGAAATACTCAAAAGATGCAAGGCCACTTTGCAAGCTCAATAGACGGCTACACAAGCCAGCCCAAACTAGTTGAAGTTAAGCCCACAAGAAGGAAGGGGCTACTACTCGGCTAAACAGTGTCAAGTTTTGAAGTATCTGTTAAGAAAACTTTTCCTTCTCCTAAAATAGGAAAAATACCTCCAATAGCGGTAGAAATAAAGGGTTGAGAATATGGTTTTAATAATTGTAGTTCATTTTGGTCTTTGGTTATGTGATCAAATGCTCTTCTATCAATAATCCAAGTACTATTCGCAGAAGATACAGTAAAATTGACATTATTACTATGAGTAATACCTGATTGTGTCATACTGACACGAGGTTGTATTTTACCATCATTGTTTGGTTGACTAATTCCTGATGTATTCGTAGCTGTAGCTCTTACTGGAATGACTTTGCGTGGTTTCTTTGAGAAATCCCACCAATCCGGATAACCAATGATCTCGTAGCATCGTTATTTAAAGTGTCCTTATTGACCTCAATAGCTACAAATAAGATTATTAGGCTTACCAGACGGCTGATTTGTTCGATCTTTAACATGACTGCTACGATGGACAGCCATGGAAGAACTCTCATGAATCGGTCGGTCACTGCCCATAGTCTGCCTCTGTTGAGCTTCTCTTCGGACATGAGCATATGTACTTTCAAGATCAAGCTTTGGATCATTTCGTAAAATCTCACCACGAACATGATCAAATTCTGCATCAATTCCATTGAGAAATATATGAACTCACGGCCTTTCCATCATAGAATGCATCTGAAAAATACCCTCAACCGATTCATCCTGCGTATTTGTTCGATGATCAATTTCCTGAAAAATTTCAACCAATTCGTTATAGTACGTAGACAAGGACCTTCCGTTCTTCATAGTGGTGAAGGATTTCTGATTTAGTCCAAACAGTTGGGTCTCATCCGAACCATCATAGAATGTTTTGGCAACAACTTACCTAATTTCCTTTACCGTCAAAAGCTTAATAAACCGTTGCATCAAGGTGGGACTCATCGAGTCAATCAGCCAGTCTTCACCTTATGATTCTCCGTAATCCATGCTGCATAACCAGAGTCAGTTTGTTCGGGCTTCCTTGCTTCGCCAGTAAGGTAGTCAACCTTGTTTCGAGCTCCGATACGCATCTCCATCAATTGAGACCATAATGAGAAATTCATTTCGTCAAGGACAACTCTTGTTGGAAAGGTCGAGTTGTCTTGTTGAAAAATAACTGAGGTGGGGTTTGTTATGGTTGAGTTCGTAGTGTTTGTGGTTGTGCCGGATGAAGGCGTAATATCACCCATATTGAAAAAAAGAGATTGAGATTATGGCTTCAGGTTTATGGACCAAATTGCTCTTGATATCATGTAGAATTTTAGGTACGGAGAAAATTCGTTCGTACTTCTATTCATCTCATAACAAAGGTATATATATACACAAGTACTACTTCAGAATTAGGACAAATACTTGACCGCTACTCCATGAAATACACATTTACATACACTACTACATTTCAGACCTAATGCGACGCCTCAAAATCGTCACATTAGGACCCTTTCGCCGTTGCATTAGACCTAATGCAACGACGAGGAGCCGTTGCATCCGCTGGCGTTGCATTAGATCTAATGCAACGGCTAATCGACCTAATGCGACGCCCTGGTACAGCCGTTGCATTAGATATGCACCTAATGCAACGACTTATCTACCTAATGCGACGGTCTGGTACATGCATCGCATTAGATATGCACCTGGTTTGAAGAAGCCTAGAGTCACCTAATGCGACGGTTTGAAGAAAAAAATAAAAAAAAATAACAAATTATGCGACGACTGTATGAGATAATGCTATAGAAAAAAAGAAGACAAAATAAATAATAAAAAGAGAAAGATAAGATTAAAATAAAAAGATTTAGTGAGACTCTATGTTTCTTCAGGAAGTTCAAATAAAAAGTAGTATGTTCAGGTTCCAATTAGGGACTTAGTTCATAATAGCACTAGTTGATTCATACAAGTCTCTTCTAGGGCATTTACACAAGTGTCATCTATGTTCCAATTAGGGCCCTTTTCTACTAGTCAAGCAGCTTCGTTCCTCTCTTTCCTAGAACTATTCGTTGAGTCACATGTTCACAGTCTAATGTCCTATTAATTAGTTGTCAGTGTTCGGGTTCCCTTAAAGCATGTTTTATACACAACAAGTAGGGACAAACTCTTAATCTAGACTGTTCCTAAAGAAAGCAACACTTTAATTCCTTTACATTTATAGAACCAGAGCAATACAGGACAATGTGCAACACAAAACATGTTGAGATAGAGAGTCATGCTAACTTGACCTAGAACTAAGGATATACAAGCATATAGGCTTCACACACCATTATAAGCCAACTCACAGCTAGGTTCCAATCAAAACTGATAAAGGTGGAAAATGA
Source organism: Przewalskia tangutica (assembly GCA_029844215.1). NCBI lineage: Eukaryota > Viridiplantae > Streptophyta > Magnoliopsida > Solanales > Solanaceae > Przewalskia > Przewalskia tangutica. The sequence continues at coordinate 70,103,456 of CM056739.1, read as the reverse complement.
ACAATTACTAATCATGCTTTCCTCATATTTACACACATACTTAACTAAATGCAACCTAATATTATTAATCCTAAACCACACAACAAGGACATCAATTTACTAAGTTAAACTACAATTATGCAAAAAAACTAACATCACAAGTACAAGGGTTCATAGTATTATCAGACACACAAACGAACATCATACCTTCTACTAGGTTAAATATTGTTCTACATACAATAAGTAATCTAGCATAAGCTGCATTAAGAGGTTAATTGACAAACAGGTGCATTGTATCACATACCCTTGTGAGGCTAAAGGGACTTATTTTGTGAAACAAAATTCATATGCTACAGAAAAATCAAAGAGGAAACCCATAACCAAAGCTAGTTCACTTTCTCTGTCCAATTGCTTGTGTTTAAGACATATTTAGAGATGTCTTTTACTGTGTCCATTTGGAGTCCATTTTTACCTAAACTAGGCAATTTACATATCAACATACATATCTAGGTGCAACTAAGAGTTTGACAGAAAGCAATAAGGCATCATATGATCAAATTGAAGACCAAACAAACCATTAAAGACCACACTTATACTACACTACTTCAAATCAGCGAGTACAACATAAAAAGTTCTAAAATAGATGTCAACACCTATCAATCTCATACTAAGCTAAATTTAACTAAGGTAAGCATGTGAAAGGCATAATATAAACTAAACCAATCATAACAAGTGGTTCGACGAAGTGGATGCGACGACGAGTGGAAAAGGACGACGACGAGTAGTGGGAAGGGTAAGGCGACGGCGAGGTGTGGTAGGAGATGCGACGACGATCTGGGGGGAAGGAGATGCGACGCAACTAAAATGAAGATTTGGGGATATTAAAACACTGAAATCGATTGTGTCGTCGGAAGTGTATGGTTGCAAAATGTCGGGGTTAGGACGACGCAACTAATGGTACCAACCTCAGTCGTCGACTGTGTCTCAGGTCGCCGGAAAATGTTGGCGGCGGCTAGGGTTTTCAGATTTTTCAATTGGGTGTTGTGGCGTTTTGGTGAGAATCGACTAAGTCTCGTCCCCGATGGATGTCGGAATTGGCCGAAAATGGTGAAACTCCGGTGGTTTCACTGTTCACTCGGCGATATCGCCGAAAATGAGAGCATTTCGGGTTTTAGAAGGAGGGAAAATAAAAAACTAAGGGACAGTTGCATTAGCCAGAGACAGCGGTTTTTACATAGGCTAATGCAACGGTCGTTTTGGCCGTCACATTAGCCATATCTAATGTAACGGTACTACATAAGGCGTTCTATGAGCCGTTGCATTAGATTAAAAATGTAGCAGTGATAATAACCCTCATGTCAACACTTACTAGAGAGAAACATACATATTGGTATATATATATATATATATATATGGCTTTTGATTTTCTTGTCTCGCCATAACAAGCTGTGAGCTAGATGGGCCCGAGATGCAGAACTCTTTTTTCTTTTTTGTTTGAATAGATAGAGCCATGATACATTCCGAAATATTGTATGTAAAGGTAAATAGACTATTTTTGCCCCCTTTTCGATGTCTTCCTGAGGACCTATGTTAATGTTTTGGAAAGGGGATGTTCGTCTTTTGTAACAAATAGACCCACGATACGGACTAATATATGTTCTTACCCGTAAGCATAAGTAAGATCTATTCATAGTTGGTCAGTCCCCGGCTTCTCGCTTTTCATGAATGTGTCTCCCCCTCTGCTTATGTGAGTTTTACCCGCATTTTACTCTGCTGCTTCGACTCCTATGAGCCCACTTTTTGCGGAGGGTCGGCGGGACACGAGCCTCACCATGCATCGGTTCACCGAAATAACACGTGCTCTCCCACTTCCTTCTATTCAAAAGCGAGCGACCACTTAAAAAGGCCCTAAGAGGGTTCTTCTTTATATATTACATAAGCCCTAAATTAGGTAGCCCCGAAAGCCGAACTCAGCAGAGTGGGTTTTGGCTTGCCCCTTTCTATCTTATTAGTCAAACCTAAACGTCCTTATTTCAAAAAACAGCGCTAACACCCTATCTATAGTAAGGGCCCTTTCAATTCAATCTCCCACTTGATTTCGGACAGTCAAATAGAAAGACTCTATGTTAGCTCTTCGTGCCTCCTTGACTTCTCAAACTGAACTAAGACTGTCCAACTAGAGTATAAACGGAAGGAGCTCTTTTTGTATTGAAAGTGTTTTCAAATAACAATCCATCGCGTCGGTAATAAGACTTAGAGTAAACGAACGATTCAAGCTCCTTACGTATGCGATTCACTGATAGCTCGATAAGCTGTATTGACAGAACAAAACCACTCTTTCAAAGGTGGGATCAATCCCAACCTATTCTTCTTAGCCTAACGGATGCGCGTGAGCAAGAAAACGGTTGCGCTAACGCGCAACGGCTTTCGCGCTAGTGCACTCATGAAAAGCATAATGAGCAAGATGTAATACCTCTTCTCTCCTTTAGCACTTAAGGAGTCGTTTGGCTGGAACAAGTTATTCCAAGATTAATTATTTCGGAATTAGTTATTTTGGGATTGTTATTTTATCCTTTTACAAAGATAAAAGTAACACATTAGTTATCTCTTATTTGTTATCTCTAATATCAAACGAGCTCTTAATTTTTAATTGACCTTTTTTCGCTTGGCCTTTTATTGACTTTATTTTCAAAGTCAAATAATTAAAGTCTTAGTGGCGACTCAGTCACCACATTAACACGACTATTTATAAATTGTTACTAAACCTTTGGAGCCAAACTCTTTTTAGTGCGGGTAGGGCTGTTATCGATCCGGACCGAGAACCGGACCGATAAGGTTTCGGTCCGGAGTTCAGATCCGCGATCGAACCGATAAGGTATCGGTCCGGGTCGGGTTCCGGGCCCGGATTTTTATTTTTTTTAAATTAAATTTCCAGTACTGAAATTGACATTCTCGGACACATTACCACGAAATTTGAACGTTAAAATCTATTGTATATCGCGAAATATTTAGCTTTGAAAAGGGGGAAAACGTAACGATTTGGGGAAAGTAAAATTGATTGGCAAGATGGACGTTTTTGGAGAAATCGGCTAAATCAAACGGCCATTGGTTCAGTTTCGTCTCGAAAAATACGCGAAATAAAAAAAATAGGTCAAACGGACATCCGGGCGCAAAGTTACGACCATTTAAAGTTTCATCAATTTACAACTAATTTATATATCAATGCTTCAAATTAAAACATAAAGTCTACATCACATATATTTAAAACATGTAAAATAGTCCAACAATAGAGAATATTGCAATTAAATATAATTAGGGTTTCTTGAAATTTGGGGAGGTTGGTTGGGGTTGTTACAGTATTTCTGAGTATTCTGCAGTCCGGGTAATTTTTTGGTACTCGTATCCGGACCGTTAACTTTTCGGTCCGAGTTTACCGGTCCGATTCTCGGGTAATTACCGGGAGTTTCCAGACCGCTAACAGCCCTAAGTGCGGGAACTAAAAACTCAGTGTATAGTGGTGGCACATATTAAGGTTTAAAAGGTCGCCACTAAAACATCACTTTCTATATCTATTAATCGTCACAACGTTTGTTGAAATTATTGAAGTTGTCAATAAATATCGTCACAAAAGGACAGATCTCTTGTAGTGATAATGGCATACTAGTATTAGAAATAAAAATTGAAGCATATGACAGAGAAGGAGATGTTATGTAAGATTAAAATTCATAAAGTAATATTTTAGATCTCGTCTTTATTAACTTCTTGAAAGTAATATTTTAGATCTCGTCTTTATTAACTTCTTGAAAGTTTCCTACTTGCTCATTTATAGAAATAATTTATTTTATGTAGATGAAAAAAGAGTAAGTATTTAGCAACTCAATTGTGAGGAACATTTTGTGAGTGGTAATGTGTAGAACGGGAAAATAATAACAATAACTATTTGTTAGAAATCTGAAAATGATCAAATATGAGGGTTTGCTGAGTCGACCAAATTCTTGATCTATCCTTAAGATAATATTGCCCCTATATCGTTGAAGTAATGACAACTTATCTCCCAAGATAAAACAGCAATCAAACAAATGAGCAAAGAGAACTCAAGTGTTTGCTTTGGAAGAAAGATCTTTGAGTGTTTGTGATTACAAGAGAGGAAGACAATTTCAGAGAATTGTTTAGTGAATGTGTCAAGTCTAAGATGCAAATGAGCCAAAGGCCTCATTTTATAGTGTTGAGAAGAAAACCCTCCAACTAGCCAATTTATGGCTTTGAACGACCAACTAATGGCCATAGTATGGAGTTACAATTCAGCCAAGTAATGGCTGAATTCAAGAGAAGAATAATGAAGAGTTAATCCTCCAAAGTCAGCTCAAACGTCAGTTTTTATTCTTCTCAAACGGAATGAAAACGGTCACAGCGCCGCGGCCCTACAGGGAGGCGCCGTGGCGCCAACTTCAGAGGAGCAGCGCCGCGGCCCTGTAGAGTGGCGCCGTGGCGCCGAAACTTCAGGGATTGGCGCCGCGGCGCTCTAGCACCACGATCCTTGCCGCCGCGGTCCGATATTCATGACTCGTTTCATCTTTTAACACATTATACACTTCTTTCTTCATTTACCAACGTAAAACCTACGTCATTTGACCAATAACCGCCTATTACCTTACGTCTCAAAACAATTCGTATACGTACCAATATCTCTTCCATTTAAGGAAATTACGATCCTTGGCACTCTATGTGCACGTGTGTGAAAACCATGTTTCCGACGTGTGGGCCCCAATTATTCGAGTCATAATTTAAGAGGAATTTATTTCACATTTAGTAAATTTCCAACACATTTATCCTCCTCCTAAGCAGGTCAAACAAAACACACCAAGAGGAAAAATGAAAAGAAAAAACTCTACATAATTTTCTTACAACAAAGATTGATCAATCTCGATGTGACCTGCCTCGAGGAAAGCATTGAGCAACTTATTCTACATAGGTCCAAGAAAGTGAAGGAGCAATCAAATGTTGGTCTTATGTAAAATAAGCACATCATGCTCAAGTAAAAACATCAGAGAATAAGAAGATTGACCTGCTAAGATGTTAACCCGCTCTGTCTTATCATGTTTAGTTTTTTTTTTAAAATTGTTCTGCCCTGCCCCACCCTATTTATGTTATTTTTCATTTTTCACTTTCAACTTGGTGTTTATTTTGTTAACTTCTTCTTTTTTTAAAAAAATGAACGAACAATCAGTCTATTGTCATAATTTCTTAATTTTAAGTAATTTATGATGAGTATATTTTTTAAATGTTATTCATTTCTTTCAATCTTTCGCACTTTTTACTTGTAAGGGTTACAACTCTCAAACCGTAACCCAAATAAGATATTTCTTACGCTGAGTTGATGGTAACACGGAGACCTAACATTATCACAAGTTTACTCTGGAAATACTTAGTGTAACTAGTATAAAATCACGCAAGAACGACCCTATAAAACTGTCTCGTCAGAATTTTTATGAAACAAGACACAATCTTAAAACAGTCATAACTTATTATCCGTAAGTTGGATTAATCCCCATAAAGTATCAAACTGCCGAGAGCAGATAAAACTAGAACTTTTATTCAGCACAAACTTTCAGATTCTTTACCGATTGATACAGTTTTTACATTATACATTCTGTCATTCCAGATTTCGGTTGATGCGAGGCAGAAACTTTAAACAGTGATAACTTTCAAATCGTAAGTTGGATTTATCCCCGTAAAGTCTCAAACTGTCTATAGGGGAGTAATCTAGAACTTTTAGTCAACACAAACTTTCAGATTCTTTACCTATTTATACAGTTTTTACGTTATATATTCTGCCCTTCCAGATTTCGGTTGATCCGAAGCAGAAATTTAAACAGTTATAACTTTCAAACTGTAAGTCGGATTAATCCCCGTAAAGTCTAAATATGACCGTAACAGAAAGATGTGCAACTATATAAAATTTTATCCAATTCTAACAAGTACAACCCAACATAACAGATTATATCATTAAATTTGCACAAAGAAAGCTTTGGCCTATTAACTGCCCTGTCCTATTTAGAATTTTCTAATAATGTGTTTTGACATGTCCCGTCCTGTCCTGTTCCGTTTAAGCATTTTCCTGCCCTGTCCCGTTTAACGTTTGACCTGTCCTACCCCGCCCTGCCCTGCCCCATTTGCCATCCCTACCAATAAATTGTTAGAGCAAGAAGGCAAAACACGACACAAAAGTACATTTGGAAATCAAATGCTCACGTTTTCTGATTTTTGTTTTCACCATATTTCGATTGACACTGTTAAACATCATATAACCAATCATTACCAATGCAACTCATTAGTATCATGTAGGAAATTTCTTGCAATTTTTTTAATAGGGTAAGATAAATTTGATTAAACAACAATTAGCTTATCGTATGTAAAAGTTCCACAGTGGACTCTATACTCTCTACCTGCCTACCCTTACACCAAAGAAAAACATTCTACAGAAATCTATTTCTTAACATATTAGAGAGCAAATTGCCAAATAATTATATATGAAGTGTAAGATTTTTGGGTCCAAGCACTCCTTATTCTGCTTCACTCTAGATGCTAATTGTAGTCACTCCTTGAGATGTTCTTAGTATTCCCTTGAGATTAATGTAAGTTCTTGGAACTGAATTCCTGCAGACAGAGAATCGTCTTTTGGCGGAAAGCATGCAAGTCTAGCTGGCAGAAAGTTTCCCTTAGCAAGATGTTTGTGTTGTTCAATGAATGATTTTAGGCTTCCATGTGCTCTATGTTGCTAAAGGCTCGATTGAAGTGCGCTCGAGCACTGAAAAGCTTGAAGCAGCATGAGTTGGGTGCTTCGCTCTCTTGAGGCACCGAGACGCAAAGGCATATTTTCCATACTCTTTCCTGAAGTGCACAGTACTAAATAGTAAACATAGTTGGCAAAATGATGTAATTAAGATAATATTATGACTAAATATGCTTACATAGCAACTTATCATTCTGTATAAGAAAAATATGTTACTAAACCTGAATTAGATACATAAAACTGCATAATTACATCTGTATCAGAAATTTAAAATGATTTCGGAACTATATTACTTGATACTTTCGACATGTTTCATTTTCAGTTCATTAATTATTTTTTGTCCGAGTCCATAGTTATTTTTTCTTGCAATGTGTGCATGTGCGTTCTTGTGCCGTTGTTCACTAAATCCTGCACTTATTTGCGCTTCGGCTTAAAGCTCCAATTACCCTGATGCTTTCCACTTTTTGCTTTGACGTCATTGCATTTAGATTTTAAATTTGACCGTAACTGAGTAATTGCAATAATCGGGTTAATTGATATTCTTGGTATAGTAGATGATATCACACACTCAATCATACTCAATTCGATGGAATTGTTTGATCTTAAAGGGGATCTTCTATAATTTCGCACGTGAGGGGTTATTTCTTGGTTTCGTCCAGTCATTTATAACTTGATTATTTTTAGTTTAAAAAGAAAGCATTTTAAGAAACTTGTAGAAGCATGAACCATCGGATATTGGATAAGTTTTTGGAAAAGACTTTTATAACTGCTCTCATTCCCTTCTAATTTTCGTCCTCTGAAGCTCTCTACAATCTCACAGAGTGTTCTCGATAGCAATTAAATGATGAGGAGACGAGATCCCTCTGTTGGATGGCCATCACGTAATGCAACAAGAGATGGTTAGTGTCCTGTCAGCACTCTAGCACATACGCCAACTACCCATAATCCTTTCTCTCAGATTATCATTCATGAAATTCTTTTTCATACCGCACCTCCTTAAATTTTCGGCTGTGTGAGTTAAGATTCATGCCACACCATGTGAAGAAATTGACATATTTGGCGGCTTCGTACTCCATATTGCCTTCTACTCCTCAGTGTTGCTGCCCCAACTTTTTTTGGTGAAAACCTTGTAGCCGGCCCCTATCAACCTTCCTATTCTCCTCTATTTTTAGACTATAAACTCTAAGAAAGGATTCCTGACTTTCTTCGACTCCCAATTCTGGATAACCTTCCTGAATCTTATGTCCCAAAATGTTTTCTGGTAAAAAAGAAGAGAGGATTCCTGATTATTCAGATAATATTATGACTAAATATGCTTACATAGCAACTTATCATTCTGTATAAGAAAAATATGTTACTAAACCTGAATTAGAAACTTAAAACTGCATAATTGCATCTGTATCAGAAATTTAAAATGATTTCGGAACTATATTACTTGATACTTTCAACATGTTTCATTTTCAGTTCATTAATCATTTTTTGTCTGAGTCCATAGTTATTTTTTCTTGCAATGTGTGCATGTGCGTTCTTGTGCCTTTGTTCACTATCCTGCACTTATTTGCGCTCGCTTAAAGCTCCAATTACCCTGATGTTTTCCACTCTTTTGCTTTGACGTCATTGCATTTAGATTTTAAATTTGACCGTAACCTAAAGTTTTGTCTCGCAAACTCATATGCCAACAGAATGTCTTCTGTTTTTCAAGTGATCTTTCTCAGCTGGTATTTGTAACAAGATTCTACTTTGGCAAGACATCTCTAGGAGAGCAATGGAATGGACCGATGAATTGGCTTGGGCCTGTTGTCAAGTGAAAGAAAGAGGTGTGTATCATGTATGGCAAGAGAGAAAAATGAGAATTTTCCAAATCCAAGCAGAGGCAGTCTGATCAGATCTGCTATAAAGGAGGGTATTAATTCAGGACATCGGCTATAAAGGAAGGCTGAATAGGAAGCTAGTGAAGAAATTGGACAGCATGAATTTCTATCCTTAACTTGTCCTATTTTGTTTATGTGATGTAGCAGCATTGGTGATTAGAGTAGTTTGAAGGACGGATAGATGTAGCTGAGTAGAAGAAATGTTGAGATATGGGGTGCGCCCACTCTCAATGCATTTCAACTTCTGCTTCTGTTTTTTTGTCGTTTTCTTTCGTTGAGTTGTAATTGTTTCACTTTGGTAATAAAAGTCTTTATTTACCATAAAAAGATGCCCCGGCACTGTAGGGGATCCGTTCCCAAACTAAGGAGTCAAACTCGGACAATGAAGTTTTGTGTTCTTATAAACAATGATGATTACTCTTTATCAAGACAAATAATGATACTTTCAACTGGATTTTGTTGATCCTGTTTTTGCTTAAGAATAGACGTCTTTTCTAAGTGAATAAATGCAAATGAAAAATTAGACCGTGAAAACGTCTTTTCGGAAGGAAGATCCTTGATCATTACTTTGAGGTTTTATGCAAAGTTGGTATATCCCAGGAAAGTTTTTATTTTTGTTAAAACTAGCTAGTTTAAACTTTAAACGAAGCCACAATCAATTCTACTCGACCAACACTACGATGACATATATTGGAACTGGTAAGGCACAGTGGAGATGCACTCGGATAGTCGGATTATCCAATAAATCTGTGGATGTGGATGATTACTCAAGTAACTAATTATGACGAGGTCATCGTTTCTTAATACAATGCTTGTCAAATAACAGTTACCTCTCATTTTGATTAACCAAATTATATTGAAGTGCCAAGCAATCAACACAATCTTGATTTATTCACTCTTTGAGACCTAATGAGAATTGAAGTATTCAACACCAACACAAAGAAACAGTACACTGCCAACTACTATTAAGAATTCCTTCAAACTGATAAACATTAAACATGTAAATTATGTTACAATGTAAAAGAATGAATGAATCTAAATACAATATACTAAGAAATACTACTAACTTAACTCGAGTGTTAAACTTTAACGAGTGCAAAACATAAGTCTTCACCCTTTCTGAATGCCCACAATTGAACCAGAGTACCACTTTCCAAAGCATTCCTTCTTACCACCTCATTCCAGCATGTAACCAACACATAACTTGAACATGTTTTCCCATTACTTTTGTTCATATTCCATTTTCTCAGATTGATTGTACATCTTTCACGCGAAGGCTCAATCAACGTCACACTCATCGTGGACATTTTGCCCCCACTACGAGTACTCAAACATGCCTCTTCTTCTGGATTAAGAAAAATTTCTCCTCGCTGAAGAAACTTAGTTACCTTCTTTTGTGGGATTGAAAGCCTGCCCTCTGCTGGTTTAACATCAGTCTCAAATAGTGTTTTTTGAATGACCAAAATAACTGATTTTAGACAACCCCCAAACTCAGTAATTGCATTCTTGAATTCAATAGGCAATATTCTGTTGATTACAACAGGGGCTTCAGGTCTAACAACAATGTTCCTCTTTGCCTTCTTCTTTTCCCTTGCAGCCTCTTCTTTGTCTGATTTTTCGACCAATTTTTCGTTCAAGAAGCGTTCTTGATTGTTGAAACCAAGTGGGACGTCATTGGTTACGTCTCGTGATCTTTTTCTGTTAATGGACAATTGTTTTTTCGGATTTCCAAATGTAAAACTAGCACAAACCCTGTAAGTGATTTTAGACATTGTGTTTCCCCTATCCTCATCAGGGGCCTTTACATTGTGTTCATGCTTTTGTGACTTTTTGAGTCGGAAGAATTCTTGATTGTGGACTCCAGCACCCCAGTTGATTTTCAACAGTCTATTTTCCTTTTCATCAGCCTTAATTCCGTCTTCTTGTCCTGCATAATTATTATTTTCCACAGCTTTCTTGATCATCGATTCGCCACCATTGCACAAGAATTGTTCGGTAACTTTTCTTGGCCGTGCTTTTGGCACTGATCGTTTCCCCTTTGGGACGACAAAATCAAGAATTGAATTTTCTTGATGATCAAGAACTGTTGGGAATGTTGACAATATGGATTGAATATTGTGAGTGATTTTTTCTTCTTTTTTGATATGAAATAGTTCGTCTTGCTCAGCGATTAAGTTGTCTTCTTCTCCAAACATGGATTTTAACCAGTAAACTTCAGACACAGCCAACAAGTAGTCTATTCTACTTGTGTTGGGCTTAAACTCCATGCCCAAAAAATCATCTACACTCAGCATTGTGAAAACCATGTTTGTTGGTCGAACAAATAAGACAACAAAAGAAGAGATTGAAAGAAATATTAGTTTTGTCGTAAATAATAGAGGGTTTTATAGAATGAGGAGACTGTTATAACTCTAAAACCTGAACCGTGTTGGATTAGAATACTAAACCTGAATAGTTTTGGACATTTTTTTTTCTTAGTTAAATACTTAAGAACAGATCGAAAAATATAAAGTTTTTGACTTGACATATAGACCCCCAAATTTAGAGAAAATTACATACTTGTACCTGAAGATTTCAAACCAGATCACCGGTAGCAATATGAGGTACACCGGCAAGGGTCGAAAGACGACTAGCTTTTCCAACACCGGGGCAACCCAAAGGGACCCACTGGACAGTTTTACCCTTGGGTTCTATACTAGTAGGGATGGGATTATGGGGGTAATTTTGGGATTTCACTGTCTCAGATGCGGAAAAAGATGTACTGATTTGGGCAAACTTGAGATTTATTTATTCCACCTCCCAGATGAGATTAATTAATTAAAAAACTATAATTCTAAAAATATAATCTCAGAATAATATAGTCCGCGTAGCAAACGACCCTTATAAACTTTACATATGATTTGGTTATAACTCGAAATCAGAAGTGTTGCCAAACGGCCAAACCCCAAAAAAAAACATAGTGTCGCTTAGAGTAGATCATCAACAACAACAATAACATACCCAGTGAAATCCCACATCGTGGGGTCTGGATAGGGTAGAGTGTACACAGACCTTACGTCCACCTTGGTAGGTAGAGCGGTTGTTTTTCGGGAGACCCTCGGCTCAAGACAAAGCATAATCACAACCAAGACAATCAAAACAAAATACGAGAAAAGAAAGCGTAAAGAGTAAAGCAAGAGAAACGGTTAGATTCAAATAAAAAAATTAAGTATTATAAAGTGCATTCAAACAAAAATGAGCGATAGCTAACCCAACTAAATTAATTAAACAAAATACTTAAAGAACAAATATCACTAACACAACTAAATTAATTAAACAAAATACTTAAAGAACAAATATCACCATAAATCAAACAAACAGTGAATTATAAAATAACAATATTTCTATAAGTGTTAGCTATAATGGCTAGCTTAGAGTAGAGCCAAATCTATAAACTATAAAAGCTAACGTCCAATCTTTACTTCACAACATACAACATATCTCTATTACCATTTACAAAACATCTCATTTGGTCTGCCATTTGTTCACTTTCCAAATACTACCAAAACCATCCAATTAACACTTTTCCTAAAAATCAATTGAAAACCCAAAAATAAAATCCTCTAATTATATTCGGTTCAGATTTATACGATAAAATTAAGGGTGACAAATGAACCGTTTAAACTGACGTTGGGCGGGTCAAGATGAGTTGAACCAATCGATAGGTCAATACCCCACCCTGCCCAAAGCTTATTTGAACTAAGATGGGTTGGGTCAAAATAAGCTAAACGATGGGTCATAACCCAACCAGCCCAACTTAACCTACTTTTCAAACATTTTGAAAAACTAAAAAAAAAATCAAAAAATCTTTTTATAACAAATAGAATAAAAATTTAAAAATAATTATAAAAAAATATTTTAAAATATAAAAAATTAAAAAATAATTAAAAAGGGAGTTAAAATATTTTGTACTCTTTCGTCTCAATTTAAATATCTTAGTTTGACTTGACACAGTCTTGTGGTCTTAAATTAAAGATATGTGGATCTTTTAAATCTTGTGGTCTTAAACTTGGTTTGAAATTAAAAAACTTACTAAATATAGAAAGAGACAATTTTTTTGGGACAAATAAAAAAGGAAGTAAGATACTTAAACTAGGACGAAGGGAGTAGTTTTTACACTTCTGAACAGAGATTGTGATGGTCGGTTTAGGCTCATTTGATGGGTCAATTTGGCCTGATGATTTGTGAAGGATCAACTTGGGATAAGCCCAAATCAACTGATCTTCAAAATCACTCTAGCTCAAAACCATTAAAATTTGGGTGGGTTAGGAGGGTCAAATAGGTTTGGACAATTTTGTCACCTCCAACTAAAACCCAATATACCCATTCTCGAGAAAACCATGGTCTCAACTATGAGAATTGTCTTCGAGTTTCACCTTTTTTTCATAATTTTATTTCAGAATCAAGTTTAGACATAACATTGTTATAATTTTTTGGAATTCAATTAATATTCCAGAATTCGAAAAGCAAAATACTTAGTTTTCACATTTTTCACTCCTGTTAAAGTGTATATGGGCCTGCGTTGAAACTTGAAAAGCCCAGCTGAGGGTCCAAAACCGTGTGGGACCCTTTCCCTTTCCTTTGTATATTTGGTGAATATTAGACTTAGGTTTGTATCTTAATTAGTAGCGTAATATTATCATAATTGTAAAGTTAGTATTCTTATAGAATAAGGATTTCTAGGTAGAGTAGGAAGAGGATTTTCCTCGTAACTTGTATATATATGTCTTTCATTAAAAAAAAATTAATGGATTATTTCTTTCATGGTATCAAGAGTCTAGGTTCTCTTTATCTTGCTTCCGCTCCTCAAAATTTCCTCTCTTTTCTTTTCGAAATTTTGCCCTAAAATTCTCGATTTTTTTGTGTTCTTTCCCTTTCACAAAAATCGAGTATCTTCTCTTCCAAAATCCTTTCTCACAAATTCCCTTCTCTGAATCTTGTTGTTCTATTCTCTATGGCTGATAAGAACATTTTTCACCCTGCCCTCACAGTTTCTAATATCAAGAGCGTTCTTCCTATCGTTCTTGACCTAGAAAACGTTCAATATGGGACGTGGGCGAAATTATTTAAGATTCATGTTTTGGCACATAAAGTCATCCACCATATCATTCCTCCAACTCCTCCAAGGGAGGGTGATACGTCGTCTACTTCTACGACGATTATGCCCACTAAAGAAGCAGATCCAGAATTATGGGTCATGCTTGATGTCAAGGTTCTTCAGTGGATTTATGTCAGTATCTCATTGGACCTTTTACAGACGATTATGGAACCAAATTCCACAGCTATGGCGGCGTGGGTTCGAATGCGAGACATATTCCAAGATAACAGTCATTCTCGAATTGTTATCATTGAGCAGGAATTCTCCCAGGTGGCTATGGCGAGTTTTCCCAACGTTTCTTCTTATTGCAAAAGCGTCAAGGACTTGGCAGACCAACTCAGCAATGTGGGTTCTCCTGTTTCTCAAAGTCGTCTAGTTCTTCAGATGGTTGCAGGCCTGTCAGAGGCCTATAGCGGTGTTGCTTCGGTGATTCGTCAGAGTAACCCCCTGCCAGGATTTTATCAAGCTCGTTCTATGCTTACTTTGGAGAAAGTCGGATTGACTAAGAAAGTGGCGATTGGGGCCAGTCCTGTGGTTATGATAACTACTTCCAATTTTTCTCCTTACAATCCAGCCAACGTGACTCAAAATCACAACGGAGGTGGTAAGAAGGGCCAGAATCGAAAGAATAATGACAAGAATCGTGTCGGCAACAACGGTGGCAACCGGCCAAGAAGAAGAATCCCCGAGCCCACACGGGCCCTCAGACAGCCGTGGCAATGGGTACCAAAGACTCACAAAGACCGACGTTCCACCTTACATACGCCACCTCTTCCAAATACTACCACGGCCTTTTCTTCCCGCTCAGACTCTGGTTCGCACTAACAGATGGGAAGCCCCAGATCTGCACTCTTATACCAAGCTCATGAGATCGCTAAGTCCATACAAGGACTTCTTCAATAGATAGACATGATTAGAATACCTAGTATCCCTGAACCCCAAGGGCTGATGCATATACACTGTCTCTTGAAGATCACCAAGTAGAAAAGCATTCTTCACATCTAGCTGATGAATCGGCCATGATTTTGAAAGAGCCAAACTGAGCACAGTGCGAATGGTAGCCAGCTTCACCACCGGCTAAATGTCTCATCACAATCCACACCAACCTGTTGAGTCTTACCATCACCTATAAGTCTAGCCTTATGCCTTGCAAATGAACTATCAAAATTTTTCTTATGAACAAAAATTCACATAGACCGAATAATATTAACACCAGATGAACGGGTACCAACTCCCACGTCTTATTATCAATAAGATATTCCTCGGTCATGACAATTTTCTAATTAGGGTCATTTAAGGCAGACACAAGATTACGGGGTAAGGGGAATTTCAGAACATTAGAATTCAAATTGAAATGTCTCTTTGGTTTAAAAATATCCCGTTGACTGCGAGTGACTGGACCAAGACTCTGGGCTGGATTGAGTGAATTTTGGAAATTTTCGCGAATTT
Organism: Przewalskia tangutica; assembly: GCA_029844215.1. NCBI lineage: Eukaryota > Viridiplantae > Streptophyta > Magnoliopsida > Solanales > Solanaceae > Przewalskia > Przewalskia tangutica. The sequence goes on along the minus strand of CM056739.1, from coordinate 70,088,227 downwards.
CAAGAATTACCGTCGAAGGCTCCGCGACGCTGTGGAGTGCAGGCGCGATTGCCTCGCAGAGTTTTAGCCGCGCGCTGCTTGCGTCGCGGCTAACGACGCTTTTGCAAATCGAAAAATGACGTAGAACGTAAGGGGAGATATCCTCATCCAAAAAATCATAAGAACTAGGCACATATTTTTCTACTTTAGAAAATGGAAATTGAGATTCATCAATGAGAACCTGACGACAAATGATGATTCGTTTAAAAGATAAATCAAAGCATTTATAACCACGGTGATTTGACGGAAAACCCAAAAACACACAAGCAGTAGAACGTGTCTGAAGTTTGTTGATTGTAGTGGATTGAAACAGTGGATAACATTAGCATCCGAAGACCCTAAGATGAGAATAAGACGAAGACTTATTATATAAGACTTTGAGAGGGGATGAATATGTCAACCCTTTAGAAGAGCAAAAGATATACTAATTTTTAGAAACATATGCTAGAAAAGAATATTTTATATAATTTTAAATCTATTAAAAAGAATATTCTAGTAAATTTGCATAAATATAGCCAAATGTAAAATCATTTGCTTTCATAATCACTTATAATTATAGGCAAACCCTAATCGATTCTCCGTAAAAGCTTGATAACTACTTCTAAAACAGAAACACCTTTCCAGAAGTTTGGTCAAACAGACCCTTAGTTAAGGACTATAATTCTAAAATTATAATCCCGAGATAGTATAGTTCGCATACCAAACGAACCCTTAGAAACTTTAGTGTGATTTGGTTAAAACTAGAATATCAAAAGTGTTGCCAAATATATGAACTACAAATCTACACGGCACAACGTACAACATACCTCTTATTACAATTTACAAAACCTCTCTTTGGTCTACCATTTATTCACTTTCCAAATACTCCCCTAACAGTCCAATTAACACTTTTCCTACAAATCAATTGAAAACCCAAACAATAAAATCCTCTAATTATATTTATACGGAAAAAAAAAACTGAAGATATCCGTCTGGAGAAAATCATGGTGTCAACTATGAGAATTGTTTTCGGGCTTCTTACACTTGTCACTTGTGGAATGATTCTCGGTAAACAAAAAAAATTATTCTGAATCTTTTTATTTATGTATGTTTGTGTTGAATTTATGGTTGTTTTTGTAATTCTTGATTTTTCTTCTCCTGCATTTGTGGTGTGGTTTTGATCATCATAACTATTAGTTGTGTTGATTGGATGTGTTAATTTGGACTTAAACCAAACACCCCAACAACAACATAACAAGTAAAACCACCACGGGGAGTATGGGAGATAGAGTGTACCTTGATAGGTAGAGCGGCATATATGTTTTTTTATTTTGGGGTGGTGGTGGAAATGGAGGTTTAAAGAATGAAGTTTTGGTGGTGGGGTCTGCTTCAATTATATATTTTGTTTTTAATACTTCTTTGATATGAGCTACTTGAGCTGAGTGTATTTCGGAAACAACATCTCTACCTTCATGAGGTGGGATGACGTCTTTATACACTCTATCCTCCCCTATTCCCAGACCCCACCCCACCTTGTGTGATTACACTTGATATGTTTTTGTAATTTAGTTTGGGGGGGGGACTGTGAGGTAGTTGGGTTCTTTATTACAATTTACAGTGTTGATTAGTGGGAGTGTGGGGGTTTTTATACTTGATCATCATTCTTGATTGTGATCTCAAGGAGAAAAAGAAAATGCAAATTGTTTTCTAAAGATAAGATTTTAATGTGAATTGTTTGTATGACATGGTGGGACGGATGGGTTCTTTATTACATTGTTGATTTATGAGTATGGTTGAGGATATGGTATTATAGGGAGGTAGTTGAATGAACTCACTTCACTTAAGCTGGGAAAATGGGTAATTGTTCTTTAAATAACAACAACATACCAAGGTAGTTGTTCTTTAAAGTAAAACAAAAAATAAAAACCAAAAGTTTACAGATTTTTTTATTGGGTTGGGGGGGTTGGGGGGGAGTTTAGTCTCGATTAGCTTTGTTTCTTTCTGCTTTTGATTCAGGTTATGGTGTAATAGGGATAAGGCAATTAGTTATATTTCCCTTGTGAAGCTGTAATGTTCTTTTAAGTTTTGATCATCTGAAGTGAAAGTTTCATAATTACGGTATAATCACCGGTGCTTGTTGTGTTTATGAACGCCAGTAGAGTAATATAAGGTTCTTACTAAATTGGACGAAGTGATGCAAACTAAACTGGTGCTTTTATGAGATGAATATCTTTGTTATCAACAACAACAACCCAAGTAATCCCACGAGTGGGGTCTGGGAAGTGTAGTGTGTACTCAGACCTTACCCCTATCTTGTGGAGGTAGAGAAGTTGTTTCCGATAGACCCTCGGCTCAAATAGAATATTATTGCTATCTCTTCTAGTACTATTCAAAGATACTTCTAGAGCTTACTTAATGATCATAATTTCATTCTTTTTCATTCATGGATTAGTGACACAACACAATAAAATTTTCTATCATTCACTATTAATTTGATACAGAAAGTGAGAGTCCTGGACATAAACACAACAAAGAAAATGGCGGAATAGATCTACTAATTCTTTGATTCCAGTTAGTAAGATGGATCTTGAACTAAGAAATAGACCCTAGAAGCTAAAAAAGGCTATCCTGAGTAATTGCAATAATCGGGTTAATTGATATTCTTGGTATAGTAGATGATATCACACACTCAATCATACTCAATTCGATGGAATTGTTTGATCTTAAAGGGGATCTTCTATAATTTCGCACGTGAGGGGTTATTTCTTGGTTTCGTCCAGTCATTTATAACTTGATTATTTTTAGTTTAAAAAGAAAGCATTTTAAGAAACTTGTAGAAGCATGAACCATCGGATATTGGATAAGTTTTTGGAAAAGACTTTTATAACTGCTCTCATTCCCTTCTAATTTTCGTCCTCTGAAGCTCTCTACAATCTCACAGAGTGTTCTCGATAGCAATTAAATGATGAGGAGACGAGATCCCTCTGTTGGATGGCCATCACGTAATGCAACAAGAGATGGTTAGTGTCCTGTCAGCACTCTAGCACATACGCCAACTACCCATAATCCTTTCTCTCAGATTATCATTCATGAAATTCTTTTCATACCGCACCTCCTTAAATTTTCGGCTGTGTGAGTTAAGATTCATGCCACACCATGTGAAGAAATTGACATATTTGGCGGCTTCGTACTCCATATTGCCTTCTACTCCTCAGTGTTGCTGCCCCAACTTTTTTTGGTGAAAACCTTGTAGCCGGCCCCTATCAACCTTCCTATTCTCCTCTATTTTTAGACTATAAACTCTAAGAAAGGATTCCTGACTTTCTTCGACTCCCAATTCTGGATAACCTTCCTGAATCTTATGTCCCAAAATGTTTTCTGGTAAAAAAGAAGAGAGGATTCCTGATTATTCAGATAATATTATGACTAAATATGCTTACATAGCAACTTATCATTCTGTATAAGAAAAATATGTTACTAAACCTGAATTAGAAACTTAAAACTGCATAATTGCATCTGTATCAGAAATTTAAAATGATTTCGGAACTATATTACTTGATACTTTCAACATGTTTCATTTTCAGTTCATTAATCATTTTTTGTCTGAGTCCATAGTTATTTTTTCTTGCAATGTGTGCATGTGCGTTCTTGTGCCTTTGTTCACTATCCTGCACTTATTTGCGCTTCGGCTTAAAGCTCCAATTACCCTGATGTTTTCCACTCTTTTGCTTTGACGTCATTGCATTTAGATTTTAAATTTGACCGTAACCTAAAGTTTTGTCTCGCAAACTCATATGCCAACAGAATGTCTTCTGTTTTTCAAGTGATCTTTCTCAGCTGGTATTTGTAACAAGATTCTACTTTGGCAAGACATCTCTAGGAGAGCAATGGAATGGACCGATGAATTGGCTTGGGCCTGTTGTCAAGTGAAAGAAAGAGGTGTGTATCATGTATGGCAAGAGAGAAAAATGAGAATTTTCCAAATCCAAGCAGAGGCAGTCTGATCAGATCTGCTATAAAGGAGGGTATTAATTCAGGACATCGGCTATAAAGGAAGGCTGAATAGGAAGCTAGTGAAGAAATTGGACAGCATGAATTTCTATCCTTAACTTGTCCTATTTTGTTTATGTGATGTAGCAGCATTGGTGATTAGAGTAGTTTGAAGGACGGATAGATGTAGCTGAGTAGAAGAAATGTTGAGATATGGGGTGCGCCCACTCTCAATGCATTTCAACTTCTGCTTCTGTTTTTTTGTCGTTTTCTTTCGTTGAGTTGTAATTGTTTCACTTTGGTAATAAAAGTCTTTATTTACCATAAAAAGATGCCCCGGCACTGTAGGGGATCCGTTCCCAAACTAAGGAGTCAAACTCGGACAATGAAGTTTTGTGTTCTTATAAACAATGATGATTACTCTTTATCAAGACAAATAATGATACTTTCAACTGGATTTTGTTGATCCTGTTTTTGCTTAAGAATAGACGTCTTTTCTAAGTGAATAAATGCAAATGAAAAATTAGACCGTGAAAACGTCTTTTCGGAAGGGGAAGATCCTTGATCATTACTTTGAGGTTTTATGCAAAGTTGGTATATCCCAGGAAAGTTTTTATTTTTGTTAAAACTAGCTAGTTTAAACTTTAAACGAAGCCACAATCAATTCTACTCGACCAACACTACGATGACATATATTGGAACTGGTAAGGCACAGTGGAGATGCACTCGGATAGTCGGATTATCCAATAAATCTGTGGATGTGGATGATTACTCAAGTAACTAATTATGACGAGGTCATCGTTTCTTAATACAATGCTTGTCAAATAACAGTTACCTCTCATTTTGATTAACCAAATTATATTGAAGTGCCAAGCAATCAACACAATCTTGATTTATTCACTCTTTGAGACCTAATGAGAATTGAAGTATTCAACACCAACACAAAGAAACAGTACACTGCCAACTACTATTAAGAATTCCTTCAAACTGATAAACATTAAACATGTAAATTATGTTACAATGTAAAAGAATGAATGAATCTAAATACAATATACTAAGAAATACTACTAACTTAACTCGAGTGTTAAACTTTAACGAGTGCAAAACATAAGTCTTCACCCTTTCTGAATGCCCACAATTGAACCAGAGTACCACTTTCCAAAGCATTCCTTCTTACCACCTCATTCCAGCATGTAACCAACACATAACTTGAACATGTTTTCCCATTACTTTTGTTCATATTCCATTTTCTCAGATTGATTGTACATCTTTCACGCGAAGGCTCAATCAACGTCACACTCATCGTGGACATTTTGCCCCCACTACGAGTACTCAAACATGCCTCTTCTTCTGGATTAAGAAAAATTTCTCCTCGCTGAAGAAACTTAGTTACCTTCTTTTGTGGGATTGAAAGCCTGCCCTCTGCTGGTTTAACATCAGTCTCAAATAGTGTTTTTTGAATGACCAAAATAACTGATTTTAGACAACCCCCAAACTCAGTAATTGCATTCTTGAATTCAATAGGCAATATTCTGTTGATTACAACAGGGGCTTCAGGTCTAACAACAATGTTCCTCTTTGCCTTCTTCTTTTCCCTTGCAGCCTCTTCTTTGTCTGATTTTTCGACCAATTTTTCGTTCAAGAAGCGTTCTTGATTGTTGAAACCAAGTGGGACGTCATTGGTTACGTCTCGTTATCTTTTTCTGTTAATGGACAATTGTTTTTCGGATTTCCAAATGTAAAACTAGCACAAACCCTGTAAGTGATTTTAGACATTGTGTTTCCCTATCCTCATCAGGGCCTTTACATTGTGTTCATGCTTTTGTGACTTTTTGAGTCGGAAGAATTCTTGATTGTGGACTCCAGCACCCCAGTTGATTTTCAACAGTCTATTTTCCTTTTCATCAGCCTTAATTCCGTCTTCTTGTCCTGCATAATTATTATTTTCCACAGCTTTCTTGATCATCGATTCGCCACCATTGCACAAGAATTGTTCGGTAACTTTTCTTGGCCGTGCTTTTGGCACTGATCGTTTCCCCTTTGGGACGACAAAATCAAGAATTGAATTTTCTTGATGATCAAGAACTGTTGGGAATGTTGACAATATGGATTGAATATTGTGAGTGATTTTTTCTTCTTTTTTGATATGAAATAGTTCGTCTTGCTCAGCGATTAAGTTGTCTTCTTCTCCAAACATGGATTTTAACCAGTAAACTTCAGACACAGCCAACAAGTAGTCTATTCTACTTGTGTTGGGCTTAAACTCCATGCCCAAAAAATCATCTACACTCAGCATTGTGAAAACCATGTTTGTTGGTCGAACAAATAAGACAACAAAAGAAGAGATTGAAAGAAATATTAGTTTTGTCGTAACTAAGACAAGGAAAGACAGAGAACATAACAGAGGGTTTTATAGAATGAGGAGACTGTTATAATTCTAAAACCTGAACCGTGTTGGATTAGAATACTAAACCTGAATAGTTTTGGACAACTTTTTTTTTTTCTTAGTTAAATACGTAAAGAACAGATCGAAAAATATAAAGTTTTTGACTTGACATATAGACCCCAAATTTAGAGAAAATTACATACTTGTACCTGAAGATTTCAAACCAGATCACCGTTAGCAATATGAGGTACACCGACAAGGGTCGAAAGACGGCTAGCTTTTCCAACACCGGGGCAACCCAAAAACACCCACTGGACAGTTTGTGGGTTCTATACTAGTAGGGATGGGATTACGGGGGTAATTTTGGGATTTTACTGTCTCAAGGCAGATAAAGATGTACTGATTTGGGCAATGAAATTGGAAGATGATGATGATCTCAAGTGGCGGATCATGGCTGCCAATGAAGGAATAATTTGGAGACAAAATAGCAAGTGTCTAGGTATCTACACTATCGCCAAGGAAAAATGGTAGTTATGATGAATTCATGTGGCCTGACTTTAAGTCTTTAACTTGTCTGAAACGCTTTGGCGTAATTGTTGCTAAACTTTACTAAGGGGCATTCTTTTCATTTAATCATCAGATGTTCAAAATACTATCCGATTAATTTAGATTTATGTAGCGTAGGATATCTCAACATTAAGTTTGGTACGCATGGTAAGGTGGGATATCTCATCATTAAGTTTAGATTAATTGTATACTTTGTTTGATAGAAGCCCAAACTTAATACTAAACTTGAGATTTATTTATTCCACCTCCCAGATGAGATTAGTTAATCAAAAAACTATAATTCTAAAATTATAATCTCGGAATAATATAATCTGCGTAGAAAACGACCTTATAAACTTTATGTATGATTTGGTTATAACTCGAAAACAAAAAGTGTTGCCAAACGGCCAAACCCAAAAAAACATAGGTGCTCGCTTAGAGTAGATCAACAACCACAACAATAACATACCTCATAAAATTTCACACCGTTTGATCTGGGAGGATAGAGTGTACACAGACCTTACCTCCACCTTAGTAGGTAGATCGACTATTTTCGGAAGACCCTCAGCGCAAGACAAAACATAATCACAACCAAGACAATCAAAACAAAGTACGAGTAAAGCAAGCGTAAGGAGTAAAGCAAGAGAAATTGTTAGACTCATACAATTTTTTTTAGTATAAAGTGCATTCGAACAAAAGAGAGCGATAACTAATATAACTAAATAAACTAAACAAAATACACTAAAGAACACATATCAGCATAAATCAAATTACACTAAATTATAAAGCAATAATATATCTATAAGTGTTAGCTATAATGGCTCGCTTAGAGTAGAGCCAAATCTATAAACTATAACAGCTAAGGTCCAATCTTTACTTCACAGCGTACAACATATCTCTATTACCATTTACAAAACATCTTATTTGGTCTGCCATTTGTTCACTTTCCAAATACTACCAAAACCATCCAATTAACACTTTTCCTAAAAATCAATTGAAAACCCAAAAATAAAATCCTCTAATTATATTTGGTTCAGATTTATACGGTAAAACTAGGGGTGACAAATGAACTGTTTAAACTGACGTTGGGCGGGATGAGTTGAACCAATCGATGGGTCAATGCCCCACCCTGCCCAAAGCTTATTTGGACTAAGATGGGTTGAGTCAAAATAAGCTAAACGATGGGTCATAATCCAACCAGCCCAACTTAACCCACTTTTCAAACATTTTGAAAAACTAAAAAAAAAATCTTTTTATAAAATAGAATAAAAATTAAAAAATAATTATAAAAAATTAAATTAAAAATGAATAAAATATTTTAAAATTTAAAATACAAAAAATTAAAAAATAATTAAAAAGGGAGTTAATCATATTTTGTACTCCTTTCGTCTCAATTTAAATATCTTAGTTTGACTTGACACAGAGTTTAACAAATAAATGAAGTTTTTTTAATCTTGTGCTCTTAAATTAAAGATATATGATTTTAAATCTTGTGGTCTTAAACTTGCTTTGAAATTAAAAAACTTACTAAATATAGAGGCCTATGGCGAGTTTTCCCAACGTTTCTTCTTATTGCAAACGCCTCAAGGACTTGGCAGACCAACTCAACAGCGTGGGTTCTCCTGTTTCTCAAAGTCGTCTAGTTCTTCAGATGGTTGTAGCCCTGTCAGAGGCCTATAGCGGTGTTGCTTCGGTGATTCGTCAGAGTAACCCCCTGCCAGGATTTTATCAAGCCCGTTCTATGCTTACTTTGGAAGAAGCCGGATTGACTAAGAAAGTGGCGATTGGGGCCAGCCCTGTCGTCATGATGACTACTTCCAATTTTTCTCCTTCCAATCCAGCCAACGTAACTCAAAATCACAACAACGGGGTGGTAAAAAGGGCCAGAATATGAAGAATAATGACAAGAATCGTGGCGGCAACCGTCGAAGAAGATTCCGAGCCCACAGGGCCCCCGCGATGGCGATGGGTCCAGCTGCGGTTCCACCTTACAAGCGCGAAAGGGCTTACGATGTCGCGGCTCACTTACAGTGCGCGACTTCGGCCTTACGCCACAACACCGATCGCGGCCCGCCTTTCTTCCCGATTCAGACTATAGGTTGAGACAAAGATACGGGCGGCCAGCGATCCCAAAGATACTGGGCCTTGCCATCAGCCCACCCGCGTGTGGGCCCACCTGCACCGACATTGAAGCAGCGATGCATACGTTTGGCTTGACTCAACCAGACCCAAATTGGTACATGGACACCGGCGCCACTAACCACATGACATCCGATCAAGGTACTCTCTCGTCTTATTTCAATTTGAGCACTAATCGTGGTATAACTGTTGGTAATGGCAATTCTATTCCAATTAAGGGTTATGGTCATAAAACTTTGTCCCCTCCTCATCCACCCCTTGTCCTGAAACTAGAGATGGCAATGGATCTTGCACCCGATCCGGATCCGGTGGATCCAGATCCGTTTTATAGGATATGTATATTCAAATTTTGGAACCGACGGATCCGAATTCGTTTATGATGGATCAGATCTGGATCTGGATCTTGTCTTTGAGATCCGTATCCGGTCCAGATCCGACTCGTGGATCCATTTTTTATTAAATTAATTATACATTTATTATTTATACATCCTTCCATCCCAACTTTGTGTAAAAATATAATTGTGATGTATGATATTTTATTTATATTCTTACAAAATATATAAGTAAAATTAATATCTCAACTTCTTGCTTCACTAATGATGTCAAGTAAGTTGAACGCAACTGCAAAAATTCACAAACCAAGTCATTTTCCCCTTTTTACAAAATATGCACTACACCTTCTTGCTTCACTAATCCTTACATCATTAGTGTTACTGGGAAGTCAAGAAAAAAGTGTAGTGCATATTTTGTAAAAAAGGGAAAATGACTTTGTTTGTGAATCTTTGAAGTACTTGCGTTCAATTTACTTGACATCATTAGTGAAGCAAGAAGTTGAGATATTAATTTTACTTATATAGTTTTAAAAATATAAATAAAATGTCATACATCACAATTATACATTTATTATTTTTACATGTGGATCCAGATCCGATTCGTGGATCCGATGGATCTGATTTTTATGGACCATATGGATATGGATACATGTATGAAAATGGATCTGGATCTAGTAGAATCCGGTCAAGATCCTATCCGTTGACATCCCTACCTGAAACATACCCTTCATGCTCCAAAATTGATTAAGAATTTGGTGTATGTCCGTAAATTCACCACTGATAATTGGGTTTCTATTAATTTTGATCCGTTTGGATTTTCTGTGAAGGATTTCAAAACGGGGAGTCATCTCATGAGGTGTAACAGTAGGGGTGATCTTTATCCAATCACTCCAAATCTCAGCATCTCACGTCAAGCTATGCCATCCATTTTTGCAGCTCTTGCTCCTTCCTTGTGGCATGCTCGTCTAGGTCATCCAGGGTCGTCTATTTTATCTTCTTTAGATAGACATAAGTTTATTTCTTGTAAGGGTACGCGTAGTACTCCATTTTGTCAATCCTGTGCTTTGGAAAAAAATTATTAAGTTACCATTTGTAGCGTCGAATTCTACTACCTCAATGCCATTTGATATTATTCATAGTGATTTGTGGACATCTCCAGTTCTCAGTTCTATGAGTCATCGTTATTATGTTTTATTCTTAGATGATTATTCTAAATATTTATGGACGTTTCCAATTGCGAAAAAATCTCAAGTTTTTTCCATTTTCATAAAATTTAGAGTTTTCATAAGAACACAATTTGAACGGAAAATCAAAAACATTCAATGTGATAATGACAAAGAGTATGACAATGGGGAATTTAGGGAGTTTTGTGCTCAAAATGGGATAAAGTTTCATTTTTCTTGTCCTCATACATCTTCACAAAATGGGAAAGTTGAGCGAAAAAATCGTACCATTAATAATATTGTCCGCACTTTATTGGTTCATTCTTTCGTTCCTCCATTATTTTGGCATCATGCGCTACAAATGGCTACCGATCTACTCAATATTCTTCCTTCTAAAGGGTTGACATATTCATCCCCTCTCAAAGTTTTATATAATAAGTCTCCGTCATATTCTCATCTTAGGGTCTTCGGATGCTTATGTTATCCACTACAATCAACAAACTTCAGACACGTTCTACTCCTTGTGTGTTTTTGGGTTATCCATCAAATCACCGTGGTTATAAATGCTTTGATTTGTCCTCTAAACCAATCATCATTAGTCGTCATGTTCTCTTTGATGAATCCCAATTTTCATTTTCTAAAGTAGAAAAACCCGTGCCTAGTTCTTATGATTTTTTGGATGAGGATATCTCCCCCTATGTTCTACGTTATTTTTCAGATTTACCCGAAAAAGCGCCGTCAGCGCCGCGACGCGACGCCAAAACTCCTGCGAGACAGCGTCGCGGCGCCTTCGACGGTAATTCCTGAAATTCCCGAAAATTTCCAAAATTCACCCAATCCACCACAGAGTCTTGGTCCAGTCACTCGCAGTCAACGGGGTATTTTTAAATCAAAGAGACATTTCAATTTGAACTCTAATATTCTGAAATCCCCCTTACCCCGTAATTTTGTGTCTGCCTTAAATGACCCTAATTGGAAAATTGCCATGATCGAAGAATATAATGCTCTTATTGATAATAAGACTTGGGAGTTGGTACCCCGTCCATCTGATGTTAATATTATTCGGTCTACGTGAATTATTGTTCATAAGAAAAATTCTGATGGTTCATTTGCAAGGCATAAGGCTAGACTTGTAGGTGATGGTAAGACTCAGCAGGTTGGTGTGGATTGTGGTGAGACATTTAGCCCGGTGGTCAAGTCAGCTACCATTCGCACTGTGCTCAGCTTGACTCTTTCAAAATCATGGCCCATTCATCATCTAGAGGTGAAGAATGCTTTCATACATGGCGATCTTCAGGAGACAGTTTATATGCATCAACCTTTGGGGTTTAGGGATACTAGATATCCGAATCATGTATGTCTATTGAAGAAGTCCTTGTATGGGCTTAAGCAGTCTCCACGATTGCAGTCACTCGTCATGCAGATGGATTGTTCTTAACACAGAGGAAGTATGCAGTAGAGATCATTGAGAGGGCTGAGATGTCATTCTGTAAGTCCACTTCTACTCCAGTTAATACTAAACCCAAGTTGGGTGTTGCAGCTGGCTCTCCGTATGAGGATCCGACACGCTATCGTAGTCTTGCAGGCGCCCTTCAGTATCTTAAGTTCACGCGATCAGAAATTACATATGCAGTCCAGCAGGTGTGTGTTTATGCCTGATCCCAGAGTTGAACATATGAATGTGCTCAAACGCATACATAGGTACATTCAGGGAACACTTGATTATGGTTTGCATTTGTACCCTTCATCGACGTCTACACTTGTCTCATATACATCTGTTGATTGGGGTGGTTGTCCTGACACCAGACGGTCTACGTCTGGCTATTGTATGTTTTTGGGCCAAGTGTCAATCAACGCTTTCACGTTCAAGTGCAGAGGTCGAGTATAGAGGGGTAGCCAATGTGGTTTCTGAGTCATGTTGGTTACGTAATCTACTGTTAGAGCTTCATTGTCCTATTGAGAATGCTACATTGGTGTATTGTGATAATATAAGTGTCATCTACCTTTCTGGTAATCCAGTTCAGCACCAGCGTACTAAACACATAGATATGGATATTCATTTTGTTCGAGAGAAGGTAGCCAAAGGACAAGTACACATCTGCCATGTTTCTTCAAGATATCAAATTGCAGACATCTTTACAAAGGGTCTTCCCTGGTCCTTTTTTAAGATTTTAGAGACAATCTCAGCGTACGAAAACCGCCCACTATGACTGCGGGGGTGTAAGTGTATATGGGCCTGCGTTGAAGAGCCCAGCTGAGGATCCAAAACCGTGTGGGACCTTTCCCTTTCCTTTGTATATTTGGTGAATATTAGACTTAGGTTTGTACCTTAATTAATATTGTAATATTACCATAATTGTAAAGTTAGTATTCTTATAGAATAGGGATTTCTAGGTAGAGTATGAAGAGGAACTTTCTTGTAACTTGTATATATATGTCTTTCATTAATAAGAATAATCAAGAGATTATTTCTTTCAACTCCAATTTACTCACAAGAATTCTACATTCTTCCAAGTTACTCCAATTTTCAAATACAATTTTTTATTTTTTATTTTTTATTTTATGTCCAACAACTCACTAAGCGAGGGATCGTTTGGTACATGAGATAAAGTGAGATATTTTAACATTAAATTTGAGGTTAATTTTATACTCTGTTTGGTAGAATGTATAAATTTATCATAGAAATAAGTTGTATACCATCTATCAACTAAATTATAAAATAAAGCCCAAACTTAATGTTAAACGTGAGATTATTTTATGAAATATTTACATGTAGAATACATCTAAGAGATATTTATCTATAGTAACAATTGTTTAAATAAATTACAAAGCATAACTATAATGTGTATTTGAATTATCTATCACAACTACATTATATATTTAAAGTAAAATACTCTATTTTTATTCTTCGCTCAGCATTTAGGGCTAGGCTTTTAGATGCTTCTTCTTCCTCCGCTGCCATTGGCCACCACAAAATCGTTGTCGGATCTCCGAGAAAACCCACTATTCTCAAATCTAGTTGTCGCGGTGGTGGTGGGAGTGACAGTGGCTCAGATTTGGATGATGCCTCCACTTGGCGATGGAGATACATCGAGGGCTCAAATGGCGAAGATACATCGACTCCGATCTGAAGAGGATGAGAGTTATTGGTGGCGGTGGTGGTAGTGACGGTGGCGGTGGTGTGGAGTGACGGTGGCTCAGATCTGACCGGCGCCGGAGCTCCGGTCATGATTTACATCGAGGGCTCAGATGGCGGAGATACATCGACTCCGATCTGAAGAGGACGAGGGTTTTTTACGGCAGTGGTGGGAGTGACGGTGATGAGATCTACCGGCGGTGGCGGTGGTGGGGAGTAACGGTGACTCAAATATGGCCATCGATTTGAAAAATCACATTGAACTCTGGCGAACCAACTGATGAAAGTGTATTTTATTTCTTTGTATTTCAAATCAGAGTGTATTTTTATTTCTTGTATCTCATATGGGAGTGTATTTTATTTATTGTATCCAATATTTGAGTGTATTAGTTAAACTTTTAGTGTAAAATACAGTGTTTCTTTATATATTTTTTCGCTCGTAGTTTGAAGGTGATTTTTTTGTATACAAATAAATAAAGTGAATTTGAATAAAGCTGATTATTTCCTACTACTATTTTTTTTGCATTTATAATTTTTGAATATAATCGATTTTAAATACAATAAATTGAATAAAGTATAAAAGTAGCTATAAATGAATATAACTTGGTTGAATACATCTGACTTGAATACAATTGAGTTGAATACATTTGACTTTAATATATCAAAATCTGACTTGAATACAATGAAAATTTGAATACAATCGAATTTTTGAATACATATTGATGTAGCTACGAAATTTAATTAACAAAAGTATAGTTACACCTAAAAAAAACCAAAGTATAATTATTTGTGAAAAATTCCATTATTTTATCCCATCTCCATAATGGAATTACTTAGGTGGTGTTTGGCTAAGCTTCTGAAAGTGTTTTTGTTTTTCAGAAACACTTCTTTGGCCAAACACCCTCTTTCCAGAAGTAGAAACACTTTTTTCCGAAGCCAAAAAATGTTTCTAGATGGGAAGAGAAGCAGAAACACCAATTCGGTGCTTCTGGAGAAGCCATTTTTGCTCATTCATTGAATTTTTTTTGGACTCATTTACCATTTTCTTTTCACAAAATTCCTTTTAATATCATATAATATCTCCATATAAAATAGAAATTTGGGAGTAGGGGTAGGGTGTGGGTAGGACGGGGGTAGGGGGTAGAGGTGGTAGGGGGTAGAGAGGTGGGTAAGAAAAAAATCATTTTTTTAAAAGTAACAAAAAATATGAAATAGAAATTTGAGGATGGATAGGGTAATGAGGTGGGGTGGGGTGGGGGTAGGTGGTAGGGCGGGGGTAAGAAAAAAATTCATATATTTTTTATAAAAATAACAAAAAATATGAAATAGAAATTTGAGGATGGGTAGGTGTGGGGGTAGGGGGTAGGGAGAGAGTAAGAAAAAATTTCATATTTTCAATCATTTTTTATAAAAGTAACAAAAAATATGAAATAGAAATTTGAGGATGGAGTAGGGCAATGGGGTGAGGGGTAGGGCGGGGGGGTAAGGGAAAGAAAAAAATTCATATTTGTTATAAAAGTAAAAAAAATATGACATAGAAATTTGATGATGGGGTGAGGGTAGGTGTGGGTAGGACGGGGGTAAGTTTGGACATATTTGAGTCATTGACTATCATATTGTCGTTACATTTCTTATGTATAATATAATATTATTTTTTGATTAAATGTTGTAATTAAATAATTTTAAAAAAATTATTAAATTGTAATGATATACTAATTTTTAGAAACATATGCTAGAAAAGAATATTTTAAATAATTTTAAATCTATTAAAAAGAATATTCTAGTAAATTTACATAAATATTGGCCAAACATGGAACTGTTTCTGTTTCTCAGAATCACTTCTATAATTATAGGTCAAACACCCTAATTGATTCTCCAGAAACAGTTTTTGCATAACTACTTCTGAGAAACAAAAACACTTTTCCAGAAGCTTGGTCAAACAGACTTTTAGTTAAGGACTATAATTCTAAAATTATAATCCCGAGATAGTATAGTTCGCATACCAAACGAACCCTTAGAAACTTTAGTGTGATTTGGTTAAAACTCGAAAATCAAAAGTGTTGCCAAATATATGAACTACAAATCTACACGGCACAACGTACAACATACCTCTTATTACAATTTACAAAACCTCTCTTTGGTCTACCATTTATTCACTTTCCAAAATTATTCTGAATCTTTTTATTTATGTATGTTTGTGTTGAATTTATGGTTGTTTTTGTAATTCTTGATTTTTCTTCTCCTGCATTAGTTGTGTTGATTGGATGTGTTAATTTGGACTTAAACCAAACACCCCAACAACAACATAACAAGTAAAATCACCACAGGGAGTATGGGAGGTAGAGTGTACCTTGATAGGTAGAGCGGCCTATGTGTTTTTTTATTTTGGGGGTGGTGGTGGAAATGGAGGTTTAAAGAATGAAGTTTTGGTGGTGGGGTCTGCTTCAATTATATATTTTGTTTTTAATACTTCTTTGATATGAAATTGAAACAGGTGAGTGTATTTCGGAAACAACATCTCTACCTTCATGAGGTGGGATGACGTCTTTATACACTCTATCCTCCCCTATTCCCAGACCCCACCCCACCTTGTGTGATTACACTTGATATGTTTTTGTAATTTAGTTTGGGGGGGGGACTGTGAGGTAGTTGGGTTCTTTATTACAATTTACAATGTTGATTAGTGGGAGTGTGGGGGGTTTTATACTTGATCATCATTCTTGATTGTGATCTCAAGGAGAAAAAGAAAATGCAAATTGTTCTAAAGATAAGATTTTAATGTGAATTGTTTGTATGACATGGTGGGACGGATGGGTTCTTTATTACATTGTTGATTTATGAGTGTGGTTGAGGATATGGTATTATAGGGATGTAGTTGAATGAACTCACTTCACTTAACCTGGGAAAATGGGTAATTGTTCTTTAAATAACAACAACATACCAAGGTAGTTGTTCTTTAAAGTAAAACAAAAAATAAAAACCAAAAGTTTACAGATTTTTTTATTGGGTTGGGGGGGTTGGGGGGGGGGGGGTTGGGGGGAGTTTAGTCTCGATTAGCTTTGTTTCTTTATGCTTTTGATTCAGGTTATGGTGTAATAGGGATAAGGCAATTAGTTATATTTCCCTTGTGAAGCTGTAATGTTCTTTTAAGTTTTGATCATCTGAAGTGAAAGTTTCATAATTACGGTATAATCACCGGTGCTTGTTGTGTTTATGAACGCCAGTAGAGTAATATAAGGTTCTTACTAAATTGGACGAAGTGATGCAAACTAAACTGGTGCTTTTATGAGATGAATATCATTGTTATCAACAACAACAACCCAAGTAATAGTGGAGTCTGTGAAGTGTAGTGTGTACTCAGACCTTACCCCTATCTTGTGGAGGTAGAGAGGTTGTTTCCGATAGATCCTCGGCTCAAATAGAATATTATTGCTATCTCTTCTAGTACTATTCAAAGATACTTCTAGAGCTTACTTAATGATCATAATTTCATTCTTTTTCATTCATGGATTAGTGACACAACACAATAAAATTTTCTATCATTCACTATTAATTTGATACAGAAAGTGAGAGTCCTGGACACAAACACAACAAAGAAAATGGCGGAATAGATCTACTAATTCTTTGATTCCAGTTAGTAAGAGGGATCTTGAACTAAGAAATAGACCCTAGAAGCTAAAAAAGGCTATCCTGAGCAATTGCAATAATCGGGTTTGTTAGTGTTAGGTTCTGTGTCCTAACACTTTCCGTAACATGTCTCTTTTTGGTGTTAAGTAAAAACAGGAAAATGTCATCCCAAATGTCGTGACATCTGGGAGGACATTTCTGGCAAGAGTTTTGCCTATCTTCAGGCGATTTACAAGTGAGAAGATTTTATCACGTGAATGTTTGGCTTGGTTAGGAGCTAAGGAAAACACGATAATACTTAACAAGACCAAGTCCAAGGAGAGTGCATGCTAAGGAGCATTCTCGGAAGACAAAGTCAAATCTGTTGAGAATTTTAAGTGAAGAAAACTCCAGCCAACCCTATTCTGCTCAACCTCCACCGAGAATCAAGGAACCTCTCGGGTGAACTCTCCACTATAAATAGAGGGTTCACTCCAAGGTTTTATATCCAGTTTTTGTAGAAGAAAATTCAGATCTGAGACGTCTCAAATATTGCCTCAAACACAGCTGGATCGAGCAGCCTGTTTTTGTGATTACACTTGTTCAAAATTGCGAATTGCTTTCTTAGATCTATACTTGTTCTTTCAACTCAAAGCAATTGTAATAGGGTGTTTTTCACTTCTATTCTAGATAGATTTTTCTGGCTTAGAAGTTAGGATTTAACTTCTTTTTAATCCCTTTTTGTTTTACGGATTTTTATTCATTCTCAAGGGATTTGTAAGATTGTATAATTTTTATACAATAAATTTTTGGTCATGAGACCACTATAAGTTATATACAATTATATAACTTATGAAAAACAATCTTGGGTGTCCTTGATTTATTTCCGCTGCATCTTAACTCAGTTTTTAGTTCTGCGTTTTTTTGTTAATGTTTCAGTTCATGTCACAGAACATTTTTGGGAACATTCCTTACTGTCTTTAAGTTTACCTCTGTTCTTCTTTGCTGAAATTATTGATTCCATACTTTAAGTTCGACAATTCTCCTTTTCAATTGGTATCAGAACCGACACTTGACATAATAAGTGCTAAGGTCCTTTTACTTAACTATGGATCCGGGTAATCCAAATATTGGTAGACTTCCTATTTTAGATGGATCAAACTATCCTTATTGGAAGATTCGCCTACGTTCTCACATCAAATCCATTGATGTTAGAGCGTGGAGATCTATTACAAATGGATACATTTGTTCTATGCTTCCAGGACGAGGAAGGCGACATTTTGGTCAAGCTTAAGGCGAATGGACTTCGAAGAAACTAATAGTGCGAGCTTCAGCGAAAAGGCACTAAATGCTATTTTCGGATGGGTTGATCTTTATATGTTCAAACTCATCCAAAATTGCTCTCACGCGATGATCTTGTGATACTTTACAAACTCATTGTGAAGGTAGCTCAGTGTTCGACGAGCGAAGCGGCGTGCTCGTGAGTAAGTATGAACGTTTAAGGATGGAGGAATCGGAGGATATTAAAACCTATTTTGAAAAGTTGATTGATATCTCTAATGAATGTCAAGTTCTTGGTTCTCCATTGACCAACAATCAACTTGTTGAAAAAGCCGCCGATCTCTTCCGAAAAGTTCAACATTAAGATTTGTGCGATTGAAGAAGCTTGCACAACCTGATGGACCTACATACTTTAATGAGCATCGCCGAAACATATGAGATGAACATGGAAAATCAAAGGTCTTTATACAAAGGCAAGGATGTTGCCCTTCAAGCAAAATCCTTAGAGGCGGAAGTCGATGAAGAGGATGAAACACTTGAAGAAATTGGGGATGGTGTCAACGTTGCTCTTCTTACTCGTAGGTTCAATACAATGTTAAGAAGATTCAACGAAGATAAGAATAAATCTAAGTCTAAAGAGCACCAAAACCAAGGACTCGATCCACGAATTACCAAGAATTTTCCCACCGCACAAAAAGGCAATCAACTTAGGAGAATAAATTCGGCGAACCAGTTCGATCCCGACTCGACAACATTCAATGTCATGCACGCTCGGGATGGGGCCGTTATGCCAACGAGTGTGCAAACACTCTAAGAAAGGTTGGCAAAAGTCTATGGATTTCCTAAGTGATGATGAAGGTGAAGGGGAAGATAATAGAAATAGAGTCCTGGCAATGCCGCTTTGTTTTTGAACATTCTACGTCGGATGATGAAGGTTTAGGTAGCGTGATACACTAAATGTCATGACATTTCGAACATCGGTATGCGTCTGAATCTGCAGATACAAAGAATGAGCGTGTATGAGTTTTTAATTCTTGGATGTCAATTGCTTACGTGGTTTTATTTCAAAAATGATTCTAATCCTAAGACTCGAAGACTACAGGATGATATGATTAAGGAATTGCAAGCCCTTTGCAGGACTTAATCATTGAATCTAATCAACTTGAATCAAAGGTGAAAACTCTAACTCGTGAGAATGCAGATTTGATAAGTACCATTACCCGACCGAAGTGACTCTTACCAAAAAGATCTTGAATTCGGAAAGATAAGTGCAAAGTTGGATCCGCCAAGCAACCTTCAAAAGCTTAACACAGCACCTCCAAATTAGATGAAATCCTTAGTGTTAGTCAACCTCAATGTCTTGGTTTGGGCTCAAGAATCCTATCAATACATTATGCTCCAACTTGTTTGTTAAAAATGGGAAATGAACCGTAAGAAGGGTAGCAACTATGTGTGCAATTATTGTAATAAATCTGGACATTTAAAACCTTTTTGCTTTAAGTTACTAAAACTCGAAAGAAAAGGTCTTCGACGTCACAAGAACTTGACAAAGACTTCAAGAGACTCTCTATCTACAAAAATCGTAAGGTAACAAAAAGGTTTGGGTTCATCAAGAAAACAAGTTGTAATGTAGCCATAACCGCACTAAGGACCAATATCTACGGATCGTGGTACTTTGTGATGGTTGTTGTTCCATATATAGCGAGAACAAAAGGCGTCTAAAGAACTCTGAAGCTCTAAATGGAGGAAATGTTACATATGGAGGAGGTGGAAAGAGTAAGATAATAGGAAAAGGAACTGTTAATGTCCCTGGAATTCCAGCACTGAATAATGTCTTGCACGTTGATGGTCTGATGGCTAACCTAATTAGTATAAGCCAACTGTGTGATGACAACTTAGAGGTAAGATTCAATAAACACGTATGCATGGTGATGAAACTAACAAATGCATAATGGCAGTACAAGAACAAGTGATAATTGTTATCTTGTCGAGAACATAAGGTATGTAATAGTGTTAGGGTGATGACACAACATTGTGGCATCAAAAACTAGACATGTCAATTACCGCAACCTTAGAAAATTGATATCTTATGAGGCGGTAAAAGGCATTCCTAAACTAAGTCTATGAGTGAAACCGTGGTGTGTGAAGATTGCCTCAAAGGTAAGCAAACCCGTGTCCTCACAAAGTTGTTGAGTGATGGACATTTCTCGTGCACGTCTCATTGCTTTCAACTTTTACATATGGATCTTATGGGTCCATCGAGGTAGATAGCCTAGGAGGCATGAGGTACTCGCTTTGTGATTGTAGATGACTTTTCAAGATACTCTTGGATATTCTTTTGAAAGAAAAGTCTCAAACGTTTGACATGTTTAGAATATTGTACTCTAGAATTAGAAATCTATATCATTCCTCTATTTTTGGATAAGATCTGATCATGGAAAGGAGTTTGAAAATAATAAATTTTCTACATTTTGTGAGAAAAAAGGTATTTTCAATGAATTTTCTGCTCCCAAAAACCCCCAACAAAATAGTGTAGCAGAGAGGAAGAATAGAACCCTACAAGAAATGGCTAGAGTCATGCTAAGTTCTAAAAAACTGTCAAAAGCGTTTTTGGCGAAGCCCTAAACACTGCAAGTCACATCTACAATAGAGTCTATCTTAGACCAGGAACAAAAATGACACCCTATGAGATCTTGAATGGAAAGAAAACAAATCTACGTTACTTTCATAATTTTTGGTGTGTATTCTATGTTCTAAATGATAGAGATAATCGAGCAAAGTTTGACTCTAAGAGTGATAAGGGAATTTTCATAGGCTATTCTCAGAAAATAGTACTTCACAGAGTGTACAATCTTGAACCAAATCCGTACAAGAATCATTAACATTGTTTTTGATGATAATGCAGTTATGCAGAAATACACCGATGAATCTTTGTCGTCGTAACAATACGGAGAGGCGGACGCGAGAAAATGCGGATGTTACACCAAATGTCACAACATCTGCGGCACATGTAGAAGATGAGAACACTGCGAGTTCGATGAGGATTCTGGCGAACCGTGATTGATGCGAGGATCCTCATCCGAATCGGAAGAAACCATCCCTGAGCAGGTAATAGGAGAAGTATTGAAGGAATAAAACAAGGAGAAAAGAGCCAAAAATTACCGAGACATGGTGAAGTATGCGTGTATGTCCACCATACATCACAAGGTAAGTCAATCTTGCTATGTTTCTACTTTGGAACCTAAAAACATCAATGAAGCACTAAAAGACAGTTGGTGGATACAAGCCATGTAAGAAGAACTAGAACAGTTCACCAGAAATGAGGTTTGGGATCTAGTTCCTCGCCCTGATGAGACTAATGTAATAGGAACTAAATGGATCTTTAAGAATAAATCGCGAATGCGGAACTATTATTAGAAATAAAGCTAGACTAGTGGCTCAAGGATACTCTCAAGTCAAAGGTATCGACTATGATGAAACCTTTGCTCCAGTAGCTAGAATTGAATCAATTAGATTATTACTTGCCATAACTTGTTGTTTAAAGATAACTCTTCACCAAATGGATGTGAAAGGTGCCTTTTTGAACAGATATATTGATAAGGAGGTATATGTTGAACAACCCAAAGGATTTGAAGATCATCACCATCCACAACATGTATACAGGTTAAAAAAGGCCTTATATGGACTAAAACAAGCTCCACGTGCATGGTATGGTCGTTTAACTCAATTCCTTCTTGAATTTGGTTTCCAACGTGGTGTAGCTGATTGTACTTTATTTATAAAACATCATGGATCAGATATGGTTATTGCTCAAATCTATGTAGATGACATAGTTTTTGGTTCGACTTCAATGTCTCATCTTAAGACTTTTGTCGGTATGTCCTCAACATTCGAAATGAGCATGATAGTGAACTAACCTTTTTCTTAGGCTTGAAGATAAAACAAAATGAGGAGGGTATCTTCATTTCACAAAGCAAATATGCCAAGAACCTGGTTAAGAAGTTTGGATTGGAGAACGCCAAACACATGAAGACTCCGATGGGATCAACCGGACTATATCCAAAGATGATGTTGGGAGAATGTTATTGACTTTATCTGATCTATGATAGGTAGTCTTTTGTATCTCACCGCGAGTCGTCGGATCTTATGTTTAGTGTTTGTGTGTGCACGATTCCAAGCATGCCCTAAAATTTCCCACTTAAATCTTTGTCAACGTGTCATAAGATATGTCACACGACACGCGAGTTGGGAATTTGGTATTCCAAAGACACTAATCCTAATCTAATAGGATATAGTGGCCGGATTGAATTTGAGGATGTGGAAGATAGAAAAAGTACTAGTGGAGGATGTTTTTACCTTGGCAATAACTTAGTTTCTCGGCATCGTAAACAAAATTGTGTCTCACTCTCATTCTGAATCAATATGTAGCGGCGGGAGTTGTTGCTCTCAATTAATATGGCTAAGACACATGCTGAAGACGATTATGGTGTTTCAAAAATATCTTAGTTTTGTACTGTGATAATATGAGTGCCATCAATATATCTAAAAATCCGGTTCAGCACTCTCGTACTAAACATATAGATATAAGACATCACTTTCTTCGAGACTTGGTTGAAAAACAGCTAGTTAGAATCGATTATGTTGACACTTCTCATCAACTAGCTGATATTTTTACAAAAGCTTTAGATCATGAGAGGTTTTCAAACTTGAAAAACTCTCTGCCTCTCTCAATATAAAAATTAACAACTGTTTGGGGTGTGTTATCCGAAATGTCCCTGACATTTGTGGTAACATTCATCCAGTGTAAAATCTGGAACTGCATCTTTTCGGTAAATGTTAAAGTTGTTTTGTGTTTCTAACGGGTCATGACTTCTCAAAGGAACACCTTTTTAAAATGATACCGTTCTCTGCGATGATATAAAAATCATAAAAAGGGAGTATCAAAAAAATAAGGCAAAACCTTAAATTCCTCGGCAATTGTAAAATGTTGGGCAAAGCCCACAAAATTGATACCGTTCCTATTCTATAGGAGTATCAACATACTTATAATTTATATCATGATAGACACAAGATCTTATCTATTTGGACTCAATATACATTGTTCCACTAATTTAGAGACAAAACTCTATAAAGTGTCTTGTTTAGTTGCCGAAACTGCTGTTCCTATGAGAAAATGACTCCCGTGTTACACAAAATGTGCTAACATTTCTGATAACACTCAGATTTCCAGATTTTTCAAAAGACGTGTGTCGATTAATGTTGAGTTGGTTTTTGTTGAAAAATTTCTCTTAGTTTTGATGTCTATTTTGAAACAACCTCTAAACCTTAGGAACTAGTCTTTGTATAGAATTTAAACACTTATGTAGATAGTTTTTGCCAAGTGTATAAATACCCATTCACTAAATACTAATTCTCACTTCCAAAGAAACTTACTTCGAGAAACAAAAAAAAAAAAAAAAGGGCGGGAACAAAATTTTCGCACATTACCCACGATGAATCCCTCGCACAACACATCTCCCTCACAAACTTCTCCCATTCCCGTAACCTCAGAAAACCCTAACTTCTCCTTCTCTTCTTCCCCTTTCTCTCCAATG
This sequence comes from Przewalskia tangutica, assembly GCA_029844215.1. Taxonomy (NCBI): domain Eukaryota; kingdom Viridiplantae; phylum Streptophyta; class Magnoliopsida; order Solanales; family Solanaceae; genus Przewalskia; species Przewalskia tangutica. The sequence continues at coordinate 70,064,036 of CM056739.1, read as the reverse complement.
GATGTCTCACCCATGTCACCGAAAATGTCACCACCAGTCCCAGAACACTCTCCAATGAGCACAAGTCCACCATTGTGCACAGATTTGGTGATAAGTGACTTCCAAGAACCTTTGGAAATCGCCTATCCAGGGGAGACAAATAATCCTATCAATTTAGAGGAAACCCCGGATGTTTCCGTCCTCCCAAAGAGGACAAATCAAGCAGCTTTTCCCACTCGCAGATCGGTCCGAAACTTTGAGAAGGCCTTTGGCAGTGGTGAATCATCCACCAAAAGGAAGAAGTCAGCAACTCCTCCCTCTTCAAGCTCCAGTTCTACTGATTCAGAGAAGACTCGTTCGATTGAGTCCCAACCGGAATCTCCTGCTTCACCTTCCTTCACAAATCTGCCAGAATCCAGTGAGGAAGAAGAAATTCCAGACGACACCCCGCTAAAAAAGTTTTATCGCAAGAAATCTGGTCATGCTTCAGGGGAAACAAAATCATCATCAACCCCTCAAGATGTCACAGAAAATGTTATGACATCTTCTGAATCATCTATCCACAAAACTTCAGATTCCAGTGTCCGAGGTCTCACAAGCAGTAGCTCTGAATCTGCGTCTGAGGTAACCCCTTTCTCTCCCGAGTTTTTCACAGCCAATCACTCAAAACATTGGTCTTGGTTCAACGGTCGAGCCATTCGAACCGAGAAGGTGTTGGACATTGCGTCTTGTAGTAGCCACAGTCTGGTGGATTTCTTCACTTCAAGAAATCTACTAGACTCGGTAAATAACAAATGTCCTTATGTAGACAAGGTAGTGAAGTTATTTTATGCAAATCTAACAAGTAAAATAGAGAAACTCAAGTCGAAACACTTTGGGAAAGTGTTTCTCTATAACAAATTTTATGACTTCACACCGACTACAATTAACCAATGTTTGAATAGAGTGAATGATGTTGAGAGGGCAGAATGTGAAGTGATAAATGACAGGGATGAGGTGATTTCATACCTCACCGGTGGAGTTGTGAAGAAATGGGTTTCAAGATGTCCAACCTCCAAACGCACTATCTTATTTGTTGTTTTGCACAAGTTAATGATACACAATTGGTTGTGTTCTTTGAACAAATCAATTGTAACAATCGAACAAGCATTGTTCCTATACAAAATAGGAAAAGGTTTTAGTGTTGATATAGGAAAAACAATCTTTCAACAGATTGTAAATATGGCAGAAAAGGACACAGGTATCATCCTTCCCTTTCCCTCATTGATCTTTAAGGTACTAACCTCACAGGGATTCCAAGCCCTGCGAGGATCTCGCTCTGGAAAGAACTCAAGTATATGTCGTTAATCGACGATCACGAAGAGCAAGAGCGAGTCATTGATCTTCCATGGGCGAATACGGTGGAAGTGCTAGTGTTACGAAATGTCCTGCACATCTCCGTAATATCTCACGATCGTCTTGACAATCGCTTGGTCTGCAAGAGATTGCAAAGCTCAATGCCCAGATCGCGAGTGGACTGTGCGGGTAGCCACAGTGGAAGCTAGAACGTTACTATTTTTGCTTTCTTCCCAAAAGGGAGATGGAGTGCAGTCCGGGGAGCAACTGACAAGGCTGAATGCTCAAACCAGAGGGGATCTTGATACAGGGGGAGATGAAACCAGAGGACAATCTGAGGTCGGTGGTGGGAAACGATTCTAAGGTTGTTGTGTTTAAATTGCTAGTAGCAGTTGTTGAATGCTTGTTGAATGCTTATTAGTTGTTAGTTGTGGACTGTAGTTATTTGGCTTGACTGTTTGAGACACTTTAACTCTGTTTATATATTGCTATTTATTCTATACTGTTTATGTGTATATTGATGGTTTCAGTGCATTAATCTTTTAGATGTATACTCGCATTTGCATCATACTCTGATTCGAGTAACTTACTGGCACATAGTGTATATATCGTGCTTTATAACTGTTTCAGGTTGAAGGTTGAGATATTTGCCTGTGATAAAATCATTAAACTATTTAGTTTTGTGAAGAAAGGCAAAAAGGGGGAGATTGTTAGTGTTAGGTTCTGTGTCCTAACACTTTCCGTAACATGTCTCTTTTTGGTGTTAAGTAAAAACAGGAAAATGTCATCCCAAATGTCGTGACATCTGGGAGGACATTTCTGGCAAGAGTTTTGCCTATCTTCACGGGCAGATTTCTGAAGCTGAGAAGATTTTATCACGTGAATGTTTGGCTTGGTTAGGAGCTAAGGAAAACACGATAATACTTAACAAGACCAAGTCCAAGGAGAGTGCATAACGGAAGGAGCATTCTCAAGAAGACAAAGTCAACCATTGAGAATTTTAAGGTCAAGAACGCCTCCACCAACCCTATTCTGCTCAACCTCCACCGAGAATCAAGGAACCTCTCGGGTGAACTCTCCACTATAAATAGAGGGTTCACTCCAAGGTTTTATATCCAGTTTTTGTAGAAGAAAATTCAGATCTGAGACGTCTCAAATATTGCCTCAAACACAGCTGGATCGAGCAGCCTGTTTTTGTGATTACACTTGTTCAAAATTGCGAATTGCTTTCTTAGACCTATACTTGTTCTTTCAACTCAAAACAATTGTAATAGGGTGTTTTTCACTTCTATTCTAGATAGATTTTTCAGGCTTAGAAGTTAGGATTTAACTTCTTTTTAATCCCTTTTTGTTTTACGGATTTTTATTCATTCTCAAGGGATTTGTAAGATTGTATAATTTTTATACAATAAATTTTTGGTCATGAGACCACTATAAGTTATATACAATTATATAACTTATGAAAAACAATCTTGGGTGTCCTTGATTTATTTCCGCTGCATCTTAACTCAGTTTTTAGTTCTGCGTTTTTTGTTAATGTTCCAGTTCATGTCACAGAACATTTTTGGGAACATTCCTTACTGTCTTTAAGTTTACCTCTGTTCTTCTTTGCTGAAATTATTGATTCCATAGTTTAAGTTCGACAATTCTCCTTTTCAGGGTTCATTGATATTCTTGGTATAGTAGATGATATCAAACACACAATCATACTCAATTCGATGAAATTGTTTGATCTTAAAGGGGATCTTCTATAATTCCAGTCATTTATAACTTGATTATTTTTAGTTTAAAAAGAAAGCATTTTAAGACTTTTATAACTGCTCTCATTCCCTTCTAATTTTCGTCCTCTGAAGCTCTCTACAATCTCACAGAGTGTTCTCGATAGCAATTAAATGATGAGGAGACGAGATCCCTCTGTTGGATGGCCATCACGTAATGCAACAAGAGATGGTTAGTGTCCTGTCAGCACTCTAGCACATACGCCAACTACCCATAATCCTTTCTCTCAGATTATCATCCATGAAATTCTTTTTCATACCGCACCTCCTTAAATTTTCGGCTGTGTGAGTTAAGATTCATGCCACACCATGTGACGAAATTGACATATTTGGCGGCTTTGTACTCCATATTGCCTTCTACTCCTCAGTGTTGCTGCCCCAACTTTTTTTGGTGAAAACCTTGTAGCCGACCCCTATCAACCTTCCTATTCTCCTCTATTTTTAGACTATAAACTCTAAGAAAGGATTCCTGACTTTTTTCGACTCCCAATTCTGGATAACCTTCCTGAATCTTATGTCCCAAAATGTTTTCTGGTAAAAAAGAAGAGAGGATTCCTGATTATTCAGATAATATTATGACTTAATATGCTTACATAGCAACTTATCATTCTGTATAAGAAATATATGTTACTAAACCTGAATTAGAAACTTAAAACTGCATAATTGCATCTGTATCAGAAATTTAAAATGATTTCGGAACTATATTACTTGATACTTTCAACATGTTTCATTTTCAGTTCATTAATCATTTTTTGTCTGAGTCCATAGTTATTTTTTCTTGCAATGTGTGCATGTGCGTTCTTGTGCCTTTGTTCACCATCCTGCACTTATTTGCGCTTCGTCTTAAAGCTCCAATTACCCTGATGTTTTCCACTCTTTTGCTTTGACGTCATTGCATTTAGATTTTAAATTTGACCGTAACCTAAAGTTTTGTCTCGCAAACTCATATGCCAACAGAATGTCTTCTGTTTTTCAAGTGATCTTTCTCAGCTGGTATTTGTAACAAGATTCTACTTTGGCAAGACATCTCTAGGAGAGCAATGGAATGGACCGATGAATTGGCTTGGGCCTGTTGTCAAGTGAAAGAAAGAGGTGTGTATCATGTATGGCAAGAGAGAAAAATGAGAATTTTCCAAATCCAAGCAGAGGCAGTCTGATCAGATCTGCTATAAAGGAGGGTATTAATTCAGGACATCGGCTATAAAGGAAGGCTGAATAGGAAGCTAGTGAAGAAATTGGACAGCATGAATTTCTATCCTTAACTTGTCCTATTTTGTTTATGTGATGTAGCAGCATTGGTGATTAGAGTAGTTTGAAGGACGGATAGATGTAGCTGAGTAGAAGAAATGTTGAGATTTGGGGTGCGCCCAGTCTCAATGCATTTCAACTTCTGCTTATGTTTTTTGTCGTTTTCTTTCGTTGAGTTGTAATTGTTTCACTTTGGTAATAAAAGTCTTTAGTTACCATAAAAAGATGCCCCGGCACTGTAGGGGATCCGTTCCCAAACTAAGGAGTCAAACTCGGACAATGAAGTTTTGTGTTCTTATAAACAATGATGATTACTCTTTATCAAGACAAATACTGATACTTTCAACTAGATTTTGTTGATCCTGTTTTTGCTTAAGAATATACGTCTTTCTAAGTGAATAAATGCAAATGAAAAATTAGACCATGTTACTTTCCTTGTACTATACTATTCAGTCATCCATAATTAATTTCTTGATGCATATTTGGCACTTAGTTTGAAGCGTATTAGAATTTCTAGTCGGAAGGGGAAGATACTTGATCATCACTTTGAGGTTTTATGCAAAGTTGGTATATCTCAGGAAAGTTTTTATTTTTGTTAAAACTAGCTAGTGGAACTAGTCAGCCACAATCAATTCTACTCGACCAACACTACGATGACATATATTGGAACTGGTAAGGCACAGTGGAGATGCACTCGGATTATCCAATAAATCTGTGGATGTGGATGATTACTCAAGTAACTAATTATGACGAGGTCATCGTTTCTTAATACAATGCTTGTCAAATAACAGTTACCTCTCATTTTGATTAACCAAATTATATTGAAGTGCCAAGCAATCAACACAATCTTGATTTATTCACTCTTTGAGACCTAATGAGAATTGAAGTATTCAACACCAACACAAAGAAACAGTACACTGCCAACTACTATTAAGAATTCCTTCAAACTGATAAACATTAAACATGTAAATTATGTTACAATGTAAAAGAATGAATGAATCTAAATACAATATACTAAGAAATACTACTAACTTAACTCGAGTGTTAAACTTTAACGAGTGCAAAACATAAGTCTTCACCCTTTCTGAATGCCCACAATTGAACCAGAGTACCACTTTCCAAAGCATTCCTTCTTACCACCTCATTCCAGCATGTAACCAAGACATAACTTGAACATGTTTTCCCATTACTTTTGTTCATGTTCCATTTTCTCAGATTGATTGTACATATTTCACGCGAAGGCTCAATCAACGTCACACTCATCGTAGACATTTTGCCCCCACTACGAGTACTCAAACATGCCTCTTCTTCTGGATTAAGAAAAATTTCTCCTCGCTGAAGAAACTTAGTTACCTTCTTTTGTGGGATTGAAAGCCTGCCCTCTGCTGGTTTAACATCAGTCTCAAATAGTGTTTTTTGAATGACCAAAATAACTGATTTTAGACAACCCCCAAACTCAGTAATTGCATTCTTGAATTCAATAGGCAATATTCTGTTGATTACAACAGGGGCTTCAGGTCTAACAACAATGTTCCTCTTTGCCTTCTTCTTTTCCCTTGCAGCCTCTTCTTTGTCTGATTTTTCGACCAATTTTCCGTTCAAGAAGCGTTCTTGATTGTTGAAACCAAGTGGGACGTCATTGGTTACGTCTCGTGATCTTTTTCTGTTAATGGACAATTGTTTTTTCGGATTTCCAAATGTAAAACTAGCACAAACCCTGTAAGTGATTTTAGACATTGTGTTTCCCCTATCCTCATCAGGGGCCTTTACATTGTGTTCATGCTTTTGTGACTTTTTGAGTCGGAAGAATTCTTGATTGTGGACTCCAGCACCCCAGTTGATTTTCAACAGTCTATTTTCCTTTTCATCAGCCTTAATTCCGTCTTCTTGTCCTGCATAATTATTATTTTCCACAGCTTTCTTGATCATCGATTCACCACCATTGCACAAGAATTGTTCGGTAACTTTTCTTGGCCGTGCTTTTGGCACTGATCGTTTCCCCTTTGGGACGACAAAATCAAGAATTGAATTTTCTTGATGATCAAGAACTGTTGGGAATGTTGACAATATGGATTGAATATTGTGAGTGATTTTTTCTTCTTTTTTGATATGAAATAGTTCGTCTTGCTCAGCGATTAAGTTGTCTTCTTCTCCAAACATGGATTTTAACCAGTAAACTTCAGACACAGCCAACAAGTAGTCTATTCTACTTGTGTTGGGCTTAAACTCCATGCCCAAAAAATCATCTACACTCAGCATTGTGAAAACCATGTTTGTTGGTCGAACAAATAAGACAACAAAAGAAGAGATTGAAAGAAATATTAGTTTTGTCGTAAATAATAGAGGGTTTTATAGAATGAGGAGACTGTTATAACTCTAAAACCTGAACCGTGTTGGATTAGAATACTAAACCTGAATAGTTTTGGACATTTTTTTTTCTTAGTTAAATACTTCTAAAACCTGAATCGAAAAATATAAAGTTTTTGACTTGACATATAGACCCCCAAATTTAGAGAAAATTACATACTTGTACCTGAAGATTTCAAACCAGATCACCGGTAGCAATATGAGGTACACCGACAAGGGTCGAAAGACGGCTAGCTTTTCCAACACCGGGGCAACCCAAAGGGACCCACTGGACAGTTTTACCCTTGGGTTCTATACTAGTAGGGATGGGATTACGGGGGTAATTTTGGCGATGGAGATACATCGAGGGCTCAAATGACGAAGATACATCGACTCCGATCTGAAGAGGATGAGAGTTATTGGTGGCGGTGATGGTAGTGACGGTGATGATATCTTGTTGGCGGTGGCGGTGGTGTGGAGTGACGGTGGCTCAGATCTGACCGGCGCCGGAGCTCCGGTCATGATTTACATCGAGGGCTCAGATGGCGGAGATATATCGACTCCGATCTGAAGAGGACGAGGGTTTTTGGCGGCAGTGATGGGAGTGACAGTGATGAGATCTACCGGCGGTGGCGGTGGCGGTGGTGGGGAGTAACGGTGATGAGATCTACCGACGGTGGCGGTAGTGGGGAGTAACAGTGACTCAAATATGGCCATCGATGGAAAAATCACATTGAACTCTGGCGAACCAACTGATGAAAGTGTATTTTATTTCTTTGTATTTCAAATCAGAGTGTATTTTTATTTCTTGTATCTCATATGGGAGTGTATTTTATTTATTGTATCCAATATTTGAGTGTATTCGTTAAATTTTTAGTGTAAAATATAATGTTTCTTTATATATTTTTTCGCTCGTAGTTTGAAGGAGATTTTTTTGTATACAAATAAATAAAGTGAATTTGAATAAAGCTGATTATTTCCTACTACTATTTTTTTGCATTTATAATTTTTGAATATAATCGATTTTAAATACAATAAATTGAATAAAGTATAAAAGTAGCTATAAATGAATATAACTTAGTTGAATACATCTGACTTGAATACAATTGAGTTGAATACATTTGACTTAAATATATTAAAATCTGACTTGAATACAATGAAAATTTGAATACAACCGAATTTTTGAATACATATTGATGTAGCTAAGAAATTTAATTAACAAAAGTATAGTTATACCTAAAAAAAAAACAAAGTATAATTATTTGTGATAAATTCCATTATTTTATCCCATCTCCATAATGGAATTACTTATGTGGTGTTTGACTAAGCTTCTGGAAGTGTTTCTGTTTCTGTTTGGCCAAAAATTCTCTTTCCAGAAGTAGAAACACTTTTTCCGAAGCCAAAAAATGTTTCTAGATGGAAAGAGAAGCAGAAACACCAATTCGGTGCTTCTGGAGAAGCCCTTTTTGCTCATTCATTGAATTTTTTTGGACTCATTTACCATTTTCTTTTCACAAAATTCCTTTTAATCTCATATAATGTCCCCATATAAAATAGAAATTTGGGAGTAGGGATAGGGTGATGGGTAGGGCGGGGTAGGGGGTAGAGCGATGAGTAACAAAAAATATGAAATAGAAATTTGAGGATGTATAGGGCAATAGGGTGGGGTGGGGGTAGGTGGTAGGGCGGGGTAAGAAAAAAATCATTTTTTTTTTATAAAAGTAACAAAAAATATGAAATGAAAATTTGAGGATGAGGTAGGTGTGGGGGTGGTAGGGGGTAGGGAGAGAGTAAGAAAAAAATTCATATTTTCAATCATTTTTTATAAAAGTAACAAAAAATATGAAATAGAAATTTGAGGATAGGGTAGAGCAATGAGGTTGGGTTGGGGGTAGGGCGGGGGGGTAAGGGGAAGAAAAAAAATTCATATTTGTTATAAAAGTAAAAAAAATATGACATAAAAATTTGATGATGGGGTGGGGGTAGGTGTGAGTAGGGCGGGAGTAAGTTTGGACATATTTGAGTCATTAACTATCATATTGTCATTACATTTCTTATGTATAATATAATATTATTTTTTGATTAAATGTTGTAATTAAATAATTTTTTTTATTAAATTGTAAAGATATACTAATTTTTAGAAACATATGCTAGAAAATAATATTTTAAATAGTTTTAAATTTATTAAAAAGAATATTCTAGTAAATTTGCATAAATATTGACCAAACAGAAAACTGTTTCTGTTTCTCATAATCACTTCTATAATTATAGGCCAAACCCTAACTGATTCTCCAGAAACAGTTTCTGCATAACTACTTCTGAGAAACAGAAACACCTTTCCAGAAGTTTGGTCAAACAAACCCTTAGTGAAGGACTATAATTCTAAAATTATAATCCCGAGATAGTATAGTTCGCATACCAAACGAACCCTTTGAAACTTTAGTGTGATTTGGTTAAAACTAGAATATCAAAAGTGTTGCCAAATATATGAACTACAAATCGTCCGAATCGTTTAGCTTGCTGGGCGAATGTCGAATTCGTGGCCCTAGGGTCACGGGTTCGATTCTCACTAGGACATCGCTCTCCGGGGCATATACTTGTGATTAAGCCTGGGCGCTAAAAGCCGCGCGGGCATGCTGCAGTGTGAGTTTGATTCTCTCAGACAGTCTGTTAGGGTCGACCTTGTATCGTTGATCCGTTGGGCCTTGGCGGACAGCGACACGGTGCACATCCCGCGATTTACTGGTGGTGGTCTTTGAAGAGCGGTCCCATCGCTCCAGAGTCAAGTCTGGGTCTTGTATGCAGTACTAGCGATAGGGAATGAGGTTCCGATACAGGTCATCAAAAAAAATAATAATATATATATATATGAACTACAAATCTACACGGCACAACGTACAACATACCTCTTATTACAATTTACAAAACCTCTCTTTGGTCTACCATTTATTCACTTTCCAAATACTCCCCTAACAGTCCAATTAACACTTTTCCTACAAATCAATTGAAAACCCAAACAATAAAATCCTCTAATTATATTTATACGGAAAAAAAAACTGAATATATCCGTCTGGAGAAAATCATGGTGTCAACTATGAGAATTGTTTTCGGGCTTCTTACACTTGTCACTTGTGGAATGATTCTCGGTAAACAAAAAAAATTATTCTGAATCTTTTTATTTATGTATGTTTGTGTTGAATTTATGGTTGTTTTTGTAATTCTTGATTTTTCTTCTCCTGCATTTGTGGTGTGGTTTTGATCATCATAAATATTAGTTGTGTTGATTGGATGTGTTAATTTGGACTTAAACCAAACACCCCAACAACAACATAAAAACCAAACACCCCAACAACAACATAAGAAGTAAAATCCACCACGTGGAGTATGGGAGGTAGAGTGTACCTTGGTAGGTAGAGCGGCATATATGTTTTTTATTTTGGGGTGGTGGTGGAAATGGAGGTTTAAAGAATGAACTTTTGGTGGTGGGGTCTGCTTTAATTCTATATTTTGTTTTTAATACTTCTTTGATTTGAGCTACTTAGCTGAGGGTATTTCGGAAACAACCTCTCTACCTTGATTATCTGAAGTGAAAGTTTCATAATTACGGTATAATCACCGGTGCTTGTTGTGTTTATGAACGCCAATAGAGTAATATAAGGTTCTTACTAAATTGGACGAAGTGGTGCTTTTATGAGATGAATATCATTGTTATCTCAACAACAACAACCCAATATAATCCCACGAGTGGGGTCTGGGAAGTGTAGTGTGTACTCAGACCTTACCCCTATCATCTTGTGGAGGTAGAGAGGTTGTTTTCGATAGACCCTCGGCTCAAATAGAATATTATTGCTATCTCTTCTAGTACTATTCAAAGATACTTCTAGAGCTTACTTAATGATCATAATTTCATTCTTTTTCATTCATGGATTAGTGACACAACACAATAAAATTTCTATCATTCACTATTAATTTGATACAGAAAATGAGAGTCCTGGACATAAACACAACAAAGAAAATGGCGGAATAGATCTACTAATTCTTTGATTCTAGTTAGTAAGAGGGATCTTGAACTAAGAAATAGACCCTGGAAGCTAAAAAAGGCTATCCTGAGCAATTGCAATAATCGGGTTCATTGATATTCTTGATATAGTAGATGATATTACACACACAATCATACTCAATTCGATGGAATTGTTTGATCTTAAAGGGGATCTTCTATAATTTTGCACGTGAGGGGTTATTTCTTGGTTTCGTCCAGTCATTTATAACTTAATTATTTTTAGTTTAAAAAGAAAGCATTTTAAGAAACTTGTAGAAGCATGAACCATCGGATATTGGATAACTTTTTGGAAAAGACACATGTTTTCTTTCATTTCGTTTTTCGGGTGGATAGACAAACTATATCTCTGATACGTTGTTAAACTTAAAATGCTGAAGAAGTAAAAGCTGTATTTCTAAATCCAAAGGGTTTATAATAATATACCTTCCTAGTCTTATCCTTCAAAAAGAAATTTGTGAATTTGCTTAAACTTTGGATTTTCTCTGTTTTCAGTCTTTTATTTTGATAATAGAATACATATTTTGACATCAAGGGTTCGAACCCTGCTCTAGGCAAAAGCCTGATATTTTAGTGGAAGGGTAGAGGCGGGCCCATTATCCACCGAGTTCCGAATTTTGCGCCACTGGCCCTTGGGGAATCATCAGTTATAAAATAAATAGAATACATATTTTGGATTTTACAGTTATGGACTTTTGGTTTTCCTTGTTAGCTTGTTGCCGAATGGAACTGATGAATTTTTGTCGTGTGATGTGCAGGAGCTTTGATTCAATTAGCATTTATTAATAGGATGGAGGACTCACTTGGTAACTTTTCTTGGTTTATAGTACATTTATTTAAATGATTGTTTTTTCTTTTATTTTATGTTTTTGGAGGGCCTAATACTTTCTCCATCATTCTTCTCATCATAGTTGCTGTGGTATCTAATAAATCCAACCAGTACTCCATTTTCCACTGCGTGCAATACCAAATAATCATTATCAATGATCTTATTATATAAGGTTCACTATTGGTGGATCCTTTAACTAACTATTTGAACATTTTGGCAGTTCATCTTAGCGAAAGTAGGCAATACTCGCTCTAATTATTCCTTTCTTTTGTAGTTATTGTGGTTTCTACTTTTCAATCAGATTCCAGTGGATTGAAAGAATGTCTACTTAAGATTCACTTTTGAGGGATTCTTATTCACCTAGTTATTTAAAAATTTCGACACGGCATTTTGTGCTTAAGCTTGGTAAAAATAGGGAAGACTATCGTTATAAAAAATAAATTAGGGAAGGATTTTGTGAATGAGAGAAAACAAGTAAGTTAATATAGAATGAGGAAGAAGTGGTTTGATGATTCACATGTTATATAGGACCTTTCTTTGCTATCATTATTTCCTTGTAATAATTCCTTAAAAATATGAACCTAGGCTGTGTTAAAAGCATTTACAACACGTGTATGACATATTATCCTTTTTCTGCTGGTCTTACCCAATTACCCATGAACAAAGATATTTCTCTTCACATAAAATGTATAAATAAACAAATTTGATCTCTTCATACTCCCACATGCTTTTATAACTGCTCTCATTCCCTTCTAATTTTCGTCCTCTCAAGCTCTCTACTATTTCACAGAGTGTTCTCGATAGCAATTAAATGATGAGGAGACGAGATCCCTCTGTTGGATGGCCATCGCGTAATGCAACAAGAGATGGTTAGTGTCCTCTCAGCACTGTAGCACATACGCCAACTACCCATAATCCTTTCTCTCAGATTATCAGCCATGAAATTCTTTTTCATACCGCACCTCCTTAAATTTTCGGCTGTGTGAGTTAAGATTCATGCCATACACCATGTGAAGAAATTGACATATTTGGCGGCTTCATACTCCATATTGCCTTCTACTCCTCAGTGTTGCTGCCCCAACTTTTTTTGGTGAAAACCTTGTAGCCGACCCCTATCAACCTTCCTATTCTCCTCTATTTTTAGACTATAAACTCTAAGAAAGGATTCCTGACTTTCTTCGACTCCCAATTCTGGATAACCTTCCTGAATCTTATGTCCCAAAAAGTTCTCTCCTCATGAGATCAGCCATTATTGTTCCTCTCGCATACACCATAGCATGCATTGAAAATCACAATGCATTTCAAAAGAAGTGCTCTATTTCCATTTTCGATGATGTAACAAACAAACCTTGTGAACTCATTACTTCCTCCTTATGATCCCTTTTCCAAAACCTTCTAAATTTAAAGATGCTTTCTTTTGGTTTGCTAAGTATCAAATTGGCCAAATTTAAGAAATCAGGAAAACAACCAGTCCTTTTTGACTATGGATCATGAACAGGGGTAGTTGTCTTCTTGAATTCCTTACTACTTTGCTTCTCCACTTACATTAAACAGGCATAGTGTTGTTTTGTTTGGCTTATTCTGCTTCTGTTCAGACTTATATGTTATGTTTATCTTTTAGAGTACTTTATGAAAAGCATTTTTTTAAAAGTACTAACACTGTAAGATCCTCTTTGAGAAAAGAACACTGTAAGATTTTTAGGTCCAAGCACTCCTTATTCTGCTTCACTCTAGATGCTAATTGTAGTCATTCCTTGAGATGTTCTTAGTATTCCCTTAAGACTGATGTAAGTTCTTTGAACTGACTTCCTGCAGACAGAGAATCGTCTTTTGGCGGAAAGCATGCAAGTCTAGCTGGCAGAAAGTTTCCGTTAGCAAGAGGTTTGTGTTGTTCATTGAATGATTTTAGGCTTCCATGTGCTCTATGTTGTTAAAGGCTCGATTGAAGTGCGTTCGAGCACTGAAGCTTGAAGCAGCATGAGTTGGGTGCTTCGCTCTCTTGAGGCACCGAGACGCAAAGGCATATTTTCCATACTCTTTCCTGAAGTTCACAGTACTAAATAGTAAACATAGTTGGCAAAATGATGTAATTAAGATAATATTATGACTAAATATGCTTACATAGCAACTTATCATTCTGTATAAGAAAAATATGTTACTAAACCTGAATTAGAAACTTAAAACTGCATAATTGCATCTGTATCAGAAATTTAAAATGATTTCGGAACTATATTACTTGATACTTTCAACGTGTTTCATTTTCAGTTCATTAATTATTTTTTGTCCGAGTCCATAGTTATTTTTTCTTGCAATGTGTGCATGTGCGTTCTTGTATTTTTGTTCACTAAATCCTGCACTTATTTGTGCTTCGGCTTAAAACTCCAATTACCCTGATGATTTCCACTCTTTTGCTTTGACATCATTGCATTTAGATTTTAAATTTGATCGTAACCTAAAGTTTTGTCTCGCAAATTCATATGCACACCTACCTTGATAGAGTTACATTATTGAATCCTTCTGGAATTCACATGATTCTTATCTTGCCTGTAACTGTCTTCATTGAGACAAAAAAGGAAAACAGTCATCCTTTACACTACCTGTAAGTTAATGTCACTTCTACTTTTGATACAAAGGTATTCAGAAGTCTCTGTACTGACTTATCCTTGATTCCCCTTCAAAAGAGATAGCGTGACAGAATAGAAATCCGGTGAAAAAATGTGTTAGTTTTTGGATTTCCACATATATTCTGTGTTGCGTCTGGAGACGGAATAAATAACCTAAGGAGTAGTGTAATGATGGTTGGGTCACTTAAGGAGTATGTTGAACTATTGATTGTTTCAGTAGTAATAGTGACTAATTGGTATTTCCAGGGAACTAAGCATCTTAATTAGATTTCTTTTAATTTCTGAATAATTATTGTTATAGCAAAATCTTTTTGTCCACTTCCCCTCTGAGTTTTGAATGAGCACATGGTGTATTTCCGTGATATTTTCCTGACTTTTCTGTCCTCTTTTTTCAGGAATCTCTAATTGGGGTTATGACAAAGAAGCCATAGCACTACGGGTTGGATATGTAAGTCCAAATTTATGGTCTCTATTCCTCGCGGCCGGGCTGGCTTGGAAGCAAGTTGTTTTCTCAACTTCTGTTAGTGAAACCATACAACTGACAGTTTGAATACGTTGCGGTTTGCATGATTGTAGTCGGAGTCTATATGAAAAACAAGAGATAGATTGTTGTGTGATAGAAATGGTATTAGGTTGCGTTTTGTCTTTGGAATGAGTTCTTAGCAACTAATGTTATCATTTTTGAGTTGCATTTTGTCTTTGCTCCCTGTATCTAATTTCGTTTTAAAGAAAAGAGCTCTCTTTTCTCAACTCCAAGCCATATTCATAGTAAATTCGGCTGGTAGACATGTATTTAGCCATGCTCGCTGTTCCACATTTAAGAAAGAAACTCTTTACTATATGGCAAGAGGAAGAACTACTACTGTGATCTTTAGACTGTAGATGTCAATCAGTTAAAAAGCGCCAAACTTTTAGATATATGTGGTGTTACTAATTTTGTGCTTTCGTATTTCTGACTTCTCAAGACTAAATCATATATCTCTGCAGTCAGACAACGAAAACTGCTTTTTGAGAATGGTATTCCTCTGCATTAAGGTCATGTTGGAGACCTCCAAAAAGGACCTGACATGCCGCGAATCCTCTTGAAAGAGAGGGGTGCCTTCGGGAACGCGGATCGATCAAACGAAAACCGCTTCTTGCTTTTTTTCCCCTCTCTGGCACACAAGTCTTATTTAACCTTCACGGACCACTTCACTATCTAGCTACTAGCTCTTCTTGACGATCAAGTAAAGGAGGTCCACATCATCCTGCGCTCGAGAAATACGCTGCTTCAGCCTCGAATCAAGGAAAAGAAATTAGAGACAAGATTCTGGTCCAAACAAGAAGGGAAAACTAAAGCAATTGCAGAGAACCTAAAAAATCTACTAACTGTTCATCTTCTTTTAAACCTTCCTCTTTACACCAAAAGTATCTTGAGCCTAGGGTCTCCCGGAAACAACCGTCCCACCTCTACCCTCCCCAGACCCCATGTTGTGGGATTTTCACTGGGTATGTTGTTGCTGTAGTCAGACAACCAAAATAGTATTTTCAATGAGTTCTCCTCGTGCAAGTAGACAACAAAGATTGCTTACCTTTTTGGCCTTCCATGGTAGTTAAGCAGGTTGGCAGTAGGGATGAGGTTTGTCTATGTAAATGTACAACCACTAGATCTTTAGATTGTGACGGAACAAAATGTGATTTTCTGATGGAACTGAGTTCTCGTTCTGTCTTATGTTTTGACCAGTAGAGCCTACTGGGACCTCTAGAATCACTTCTCGACAAATGAGAAAGTCATGTTCATTCATGTGTGGTCTTTTGTGTTTTATTTTGAGCAAATGAATGGAGAATCTCTTTTGATATTCTCAGACTTAGATAAACCAGTCAATTTTTCCTAAGTTGAGAACTAGGAGAGCGTGCCTTAGACAAAATCCATCCATATTTGGACTATGTTTTTCTGTAACTTAAACCGACCAGCTGCATGAATGCCATTACTGCTAGTCCCTGCTTCATTATTTTAATTATGTTATTTTGTCATACTGCTGGTGCAGGTGAAGCCTGAAATAATTAGCTGGAAACCAAGAATTGTATTATTTCACAACTTCTTAAGTGCGGAGGTAGGCCAACGCTGTATTCATTATCTTCCTCTCTGCTATTGCATATCTCTACCTGTTCTTTGAGAATATGTTATTTTACCTCTTTGTAATACGGCTAACATATCTTTGGTGAGATTAAAATCTTTGTTGATAATATAAGTGATTAAAAAAAGTCTTGGTTGATAATATATGGGAGTGTACTTGCACATAAGGATGTGGCTTAGTGGTCAATGAAGTGAGTTTAAATCTTAGAGATGAGGGTTCAAATTCCAGTAGAGACAAGAAACACAAGGTGATTCCTTTCCATCCACATAAGCCTTAGTGGGAAGAGTTGCCCGGTACCTGTGATGGTGGGAGGTAGCAGGTACCCGGTGAAATAGTCCAGGTGTGGGCAAGCTGGACCGGACACCACCGTCATGAAAGAAGGGAGTGTAGAATGTTTAAAGGTTCTTCTATGGTCCTTGCTCCAATTTTACCAATAATGTATTCATTTTTTGTATATCAATAGATAGACTTCAATTGCATCTTGGGTTTCCCCAATATATTTGAGAGCCAGAAGCATCTGTGAATTCAGATACATTTGTTTAGCTTCTCTTTGAATTGAGAACTGCTACGAACTTCTCTTTCTAAGAAATTGGTCTTCAAGCTAATATTTTCTCGAGGTTGTACTTGACACCCTATGTACTAAATACTGTCAAACTCATTGCTACCTAAAAATGAGACACTTTTAATTAATTTAGTTTAGCACAATGGGGAAACAAATTTCAACATGCTTACGTTGCTCTTGCTGGATGTAAGCATAAGAAGTTAGATTGCTAAATATGAATTTCAATTGAACAGTTGGGTATTATGCCTTTGGCCCTATTTACAGCTGGATGGGAGCGGCAGGGAGAGGGGTGAAGACGTGGAATAGAATGTTAATACCTTAATCCTGATCTTTGGATGTGCTATCAAATATTTGGATGATATTACTAGATCGTTTACAAAATCGTGGTAGCTTTATTAATTTTTAAAAGTACCATCTACTCATTGATAATTTGGGAAATTAATATTGTATTGCCTTCACAGGAATGTGATTATCTTAGATCAGTTGCCATGCCCCGCCTTCATGTTTCCACTGTTGTAGATGCAAAAACTGGGAAGGTATGCACAACATTCAAATCATTCTCTGATGTTCATTGATTTTCGACATCTATTAAAGAAAAGTGCTTGGTGAGTTGCTACAACTACTTAATTAAGTTATATTTGCCTATAAAAGTACTTCTGGTTAAAGTTCAAGTTAGAGCTTCTGCTTTGAAGTTTGCCTCTAGAAGAGCACTGACTTTCAAATACCGCCTCAATTTGTAGTTTATTTGTGACAGTTCTACCCATTTTCTATATTGGCATAGAGAGATTACATACAAAGCATCCTGGAGGATGGAGAATAACACATGTGTGGTGCTTATACATTAAGCTCATTCCAGCCAGAACATAATCTCTAGCTAAGCCTCACTTTTAAGTTTCAGCTTACTTAAGTTGGCCTGTTGGAAAAGGTTGTAAAAATTGCATATATGCTGTACCAAATTATATGCTGCTCTGACTCTTCACTTTTGGTGTCGCACCCGTGTCGACACGACATGGGTGTCGGTGTGGGATCCGTACCAGATCTGGTCAACCAATTTTGGGTACTTTGACCAAAATCGAAAGAGAAATTCCGGGCCGATTCAATGATTAAGCTATGGTGAAATTGAAGAAAATGGAATAACATGAACTTTTATATCGAAATTTCTATGTCACTCCTTTTCCTTTTATCTCCTTCTGAGATTCTCCTCTTAATCAACATCTTTTCCTCAAGTTTTCCACATAATATCTCATAATTTAGGTTTTATAACTCTACTTTTAGAATTTTGAATTATTTTTTGCTGAATCCCCGCACCCGTATCCGTACCTGGATCCGTACCCACAAATCTTAAAATTTAGATCATGGCGAATCCGGCCTCTAGATCTGTACCCGTATCCGACACCCGCACCCGAGTCCGAGCAACATAGCTTATAACTGTCCTATATGTTTGAGATTTTTTTTAATAAGGTCTCCTGTGTACATTTCACTAATCAAACTTTATGTCTATGTTGCTCTTCAGTGCCATGATAAAAGATAAGTTTTAAAATTCATTAAGGTTTGTAATATTTCTTTTTGTTGTTTTCTAAAATCTCTAAGGAGTGGAGACAAACATAAACTCAATTGCTTTCGTTTTTGTTAAAATAAAGAAACACAAACCCAATTGTTTAAGAAGATCCAATGAACAATTAGAGACCTACAAACAAAAACTTGTATCAGTTTGGACAAGATTTGAGTTGATGAAAAACGTTTATTCGAAGCTAAAGTTCAAATAAAGATTGTGGAAGAAAAAGAAATTTGTGACAATTGAAGATTTGAAAAACTTCTCTTAAATACCCCTTCAAACCACTATTTCAACTTGAAAAATTATTTCACTTGAACTTAAAGTCTAAACCCAAAATTTCATGGCCGAATTCCAGATTGCAAATACTTCAGCAGTATTTGCAAGTGATGTTATGGCCAAAACATGTCCTAGAAATCAGAAAATAGGTTTTACCATATTTGGCTTTCAGGAAATTGAAGAGCAACATAAACCTAATTGGAAGTTTGTGGGGGAATATTAAGTTAAAATACTTTTTTGATTGGTTAAAGAATAATGTTCATAAGGGACTTGTAAGATTATTTCTCTGTTATATGGGGGTTGATTAGTAAATTAAGAGGGCAAAATTTGGAAATTTTATAACTTTTGAAATGAAGGATTAACTGTAGTGTAATGATGCATACTGGAGGAAGGTAATCAAAGGAAATTATGGTGAACAGAGTCACTGGTTCTCCAAAATTTTCTCTTACCCAGATGGAGTAGGACCTTTGAAATGTATCAGTGAAATGTAGGAGGAATCTAGTTCTAATGTGTGCTTCACAGTAGGGAATGGGAACACATCAGCTTTCGCTTGATAAATGGTTATGAAAGTGCACGTTGAAAGAGGAATTCCTTGAATTATTTCCGTTTGTAAGACATACTTAGGATACTATTATTCAATGTAGAGATGGCAACTCATGGAACATTGCATTTAGGAGAAGCTGCTAAGATTAGGATATAGACAGCTTGATGGTGTTATTGTGCATGAAAGAAGCCTAAGGTAGCCTCTGCTTCAGTCAGATAGCAATACTTGAAGCCTTCTTTACAGAGGACGATCTTATCGAGAGAGGAGTCATTATGTGCAACCAATGCTAGATGTGCATGAAAGAAGCTGAAGATTTAAACCACCTCTTTCTTCACTGCCTATAGCAAAGGACATGTGGCTTATGTTTTTGTGTCTTTTAGGGGTAAGTTTGGTAATGCACTGCAGTCTCAAAGATGCCTGCATGAGCTGGGGACAATGGAGAGTTTGAAATCCATCGAGGGTATTTGGTAAATGATCCCAGCCTGCACTCCCTGATGCATGTGGATGGAGAGGAACTATGGATGCTTTGATACAATCAGTCATTCCTTAAAGACTGGGGGTGTGTGATGGACCTTCTGTGGAAACTGTGCAATGTAAATAATTTGGATCAGCTTATGAATTTTGTTAGCTCCTTCTGCTTTAGGAGTTTCAGAATATAAACTGTACAGGAGTTATATCCCTTTTTATACTTATTTGCATCTCGTGGATGCTTGTTGATGAAATCCTATACTTCATCCAAAAAAGGATAGTTGATTAGTTCTGTCGTTACAAGGAGAAAGCACTTAACGAGGAAAAATAAGACATGCTTTAGCTCTCCTAGTTTGAAGGAGCGAGCTGTTGAAGTATACGACAACAAACATATAGATGAATAAAGCTTTTCATATGATGAACATGCTTTTACAAAAGTTAAATGACTCCTATTTCTAGGTTTTCTAGAACCTTCATTAGACAATTGGTTAATATGCTTTCTCATTGTCCCTCTGAAGACTGGTTTACCTCAATTCTTTAGTTTTAAGCTACATGATTTGAATTTTAGGAATTCCTTCCTTAGCTGTTTGATCTTGTACCACTATAGTTTTTATGAAGTTCTATGCATGGAATTTGGCATTCTCTCCGTCTCCTTGGTATATGCATGGAAGTCCAATTTGATTGATACTTTGTTTTTTTTTTCAATAGGGAATTAAGAGTGATGTCAGAACAAGTTCTGGTATGTTTTTGAGTCCTGATGAGAGGAAGTATCCCATGATACAGGTCCGTACAACACAAGGTCCTTTAAATTATTTTCTCTCTTCACTTATTCAAGCATCAGATGATAACCATCTTTGGCATTATGTCGCCGAGTTACCAATTTTCTTTTATTCGATTGTTTTCACCTGCACTTCATTTTGTGTTTAAAACTAAAATGTTACTGTATAGTACATTCTGATTATGTGGTCTTATGTTGGTGAAATTCTTTGCATTCCTGTAACTTTCAGGCAATTGAAAAACGAATTGCTGTATATTCTCAAATACCAGCAGTAAATGGGGAACTCATTCAAGTGTTAAGGTATGTATTATACTATGATGACAGTTTGATTTTTTCAGTTTTTCATTATGAGATGGCTGGTATGTGTCATCAAGGCTAACATCTGCAGAAGCACAGGTATGAAAAGAATCAGTTCTATAAGGCCCATCATGACTATTTCTCTGATTCTGTAAGTTCTTTCTTCATAGTTTGTTTCTTCTTCTATTGGCTTATTGCTCTATTTTCTATTTATCATTTGGACAGACCCCTTTTCACATATCAGTTTATTATTCTTGTCAAAATGAGAGAAGTACTTGCTTATTTTGCAGTTTAATGTGAAGCGTGGAGGTCAACGCATAGCTACAATGCTCATGTATTTGACCGACAATGTTGAGGGGGGAGAAACATACTTTCCTATGGTAATTACTCATGAAACCTTGATTAATAACTTCTTTTGTGTATTATTGACACTTCATTTCGCTGGTAGCGTACTATACTTGAATTGTATGAAATGAATCTGTTGTCGGAGGCCTTTATCATTTTCAGTCAATTAGTTGTTGAGCAAAAAACATTTCTACTTTAACAGTTTCACTTCATAATCGTGGCATTTAATGACACTTTATATGATGCTGGAGCTAGTCAAAAGTTACCTTGTTAACCGGTTATATCATCTTTTTTCCCTTTTGCATTTCTTGATTTGAAGAGTTGTCTGTTATGTAAGGAACATAACACTTTAGTTGCGAATACTTTTCCTTTTATTTGATGTATGCTAAGCTTGCTAGTTAGATGTAGCTATTACAGCCCAGCCGTGACCAGTCAAACTATGCCACCACAGTTCGCGGGTTCGAGTCGTCGGCCTCACTTATTTTAGTTTTTCCTGATCAAAAGAAAAGCTTGCAAGTTCTGGGTGGATGGCCTGTTAACAAAAAGAGAAAAATTACTTAAGTAGTTTCTTTTGGAATTCAGTTGTTTTCTAATATTTAGTTTCTGGAGGGTTTGTGACAGCTGTCAAGAGCATTCTGCTGCTATTATTGTTTTTCTGTATTTCTTGTGAATGTTGGTTGAACGCTTCATATACCTTAGTGTTAGTGTTTAGGATAGTGAGATTACTCTCCAGCAGAATTGCCCTAAGTGAATCAAATTATGGTTTCTTCAGCATATTCTAATAGTAGATAAGAATTGATCTTATGTTGGAGAAATCAGTAAATATTCCATCTTTTGTCTAAGTTCTCAAAAGTTTGAAGCTTGATTTCTTTTTGTTTCATAATTGAAAGACGTGACACTTGAAAGTTCAACTTTTGGTGATTTTGGCATTACTGTGTATCATGCAAAGTATATTTGTAGTTCTTAGAGACCATATCTTGGACTATATTTTCCCTTGTGTTATCATGCGCAGAATTTTAAACCATTATTTTGTCTGAGCAAAATAATTATAGTCCTGAATTGTCTATGCAAATTAAACCAAATTTTACATCCTTAACCTTCTCTCTCTGTCACCCTGTAGTCCAATTTCTAAAATTATTGTATTCCTAATAGCTATTGCGGATTTTGAATGGTGGATTGCGATTCTGAGAAGGTTGTAGGCATGGGAACGGTTTGCAGGGTCAGGAGAGGCAGTACAGGAGGAAAGAAGAGGACTAAATTGGCTTATTTCAGAGATAACGTGTGCTAAATCTATTGAGCACAATATTTCAGGGAGAAATGCCCGAAATTAAGCTAGAATTTCATGGCCGAAAGTGAAATTTGTCTTGTTACGTATGTTCTCTGAAAATGATGAATGATATACGAGGTCAACTTATTTTTCTTGCTTTTCTACTTGTGAAGACAAAATCTGCATGTGTTACCTGGCCATGTATGTTCCTTTTTCTAAAAAAAATCGGTGTACCTGACCCATGCAACTTTGATTCATTTTCCATCTCTCTTGCACATTTATTATTTTTCTCCAGGTTTCTACTTTCTTGCTCGTGTTTTAATTTCACAATGCTGTCTTCAGGCTGGCACCGGGGAATGTAGCTGTGGTGGCAAAATGATAAAAGGGTTATGTGTAAAACCTAATAAAGGAGATGCTGTTCTTTTTTGGAGTATGGTTAGTGTCTTCACCTACTTCATAATCATTCGCATGAACTTCTAAATTACAAAATGTTGACATAGTTGCGTTTAAGATATTAAAGGCTGCATGACATCTTGTTAGTCGTTTGACCTGGCATCAGTATCACGTCACACGTCCAATATTTTAGCATAAGTATCCTTAGTTGAATCTAGTTCCAAATGCATCATCTTGACTTGAGGCGATATGAAACTACATTTCATTTATTCACTGATATGGTTACTAATATTTGAACATGTATTAGATAGACTAATAAAAGCTTCTGCCACAGAGTATCTGGTTATCCTTAGCTGAAGTGTGCGCTATAAAATCTAACAGAGAATTATTAACGTATGGCCAAAAAGAAAAAAAGAAAGAGAAGAAAAGAAAAAGAATCTTAGGAAAGGCACAACATGCATGTCATCGAGACCCTTGTGTATGTCAATATATTCCAGACATTTAAGCCCTAAGGCTTTGGTCTAGTGGTTAGAGCAGCGCATCACGGGTTCAAACCTTGTGACAGATAAGAACCTGATATTTAACTAGATAAAGGTAGAGGAAAGGGTCCATTATCCACCGAGTACCAAACCATGTGCTACTGACCCTCGGGGATTTCTCGATTTTCAACATATGTATATGTATGTGTATACACACACACACACACACACTCTCTCTCTCTCTTTTCACATCCTCCATCTTAATAGCTTTTTCTGATGATTTGCGCTTTCTTTTTTATTCAGGGGCTAGATGGACAATCTGACCCAGATAGTCTACATGGAGGATGTGAAGTACTCTCAGGAGAGAAATGGTCAGCTACTAAATGGATGAGGCAAAGAAGTGTATCCTAAATTGCTGATATTCTTCCAACATTTTGTCCTATACTGTATCTTGATAGGGAAACATAGAGAAAGGGGAGTTACATGACTTGTAAAATTAGCAACACATGAATTGAGAGAAATGTAGTCATATATAGAGTTTACTCATTGCACTAAACTTTAGCCATCATAGTAAATGACTTAACTCTCAATTGGCAACAGAGCAAAGGGAAAGGAAAGTTTTAAAAACTTTATCTCTCTTGTTTGGTCCTAACCGAAAAACTTTATTGTGTCTCGCGCAACTAACACTCCTTGTATGAGATAAAATAAAACAATTCGGTCCCAACTGTAATCCATGTGAAAGGAAAGGGTTACATCAACAACTATGCCTCAATCCCATCAAATAAATTGGTGTCGGCTATATGAATCACCACCCTTTCATTTAAATTCATTTCAAAAAGGGACGAGGAGAACTTTTCTAATCACATGTCTTAGATATATTTCAAAATGGAACAAGAAAATGCATGATTCCTGAAGCTGGTGCAGAAAATACTCTAGTCCACTACTGCATTTAAGTTAATATCATACATCTAAAGTTTAGATTCTAAACTAACATTTTTTGAGAGCTCACCACCTCCAATAATAAATGTATCAGTATCACTCAAACTAAAGTCCATGCATCTGCAGTCCACGCCTCCACATAGATGTAGGGGTTCTAAAAGCCACCGTGGCTTTATATAAAATTGTAAATTGAATAGTAAATCTTATCGGTTCATCAGTTGAACTGTTAAAAGAAATTGGACGAACCGACCCCAGAACCGATAACTCGATAGTCATGTAACACTAAATTGTTTTTGAACCGTTAATTCGATAACCTGATAGCGGTAAATCCATCATATTTTTTTCGAGTATCGGTTATAATCAAAATTGTACACCCTTACCGCCCTACCACTTACAAATTTTTCTTCATGTAGCAGAATATTCACTACAGTCGCCCTCTTTGGGTGAAATATCGCCCCCTTAGATCAAAGGGGACGATTTTGAGTCGCCCTTTAAGTCGCCTTATTACGTCTGTTGTCTTAGATCAAGAAGGGCGATTTTTTAAGTCGCCCCCTTTGGTAAGGACCAAAGAGGGTGATTACAGTCGCTCTTTTTAAGTACTTAAAATCGCTCTTTTGAGGTCTATCAAAAAGGGCGACTTTAAGTCGCTCATTTTGAGATCTATCACAAAGGGCGACTTTAAGTCGCCCTTTTTGAACCATATAAAAAAGGGCGACTAATTTGATGGATCTTAAAAAGGGCAACCGCAGTCTCCCTTTTTGATGGATCTCAAAAAGGGCGACGACTGACTGTAGTCATCCTTTTTGATACTGTACTCTACCACTAGTTATGCAATATTAATCACCACAAATACAACCCTCAACCAAGAATCGAACCCGTGTCTCCTCTGTGGAATTGTCACTCTACCACTAAACCAGTCATTAATACTTGTTATATTTGTGCTCCTCATAATCATAAATTCCTTGGCCGATTCTAACAAGATGCCTTTTTTCCGGATATACAAAAAGTGGGATATCCGTAATTTTCGGATCGGATTCGGATACGAATATTTCAGATATTTTTGGATGGGCTTCGGATCTTTATATTTCAGATATACAAAAAATCGGATATCTGTAATTTTCAGATAATTTCGGATCGGATTCGGACCCGAATATTTCAGATAAAATTCGAATCGCAATCGGATTCGAATATTTCGGATATACAAAAAATCGGATATCCGTAATTTTTGGATAATTTCGGATCGGATTCGGATACGAATATTTCAGATAAATTTCTGATGGGATTCAGATCCGAATATTTCAGATATACAAAAAATCAGATATCCGTAATTTTTGGATAATTTCAAATCGGATTCGGATCCGAATATTTCAGATATACAAAAAATCGGATATCCGTAATTTTTGAATAATTTCGGATCGGATTCGAAACCGAATATTTCGGATAAATTTCAGATCCGAATATTTCGGATATACAAAAAATCGGATATCCTAAGAATCTCCTTTAATTGATTTATAGTTTAATTCCGAAGAATCCCTTTTAATTGATCCTCTTGGTTTTTTCTATTGACAAATTAAAGGATCACTAAAAATAAATAAAATAAAAGATACTACTAATATCTCTATTTATATTTTGTAGTAATTTGATTTTCTTTAATAAAGTATGATAGATAAATTTAAACATCGAAAATATTTATGTGCAGTGGAATAAAAGTTTAGAAATAAATCAAAATTTCAAAACTTAGAAAAATACATATTTATTTATATGTAATTACTATATTAAAGTAATATCGTGGTTTGTTTTTACCCTTGAGAAAACATTCCGCGTTGAGGTTTGCAAATTTATTTCATGCTTTCAAGTTGAAACATACCATTTTTTATTTTCAGACGAGTTAAACACCACTTCCGGGGTTGTATTAAGAAGTCATTATTGTAGTTTAAATGAATATAACTCCACTGAGCTTATTCGTTTGTATAATCTAAATAACAAAATTCAAGAATCGGACAAACATAAAAATGATGGAAATAATAGTATAGTGTTAGTTTAACAAAAGATGTATAAAAAGTAATTTAAATATTAAGTCACCAAATCCACAGAAGAATAACTAACGTAAATTATAGTGAAATACTTAGAAGAAAAATTGAGATTAGAATCTATAAGTCACCAAATATTTTTGGTTGTATTTAAGGCATACAATCAAAAATAAAAGTCATATGATAATGTAAAAATATAAAACGAGGGAACAAGTTATAAATTATACTGTAAAGTGAAGGACAAAAATAAAGTGAATAGCAAAAAGGGCGATTTGGAAAAGTCGCCATTTTTTGTCCTAACCAAAAGGAGGACTTGAAGTCGCCTTTTTGGTGACGACTTTTCCAAGTCGCCTTTTTTGGTCCGAAATAAAAGAGACGACTTGAAATAATCGCCCTTTTTAGTAAGGGTGTGAAAACGTACGGCATGACGAGGGCACCCAACAAGGCAATAGCATCAACGAAATAAATTAAATAACATACGTGATGTGATAATTTTTCCACTAAGTGGAAAGGAAAGAAAATGATAAAATTAGTCCCTTATTAATTCTACGGTAGTGAGGAGTAATTTATTGATTAAAATAATAAAAAAATTTGAAAAACTTTAGTCTAAAATAGAGCAACTCTAGCCTAACAGTTGGAAGAAAAACTTTAGTCTAATCTTCTTTAATTTCACAAATAGCAAAGTTAAACCAAAAAGTAAGATTCTTAGCAACAGTTATGTAAATAACAAGAAGATGTATTTAAATAGACTAGGGATACACCCAAATATATAAGCTCAATCATAAAGACAAACTATAACTAGTGGGATTGTGTACGCATTCAATGGTTTTAATTTGCATTCGGATAAAAAAGAGCGATTTTAGAAAAATCATCCCCATTGGTTAGGGCGACTTGAAGTCGCCCTTTTTGGTGAGGACCAAAGGGCGACATAAGCTCATAATTCATGTTTATTTAGCTTTGAACTTAGTTACACTTTTAAACTCAATTAGATCCAAACTCTATTAACATCATTTTATTATTTGTTGTGATTATTTTCATGTTGGATATAGATATTATATAGTTTATATGTTATTTGAGGCGATTTGTTGTAGTGTGATGTAAATTCATTTTACTATTTAACAAACCAAAAATAAAAGAGAACTAAAATAAATCAAGTAATACTTTTTTAGTAGACATAACATATAGTATTAGTTTAAGAAAAAACAAAGTTCAGAAATCCCTCACTTTTCATTCTTCGTGAATCGTGTCCGTATTTCTGTGGAAGAGATAAAGTGATTTTACAAGATAGAATTGACTAATTGTACACAAATGCCTAGAGTTTAAATACTAAGATAATAAAATGATTAAATTCTCGCCAGTTAATGTGAAAACCAAAACTGAACGTTATAATTCGCATTTGTAACAATAATATTTAATAGCATAAAACATTTGTTTATATGAATTATTGACTTTTTAAAAAGGGCGACTTGAAAAAGTCGCCTCTTTTGATTCGAACAAAAAAGGAGCGACTTTTTCATGTCCCCCTTTTGATTCGGACCAAAAAGGGCGACTTCAGGTCGCCCCCTTTGGTTAGGACCAAATGAGACGACTTTTTCAGGTCGCCCTTTTTTATTCGGACCAAAAGAAGTCGTCCCTTTTATGATGACCAAAAAGGGCGACTTCAAAAAGTCGTCCCCTTTGGTGAAATTAAATAGGGCGACTTGAAGTCGCTCCTTTTGTGATGACAAAAAAGGGCGACTGTATGTCGCCCTTTTTGGTACTAACTAAGAGGGCATTTTCAAGTCGCCTTTTTTGATTTATTGAACGCTTATTATCGAGGATTGTGATGGAATGAATAGGATCCCTTCACCTTTAATCAAAGGTTTCGAGGTTGAACTCTACGAATGAAAGAATTATTAGTAGGGAACACTTTCTCCTTTAACATGCCTTACATGGCTCGAATCCAAATTGATCGGAGCCCGAAAGAGGTATTGGATACCAGGAGTCCAGGACCAAGGAGAGAAATATCGAGTGCTTACATAGTTAACACGTTATTGGTTTTGAACTCTTCGATAGAGCTAACAACCATTCAACGAATTGTTCGTGCTACTAAGTTTCAACACGTTCACTAGATCCTTCATGATGTTTTGGTGGTGGGTAACCATCTATTTCAATCGATAAACGTGAGCCATAATATATTTCGGAGCATAACTTCGTATGAACTTTATATAAAATGCACTTTCAAATTCTCAAGTATAGCTGCTAGCCCATGCTAGGTATGATAATTCACTCATTTAGTTTTCATGTAGGGTCTAACAAACATAATATGGTAGAGTGAGTGGCATGTAATATATATACGTACACACATAATATCTTGGACCGTTTTAGCCAAATAACTGATATTAGAGTCATGATTTGACGGAAAGAGTATGAAGATAATGGCGGAGTGTGGCGTGGGACCCGACTTAGTGCATGTGCCCATCTATTGGGCAGGTACAATACCTTTACCCGTAGATTGAAGACGCTTACACAACAAAGTAGCATCAGACTTTGGTGGCAAAAAAATACTTGGAGGATGATATGGGTGGCACACAATTAATCTCCAAATTAACCCATAACTGGTGATGGGTTGTGGAACTTAGTTCGAGGGGGAGATTGTTGGCATGTGCGAACAAAGTTTCACATCGGAAGTGGAATTGTGGAAAGGAAAAAAAATCTACATATAAAGTATATGATTCTTTTAATGGTATGAGACCTTTTGAAGAAAACCGTGTGAATTTGACCCAAAGCGGACAATATCACATCATGTAAGAATGTCTTGGGGGCTTTAATGGCCCAATACTTGGTAGCCGACGTACCATGACTGACCATAACATGGTACACAATAAAATTAAGTAATTGGTTATTACATTTTATTTGTGACATTTACTTGGAGTCTGATATTTTCTTATTTTTAGAATTTGATATTTAATTACGTTCAGATATCTATTCCTAAAATTCATTGTCCCCATTTGTGTTTTTTTCCGTGGGGAGTGCTTGATATCAGAAAAGTGTCTTGTCCTTTTCGTTCAAGAAACAAAACGAAAAAATAAGAAAATAAATGTAAAGTTGAAAAACCAATTTCAGTTCTCCAGACCCAGATTTACGCCTAAGATTGACGGAACGTAAAAGTTTTACGGACCGTCGAATGGAACTATACAATTTGTTTTTAAAATTTACTGATCACAATAATTTTTACGGATCGTATAAGATTATATGGCTCGTCCTTTTCGACCGTAACATCCTCCCCAACTTTTGACAATCACTATTTAGTTGCACTTGGGTGACGGTCAGTTTATACAAACCGTATAAAAATATACGGTCCAAGCTCAGACCGTAAAAAGTTTGACGGACCATTGATTTCGGTCGTCAAAGCCCCCCAACGACTGAACATTATAAATACGTAACTTAGATTTGAAAAATCAGTTTTCATAATCTCCGAGCCCTAGAATGAAGTTTCTCTCTTTCCAACTTTCTCCAAGGTAAGCCTTTATCACACAATTCTAAGTGATTCTAACATAATCCTTATGAATTCATAAGTAAAGCTTGTAACACCCCATTTTAAACCGGAGTCGAAAACGGGATCCTAGCGAACCCTGCTTTGAAATAAAAGTGTTAGAAAATAAATAAAAGTGTTAAATGTTAAAAGAATACTAAAATTTAAAAGGAGTGTTTAAAATATTAAAAATGCTAAAGGGTTGCTAGGGAGTCGCCACCTAATTAGTTTGGGTGAATTAGGACACCTAAATGTTTAACTAGTTAAAGTAAAACATTAACTCCATTTAATGGTCTGCTAAACTTTAATAAGATTCTGGGTAAGGGTTCTTTATTATCCTAAAGGGAAGGGGTTAGGCACCCTAAAGGATCCGCTAACTTGCGGTTGTCCGTTCAAACCTAAGGTTAATTATTGTGCTAAAAGTGTAATGCATGTTTTAAAAGATGATGCAATTATTTTATAAAAGAGTACATTTTTTGCTAACATAAAAAGATTTATAAGACTTATTGTATACCTGTAAAATTAGTCTTTTGAATGAAGGCGTGCATTTGTAAAGCATTATAAATGCATATGAAAAAAAAGTATGCATTTATCTTTAAAGTTGATTTATTGATTAAAGGTATGCATTTACTTAAAAAATATTTTTTATGTGTGGCATAATGCAAAAGAGATTTAATATTATTTGGTAAAAAGTTTAGACATGCATGTCAAGCCTAAAACAATTAAATTAAAGGGTAGCAAATTTCTAGTATCCAACTACTTGTTAATTTATTGATTCAAGATTCAATTATTCTAAGTGTTCTAATAATTAATGTAGCGTTAGACAGTTAATTACAACAAATGAATAGGGAAGGATATGAATTAATAAAGATGACTCGAAGAATGGCGATGTCCTTTCGCCGCAGTTTGAAATTTTCTATGCGGGATGGATGCACATAAATGCGGGCCTTCATTTGAAGTCGCGATGAGTCTCGCAATGAAACTCCTCATTTGGCTCCGATGCGTTTCATGTAAAAATAAATAAAAGAAAATAAGGATTAGTATATATTTTAAATCTTATCAAATAGTACATAGGCATTGACATAAACCTTAACATTATTAGATCACTGGATTTCGACAGTTCAAGAGAGAACTGGGCCCAACACAATTTCCAGACGTGAAATTGTTGGCCCAAACATGCAATCAGATTTTTTTTTTTTTTTTGAAAAGAGAATAAGAGGGCAGGTCCATTATTGCTAAATGAAGATTTTTTACAAGATGAATAGAGAGGATAGCCCAGTACAACCTCAGTCCCATTATTAATGTCAAACATACTGACTTAGTAAGATGAACAGGTGATTAATCTAAGAACTACAGAAACGAGCCAGGATATTTAAATTACCAGAGTAAAGTAGCACTTTGGATATGCAGAACGATTCAGATTAAGATGCAGACAACGCAGAGAAATGATTTAAGCTTACTTCTATATTACTTAGACAAGAAAGGCAATACAATGCTACTTAGACAGATATTTGGGTATGCAAGCAATACATTTTTAAACGTGCAAGGTATAAAATAACAATTGAGACTAGGGCAGTCTTGGCAGATACACCCAGGAAATTAGGATGCAAAGAAGCTTAAACTAGCCAACATGAGGCTTATGACAGTTCACATGCATCAACAAACTCTTGAAAATAGAAAGACTACGTATTAAGCCAGCTAACCGTATACGTGTGTTAATAGGTTCTTAAACCAACATAAGAAGCATTTTATGGACTTACGCATGCGTAACAGTTATAGTGGATAATTTCATCCAAACACATGAAACTAGGCTATGTGTAACCTGGTTATAACATAGAAATCTCCTTATGCTTAAACTATCTTAATTTAATTCAACAAATAA
This sequence comes from Przewalskia tangutica, assembly GCA_029844215.1. Taxonomy (NCBI): domain Eukaryota; kingdom Viridiplantae; phylum Streptophyta; class Magnoliopsida; order Solanales; family Solanaceae; genus Przewalskia; species Przewalskia tangutica. Next base: position 70,032,394 of record CM056739.1, on the reverse strand, counting down.
ATTGACAATGCGAATACCTTTCATGAATATAACCAGCCAGACACATTGGATATTGCCATATTGCCACAAAAATCAAAATAACCATCAAACATAGAGATTAACTAAAATAGTATGTTAGTCCAATGATCTTAAACAAAACGTCAACTTATATTCAATATGCTCGACAGTCCTTCCAATGAACAAAGGTAGTCATTTCATCTTTTAAACCTACTTGACGTCTAACTCTACTAAAATGGAACTAATTGAATTTAAACCAGGCACACAATCATGTTCAGGCTGCGCGCAATCAAGTAAACCCGAGTTGGATATACAGAAGTTATCTCAAGCATACTATCAATAACGAAGGTCCATACATTGAACAAGGATAGCACTTAAAGAACGCCATTTCATCTATATAAGGCCTCCCTTTAATCAGACACACCACATTTATGCCTCAAAGAACGCAATAAAACTGACTAACACGTGTTTAGCATACGAAGCAAAAATGCAGAAATACAAGAATGCGACGAAATCGATAGGAGTCGATTTTACCTTCTCCGGCGTGAATCGAGGCGTATCAAGTCGTCGATCCGCTCGGAGGTTTTGTGCTATGCGATTTAAAAAAGACTGAAGTTTATTTTGATTTTTTGCTCTTAATCCGAATTTCCTTTTAGATCCTGGAGGTCGAGAGTCTTACAAAAGAAAGGGTTTGGGGTTTTCTATTCTTTGCTGATTTTTGCATGCCTGAACTGATGCCCAGATTTCGGGTTTCTTTTCCATAACCCCCCCTCAATGTTCTGCCCCGACTCCCCCTTTTGAATGGTGAAAAAGCTCATTTTATAGTCTCAATCTCTTGTTCTAAACTTGGTAAACCTTCGATGGTAATTTTGAGCTGATTTGAAGGAGATTTGGACTGATTTTGTTTTAGGGGTGATTTACTGCCTGATTTGGAGAGATTACTGCCAGATTGGTATTAATGTCTTATATGATTTGTTAAGGTAATGGAAAAGGAGTGGGAGAAGGTAAGGGAGCCGGATTTTCAGCCGAAAATCCGGCGAGAATAACGGGTGATGGACGAAGGCGGCGATTGCAGAGTGAGATTTAGGTTTTTTTTTTTGTTTCTATCGGTTTTGTCGACAGGGACGGGGGTTAAAGGGCTGAGGGGCTTTGGGCTCGCGGGTGTTGGGCTTTCGGGGGTTGGGCTGCGTTCTAAAATGGTGGGCTGGTGGTATTTTTTAGGTATTTAATTAATTTGAGGTGTGTTAGTTTTAGGTAAAATTAATTAGTGGTAAATTAGATTGTTTAAATTGTGATTAAATTATTTAAGTGCTTTATTAGTCTAAGCTTGATTTTTTAAAATTATTACAAAAAATAAAGACGGGCGTGCTATTTAATTAATGCTTAATATTTTGGAATGCGGCGCTATTATTAAATTGTTTATTTATGTATGTGTTAATGTATTATTGTTGCATTTTATTATTTTAGAATTATTAAAATTATTGTTGAAAATTAGTGTAATTTTATAGTTAATGACTGGACGAGAGGGTCAAAATTGGGTGTCAACAGTTGTCCCTCTTTGTATGGAGATGATGGAAGAATCTTCGGACAAAGACGTTGACTCATAGCCAATTTTGTCTCGACCCTTAGAATTAGAATGTTGGGCAATTAGGCAAGGCTGATGCAGATTCAAAAAAATGTCCCAGTGTCGAGTTATGACGACACTGGGCTACCATGGTCAAACACCAAGGCGGGCTAACGCGGATTCAAAATTTGTCCCAGTGTCGAGTTATGACGACACTGGGTTACCATGGTCAAAACACCAAGGTGGGCTAACGCGGATTCAAAAATTGTCCCAGTGTCGAGTTATGATGACACTGGGCTATGGTGCAAAAAGTAAAGAAATAAAAATAACTGGCTTGAACCTGGGGTGTACCGCTATGACTTATGGTACTGGGTTTTATGGTGATGTGGAACGAGTGGACCGACGCTTGAGGCCGCTTCTGTCATTTGTTGGGAAGGTTGGCCCCCCAACAAATTGCCTGTTATTGTAAGAGAAAATTCCACGTTGTGCTCCATCTTTTGCAGCCTCGTAGATTGAAGCTAAGATAGAAGCATTAGTGCATAAATCACAAACAAAACAATGTAAGAATGTGAATTTTGTGTTGTGGTTGTAGTCAAATGAAATGGTGTGATGATACGCCGTCTTGTATAGGCGAGATGTAAATGACGCCTTGTATGGGCGGAATCGTCTTGTATGGACGAAAATACAAATGTTCGTCGTTGTATAGACGAGATGCAAATGACGCCTTGTATAGACGAAATGTAAATGACGCCTTGTATGGGCGCTGTCGTCGTTGTATAGACGAAATGCAAATGTTCGTCGTTGTATAGACGAAATGCAAATGATGTCTCCTAAGGTTTAGATAAAAATTGTTCTATATGTGGAGTTGTGTCGTAATTCATGCGTAATCAAAACTAGATGAAATAATTAAAGTGTAAATTATGTAGCCTGTGGTTTTTGCCAGATGTATTTGATGTAGACTTGTTGCAGTTTGACTTTGTGAGCGAATCTGTTGTATTGGAATGTTGCTATTGGCGTCGTTTTCGGACTTGGCGTCATTTTGGACTTGTCGTCGTTTTTGGACTTGTTGTGTTGATGACGTCGTTGTGTTGCTGCTGCCCCTGTAGACTAAAGCTCAAGAAAGAGTTAGTGCATAACTGCTAAGACAGAATAATAAAGCATGAATGAGAAAAAATGCAATTTTGAGAACAGAGAAAATCGTCCCTGCGTGATATGTTGATGATGGCGTCGTTTTCGGACTTGGCGTCGTTTTCGGACTTGGCGTCGTTTTGGACTTGGCGTCGTTTTCGGACTTGTCGTCGTTTTCGGACGTGGAGTCGTTCCGGACCGAGTCGTTGACTCGACGTCGTTTTCGGACTGGGCGTCGTTTTCGGACGTGGCGTCGTTTTCGGACGTGGCGTCGTTTTCGGACTTAGCGTCGTTTTCAGACGTGTTGTTTTCGGACGTGGCGTCGTTTTCGGACGTGGAGTCGTTTTCGGACTCGGAGTCATTTTCGGACTCGACGTCGTTTTCGGACGTGGCGTCGTTTTCGGACGAGGCGTCGTTTTCGGACTAGGCGTCGTTTTCGGACGTGGCGTCGTTTTCGGACGTGGCGTCGTTTTCGGACGTGGCGTCGTTTTCGGACTCGACGTCGTTTTCGGACGCGGAGTCATTTTCGGACTCGACGTCGTTTTCGGACGTGGCGTCGTTTTCGGACGCAGAGTCGTTTTGGACTAGCGTCGTTTCTGACGCGTGGCGTCGTTTTGGACGCGAGTCGTTTCGACCGACGCCGCGTTTTGGACGTGGAGTCATTTTGACGAGCGTCGTTTTGACCAGCGTCGTTTTCGGACGTGGCGTCGTTTCTGACGTGGCGTCGTTTCGGACGTGGCGTCGTTTCGGACGGGCGTCGTTTTGGACGCGAGTCATTTCGGACTCGGCGTCGTTTTGGACGCGTGGCGTCGCTTTCGGACGCAGAGTCGTTTCGACCGACGTTGTTTTCGGACCGGCGTCGTTTTCGGACCGGCGTCGTTTTCGGACGTGGCGTCGTTTTCGGACGCGGAGTCGTTTTCGGACTCGGAGTCGTTTTCGGACTCGATGTCATTTTGATGGCGTCGTTTTGACGCGAGTCGTTCGGACCGAGTCGTTTTCGGACTCGACGTCGTTTTCGGACCGGGCGTCGTTTTCGTACTTGGCGTCGTTTTCGGACGTGTTGCTGATGCTCCTGTATAATAAATGTTCCTGCAAGCTAAGCTTGAGAAAAAATTAGTGTATAACTGGTAAAACAAGATGATAAATATATGAGAAATGCAATTATGTGAATAAGGATGTCTTCCCTGTATGATATGTGGGGTGTTGTGAATGCTGAGATGTTGTCCTTGGGCGACATACGCCGCCGCCGATTTAATTGCCATGATGCCTTTGTTGTGATGCATTTGTGAACCATGTGGATTGTCATGATGTCTTTGTTGTGCGTTTGTGCACTGCATGAGTTGCAATTTGACTCTAGGCCCGAGCTGATGCGCTATAATTTGTTGCGGGATTTGAACTCTGATTGTTGATGTTTGCCTGCTTCTGTTGCTTCTGACAATTACATTTCATAGTTAGATCATGTCTTCGTTAATTATATTCATGATATGTCATTATGACTGTCATGAACCTGTCCGTAATCCATGAACGCATGCTTTAAATTCCATGAGTTCGTAAATATCAAGTCATGAATCATTGTCACTCAATCCATGAAATTATACATATTTTCATTATTTATACAAGTTATATTATGTATCACTTCACATGCTAATTATAAATTTCAAACTATGTTTTACTAGTTGTTTTCACAAAATTCATGGGTTTACAAGCCAATTATATTCATGTTCATGTTTTGAGAGTTGCACAAATTACCGAGAAGGTTCAGACAACCTGAAACTACATTTTTCAGTGTAGAATAAGGATTGCTCCGCCCAGAGGACGATACCTTCATATAACCCTGTAGAATTATTGGATCCATCATGTTATGTTCGTGTCTCATACCCCGGTAATGTATGATGTGACTTAGCTTATAGGGAAGAGATCAGACGCTACGTTTACGCATGGTGGTTACATGTCGGCTATACTAACGTTCTCCCCACAGATATATAAATATATAATTATACATATTTTATACTTGTTATCATACTCATGTCAGATCATATCCATTCTCATGTTCATTTTCAGTTTCAAGTTCCTATTATATCATATGCCTGTTTATTTCTTTCAGTTGTTTTACATATGATACAATTCAAATGTACTAACGTTCTTTTTTCCGGGGCCTGCACTTCACGGTAAATCTACTGAATTTCAGGACGACAGATCTGCACATTAGGACAGTACTTGTAGCAGCTATTTGGTGAGTCCTATTTCATTCGGGTGTCAGTTGGTTGTTTTCAGGATAAACTTGTTAAAATTTATATCACAATCTAAATGATCAACAAGTTGTGACACATAAATTAAATTGCAAGTTAAGTCCGGAACATAAATGACATCCTTCAACCAAATCCTATAGACGAAGAGAATAATAAGAGAGAAGTTTGAGAGTTGGAGTCGTAGGTGTGTCTTCTTGGGAAACCCCTACAGACAGAAACGTTGGAGATTATATAACTTAGAAAATAATGAATATTTAGTCTCGAGAGATGTGAACTTCTACGAGACTAAGTTTCCTTTTGTTTTAGAAAAGATAAATTGGTTGACAATATAGAAGTGATCTCGAATGAAATAAAGGAAGTAAGAAATCAACACGATTTTGAAGAAGAACAGATAAATAATGTAGGTACAGACAAAGCTCGCATAGAAGAAATTCGGATACCGAAAACCAAATCTATGGATCGGTTAGAATTAGATCAGACATATGTTAGTCTGAATAATAAAGCGTGGAAGAAATAAAAATGGAAGGTACCCGGGGAAATGAAAAGCCACTGGAGGAACAATTGGATCGGGGTAAGCGACAAAATCATGACTCAGTTCGATTGCGTGATTACGTCACTGAAACATTTCGGAAAGAAAGTCCATCGATGAGTTCGCCCGATCCTCAGAAACCCGCATGTGTGCCTTATCCTTTAGCTCATTATATATCTTGTGATAATTTTTTCTCGCAATACCAAAGCTTCTTTACAACAATTACCACAGAAATTGAACCAAAATCCTTCTCGGAGTCCATGAAGAAGGAATGTTGAGGAAAGCCATGCAACAAGAAATTCAACCTTTGAAGGACAATGGCACATGAAAATTGGAAACATTACCGCTAGATAAGAAAACACTCGGATGTACATGAGTGTACAAGATCAAATACAAATCGGACAATATAATTAAGCGATATAAAGCTCGGTTGGTCATCTTCGATAATAAGCAGGAGGAATGTATTGACTACAATAAAACGTGTGCTCCGGTGGCGAAGGTAGTGACTGTTCGGATCTTCTTGGTGGTAACAACTGCTTAAAATTGAGAGTTGCATCAGATGGATGTTCATAACACCTTCTTGCACAACGAACTGGCGGAAGAATTTTATATGAAATTATCACCGAGATTTCGTGTGTCAGTTCGGGGCAAGTGTGTCAACTCCAATTTTTTTTGTATGGCTTAAAACAAGTCCCGCGATGATGGTTTGCCAAATTATCAAGTGCCCTGATGAAATATGGGTTCAAACAATCCTACTTCGATTATTTTCTATTCACAATGCATTAGGGAAATGTACAACTTAACATCCTAATTTATGTGGATGAATTAATTATCTCTGGCAATGACCAAAGTGCAATTGCACTATTCAAAGACTATCTCAGAGCTTGTTTTCACATGAAGGATTTGAATCATCTGAAGAATTTTCTAGAGGTTTAAGTTGCGCGTGGACCAATCGGATTATTCCTATGTCAACGAAAATATGCCTTGGATATTATCTCTGAGTCCGGACTACTGGGAGAAAAACCAATTAATACTCTCATGAAACAAAATCAAATTTTGGTGTTGACCAAAGGGAATAATTTGGAAGATCCGGAACCACACCGATGTTTGGTTGGTAGATTGATATACCTCAGTTTTACGCGTCTGAAATTGTCCTATTTTATGATGTTCTGTCTCAATTCATGCACCAACAAAAGGAAACACACTGGAGAGCCACTATCAGAGTGGTGAGATAATTAGAGAAAAACTCTGGGCAAGGACTTGTGTTAAGGAAGGATTGCGATTTCCGGTTGTATGGGTGGTGTGATATGGACTATGTTGGATGTCCATTGACCTGAAAATCACTCACTGGATGATTTATCTCCCTCGGAAATTCACCAGTATCATGAAAAATAAAGAAGCAACACATTGTCTCTCGCTCGTCAGCAGAGATCGAATACCGTTCAATGGTCATGGCGGTTTGTGAATTGAAATGATTGAAGGGAATCCTCCGTAGCTTGGGTGTCGAACATACATCTTCGGTTAAAATCTATTGTGATAGTCAAACAATATTGTATATTGAATGAAGATCGGTGTTTCACAAACAGACTAAACATATTGAAGTTGACTGTCATTATAATGTCTCACTCCAAGATGGTACAATACTTTCGAGTTATGTGTCAACCAACGAACAATTGACTGACGTATTTACAAAGGCTTTGAAAAAATCACAACATCAATATCTGCTTGGCAAGTTGGGCATTCGAGACCCCTATGCTCCCACTTGAGGAGGGTATTGAGTCCGACATCAACACCGATCACGGACGAACCCAATTATTTCCTAGTTTAACTCTAATAGTTTATGGTAAAATCCTAGTCTAAGTATATTTGATATATTGTAATTATAGATAGTAGTTTACTAGAATATGATTTTCTTGTTAGACTAGGGAGAGGAGAACTTTTGCCTCTAACCATTATAATGAATGAAAGCATGAAAGAATTCTCCTAATATTTTTCTTATCTCTAAATTTCCATCGCCTCTCAAATTTAACAGACGGTTCAATAATTCCGTCCATTTATTAACCCAGCCTATTTTGACCCGCTTAAATTTAGCTCAACCCGCTCATTTAACACCTGTAGTTATTTTCCTTTTCTGGGTTCGGGTGATCAGATTGTAGACGAGTTATTTCCTTATTAGAAAAGGCTACTAAAGACTAAAGAGCAATCGACTAAAAATAAAAGAACACTAGAGAAAGAAATGTGTACCCCACACACCTATTTTAATGAAAAGGGCCAGGAAGGAAAGGAGAAATATGAAGGGAAAATTAAAGAAAATGTAGATAATTTTTTTTTTTTTTTTTTTTTATGATGGAGAAGTCGCAGTCGCTACTTTTTTATAAGCGTGCACTGGGTAAACCCTCGGACTGACGCAATACCTGCAAACCACGTCAGTCAGATAAACCACACTTGACAAGTCATGTGTGACAGACTCAACCAAGAAGATGTTGACAGGGGGAATCGAACTCGTAACCTTTTGGTACCGCGCTCTCCTACTTCACCAACTTGGCTACCTTGCTAGTAAGTGTAGATAAAATTGGTTCTCTCATTCTGACATGCATGTCACTGTTTGTTTGGAATCTGGGAATTAGGTTGCAATCATTTTATCCAATATCTTTTCCACATATGAAATTTTTTATCTCAGCTTTTGGTGTAGGGCACCAAGATGCTGACACTGAGTGCAACACCATCTTCGCTAATAACACTAGCAATTTTATATATTTTTAACACTGATTTGAGGAAGGGAAATTATGTGATATATATATATATGATATTGAAAACTTTTGTTTGGTATTACTAGACTATAAAACTATTAGCAGTTAGCACTAATATCTAATTTCTTTTGTACTCGTCTTAGTGGAGAAACACACGCTTGAGTATCAATCATTTTAACTGATTTTAACTGAAAGCGTCGAGTTCTGACTCACTTGTTGAAAGCGCGAGCCATCCTTTGTTGGTATAATTGGCCGTGACATATGACGACCATCATCTTCTCGTCGATCAGAGCCAATTGCTCGTATCGTGAATATGGAAGATTAGAATCAATCCATCGCCGTGTCAATGTCAATATCTACACATTTAACTGGATTGATGAACCACAAGGACCCAGAAAATTGTTTGTATAATAATCTGTACTTGGCTAAATAATGATTCAAAACAATATGTTAATCACTTAGTGAAACATATAACATTAATGAAACAATAAACGAAAACAGAATCTGTTTTGGAAAAATAATTTCAGAATGTAATCGAGCCTACTTAGTTCAAAGTGTGTCCTTAAGGAAATTATTCCCCTCACAGTACTCGAGGTTAACGGAATATCGCCTCCCAGGATAGAACGATTATCTTACCAGAATAGTAGTACTCCAAATTCCGGTAGCAACGAACCACTCAACGACAGTATATCACACAGAATGAAATTTTCGAGTTGAAGAGCAACTTCAGAATTTCAGAATTGATTAGAATATGAATTAGTGAATAAATTCTTGAAATAATCAAGAATTTATAGGTTAGAAATCGATTACGAATGGTTGCAACCATTCAGAATAGTCACCTCATTTTGGAGGGAAATTCGAAAAAGAGAGGGAGAGCCGGACGGATCGGATCGGGTCGCGGGTCGATCCGTTTGGATTTGTTTTTAATTAAATAATTAATTAATTAAAGAAACGTTTGTCCAAAAAGATTATCAATCGATCCGCCGGCCGGCCGAGCGAGCGACGACGACGGCGCGAGGGGTCCTTGCCCTCTCAACCCTTTTAGCAGCTCGAGAAGGTGTAATGTAATATATACACATCTCTTTTCTTCCCTTTTTTCGATGTGTGACAAAAGAGCCTTTTACCCTCTTTAATTTTTATCCCATCATTTCCTATTCACCAATATCAAAACCCAACAAAAATCTCATCGAACATCCCTAACTACTCAGGCCAAGTCTTTCTAAAAAATGAACACATAAAATATAATACAAAGTGCGCATATAAAACTATTAGCAGTTAGCACTAATGATACCTCTAGTTTTAACTTTTAACTACGTTCGCAAATTATCTTCTTATGCAACTTTTACTTTTTTTGGATATATTCTTAGCTTGGACTTTTCACAATGTCAACACGTTAATCAATCTTTAACATAACGAAAGTAGCTATAGTTAGTTTTGGTCTATACGCCAGGGTTAGCAACGCCTTCTTTATATATAAGTACAACATTAAAAATTCAAATGAAGTCTCATTTGAGCTACGCAAACAAAAGTTAAGTCTCTTTTGCAATTATTTCATAAACTAGCTAGATTGTTTCTCCCCCCTATTTTCATCTATTAACAAAAGTGGTACAACATGAATTATTGGGAGTTATTAGATCATGACCTAGTTGCTTTTAGTGTCAATCTACACATTCAATGTATAAACCACAATAATATACAAATAACTCAAGTAAATTGGAATCCACAACAATAATGTTCAGCAAAAGCATTAACACATACTAACTTATTTGTAGATAGAGGCCTGCTCGACGCAGTGTCCTAAGATAAAAATTCGCCCCCGCTTGTGCTGCTGTTTAACGGACGTCTGCCTTGAGGATACAACTATCTGAGTGATAGTTCTAGCACAAGAACTCTACTCCTGGCGAATCTACTTTATGTGTTCTTCAGAAATTTCTTGAAGAAGAAGAATAAGCAACAATGTTCATCAAATGATTTGATTCTTAAATCATAAGATTAGATGTTGTTAATTGTATTGTGTATGTTAAACAAGTGATCTACATGCTTTATATAACATGAATTTCGATCAGATGCAACCATTAGTCCAAAGGTTATGACTCTATGTGAAGAAATGCAACTTTTTGTTCAAAACTGAAAAATCCCGTCGAAGGCACCGCGGTGCCTCCACAAAGCACCTAGGTGCAAATTCGATTTTTCTTTCCAGTGACTTACTGTTATCCAGGCACCCCGGTGCCTCCACAAGGCACCTAGGTGCTAATTTGTCGAAAAATTCCAGTGACTTACTGGAGCGCAGACACCCCGGTCCTTCCATCAGGAACCGCGGTCCTTCGGCCAAAATTTCAAAAAATAGATTTTAATCACTTGTTTTCTTCTTCAATCCACAAGTTCCAACAATACCCCACATTTTCTATTGACACATCCAACAATACCCCACATGTGGATAGAAAATAAGATAAAAGGAACTTATCATTATTTCTGTCAAACGAGACATGACACACATCAGAAAATGTGTCTTTTGGACTTGAATCTTTCGTAGTGAATACCTATCGGTTCTACTTGTGAAGTAGTGGACGATGTTCCTTGAACTATTCATGGTTTGTAGTAACCGAGACAATAAGTATCACACATATCATATCAACATATTTCAATTCTTACGGTGTGTTCTTTTCGGTCATGAACAACTCCTTCTTCACGAGAATTTCTAGAGAATGTAGCCATCTCAGTTCTCCCAGATGCGACCCCACATCAATCTCGCATAGATAATATTAATCAAGAATAGTCCGTACTATCCCACCATAATGGCTATTAATATTATTAAGAACCAAGGTTCAGCCCTATATCGTCAACGGATTAACACACTTGGTACATCATAGGAACGAGCATATGTGTATTTTACATCCCTTGAGTCTTCCCCATCTAGTTTGCCTATTGAATCTAAACCATGGGATCTCCAATTATGATAGGTAAGGTTTCCACCAGTTCACAACTCATTGTATTGGCTTTAAGCCCATTCCCCTCGATGTAATTACGACTTGCTCTCTTGTAAGGCCTTTTGTCAAAGGATCCGCTATATTGTCCTTTGACTTTACATAATCAATGGAAATAATTTCATTCTTCAGCAAGTTTCGTATTGTATTATGACTGTTAGGTATATTTTATATACATTTTTTTAGTCGTTTTTAGTTAGTATTTTCCTCATTTTCTTTGAAATTAGTGTCGTGTTAGGGTCGTTTATCTTTCTTTTGAGTCACAGTGGTTCTAAATGAAGAAATGGCAAAAAGAGGTCGAAAATGAGCAGAAAAGGGGGTTTCCGAGGCAAATGGAAGACAGTTGGCAGCATCCGGACGAAGAGCCTGCAGGGCCGCGACGCCATTTTCTCAGAGAGCAGTGATCGGTGTATTTTATATACACTTTTTTGAGTCATTTTTAGTTAGTATTTTACTCATTTCATTTATGTTTAGTATAATATTAGGGTCGTTTTCCTTTCTTTTGTGTCACAGCGGTCAGAAACGGAGAAATGGCGAAAAGGAGATGAAATGAGCATAAAAGAGATGGAATTGCACACTAAAAGGGCCAAGAAATGAAGTCTAAGAAGTTCCGGAAATTATAGAGGAGATCAGACGAAGTCCGGAAGAGAAAAGGGCGACGAAACAATCCGCTCAAAACGCCACCGAGCCGCTGGCGGCAGCGCGCGCCAAAGTGCTGAAAGACCCGAGAGTTGCTGATTTTCAGGCGCCGCGGCGCCGATGCGGGATTTATGAAGTCTGGGCCGAATTTGACATGTTTTCAGAATCCTAAAGGGATTACTTTTTCCTACTTAAAGGGATAACTTTTCCTACCTAAAGGGATAACTTTTCCTACCTTAAAACCCTTACCTAAAAGGATTCTAATAACTTTTCATACTTACAAATTCTTAACCCTTCACCTAAAGGATTCTTGGTCTATAAATAGTCTCTACATCATTAGAAGAATTCATTCTCCATTCCACCATTCACCACTCTACATCCATCCTTCCACCAATCCATCTTGTAAATATTCCACAACACAACCCTTGGATGCTAGAAGGCTTGGAGACTCATTCTTAAGTATTTTCTTTTCTTTCTTTTAATTTATTTCAGTTTTTAAGTTGGATATTGAATTAGTTCTTGTCATGTCAATGACTAGGAACTAATTCCATTATAGGGCTTTCCATGTTAAATCACTAGAAACTTATGTTATGAATTGATGCATGGTTATGGTTATTCTTCTTCTTGTTGAGATTTATCCAATAATTGCTTTGAATGCTTGGTAATTAATTGATCACTAATTATCATTATTTATATGATTTCTAATCAAACTTCGAAAGGAGGAGGTTGTGAATATGCTGTAAGTTGGGTAGACATATTTTGGATTGGGGATGAAAATACCTCAATTACTTGTGTAGCGTTAACGAGAGGTCTAAACACCTAATTTTACGCATGGCGCGTGACGGTTAACTAGGTTTTTTGTCTTAATCCTCCTATAGAGTCATCCTTATCACCGAAAGGTAGAAAAGAGCGATACTGGGGTTGAGTGTTTATAGAGCCTTAACGGGAGTATAAAACGATTTAGTAAACCTGCTAGCTCCAAAAGAAGAAGAACCATAATTCATTGCATTAATAAGTAACATAAGCGGATAGTTGAGGAGGCTTGGAAGCCCTATTCCCATCACTACTGAAGTAAACACATTAGTTAAATTAGTATTTATAATTGTTAGTTATAAACAACAAAATCAAATATCGGTTATCAAATAGATACCAAAAGATAGATAATTGATACTTGAACACTAATCCTTGTGGACGATATTCGGTCTTACCAAGACTATATTACTTGTCACGATAACGTGCACTTGCGTTAAAGTGTGTGCATTCTTTTCGCGCATCAAGTTTTTGGCGCCGTTGCCGGGGATTAGGCATAGTTCAATATCAATTTTATCTATTTTTAATTTCTAATTTGGTTTTATTTATGTTTTTATTTTTATTTGTTTTTTGCTCCAAGAACAAGTTTCTAACTTGTTCTGCGAGCATCTTTTTATCACCTTTTGTTGTTTTTCTTATTTTGCAGGTTAAATTCGAAGAAAAAAAAATGATAAAATATAATAAAATCAGGACACATGGACTACTACTATCAGAGACAGTGGAGTCATCAACAGCAGCTTAACCCACAGATTTCAGAGGAAGATCGAAATGAGTTGCAGGCAGGCATACTTATGTTCGCCAAGTGCCAGGCTCAGTTTATGGATGAGACAAGGGAGTCCCTCAGAAAGTTGGAGACACAAATAGGGCAATTGATGGATGAGATGAGCAATACAACTCAAACAAATCTGCCTAGCGCCATCATTATGGGAGGTGGTAAGCAAATAGAAGAGCCTGAACCACACCCATCTGTTGAGGAATCTGGCGGGATAATTGGTGTAGAGAAGGAAAAGGGTACTGAGATCCAATCATTCATCTTTTTGGATTCCTTGGAAAATCTTTTTCTTGTACCTATTGCAGAAGAGACACCACCAGTTGTCAATGTTGACCCCCAAACAGAAAGTCCATACCATCAAGGGCACCCCCTAGAGTTGAGAGATGTTGGGAATCTCACTGATCCCTACATTAGAGAGAGCCTAAAAGACAAGCATGTCTTGTGTACTTGGGGGATAATCGTATATTTGAGGCCCTTATTTGAAGCAATTGTTGTAGTTGAAGTGATACCTGCAACAATAACTCTGCGGATTGCAAGCAGTTCGCAGAAGGATCCAATGGGCACTCGTAAAGGTTAATTGCGTCCGGCTAAAAGACGTTAAAGACAGCGCTTGTTGGGAGGCAACCCAATATTTTTAATTATGTTATTTTAATTTTTGTCTTTAGTTTATTTTATTTTATTTTGTCTTGAACAGTCTCACGGTCTTGGGTTCTTGTTTTGTGTTGTTGGATGACAAGTGGACTGAAAGCTAAAACCGAGGAAAAAGGAGCAAAAACGCTGGAAAAAAAGAAAAGAAAAGTCGTCGCAAGCTTGCCTGTGCAGCGGCTGCGAAGAGAGCCAGAGCCACAAGGTCAGTGTGCGCGAATCTCGTGTGGTCGGAACTCGTAAATCAGTTAGTGCAAATTCCAGATTTTTTCCTCCTAGACCTCCGTTCTGACCGCTGTGTTGTGTCAGTAAGTTGTCCATATTTTTTTTGAGTCATGCACACATTGAGGACAATGTGTAATTTAAGTTTGGGGGGATGTTTTATTGTTTTTGAGTCTTTTTTGAATTGTTTTGTGTATTTTTGAGTAATTTTTGAGTAATTTTTGAGTCATAATTTTTTTTTTATGATCATGCATGCTGTAGTTACTTGAAACGCCTAATGAAGTAAAGTGGAATAATGTAATGGAATTAGAAGCAACCATCTGAACACTTAGGATAGATATGCCAAAAATTCATGAAATCGAACTATTTGGGGTATCTTGCTTGATTTATGCATTGTTAGTGATTAAACATATGTGTCTGCTTGCTTGCTATTTGAGGCGAAATAGTTAGGATATGCATGTTAGGGAGATGACTCAGGCATTTCTTTGTTAGCCCTTTCTTACCATTCTTTATCTATTCCTGACAGTCAAATTATATCCCTAGTCAGCCCCTTTGAGCCTAAAAATAAGACCTTTCTTTGACACCCTATAATTCCATACTTGTGTCATAAGTGAAAAATTGAGATGTTTGGAATATAAAGTGTTGAAAAAGAGACAAAAATAGAGTAAACAATTTTTATGCACCCCAATGAAAAAGTAATAATAAATAGGCAAAAGCCTAAGTTTGGGGGTGCCTGCTATTCATCATACACCTCATTCTCTCAAAACAAAAGAGGGGAAAGATAGGTATGCAGTGAAAAAGAAAATCAAAAGAAAAGGGAAGAGTTGAATGAAAAAGAGTTTATGGTACGTAAATTGAGCCTAAATGCCTATTTTTATCTACCCCTGCCTAAGCCTACATTACAACCCTGAAAAGCCCTGAATATCTCTAATATGCGTATCCATGATTAGTGGAGAATAACAAGTAAACATGTCATAGGATTTTGAAATTAACATGCATAGTTAGGTATTCTTACTTCCATTGAGTATGATTAAATTGAATTTGCGAAATATCTGACTTGAGTGTTTAGAATGCTAAAAATACATGTTATATGTTCTTACATATTATCCTACTAACCTTCATGCTTTTTCTAAGTGACAATTGTGCAGCAAAATGATCAGTGTCTTTGAGTCATTTTCTTTTCTTTCACGTCTTTGTTTATATTTTTGATCTTTGCTCGAGGGCGAGCAAAGGTTAAGTTTGGGGGTATTTGATCGGTGTATTTTATATACACTTTTTTGAGTCATTTTTAGTTAGTATTTTACTCATTTCATTTATGTTTAGTATAGTATTAGGGTCGTTTTCCTTTCTTTTGTGTCACAACGGTCAGAAACGGAGAAATGACGAAAAAGAGATGGAATTGCACACTAAAAGGGCCAAGAAATGAAGTCTAAGAAGTTCCGAAAGTTATAGAGGAGATCAGACGAAGTCCGGACGAGAAAAGGACGACGAAAGTAATCCGCTCAAAACGCAACGAGCCGCTGGCGCAGTGGCCGCTGGCGCCAAATCTTGAAAGACCCGAGAGTTGCTGATTTTCAGCCGCGCTGATCTGGCGCGCGCCGATGCGGGATTTATGAAGTCTGGGCCGAATTTGACATGTTTTCAGAATCCTAAAGGGATAACTTTTTCCTACCTAAAGGGATAACTTTTCCTACCTTAAAACCCTTACCTAAAAGGATTCTAATAACTTTTCCTACTTACAAATCCTTAACCCTTCACCTAAAGGATTCTTGGTCTATAAATAGTCTCTATATCATTAGAAGAATTCATTCTCCATTCCACCATTCACCACTCTACATCCATCCTTCCACCAATCCATCTTGTAAATATTCCACAACACAACCCTTGGATGCTAGAAGGCTTGGAGACTCATTCTTAAGTATTTTCTTTTCTTTCTTTTAATTTATTTCAGTTTTTAAGTTGGATATTGAATTAGTTCTTGTCATGTCAATGGCTAGGAACTAATTCCATTATAGGGTTTTCCATGTTAAATCACTAGAAACTTATGTTATGAAACGATGCATGGTTATGGTTATTCTTCTTCTTGTTGAGATTTATCCAATAATTGCTTTGAATGCTTGGTAACTAATTGATCACTAATTATCATTATTTATATGATTTCTAATCAAACTTCGAAAGGAGGAGGTTGTGAATATGCTGTAAGTTGGGTAGACATATTTTGGATTGGGGATGAAAATACCTCAATTACTTGTGTAGCGTTAACGAGAGGTCTAAACACCTAATTTTACGCATGCGCATTTACGCGGTTAACTAGGTTTTTGGTCTTAATCCTCCCATAGAGTCATCCTTATCAGAAAGGTAGAAATGAGCGTCTTGGGGTTGAGTGTTTATATAGCCTTAACGGGAGTATAAAACGATTTAGTAAACCTGCTAGCTCCAAAAGAAGAAGAACCATAATTCATTGCATTAATAAGTAACATAAGCGGATAGTTGAGGAGACTTGGAAGCCCTATTCCCATCACTACTGAAGTAAACACATTAGTTAAATTAGTATTTATAATTGTTAGTTACAAACAGCAAAATCAAATATCGGTTACCAAATAGATACCAAAAGATAGATAATTGGTACTTGAACACTAATCCTTGTGGACGATATTCAGTCTTACCAAGACTATATTACTTGTCACGATAACGTGCAGTTGCATTAAAGTGTGTGCATTCTTTTCGCGCATCAAGCAGCAGGACTTCCGGCGCCGTGGCGCCAAAATACAGGGCCGCGGTGCCGACGCGGTGTTTTCCAGATCCGAGGAGAATTTGGCAAGGGGCAAAAGGGTCTGAAGCATGAGTTTTAGACAGGGTATATAAACCCCCAGGACAGATTTTATTTGGGCATATCTGATATTCTATCACACTTTTGGAGAGAACTTTGGAGGCTAGAAGATTGGAGACCACGTTCAAGTTATTTTCTTCTCTTTTCTTTGCTTTATTTCAGTTCATGTTGGATTATATATTAGTTCTTAGCATGACAATGTCTATGAGCTAATCTTTATATTAGGGCTTTCCATTGAATTACTTGAAACTCTTTTTATGAATTAATGCATTACTATTGATTTCTTCTTCAATTGGTTAAGATCTATTCATTATTGGATTGAATGTTTGATAATTAATTGATCACTAATTGTCATAATCTATATGATTTCGAATCGAGATCCGAGAGAGGAGATTTGGATATGCTGTAATTGAATAGACATAGGCTAAAATCGTGGACGAAAGTACCCCGATACTTATGTAGTATTTAAGGTTATTGTTCTTAATCCTCTTGTGTGGTAAAATATATCATAGAAATATAGAAGATTTCTGCATAAGGTTGAGCTTTTATATATCCTAATCGGAATATAAGACAGATTAGTTAACTTATTATCATACAAAGAAGAAGAAAAAGTCATTGTTGTTGCATTAAGGATTGAAAAAGAGTGGATAGTTGAGGATATTGGAAGCCCTATTTCCATCACAACTGATTTAAATCAAAGCATACTTAGGTTAATTCCTGCAATTTACTCTAGCTAGTTCTTAGATAAAAACCACAAACATCCTTACGATTGCCAAATAGATACCATAGATTAGATAACCTGTAATTGATAACCAGTCTCTGTGGACGATATTCGGTCTTACAGAATATATTACTTGAGCGATACGTACACTTGCGTGAGCATAAGTAAAATCGCTAACAATGACGTCGCCTCATATGTATTGACTTGCCATTATATATTTGATTCTTTGCCCTCGTCAGGGCAGCCATACTATCACAATGTTTGCAAATGGCTGTTACATGCTTCGTCCACAACGGAATACCTTCTAGGAAGTTTCTTAGCCATTGTGCCTCTTCGGCAGCTTTATCCAAGGCTACAAACTCTTCTTCCATAGTTGATCTCGTATTTACCGTTTGCTTTGATGATTTCCATGATATCGACGCTCCACCAAGTGTAAATACATACTCACTTGTGGACATACTTTCTGAATTTTTGGAAATCCAATTTGCATCACAATATCCTTCTAACACGGAAGGATATTTTGTATAATGCAACTCATAGTTCATTGTATGCTTTAGATATCGTAGTGCCCTTATTAGCGCTACCCAATTATCATTTTCAGGATTGTGTGAGTATCGACTAAGTCGACTCACTGTATATGCTCAATCCGGTCTCGTACAATTCATTATGTACATCAAGCTTCCAAGAACTTGCGTATACTCCAATTGAGACACATTATCACCTTCATTCTTCTTAAGGTGACTAGCGGGGTCTAATGAGGTAACAACCGGTCTATCATCATAGTGTCCAAATTTTCTAAGGACCTCCTCAACATAATGGGATTGTGTTAGAATATAACCATCTGGATTCTTGTGAATTCTAATACCAAGAATGACATCCCTATTTCCATATCTTTCATATCGAAAGCGGCATGCAACATCTTCTTAGTTTGGTTAATTACATCCTTACTTGTTCCCATAATTAGCATAGCATCCACATACAAACATATAATGACATATACATTATTACATTCCTTAATGTAGACACATTTGTCACATTCATTTATTTAAAAACCATTTGATAATAATGTATTATCAAACTTCTCATGCCATTGCTTTGGCGCTTGTTTAAGTCCATATGACGACTTAACCAATTTACAGACTTTCTGTTCTTGACCTTTAACAATGAACCCTTCAGGTTGTTCCATATATATTTCTTCATCTAGTTCACCATTCAAGAATGCAGTCTTCACATCCATTTGGTGTATTTCCAAATTGTGAATCGCTACTATAGTAATTAGCGTCCTTATAGACGTAATTCTAGACACTGGTGAGTAGGTATCGAAGAAATCTACACCTTCTTTTTGTCTAAACCCTTTGTCTACTATACATGTTTTGTATTTCTCTATAGTACCATCAGGTCTTAACTTCCGTTTAAATATCCATTTATGACCTATTGGTTTCTGTTCCGGAGGAAGATCAACCAATATCTATGTATTATTTTGTACAATGGATTCTACTTCACTTTGGATGACCTCTTTCCAATAAGGTGCTTCGGATGATTCCATTGCAGCCTTATACGTTTGAGGTTCTCCTTCAACGGAAAATGTCATAAAGTCCGGTACAAAATCCTTGGCGACTTTTCCACGTTTACTTCTCCTTGGTTCAGAGTTTTTTTCTTGAACCGATGAAGTAAGATTATCATCATTTTGGTTTGACTCATTTTGAGGCAGTGTCCTCTTCTTATTATTAGGAACACTTCCATCATTGTCTTTGTAAGGAAATATGTCCTCAAAAAATTATGCTTCAGCAGATTCCATTAATGTGTTCTTGTGAATACCTTCAACATCAGAATGATACACAAAAACGTATATGTTGCACTGTTATTGGCAAGACCAACATAAATGCAATCCATTGTTTTTTGTCCAAGTTTAGTTCTCTTTGGTAAAGGAACTTGAACTTTCGCTAGGCAACCCCACACTTTCATCCTTTTGAAAGTAGGAAATCTTTCATTTCATAATTCGTATGGAGATTGATCATTTTTCTTTTGAGGAATTCTATTCAATATCATATTTGCAGTAATTAATGTCTCACCCCATAGACTAAGAGGTGCACCCGAACTAATCAACATTGAATTTATCATATTCTTCAATGTTCTATTTTTTCGTTCGGCAACTCCATTTTGTTGTGGAGTATATGACGCAGTGATTTGATGAACTATACCATGAGTAGAACAGAATTCTTTGAACTCATTCGACGTATATTCAACACCTCGGTCTGACCTTAGAATCTTAATTCTTTTGTCAAGTTGGTTTTCCACTTCTGCTTTGTATGTTTTAAACATGTTCAAAGCCTCATCTTTAGTATGTATTAAGTATACATAACAAAATTTACTGCAATCATCAATAAATGATATATAATAATTCTTTCCTCCATGAGAGGGGGTTGCTTGGTAATCACACAAATCACTATGAACTAAATCAAACACTTCATTTGATTTCACAACAAATTTATGAGGATGGCTTCCATATTTTGATTCTATGCAAACCCCACATTTAGTCATTTTATTCATAGAGCATTTTGGCAACATATCTATCTTTACCATTCTTTGTAAGGAACGATAATTTACATGGCCAAATCGAGAATGTCATAAAGAAGAAAAGGAATCAATCACATACTCAGAAGTAGTGCTAGTGCCTGCATTTTCATTGATAACGGAAAATATCTTAGTACATACAACATTTAGTTTAAAGAGCCCCTCACTGAGGTAGCTCTTACCTACATACACCCCACCTTTGGTGAGTACAAATTTGTCAGATTCAAAAACTAACTTAAAGCCCTTGTTGCTAAGAACAGGGCCAAAAATTAATTTTTTACAAATTTTAGGCACATGTAGTACATTTGTGAGCACAAGATCATTCCCGGAAGTGAGCCTCAAAGTCACCATCCCTTTCTCTTCTACTTTCACAGCAGCGGCATTTCCCACGAACAGTGGTTCTCCATCTTTGATGGCTTGGTATGATGAAAACATGTCATTTTCAGAACATACATGCCTTGTAGCACCCGTGTCCATCCACCAATCAGTTGAATTTGTAACCAGATTTGCTTGTGCAATAACAACACCAATGAAACCATCATCAGCCTTTTCATTCTTCCGGTTATCCTCTTCAACACGAATTTTCAGAACCAATTGTTCAAAACTCATTTCCTCCGTTAGATGCTTCAAATAAACTTTAAAATCCTTCCAAGAAGGAGGTAATTTTTCAATAATAGCACCAACAAGGAAATATTGCTTAAGGCTCATAACTTCAACCTCTAGTTCATGAACATTGACTTGGAGTTCCTCCACTTGCTTGACAACGTCTTTGGCATCGCTCATCTTGAAGTTTAGAAACTTGCCGATGACAAACTTCTTTGAACAAGCAACCTCTGTCTTATACTTGTTCTCAAGTGACTGCCATAACTCTCGTGTTGTCCCGAACGTGGAGTATATTTCATAGAGAGTATCATCCAAGGCATTGAGAATGTACTTCTTACACAGAAATTCTTGTGTCCACTAAGTCCCAATCGCCTTCAGCTTTCGGCCTTTGCCTCCTCAGTTGGAGCATTCTCTCCTTCTCCCTCCGGCAGTGCCGTTGGAGCCTCAGCAGTCAACACGTTTGCCACGTGAAGTGTTGTCAAATAGAACAACATCTTCTGTTGCCAGCGCTTGAAATCAGAACCCTTGAATTTCTCGGGTTTCTCCACATGGTTTTTCACCATTGATGATCCAGATTGATCCATTTGTTTGCAAATCAGGAAGTGTATTCTCTGAAAATAATTTTGCAAACTCAACAATGTCAGAAAAATATATTTTCTGAGAATTTTTATCTTAGATTGTTAGTGTCAATCTAGACCTTGAATGTATAAACAACAATAATATACAAATAACTCAAGTAAATTGGAATCAACAACAATAATGTTCAGCAAAAGCATTAACACATACTAACTTGTTTGTACATAGAGGTCTGCTCGA
This sequence comes from Przewalskia tangutica, assembly GCA_029844215.1. Lineage (NCBI taxonomy): Eukaryota > Viridiplantae > Streptophyta > Magnoliopsida > Solanales > Solanaceae > Przewalskia > Przewalskia tangutica. Next base: position 70,010,561 of record CM056739.1, on the reverse strand, counting down.
CGCAGTGTCCTAAGACAAAATTTCGCCCCGCTTGTGCTGCAGTTTAACGGACGTCTGCCTTGAGGATACAATTATCTGAGTGATAGTTATAGCACACGAACTCCTCTCCTAACGAATCTACTTTATGTGTTCTTCAGAAATTTCTTGAAGAGGAAGAAGAAGCAACAATGATCATCAAATGATTTGATTCTTAAATCATAAGATTAGATGTTGTTAATTGTATTGTGTATGTTAAACAAGTGATCTACATGCTTTATATAACATGAATTTCGACCAGATGCAGCCATTAGTCCAAAGTAGGGCTGGCCAGTGGGCCGGGACGGGCCCACCGGGGTCGGGTTTGGCGGGAGCGGGACGGGGTCGGGGCGGGGAAAATGGGCGGGGTCGAGGCGGGCTGGAGGGTCGGGTCGGGCGGGACCATACCATGTCGTCCGATCCGATCCCCGCTGGGTAAGTCGGGGCAGTCGGGGCCTGACGGGTCGGGACGGGACGGGTTGGCGGGTTTTGTGTGTTTTTTTTTTTATTTTTTCACTAAATTAAAAATACTAAATTACTAACAAAGTATAATTTATAGACTTATAGTATTATAATTTATAATTATAGTATTATACTCATATATATAATATATTTATAAAGTATAAACTATAAAGTATAAACTATAAACTATAAAGTATAAAGTTATAAACTAAATAATTAAATTAAACAAAGACAAGAATAGTGTAAAAAAACATCCCAAATTTGTTTTTGTGCCTTTTATATTATTAATTTCATTGAAATATCAAATATCAAATATACAAGATTCAAAATTACATTGTAGATTGTACTGTATTGTTGTTGAAAAAAATTGCAAAAGAGTGAAAGACATAGAAAAATTTAAAAATTGCAATGAAATAAATTACCAATTTGAAAATACTTTTTCTAATTTCTTTATAATTTCTTGTAGCTCTTGGTTGGAATTGGTATATCTTGATCAAATTGTTCCACGCCGCTACTCATGCCTTGAGATAAAATGTCGTTGTAGTTGTCGCCATCTTCTTCGTTAATCTGGTTGATCAGACCTCCTTCGCTCATTCGTATCCAATCTCTGAATAGTACCGCCATCTCCAAGTGTCTCGGCTAATGAGTGTCTGTGCTCTCTATTTGAAATCTGCTGCGTAAAAGCGCTTTCGAAGCGATGACGCAGATGTTCAAAATATCTCGCCATCATTGAAAGTGTCGAAATGTCTTCTCATTCGCTCCAATATTTCAATAAGTCTTCCTTTCCTTCTTCATTGATTCGCTTGGTAAGGTAAAGTATCTGCAAAATAAAAACATCGAACTCGCTAATTTGGTTAGATGTGATACCACCGCACATTATATTTCTGAGTCTTTGATTATATTTAATACTAGGCCTAGCCACATAAGAAGTAAGTGCTTGTCTTTTTTTTGGTTGTGTTGTAGAAGAAGATGGTACAAAAGTCGGTTGGTTACTAGCACTTTCTTCTTTGGTAATGCCGATATACTTTTTTGCATTCATCTTCTACGCTATTCAACACATCTTCTAGCGTTAGTTCACTAGGTGGCTCAACATTTAAATTTTTGGGAGTTTGAGGTGGTAGTACGTCCATACAGGTATAAATATTTTCAATAAGACTGATACAACCGTCTACTTTAATAGTCGGGTTTAATACAAAGACCAATAATATAAATAGGGAATAGGAATAAAATATTTCTTTAATTTCATAAACATTTTTTAATAATAGCAGTATAAGCGGGTTTTCCATATATTCTTTAAGTAAAAATATTATAGTTATATAAAACAACATAGTTGAAATAGTAGGATAATATAAAGTAGAAAATTCTTTTGTTGCTCGTTGAAAATTTTCTAAAAATACAATAAGTTCTCTAATTTTGTCCCAATCATTATCCACAATCATATCATTTGGATTTTGATTATGGGCGTTAAAAAATAAAGTAATAGGTTTTCTATACTCATAAGCAACAACTAGTTGGTCATATAAAGAATTCCACCTAGTTGGTACTTCTTCGGGAATTTTTCTATAAGATAGTCCATAATCGTGACAAATTTTTTATAATCTTTTTAGTTGGATTCTATTACTTTTAAAAATAAAGTGTATAGCAAATTGTATTTTTCAAGAATATCTTGAAAAGTGAAAGACCATCCTTTACAACTAAGTTATAAATATGGCACGCACATTTTATATGAAAATGTTTTGGAAAAGAAGGAGTTAAAACATCTCTTAAAATACTAATAACTGAATTGTTAGAAGATGCATTATCTAATGTAATACTCATAACTTTATCAGTTATTCCGTAATAATCGGAGACTGAATAAATATTTTCTGAAATAAACTCACCAGTGTGCCTACTATCTATATATCTATATGCTAAAATACGTTTTTGCATAGACCATTTATAGTCTATCCAATGACATGTTACAGTTAAATAATCATGACCGTTAGTACTACGGCCTATATCAGTTAGAGCGACTTTGCAATTTAAATGATATAATGCATAACGTAAATCGTTGATATTCATGTGCAAATTTAAATACATCTCTTTTAATGATTGATCTAGGAAAACCTTTATAAGCAGGATTATACATATCTCTAATATAATGAATAAAACCAGGAGATTCGGGAAATGAAAAAGGCAAACCCTCCACAGCAACTAATTTTGCTAGTGCTTCCCTATCTTTATGTTTATCGTATTTAGGGCCTACAACTCCCCACGTCATAGGGTTAATTTGACTGTACTTTCTCGGGACGATAGTATGTGAACCTTGTCCCGATTGAGAGACGCTTGCTCACCGATTTTTCAATATGTATTGGGCATGCAAGGCTTTGTGTTTTGCAACAGTGTCTTCCTAAACCCGTCCCACCATGACCTTGTCAGCTTTTAAAAGAATAAACATTTTTACAAGTTTTACATACACTACTTGATTAGCTACGTCCTGTCAAAATATTTCCATACAACCGATTTTAATGGTCGTTTTCTTGGGACCTTGTCTCATAGTAGGGGGGATAGGAGGCATTTCACTAGTGGGTGTATCGTCATCTTCATTAGTAGGTGTATCATCAACTAGAGTTTCATCTAAATTAAAATCTTCTTCATTTTCAGGATAATCATTTGTGTCTAGATCATATGGTATTTCAGAAACATTTCAGATCTATAAAATCATCTTGTCTAGGAATAGTTGGAGCAGAATACTAGAAGAAGTACCCTTGTCCTTGTTACCACCCCTACTAGAAGAAGCGACTTTACCCTTACCCAACATGCCTCTTAGTCCTTTCATTTTAATTATGCTAATAAATAGTTAAAGATAATGAAATTAAATGTGCTAAATGAAATAAAGACAAAATAATAATTTAATGAGAACGAATGTACCAAACGCCGACGTAAGTCGACGTGTAATCGAGAGGTTGAAAATTGAAACTTTGCTCGATAGATAATCCTCGCTAGTTGCCAACTTCATCCCAATTCTCAAATTAATAAATAGATTGAATATGTAGACAATGTTGTATAGAATTAGAGATTGATTGAGAGATTAGAGTGTAGAAAGATTTGTGAAAATAATAAGAAGAGTAATGAGGTATTTATAGTTGAAAAATTGGGTTAAAGGGGGTAGGGGTTGGGGAGGAGGCGAAAATGGACGTTGTCCAAGCCAAAATGTAAAATGGCCGTTGGACAACGGCTATTTTCTAAAGTCGGCCCAGGCGGGGCGGGGCGGGGTCGGGGCGAAGTCGGGGCGGGGTCGGGGCGGGATCGTCTGGCGGGTCGGGCCAGCGGGACCATACTCGCCCCGCCGGTTCGAGCCCTGGCCCGTTTTTTTAAATAACGGTGTCGTGTAAGTCGGTGTCGGTCGGTCGGGGCGGGACGAGTCGGTCGGCCGACCATCTGACCTTAGTCCAAAGGTTATGACTCTATGTGAAGAGATGTAACTTTTGGTTCAAAACTGGAAAATCCCGTCTAAGGCACCGCGGTGTCTCCACAAGGCACCTAGGTGCAAATTCATTTTTTTTCTTTCCAGTAACTTACTGCCATCCAGGCACCCCGGTGCCTCCACAAGGCACCTAGGTGCTAATTCGTCGAAAAATTCCAGTGACTTACTGGAGCGCAGGCACCTCGGTCCTTCCATCAGGAACAGCGGTCCTTCGGCCAAAATTCCAAAAAATGAATTTTTATCACTTGTTTTCTTCTTCAATCCACACAAGTTCCAACAGTTACGAGACATCAATAGTAACAAAATGAAGCAACAAATCATGACGCACTTCTATTCAATTGTCCTATAATAAGAACGAGACCTAATAAATTTTTCAAGCATTTGCCACCAATATAAACTAGATGATCGATCAGTGGATGACGAATATTAGAGTAAATTAATTAATGGCACACAAACTAAGGTCTTTAATTATACGTGTATGTACGTTCTCCAATAACTCTCCAGCTTCTACTATATAGCAATTAAAAAACACATACATTGCAATAATGATGGAGAATAAGAGAATCTATTCGTTATAAAGTTCAGCAATGCAGGTACATATATTCGATTAGCAAGTGCAGGGACGAAGCCTCCCTCCAGGGATGTTTCTGGGTAATTGATGGTTCTCGGAGAAACTCATAAATGTGGCCTTTTAAAAAAAAGCTAGTACTTTACATTAAATAGAAAACTTCTCCTTCTCAAAGAACAAAGCTTGATTTTCCAATAGTAAAAATTAATATCATAGTGAAAACATATAAAGGACAAATAAAAGTATAGAAATTAAGATGTACCTCTCAAATCTTGGTTTTTCAATAGATCTTCAATAACAAATTGAAACTATTACAATACTTTTACCAGGAGAACACAGAAAAAAACAACTAGTACTTTACTACTTATTGAACATTGATCTTCTTGCATTCTTAGCAGCAAAATAATCGATTAGACTTTCATGATCGATTTCATCTATCAATTCATGCTCTACGGAAATCAAAGCTAAAGCATTTAATCTTTCTTGCAACATGGTTGATCGCAAGTAAGATTTCAAAAAATTTAATTTTGAAAAACTTCTCTCCGCTGTCGAAACCGTAACAGGAATCAACCCAAATAGCCATATGATTTATATTTTTCTTCACTTCTTTCATGTGATTTCAGAATATCAGACATGTGTTTCCAATCATTTACTCCATCAGTTGCTAATTGACTTGGTTGTATCTTGTTTTGAAATAATTTACAACAAAAGAAAAATACCTTGTCAATATCCTTGGAATATACTAACCAATTTCTATCGTGCTTCTCTCCGTTCGGTAAGTACCTAGTGTAAAACTTGTAAGAGAAACGTCTTCCTAACTTACCTTTAGGGCCTTTTTCGTTCAACATGTCTCTTACGAGACCATTTCTCACCAATAAATCTTTCCATTTAGGAGTAAGATTGTCCCATACTCTAGGATCATATATGTTCAAGCCAATGTCTCCAATATTATCACCATTACCATTCAAATCAGGTTCCACCACAACTTCATCCTCAAGATTCTCCACATTTTCTTCTATATGTACATCGTCATCTTCTTCCACCTCTACCTGTACATGTTCTTCAACATTTGTTGTTGCTTCTATAGGTTGTTCCCCCTCTTTATTATTGACTTCAGCATTTACTGGTTGTTTGACAACAAATTTATCAAGAGCTCCTATTTGACTTTGAACAATAAGTTCATCTTGTCTTTTTCTTTTTCGTTTGGAATGACCAGATTCAAATTTCCTTGTCGGTGACATTCTAGGCTTTCATCATGTCATTGAACATAATGAGTAAAACACAATTAGAAATTTAGACAATAAAAATAATTCATACGACGTACAACAATATAAGAATATACGAAGTAAAAAAAGAAGAAATAGAACCAACCTTGAAGAGTTGAAGCTTGATTGAAGATTTTTAGGGTTTTTTTCTTTTTTGTATTGTTGAATCTTGAATCTTGAAGTGAAGACTTGCTTTTTTTCTTCTTCTTGATCGATGCTTTTTTTCTCTTTATTGGTGGCTGCTGATTTTCCCTTGTTTCCTATAAAGATAGGACAAAATATTAGGGGGTAAAATTACGATTTTACCTCATTAAGTGACAAAATAAAATCTGGACTCAATAATATACTTATATACCATATTAACATTTTGAGGCCCTATAGATTTTGAAGCCTCGGGCGCTCGCCCGGTCCGCCCACCCCAGGGCCGGCCCTGCCTCCCTCACCCCACCGAGGCTATATACTCCAACAATTTTTTTTCTATTATTACTATATTGAAAAATGCCAAAAAACCCTCCCACAAATTTGTATAATATAGTACCAGTTCCCTCGGAAAAAATTGGCTGGCTTCGTCGCTGAGCAAGTGCATACATATTTATCTTTTCTACAAAGCCCTGTCAGTAATTCCCTTTTATTACAGTCACCTTGAAGAAAGAAGAAGGAATAAAATGGCTATTTTCTTTAGATTTCTCTATAGAATCTTATTCCCTATATAATGTAAGTGGCCAACAATTCCTATTGAAATGAGAGAGAAGAAGGGTAGAAAAAAAAGGAAACGGGTTACCTTTTTGGGTTGGCCATGGTTTCTATGGCATGGAAAATAATAGTACACATTTTGCCTAATGCTTGTGGAAAAACTTTTCTATGAATATGACTTGGTTGAACTTTTAATTATGCGTACGCTACTGAATCTCTTGCCACCTGCGTCAGACGTTGAATACTAATTATCTTGAAAACTCGCAAAACACCATCTGAGTCTCCAACCACGAGTGTGCATCGATTTTGTTGCCAACATACACTACTAACGAACCCATGGTCATGCCCGATTAGACCCATGGGTTCGCGTCATATTGGCTCACCCCAATATGACGTTTGCATGGTTCCATCGTCTGCTCCGGATGCACCCAAAACCGGATCCGAATGGCAATAATCAACATGAAAATCACAGTAGAAAGATGAAAATCCCATTCACATGTTGCTTTTTCTTCTTCTTGATCTTTTTCTTCTTGTTCTTGATGAATACTTGATGATATATCTGTAATTTCCCATTCATATCAAAGTGATTGCAACTAACTTTTTGGAGAAATAAAAATTGTAGTAGCAAAGAGAAGAGGAGTTGGTGCAAGACATTTTTGGAAATTAAGGAAAAAATATTTATACTATGCAGTTTGAAGGATTAATTTGAGTAGTATTGTGTAAAGAAGAGAAGGAGTTGTGAGAATTGTATATGGTTTAGTAGTATACGAGGAGACAAAAGGAAATTGTGGTAGCATATGAACCTCATATTTCTTTTGAAAGAACTTAAATGCTGTGGATACTAATGCACATTGTGGTACGTGGAATAAGCAAAGACTTTTGTCCCTTCATAAAAGTACACTCTTATTTTGCTTTATAATAACTCGAGAATTTAATACATTTATATATAATGTATTCCTCGATATTTTATTAGTGTATTTAACTTAAAACAAAATAATTATTTATTTTATGTTCAAGTTACTCTGAAATAATAACAACAACATATCCAGTAATCTCATAAATAGAGTATGAGAGGGTAAAATGTACGCAGACCTTACCTCTATCTTTGTGGAGTAGAGACACTACAACAAATCGCCCCAAAGAGGGTGACGAAAAAATGTCCTTTTAGTTCGGACAAAAAAGGGAGACATACAGTCGCCCTTTTTAATTTCACCAAAAGGGGCGACTTTTTCAAATCGCCCTTTTTGGTTCGACCAAAAAAAGCGACTTGGATCGCCCCTCTTAGTTCGGACCAAAAAGGGCGTCTTAAAGTCGCCCCCTTTGGTTAGGACCAAAAAGGGCGTCTTAAAGTCGGCCCCTTTAGTTAGGACCAAAAAGGGAGACTTAAAGTCGCCCCCTTTGGTTCGGACCAAAAAGGGCGACTATTTGAAGTCGCCCCTTTTGGTTCGGACCAAAAAGGGCGACTATTTGAAGTCGCCCCTTTTGGTTCGGACCAAAAAAGGCGACTTAAAGTCGCCCCCTTTGATTCGGACAAAAAAGGGCGACTTTTTCAAGTCGCCCTTTTTGGTCTGAATTTATTAAAAATAAATAATAAAGCAAGAAGGGCGACTATTTGAAGTCACCCCTTTTGGTTCAGACCAAAAAGGGCGACTTGGAGAAGTCGCCCTTTTTGGTCCGAATTTATTAAAAATAAATAATAAAGCAAGAAGGGCGACTATTTGAAGTCGCCCCTTTTGGTTCGGACCAAGTCGCCCCCTTTGGTTAGGACCATTGGTTAGGACCAAAAAGGGCGACTTAAAGTCGCCCCCTTTGGTTAGGACAAAAAAGGGCGACTTGGAGAAGTCGCCCTTTTTGGTCCGAATTTATTAAAAATAAATAATAAAGCAAGAAGGGCGACTATTTGAAGTCGCTCCTTTTGGTTCGGATGGTTACTTTGTAATTATATTTTAACATTAGTATAAAGAAGTTAATTAATTTGAATTTAATAATATATTTATTTATTTTACTTTATTTGCCATATATAATTTGACTTGACAAATATTTAATAAAAAAAAGATAGACTTTTAAAATTTATATCTTCTTATATATATATCATAAAATTTGTTATGTGACTATTAAATTTTTATAACTTAAGTCTTAAACATGTCATAACATTCGTGTGTCTATAAAAAATTCCTTATATTAAAAAAAATAGAAATGTATTTTTTTTAAACGGGCTACAACAACAACAACAACATACCTAGTATAATTTCACATGTGAGGTTTCGGAAAGGTAATATATAGGCAAACATTACCTCTACCTTTGCAAGATAAAAATGTTATTTCAAATAGAACCTCGATTCAAAAGAAGAAAGATCAAAGCAGGATTAAAAATAAAATAACGACAATAAAATAGTAATGAACAAAGCAAAGGAGAAAAGAATTTAAGAACACATTATGCGAATACTAACTAACGTACTAAAATAATATTAAATAAAGTGAAACAGGGGTAAGTAGGAGAGCTGCTATTATAGTTTTTTTAGCTTTGCAAGTTGATGATTTGATTGCATTGACATGAAAACGGATAGTGTCCCATGTTTATGTACCAATGTGGGGACAACCGTGAGATTTCTTGAATAGGCATCACCAGGTTGGCCTTTTCTCATTGCCAATATTATGTGGGGATACAAAGTTAAGGTATGATTCTACTTCCTCCACGTATGTTTATGAAAAGTATTGTGTAGCTCTAGATTTAAATGTACAACATTACAAATACTAATCTATATTCTATACCATCTGATAAATATATCTGTGATATACACGATATATACATTGCCCTGTGTATACAATGTATTACGGAATCACAAGCCAAGTTGGAAATTGATATACGGTATATACAGTCGTATATATCCATCCTTGGTAATATGTTATTTGTATTTAATTAGCATTGTACACTTACCATAATTGTAGAATTTTTGTACAAATAGAATAGGGTTTTGAGAATATGATAGGAATAGAATTTTCCATATTATGGATATTGTAAATTGTATATATACTCATTCATTAATGAAAATAATCAAGAGATTATTTATTTCATGGTATCAGAAGTCTAGGTCTAAAACCACTTCTTCCAAATTCTCTTCCGCTGCCTCGGTTTCCGTGACCCTTCCCGGAATCCCTACACTTTTTCCTCCTCTCTTTCTAGATTTTCTTCTGAATCCCTAATTCACATATTGTTATTTAGTTATGTCTATATTCACGCACTTTCACATAATTTCTTCGGCACCTGACACAACTAATGTACCTACCCCCGAGGAGAATCATCAGTTATGAATAACCCTTGATGCTACCGTCCTTCAGTGGATTTACTCCACTATTTCTACCGACCTTTTACAGGCGATCATTGAACCAGAAACTATGGCTATGTGTTACACCTCATGAGTTTAAGATGATAATTAAGAACGTCATTAAGAAAGTAAGATTCGAATATTGGATATAAAGTATACTTACATATGCTAATGAGGAAATTATTATACAAAATGATGCGATTCCGGATTTTTTTTGGTTATAACGTGTGTGACATTGGGGAATTAAAAATGATAGTTATATATATATCCGCTATGAACTAGTAACATATTATGTAAGTTACGACGACGAGGATACGAGTTCTTAGGAGATATTCAAGATTTAAAAGAAGTGGGACATAAGATTAATTAAGGATAAGAAAGTGGACTAAATTGCAAAAAAGAGGAAATCATTTTCAAATTTGTTAAGACTTAAACAAAACCCTTTCATCTTCATTCACAATTCAAACATTTATCCCCTCTCATCTCTTCCTTAAGCTTAGCCGATTTTTGATCCATTCCATAGCCAAAACTTTAAGCTTTTATTCTTCTTTCTAGATTTAATCCTGCATCTAAATACTAAGCCCAAAACCAACACCCAAAACAGTGGGTATTTCACCACTGCTGGCCGGAAATTATTGCTCCAAAATTCAACATTTTAAGGTGAAATTTTGGAAGAAAACATGCTAAGAAGATGGATTTAACCTATAGAATGCATGCATGTCATTTGGAGTTGAAGAAGTGACAAAAAAAGGGAGAAGAATAATGAAAAACAGTGGGTAAATTCGGACTGGGCAGTGGGCGATCGAGGGGACTGTGTTTGGCTCAAAATTTAGGTAAGAACTCTTCTTTTTATGGTGTAATTGGAATTGCATGTTGATAGTTGAAAAAATCTTGATATTTAAGGTTGTAGTTGTTCTTATGGAATTGTTGGAATATGAATTGGATTTAAGACTTCAATCGGATTTTAAGGAATGATAAAAGGAGTTTGGTATTGTGGTGTTGGCCGAGACTTGTAAGAAATCGTTGGACATGTGGTGTGGTGTTTTAGGGGCTATTTTGTCGAAGTATAATGCTGGAAATTATAAAGTATGATCATATATATACGTGATGGTAATTACTAATATATGTCTTAAAGAAATTAAAGTATAAAAAAATGTGTTATGTTGCAAATTATGAGACTTGAACTCTTGTTGTTGTCGCTAGAGTTGATGAATTGTTTTAAGATTGTTCTAATAGGGATTAAGGGCTGAATTAACATGAGAAATAGGTGGAGTAGTCACCTTGGTCGTTGTAGTTGTCGTATTGCATAAATGTAAAAGAGAAAGAATGTATTATGGTAGCGTATATGAAGTACATGAGACTAATTTGGTTATATCTTGGAATTGTGCTTGGTTACTGGTTTGGTTGGCATTTGTTGTAAATTGTGGAAGTACATATAAACAGGGGAAGTGCTGCCCGAATTTTTATAGAATAAGAAGTCGTCATTCGATATAAAGTATGCTAAGTGATCATAGAGTTGACGAGCATATTACCATTATTATAGGTTGACGTACTAGACGAGACACATCTTAATATTAAGTTGATTAGTTCGACTAAGAGGTATGTGAAACTCTTCCTTCTTTCTTTTTGGCATAATTTAATGAAAGTACGACGGACGTACATGATGCACAACCTTGCATTGTTCACCGAGTCCCTCACTAGAGCGCCGACTTACGTAGGATGTATGCATAGATGAGATGATGACTTCACCGAGTCCCAGTATGGGTCGGATTATGATATGATTCCACCGAGTCCCGCACTAGAGGGCCGGATTATGTTATATGTATATATGTATATGGTGACCATATGGACAGACATTCATGGTTTTTGACTTGACTCTCATTTTTATAAGGCACAGTTGGTTCTCTATTTTATATGGCACAACTAGCTTGGCATTTGATAGTCTTACATGTCTCCTGTACGTTTTGACCAGTTATGATTATCTATTTTGTACTTTATGTTTCATATACTCGGTACATTCTTTCGCATCGACCCCTTTCCTCGGGTTTGCGTTACGCCCGCAGTACAGTGCTCGATTGGTGATCCTCCGGTCTAAGTTCCTGTTCAGCTGTTTGGAAATCTCCTTTGATTCAGAGCTTTGCCATTTTGGTACAGAACCCTATTATTTTGACTTTTGTATATTTAGGGGCACGATGGGGTCCTGTCCCATCATATGTCGTTATCCTTCTTATAGAGGTCTGTAGACAGTTGTGGGTTGTACTTATGTAGAGTTATAAATCTGTTTTGGTCAGCCATGTTGTTGTACTCTGTGTTGGGATATTCTCGTGTATACGTGATACTATTTGGTGGCAGCCTTGTCGGCTTGCCTGTTATATTATGTTGGTTAGTTGTGACTCCCCAGGAGGCAGGTTTATTCATGTGTAAAAGAAGTCTTGTCGGCTTGCCTATTCAGATATATGTTATGATTGCAGCGTTATGCTGCCGAATTTCATACTTTCCTTAGTGTTAGTTGGATTATGTGTGACAGGTTAGTATAATGATATCATTAGGGCGTTTAGTCGCGGCCCGTCGGGTCGGGTCATGACACTATGGCTACCTGAAATAGATTGTGTGATATATTTCAGGATAACAAACATTCCTGAGTTGTCACTCCTGAGCAAGATATTTCACAAGTCAGCATGAAGGATTTCCCGAATGTTTTGGCTTATTGTAAACGACTCAAGGAATTGGCGGACCAACTCAGTAACATTGGAGCGGTTGTTACCAATAATCGTCTTGTTCTACAAATGGTTGCAGGCCTATCTGAGGCCTATAATGGCGTTGGAACTCTACTCCGTCAAAGTAATCCACTTCCACCTTTTTATCAAGCTCGTTCGATGCTCACGTTAGAAAAAGTCGGATTGGCAAAGAAGGCGGCTACCTGCGCAAGTTCTGTGGCAATGATGACTACGTCCGATAATTCTCATGATTTTATTGACAATTTCGGCTAAAACGTCAACAACGGTAGCGGCAAGAAAGGTCAAAACCGTAAAAATAATGGCAAAAATTACGGAGGCAACAACAGCGGCGAACATAACATTAGCAATGTCGTGATAGGCCTCGGGTATTAGCCCCACCCGCCTCGGTCTCACCGGGCCCGTTGGCGATGACTGATCGTGACGATGGCCCAATCTAGCCTACTTCCCGCCCAGTTATTTCCCGGGAACTTGGGCCCCGGTCCATCCCAATCATAGGCCCACTTTCTCGGGTCATATGGTAACAATCAGTAGACGTGAATTGGTACATGAACACCGGCGTTACTTCTAACATGACGTCCGACCAAGATACTCTCTCGTCTTATTTTAAATTGAGCAAAAATTGTGGCATTATTGCTGGTAATGGCAACTCAATTCCAATTCGTGGTTACGGTAATACACATTTGTCTCCCCCACATCCACCTCTTGTCTTGAAAAATACCCTTCATGCCCCTAACTTAATTAAAAATTTGGTGTCTGTTCGCAAATTCACCACTAATAATTGACTTTCTGTTAATTTTGATTCATTTGGGTTTTCTGTAAAGGATTTCAAAATGGGGATACCTCTCATGATATGCAACAATAGGGGCGATCTTTATCCAATCACAACCATCACCACTTTCTTGAGTCAAGCCATGTCGTTGACATTTGCTGATATAGCTTCTTCCTTGTGGCATGCACGTTTGGGACATCCTAGGTCGTCAATTATTTCTTCCTTGCATAAAAATAATTTTATTTCTTGTAAGGGTACGCGTAGTACTTCAATTTTTCATTTTATCCGTGAGGAAAACATGTTAGATTACCATTTGTAACCTATACTTCTCGTACTTTAATGCCTTTGACATAATTCATAGTGATTTATGGATATCTCCCGTTCTAAGTTCTTTGGCTATCATTATTATGTTATATTTTTGAATGATTATTTTTATTTTTTATGGACCTTTTCGTTTGCGAAAAAAATCTCAAGTTTTTCCACATTCTTAAAATTTAGAGCATTCATCTGTACCCAATTCAAACGAGAAATAAAAAATATTCAATGTGATAATGACAAAGAATGTGATAATGACAAAGAATATGATATTGGGTTATTTCAGGAATTTGTGATGCTAATGGCGTAGTTTTTCGTTTCTCTTGTCCTCATACATCCTCACAAAATGGAAAAGCCAAATGAAAAATTTGTACCATTAATAATATTTTTCGAACTTTATTGGCTCATGCTTCCGTACCTTCTCTTTTTGGAATCATGCTCTACAAATGACTACTCACCTCCTTAACATACTTCCTACCAAAGGGTTAGTATATGATCTTCCCCTTAAGATTCTCTATAATAAGAATCATTCATATTCACATCTTAGGGTCTTTGAGTGTTTATGCTATCCACTTTTTCCGTCATCTACAATTAACAAACTTCAAGCCCGTTCTACCGCTTGTGTGTTTTTGGGTTATACATCTAATCAACGTGGTTATAAATGTTTTGATTTATCGTCTAATAAAATCATCATTAGTCGCCATGTAATTTTTTATGAAATCCAATTTCTGGTTGCAAAAGTCAGTAGTCCCGTGCCTGGTTCGTATAAATTTTTAGAGACGAAGTCTCACCATACATTATGCACCACTTAATGGGCCAATCCAGTGACCATGTAACACCAGCAGGCTCACTGCCTACTGGCCCACAAATAACCACTTCCCATCCCGTGACCATCCCTGTTATTAGGGTTGTTAGTGAGTCGAACTATTCGATCCGATTCGCAAAATTCGACTCGAAAAAGCTCGATTTGAGTTCTATTCGTTGCATCAAATATAGGGCCGAATCTTAGATTATGATTCGACCCAAATCAAGCCGAATATTCGGTTCAATCCGAATTGCCAAATATTTGCCAAATATTTGCGAATATTTGTGAATATTTTCGAATATTCTCGAATATTCGATCTGATTTGTCGAATCAGATCAAATCTTAGCTGCTCCAAAATAACGTCGAACCAGAATCGAGCCTTAATTTCTAAGGTTCGACGAGTTCGAGCCGAATCAAACCTAAGGTTCAAATATTTTTGAACCGAATCGAATATCTGCATTATTCGGTAGGGTTCGGCTCGGTAACAGCCCTACATGTTATTGGATCATTAGTCCAGCCCACTACCGCGAGTGCTTCAACCCATGTTTCTATTCCAGTCCCACATCCGATCTCCAGTGTTGGGCCAGTAGGCCCACTGCCTGCTGACCAGTCCATCACCAATTCGAATTTTCCCCAAAATCCACTCAATTCTCCTCCGAGTCACCGACCTGTTACTCGTAGTCAAAGGAGTATTTTTAAATCGAAACATTTTAATCTGAATTCTAATGTTCTTAAATCTTCACTACCCTGTAATTCAATGTCTGCATTAAATGACCCGAATTGAAAATTTGTTATGAATGATGATATAATGCTCTTATTAAAATAAGACGTGAGAGTTGGTACCCCATCTTTCTAGTGTTAATATTATTTGGTCTATGTGGATTTTTACTCATAAAGATAATTCTGATGGTTCTTTTGCGACACATAAGGCTCGTCTTGTAGGTGATGGTAAAACTCAACAGGTTGGCATGGTGAGACATTTAGTCCGGTGGTCAAACCGGCTACCATTAGCACTGTTCTCAGTCTGGCTCTTTCAAAAGCATGACCCATTCATCAGCTAGATGTAAAGAATGCTTCTTACATGATGATCTTAAGGAGTCAGTTTACACGCATCAGCCCTAGGGGTTTAGAGACCTAAAATATCCTCATCATTTCTGTTTATTGAAGAAGTCATTCTATTGACTTAAGAAGGCCCCACGGGCTTGGTATAAGAGATTTACAGACTATGTATCTACTATTGAATTTTCTCACAACAGGTCTGATAATTCTCTGTTCATATATTGTCGTGGTACTTCCCTGGAATATATTATATTATATGTGGATGATATTATATTGATTGCTTCTTCTGATGAGTTACACAAGTCTATCATGACACTACTCGGTTCTGAGTTTGCTATGAAAGATTTGGGGCCCTTGAGTTATTTCTTGGATATTGATGTCACTCGTCATGCAGAAGGGTTATTCTTATCACAAAGGAAGTATGCCACTGCGATAATTGAAAGAGCTAGTATGTCCTCGTGTAAGTATACTTCCACTTCAGTTGATACTAAACCCAAGCTAGGTGCTGCGGTTGACTCACCTTATGAGGATCTTACCCACTATCGCAGCCTTGCAGGGGCACTTTAGTATCTTACTTTCATGAGACATGATATTACGTATGTCGTACAACAGGTGTGTTTGTTTATGCATGATCCTAGGGTTGAACACATGAATGCTCTCAAACGCATTATACGATACTTACATGGAACACTTGATTATGGCTTGCATCTATATCCGCCGTCGGTCTCTACACTTATCTCTTATACAAATGTTGATTGGGGTGGTTGTCCGGACACCATACGTAGAATCGTCTGGTTACTGTATGTTTCTTGATGATAACTTGGTCTCATGGTATGCAAAATGACAAGCTACCTTATCACTCTCCAGTGCAGAGGTCGAGTATCGAGGAGTAGCTAATGTAGTTTATGAATCATAATAGTTATGTAATCTTCTCTTAGAACTTCACTTTCCCATTCAAAAAGTTACCTTGGTGTATTTTTATAATGTTAGTGCATTCTATCTTTTTGGGAATCCAATTCAACATCAGCGCACAGAACATATTGAGATGGATATCTATTTTGTTCGCGAAAAGGTAGCTCGTGGACAAGTACACATCTTACATGTCCCTTCCAGGTATCAAATTGCAGACATCTTTACTAAGGGTCTCGCCTCAGTTCTATTTGAAGATTTTAGGGACAGTCTCAGCGTACGAAGATCGCCTGATGTGACTGCGGGAGTATGATAAATATATCCACGATATACACAATATACATTGTATATACACTGTCCTGTATATACCGTGTATATCACGAAATCACAAGCCAAGTTGGAAACTGATATTGGCGTGTATATCCATGTTTGGTAATATGTTATTTGTATTTAATTAGCATTGTACACTTATCATAATTGTAAAATTCTTGTACAAATAGAATAGGGTTTTGAGAGTAGAATAGAAATAGGATCTTCCATATTATGGATTGTAAATTGTATATATACTCATTCATTAATAAAAACAATCAAGGAATTATTTCTTTCACCATCAAATATAAACTCTTACTACTAATTTGGGGTAGTTTGGTTCGGGAACTAAGTTAGTCTGGAATTATAGTTTTGAGATTATAATTTTTGTATTAATTTATCCCACCTGAAAGGTGGATAAAATAATACCTACTTAAATGGGATAAAGTGAGAAATTCAAGATTAAGTTTAAAATTAAATTTATATTTTATTTGATTGAAGATATAAGTTTATCCTGAATATCTTTAATAAAAAATATAAATATAATCTCAAAGTTAATACTCAGCTATCTCATCTTATCCTATAATATAAACCAAACGACTAAGTGTGTGGATGTCGATTAGTGGTGAAGCCACCTATAAGGCAGGAGATTCGAATATCGAAAAGAAACATTGCCATAAGGATAGTTTCTGGATCTGGTTAATTAACATAAGAGAAATACAAATTTAATTAAATTATAGGTGTGGCATTGTGATTTTTTTACTCTTCTTATTAGAATTCGTAGTCTTCATTCATTAATATATATCATGGTCTTCATTTTCATGTTACGATAGTACATTAACTCAGCAATAACAATAACATCATATCCAACGTAATACTACAATTGAAATATATCGAGAATAGAGTGTAAGCAGACTAATGAGAAATATACCGAAGATAGAGTGTAAGCAGACTAATGGGAAATATACCGAGGATAGAGTGTAAGCAGACTAATGGGAAATATACCGAGGATAGAGTGTAAGCAATGGAAATGATGGGTTACATGAAGTAGTATATGCAAGTTGGTTAGTTAGTTTCAATATGTTAGTCTATTAATAGCTAGCTGTCAGGCAGTTAGTTTGTTAGTGGCCAGCTGTTAATGTGGGATGATTAGATATTTTAGTCTAGTCAGTTATATATATAGGAGCACTGCTCCATTGCTTCAGTTTAATGCAATTGATTCAAGCTAATTTCGATATGAATTTTGCTTCCACTACGAAGAACAATTGTTCTGTTTCAATGGAATTGACGTAGTTGAAACAATGACGGATGTTGAGAAGAATCACAATCATCCACTCCATCTACACCATTCAGATACTCCTGGTTCGATCCTAACAACAATTCAGCTTACCAGCGTTGAAAACTATGCGGTATGGAGCCGATCTATGCTCCTTAATGTTCGAGCTAAGACGAAGTTAGGATTTGTTATGGGAACCTGCAAAAGGAGAGATTATGAAGGTGAATTAGAGGTGCAATGCAACGCATTTATGTTGTCATGGATAATGTATACAGTATCGAAGGAATTGATGAGTGAGATTGTGTATGCATCAGATGCAGCAACTGTTTGGGCGGACCTAAAGGAGCTGTAAGAATTCTAATGTAAGTAGAATATTTTCCACATCTTTTTCATTTACAAATGATAAGAATATATACAAATATGATAGAAGATTGGTAGCCTTAATCTTCTCCTCATCTATCATATTTTGTCCTTACAAATGTGATTCTATACTAATAACTAGCTATCTAGAATATGCTATAGTAATTATCATTTAAATACAATAAATAATAATCCTAAGAATATATCTGCTAACACTTCGAGCGGAAATGCGGCGGATCTTTGAGGCGTCGAAAGTTTTTAAATAAAATCAGCGGAAGCCCTTTTGTGAAGATATCTGCTATCTGATGACGTGTCGGAACATGTAACACCCGCACATGTCCGCGAGCCACACTTTCACGAACAAAATGAATATCCAACTCAATTTAATTTGTGCGCTGATGGTTGACTGGATTTCCCGAGAGATAAATCGCACTGATGTTATCACAGTAGACTAGTGTGGCCTTGGACATTGGACAATGAAGCTCAAGCAACAGGTTCCGAATCCAGCAGGATTCGGATACGACATTTGCCACAACTCGATATTCTGCCTCAGCGCTGGACCGAGAGACTGTAGGTTGTCGTTTGGAGGACCAGGAAATTAGATTGTCGCCAAAAATACACAATATCCGGACGTGGAACGACGAGTATCTGGACCTGTTCAATCTGCATCAGTATAGGAGACCAATTTGGATGCCGGGGAGGAATATAAGTGTAAGACAAATTCCAGTGTGCCCTTGACATATCTCACAATACCTTTAAGAGCATGCATATGATTCCATAGGGTTGTGCATAAAAAGACAGACCTGTTGCACAACATATGAGATATCCGACCTGGTAAATGTCAAATATTGAAGTGCCCCAGCCAAATCAAGCTCATGTAGAGTGTGGGGTTTGTAAATGGATTGCTAGACACAACACTCAGCTTGGATTTAGTGTCCACCGGAGTAGCTAACGGTTTGCAGGAAGACATTCTAGCCCGTTCCACAATCTCTGAAGCATATTTCCTTTTTGATAAGAACAAACCAACAGAATGATGGGTCACATCAATCCCGAGAAAATAATGCAAGTGTCCAAGATCATTCATAGCAAATGTTGAACTGAGACATGATAGACTTCCGAAGAGCATCAGATGAGGTGGTTCGTATAATACCATCCACATATAAAAGTAGCTAAGCAGTATTAGTACCCTGACGGTAAATGAATAAAGAATTATCCGACCGGCTTTGGGAAACTCATTTTGGATACAAATTCTACAAACCTTTGGTACCAAGCCGAGGTGCCTGCTTTAATCCGTATAAGGATTTTTGAGTGTGACATGATCCGAAATCTGAGTCCTGTAGCGAGTTGGTGCGGTGGGGATCGACGCCATCAAGCCAGGCCTCATTTTGGGAGTGTTGGGAGGCGTTTATTGGGCCCGTGGACTGGACGCCCCTGGTGGGGAGGCTAAGTGTTGTAAATTAAGGCCTGATGTTAAGGGCCAGTCGGCCGAGACTGATCACTGGGGATTGGGCCAAGGATTGTTGGGCCACGGGTTGTGTAACCGTGGCTTTTCTTGGGTTAAAAATGGCACTATTCCATCATCCAAAAATTCATAAGTGGTTGGTCTAAACTCGTGAATATTTTTAAATGGAAAAATTGTTTCATCAAAGAGGACATGATGATTAATGAAAATCCTATTGGAGGATAAATCATAGCATTTGTAACCTCTATGATGTGAAGGATAACCCAAAAAAATATATGGAGTAGACCGTGGATAAAGTTTATTGATGATGGTCGAGGGAAATATGGGGGGTAACACAAACATCCAAAAACCCGTAAGTGAGAGTATGATGGATCTCGGAGGTAGAGGACTTGAAGTGGGCTTTGGTGAGACAAATTTTTATTTGGTAGAATATTCAATAATATGTGGTCACTTGAAATGCATGCTGCCAAAATGAGGGGGGTATGAAAGCATGAACAAGGATGTTCTAACAATATTATTGATGGTTCGTATTTTGCGTTCCACCTTCCCATTTTGCGAAGAGGTGTGGGACATAAAAAACGAAAATTTAAACCATTTACTTTGCAAAAATCCCAAAAATGCTTATTATTAAATTCCCTCCCATTATCACATTGGATGTTTTTTATATCACTTTCAAATTGTTTTTGGATGAATGTTCTAGAAATCAAGAATGTGGAAAAAACTTGTGATTTTTTTCGATAAAGGAAATGTCCAAAATAATTAAAGAAATCATCTAAAATGAGCAAGTAATACCTATGCCCTGAAGAACTCAAAATAGGGGATGTCCAAATATCGCAATGAATAGTATCAAATGGCACAAGAGTGCATGAATCAGAAGAAACAAATGGCAGTTGAATATGCTTACCCAATGGGCATGATTGACACTTATTAAAAGTCCTTGTATATGAAATAAAATTATTGCGTTTAAGAGAGTTCAAAACACTCTCCCGGATGTCCCAAATGCTTATGTCATAAATAAAAATTAAACACAACAAAAGTAAAAGGTGTCTTGGCGGGGGGAAAGTGAAGTGACTGGATAGAGCTCCCTGGCTATCCCATCTCATTAGTTGCGCCCCTGAAAGTCATTTACGAAAAATCCAAAAGGGTCAAAATTTACCGATACCCAGTTATAGTAGTAAACTTTCTAACTGACACCAAATTTTTAACTAAATGTGGGGCATGAAGTACATTGGAGAGTTTGGTGGTGACAATTTAGTGGACCTGTAACCTTTAATTGGAATTGAATGGTCATTTCCGACAATAATATCATTGGTTTGCTCAAATTAAAATAGGACGAAAGATTACCTTGGGAGGACGTCATATGAGACGTGGCCCCGGAGTCCATATACCAATTGTTATCCGGTGGATTTAATTCTAGCGTATGCATTGCGGACTCAATGTCGGTGGATTGATGCCCAAATTCGCTGGCTGGGCTGAATTGTTGTTGGGCCAAACTGCTCCCTGCCTGTTGAGTGAAGTGGGCCTGCTGAAAATTACCAGGCCCAGATCTGTTTTGCTGCCCGTGAAAAGAAAACTGGCCACTGTTGGGCCGCTGGACTAGCCTGGCCCAGTTCGCTGGTGGGCTGCTGCTAGGCCCAGTCTGCCCTTGCCAGTGCTGCCAGGCGGTCCGATTGTCACCGCTGCTCCTGCCGCCGGAATTCCGGTGGCCCCCATTTTTATTATTGTTACCGTGATATCCACCTTTATTTTTATTTCCATTACGCAATTTTTGTCCTCGATTATTTTGATTAAATTAGCATTACCTTCCTTCGTCGAGGTGGTAAGCATGGCATAATTGTTGACGGTGACGACCTTTTTGGAAAGATCTTGTTCTTCGAGGATGAGCATGGAGCGTGCTTGATAAAATAAAGGAAGGGGGTTACTTTGTCGTATTAGTGTTCCAACCCCACTATATGCCTCCGTAAGTCCGGCGACAAGTTGAAGAACCAAGCGATTGTTAGTGACCGGGGCATCGTCGTTCCTCAATTGATCGGCTAGCACCTTTAGGCGTTGAAAATAAGCCCACGCGTTTGGAAAATCCTCCATGTCAATTGTGGAGAATTCTTGTTCCAAAGTAACGGCGCGAGAATTTTGATTATCATAAAAAATATCTCGCAAGCGGTTCCAGTCATCAACCGCTTTAGAATCCGGTTCCATTATCGTATGCAAAAGATCCGTAGAAATTGCTGCATAGATCCAACCTAGAACAGTGGCATCTAGTGTGTCCCACAATTTTTTGTCCGCGTCTATAGTTAATACCTTAACCTCTTGATACCATGTAAGAATTCTAAGGTAAATAGAATATTTTCCTCATCTTTTCCATTTACAAATGATAAGAATATATACAAATATGGTAGAAGATTGGTAGCCTTAATCTTCTCCTCATCTATCCTATTCTTTCCATACAAATGTGATTCTATACTAATAACTAGCTATCTAGAATATTCTATAATAATTATCATTTAAATACAATAAATAATAATCCTAAGAATATATCTTCTAACAGGAGCGATTTGATAAGATCGATGGTTCGAGAGGATATTAGTTGCACAGAGAAATTCGCACAATCACACAAGGTACTTTCTGCTTATTTCACTCGATTATGTTTATTCTAGGAAGAATTTGATGCCCTAGTACCACCACCATCATATGGATGTGATAAATCCAAGGTGTATGTGAGTCATTTGTAGTATATGCAGTTCTTTGCTTTTCTCATGAAATTAAATGAGTCATATCAGCAGGCCAGAAGTTGATGATCCCATTACCTAGTGTCAATAAGGCATATTCAATGATAATTTCTAATGAAAATCAAAGAATGGCAGATGGTTGACATGGAGGAGGTGATATTGGTGAACTTTCTGCTCTGTATGTAGGCAGAGATAAAGTATATAAAGGTTATGATGTTGGAGAGTCATCTGCAGCAATATATGCTGGTAAAGGATCTCAGAACTATATAACACAACAATATATGCTGGTAGAGATGCAAGTAGGATACCTCAGAATTATAATACAACAATGTATGCTGGTAAAGGTCTCCCATATTATCCACAGCACAAACAGAAAAGGAATTCACACTTTCACTTGCAATGTGAGGTATGTCACAAGAGAGGTCACACTAAGAAGACATGTTGGAAAGTGATTGGTTATACTGCTGATTTTGGTTTTAAGTTTCACAGGAAGAATGGAAATTATCAGAAACAAGTTGAAAATGCAAATGTGGTAGAAGAGGAGACTGATCCTTTTGCAGAAATGGTGAAGACTTTCAAGTCACAACTTCCTTTTACAGCAGAGCAACACAGTCAGTTGCTCTACAAAGAGAATACTAGTTCAAATGCAGCTAACATGGCATGTATAGATATTGCATTACTTGTAGCTAGAAATAGTAGGAAATGGATAATAGACTCAGGAGCAACAAAACATATGACTTCAGATTTAAAGTTGTAACTTGATGTATGTCAGTTAGAAGAGTCACAAAAGAAGAAGAAAGTAGTGCATCTAACTAATGCGCATGAAACAACAGTCACACATATAGGAAGTTATAGGTGGAGTGATGAAGCAAAATTGACTAATGTCCTAGTAGTGCCTGATTTCAAGCATGACTTGCTATCAGTATCATAATTAACCAAATAGTTGAAGTGTTCAGTGAACATCTTCCCTGAGTTTTGTGTCTTTCAGGACCTCATCACTGGGAGAATGAAGGGGATTGATAGAGAGACAGGTGGCCTTTATCTTTTGTTAGATCATACTACAAGTCAAGGAGACAGGGGAGCAGTTCATGAGGACACGTTGCTGACAATACAAATTGGCAAGGTTGATGAACGACTATGGCACAAAGAGGCTAGGACACCCTTCAACAAATGTGTTGAGAAAATTATCTCTTATTCAGGGAAATAAAGATTGTATTACTAATAAATGTGATGTATATCCTTTAGCAAAATAAATGTAAACGTGTAAATATAGGAAACAATATATTCCCTACCCATAATTAGAATATTTTCATATATTGTGTAAATATAATTATGGTAAGACTAATTATATTCTCTCTGGGTTGAACTGTTTCGTAATCATGCATGACTCAATAACGTGCTTGATCACTCGATGACACCATTCCGCGCCCTCCGGATGTTGATGAGTCTACTTGGCGTCGTCTAGACGCCGGCGTCAAACAGTGGATTTATGATAGTATTTCTCAGGACCTTCTTCTTACTATCATGAAATCTGGCGCCACAGCCCTTGAGTTATGGAATCGTTTGGAGGAAATTTTTCAGGACAATAAGCACACCCGTGCTGTGTATTTAGAGGAGCAATTTAACAATACACGTCTTGAACACTTTTCCAATGTATCGAAATCGCAAGCGATTAAAGCTACTGACGGATCAACTTGCTGCTGTCGACGAGCCTGTTACTGACACCAAACTGGTGTTACAATTGATTGTTGGCCTTCCTAAAGGCGAATATGATACTTTGGCCAACATGATTCAACAGGCAGATCCGTTACCCAGCTTTAACAAAGCTCGCTCGCAGTTATTGCTTGAAGAGACTCGACGTGCTAAGCAGGATGAGCACAGTCAGAAGGCATTAGTGGTCGAAACGCGTCCTCAAGATCCAACGCCGCCAAAAAACTCTCAACCGCAGCAGGAACACGGTGGAAAGGGTGGCCGCGGCAGGAGGCCGCTGTCGCGGTCGCGGTCAATCGAACCAAGAAGAAGAATAAAGAATGTGGATCGCGATAACAACTAGGCGCGACTCGCCGGCATACGCACATGGCGCCCATTACAGAGCGCGCGGCCCAAGACAGAGCCGCAACGCCTGGGCCAGAGCGCGACACGAGTCCATTCCAGCATCAGAAATTTCTACAATCCGTATTCTTACCTGGTTTGTTGGGGCCCGCTCACCGCAGCAGTCCACTTACGCAAGGTCGAGTTTTGACCCTCATCAGATGACACCCATCGAGTTGGGACGCATTGACACCTCTCCATGCAACAACCTGACAATACTTGGTACATGGACTCAGGCGCCACATCTCACGTCACCCAATCTGCAGGTACTATCCCTAAACTGTTTAGTTTAAAGCATCCTCAATATGTTACAGTTGGTAGTGGACAACGCATTCCAGTTAAAGGGTATGGTACCTCATACACACAACCTCCTCATCCACCCTTCTTCCTCAAAAACACCCTATATGCCCCACACATGATTGAGAACCTCGTATCTGTCCGCCAATTTACTCGTAATAATTCTGTCTCCGTGGATTTTGACCCTTTTGGCTTTACTGTGAAGGATCTTCATACGGGGGGACACCTCTTACGAGATGCAATAGCACGGGGGATCTCTATCCATTCACTTCCACCTCCGCTGCCAGATCTTGCTCTCCTGTCACTCTAGCGGTTGTTTCTTCTTCAACTTAGCATAATAGGCTTGGTCATCCAGGAGTCCCAGTTTTTAATTTTCTTAAAGGCAATAATTTCATTGCTTGTAATGGGAAACTTGCCCAAAATTGTGTTTTTTGCTCTTTAGGCAAACATATCCGTCTTCCGTTTAATTCATCTACTAGTGTTACACTTGCTCCTTTTGATATTATACATGCCGATTTATGGAAATCTCCTATCTCTAGTTCTCTCGGTCATAAATACTATCTTGTGTTGCTTGATGATTTTTCACACTATGTTTGGTTATATCCTCTTAAATTTAAATCGAAAGTGTTTGCCAAATTTCTTGAATTTCGCAAGTTTATCCACACACAATTTGGAAAAAGCATAAAATCATTTCATTGCGATAATGGTCGTGAATTCAATAACTCTATGTTTCACCGGTTTTTTACAAATAATGGCATGGTTTTTCGCTTCTCCTGCCCTCACACCTCACCACAAAACGGTAAAGCTGAAAGAATCATACGTACCATTAACAATATGATTCGCACCCTATTGATTCATGTCTCCCTCCTTCCTTCTGGGTATATGCTGTTAAAATGTCAGAATACATTCTAAATATTCTTCCTACTAGCACTATTCCTAATATGACCCCTACCGAAATCCTCTACCATAGAGTCCCCTCCTATGATCATCTACGGATTTTCGGTTGTCTGTGTTATCCCAACCTCGCCTACCGCCTCACAAGCTTGCTCCCAGTTCACTCTGTGTCTTCCTAGGATTCCCGTCAAACCATAGGGGCTATCTATGCTATGACTTGTCGACTCGTCAAATCCACATATCTCGTCACGTCACATTCGACGAGACCACATTCCCGTTTTCGAATCTTCCAAAATTCCAAAAACCGGACTACTCATTTTTTGACGAGTCTGCCATCTCTCCCCTCATCCTCGAACAACTCACGTCCTCTGTTCCGTCGTCAGAGCCGCGGCCCCAAGGGGAGGCGCCGCAACGCCTGATTTTCAATGAGCAATCTTCAAGAATACCGTCGACAGTGTCGCGGCCCTGTGCTGAGGCGCCACGGCGCCCAAACTTCAGAGAAGCCTGTCAACCTTCTAGCGTCGCGGCGCTCGTCCAGGAGCCGCGGCTCCTCCGACGGCTTCACCCCCACCTTCTCCTTATCCGACTTTACCCAACGTCTCATACACCACTACGCCACCCACTGTCCCTACTCATCCAATGAAAACTCGTTCAAAGCATGGAATCTTCAAACCCAAAGTCCATTTCAACTTGTCTGCCCAAACCATCTCTCTACTTCCAAAGAACCCAAAATTGACCAAACAAGACCCTAATTGGAATGCGGCTATGTATGAGGAATTCAATGCTTTAACTAAACAGCACACGTGGGATCTAGTACCTAGACCTGAGGGGGTGAATGTAATTCGATGTATGTGGCTTTTTCGTCACAAGTTCAAAGACAATGGGGATCTTGAGAGGTATAAGGCCCGTCTTGTAGCTAATGGCACAAATCAGCAGGAGGGCATTGATTGTGGAGAGACCTTCAGCCCGGTTGTCAAACCGACTACTATTCGCACAGTTTTGAGCATTGCCATGGGCAAACACTGGCTGATCCATCAACTTGATGTGTAGAATGCATTTTTACATGGGGACCTGAGATAAACAGTGTACATGCATCAGCCGTCTGGGTTCACCCATCCAGCAGTCCCTCACTATGTGTGCCGTCTCCGTAAGTCACTATATGGCCTGAAATAGGCTCCCTGTGCGTGGTATGATCGTTTTGCCAGGTATATCTTGCAGATTGGGTTTGTATGCAGCAAGAGTGATACATCACTCTTCATTTTTATCGAGGAAGTAGCACTGCTTACTTATTACTGTACGTGGATGATATTGTTCTGATTGCCTCCTCAGATAGATTGAAAAATGAGATTATTGTCTTGCTTAAGTCCGAATTTGCAATGACTGATTTGGAAAAGCTGAGTTATTTCTTGGGGATATCAGTGACGCCAATCACATGTTCTTGTGTTAGCATAAGTATGCAGAGGAGATAGTGTACAGGGCTAAGATGGCGAATTGCAAAGTTATGTCTACTCCAGTCGATTCGAAATCTAAGCTCAATACTATGGATGGTGCTCCAGTCTCTGATCCTACTCTGTATAGCAGCCTTGCAGGTGCACTTCAGTAACTCACATTTACCAGGCCAGACATAGCTTATGTTGTTCAGCATGTGTGCTTATTCATGCATGCCCCAGGGAGTCTCATTTCACTGCTCTTAAGCGTATCATTCGATACATTAAGGGTACTCTTGATTATGGTTTGCACCTATATCCCTCTGCGCCAAACATGTTTCTCTCATATACGGATGCAGATTGGGCAGGGTGTCCGGACACGCGACGCTCCACCTCCGGCTTTTGTGTTTTCTTAGGGGATAATCTGATTTCTTGGTCTGCCAAGCGACAGGCTACCCTATCTAGATCCAGTGTCGAGGCTGAGTACAGAGGCGTTGCAAATGTAGTAGCTGAGATTTGTTGGCTCAGAAACTTACTGTTAGAACTTCAGTGTCCTTTGCGTCAGGCATCTATTGTGTACTGTGATAACATCTCTGCCATCTATTTGTCTCATAATCCGGTTCAGCATCAGCGAACCAAGCACATTGAGATAGACCTACACTTTGTTCGTGAGAAAGTTGTTCTAGGCCATGTCAGAGTGTTACATGTTCCATCATCCTATCAGTATGCAGACATATTTACCAAAGGACTTCCCAGACAGTTGTTTCTTGACTTCAGATCCAGTCTCAGCGTCCGGCCTCCTCCCGCTTCGACTGAGGGGGTGTGTAAACGTGTAAATATATGAAACAATATATTCCCTACCCATAATTAGAATATTTCCATATATTGTGTAAATATAATTATGGTAAGACTAGGATTCCTCTTTTGTATAGGCTTAGGATTCCTATTGTATAAGGGATGAATATTGTACTCTATATATACCTTGATATTAATGAAAGACTCCCTAAGGGAGATTAATATCATCTTACAATAAACAAGGTTGCCTTTTCCTTTAAATACTAGTAGAAGTAAGGCTGTTTTTGAACTATGGGGCCCTTATAGAACAGCCACTCACAATAGATATAAGTACTTTTTGACACGATGATTGTTCTCGAATGACTTAGTTGTTTTTGCTGAGGATGAAATCTGATGTGATTACAGTGTTGATTTTTTTATTAATGGTTAAAAACTAATTTCGTCATTCTGTTAAGTGTTTCAGATTAGATAATGGAAGTGAATTCTTCAAGAGAGAATGTAGATCTTTATTTAACTCTTCGGAAATTGTACATCAAAGTAGCTGTCCACACACTAGAAGATGATTGAAAGAAAACTTGTAGCTCTGTGAAAGTCGGAAAATCTGCTGGTGTTGGTGATATTAACAGTGAGTAAATTAGAACCTTTGATCCCAACAACTTTTCTGGAGAGTTTATGCATGTATTTGTTTTCTTCTTGATAGTCGGTTCACTCGGATCTGTGCTCAAGTTTATAGTAGCTACATTCCTAGAATATTTGAATATTTTGATAATTGATTTGTTCGAGTGCGTTACCCTCTGAGAAGTGTCAGAAGTTTATGTTAGTTGCAAACTCGAAACCCAAGGAATTCTTCCCAAAATGTGCACTTTTGTCTCAACAACTCCAGTGGTGTATTGTTTGTAAGAGAATATCATAAATATGCAAAACACATTTGTGGAATGCGACTTAAAGATAAATAAACAAAAGCCGTTATTATACAGGCGGAATGCGATTTATAAGTCATATGGGACTTATGGCCTGTATTATTTGACGGCTTCAACCTGTTCTTTTCGTTATGGTTTACTCTTACGTTGCATTCTACAAATGCGTTCGGCATATTTTTGGTATTTCCTTGAAAATAATTCACCAGTAGACTTGTTGAGCCAAAAAGTGCACATCTTGGCAATAA
Organism: Przewalskia tangutica; assembly: GCA_029844215.1. NCBI lineage: Eukaryota > Viridiplantae > Streptophyta > Magnoliopsida > Solanales > Solanaceae > Przewalskia > Przewalskia tangutica. Next base: position 69,981,369 of record CM056739.1, on the reverse strand, counting down.
TTCAAATGCAACTGTCTTGTGTTTTCTTCCCTGATCATCTATTTGTTTTTCATTTATCTGTCATTCGGTTTGGAATTTGTTTTCAATACAGAATGAAAACTATAGCTCATCAGTTTGAATTACTAAGACTTGAAATAATGTGGAAGCCTACAACTGCTGGTGTGAGAGTCACTGCTTTGCTTACCATCCTAATGGCAACTGCTGGTGTGGAGAGAAAAATAAAGGACATTGAACCTTCAATCAGTTGAAGTGATTCAATTTTCATCCTTCTACTTGCGACTCTTTCCAAATTTACTGAATTATCAACTGTTAAATTATTTAATGGACCATGTAATGTTAAATAAGTATTGTTGCCCAATATTTGAGGGTAGCATAGTTTCAAACTAGTCTAAATATAACATAGTTTCCACGTAAAGGACCAAAAGAGACACACGGTTTGCTAATTGAAGGTATCATAAGAACCAAAATAAGAATTTACTGATAATTGAGAGACCGGAAGTGTTATTATCCCCAAGCTTTTCTTTTGTTCTCTTGACAAACATATAGTGCATCAAGAATTCCAGTTGTTGGAAAAGAGCCATAAAAGAACAAGTAACACGACTTTACATAGAATCAATTTTCTTCATTGTATCAAAGCCCTGAAATATGAAATCAAGATATAATGAGATACCAACTCAAGCTGTTAAATTGGAAGAAAGCCATCAAGATATTCAAGAAACTATCATCTTTAAATGGTTACTTTGACATAAGTATGATGATTCATATTTGCACTTTGTGCTATTCGAACTCTTTTGAGTTTACAATAAAGTATAAATAAATGTCAAGGGTGAGTTCTGTGTCGATTTTCAGGCAAATCTGTTTGAAATATCTAAACAAAGGAGAGAGAAGGAAGTCCTCTCTCTTCTTGATAAGCTCCCTCCTGAGACTATCATGTTGGATCTGACAAAGATTGGTTCAGTGAGGCCAACAAGAAAGAAGGAGCCAACAAAGGAGGAAATAGGAGCAGAAATGGAAGCTGCTACCGAGGCAGCTAAAAGTATTCCTATGAAGAAGAAAACAAAAGGTAGAAGCAAACCGAGTAAGATCGCGAAGAAGAAGCAAGAAGCTGTTGAAAAAGCTAAGAAACCTTTCTTGGAGCAACACATGAAGAAGAGGAAACTCAGCTTCCAAAATCTTTAGAGCGATTCGTTAGGAAGAAGACAGTTGCATGATCAGTTATGTCCACTGGACTTCTCTTTCTTGCCCTTTTCTTACATTTGCATTTACTTTTTTTCTCTCTATCACTTCCCTTGAGGGAATTTTTGCTTATAGAAATTGAAGAAGAAGGTGTTGTAATTCTTCAGAACAAGTTATCTCCGTTCTCGCTGTTAACATTGTTTTTTACTGTTGGAAGTTAAAAGTTCAGGCATTCTTGTTTTAACTGGAGGTTTCCAGCTTGAAGTGCATGCCAATGTAAAATTGCAATTGTGAAAATGGCAGTTATGTTCATTGTCTTGGTGGAATTTGAGTAGACTGGTCCAATTTACTTTGTTTTGTCAGTTAATAGAACAGCTGATTATGTCACAAACAAATACAGTTAGCTCTTACTTTAGGATATTTCATAAGTTTTTATACTATTCTATGAAAGAGTCAAGGGATTACAACTTTGAATAAGTAAGTCATTGCTGTTCTATTCTAAGACTTGCATATCATATATATGTATATGCCTAGCATACTTCAAGAAAACAGAAAAGTTGACATAATAAAACTTTGAATAAGTCATTGCTAAGACTTGCATATCATATATATGTATATGCCTAGCATAATTTAAGAAAACAGAAAAGTTGACATAATAAACTTATTTTCAAGATTTCAAATTCTACATTTTAAGAGGCTTACATGTAGGCTGTAAATATTATTTTGATGACCTGATATTCTGATAATAATGTATAAAAAATTATTTACATTGCTGGGTATAAAACTTAAACCTGTAAATAAATAGTACTGCACCTGTTTGGACAACAATTGACCAGGCTACTGAATCAGGGCCATTAAATCTGCACAGATCTATCTTTTAGGCATTCCAAACAAACTGCAATAACCAATTACTCAGAGAAATGGCTTATGCTGCTCTTTCTTCACTTAAGCATATGCTGGAGCAACTCTTGAAACCTAACCAACGTTTGGTTTGTGGATTTTGTATACAACAACATGCTGAACTTTGTGGTTTGCAAATTTTTCTTGAAGAGGCTACAAAAGAAACTAATGATACTGAAATTCTGAAGGTTATAGAAAAGAAGATCCGATATGTAGTCTACAAAGCAGAAGATGGAGTTGATTCAAGCCTGAGAAGCGTCATTCTAGCGGATAATGGAGACGACCGAGAAAGGGCCTGTAGATCCTTCAATGAAGAATTGCAAGAAGTGGAAAAAGAAGTTAATTCTCTCAAGAAAGAGGTGATGCAGATCGACTTTATCAAGCATGGTAGTAAGTCAGCAGAAGCAACTACTACTTCATCGTCAAGAAGGTATGCAACTGAGCACAATACTGTTGTTGGAATGGAGGATGACTTTAACTCTATAATATATCGGCTCACTAACCAAATAGATGAGCCAGCTGCCATATATGGGTGGTATAAGTTAACTCTGGCTAGAAAAGTTTTATGATGATTCATCTATTAGTTCTCGATTTGATAAACATGCATGGGTCACTATCTCCGAAGAATATAATGAAAGAGAAATGCTTCTTGAAGTTGTCTCCTCAATTACTGGAAGAAATCAAGAAATGAGCAACGATCATATGTGGAGATTGTATTTAGAGATCTGAAGCGTAGAAGATTTCTAATTGTCATAGATGATAATTGGAGTTCTGAAGCTTGGGACCAAATGCGAAGAATATTTCCAAATGATGACAATAAAAGCCGAATTATATTAACCACTTGGCTCAAAAATGTTGCTGATTATGCCAGCTCCCCTGATCTTCCTCCTTATGGTATGTCTTTTCTAAGTTTCTAAGATAGTTGGACTCTATTTACTGAAAGACTCTTCAGAAAAGATCCATATCCTCCACAACTAGAAGAAATTGGGAAGCATATCGTACAACAGTGCGGAGGATTACCTCTATCAATAATTGTCGTTGCTGGACTTCTTGGAAAGATGGAACCGACCCATGATAATTGGAAGAAGGTTGAGGAAAATTTGACCTCATTCTTTGGTAGGGTTTCTGAACAATGTCAAGCAATTCTTTCTTTGAGCTACAATTGTTTGCCTCAGCATTTGAAGGCTTGTTTTCTCTATATTGGAGCTTTTCCTGAAGGCATGGAGATTCCTGTTTCAAAGTTGATTAGGCTATGGATTGCTGAGCTATTCATAAAGGCAAGAAGCAATCAAAGGCTAGAAGTGGTGGCAGAGGAGTATCTACAAGAGTTAATTGATAGAAGTCTAATTTTGGCTGGTAAACGAAAGGCTAATGGAAGAATGAAAAGCTGCAAAATTCACGATCTTCTTAGGCAGCTGTGCATAAGAGAAGCTCAAATTGAAAATGTTGTGCACGTCAAGAATGAGAAGATCCCTATTTTCTCAGAAGGAATAAATTATGAACGGCGAGTGATTGTGCCAATTGATTTTCATTGCGATCATGTTTTTTCTGATTTGGATGGGAGTGGTATTACCTGTACAATCCGCAACTTGTTTTTTACGCACATTTATTCTTTTCATACTTATGAACGTCCCTGTTCCATTATCTCACATTTTGAGCTGCTTAAGGTGTTGAATGTATTTTTGATTGATTACGATTTCTCTGATATAATACATCAACTTGTACACTTGAGATATGTTGCCGCAAACATTGAGGAGTCTCCTTCACTAGCCAAATTGTGGAATCGAACAGACCATAATTCTTCGTAAAAGAGGAGATACAACACTGAAGCTCCTACCAGAGATCTGGACAAAGACAGAGATAAGACATCTGTATATTGGATAGAATATACATTTGCTCAATCCTCTTGAGGCAGAAGGTCATGGAGAACAACCTTTGTTTCTCAATAACTTGCAAACACTTTCTCTCCGTTACTCTCCTTTTGTTGAAGAAATCATAAGAAGGTCATGGATTTTAATTAAATTTTTTGGGTTATGAAAAAAGAATGATAGTATTAAGAGAAGTAATTGTATTTTAATTGATTAAAATAGTAGTAGAATTTAATTTTTTTCATTCGCACACTCTCGCTCTATGTTACCTTCTATCATGAGTTTTAAGAATCATTTTTATTTTGTGTGCACTATACTTATAATGTGGTTGTAACAGTTGGATCTGGATAAGAAGTGTAGCAGAATATACTTGTAATGCAATGGAAGATAAGCCTACAAGTGCTGGTGTGAAAGTCACTACTTTGTATTCCATCAGTAGTGTGGAGAGAAGAATATGTGCTATTTTTTTCAAATTTACCAAACAACCTAAATTGATGTGTAATGTTAAATATGTATTTGTTGCTCAATATCTAATGGTAGTATAGTTTCAAAACGAGTCTAAATATAACATATTTATACATAAAGGTGATCAAAAGAAACACACATTATGTTAATTGAAGGTTAAATGTGCTTAATCAAATACCACAAGGACCAAAATAAGAATGTACAAATAATCGAGAGACCAAAAGTGTTATTATCCCAAGCTTTTCTTGAACATGAGCCATAAAGGAACAAGCAACACAACTTTACATACACCAAGCTTTTGAATCAAGTTTCTTCATTGTATCAAAGTCATGAAATATGAAAGCAAGCTATGATGAGAAACCAACTCAAGCAGTTACACTGGAAGAAAGCCATCAAGATATACCAGAAATTTTCATCTTTTTGTCTGATTACACAAGTGGTTTACTTTGACATTAGTATGATGATTCTTATTTGGACTTTGTGCTATTCTTGCTGCTTCTATTCTTTTGAGTTTACAAAAAAGTATAAATGTTGTTCATGCTCGTTTTGTTCGTCGTCCAACTTCAAGGGCGAGCTCTGTATCGATTTTCAGAGAAATGTCAAGTGCTTTTACAGAATGCGTTAGGGCACCGCTGCAAACATTAAAAACGTATTCTATAAGTATCATAACAAAAGCAAGATACTTTTATCAAAATATCATTACTGGACGAAACAAATATTAAACTTTCTCCAGTATGAAATCTAAAAACAAACAACTATGCCTCAGTCCGAAAGGAGTTGAGATCGGCTATATGAATCCTTCACTACCATGTTTCCCATTTTAATACTAATATAGAACCCACTCCTTGGAAAAGATATACAACAGCCTAATACTTCCAATAGATTAGTAGAACTAAATCCGAGGATATTATGGTACCTCATGGTGAATCATGTGCTTATTTTGTTAATCAAATAAATAACCAAGAGGTCCACAACCTAATTGCCATAAGAATTCTAGCGATCCATGTAAGTTCTCCTGTTTATCAATTTTGCCTACAAGAGTATTATACATAACATAGGTTATCTACTGAAATATTGTGTGCAAGTAAACTGACCATCTTATTATATGAAAAAGAACAGAAAAAGAAAGAACTCCCTGCTATAGAAATAACATACACCGAGAAGTCTCTCCTATTTTTATTATCTTCCAGTTTCTTTTATGAATATCTTTTGAAATAGAAAGGATGATATGCATACCTAGAAATGTAGGTAACACCGGTTTGTCCAATTGTGTGGACTGTTTCAAGGGTAACATTTCCTGAAGCCTGCCACCAATATAGAGAAAACCACATGAGATATAGTTGAGAAAATAATAAACGGGAAAACCTAGCAGTGCTTTCTTGTGAGTTGTGAATGGAGTTTTTATCATACAATTGGAGCTTCCATGCGACTTCTATGCTTCTTACATGTTTAAACTGATTAAAAAAATCTAGCAAAATGACATGGAAAACTTGCACCTCCTTGGTCCATGAAGGAACAATAGGGGAAAATAACAATCTATACTCGTTTATTGCCAGTATCAAAACTGGTGTGTTTGGTATGAAGGAAAATGTTTCTTGGAAAACAAGGTGTTTGGTAAGTATGTAAAAAAATATTATCCCAAGAGCATTTATATGTAACGTAGCAAAACATTATGGGATGGGGTGGGAAGTGAGGGTTCAGCGGTCACAAGGGGTGGGGTGGTCAAGGGATGGGGGTTGGAGGTGTCGGATGAGTGGGGAGGAGACAATGAACTTGGACGTCACTTATGGAGCTTGTTTTCCCTACTTCCATTGGGGAAGTCATTTTCTTTTCTTTTAAGGAACTTATTTTCCTATAGAAAATGTTTTCCTCCATACGAACACACCCTAAATGTCTTCATTTTACAGCAAAGGATTATGAAATGATATGTTCTTGTTTCCTTTCAACTCTCCTTTAGGTAAAACAAACCCACCTTTTTAATTCAAAGGTTTGTGACATTCCATGCGTCTACGACAACATGACAATACTATAGGTCCAAGAGAAAATAAGGAAAAAAGTACCTCTATCTTGTCTATAGCAAATTTATATGTATGTCATTACGTTTGACAATTCCAATAATCGTAAAGCGGAAACTGTTAGTACGTGTTGCGAGTCTACTGGCCAATAATGAATATCTTACAGCTGAGAAAAGTCAAAGGCATTGTCTCATGTCAATCTTCTATATGATGACACTTGTGTGAAGCAGTTAAAGATGAAAATAAAATTAGGAGTTACCTCCGTCTCAAACCTCCCATCAATCAAATCTACGGCCTCCTTAAGCATGGATACCTCAACATCCCCGTTAGATAATGGAATAACCATATTGTCGAGCATTATCCTAGTCAATGAAGTCTTTGTTTGAGATGCATATTCTAGAACCTCATGCACTTCTGCAAGCGTCCTGGTCTCAACCTGTTAGGGAAAAAGGTTTAAAACTCGCTAATAATTACCATAAATCGTGCACTCCAATGCTAAATACTGTTTTAAGACGAATTGGGGATTCTCTAGAACCGGATATTCTCTAATCTGATTTAACCCTACGCTAACCAACTAAAAGGACTCCTCATAGACTACTCAAGCAACCTTCATTTTAATAACTTATTTATGAGTGGACAAGTTGTTAAGATTGCATGTTCTCCCCAAATTATCCACATAATTAGAGTTCTTAACTATCCAATGTAGGTGCAAGTACCAACTTAATGAAAGACAATAGATATTAAGGAAACAGCTAAAGATAGATCTAAAATACAGTTGCTCAAAATCTTCTTAGGTTATATTATGGTGGATGTTAAGTGATAACATTGATGCATAGCTGTTTCAGCAATATTACTTTTATCTTTTCACTTTGTCCGGTTTCCTTACTTTTAGTAACAAAAGAAAAGCATTATCAAGAAAAAAATACCCAGCGGAGTGGAACCCATGTACATTTTTTGTGTACCTGAACTCAGAAATGAAGACCTTGAAAACTAGTCCAAATGCGGCAATCTATTTGGTTTCCTAACTGATTTTACTTGGTCCAAATGACCTCATTTTCCTCCCTTGTTTCAGTTATCCGGATATCACGATATATTCTAGGAATATTACAAGTTTTAGGGAAAATAAATTTCTCGAGTTTTAGGAAAACCATCTCTTTCTTGGACTAACATTTGATTTCAACAGATAAGAATTCAGTTTTTCAGTGAAAGGATATTGAAATGGCTCTAGAAAGATGTTTATCTGACCAAAATGTACAAAAGTGTTAGCAAAACCGATGGCAGAAGCTAAGAATAATATATTCCAGCAGATCGAAATAAAGATATCAAATGTTCAAACAATACATTTAAAAGGTAAGGACTCAGATCTATAAACATATCGAAGAATTTAATTCAAAGGTATATGACGCCAACCTCAACCCCCATTTGAAGTTTATTTTGCTCCAAATACTGATCCACGGATTTTAGAGCTTTCTTGACACCTCCAGCAGCAGATATGTGATTGTCTTTTATCATTACCATATCAAATAAGCCCATTCTGTGATTCTTTCCCCCACCGATCAATACCTTGAACAAAAGCCAGGTAGAAAGTCAGCCAAAATAAACTATACATGTGATGGCCTCTGAAAAAGTGGATGATTCTTGGTCAGTAGATCTTTACCGCCCATTTATCCACCAAACGTAATCCTGGAGCAGTTTTCCTGGTCTCCAAGATGTAAGCAGGGTGTGCAGCATCTGCCATTGCCTGCAAATATAAAAAAGTCAAGTCTCATCTCATCATTACTATAGAAGCAAGAAATTAGACTTCATTACATCTCGGAATAGCATTCATTAGTTGAACCTCACATTATCAAGTACAAAGCATCCACTCTCTGTCCCAATTTATGTGAACGTGTTTGACTGAGCACGCAATTTAAGAGAAAAAAAAAGACTTTTGAAACTTGTGGTCCAAAATAAGTCATAGATATTTTTGTGGCTATAAAACATTTCATTAAGGGTAAAATGGAAAGTTTGAAGTTGTTACTAAGTATGGAAATGAGTCATTCTTTTTGGGACTGACTAAAAGGGAAGAGTGTCACCTATATTGGGACAGAATGGAGTAGTTCTGATTCGCATAGAAACATGAAAACAATGAATTTAGTAAGTTGGGTCCTATGATGGTAGACAATTTGGGACATTCTTCAGCACAATGACAAAATAGAAGCCTAGAAATCTTTTTTTATTTTTATAAGTAAATAGAAGCCTAGAAATTTAAAAGAGGTTGGCCCCCAAGGGCACAATCCAGCAGTCAATGGAGTCGGTGAGAATCATGGGAGACTAGGATTCAAATCCCAACAGAGACAACAAATGTTAGGTGATTTCTTCCACTTCTGTTAAGCATTTGTGGGCAGAGATATTCGATACCTCTGCTAGTGAGAAGTAGCAGGTACACCCAATGAGATAGTCGAGGTGTGCGCGATTTGGTCAGACACCAATATTAATTAAAAAAAGAAAAAGAAATCAAAAAAGGGTTATATTAATAGTACTCATAGCCCAAGGCAGGCCAAGCAAATAAAGCTAATGACTTCTCTCATAATCATCTCAGAAAAGCTATTGTACTCTAAATATGGAAGAATGGAGACTTTAGTTTTTTTACCATAATACATTGGATTGCAAATTGGAACAAAGTCTCCTACTTCAACAGTTTACAAGCCAACTGCACCAACACACAAACAAAGATAGGTTTCTTAATGACCTAAATATTTTAAGTCATACATTACCTCATTCATGATCACAATATTCCACTGATTTTATATATCATAGAGCCATAGAGGAATGTCTAAATATGGACATAATTTGGGACATAGAACATTCGAGCAGTCTCAGAACTACAACTAACTTGGAATACTGAAACCAACACATCAATGACAACAACCATTTCATTCATGGCAATATATTTTAAGATCATTATTAATGATGAGCTACTTACACGAGGACAAACACACCTTAGTTAGCGTAGCTATTCCACTCATTCTTTGCATAAAATTGAGAACAACCCTCTCAGCTATAACAATTCTGTGAGCCTTTCCTACAAAGTCAAGCAAAGTTTATTAACAGGTCAGAAACTCATGAGCAATTAATCATTTCTCACATTTAGTTTACCTTGTACTTTGCCAAATTTCAAGCCTTTATGAACTTTATCACCATCCATTATAAACCACTCCACCTGATAATGAGAACATGAAGAAATTAAAAATTACTCTTTATCACAAACTTCTTCGAAGTAGAAATACCACTTACCAGAACAACCTAGCTGAAAAATTAATACCTTTAGTGAAGGATCAACTTCTGCGAATATCATCTCAGCAAGTGCAATTCCTGCTACAATCCCGTCTTCTTTTGCTAGAAAATAAGCTTCGGATTCCAAGTCAACAGGAATTGTCGCCTTACAAGACACATCTCCTGCATTTCCCACAAGAATACATTAAATAAAAAGATTTTTTTAAAAAAAGTACTAAAATTCACAAGGATAGCTAGGTGCGGAGGAAATTGCTATATCTCCAATAAATTTAATCGAACAAACTTCCCCATTACACAGAGACTGATAGAGTACATGGCAATATCCTCAGCTCTTGAACTTAAAAGAAGACACGTTACCCCAAAGTGAGACTTCCCAATGTAAATCCAGATTAGTCGACTCACCCCCTGCCCCCATCCCTCTCCACCCCCCCCCCCCCAAAAAAAAAAAAGAAAAACAACATTTGGCAAAACCATTTCTTCCTCCACACCACCAAACTGAAGATAATGCCTACTAAGAACACATAACCTGTAAATTAATTGAGGCAACACAAAAGATTGAAGATTGAAGCTTGAAGTTCACCCATAAACAAAAAAGACTATGGGTGTGTTTGGTATGGAGGAAAACATTTTTCGGATTTCATGTTTGGTTGGCCAAAAAATTTTGGAAAACATTTTCTCTAGGAATACAAGTTCCTTGAAAATGACGAAAATTGGCTTCCCTAATGGAAGTAAGGAAAACAAGTTCCATAAGTGACATTCCAAGTTCATTGCCTCCGCCCCACCGACGCGATGCCCCCAACCCCACCACTTAACCATCACACCCCCACCACCCCGAACTCCCACTCCCCACCCCATGGTGTTTTGCTAGATTACATATAAAGGCTCTTGGGATAATATTTTTTCGCCTACTTACCAACAACAACAACAACATACCTAGGGTAATCTCACACAGTGGGTCTGGAGAGGGTAAGATGTACACAGACCTTACCTCTACCTTTGTAGGGTAGAGAGGTTGTTTGTGATAAACCCTCGGATAAAAAGAACGTTGTCAATGCAGGTATTCAAGGAAAATAAAACAGCAAGATATCACAATGCAAAACAAATAAAGCAACACACAGGAATACACACATAAGAGTAAGAATCTACGCAAAACCTAAATAATACTACAAAGAATGAGAGAAGAGGAGATGAAGAGGCTAGCCCCCTACTCCTCTCACACAGTGCGACACAACTAAACTAGCGACTAATCTTCTATCCTAATCCTCGACCTCCAAATATTCCTATCTAGGGTCATGTACTCAGTCAGTTGAAGTTGTGTCATGTCATGTCTAATCACCTCTCCCTAGTTCTTCTTCAGCCTACCTCTACCTCTCATAACTCATGCTATCGTCAATATCTCACACCTCCTAACTGACACATCCTCACACCTTCTCTTCACATGTCCGAACCACCTCAGTCTCCTCTCATATTGACTGTCATGGAGGCCACTCCGACTTTGTCTCATATAACTTTGTTTCTAATAATATCTCTTCTAGTATGACCACACATCCATCTGAGCATCCTCATCTACGCTACTTGCATCTTCTGAACGTGAACGTTCTTCACTGGTCGGCATTATGCCTCATACAACAATGTTGGTATAACTACCACTCTGTAGAATTTACCTTTCAGCATAGGCAACAACTTTTTATCACAAAGAACCTCGGAGGCGAGCCTCTATTTCATCCACCCTGCTCCAATATGGGGTGCGACATCATCGTCAATCTCTCGGTCTTCTTGTATTACGGACTCAAGATACTTGAAGCCTCCTCTTTTGGGTATAGCTTGTGCCTTAATCTTCACTTCCACATATGTATCCTGCATCACGTCACTGTACTTGCACTGCATATACTCCGTCTTAGTCCTGCTTAACCTGAAACTTTAGATTCTAAGGTCGTTCTCCAAACTTCCAACCTATCATTAACCCCGATGCGTGTCTCGTTAATCAAAAACTATGTCGTCGGCAAATAACATATACCACGACACCTCTTCTTGGATATGTCGAGTCAATTCGTCCATCACTAAGGTAAATAGAAATGGGCTAAGGACGGATCCCTAATGCAACCCCATCACAACCAGAAAGTGTCCAAAGTCACCTCCTACTGTCCTAACCCAGGTCTTGGCACCCTCGTACATATCCTTAATTGCCCTTTTGAATATTTCCCTTGTTCTTGTACAACGGGACCATTGTACTTCACCTCCATTCCTATGGCATTTTAGCCATCCTAAATATGACGTTAAACAATCTAGCCAACCACTCCGTACCTGCCTCCCATGTGTTCTTCCAAAACTTACCAAAATCTCATCCGGTCTGGTCGTTCTTCCCTTCCTCATCTTACGAATAGGGTTTAGCCCCCTTAACCACTGCAACATTTATGCACCTACAATATCCGAAGTCTCTACGATTCTCGGACTGCTCCAATCCCCCAACACGATAGCCATGTCCCCTTCTCCATTCAAAAGCTTATAAAAGTACGTATGTCATCTCCGTCTAATGTGTGTTTGTTCTGTCAACACTTCGCCATTCTCGTCCTTGATGCACTTCACTTGATCCAAGTGGCGATACTTTCTCTCTCTCGTCTTGGCAAGCCTATACAACTTCCTATCCCCACCTTTGCACTCGAGCTCTTCATACTAGAAAATAAGTAAGAAACCGCTTATTTTCCAAGAAAATATTTTTGATGGAAAACATTTTCCTTCATACCAAACACACGGTATAGATAAACTTCATAAAGCAACTCTCAATCAAATAAAAAGTTTACAATTAGCTTATCATTTCCTCAAATATAAAAACTAAGCACAACCCATTTGACAACAAAAAGATAACAAAAATAAAAGATAAAACCAAACCTAAATCTCCAGCATCTTCAGAGAGGGCAAGTTGAATAACACCCTTTAAATCATAAGTGGGGTGTGCTGGAGGCTTCACTACCAATGAATCCACTGTTCTTAATGCATTCTTGGTGGATATTGCAGACATTTTCAAAACCAACCTGCAGTTTTCCAACAAAAAATTCAATCGAAACTCATAAAAAACAATCTTTATCAGTATTTAACCCCAAAAAATGATTTTCAAAAATCTTTTTCTTCTTCTTTTGGGTGCAATTGAGTGGTTTTAAAGAGACCTTGGAGTTATAATTGCATAAGGCTGCACAGTTGCAGTGAAGGGAACAACTCCAAACATTGAAATGTTGGGGGTGTAAAAGGAACTTTTAGGCAAATATAATTACTGTGTTGTGTTCTTGCCCTTTTTTGATTGAACAAAATGGTCCTCGAACTATAGATATTTGTTGTTTTTGGTCCATATGGTTTAACAGGTGACTTTTGTTTTTTACGCATTAACCACCATGTATTAAAAAGTATCCTTAGCATCTTAGCATCTTGTACAATCCAATTTGGGAAAAATTTCTCCGAAATCTCCTTTAGCAAAGAAATAGAAAAACTAGCTAAATTATGAGTTATTTTGTTTCAACATCTAGGATATATATATAATTGATATAATCAAATAAACTCGGTAGTTTTCAGATGTTTTCACACATTATTTCTATCTCCCACGAAGTAGCCACTCGTTTCTTGATCATATCAACAACATGTTTAGCATCAGACAAAATATTCACAGTCTGTTTTAGCAGTCATGGCTTTCCCAACATATTGGATTGGGGATCCATGGGCATGAAGCAGTTTCCCAAGATTATCTAAAGCCGCAAAATCAATACTTGCCCTTCGATCATTGATATGTAATCCTGCACCCGTAAATAATAAAATACCATCTTGCATATTTGTTAGTTTAAACGCATGATAATTTTTAATTGAGGAATAAGAAGATTGACTTGGAGTTACTAAATCTTTATATTCTTCGTACTCAAATAGAGACATAGAAATCTCTCTTGATTCTAACCTTTCATGATTAACAGGTGACCACACAATGTCATTTTGCACTTACCGTTTCCTGATTTAGGATAAAAAGAAAGAAATCTTAAGAAGACGATTTCTTAAAGTATCTTTTATTTTGTTGTTCACAGTAGCAGTTTGTCAAGTAGAAAAACGAGGACTGTTAAATCAAGGACATAAAAGCTATAATATATACAAATCTTTTCTCGAGATATTCAGATAGATATATAGGTAAATGGGCTTAGCTTTGTTATTTTAAATGATCACTTCTATATAACTTTAGTTGTACTTAAACTTCTTCTTCATATGTTACAAGTGTCGACTTGTAAAGATAGAAGGACAGATACCACCTGTGAATTGTATCTGATTTAAGTTATATATTGTTAGTATATTATTTTTATTTAATCAGTGAAATTTAACTTGTAAATGCATGTGAGTTATCATTATTATCAAATTATAATTAACGATAATAAAAAAATTAGTTGTAAATTATCTAATGAAGGGTCTCTGATTTTGTAAATATTTTTTTAATATCATCAAAGTATAGAACTTAAACATTTTATATCGTATTCTTGTTTTGTAGTCGACAGACCGTTGACATAGACTTATAAGTTCATCTTCTGCAATCATATCAAAAGTAAGAATTCTTCTTATTTGTCAAATATACAGTTGAATATGTTAGATACCGTTAAACTTAGGAGTTCACATTTTATGTCAATTCGACACACATGTAACTGTTGACTCTAAACATATGTGTTTTAGTCAATTATTTAAAATTAGTTTATATGGTTCTAAGAGGGGCAAAAGTTACCACTTCTTTCCACTTTCCCTCATTGCCTTTTTGATTTTTTTTTCATTGCCTTTTGATTAATTGGGTTCTTCTATAGCTAGATGGACCTAACTAGGGCTGGCCAGTGGGTCGGTCCGGGCCCAGTGGGATCGGAATGAGCGGGGTCGGAACGGGTTCAGTGGGATCGGGATGGGCGTGGTCGGGACGGAGAGGAGGGGCGGGGTCGGGCTAGGGCGGGCCAAGCGGGACCGATACGAGCGGGACGATATCAGATCCCGCCCCGCATCGCATCTGGGTAGTGGTCGGACGGCCAAGGGACAATTTTCTTTTTAGTTTTTCCACTAAATTAAAAATCCTAACATATAGTCATATATATTTATAAACTAAATAATTGAACAAAGACAAGAAGAGTGTAAAAAAAACATCTCAAGACTGTTTTTGTGTCTATTATATTATTAATTATTTGATATTTCATTGAAATATACAAGATTCAGAATTACAACATTGTAGTGTACTGTTGTTGAAAAAAATTGCAAAAGACATAGAAAAAATACTAAAATTGCAATGAAATAAATTACCAATTTGAAAATACTTTTTCTAGTTTCTTTATAATTTTATGTGGTTCTTCGGTTGGAATTGGTATATCTTGGTCAAATTGTCCCACGTCGCTACTCATGCCTTCAGATAAGATGTCGTTGTAGTTTTCGCCTTCTTCTTAGTTAATCTCTGGTTGACCGCACCTTCTTCGCTCCGCTCGTATCCAATCTCTGAATAGTACCGCCATCTCCAAGCTGTCTCCGGCTAATGAGTGTTTGTGCTCTCCTATTTGAAATCTGCCGACAGAAAAAAACTCTTTCAGAAGCGACTGATGACGCTTGAATGTTCAAAACATCTCGGGTCATCATTGAAAGTGTCATAAATGTCTTCTCATTCTGCATCCAATATTTCAGCAAGTCTTCATTTCCGTCTTGATTGACAACTGCTTGGTAAGGTAAAGTACCCTGCAAAACATAAACATCTAACTCGCTAATTTGGTTAGCAGTGTTACTATCGCACATTCTATTTCTGAGACTTTCAATACTAGCCGCAGAAACATCATGTTTTTTTAGAGGCTGTGTTGAAGTAGAAGAAGATGGTACGAAAGCCGGTTGGTTTCTAGCACTTTCTTGCTGGTAATACCGATATTGCATTCATCTTCTCCGCTAGTCAACACTTCTTCTAGCGTTTGTTCAATAGGTGGTGGGACATTTAAATTTTTGGGAGTTGGAGGTGGTAGTACGTCCATACAATTATAATATTTTCAATAAGACTTTTACAATCGTCTACTTTAATAGTCGGGTTTAATACAGCACCAATAATATAAATCGGGGGAATAGGAATAAAATATTTCTTTATTTTTATAAACATTTTTTTAATAGCTGCCTTATAAGTAGATATTTTCATATATTCTTTAAGCAGTAAAAATATTATAGCTATATAAAACAACATAGTTGAAATAGTAGGATAATATATAGTAGAAATTTTTTTGTTGCTCGATGAAAATTCTCTAGAAATACAATAAGTTCTTTAATTTTGTCCCAATTGTTATCCACAATCATATCAGTTGGATTTTGATTATAGGCGTTAAAAAATAAAGTGATAGATTTTCTATAATCATAAGCAACAAGTTGTTGGTCATATACGAATTCCACCTAGTGGGTACTTCTTCGTAATTTTTCTATAAGATAGTTGTTAGGCATATTTTGTATACGTCTTTTGAGTCATTTTTAGTTGGTATTTTACTCGTTTTTGTTGTGTTTAGTATAGTAGTAGGTTTGTTTTTCTTTTTTTTGAGTCACATCGGTTCAGAAAGGCAAAATGGTGAAAAGGAGCGAAAAGTGGACATAAAAGGAGGGTCCCGAGGTAAAAAGGTCGAAAACTGGAGATTCGGGCAAAGGCAAAGCAGCGCCGCGGTGCCCATCAGCAGGAATGCGGTGCTGAAACTACTGAGAAGCTACATGACTTTAGGCACCGCGGTGCCAGCCTGCAGGACCGCGGTGCCGAGGCGGGTTTTTCATGTTTTGTGCCGAATTTTAACACGTTTTCAGGGTCCGAAAGGACAACTCTTCCCAGCTATAAATCCCATCATCTGGGATCTTACATCTCACATCTACTTTGGGGGAGAAGACAGGAGGCTACAACACAGGATTGGAGACAACTTTGGTTCAAGTTTCTTTTCTTTTCTTTGTTTTTAATTCAGTTTATGTTGGTTTGTATTAATTCTTGACATGACGATGTTTAGGAGCTAAACACTCTATTAGGACTTTCCTTATGAATTGCTTGAAACTGTTATTCATGAATTAATGCAGTAGTTTGATTTCTTCTTCACTTGATTAAGATTTAGTCAATATTTGGTATGAATGTTTGATAATTAATTGATCACTAATTATCATAACTTATATGATTTCGAATCAAAAGCCGAAAGGAGAGATTTGGATATGCTGTAATTGACTAGACATAAGGTTAAAATTGCGAACGAAAGTACCCCAATACTTGTGTAGCATTATAGGTTAATGTTCTTAATCCTCCTATGTGGTAAATCCTATCATAGAAATATAGAAGGGTTCTGCACTGGGGTTGAGTGATTATATGTCCTAACCAGAATATAAGATAGTCTAGTTAACCGCTATCTTAACGAAGAAGAAGAATCATTCTAGTCGCATTAAGGATTGAATAAAGTGGATAGTCGATGATTTTGGAAGCCATAATTCCTTCATAACTGATTTAAACCAAAGTATTATCATAGTTAGTTTATTTTCTGCAATTACTTAGCCTTAGTTATTAGATAAAAATACAAATCAATTAACGTTCATCAAATAGAAACCATAGCTTAGATAATCGGTACTTGATAACCAGTCTCTGAGGACGATATTCGGTCCTACCAGACTATATTACTTGTGAACGATGTGTGCGCTTGCGTGACCATTCGAAATATCGCTAACAAGTTTTTGGCGCCGTTGCCGGGGACTGGCATACTTTCAATATCGAATTATCTAATCTTATTTCTAATTTGGTTTGTATATATTTGATTATGTTATTTTATTTCTAATTTGGTTGCTCGAGGAACAAGTTTCTAACTTGTTCTGCGAGCATCTTTTTATCACTTTTTGTTGTTTTCTTATTTTGTAGGTAAAGTTGGAAAAAAAATGGACTACTACTACTATCAGGGGCAGCAGTACTTCGACTATTATCTGCAACATCAGTATCATCAACAACAATTTAACCCACAGGTTCCACAGGAAGATCGAAATGAGCTGCAGGAAGCCTTACTCAGGCTCACCCAGTCCCAGACTCCTCAAGGGCAATTCTAGCAGCCACAGAGTCAGGCCCCATCAGAGGAGCGGGATGAATTGAGAGAGGCATTGATGGAACTCACAAACGCTCAAACTCAGTTCATGGTGGATGTAAGATCCTCTTTGCAGAACTTGGAGACTCAAGTGAGACAAATTCTAAATTTGGAACCACAAATCGAGAAACTGATGGACATAGTACCCGTTACACCTCAAAAAAGTCCACCGAGTGACCCAGTTACGAGGAGTGGTGAGCAGATGGTGGAACCTGACCCACAACAAGATGTTGAGGGATTTGGAGAGATAGTTGGTGTAGAGAACGAAAAGGTCACTGAGGACCACCCTATTGCAGAAGGGACAACACCAAATGTCATTGCTGACCCTCAAAAAGAAAGTCCATACTCTGAAGGGCACCCCCAAAAGTTGAGAGATATAGGGAGTTTCAGTGATCCCTACATTATAGAGAGCCTAGAAGACAAGTCTGCCTTGTGTAATTGGGGGATAATCTTAGATATGAGACCCTTGTTTGAAAAAAGTGTTGTAGGAAAAGTGAGACCTGCAACAATGACTGTGCGGATTGAAAGTAGTTCGCAGAAGGATCCACTGGGGACTAGTAATATTTAACTGCGTCCGGCTAAAAGACGTTAAAGAGAGCGCTACTTGAGAGGCAACCCAATGTTTTAATTATGTTATTTAAAATTTTCATTTTAGTTTGTTTTAGTTTAATTAGAACAATCTCACTTTTGGTATTTTTATTGTGTTGTGATGCCAGGTAATGAATGGCACATGAAGCAGGGAAAAACGCTGAAAAACACTGAATCAGGAGTTCAGCACCTCGGTACCATCATGCAGAACTGCGGTGCCAAAAGATCAGAGAGGGCGCAGGAATTTAGGCACCGCGGTGCCACTATGCAGAACCGCGGTGCCGATAGTGATTTCCGAAAAATAAAAAGGCCCTGAATCGCCAAATCTCCTCCCACAGACACCGTCTCAGTGCAATATCCGCCGCCACCACCACCGTTCTGAACCGTTGTATGTCTGTAAGTCGTCCCTTTAATTTTTTAGTCTTTTACACATTTGGGACAATGTGTAGTTTAAGTTTGGGGGGAGTTTTCATTTTATTTTTATGAGTCTTTTGTTGTTTTTGTGTTTTATGTGAGTCAATTTTTTTTTATCATGACTTATTTGGAACGCCTAGTGAACTAAGTGGGATAATGTAGTGGAATGAGGAGCTAAAATATGTGTACTTAAGTTAGATATGCCAAAAATTCATGAAAATTTGAGTATGTGGAAAATTTGATGCTTAGCCTATGTGTTGTCAATTGAAAAATGTCTGTGAAGTATGATTGCTTGCTATTTTATGCGAAATAATTAAGATGTGCATGTTTAGGGAGATGATTCAGACATTTCTTTGTTAGCCCTTCTTACCATTCATTACCTATCCTGACATAAATTGTACCCTTAGTCAGCCCCGTTGAGCCTAAAATAAGTTATTTCTTTGACACCCTATGATTCCTTTGTTGTGTCATAAGTGATAATGAAAAAGTATTGAAATGAGAAGTGTTGAAAAAGAGATAAAAAAAGAGTGAAAAATTTGATGCACCCCAATGAAAAATATGCAAAAGCCTAAGTTTGGGGGTGCTTGTTATTTACAATGTATCTCATTCTCTCAAAAGAGAAAAGGGGAGATATGAACTGAAAAGAGTACCAAAAAGAAGGACAAAATGGTTGAATAAGAAAAACGCTTATGGTACGTAAATTGAGCCTAAATGCCTAATTTTACCTACCCCTGCCTAAGCCTACATTACAACCCTGAAAAGTCCTGATGATCTCTAGAATGTATGTCTATGATTAGTGGAGAATAGCAAGTAAACAGATACATAGAACTAAATGAAATTGATATGCATAGGTTAGGTATTCATGCTTCCATAACTTATGATTGAAATGAATTTGCGAAATATCTGACTTGAAATTTTAGATTTCTAAAATCATGTTATATCTGTTCCTGCATATTATCACAACTGACGTTCATGTGTTTCTAAGTCTTTGTGCAGCTGCTTGATTTGAGTCTTTGAGTCTTTTATTTTTGTGTCTTTGTTTTTGTTTTGATATTTGCTCTAGGGCGAGCAAAGGTTAAGTTTGGTGTGTTTGTTAGGCATATTTTGTATACGTCTTTTGAGTCATTTTTAGTTGGTATTTTACTCGTTTTTGTTGTGTTTAGTATAGTAGTAGATTTGTTTTTCTTTCTTTTGAGTCACAGCGGTTCAAAAAAGCAAAATGACGAAAAAGAGTGAAAAGTGGGCATAAAAGGAGGGTCCTGAGGCAAAAAGGTCAAAAACTGGAGATTCGGGCAAAGGCAAAGATCACGCGCCTATCAATGGATCGGTGCTGAAACTCGAGAAGTCGCAGGACTTTAGGCACCGCTGTGCCAACCTGCAGGACCGCGGTGCCGAGGCGGGATTTTCACGTTCTGGGCCGAATTTTAACACGTTTTCAGGGTCCGAAAGGGCAACTCTTTCCAGCTATAAATCCCTAAAACCCTAACCTCATTATTCATCTGGGATCTTACATCTCACATCTACTTTGGGGGAGAAGACAGGAGGCTACAACACAGGATTGGAGACAATGTTGGTTCAAGTTTCTTTTCTTTTCTTTGTTTTTAATCCAGTTTATGTTGGTTTGTATTAATTTTTGGCATGACGATGTTTAGGAGCTAAACACTCTATTAGGGTTTTCCTTATGAATCGCTTGAAACTGTTATTCATGAATTAATGCAGTAGTTTGATTTCTTCTTCACTTGATTAAGATTTAGTCAATATTTGGTATGAATGTTTGATAATTAATTGATCACTAATTATCATAACCTATATGATTTCGAATCAAAAGCCGAAAGGAGAGATTTGGATATGCTGTAATTGACTAGACATATGTTAAAATCGCAGACGAAAGTACCCCGATACTTGTGTAGCATTATAGGTTACTGTTCTTAATCCTCTTATGTGGTAAATCCTATCATAGAAATATAGAAGGGTTCTGCACTGGGGTTGAGTGATTATATGTCCTAACCAGAATATAAGACAGTCTAGTTAACTGCTATCTTAACAAAGAAGAAGAATCGTTCTAGTCGCATTAAGGATTGAATAAAGTGGATAGTCGAGGATTTTGGAAGCCCTAATTCCTTCATAACTTATTTAAACCAAAGTATTATCATAGTTAGTTTATTTTCTGCAATTACTTAGCCTTAGTTATTAGATAAAAATACAAATCAATTAACGTTCACCAAATAGAAATCATAACTTAGATAATCGCTACTTGATAACCAGTCGCTGAGGATGATATTCGATATTATCAGACTATATTACTTGTAAACGATGTGTGCGCTTGCGTGAGCATTCGAAATATCGCTAACAATAGTCCACAATCGTGACAAGTTTTTTTATAATTTTTTTTCTTTGGATTTTATTACTTTTAAAAATAAAGTTTATAGCAAATTGTATTTTTTCAAGAATATCCTGAAAAAGTGAAAGATCATCCTTTACAACTAAGTTATAAATATGGCACGCACATTTGATATGAATTTTTTTTGGAAAAGACGGAGTTAAAATTTCTTTTAAAACATAAATAGCAGAATTGTTAGAAGATGCATTATCTAATGTAATACTCATAACTTTATCATTTATTTCGTAATAATCGCAGACTAAATAAATATTTTTTGAAATAAACTCACCAGTGTGCCTACTGTCTATATATCTATATGCTAAAATACGTTTTTGCATAGACCATTTATAATCTATCCAATGACAGGTTACCGTTAAATAATCATGGTCGTTAGTACTACGACCTATATCAGAAATTAGAGCGACTTTGTCATTAAAATGATATAATGCATAACGTAAATACTGTTGATATTCATGTGCAAATTTAAATACATCTTTCTTAACAGTTGATCTAGGAAAACTTTTATAAGCAAGATTATACATATCTCTAATATAATGAATAAAACCAGGAGATTCAGGAAATGAAAAAGGCAAACCCTCTACAACAACTAATTTTACTAGTGTTTCCCTATGTTTATCGTATTTAGGGCCTACAACTCCCCCCCGTCATAGGGTTAATTTGACCATGTACTTTGTCTGGGACAGTATGTGAACCTTGTCCCAATTGAGAGGGCGCTTGCACACCATCTTTTTCAATAATATATTGGGCATGCAAGGCTTTGTGTTTTTGCAATATGTGTTTTCATAACCCCCCCCCCCCCCCCCCGTCCCACTATGACCTTGTCCAGTTTTAAAAGTATAAACAGCTTTATAAGTTTTACATATAGCTACTTGATTCGGTACGTCCCTGTGAAAATATTTCCATACAGCTGATTTTAATGGTCGTTTTGTCGGACCTCGTCTCATACTAGGGGGAATAGGAGGTATTTCACTTGTGGGTGTATCATCATCTACATTAGTGGGTGTATCATCATCTAGAGTGACATCTAAGTAAGTCTTCTTCATTTTGAGAAAATACATGGTCGTCAAGATCATATGGTATTTCAGGAAACTGTTTAGGATCAATAAAATCATCTTGTCTAGGAGTAGGACTAGGAATACTAGAAGAAGTCCCCCTACCCTTGTTACCCCTACTAGAAGAAGTATGATCCTTACCCTTACCCAACATATCTCTTAGTCATTTCATTTTAATTATGCTAATAAATAGTTAAAAATAATGAAATTAAATGTGCTAAATAAAATAAATACAAAACAATAATTTAATGAGAGAACGAATGTACCAAACGCCGACGTAGAGTCGACGTATAATCGAGAGATTGAAAATTTAAACTTTGCTCGATAGATAATCCTCAAGCTAGTTGCCAATTTCACTCCAAATTTCCAAATTAATAAATAGATTGAATATATAGTAGACAATGTTGTATAGAGATTGATTGATTGAGAGATTAGAGAGATAAGAGATTGTAGGAAGATTTGTGAGAAATAAGAAAAGAAAATGAGGTATTTTTAGTTGGGAAATTGGGTTAAAGTGTAAATATAATAACTTAGGGGTTAAAAATAAATATAAAGGGGGTTGGGGGAGTGGGGGAGGTCAAAAATGGCTGTTGCAAAACGGCCAAAATGTAAAATGGTCGTTATTGCAACGGTTATTTTTGCAATTGTTTGGGTTTTGGGCGGGACTGGGGCGGGACCGGGATGGGACGCGAGACGGGTCGGGTCATTGCGGGACCGGCTCGGCCCACTGGCCAGGCCTAGACCTAACTATGTTCAATGAAGCGGTTCGATATTGAATCTCTTTCATTCGCAAATTATATGTTGTATAAATAGAATAAAAATAATTTATCTTTTTCTTATATATAGTGAAAATACATAATAAATGTAAAATGTTTGCATTTCCGTATGTTACAAAGTGTGGACTTGTAAAATAGAAAGCCAACAAATTCCACTTTGATATAATCACATCAACAAATAACATTTTCCTATTGTATGGTCGACGGGAAGTTGACGCAAATTAGGTTTAGCTTTATAATCATATCAAAAGTAAGAATTTGTTATGAAACTATATAATTGCAAATATATAATAGAAACAAACCAATAACTTGATAGAGAGGTGGGAGAGATTGTATTATTACTTGTTACTTGTGTATCTTACAAATGAGGATTTAGTCATCTATTTATAGAGATGATAGTCTACCAATTGTATATGTCACGACCCGACCCCGGGCCTGCGATTGGTGCCCTACCTGGGCACCCCTTTCAGGTATACATCAGAGAATAGCAGCGGAACATACACAACACATATACATACTTAGACAATAAACATCACAGGCTAGCCGATAAGGCCACCTTCCATAAAATATACATAAACCAAAAGTAAAACAGTACATCTCTGTTCTTAAAACTCAATCCACAAATGTGACTCTGCACTTAAGAATAACAAGCGTATGGACAGGGCCGCCATACCTGAATGTACATAAATCTACAACATCGTGGAAAACCGTACTAAAAGACAAGCCTCCGAGAAATGGAGCTTCGACACTGATCGGTGATCCTAAGAATGAGGATCCACCACCGCTACTCCTACTGCGCATGAACGCATTCGAGGAGCGAGGTCGAGACACAATATGTACCAAGTATGTAAAACTGGAAAATACTGCAATTTACATCATAAGTCTAAAATAAAGCTGGAGACATGTATGATAATAAAATTACAGTACACTGTGTCTTACTAACAATGAGAGTAAACAAGTGTATTCTTTACTGCATAAAAATAGGAGGCTCATGATCAAAGTAGGGTCACCCGCCCATAGTATCATTAAGCGATCTTACTCCTGGGACTATTTCACCCGCACAGGCCGTATGGACCCGCATGAGGTAACTTCCTCGCATAGACTGTATCCGTCCGCATAGGTCGTGTGGACCCGCATGAGGTAACTTCCTCGCATAGGACTGGTCCACCCCGCATAGGACTATTTCACCCGCATAAGCTCTACGGACTCGCATGAGGTATTCCTCGCATCATGGGTAGCAAATCCACGGAATATGCAAATGTCACAAACCCGGGGAATGACCCCGTAATGAACAATATATATCCCTAGCACAACCGGTTATCATACATAACATAAGCACTACCGGCTTATCATACATAACACAAGCAAATTAGGAAATCCCCTAACTTCTTATTAGTATTGTTCATAAACACTCTCATTTTAGTTTACTTAAGGCACTAACATGTCAATATAAAAATCCGGGGATTTAACCCAAAGTACTACGTACTTCTACTCTTTTAAAAATGACTCTTTTTCATATAAAACTTCCAAGATACTAATAACCGTAGTATCAAGTCATATCTACTTTTCAAGGCAAGTCACAATACCTTTTAGAAATGCATTTATAGGCTTCTAAATCAAGTGACTTCTTTCTTTTAAAACCTTAAACAATTGATGTCTTCAAATCAATTTGCCTTTCATTAATTCAAGTCATTTCTCATTACTTACATTACTTAGAGTAAATCACTCTTTTTAACTTTCTATAAAGCTATTATAATCAACTTCCCATAAAGCCGTTATACTAGCTTTATACCTTAGATACTTACATTCTGCTTTATAACCAAGACACTTAAACTTTCCAAACAAAGTATCTTTCAAAATACTTTAAGTCTCTTAACTTTTAGAAACTAAGATATCCTTAATACTTTTAAACAAGTGAGTTAATTCCCTAACTCAACCAACTTGGACATTCTTAAAATAAGCCAAGGATATCAAATGGACTAGATTGTCAAAAATCTCGTACGTCTACCGTGTTATATATATACAACTATTCATGCTCAAGAGATAAGAAAGCTCTACATACCTCTTCGGTTTAATCCACTTGCCAAGTCCAATATGTCGTACGTAGTATGTCAACCTATAATGACCATAATACGTCTATTAACTTCTAACTTCAAACGTAGAATATTCTAAGTGCAAAGTCACTAAATTCTACGGAAAATCGAGCATCACTTCCTTTGTTTCTACCTACTTTTCTACCTTTTTCAAGGCTCGAATTCAATAACCAAACACGCCACATTTAAGGCTCAACAATGTAGTTAACAATAGGGGATTACACGCTTAACAAGACGTGTAAAATTCCGCCCCATAATTGATATCAAACTAGTCCAACATACAATGTCATTTCGGCAATTTGAGGGACAACAATACAAATTCCTTTCCAATTCCTTTTCAATCCAAGTTGTTTAGTATAACATGTTATCAATCCGCAATCGATTATAACTACTACAATCTTCAAGTAGGTAACATGCGACGATTCTAATTAACTACCAAATGGTATTTCAATTTCAAAAGGCTCACAATGTCATTTCGGATTTAGGCTTCTACAATCCATATCACTTATCAATCTTCAATACATATATTTCATGCTAGTTAAAATGTAAGGCTACAACAATATGTAATCTTATAACACTTAAGAGAACAAGATTGTTACCTTAACGAGCCTTAATCCACTTCAAGATCCGAAGTCGCTCCCTAGAAAATTAGAGTCTCTCCTTGACACTCCAATCCGCCACTTGAAACCCTTAGAAGATCACAAACAACTTTCCTTCAATATCCAATCCAAATCTAGGAAAGTAACTAGGTTTTCACCTTGCGACCAATACGAAAACGACATTTTTCGGGATTTTTCTATTGAGATACCCTTACAATACCCTTAGCAACCTTGGTTTAAAGTGTGGAGATTATTGGACAACAAACGAAAATTTTGTTCTTCACTTGGAACCCTAACCCGAGAGCACCTCAAGTGTTCTTCAAATTTTCTTGAAATTTTTCTAAGTGTAGAAGCTTGTCTTGCTACTAGTATACATATATAACACTATGGAGGGTAAAGATTACTACATATGGATGGGTTGGATCCAATTCATTTAAAAGATCTAGCCATGGCTCTTGACTAAGTCAACAATATCAAGCTCTAAGACTTAGCAAGACTTGGTCATCTTAAATTATGGTCAAATGACCATTTTAGCCATGTCTATTTCGTCCAAGACCACTAAGGAGGATGACACGTGTCGCCCTCCAATTCATCGCAATATTTCATTTTCCGACAATTCCATAATTCCGATAAATTTTTACTAGTCTCAAATCTTAACATTTTTGAGTTCTTACAAACGTTCTTATAAACATGCCCTGGAATTACGGGGGTGTAACAGTATAGTATCATCCTCATTTAGCATATAAGTAAAACTAAGACAATATGGACATACATATATATATTACAATACCCCATGGATGTCTATTAATAGATAATATGCATCGTTAAAATCTTACTAGAAAAAACTCAGTGGGAAACATTCTAGTGAAGGAAAAAAAGTACACATTTCTAATACACATTTTGGTTGTCTCATCAAAACCTTACAAGAAAACTCAGTGGGACAAAACCTTATACGAAAAAAAGAGTACAACATGTATTAACTCCCCCTGATGAGAACTTCAGTCCAAATGTTTGAGTTTCTTATAGATAATGTGTCTCGTTAAAACCTTACTAGAAAATACCCAGTGGAAAAATTCTAGTGAAGGAAAAAGAGTAGACATATCTTGTGATACACATTACTTGATGCCTCGTTGAAAACCTTATCAAGGAAAATCCAATGGGAAAAAATCTTGATTAAGGGAAAAAGAGTACAACGTGTATTACTCCCCCTGATAAAAACTTCACTTAATGTCTCAGAGACGATGCATCCCAATCTTGTATATCATCTTCTCGAAAGTTGCAGTTGGTAGAGACTTAGTGAACAATTAGTCATATTATCACTTGAACGAATCTGTTGCACGTTGATATTGCCATTCTTTTGGAGCTCGTATGTGAAGAACAACTTTGGCGTAATGTGTTTTGTCCTATCGCCTTTTAGGAATCATCTCTTCAATTGACCAATGTATATTGTATTATCTTCATATAAGGTTGCGGGTATTTTTTTCATATTTAAAACCACATTTAGGCTCATTTATTTCTTTAAGAATATCAGAACTGATCGAATCTTGCATTTCTTTATGAAATTCTTTCTTAGTGTCATCTTGACAATTTATTTTTCTTTTTCTAGGATTTCGATTCTTAGAACCCAATGGTCTATCATGCTTCAGGCGTACTTTGGACTCATTTACTATGACACTAGTAGATGGTCCTACAGGGACATTCTCTGCAGAGATATGTGATTTGATAATCCTTTTCAAATCTGTAAATGTGACTGACATTTGATTTGCTATTTTCTGCAAGTGAATAATCTTTTGGACCTCTTGCTCACAAATAGAAGCACGTGGATCAAGATGAGATAATGATGAATTATTCCACAAAATTTCCCTTTAATATCATTAATCTCTCCCCCTAATTTTGAAAAAATTGTCTCATCAAATCCATAATATGCAATTGATCTTATTATATCACACTCATAGTTATAGGAAGATAAATAAATGCATCAATTGAACAAATATATGATACTTCAGGACCAATCTAATTTTCTCATTTGAACTTCAGTAGGCTGCTTTTTCCGGAACGCAGTCCGAGTTCTTTTAGCAAGTAGTCTACTGTTTTTCGAAAACTGTTCAAAAGCTCCAATAATATTCAAGTCACCAACTTGCACAACATTATGAAAGATTTTGAATATCATAAAGGGATAAGGGTAAACATAGTCATCTTTTTACCCCTCATCAATAAATATTTATTAAGGTGATTTCAGTACATCAACATTAGTTAATTTAATCCGTTTATGGATTACAAACAAGATTTTCAATAACTTGTATATGCTTCAGGCATTTTGAATCCTTCAAAAAAAAAAATTGTCACGTAAGCCATATAGGTTGAGATAATTTTCATTTAGTATTTAATTTACATGACATCTTCCGATATCAAGACTGCAGGTCCAGTATATTTACCCTTACCAAGATGCAACTACTTGATAATTATTTCTACATCAACATACTTTAAGAGACGTAGAATTCAAATCCTCATAATATTATATAATATTGCGCATTATATTGTATCAAAGATATCGTCGACGAGATCATTTTGTATCGGTTTGCAATTAGACATAACTGAAATAAATAATCCCTTGATTATTCTTATTAATGAAAGACATATATATACAAGTTACAATAGGAGAATCATATTCCTACTTTACATCTAAATCTCTATTCTATAAGGAGACTAACTATACAATTATGTTAATAATATAATACTAATTATAGTACAAGACTAAATCTACTATTTACCAAATATACACTAAGACAGATCTGCCCATCTTTACCAATTATGCATTATACCGAGATGTGCATGGGCCATCACGGACATGGGCTTTAACACACCCCTGCAGTCATAGCGGACGGTCTTCGTACGTTGAGACTGTCTCTAAAATCTTCAAAAAGGACTGAGGGAAGACCCTTTGTAAAGATGTCTACAATCTGATATCTGGAAGGGACATGTCAGACGCGTACTTGTCCTTTAGCTACATTCTCTCGAATAAAGTGAATATTTATCTCTATGTGTTTAGTGCGCTGGTGCTGAACTGGATTACCAGAAATGTAGATGACACTTATATTATCATAATACACCAAGGTAGCTTTCTCAATAGGACAATGGAGCTCTAAAAGTAGATTTCGTAACCAACATGACTCGGAAACCACATTGGCTACCCCTCGATACTCGGCCTCTGCACTTGAACGTGAAAGCATAGATTGACGCTTGGCAGACCATGATACCAAGTTATT
Organism: Przewalskia tangutica; assembly: GCA_029844215.1. NCBI lineage: Eukaryota > Viridiplantae > Streptophyta > Magnoliopsida > Solanales > Solanaceae > Przewalskia > Przewalskia tangutica. Next base: position 69,952,375 of record CM056739.1, on the reverse strand, counting down.
ACCCAAAAATATACAATAGCCACACGTAGACCGTCTGGTGTCAGGACAACCACCTCAATCAACATCTGTATATGAGACAAGAGTAGATGTCGGCGAAGGGTACAAATGCAAACCATAATCAAGTGTTCCCGGAATGTACCTAAGGATGCGTTTGAGCGAATTCATATGTTCAACTCTGGGATCATGCATAAACAAACACACCTGCTGGACTGAATATGTAATGTCTAGTCGCGTGAATATAAGATACTGAAGGGCACCTGCAAGACTACGATAGCGGGTCGGATCCTCATACGGAGAGCCAGCTGCAGCACCCAACTTGGGTTTAGTATCAACTGGAGTAGAAGTGGACTTACAGGATGTCATTCCAGCCCTCTCAAAGATCTTTGCTGCATACTTTCTCTGTGATAAGAATAATCCACCTGCATGACGAGTTACAGCAATACCCAAAAAGTAACTCAATGGGCCCAAGTCCTTCATGGTAAACTCAGAATTGAGTAGTGTCATAATGGACTTTCGCAAAGCATCAGAAGAGGCAGTCAAGATAATATCATCAACATATAAGAGAATGTATGCCACGGAAGAACCCCGATAATAGATGAATAATGAATTATCAGACCTGCTGTGAGAAAAACCCATAACCGAAACAAAATAAGCAAACCTCTTATACCAAGCCCGTGGAGACTGCTTAAGCCCATACAAGGACTTCTACAATAGACATACATGATTCGGATATCTAGTATCCCTAAACCCCAAAGGCTGATGCATATAAACTGTCTCCTGAAGATCGTCATGTAGGAAAGCATTCTTCACCTCTAGCTGATGAATGGGCCATGATTTTGAAAGAGTCAAGCTGAGCACAGTGCGAATGGTAGCCGGCTTGACTGTTGGTCTGGGTGGGCCCCACTGCATGGTGGGCCTAATGGGGGCGAGACCCAAGTATACTGGATCGCTAGTGGTCGCCATAAATTGTTCTCAATCCTGAGTCGAATCGAAAGAAACTAGGCCGCGATCGGCGAGTCAGAAGGCCGTAGCGCCGAGCCGCGGCGGCCGTAAGGCTGTGTCATGGCGCTATAAGGTGGAACCGCGGCGTTGGGACCCACTTCCACTGTCCAAGGGGTTATTGTGGGCTCCAGAACTGATGTTGTTGCTGACGGTTGCCTTCATTGTTGTCGCCACGATTCTTGCCATTATTCTTTCGATTCTGGCCTTTCTTACCACCACCGTTGTTGTGATTTTGAGTCATGTTGTTGGATTGGAAGGAGTAAAATTGGAAGCAGTCATCATGATGACAGGGCTGGCCCCAATCGCCACTTTCTTAGCCAATCTGGCTTCTTCCAAAGTAAGCATAGAACAGGCTTGACGACCCTGGCAGGGGGTTACTCTGATGAATCACCGAAGTAACACCGATATAGGCCTCTGACAGGCCTGCAACCATCTGAAGAACTAGACGACTTTGATAAACCAGAGAACCCATGTTGCTGAGTTGGTCTGGCAAGTCCTTGAGGCGTTTGCAATAAGAAGAAACGTTGGGAAAACTCGCCATATCCACCTGGGAGAATTCCTGCTCAAGGATAACAATTCGAGAATGACTGTTACCTTGGAATATGTCGCGCAATCGATCCCATACCGCCATAGCTGTGGAATTTGGTTTCATAATCGTCTGTAAAAGGTCCAAAGAGATAGTGTCATAAATCCACTGAAGAACCTTGGAATCAAGCATGACCCATAATTCTGGATCTGCTTCTTTAGTGGACACAATCGTCATAGAAGTAGACGTCGTATCACCTCCCTTTGGAGGAGTTGGAGGAATGATATGGTGGAGGACTTTATGTGCCAAAGCATGAATCTTATATAATTACGCCTAAGTCTCATATTGAACGTTTTCTAGATCAAGAACGATATGAAGAACGCTCTTGATATTAGAAACTGTGAAGGCAGGGTGAAAAGTGTTCTTATCAGCCATAGGGAATAGAACAACAAGATTCAGAGAATGGAATTTGTGAGAAAGGTTTTTGGAAGAGAAGATACTCGGTTTTTGTGAAAGTGGAAGAACACAAAAAATCGAGAATATAGAGCAACATTTCAAGAAAAAAAAAAATTGAGGAGCGGAAGCAGGGTAAAGAGAATCTAGACTCTTGATACCATGAAAGAAATAATCCCTTGATTATTTTTATTAATGAAAGACATATATATATATACAAGTTACAATAGAAAAATCATATTCCTACTTTACATCTAAATCTCTATTTTATAAGGAGACTAACTATACAATTATGGTAATAATATAATACTAATTATAGTACAAGACTAAGTCTACTATTTACCAAATATACACTAAGACAAATTTGCCCATCTTTACCAATTATGCATTGTACCGAGATGGGCATGGGCCATCACGGACATGGGCTTTAACACCCCCTCGCAGTCATAGCGGGCGGTTTTCGTACACTGGGACTGTCTCTAAAATCTTCAAAAAGGACCGAGGGAAAACCCTTTGTAAAGATGTCTACAATCTGATATCTGGAAGGGACATGTAAGACACGTATTTGTCCTTTAGCTACCTTCTCTCGAACAAAGTGAATATCCATCTCTATGTGTTTAGTGCGTTGATGCTGAACTGGATTACCAGAAAGGTCGATGGCACTTATATTATCACAATACACCAAGGTAGCTTTTTCAATAGGACAATGGAGCTCTAAAAGTAGATTTCGTAACCAACATGACTCGAAAACCACATTGGCTACCCTTCGATACTCGGCCTCTGCACTTGAACGTGAAAGCATAGATTGACGTTTGGCAGACCATGAGACCAAGCTATTACCCAAAAACATACAATAGTCAGACGTAGACCGTCTGGTGTCAGGACAACCACCCCAATCAGCATCTGTACATGAGACAAGTGTAGACGTCGGCGAAGGGTACAAATGCAAACCATAATCAAGTGTTCCCTGAATGTACCTAAGGATGCGTTTGAGCGCATTCATATGTTCAACTCTGGTATCATGCATAAACAAACAAGATATTGCGTATAAAGAGAAAGATAGCCAGTTCTCTTGGGCGGCGCGAAAGGCCACTCGCCTTTACTATAAGGAATGAGAGGAGCTGAAAGAAGCTTTAAAAGGAAAGGGGTTTTAGCCACTCAACTAAAAAAGCAGCTCTCGGAGATAGACAAGATTTCATCTAAAAGAATTGAGATTGAAGGCCCCCAACAATGGTGTCTATCGTGAGGGTCCCCAAAGCCTCGCCAGAAGACCAAAAGCATTATTTCATCTTGTTCTTTTTACACTATTTCGGAAACCCAAGGACTCAATCGTATTGATATGTAAAATACAGAAGGATGCTTGCCTAGCAGGAAAGGGGGCAGTGAAGGCTCGCGAAGTAGACAACAAGCAGGTCCTAACTAGAAATATCTTAAGAGAAGAAGAGAAATCCTTTGGATTCCGTTGACCTTCTTTTGTAGATAGAATTTTCCTCTCTGTTCTTCAACACCCCTCTCCTTATAGTCTCGTTTCTTTTCACTCCTTTCTTTCTACATGGACCTTGTTGAACTATATTCTCTGCTAGCGAGAGCAGCTTAGAAAGATAAAGGAGCGCAAACAATGGTTGTTTGAAAATGAACAGATAAGCTAAGGCACTACTTATTTTTTGTCTACTAGCAATGCAACTACTCCTGAGAAATAGTCAAACGCCACTTGACTCGTTGGAAAAGGGTTCGACTCAATATTCTTGAAGGAATCCTTTAGCGTGCTATTGATTACTACTCTAGTATGAGTACCATTTTCTCTTCACTTAACCCATCAACATCATTGGGTAAGCTAAAGCTTGCTGATGGCTCTACAACTCCGGAGTGGTACTGTAAAAGAAAACCATCTCGTCCTTACCCTTGAATTCTTTTTTATATGTTACTTTTCTCCATTGTAATGCATCAAATGGTTGTCTCTCCTCTCTCAAAGCCACGCCCCTCTCCTGTAAGTCGAGTCGCTTTTCGCCCTTTGCCTCGCCTTTTTGGAAAAGTACGCCCATAGTCGACACTATGTTAGACGGGTTGGTTTCTCCATCGACACCTCTTTATTTTTCTTTAAATAGAGAAAGTGGTGGCTAGATTCGCGTTTCCTTTCCAGACTATCAAGAATTTCAAAGATCTTTCATACGTGACATCCTGGAAGCGGACGTGTAAAGCATATCGCTATTCGCATATCACTTATGTCACGCCCCGAACCCCGGGCCCGCGACTGGTGCCCTGTCTGGGCACTCTTCTATTCATACAACACAATAAACTGCGGAAGATAAATAACACTAATTTTTTTTCTTAAACAAAGGCAAAGCAGATAAGGCTGCCATAATATAAGTCACCCGAAAGGGTCTACACTGTTCAACAATGTAAATACAACTCTAGCTAATCCATCCCATATATGAATACAGACCTCTTAGATTTTGGACAAATATTATGACGGGACAAGGCCCCGTCGTACCTCTGAATATACCTAGCAATAATGACAAGCTCCGAAATATTGGAGCTATCCCATAAAGTTGAACAAGGATCCTAAGCTCGCGGATCCACAACTGAGTACCTAGACCTGCAGACATGAACGCAACCCCCCGGAGAAAGGGGGTCAGTACAACAATAATGTATCAAGTATGTGAACATAAGGTACTGTAAATAAACTCATAATAGGACAAATATGACAGGGACAAGTATGAAAATCAAATACCATATCCAATCGTGTCATGTAGCAGAAGAGTACTTTTTCAAAACGAGACTTATAACATAATCATGGACGCACTCACATGGTTCCAAATATACTTATTTTTTCTTCAAACAAGAGTCATGAAATAAGACCCCAACTATCTCACTTTCAAAAATAAGAAATTATGGACATTCTCACCTAATCTCAACTATCACATTTTCAAACAAGAGTTATGGACATTCTCACATAATCTCAACTATCACATTTTCAAACAAGAGTTATAGACATTCTCACATAATCTCAACTATCACATTTTCAAGCAATGAATTATGGACATTCTCATATAATCTCAACTATCACATTTTCAAATAATGAATTATGGACATTCTCACATAATCTTAACTATAATCACGATCATGGACTTATCTCACGTGATCTAAATACAATCACAATCATGGACTTATCTCACATGATCTAAATACAATCACAATCACAATCACAATCACAATCATGGACTTATCTCACATGATCTAAATACAATGACAATCATGGACTTATCTCACATGATCTCAATACAATCATAATCACAATCATGGAGTATCTCACATGATCTAAATACAATGACAATCATGGACTTATCTCACATGATCTCAATACAACTCGTATGTATACGTATAATATCCATGGGATTCAATCCCAAAAGCACTATTAGGGAATTGCACCCAAAATCAACATTTACAACAACTTCCATTACTTCCTAACGACTCTTACCAACATCCCTCATAAGACTTGGTAAGAACTTAGGAATAATTAAGACAAGTATACCTTCATAATAAAGTTACGTATACTCCAATAACAAGGCAAGTATACTTCACATAATCAAGTCACATATGCTTCATATAATCTAGTCTCTTATACTCACGTATACTCCAATAACAAGGAAAATATACTTTACATAATTAAGTCACATATGCTTCATATAATCTAGTCTCTTATACTCGCGTATACTCCAATAACAAGGCAAGTATACTTCACATAATCAAGTCACATAACTTGGAAAATAAAGTCTCATAATCTTTAAAAGAAATCAAGTCTCATAACTTTAAATCAAATCTCTTAACTTTAGAAATCAAGTCTCATAACTTGAAAAATAAAGTTTCATAATTTTTTAAAGAAATCAAGTCTCATAACTTTAAATCAAATCTCTTAACTTTAGAAATCAAGTCCCATAACTTGAAAAATAAAGTCTCATAATCTTTTAAAGAAACCAAGTCTCATAACTTTAAATCAATTCATTTACTTCAAATAAATCAAGCCACATAGACTCACCAAAATTAAGTCACATAGGCTTTTCAAATAATCATATCAAAAGAAGGAAGGATAGTTCACATACCTCGTTGGTGACTAACCCAAACAACAAGTAGCAATACACTCCAATATACTTCAACCTCATTGGTTATTCCACCCTCCAAGTAGAATATGATACACGTAGTACTTCAACCTATAATGATGATAGCGCTTCTATCAATATCATACTTTCTAGTATAAGTTACCAAATAATGGCCCTCTAATTCTACGGAAAATTGGGCAGCACTTCCTTTGTTTCTACGTACTTTTCCACCTTTTCCAAAGCCCGAATTCATCAACCAACAAGCCACATTTAAGGGCATAACCAACAGTTAACCAAAGGGGATTACACGCCTAACTTGACGTGTAAAATTCTGCCCCACAATCACATTAAAACAGTCCACAATAATAGTCCATAAATAAACAACATTAAGGGTACAATGTGAAGCCTTTAACACTCTTACTCTTTAGGACTTTCATTAACCATTTATCCACATTAATCATACGTGTTGGTGACTGATTTTCCAGCAGTTTTATACCAAAAAACAGTCCATCAAAACTGCATAATGATACCCACAGTTTTAGGCAAATCTCGGCCAACAACTACAATCCAACTACCCTTTCCTTAATCCTTTTTAATCTAATTAGAATTCCAAAACTTCCATATAAGTTATAACAATTTATTAACAACAATATTAATCCATTATAACATGCAATAGGTGACGTTAATAACGACAATAACCAACGAAACCCGATAATCACCAAACCTGTCCATTCACGGTTTTAGCCCCAAAAATGGTTCAAACGCTTTTTATTCTTCATTATTTTTAGCACAAGCTCATCCATACATTATAGAAATATGTAATATCCAATTACTTTAAAAGAAGAAGTACTTTTACCTCATTTTGTGCCAAAAAACGCCCCAAAATAGTCCGGTCTTTATTGGTCCGCAGTTTTCGTTTCGCTCCACTTCGTCAAGATCCAATCACATATATGTATCCCATACAACCTTAGGAGCAACTTATCTTCACGTTTCGCTTCCAAAAAGTCTACGGAAACCCCTAGGGTTTCATCACCATTTTCGGCCAACATACAAACTAGGAGGTTCTTGGAGAGTTAATTTGGTTTAACACTTGGTTAGGGACCTTAATCTTGGAGATAAAATAATTTAATCACACTAGGTGTTCTTGGTATTCTTGAGCTCAAAGAAGAGAAAGATAAGAGCAATATTTGGGTAAATGTAAAGTGAATCCAAGTCTTGCAAGACTTGGATAGATATAGCCAAATGTAGTGGGCCCCACAATCCACTTGTCCTCAAAATATCTAGAGAGAGTCAAAGTCTTCCAAGACATGTGGGGTGACACGTGTCACCCTCCTATAGGTCCATAATTAATAATTCTTCACAAAATAGTAATAAATCTCAAGACTTGGAGAAATCATCTTATTTTCCGGTGGGCCCAGCGAAATTGTGAAATTTTGGCGGGCCCTATTTTATTAACTTCAAGCCTTCATAATCATATACTAGGCCCACATACCAAATTTGGGTCGAATCCGACCCCTCGTGAATAAATTACGACGTCACGTTCGTCGTGACCAAACTTTTTTCTTAACGAAAACGTACCTACACTTTCTTTCCGACTTTCAAACCTTATATTCTTAGTCACGTTCTCACTTACGTGCCATGGTATAACGGGGTGTAACAACTTATCCCGGACACCCCTTCCATCCAGAGAAGGTAAGTTCAAATCCTAATTATTTCCTTTTCTACTTATTCACATCCTCACTCAAATAACACAAAAGCCTTCGAACTTACAGCCACTACCCCAAACATCTTTCTATGACACATACATCTTTCATATAGGATGATCTTAGAAAGCACCTAAGTGTTGGACATTTGCATGATACAGGTAAACCAATCGCTCTAGGTTAAAAACCTATAAAATATAAAGGCTTCAAAGTCTAGATTTGATCAATCCGGACTATTTACAACAAGCCTAGTTCGCCGGTAGCAGCCCCTTTTAACCAAATTCCAATTTCCCACTGGACTTGATCTATCTTTCAATGGAGCGCACCTTCCATAGAGGTGGTTAGGAGTATTAGGTAGGAATGTTTTCTTACGTGCGGGTATCAGGTTTGGCCTACGATCAAAGACAAGTCCTTCTCTTCCAAGTTCGAGTTCTAGTTCATAAGATATCAACACACCTGCTGGACTGCATATGTAATGTCTAGTCGCGTGAACGTAATATACTGAAGGGCTCCTGCAAGACGATGATAGCGGGTCGGATCCTCATATAGAGAGCCAGCTGCAGCACCCAACTTGGGTTTAGTTTCAACTGGAGTAGAAGTGGACATACAGGATGACAATCCAGTCCTCTCAATGATCTCTGTTGCATACTTCCTCTGTGATAAGAACAATCCACTTGCATGACGAGTTATAGCAATACCCAAAAAGTAACTCAATGGACCCAAGTCCTTCATGGCAAACTCAGAATTGAGCAGTGTCATAATGGACTTTCGCAAAGCATCAGAAGATGCAATCAAGATAATATCATCAACATATAAGAGAATGTATGCCATGGAAGAACCCCGACGATATATGAATAATGAATTATCAGACCTGCTGTGAGAAAAACCCATAGTCGAAACAAAATAAGCAAACCTCTTATACCAAGTCCGTGGAGACTGCTTAAGCCCATACAAGGACTTCTTCAATAGACATACATGATTCGAATATCTAGTATCCCTAAACCCCAAAGGCTGATGCATATAAACTGTCTCCTGAAGATCGACATGTACGAAAGCATTCTTCACCTCTAGTTGATGAATGGGGCATGATTTTGAAAGAGTCAAGCTGAGAACAGTGCGAATGGTAGCCGGCTTGACCACCGGGCTAAATGTCTCACCATAATCCACACCAACCTGTTGTGTCTTACCATCACCTACAAGTCTAGCCTTATGCTTTGCAAATGAACCATCAGAATTTTCCTTATGAACAAAAATTCACATAGACCGAATAATATTAACATCAGATGGACGGAGTACCAACTCCCACGTCTTATTATCAATAAGAGCATTATATTCTTCGGTCATGGCAATTTTCCAATTAGTGTCATTTAAGGCAGACACGGGATTACGGGGTAATAGGGATTTCAGAACATTAGAATTCAAATTGAAATGCCTTTTTGGTTTAAAAATACCCCGTTGACTGCGAGCGAATGGACCAATACTCTGGGCTGGATTGGGTGAATTTTGGAAATTTTTGGAAATTTCTGGAATTACCGTCGAAGGTGCCGCGGTGCTAGGGGTGCAGGGCCGCGACGCTGTCTCGCAGGAGTTTTGGCATCGCGTCGCCTATTTGCAGGGCCGCGGCTCTGACAGCGTTTTTTCGGGCAAATCTGAAAAATAACGTAGAACATAGGGGGAGATATCCTCATCCAAAAAATCATAAGAACTAGGCACGTGTTTTTCTACTTTAGAAAAGGAAAGTTGAGATTCATCAAAGAGAACATGACGACTAATGATGATTCGTTTAGATGACAAATCAAAGCATTTATAACCACGGTGATTTGACGAAAAACCCAAAAACACACAAAGAGTAGAACGTGCCTGAAGTTTGTTGATTGTAGTGGATGGAAACAGTGGATAACATAAGCATCTGAAGACCCTAAGATGAGAATATGAGGAAGACTTATTATATAAGACTTTGAGAGGAGATGAATATGTCAAACCTTTAGAAGGAAGAATATTGAGTAGATCGGTATTCATTTGTAGCGCAAGATGCCAAAATAATAAAGGAACGGAAGAATGAACCAATAAAGTGCGGACAATATTATTAATGGTACGAATTTTTCGCTCAGCTTTCCCATTTTGTCAAGATGTATGAGGACACGAAAAATGAAAATTTATTCCATTTTGAGCACAAAAATCCCTAAATTCCCCATTGTCATACTCTTTGTCATTATCACATTGAATGTTTTTTATTTCCTGATCAAATTGTGTTCTTATGAAAGCTCTAAATTTTATGAAAATGGAAAAAACTTGAGATTTTTTCGTAATTGGAAACGTCCATAAATATTTAGAATAGTTATCTAAGAATAACACATAATAACGATGACCAATAGAACTGAGAATCGGAGATGTCCACAAATCACTATGAATAATATCATATGGCATTGAAGTAGTAGAATTCAACGCTACAAATGGTAACTTAATAATTTTTCCCAAAGCACAGGATTGACAAAGTGAAGTACTACGCGTACCCTTACAAGAAATAAATGTATGTCTATCTAAAGAAGATAAAATAGACGACCATGGCTGACCTAGACGAGCATGCCACAAGGAATGAGCAAATGCTGCAAAAGTGGATGGTATAGCTTGACGCGAGATGCTGAGACTTGGAGTGATTGGATAAAGATCACCCCTACTGTTACACCTCATGAGAAGACTCCCCGTTTTGAAATCCTTCACAGAATACCCAAACGGATCAAAATTAATATAAACCCAAAAACAGTGGTGAATTAACGGACAGACACCAAATTCTTAATCAATTTTTGGGCATGAAGGGTATGTTTCAGGACAAAGGGTGGATGAGGATGAGATAAAGTTTTCTGACCATAACCCTTAATTGGAATAGAATTGTCATTACCAACAGTTATACCATGATTAGTGCTCATATTGTAATAAGACGAGATAGTATATTGATTGGATGTCATGTGGGTAGTGGCGTTTGTGTCCTTGTACCAATTTGGGTCCGGTTAAGTCAAGCTAAGCGTATGCATCGCTGCTTCAATGTCGGTTTGGGTTGGCCCTACTGCGTGTTGGGCCTGATGGTGGTGAGGCCCAAGTATACTAGATCGCTGGGCTGCCCATGTCGTCCAACTCGAGTCCGAATCGAATAAGATTGGTCGCGACTGAGGCATTGTGGCGTCAGAAGTTGAGCCGCGGTCGTAGCGACGCCGCGCGCCAGAAAGTGGAATTGCGCGCCTGGGACCCACCGCCATCGCCCGTGGGGTCCCCGTGGCTCCAGGACTGCTGTTATTGCTGACGGTTGCCTCCGTTGTTGCCGCCACGATTTTTGTCATTATTCTTCCGATTTTGGCCCTTCTTACCACCCTCGTTGTTGTGATTTTGAGTCATGTTGTTGGATTGGAAGGAGTAAAATTGGAATCAGTCATCATGACGACAGGGCTGACCCCAATCGCCACTTTCTTAGCCAATCCGACTTCTTCCAAAGTAAGCATAGAACGGGCTTGACAAACCCTGGCAAGGGGTTACTCTGATGAATCACCGAAGTAACACCGCTATAGGCCTCTGACAGGACTGCAACCATCTGAAGAACTATACGACTTTGAGAAACTAGAGAACACACGTTGTCTCGCAGGAGTTTTGGCATCGCGTGGCCTCTTTGCAGGGTTGCGGCTCTGACGGCGTTTTTTCAGGCAAATCGGAAAAATGACGTAGAACATAGGGGGAGATATCCTCATCCAAAAAATTATAAGAACTAGGCACAGGTTTTTCTACTTTAGAAAAGGGAAATTGGGATTCATCAAAGAGAAAATAACGAGTAATGATGATTCGTTTAGAGAACAAATCAAAGCATTTATAACCACGGTGATTTGATGGAAAATCCAAAAACACACAAGGAGTAGAACGTTCCTGAAGTTTGTTGATTGTAGTGGATGGAAACAGTGGATAACATAAGCATCCGAAGACCCTAAGATGAGAATATGATGAATACTTATTATATGAGACTTTGAGATGGGATGAATATGTCAAAACTTTAGAAAGAAGAATATTGAGTAGATCGGTAGTCATTTATAGCGCATGATGCCAAAATAATGGAGGAACGGAAGAATGAACCAATAAAATGCGGACAATATTATTAATGGTACGAATTTTTCGCTCAACTTCCCATTTTGTGAAGATGTATGAGGACAAGAAAAAAGAAAATTTATCCCATTTTGAGTACAAAACTCTCTAAATTCCCCATTGTCATACTCTTTGTCATTATAACATTGAATGTTTTTTATTTTTCGGTCAAATTGTGTTCTTATGAAAGCTCTAAATTTTATGAAAATGGAAAAAACTTGAGATTTTTTCGCTATTGAAAACGTCCATAAATATTTAGAATAGTCATCTAAGAATAAAACATAATAACGATGACCCGTAGAACTAAGAACCGGAGATGTCCACAAATCACTATGAATAATATCAAATGACATTGAAGTAGTAGAATTCGACGCTACAAATGGTAACTTAATAAATTTTTTTCAAAGCACATGATTAACAAGTGGAGTACTACGCGTACTCTTACAAGAAATAAACTTATGTCTATCTAAAGAAGATAAAATAGACGACCCTGGATGACCTAGACGAGCATGCCACAAGGAAGGAACAAGTGCTGTAAAAGTGGATGGCATAGCTTGACGCGAGATGCTGAGACTTAGAGTGATTGGATAAAGATCACCCCTACTGCTACACCTCATGAGATGACTCCCCGTTTGAAATCCTTCAGAGAAAACCCAAACGGATCAAAATTATTAGAAACTCAATTATCAGTGGTGAATTTACGGATAGACACCAAATTCTTAATCAATTTTGGGGCATGAAGGGTATGTTTCAGGACAAGTGATGGATGAGGATGAGACAAAGTTTTCTGACCATAACCCTTAATTGGAATAGAATTGCCATTAGCAACAGTTATACCACGATTAGTGCTCAAATTGGAATAAGACGAGAGAGTAGCTTGATCGGATGTCATATGGGTAGTGGCACCTGTGTCCATGTACCAATTTGGGCCCGGTTGAGTCAAGCCAAACGTATGCATCGCTACTTCAATGTCGGTATGGGTGGACCCATCGCGCGTGGGCACGATGGGGAGAGGCCCAAGTATACCGGATCGTTGGCTACCGGCGTCGCTTCAACCCCGAGTCCGAACTGGAAAAGCCGACCGCGACTGAGGCGTCGTGGCGCTGTAAGGCTGAGACGATGTGTTGTAAGGTTAGGCCGCGGCGCTGGGACCCACTGCCACTGTCCAGGGGGTCCTTGTGGGCTCCAGGACTGCTGTTGTTGTTGAGGGTTGCCTCCGTTGTTGCCGCCATGATTCTTGTCATTATTCTTCTGAATCTGGCCCTTCTTACCACCCCCGTTGTTATGATTTTGAGTCAAGTTAGCTAGATTTGGAGAAGTAAAATTGGAAGCAGTCATCATGACGACATGGCTGGCCCCAATCTCTACTTTCTTAGCCAATCTGGCTTCTTCCAAAGTAAGCATAGAACCGGCTTGATAAAACCCTATCAGGGGGTTACTCTGACGAATCACCGAAGTAACACCGCTATAGGCCTCTGACAGGCCTGCAACTAATTATAGTGCAAGACTAAGTCTACTATTTACCAAATTTACACTAAGACAAATCTGCCCATCTTTACCAATTATGCACTGTACCGAGATGGGCATTGGCCATCATGTACATGGGTTTCGTAAGTATAGTAGTGAAGACTATACCGGTGCATGTGTAGTTGGAGACTTAGAAGGAACATTCGGGACGAATGTTTCTAAGGGGGGGAGAATGTTACACCCCGTAATTCCAAGAGAATGAGATGAAAAAGTACGAAAGGAAATAAGATTTGAATTTGGAAAAAAAAATTGGCAGAATGTTTTTTTGACAGTTTTTAGTCAACTTTGGAGCAATATATCTCCTAGTATATTAGGGGGTTTTAGGTGTTTCAAAAGCCTAGTATGAAGTTCGTTGAGTCTAGTTTTCAACGCAACAAACCGTTCGTCGTTTGGACATCAGAGTAGAAAGTTATGGACGTTGCAAGTTCAGCTGACAGAAGAGAAGGGAGCAATTTTCAATCAGGTGCCACGGCGCCGATCTCAGGGTCATGGCTCCGTAAGTCCTGAAATCTTCTGAAGTTTCAGCGCCACGGCGCCGGCTGCGGGGCCATGGCACCGATGCGGGATTTTTTGCGAAAATTGTGTAAAAATAGAAGATATTTATTGTAAAGGACCTATGGGAGGGCGACAAGTGTCCCTCCCAACTTGTAGAACAAGAAAATCCTATATCTTGGCCAAGTCTTGCAAGACTTGGCCATTCCACACAAAACTCCATCCAAATACTTGCTCTTCTCTCTCTCATTTCCATTCCACACAAAACTCCATCCAAATACTTGCTCTTCTCTCTCTCATTTTCGATTTGGCCAAGAACCAAAGGCAAAGATTGTTGAATCTTACAAGTGTTGTTCTTACACACTAGATGAAGGATATTAACAAAGGGATTAGCCAAGATTGAACTCCAACCTTCCCTAAATCTTCACGAAACGTGGTTAGGGTTTGAAACAAATCCTATGGCATTCTTCACTTTTGGTATTAAAGCAAGAATAGAAGTTGGTTAGAAGCTTCTAAGGGTCATTAATTTCATATTGGATCGTAAAGAAGAGGAGTTGCGGAAAAGAGCTAAAGCGGGCGAGATCCTTGGAATATTTTGTGTTTATTGAGGTAATGATCCTTGTCTTCCTATGTAATTGAAGATTGCATGTTGTATTAATTGATAAATGAACTTGTGATATAAGGAATGAAGCTTGATAAGTGTTAAGATTCATTGGAAGGTTAAAAGCCGAGAAATGGCATGTTAGCCGTTGAAGATGTTAATCAATTTTGTTGTTAGTTATAATCGTCACATGTTATACAAGTAAGGGAATTTAGTTGTTATAATTGTTATGACTTGTATAACATGTTGGAATAACAACTTAGATTGAAAGGTATTGAAAAAGGGCTTTATGTTGTATTAAATTAGTTGTGGCCGAGAATGGCCCTAGAAGTTGGTTAAAAATGGACTAATTAAATGGACTGTATTATATGAATTTTGGGGCAGAATTTTACACGTCATGTTAGGCGTGTAATCCCCTTTGATTAGCTGAGTTGGTTCTGCCTTAAATGTGGCGTTTTGGTTGATGAATACGGGCCTTGGAAAATGTGGAAAAGTACGTAGAAACAAAGGAAGTGCTGCCCGATTTTCCGTAGAATTAGAGGATAATTATTTGGTATAAGTCTTACAATAGTAAGTATGATATTGATAGAAGTACTATGGCCATTTTAGGTTGAAGTACTACGTGTAGTAGAGTCTACTTGACTTAAGGAATAGCCGATGAAGTTGAAGTTCTTTGGAGCATTTTGTTACTTGTCGTATTGGATAGTCGTCAGGTATGTGAACTTCTTCTTTCTATAGACATGAGTATTTTTATGGTATACTTGTCTTGTTGTTAGGAGTATACTTGCCTTGATATTTGAATTATACTTGCCTTGTTGTTAGGAGTATACTTGCCTTGATATTTGAAGTATACTTGCCTTGTTGTTAGGAGTATACTTGCCTTGATATTTGAAGTATACTTGCCTTGTTGTGAGGAGTATACTTGCCTTGATATTTGAAGTATATTTGCCTTGTTGTTAGGAGTATACTTGCCTTGATATTTGAAGTATACTTTCCTTGTTGTTAGGAGTATACTTGTCTTGATATTTGAAGTATACTTGCCTTGTTGTTAGGGGTGTACATGACTTGTTCTTGAGTATACTTTCCTTGTCATAAGAAGTATTTCTGTTATTGATTTTATGCTAAAGGCATGTCTAGAATATTCCTAAGTTCTTACCAAGTCTTATGGGGGATGTTGGTAAGAGTCGTTAGGAAGTATTGGAGTCTAGTGGACCTCGCTAACTTACTTCACTAATGAAAAAAAGGGATCGAACAAGCCATTGCAGCGTTAATGAAAATGTATCGGTAATCAATTACATTGAAATGAGTAGAATCTTCCATCTGCATAGATACTAAGATGAGACAAAATTGTATTACATTTTCTAGATCATGGCTCAATGGAAAAGATCGTTATAAACGAGTATAACCTATTCACGACTCATAAAAGTAAGTGAATTGATTTTAAAGAATATATGTTATGAATTTTTAAGACTATGAACCTTGATTTTCCTAAAAGGTTATGAGACTTTATTTTTCAAGTTACGGGACTTGATTCTTAAAGGAAAAAATGACTTGATTTAATTGAAGTAAGTGAATTGATTTTAAAAAATTTATGTTATGAAGTTTTAAGACTATGAACCTTGATTTTCCTAAAAGGTTATGAGACTTTATTTTTCAAGTTACGGGACTTGATTCTTAAAGGAAGAAATTACTTGATTTAATTGAAGTAAGTGAATTGATTTTAAAGAATTTATGTTATGAAGTTTTAAGACTATGAACCTTGATTTTCCTAAAAGGTTATGAGACTTTATTTTTCAAGTTACGGGACTTGATTCTTAAAGGAAGAAATGACTTGATTTAATTGAAGTAAGTGAATTGATGTTAAAGAATTTATGTTATGAAGTTTTAAGACTATGAACCTTGATTTCCTAAAAGATTATGAGACTTTATTTTTCAAGTTATGGACTTGATTTTTAAAGGAAGGAATGACTTGATTTAAAAAGTATGGCTTCTTGATTTATTTCAAGAGTTAAGAAGAATGATTTCAAAAGAGTATGTAACTTGAGTTTTAAAAGTATACGTTTGTTGATTTAAGGAAAAGGAGTTGCATGATTATGTTTAAGTAGGTATGTACGTAGTACTTTTGGATTTAGTTTCCCCAATGTGATAAGAAATAAAAGTGTCTTAAGTTCTCTAAAATGAAAGGTTGTTATAATAGCTTTATGGGAAGTTGTTATAACGACTTAAGAAGAAGTGAAAAGGCGGTTTAAAATGTTATGTTATGAGACACACCGAGCCTACACATAGGTCGGGTTATGTTATGAGATTATGATAGCCGGTTGTGCTTATGTTATGAGATTATGATAGCCGGTTGTGCTTATGTTATGAGATTATGATAGCCGGTTGTGCTTATGTTATGTGATTATGATAGTCGGTTGTGCTTATGTTATGAGATTATGATAGCCGGTTGTACTTATGTTACGTGATTATGTTAGCCGGTTGGGCCTGTGATATATTATTTATTACGGGGTCATTCCCCGGGCTTGTTGCATTTGCATATTCCGTGGATTTGCTCTCCACGATGCGAGGAATACCTCATGCGAGTCCGTAGGGATCATGCGGGTAAAATAGTCTCATGCGGGCGATCAGTCTATGCGGCGAGATTACCTCACGCGTCCACGCGCCATGCGGGCGGATACAACCTATGCGAGTAGATTACCTCATGCGGGTCCATACGACCTATGCGGGTGAAATAGTCCCAGGAGTAGGATTGCATAATGATACTACGGGCCGGATGACCCTAGGTTAATCATACGCTTCCTGTTTTAAAACCGGCAAAGTTTATTCTTGTTCACTCTCTTTGTTAAAAAGGCACAATGTACTGGTAGGGTACATTATACTTGTTACATGCTGACTGTGATGTTGTATTCCACGAGCATGCTTCTGTGATATTATATGTTGAGGGCAGGTGTCCCGGATATTTGACATGGCTTTCATATGTGAGAGTGGTACGGTGTTACAGTAGTACAGTGATACAAGGTACAGTTGGCTCTGATTGTTTTATGACACGTTAGGATCTGGTATTTGCTTTTCATACTTGCCCCTGTCATTCTTGTGTACAATTATGATCTTGCTTATTGTACTTCTTGTTTACATATTTGGTACCTTGTTGTAATGACCCCCTTCGGGGGGCTACGTTCATGTCCGCAGGTCTAGGTATACAGTTGTGGATCCGTGAGCTTAGGATCCTTGTTCAGCATTTTATGATAGCTCCAATGTTCTGGAGCTGGTCATTATGGATAGGTATATTCAGAGGTACGACGGGGTCTTGTCCCATCACAGTAGTTATGTCAAAAATTCTTAGAGGTCTGTAGTCATATCTTGTGGGTCAGTTTGTAAAGAAAAAGGATGTAACTACGTTTGGTTATATATATATATGTATGTCCTGTGAGGTAGCCTTATCGGCTAGCCAGTTGTTTATTTTCTGTTAAATGTACGTTAAGAGTTTCATGTATGTCCCGCTGATTTTCTCTGATGTATACCTGTAAGGGTGCACAGGTAGGGCACCAGTCGCAGGCCCGAGGTCGGGTCGTGACAAAAACCCATAGTCGAAACAAAATAAGCAAACCTCTTATACCAAGCATGTGGAGACTGCTTAAGCCCATATAAGGGCTTCTTCAATAGACATACATGATTCGGATATCTAGTATCCCTAAACCCCAAAGGCTGATGCATATAAACTGTCTCCTGAAGATCGACATGTAGGAAAGCATTCTTCACCTCTAGTTGATGAATGGGCCATGATTTTGAAAGAGTCAAGCTGAGAACAATGCGAATGGTAGCCGGCTTGACCACCGGGATAAATGTCTCACCACAATCCACACCAACCTGTTCTGTCTTACCATCACCTACAAGTCTAGCCTTATGTCTTGCAAATGAACCATCAGAATTTTCCTTATGAATAAAAATCCACTTAGACCGAATAATATTAACACCAGATAGACGGGTTACCAACTCCCACGTCTTATTATCAATAAGAGCATTATATTCTTCAGTCATGACAATTTTCCAATTAGGGTCATTTAAGGCAGACACAGGATTACGGGGTAAGAGGGATTTCAGAACATTAGAATTCAAATTGAAATGTCTTTTCGGTTTAAAATACCACGTTGACTGCGAGTGACTGGACCAATACTTTGGGCTGGATTTGGTGAATTTTGGGAATTTTTGGAATTTTTTGGAATTACCGTCGAAGGGGCCGCGGTGCTAGGGGTGCAGGGCCGCGGCGCTGTCTCGCAGGAGTTTTGGCGTCGCGTCGCCTCTTTGCAGTGTCGCGGCTCTGACGGCATCTTTTCGGGCAAATCTGAAAAATGACGTAGAACATAGGGGGAGATATCCTCATCCAAAAAATCATAAGAACTAGGCACGTGTTTTTCTACTTTAGAAAAGGAAAATTGAGATTCATCAAAGAGAACATGACGACTAATGATGATTCGTTTAGATGACAAATCAAAGCATTTATAACCACGGTGATTTGACGGAAAACCCAAAAACACACAAAGAGTAGAACTTGCCCGAAGTTTGTTGATTGTAGTGGATGGAAACAGTGGATAACATAAGCATCTGAAGACCCTAAGATGAGAATATGAGGAAGACTTATTATATAAGACTTTGAGAGGGGATGAATATGTCAAACCTTTAGAAGGAAGAATATTGAGTACATCGGTAGCCATTTGTAGCGCATGATGCCAAAATAATGAAGGAACGGAAGAATGAACCAATAAAGTGCGGACAATATTATTAATGGTATGATTTTTTCGCTCAACTTTTCCATTTTGTGAAGATGTATGAGGACAAGAAAAATGAATATTTATCCCATTTTGAGCACAAAACTCCCTAAATTTTTCATTGTCATATTCTTTGCCATTATCACATTGAATATTTTTTATTTCCTGGTCAAATTGTGTTCTTATGAAAGCTCTAAATTTTATGAAAACGAAAAAAACTTGAGATATTTTCGTAATTGGAAACGTCCATAAATATTTAGAATAGTCATCTAAGAATAAAACATAATAACGATGACCAATAGAACTGAGAACCGGAGATGTCCACAAATCACTATGAATAATATCAAATGGCATTGAAGTAGTAGAATTCGAGGCTACAAATGGTAACTTAATATTTTTTCCCAAAACACGGGATTGACAAAGTGGAGTACTACGCGTACTCTTACAAGAAATAAACTTATGTCTATCTAAAGAAGATAAAATAGACGACCATGGCTGACCTAGACGAGCATGCCACAAGGAAGGAGCAAGTGCTGCAAAAGTGGATGGTATGGCTTGACGCGAGATGCTAAGACTTGGAGTGATTGGATAACGATCTCCCCTACTGTTACACCTCATGAGATGACTCCCCGTTTTGAAATCCTTCACAGAAAACCCAAACGGATCAAAATTAATAGAAATCCAATTATCAGTGGTGAATTTATGAACAGACACCAAATTCTTAATCAATTTTGGGGCATGAAAGGTATGTTTCAGGACAAGGGGTGGATGAGGATGAGACAAAGTTTTCTGACCATAACCCTTAATTGGAATAGGATTTCCATTACCAATAGTTATACCACGATTAGTGCTCAAATTGGAATACGACGAGATAGTACCTTGATCGAATGTCATGTGTGTAGTAGGGCCTGTGTCCATGTACCAATTTGAGTCCGATTGAGTCAAGCCAAGCGTATGAATCGTTGCTTCAATGTCGGTCTGGGTGGGGACCACTGCATGGTGGGCCTGATTGGGGCGAGGCCCAAGTATCTCGGATTGTCGGCCGCCCATGTCGGTCCGAACTCGAGTCTGAACTAGGAAGAAGTTGGGCCGCGACTGAGGCGTCGTGGCGCTGTAAGGCTGAGTCACGGTGCTGTAAGGCTGCGCCGCGGTGCTGTAAGGCTGCACCGTGGTGCTGTAAGTTTGAACTGCGGCGCTGGGACCCACTGCCACTATCCAGGGGTTCTCTGTGGGCTCCAGGACTGCTGTTGTTGCTGACGGTTGCCTCCGTTGTTGCCGCCAAGATTCTTGCCATTATTCTTCCGATTCTGGAACTTCTTACCACCCCCGTTGTTGTGATTTTGAGTCATGTTGGCTGGATTGGAAGGAGTAAAATTGGAAGCAGTCATCATGACGACAGGACTGGCCCCAATCGTCACTTTCTTAGCCAATCCGGCTTCTTCCAAAGTAAGCATAGAACGGGCTTGATAAAACCCTGACAGGGGGTTACTCTGACGAATCACCGAAGTAACACCGCTATAGGCCTCTGACAGGCCTGCAACCATCTGAAGAACTAGACGACTTTGAGAAACCAGAGAACCCACATTGCTGAGTTGGTCAGCCAAGTCCTTGAGGCGTTTACAATATGAAGAAACGTTGGGAAAACTCGCCATATCCACATGGGAGAATTCCTGCTCAGGATAACAATTCGAGAATGACTGTTACCTTGGAATATGTCGCGCAATCGATCCCACACCGCCATAGCTGTGGAATTTGGTTCCATAATCGTCTGTAAAAAGTCCAATGAGATAGTGGCTTAAATCCACTGAAGAACCTTGGAATCAAGCATGACCCATAATTCTGGATCTGCTTTTTTAGTGTGCACAATCTTCGTAGAAGTAGACGTCTTATCACCCCCCCCCCCCCCCTTGGAGGCGTTGGAGGAATGATATGGTGGAGGACTTTATGTGCCAAAGCATGGATCTTAAATAATTTCACCCAAGTCCCATATTGATCGTTTTTTAGGTCAAGAACGATAGGAAGAATGATCTTGATATTAAAAACTGTGAGGGCAGGATGAAAAGTGTTCTTATCAGACATAGGGAATAGAATAACAAGATTCAGAGAAGGGAAATTTGTGAGAAAGGTTTTTGGAAGAGAAGATACTCGGTTTTTGTGAAAGGAATAATACAAAAAATTGAGAATATAGAGCAAAATTTCGAGAAAAAGAATAAGATATTTTGATGAGCGGAAGCAAGTTAAAGAGAACCTAGACTCTTGATACCATAAAAGAAATAATCCATTGATTATTCTTATTAATGAAAGACATATATATACAAGTTACAATGGGAGAATCATATTCCTACTTTACATCAAAATCCCTATTCTATAAGGAGACTAACTATACAATTATGGTAATAATATAATACTAATTATAGTACAAGACTAAGTCTACTATTTACCAAATATACACTAAGACAAATCTGCCCATCTTTACCAATTATGCACTGTACCGAGATGGGCATGGGCCATCACGGACATGGGCTTTAACAATAACTTATTGAGATCTTATCATTTCATTATTTTTCAGGTACCTGAACCTCGTATGAGGTTTTATGAAGTGTTATGTCATAGGTTCTTCAAGAGCACATTGCCTCCTTATTATGATCATTTGCTCCTTTTTTTTTTAAGAATTATTTCATTTAAAATTGATTTATCTACCATGCTTCACGCATGTTGTAAACCCCTGTCCTTCAGGGACTTTTAGGAGCATCTTGCAGATGGAATATGAAATAGTTGGGTCAACAAATGCTTCTAGCACTTGACTTGAATTATCGTTTGAACGAGCCCTACTGAATATAATTCACATTATATTTCTTAGTTGTTATCTCCCCTTATGTTAGAAAAACTAACATACATTTCCACATTATTTGGGGAATCCATCTGTGTGTGTATCATGGTAAATTCATTAATCAGCACAACAAAACCTATTAGATGAAAACATTTGGTCCTGACCTTGAATCTATTAAAGTCTAAAATCTCATTCAACAGCAAAATTCTACTTTAATGACATCACTCATTATATGGCAAGTTAGTTAATGACTCGTTATTTCTAATATTAGAAGGTGTAGTTTCAAAAACTTAATAATGCAATTCGTTAAATGAAGAAAATAAAATGTATAAGAAATAAAAAAATAAGAGTAATTATATGAAATCACAAGAAGTAAATATTTGGAAATGGGAAGAAACGGAATGAAGATAAACAATATAACAAAATATTTTTAAATTAAAAAGTAGAAATAAAAAATAAATTTAAATAATAGAAATAACTAAAATAAAAGGGAAAAAATTAAAAAGTAACCTTATAATTACCAGTGTAATTACCACCAATTCTCACATCCCCTTGAGAATTGAAGAGTGTAATTACACTCAATTTCATACTGACCAAATAATTATTTGCCAAACAAACATGACAAACGGTGTAATTACACACAAATTTAATTCCTATGTGGCTTTCCAAACAGACCCTAATAAAATATTTATAATAAAGATTATACTAAAATTATACTTTCACCTAACAAAACTTGTCCTGTTTCTACAGCATCGAAATTATTTTTGTACAAATTCCTCAAAAATTCAGTTTGTGTAAAGTGTAAACCCCTATAATTTTCTGCTACATCCATCCAAGTTATTAAATTATTGCTAGAGCTTATCTTTACTAATTCTAATGTATTTCACTTGTACTATTAGTTTAACTCTATGATACAGTTACAATATCGTAAAATCTCACGTGTAAAAGAATATTTAAAGGAACTTCCATTATTTTGAAATCTAAAATAAATACGTATTTGGCATATATATATATATATATAGGTAGTCTGTTTAATAACATGAATTCCCACTATAAGCTCACTTGGCTCTAGGCTTTCATTCTCGTTAATTGCTTGCGCCTCGAAACAGTCTTAAATTTCAGATTTTGCTAGTCTTGGAAATTTGAGTAGTAAAAACGGAATTCTAAAATTTGACGTGTCTACTCGTGCACATCCAAAATTGGAGGGTATACTTATCAGCTAAGACCAAATTTGAGGACTTGTTTATGTATTATACCTATAAAAAAAGTAACTTGATAATAATTAATTTTGAAATATTAATGACCGCCATAAAATTCTAGTTGTCCAAATCACCTGATTAATTAATATGTATTTTTACCCATTAAATCACTGACTGTAGTAAATATAAATATATAAGTATTTGCCCAAAATCACAGTCTTTCGACCAACCGCCCGAGAACAGTCTCACTCCCAACACGATTTGTACCTATAACATACAAGTCTACCAAGTATCAAGCATTTGGCGTTTGTTTGAAAAAACATATTTTCAAGTTTCAACTATACATAAGAAAAAAGTTTTCCATCTTCAGTATGTTTCAAAACTGAAAAGCTTTTCAAAAAATAGAGTTTGGTTACAAAATTGTAAAAGATTTTCAATAATGTTTTCTACATTCTGATACAAACACCAAAACATTTCTCTAATTTTCAAACGTGTTTTCGATTATAAACCAGGAAACGAGAATACAGCATAAATTTTTTCTTGTCATCATTCCAAGATTTAAAATCTTAGCCAAATTCCCAACCATAAAAAATTCTAACACTCAAAATAACAGAGACATGTATGTTGAATCTAAAGCGAAAACAGGTAGGTACATTATCCTCAACATTAAACATTCAAAAGTACAATTAAACAAAAGTTTTCAAGTAAATTATCCTGACAACTTATACATCCATTCTTCAAGTCTCCACCAAATTAAAAAACTAATAATATCATTTGCCCTGAAATGAACATTGCATTTATAAACCTAGTTAAACTCCACGAGTGACAAAGCCCAGAGTCTAGCAAGTTCATTTGCTTCTTCATACACATGGTAAATTGCACAAGGTATACGCTCCAGCAAATCGAAAATTTCCTTCAACTTGGACATGGTTATTTCATTTGGCTCAGGGCAACGATTAACATATTGGACAAGTATAACATTATCACACTCCACAATCAACTTTTGTGTTTTCGGATATCCTTCCACACATCTGATTAACCCATTCCTCAAGGCCTCCAGTCCAACAATCACATTGTCTTCAACATCAATGGTGCCCGTATACATATCTAAAACAATTTCAGTTTCATCTTGGAAGACGCCACAATACCGTCCTGGTTGATTACCTTTTGTACCAATCCCATAAATGTTTAGCTTAATCCAACCTGGAGGAGGAGGAACCTCATTATATCTTAAACGACGAGGCCCACGATATCCACCAAAATATTCTGCAAATTCACGACTAGATATATTGATTTGCAAAGCTTCCAAAAAATCTTCTTCAAGAAACCTGCAAGACGAAAATTAAAATTAGTCAAATTATTCATGTGAAGGAGGAGCACTTGGTGACTTTCCGTAGCTCGGTGGCTAAGACTCATAGACTTTTTGCTCCTTAGGAAGGTTGACGATGGTCTTTGTAAAGACTGCAAGGTTATTCCGAGGGAGTATCTTACAACCCGACCTAAGCTTTTAATGATGGATTTGGAGGTCAAGATGGAGAAGAGGAGGGTTATGGATGACAGGTTAAGAATCAAATGGGGAAGTTTGACCATGGCTAGTGCAAAAGAGATGGGGGAGAGGATGATGGTCAAGAGGGCTTGGGGGAGTAGTGGGAATGCTCCGGTATGTGGGACAGCACAGCCAGTTGCATTAGAGAGGTAGCTAGAGAAGTGCTTGGGTCTCGAGGGATAGACGTGGTGGGCATCGAGGGGACTGGTGGTGGAATGGTAAAGTTCAAAAGAAGGTGGAAGCGAAGAAAGTGGCGTATGCGAAATTGGTAGAAAGCAAGAATGAGGTGGAGAAGTGGACGAATAGGGAACTGTATAAGATGGTGAGGAAAGAGGCAAAGCTTGTGGTTACGGCGGCGAAAATGACGGCTTTTGAATGTCTGTATGTTGGAATTAGAGGTAAAAGTGGGAATAGGAAGTTGTACAGACTAGTCAAGGCGAGGAAGAGGAGGGCCCGTGACTTGGATCACGTGACGTGCATTAAGGACGAGGACGGAAAAGTACTGGTGGAGGACGCGCATATTAGGCGGAGGTGGCAGTATTACTTTTATAAACTCTTGAACGAAAAAGATAAAGACATTGTGTTGGGAGATCCGAGCAACTGCAGTACCGGATTTCGGGTATCAGAAGCATTAAGGCCGGCGAGGTCGGCGAGGTTAAAGGTATTGTTCGCAAGATGTGCAAAGAATGAGTGACGGGGCCTAATGAGATTCCAGTTGAATTTTGGAAGAGCGTCGTTCGGGCAGATTTAGAGTGACTGACTGAGTTGTTTATTATGTTTTTTTAAGACGACGAAAATGCCTAAAGAATGGAGGTGGAGTATAATGATCCCTTTGTGTAAGAATAAAGGTGATAGCTAGAGTTGCAACAACTATAGGGGTATCAAGCTCCTAAGCTACACTATGAAAGTTTGGGAAAGGATCGTGGAGATGAGGGTGAGAAGAGGCGTGTCTAATTCCGAGAACCAGTTTGGATTCATGTCGGGGCGTTCGACCACATAAGTCATTCATCTTATTAGGAGGTTGGTGGAGCAGTATAGAGAGAGGAAGAGAAACTTATATATAGTTTTCATCGACATCGAGAAGGTATACGACAAAGTTCCTAGAGAGGTTCTATGGAGATGTTTGGAGGTTAGAGGTGTACCTGTGGCGTACACTAGGGTGATCAAGGATATGTATGATGGAGCCAAGACCAGGGTACGAACAGTAGGAGGAGACTCGGAGCACTTTTCAGTGGTGATGGGTCCCATTCTTATTTGTCTTGGTGATTGATGGACTGACGCGACAAATTCAAGGGGAGGTGTCATGGTGTATGTTATTCGCAGACGACATAGTCCTGATTGATGAGACTCGCAGCGGAGTGCACACTAAGCTGGAGGTTTGGAGACATACTGTAGAGTCAAAGGGTTCAGGTTGAGTAGGACCAAGACAGAATACTTGGAGTGCAAGTTCAGTAACGGGAGTGACCTTGAGATAGGCGTGGATCTGAGGCTTGGTACTCGGGTCATTCTAAAAAAAAGAAGCTTCAAGTACCTCGGGTCTATTATCCAAGGGAATGGAGAGATTGATGACGATGTCACACATCGTATTGGGGCAGGGTGGATGAAATGAAGGCTCGCATCTGGAGTCTTGTGTGATAAATTTAGGTGCCACCAAAACATAAAGGCAAGTTCTATAGGATGGTGGTTAGACCGACTATGTTGTATGCGGCGGAGTGTTGGCCGATCAAGACTTCGCACATCCAAAAGATAAAAATTGCGGAGATGATGCTGAGATGTATGTGCGGACATACAAGAAGGTATAGGATTAGAAATGATGATATCCGAAACAGAGTGGGAGTGACCTCGGTGGAGGATAAGATGCGGGAAGCGAAGTTGAGATGGTTTGGGCATGTTCAGAGGAGAGACACAAATGCCCCAGTATGGAGGTATGACAGGTTGGCTATGGACGGGTTCAAGAGTGATAGAAGTAGGCCGAAAAAGTATTGGAGAGAAGTGATTAGACGGATATGGCGCAGGTGCAACTTACCGAGGACGTGACCTTTAATAGGGGGTTGTGGAGGATACGGATTATGGTAAAAGGGTAGTATGTAGTCGAGCGTAATCTTACTTACACTTACAAACTGGTAATTGTAGTGTTATTATTGTAGGCCCGCCTAGCTTATCATACTAATAGGGCAATTATTGTTTTATAGTCCCCTATAGTTTGATTTCTGTTACTATGTGTCCTTTAGTGTACTTTGTTTAGCTTATTTATCTGCGCTAGTTACTGCTTACTTTTTCAGAATGCGCTATCATGGCTTATTCTCTTTTGATACCATCATTATCATTTTCATACTGCTTTAAATTTTTTTGACCGGATCTGGCCGTTTTTCTTGCTTTGCTTTTGTTTTGCTTGTGTTTATGCTCTGTTTTGAGCTGAGGGTCTCTCGAAAACAGGTTCTCTACCTACCAAGGTAGAGGAAGATCTGCGTACACTCTATCCTCCCCAGACCCCACGTTGTGTGATTTCACTAGGTATGTTGTTGTTGTTGTATTCATGTGTAAAAGCGCATCTTATCACGAGGGAAAAGAAAGGAAACAATCATACCGAAAAAGGAAAGTGCTAATGACTTCAATGATATGATATTTGGCAACACCATAAGAGAAGAACATAAGAAAACTGTATTCGATAATAAATGGAAATTTCGGTATCCAAGTACCTTTGCGTATCCAACCAAGAGCATTCCCCTTTGTCATTTTTTGTATGTTCTGTAATTTCAGTCACTAAAAAAAATTGTTCAGTGTACGTGTCACGAGTTTGACCTATAAATTCTCCAACTTGAATAAAGAAAGAAAGATATGCAGTACCAGACAGTGAAGTTTCCATGTCAATGTTGGGATCCACATCAAAAAAATGCCAAGCAAACTGAAAGAACACATTAAGATAAGTATGCTCATGGCTAGTTTTTATGTCAACCTCTGTTGTGAAGGGGAGAATTCTCGCAAGGCGTTGCACTGCTTCTCTGTTAAACTCATCTGGATAAATAGTGAGCGACGAACGGCGAAATGAGTTTGTCAGTAGTAAAATCTGGTTAATACAAGATGGAGACCAGTTTGCTCCCAGCAGGTTGCCGATATGATAATAATTAGGATACGGCATGTAAAACATTGTTGGTCTTCGTACTTGCCTCTTACAATCTTCATCAATGGTCAAGACATCAAGGCCGACTTTTTTGAAAACTATGATATCAGCCGGAGACATTGTAGGATCATACACTTCTATATTGCCAATCCAATTGGAAAAATCTCGTTTTAGTAGAAGAACTACGGCGAGCTGAAACTGTGAATGAAAACTGTATTCCATGCTTCCCAAAGCATAGATTACCACCTCAACATGTGAATGAGAGCCTAAAAGGCGAAACAAATATTTTTGTAAAGTTTCATTCTGTTCGATATCGAGACGCAGTTCAGCATACAATTTAGAGTTCTCAACATTCCTCGTCATCTGTTCAATCTCTTTAAGAAGCCTTTCTGCCTCATCTTGTATGTGAAAATCAACGTTGGACTCCATATTCTCACCGAAGTTCATCTTAGCCCCCTGGGGTCCAAATTAAATGTTGGGCTCTAGCAATTTAAAAACAGCTAATGATGCAACAACTCTCTTGTGTTCTGGACTTGATACAAACCTGCAAGTGCAGAACTCAAAAGTACAAAGTAATGAATTATTATCTTTTCCCTAAATATTTCAAATTATATACAAAATGGGTTGAATAGAAGGTAAAATCTCTACATTATTTTATATGAAGTGTCAATTATTCTTATTACAAATTATTAAATAAGTATTTCTGAAAGCTTCACATATCTTTTTATTTTATTCTTTTCTTGGTAAACCAATGGATAATTATAATAAGCCGGTTCAAACAAATCATGTTGGATAAAATTGGTGTATTAAATTTAAATAATTTTTACTTAGAAAAATATTTCTTTAACTATACTAAAACATGTCACATAATTAAATAAAACAAAGAGTAACAAACTTTACCAAACAGTAAACTGCAGTGTCCCATGCTCAAAGCGTATCATACACACAAGCAATAAAAGCACAAAAATATTCTTAAAAGTTCAAATTGCATTCAATTTAAGTGCCAGTAAGAAACCATGTCATGACTCTCTTTTCTCAATCAAGATGTTTTCTACTTCATTAAGAATAGGCTTAGGGTTGTTTGATTGATGGATATAGTTACAAAGTATTAGTAATGTAAAAATTAGTTAGGTAAGGTTTAGTTATTCATGTATTAGTAATGTAAAAATTAGTTAGGTAAGGTTTAGTTATTCATGTATTAGTTATATTATCTTATTCCCAATATAAAATAATACATAAATTGACTCATAACTTATACATTCTTTTAGTTATGCGAGATTATAAGCTGATAAGATAATCAAATACCGTACTCAGTGTGCTGAATTTTATATATAGCAACTAAAATGTTGCCACACATGGTACTAGTTATGCTAGTTTTTATATATAAAAAATCCACTTCCTAACCAGCAACCAAACGACCCCTTGATACATAATTTGCCTCTTAGCTTGAGGCCAAATTCTTTTGACACACCTCTCCTCACAAGAAACCACCTTTTACACACCTAACATTATCCAAAATGTACCTTTTACACACTTCTTCGGTGTTCGGCCACTTACCCTCTACTACTATTTTATGTCATGCACCAATAATTGCATAACACGTGTAATTAACAGTTTATAAAAACTTGAATCCTTTTTATTTTCATATTTTTTTCATTTTCTTTCTTTCGTCCTCTCCGTCAAATATGCTACAACCACATAGTTGACCTTACCATCACCATAGATCTGTGGATTTTTGAGGTAGGATTTCTATCTTCTTTTATGCATCAAAAAATTTACATCATTCTACTAATAATCTAATTCTACAAATTTTCATAGCCTTTAAGAATTCAAATAAAAAAAGGAAGAAATGAGGCAGTTATCGGTTTTGATTGAGGGAGGGTGAAAAAAAGGTTTTTGGTTAAAAGGCATAAAGTTTCACTGATGCTCACAATTAATTGGAGAGAATCTCCATTGATGAGCAATGACATGTAGAAGAAATAAGACAAAGTTGAGACACTTTCGGAGAGTGCATGAACTGACTAAGGTATTATACTGCAAAAAGATATATCTAAGAATTTCAAGATTCTTGATCTTAAAGGCATACTTTCTTTGGTGCATGAGAATCCCTTCCTTATTCCTAGCAAATTGTGAATTTATCAAGGAGAAGCCATGATTGAAGCCTGAAGCTCGATCATGAACACTGGAAACTGAGAGAGAACACGAGAGAAGAGATATTTTTATTCCATTCAATTCCATTACAATGTGATCTATCAAGTGAGATATTTGTAGATCAAATGTGCCAACTGTCCTACAGCGGGTAACTAGCTAATCATGACACTTAACATTGCTAACAACCTGATTATGACAGCTCTAACTAACTAACAATAACTGCCTACGTGATATACATTGCTTATACACGATATACAGTCAGATATACAAACTATTTCAACACTCCCTTTCAAGCTGATGGATGAAATACATCTATCACTCCAGATTGGACAAGAGTATGTGATGTTGTGCTGCTCCTAGTCCTTTTGCCAATAAATCAGCCAGCTGCAGTTTAGTGTAGATATATGTTGGCAGAATTGTGCCATCTTTGAACTTTCCCCACACAAAGTGACAATCAATTTCTATGTGCTTCGTTCATGAAATATAGGATTTCTTACTATTTGAATAAGACTTGAGCTGTTTCTTGTTATGAGCAGGTCATCGACATAGATCAAAATGATGACCAGTTCCTTGTCCTTCCTTTTTGTAAACAAAGGATCATCATATGAGCTTTGTGAATATCCTGCATCTATCAAGGCAGTGGCCACCTTGATGTTCCACTGTCTTGAAGCTTGTTTTAATCCATATAGTGACTTTAGAAGTTTACAAACTCTAGTCTCCCCTTGTCTATGAAAACCCTGTGGAAGTGACATGTATACTTCTTCATCTAGATCTCGTTGAAGAAATGCATTATTGACATCCATTTGAAATAATTCCCAATCACATGATGCTGCTATACTAATTATGTCCTTACCGTAACCATTTTTGCTACTGGTGAGAAGGTTTCATGATAATCCAGGCATTCGCTTTGTGTGCAGCCTTTTGCAACCAGTCTTGCTTTGTACTTGATTATCTCTCCATTTGCCTTTAACTTTACTTTGTATATCCATTTTGAACCAATGGTCTGCTTTCCTAGTGGCAGTTTCACTAGTTCCCAAGTTTGATTTTCTTCAAGTGCATCTACTTCAGTTTGCTTTGCTTCTATCCACCGCTTGTCTTTAGATGCTTCTTGAAAGTTTCTAGGCTCCTCCACAGTAGAAAAACAGCCTAAGTATGTCTTGATATGTTGGTGACAGATGAGAATAAGCAATATGGTTGGTTATAGGATAAGCACAGTTTCCAGCAGGTTTATGTGTCATGACACAGTCACTATGCCAAATAGGTGGTTTGGCATTTCTGCTAGGCCTTCATTGCTCCTCTTATACAATAGGCACTGGTTCAACAACCTCTTCATGTTGTTGCATTATTGGTACTTGATCAGCAACCTCATCTACAGCCTCTACTGCTTCTTGCAAGTAGTCCTCATTTTCCAAGTTCTCAGGTTGTAAGTACTACTGAAATCACCAGTCAGGCAGTCACCAGTATCAATGTGTTCTCCACACTATGATTACCAGTCTCAATTTTTTTAGTAGAGACAATGTGCACTGGCACTGTGTTTTCATGAACAGGAATTGATGAAGTACAGATATTATAGTGTGTCTCCCTTACTTCATTAATGACTGAAGGGGGTTGTATCAACAAAGGCAAGAACACATCTTCCTGAGGAGGAGTGATCATGCAAGAAAGGGAAAATACATTCCTTAAAAGTTGCATCTCTACTAACAAAAATCACTCTTGTGTTAAGATCAAATAACCTATAAGGCTATAACCCTTCTGAGTTTCTGAGTAACCAACTAGAACAACTTTTCTAGCTCTTTCAGCAAACTTATCTCCTTTAGGAAGCTGACTTGCATAGCATAGACTACCACACACTCTTAAGTGATCAATAGTAGGTGGTTTATCAAACAATTTCTCATAGGGACTGTTTCCTGCTAAAACCATTGTGGGAAGCATGCTAATTAAATATATTGCAGTTCTGACACAATCTCCCCAAAACTAATGGGAATGCCACTTTGAAATTTTAAAACTCTAGCTAATTCAAGAATGTGCCTATGCTTCGTTTTTACAGTACCATTTTGCTGAGGGGTATAGGGACAACTACTTTGATGGATAATGTCATTATCAGCAAGTACTACACATTTAGAGTTGAAAATTTTTGTACCATTATCAGACCTGATTGTTTTAACAGTACAGTTAAACTGGTTTCTAATCAGACTCAGAAACTCTGATAGTACAGTAAACACTTCTTTCTTGGATTGTATGAGGCAAACCCAAGTATATCTGCTAAAATCATCCACCAATGTGACAAAGTACTATTTATTGTCATATGTAGCTGTCTTATAAGATCCCCCAAATCAATATGTACAAGCTGAAAACAAGACACTGTTTTATTGGTACTAACAGGAAATTTCAGTCTATGGTGTTTTACTAGAGGACATACTTCACAATTATCTTGAACATCAGACTCTAACTTAAACTTGAGTGATGAAATATGGTCCATTGCTCCTAATGAAGGATGCCCTAACCTCATGTGCCAGAGTTGCCCTTCTTTATTAATCTTGAGTGTGCATTACCAGCTGCATGAGCTGTTATTTGTCCAAATCCCTACAAAATGTACAGTCCATCTCTTTCTCTACCAAGCCCCGTTATCTTGCCATTGAAGAGCCCCTGAAACACACAAAAATCAGGAAGATTTTATAACTCCTTGGTGATCGTAGACACTGACAACAGACTAAACTTGAAGCCTGGTACATGTAATACATCTTTTATCTTATGATCACCAAAGATCTTTGCATCTCCTGCACTTGCTATCTGAGATCTATCACCAGTTGGAATTTGAACTTTATTATTTTGCTGATCTTCTAGTCTTCTACGGGCACTTAGAAGTTCTTTGCAAGGTGTTATATGATGTGAGGCTCCTGAATCTAATATCCATTCATATGCAAAGGCATTGGATAATAGAGAAGTTATACCTGCATGTTTGACACAGATTTGGTTGTAGCTGATTCATCCATCTTATTCAGCACTTCCTGATACTGCTGTGGGGTGAACAATCCACCAATTATGTGTTGTGAACCACTTGATTCCCCTACATTTCCATCAGTGGTAGTTGAGTTTGCATAAGGCTTGAACTTACCAGAATGTCCACCTTTCTTCTTACTCTTGAAATTAGCTGGATATCCAACTATTCTATCGCATTCTTCTGTTCTGTGTTCTTTGTATCCACATTCACTGCAAGATGGACCTGAAAAACCTGGTGCTGATGATCCTGCCTTTTTGTATCTGTTTCCTTGATTTTTTCCTGCTAGCATAGTTAAAACATCTCTATGTGCATCTACTACACCAAGTGATCTTTGACTTTCCTCTTGTGTAGCTACAACATAAGCTTCATTCACTGTAACATCAAAACCTTTAGCCAACAAGTTACTTCTTATATTGCTATAGCTTCATTCAGTCCCATGTATATTGCTCTGAGCCATAAGATGATCTGTGTAATGCTTAGATTAATCACAACATGATGGCAAAGGGACAATCACATCGAATTCATCCCAAAGTATTTTCATCTAGAGTAATAGCTTGTGCCTGAGTCACTTCCTTGCTTCAAATTCACTATATCAGTTCAGATATGATAGATCCTGCTTAGATTAGATCTATCAAATCTTTCCTTGAATTCATCCCAAACTTTCTTAGCATTTGCAACATAGACTATACTAAGAATCAACTCATTCGATGCTGTACTTCCTACCCATGACAACACAGGTTCCAGTCACAAATCCAAGTTTTCCTTTACCTCTTAGGGCAAGTTTCATGGATCCCCTCCATAAAGTATAATTCTCTGGACCTGTAAGCTTTGTTGGGATCAAAACTAGACCTGGAACATCTGAAGCTTGCAAGCACGTGGAAAGTCTTTTTGGTAATGGATGGCGGCAAGATTCGATCCCAGGACCATCTGATACCATGTGAATTTATCAAGGAGAAGCCATGATCGAAGCTTCAAGCTCGATCATGAACACTGGAAACTGAGAGAGAACAAGAGAGGAGGAGATATTTTTATTCCATTCAATTCGATTACAATGTGATCCATCAAGTGAGATATTTGTAGATCAAGTGTGCCAGCTGTCCTATAGCTGGTAACCTATGTAGAACGGACACGTGAGAGGTGTCCGATAGGACACGGACACGTGAGAGGTGTCCGATAGGACACGGACACGGACACGCGGAAACGGCAATTTTGAAAAATAGGGGACACGACACGGCTGTAAAAATAAATTAAAAAATATTTTTATATATATATATAATATAATATATAAAATACTAAAATTAATATTATTAAAGCTTCACATTCATAAATAAATTATAAATTTATTTCAAATTTGTTATATACCAAATAACCAAAATACCAAATTATATGTACCAAATTAAAAAGAAACATTCATAACAAATTGACAATCAATCAAATATTCAATACATAATTCATAAGACCGTAGTCCATAAACTAATACATAAGTATGTCCCAAGACCCAAATTCAAATAAATATAAATTTACTTAAAATAAATCAAATAAAATTTGCTGGGCCCACTCGGAAACGTCCCGGACACGTGTCCGAGGCGTTTCGTGTCCGACACGGACACCTCACCCTAAATGAGGTGCCCGTGCTTCATAGTTGGTAACTAACTAATCATGACACTTAGCATTGCTAACAACCTGATTATGACAGCTCTAACTAACTCTAACAATATCTGCCTATGTGATATATATTTCTTATACACGATATACAGTCAGATAAACTATTTCAACACAAATTCAATGCCCAAAAAATATCTAAGAATTTCAAGATTCTTAATCTTAAAGGAATATTGTTAGATGGTTTTAGTTTGCTGAATTAGGGAAACATCACTGCCATGCCAGTAATCAACAAATCATCCACATAAATCAAGACTATAACAATGTGACCTCCAGCCTTTAACTTTAAGGAAAATCAAAACTGACCAAGGCAGTAGTCAGTGTATTCCACTGTCTGAATGCCTGTTTGAGACCATATAAAGGCTTCAAAAGTCTGCAAACCTGGTGCTCCCTAGCTGAGCTATTGAACTTTTGAGGCATATCCATATAAACATCCTCTGATAAGTCTCCTTGTAAGAATACATTGAAGACATCTCTTTGGTGAATGTCCCAATTCGTTGTTAATCTAAGCCTTCTCTCATTATAACCCTTTTTTACTAGCCTAGTTTTGAAGCTTTCAACCTAACTTTGTACACACTCATTTGCTGGTCTATTGACTTCTTACGCAAGTAGAAGTGGTACAATTCTTAGGTCTGGTTATTTTCAAATGTTTTTACTTCTACCTTCATTTCTTCTACTCACTTGGAGTCTTTTGTTACCTTATTGTAATTTCTCCAATAACTCATTAGGGTGCGTTTGGTTCGCGCAGGGTAAACGGAATGGAATCTAGTAAGGGAATGGTGGAAAGGAAAGGAATTACCTGATTGTCCCTACATGTTTGGTTCTGGGTGGTCCGGGGTCCGGAGTCCGAAGTCCGGGGTGGTCCGAGTGGTCCGGGGTCCGAGGTCCGAGGTCCGAGGTCCGAGGTCCGGGGTGGGAAAAGGGAATCCAAATAACTAGGGGGTGGGGGAATCAAGGAAAGGAAATGAAAATGGAAAAGGGGTAAAGGGAATGAAAAAATAAGGCCAAACAAACAACAACAAAGGGAATTCCATTCCCTTTCCTGTTTACCCCGAACCAAACGCACCCTAAGTCCTTTGAACTTTCACAGTTACAAGATGGAAAAGGAATCATAAGATTATATTCATCTCATAAATCCCTCATAATATACTTAAGAAAATATTACACCTTGCATTAATGTCGAGATCTCTTCGTTAAAATGGTAGATTTTGAGTCATTAACCTTATCAAATCACCCTTGCAGATCCTTCCATATAAGATGTGCAACCAACATATCATTGTTTACATTTTCCATCAGCTAGGAAAGTACTAAGCATTGCGCAATGATCTCATTATTTTGCTGAATCTTCTTCGAAATCCTCTGTGGTAACGTACCCATCAATGAATCCAAAATTTATTACTCCCTAGGAGAGCCACTTTCATTCCCCGACTCCACAATGTATAGTTCTCCATTCCTACTAACTCGATTATAATAGAAAGTGAAACATGAGCATCAAATGTATGTACAGTTATAGAGGATGATTGAGAGCTATCACAGTCGATACTCTTCTTGTAGCTCCCAGAGTCACCATAACAGCTCTTCACCATAGTACAGCTTCTACGAGCCCCATGGAATTAGATTTCTTGCCTCTATCAAGGAAGAACCGATGAATCTCTCAATTTCTTTCAAACAACTAAGAAATCCCTAGTTGGTAGTGGGTCAACTACTTTAACTATTTTCTTAATTTCAAGCTTAGTGCTAAATCTCAACATTCTACACCTTAACCTATATATTTAAAGGTGAAAACATATCCCAATGTCACCATCCATACTTAATTAGTGAATATCATTACCAATATATAAATACTCTTTTCCCAAAATAATCCTCCTAACAAGTACACAAATTAAAGTAAATCTGGTGCTAACTTTGAGTAAGAAGCCAAAAAAACAGCATTCAAGTCGCACCAACACATTAGCCTGAATTTCTAATTGCCTAAATTGATTAATCTAATGATTGCATATTAATTATTCTATACCAAATCATAGTCATTATCATTATTCTCAATTATGAAATAATCATTAATTTCCATAATTCATTCTTGTCAGTTTTCAACAGCAAATTAATAATGATATGCTTTTGTAGTATTTCATCAAATAAATACTAGTTTAAGCTTACGGGTTTTCCTTAGCAGAAGCGGATCTACAGCAACCACGACTCGTGTCACCAATCGTCGTGAATCCTCACGAAGCGGATGAGTCCCCTTTGTCCACAGCCAAAGATCCTTGGAAGATGCAGAGCGTTTTTTAGTTATTTGTTGTAACTCTAGCGGCCAGCTATTGTAAAATGTTATCTATTTCCCTACACCCATAATGGTGTATTTATAGGCTAGTAATAGGGTTTTAGGAGGAGGACTATCTAATGGGTTAACGGGTTAGTTAGCACCCCTTATGGGTGGACCCGATCCAATAGCAATTTTCCAATAGCTTCTTAGTCAAATTAAAGAAATGTCGTTGTAGGGCAATGAACATCTTACACGTATACTACAATTGAATGCAAAACCTTCTATTCTCCTAGCGGTTATTCCAAGCCACCAGTGAGTTAAGAAAATTAATTTACTGCCGCCGCCAACTCCCCTAATTTCTCATGTTTATTTGCTCATTTCCATGAGCAAAATAAGAAGTGTTCTAATGCCTTCATACCCAGATAAAACATGAGCATCAATTTGAGTTTCTCAGCCTAGTTCTTCAGGACCACATGCTAAACCCTTTAACAACATTATTTTCCAAGGTAACGATAAATGTTTTCACAAACTAAATTAATTTACCAATCTCACAATTAAGAAGTATATATATATTATCGGGTCATTACACAGTCAACATATAGTTACTCCCAATTATCTGTTTCTGACTCTTGTCTTATATCAGTATTGGATAAGCTTGATTCACATATGGTAGTGGCTATATCCATCATTTAATCCCATGAGGAATTGGAACAATCTCTACTCCAATAACTCAACAAAGTCCTTTGAACTTTCACAGTTACAAGATGGAACAGGAACCATAGAATAAAATTCATCTCCTAAATCTTTCAATTTAGAGTAATATACTTAAAAACACACATTATACCTTTCATTAATGCCGATATCTCTTTGTGCAGATAATAGATTCTCGAGTCATTAACCTTATCAAATTTCTCTTGCAGATCCTTCCTTACCAGATGTGCATCCGAACGGAAGAGGATTCCACTCAACATATCCTTATTTACATTTTCCATTAGCTTGGACAGTACTAAGCGTTGCCCAACGTTCTCATTATTTTGCTGAATCTTCTTCGAAAATCCTTTCCGTTAAGATATCCATCAATGAATCCCAAATTTGTTTCTCCCTAGGGGAGCCACCTTCATTCCCTGACTCCACAATGTATAGCTCTCCATTTCTACAAACTCGATTCCAATAGAACATGAGCATCAGATGCATACAGTTATAAAGGTTGATTGTGATCTACCACAGTCGATCCTCTACTTGTAGCTCACACAGTCACCATCACAGATTCTACAGGGCCCATGCAATTAGGTTTCTTGCTTCAATCAAAGAAGAACTGATGAATCTCTTGATCTCTTTCAAACCACTAAGAAAACCCTAGATCCACTGTGTTCCTGCTCTAAGACCATGTAAAGTTTCACTAATGCTCAGAATTAATTGGATAGAATCTCCATTGATGAGCTGCGAGATGTAGAAGAAAAGAGGAAGGTGAGAGAATTTTCTGATGTATTAAATATGGAAGAACAACGTATTACAAGTTATGTATTGAATGAACTAATCTATGCCTTATATATACAAGACTGCAATCAACCGACTATGCTAACCAACTAACTTCTTCATTAATATCTAACTATAACTAATTAAATTAAATTTAAGTACCTTTGCGTATCCAACAAAGAATATTCCTCTTCGTCAGTTTCCTCATATTCTGTAATTTCAGTCACTGAAAAAGATAAATCTGCTCAGCGTACGTGTCATGAGTCCGACCGATAATTTTTTTCAACTTGAATCAAGATAGAAAGATATCCAGTACCAGGCAGTGAAGTTTCCATGTCAATGTTGGGATCCACGTCAAAGAAATGTAAGCAAAGTCAAAGAACACATTAAATAAATATGCTCA
The DNA here is from genome assembly GCA_029844215.1 of Przewalskia tangutica. Taxonomy (NCBI): domain Eukaryota; kingdom Viridiplantae; phylum Streptophyta; class Magnoliopsida; order Solanales; family Solanaceae; genus Przewalskia; species Przewalskia tangutica. The sequence continues at coordinate 69,913,437 of CM056739.1, read as the reverse complement.
TAGCTGATTTTTATGTCAACCTCTGTTGTGAAGGGAAGAATTCTCTCTAGGCGTTGCACTGTATCTCCATTCTGGTTACATGGTGAAATATTGGTCAACAAATCTGGCTAATAAAAAACGGAGACTAGTTTGCCCCTAGCAAGTTGCAGAAAAAACAATAAATAGGAATGGGCATGTTGAACATTGTTGGTCTCTGAACTTGCCTCTTACAATCTTCATCAATCGTCAAGACCTCAAGACCCAGTTCCTTGAAAACTATGATATCAGCTGGAGACATTTCAGGATGATACACTTGTATAATGCCAATCGAGTTGGAAAATCTCATTTTAGTAGGAGAACTACGGAAGGCTGAAACTGTGAAGGGAAGTTGTACTCGATGCTTTCCAAAGCATAGATTACCACCTGAAAATGTGAATGGGAGCCTAAAAGGCGAAACAAATGTTGTTGAAAAGTTTCATTCCGTTCGAGCTCCAAGCACATTCCAGCATAGAGTTCAGAGTTGTCAACATTCTTCATCATCAGTTTAATCTCTTTAAGCAGCCTTTCTGCCTCATCTTGTATGTGAAAATCAACATTGGACTCCATATTCTCACCGAAATTCATCTTTGCGCCCCAAACTAATCTTTGCACTCCATATTCTGAGCGAAATTCATCTTGTGTTCTGGAATTAACATAAACCTGTAAGTGTAGAACTTACAGTACAAAATCAGTAGCAGGCTGAAGTACTTTTCAGTAAGAAAAATGCATTTCTCATTACCTGCAAGTGCAGAACTCAAAAGTACATAAATAGCTAGCAGGGTGAAAGTTGCTCATCAGTTATCACCTAGAAAAACATATTTATCCAAATCGTTAAGAGTATTCCTGCTACACATCAAAAGCTGCTTGTTTTGCAATCATCATTAATACCAAGTTCTTCTGAACACAATTCTTCCATTTAGGTGTGTTGACGGTACAAATTCAGAAAAGAACTATGCACTAAATGATACTCTGATGTGCCAAATCACAAATGTGACTCAAAGGAAAACTATGAATTTATTTTTTTAGGATTTCCCCTTCCATCAAACATATTAGAGAGTCTTATTTCAGGTGGATATTTTTACTTGCTAATAAGCACTTAAAATGAAGTGGAAACAAAAGGAACTCTTATTTTATGACGGTGGTGTCCAGGTAGTTTGCATAACAACTCCACTATTCTACCGGATACCTGATAACTCCCACTTGCACAGGTACCAGGTAACTCTGCCTGCTTAGGCAGATGAAAAGAAATCACCTACTAGTATTTTTTGCTTGAATTTTGAACCTGAGACCTCATGTTTCCTCCCGCTTCAATGTGGCAACAAAAGAATTTGTAAGTCTTGAAATGGCAAAATTGGTTCCTACATGGACAAATATATGAAATAGGACATTTTGAACACAAAATTATGGCGCAAGGGAAACACATAAAGGAGATGCTACATCCTTCAGTCGAAATCAGATAATCACTATTACAAATACAATTTAACAGAATCCTCATAAAACACATAACCACCATTTAGTTTATAACAAAGAAGGAAATAAGAATAAGAAATATGAGAGTAAAAGAAGCTTGAAGTAATCACTTTTTTCTGACCACAGGCATTGAATCTACAAAAAAAACTTCAAATCAACTAGGACTGTTGGAACTGTAGTCGTTTTTAGCTTTCAAAAACTTAATATCAAACAAAACCAACAACTGTTTACCACTAAAAAATGGATTTTAGGAAAACCAGTTGATAACGACAAGTGAGTTGTATCTGATCCTAAACTCCCGCTTAAACAAGGATCAAGTATCACAAACTTGAAAGAAAAAAGTGAATATAATAAATATGAACAATATAAAATAAACGTAAGTAAAGATTCAAAAATAATTCTCAGTGTTGAGCTTGAGTTTGTAGGGTAATAGATATGAACATCTCCGCTCAAGGCACACCAATGAAAAAATAAATAATGAAATATCAAACAAAAAAATACTTTCCACATGGCCAAAAAAGATGTTTGAAGAAATCTGTAGGAGGTGCAGAAAGAAGGGTAAAATAAGAAGTACAAGACCCACATCCCACAAAGAAGAAATTTGTAAAATATTCCAATAACCCAAACAATTAAAATCATTGACCAAAATAGAAAATCAACATATGTTATCATGCAACCATATGTTATCATGCAACCATATGTTATCATGTAAATTCCTAGCAACAGAAATTGAAGTCCTAAAAACCAATGAAACATAGTAAACATAGTAATGTTAGATGTGACGGTTAAGAGTCCCACATCGGATTTGGAATCAGAACATGGACTCCTGACTCAAAATTCATTCTTTACATGGTATCAGAGTCAGTCTCATTCCAATTCTTTATCAACTATTGTTGGCCCCTGGGCGGGTGGAGAGTGTTAAGAGTTCCGCATGGAGATGAAATGAGAACATTGACAATTTATATGCTGACCTTATAAGCTAGCTTTTGGGAGGAGCTTTTGGGGTTAGTTATGCCCAAGATTCATTCTTTACGGTGATTGATTTAATTATAACTGGACTTGAAACCATATTAGGGGGGAAATAATAATAATAACAAGAGAAAAAGAAAACTAAAAAGAAACAATTAAGAAAAAAAGATTCTGGTGACCAAACATATTTTCCAGCGGGGTGATAAATGGCAGGGAAGAAGAAGAAGAAAATAAATGAAAAGAAAGAAAAAAAATAGAAAAAATAAAAGTAAAATTTAAAAATAGAAATGGAATTTCTACAAAGGAAATGCTAAGTAAATAAATCTTAAATACTTATTTTTTTTCCATTTACTCTCGCTAGAAGAGTGGATACATTCTGAGTCTATATTGGTAAAACTTTATTCATATACTACATTGAGTTTACACCAAACCAATGGATGTGTTAATTAATGTATATATTCACTTCATTAAATCACGTAAGTACGATAAATTGTATCAGCTTGGTGTAAACACCCGATGAATGTAAATATTTACCATCTATGTGGCATATGACATTTTAAGGAGTTGAATGATGCATTTCATACAAGAATAAGGGGTTAATAGAAGTATACAAAACAACAGTTATAATAGTCAAAAGTGATCTATTTCGGAAGGAATTTATGTATTTTCTCGAGTTATTACATCTGATATTTTAAAACTTAAAACAACAACAACATACCCGGTGAAAATCCCACAACGTGAGATCTGGAGAGGGTAGAGTGTACACAGACCTTACCTCCACCTTGATAGGATTTTAAAACTTAAAAATGTATGTATTTTTAGAAAATGGCAGTATTCTATAAAAGAGATTGTTACATTTTAAGCAAGAGTGCAAATCTACAATTTGAAAATCATCCACTCTTTATCGTCACTATATAATTTGTAATTCTCCGAAAAGAAGATGAATTGCAATGCTATGACAAAAAAAAGTCAATTTGTTCAATTATAATTTGACTTTTTTTAATCCAAGTGGGATCTTATCAAGGTAAATAAGTTTTTTTTTTTAAATCTCGATAAATATAATAATAAGTCAAATAGAAAAAGTCGAAACGGTAGATTTTTCCTTTTTTTTTCCAATATACACCTTTGCTTATTCATTTTTTAGCTAACTGTAGCTATCTGAGTCTGCAGATTTTGGCATATACATCACCTTGCACAAAGACTAAATTCAAAATGGCACATATTATATTCTTGAACAAACTTACAAGTGTTCAGAGTCTAAACATCCACAAAAACAAAATTAACGTGGATTTAGCTTTAAAAGAATTACCATCAAAGCTTCAAGTTTTAACAAATTCATGTATTTAGGTTACATCAAAGCTTCAAAATTGATTCATGGAAGCTAAAAAGAAAGAGATAAGGGTAAAAAAAAACACCTTAAGTATCACTTTTTTAAAAAAAATTCAACTATCATGTGCGAAAGTTTCCTACCCAAACTATTATCAACTAGTTAGCAAAACACACCTCAACTATAATCTGTTCACTTTTTCTACCTCAACTATCAGGTAGGAAAAGTGAACAAATAATAGTTGAGGTCATGTGTTTTGCAAACTAGTTGGTGATAGTTTAGATAGGAAACTCTCGCATTGTTCAGGTAGGAAACTAAAAAAAAGTGATACTTAAGGTGTTTTTTTTACCCTTAACTCAAAAAGAAACCATGAATATGCTTTGCAAAAATTGCCTCAAACCAAGAATCTCTAACTGCAATTCATGGACAATATATTACTCAAGCTCTCACGTAACTGTAAAGCCATAATCTTAAACATAGTAGTGGCATAGAAAAAAAGCAACCTCTACATAACAACGTAAAAAAAATCAGTTTGATCTTTAGCCATTTTGAATCTTTGGTTAAACATAGAAGCGACAAACATGAATGACTAAAGTAGTACTGTGGAAGACTTCAAGCAACCAACTAAAAACTTTACAGTAATGAGCAAAGTAGTTCACAACTATTACAAACAATTTGGAATCCTTCCATAACCAATGTGGGCAGATAAATTATCCTTACAATATCCTGCAACTATGACCACATTTTAGGAAAGAAAGGGGCCCAAAAACATTGTTGTACTGTTGGTTGGGACTTGGGAGTGTCACATTTTAAGACGCATATCGCAAATTTCAGCTTTTGAACCCTAAAAATTATATATGACCACAGGTTTGAGCTTGTTGAGCGATCAGTCCAAGCAAGCTGGTTTGTTCAGATATTTCGAAACTACTTCAGCATTGCCACCGGAACGGATGACCTACGGTATAAAATAGATACCAAGTCTCATTTTAGCTTCTAAGGTTCACATATGTGAAGGACAAAAAATGAACCAGATCATACATATATTGAGTGAAGGACCACATAATTTTCCATTGCTTACCGTAATCTCATGTTCACTCAAATAGGGGACACTTTTAATGAACTGTAAAGCGCCAGAAGTAAGACTCAATTTGCCAAAGTCTACATATAGTGATAGATTCCACAAGTAGTTGAGTGTAAAAGGAGGCCCCTTAGGATCGGTGTCTCCGCTAAAAAGATTTGGAGCAAATACAAAAATAAGAATCACATGAACACAAGCCAAACAACAACAACAACAACAGACCCAGTGTAGTCCCACAAAGTGGGGTCTGGGGAGGGTAGGATGTACGCAGACCTTACCTTGACCTTTATGGGGTAGAGAGGTTGTTTTCGATAGACCCTCGGCTCAAAAGGAAAGTTATTCAAGTAAAAAACATGTATGCTTCTTACCTCAAGGAAAAATGAATCCAAATTAAGCCTCTCAAGTGTAGGTGCCAAGTTAAAAAGAAGCTTTATCAAAGTTGATCTTTCATCATACTCCAGATTATCAACCGCTTTGTCAAATCCAAGATGCAACTCCCTCAACTTTTTGCAGTTCATAAAGTAATTTAGCGCGAGATAGTAAATGTTATGAACAGCCAAGAGTTCCAACAATGGCGAAACAATGTTCAGGTATTGAGTGCCATCACAATCCAACACATCCAAAGTGATAAGAAGGGGGCCATTGATAATACAAAACTTTGTGGTCTGCTCAAAGGTTATTCCTTCTAAATGGAGGGTTTTAAGATTCTGAAATCCAAGAAAAGAATTCGGTGGTGTGAAGACAAAGCTAAAGAGATCCAATTGTGTCAGGGTTGGACAATAAAATACACAAGAAGGCAGTTTGTAAGTATTAGAATCTGGCATGTCTAGGGTTAGTTTCTTGACACCATTTCTGGTGACATAAAGCATCCATCTATCTACATCTGCATAAGAAGACAACAGTGCTGCTGGAACATGAAGATCAAACTTCACAATGTCTCCAAGATGGTGTAAGAGAATCTCATCTATTGTTTGTTTAAAGAAAGGTTGAAATTGTACTGCCACGTTGTGGGATTTCACTGGGTTGTTGTTGTTGTTGTATTGAGATTGTACTGCCAAGTTCTTGCAAAAGCGAGAATCCAGCACCAGGACCGGAAGCATGGACCAAACATATCTCCATTTTTTGGACAAAATACTAGTTCTTCCTGCAACTTCAACAGGAAAGAGCTCAAGGATATAATGCATTACATCTCTTGGTAGAGCACTGATTCTTTCTTTGACCACTTCAACAACTATTCTCTATCTGTTAGAAGATCGTATACTTAGAACTTAATATCCAAAAAGAAAGAAAAAAAAGGTAAAGATAGAGAACTCCATACCTTGAGTCATTCAGATTCTTAGGATTAGAATTTGTATGCACTAGATCAGTCTGCAAGGTTCCAAAGAACTTGATATCATGTAAGACCAAGCAAACTTGCAGCAATAAGTAGGCGTAGATGCTTATATAAAATTGAGGGCCTTAATTACATACATGTTTTAAACCTGGTAATTACATATAGTAAAGTGAACATTTTGTTTAATTTTTTGACTTCCTAATTTCTAGCTTGACCAGTCAACTCACAAAATGAAACAAGAAAAGACATGAAGCTTCAGGTAACAACGGCAAGACCCTCCATTGCTTGAACACTAGAATATTGTTTTTTGTTCTAATAAAAGAATAGGCAGAAAGTGTCTTTATCTTCCACTATCGGCCTTTCAAGAGGAGATATTGTTGAGGGCAATTTCCTCAAAAAACAGTGTTGAGGGCAATCCAAATAATGTTGGAGAAAGAGAAGAAAACAGGAGATGCGATGGGATTTGCAATGCATGAAATTCAAACAAAGAGGTGTCTTTAGCTGTCAGTGAAAGGAGGGGATTTGAGTGTGGGCTGGGGGGAATGGGTGGGTGAAATCCGCAAATCCAATCCTGGCGCTACACTTTTGAGAATTCTTAGGATGCTGCTAGCTATAACCTCAATGGAGCCAAAATCATAATAAGAGGATGCTACACAAATCTGACGATTATTGTGAACGTACTCTAAAATGAAGGAAACTCTCGAAAGCGATATTATTCATTTCCTTAGTTTCAAATGGTGGAATAATATCCCATCTTCTAGATCCTTGTACACAACATCAAACTTAGTTATATCACACCCTGTTTCACAAACAGTATGAATATTTTGGCACTTACAAAACAACGGTAAACATTTTCACATGTAACATAATAAAGTCGCTATCAAAATATATATTGTAGCAGATAAGCATAACCATTCCATCACCCACAAAGGGGGAGGGGAGAGAAGAAGAAAAAAACAGAACAGGACAGAACAACATGACTATTGTGAGTGACAGCTGAAAAGGAGAGTGTTAAAGCATAACTATAACACTTTTAACATGACTCGGTTGTTAATGGGATACATAATCGAGTAGTATAAAATATAAACCCTATATTTTATTAACCTCATCATTTTCGCTACGGCAGGAACGTCTTCCTTAAAATTCTTGTCGGGCTTTCCTGGTGATCCTTGTACTTTATATTTCCTCTTCCTATCCTCAATTTCCAACACGAACCACCGCATTGACATCAGTTATCAAAGAACCACTCTTGTAGATATCAGACTCTAGGCGGTTTTGCTGATACACATGAGGATGAATGGTTTGTTATGTTGCTCATTGTAATTGAAAACTATGGCCATTGATAGATTCACCCAGTAGGGTTCAGAGTTTTGGTACAAGTATAGTTCCACGATGACAGTATTATTGCCACATAAAAATTCTATTTCAAGATACCTGCAATACAAAAGTTAAAGGTTACATCTTTAGGGATGTACACCTTACCTCCTATTGATTTGTTCCTAAAAGACTACGTTATACATATTGTATATTATAATTAGTAGAGTTTTGTACATGTATAATTATGGTACTAGTCTTGTATTAGAAAAATTATTAGACTTGTATGAGAAAAGGGTAGATTTAAATTTTATATATCATGTATATATTTTTTTTTTATTAATGAAAATAATCAAGGAACTATTTTCTTTCATGGTATCAGCAGTTTATGATAAAATTTCCTTCTCCAATTATATCTTCCGCCGCCCTTATTCTCGATTTCCGTGAACCGGCCGACACCAAACCTCATCTCTCCCAAATTTTCTTCTGACTCCCTAATTATCCTCTTGTTATTTCATCATGTCTACCACAAAGAACATGTTTCATCCTGCCCTTATAGTCCTCAACATCAAGAACAACATCTCTATCATTCTTGAGATGGAAAAAGTTCAATATGCGACGGGGTAGGATTATTTAAATTTCACGCACGCTCTCATCGAGCCCTTCATCACATCATCCCCACAAAAACAGACAAGGAGAAGGTGTCTACCATCGATGATAACATAGAGTTGTGGGGAACTCTTGATGCTACAATGCTCTAGTGGGTTTATTCCACTATATGTACAGATCTCATACTATCATTGAACTTGACGCTACGACAATGGACACTTAGTAAAGGTTGTGTGATATATTTCAAAGATAACAAATATTCTCGTGTCGTGACCTTTGAGCAAGAATTCTCCCACATCAACATGGAGGATTTTTCGAAGGTATCAACCTATTGTAAAAGGCTCAAAGAGTTGGCGGATCAACTCAAGAACGTTGGTGCACCGTCACGAATAATCGTTTTTTTCTTCATATGGTTGTAGGCCTGTCTGAGGCTTATAATGGCATTGGGATACTTTTTCGTCAAAGTAATCCTCTCCCGTCGTTCTACCAAACACGTTCCATACCCACCTTAGAGGAAGCCGCCTTGGCTAAAAAGGCGGCTACCATAGCCAATTCCGGCTTGATGATGGCCACTTCCGATGACCCTCACTCATTATCGGATAGTTCTAGCCAAAATTGTACTAATGGTGGCGGCAAGGCCAAATCAAAAAAATGACAACAAAAACCACGGCGGCAGTGGCGGAGGATGTGGTGGCAGTGGCCAGCACGCTGGGCCGCAACACCACTGGTCGCACTGGGCCAGCCGCAAGAGTCGCTGGCCGGGCTACGGCAGCGCCCAATGCACAATTTCCACTTTACCCGGCCGACTGGTCACCAACAACGACCCACCCCAAAGAATTCCGCACAGCATCGGTTGGCTCGCGCAGGCCGGGCTCGTTGCGCTGACAAAGGCCGCCTGTTAGCTACGGCAGCAGTTGCTCGCTGGGCCTCGGCCTCAACATGTCTTCACTGCTACGGGCCCAATAATAGTCTCGACACCCACGAATATCGAGGTTGTGATGCATATATTTGGATTAAATCACCCGGATATAAATTGGTACATGAACACCGGTGCTACTTCTCACATGACATCTGCACCAAGTAATCTCTCGTCTTATTTCAATTTGAGCAAAAATCGTGGCATAATTGTTGGTAATGATAATTCAACTCCAATTTGTGGTTATGGTCACACAAATTTATCTCCCCAAATACACATTTAGTCATGAAAAATGTCCTTCATGCCTCTCACTTAATTAAAAATTTGGTGTCAGTCAGAAAATTTACAACTGGTAATTGAGCTTCTGTTAACTTTGACCATTTTGGATTTTCTATGAAGGATTTCATGACGGGATACCTCTAATGAGATATAATATTCAGGGTGAGCTCTATCCTATCACTACCACCAACACCACTACCACTAATCAAGTTGCACTGTCAACATTTACTGTTTTAGCACCTTCCTTGTGGCATGCACGGTTGGGTCATCCGAGAGAGTCTGTTCTGTCGTCTCTTAAAAATAATAATTTTATTGATTGTAATAGTACGCGTAGTACTAATACTTGTGGCATGCGCAGTCTTGCAGGGGCTCTTCAGTAACTTACTTTCACGAGGCCCGATATTATTTATGTAGTGCAGTATGTGTGTTTATTTATGCATGATCCGAGGGATGAGCACATGCATGCGCTCAAACGCATTATGCGTTACATATAGGACACTCTTGATTATGGTTTGCATTTATATCCATCATCCGTCTCTATTCTCGTGTCTTATACAAATGCTGATTGGGGGATGTCCAGATACCAGACATTCAACATCTGGTTATTGTATGTTTCTTGGTCATAACTTGGTATCTTGGTCTGCAAAACGCCAAACTACTTTATAGCGATCCAGTACGGATGTCGAGTATCTAGGGGTAGTCAATGTGGTGTCTGAATCATTGTTGACTGGGTAATCTTCTGTTAGAGTTTCATTTTCCTATTCAGAAAGCTACCTTGGTCTATTGTGATAATGTTAGTGCAGTCTATCTCTCTGGAAATCCGGTCCAACATCAGTGCACTAAACATATCGAGATGGATATTCACTTTGTTCGCGAAAAGGTAGCTCGTGGACAAGTATGTGTCTTGCATGTCTCTTCATGTTACCAAATTGCTGACATCTTTACTAAGGGTCTTCCTTTAGTTTGGTTTGAAGATTTTAGGAACGGTTTCAGCGTACGTCAACCGCCCGCTATGACTGTAGGGGTGTGAAAGACTATGTATTACATGGTCAAAACCGTGTATATATATATATTATATATTTTGTATATTATTTACCATAATTAGTAGAGTTCTTGTACATGTATAATTATGATAGTAGTCTTGTATTAGGAAAAACTATTAGACTTGTATTAGAAAAAAGTATATTTAATTTCCTTAATTAGATTTTGTATATATACTCTTTTCATTAATAAAAATAATATGAGGATTATTCTCTTTCAGTTCCTTCAGCTCAGCTCTATCACTCTATAGTTTCCTGGAAGCAAATAATTTCTAAGTACTTTGCATAATCCAACCAACAAATCTAGATTCTCCAACAAGTACCTTAATCAATCACATGCGTAAGACGAGGAGAAAGAAATGAAATAATCATACGCAGACAGAAAATAAAGGTGATATGATAATCAACAACACCTTTGTTTCCCATAATCAATAGAACAACAACAGAGAACTGTATTTGATAACAAATGGAAAGTTCAGTATCTAGTCACACATTCGTACCGTAAAGTTTTGTTGGGTTCGTGTACGCAGTGGAATTTAAAAAATTTAGTTTCAAACACAACAAGACAATGAACTGCATGATGATTATGTAATGATAAAACAAACATGTAATACATACATATAATAGTAACTGTAATACTTCGATCGAAAACTTACGGTTTGAATATATCTGGAATCTTCTTGTATAATCTGAGGGTGAGCACGCAACTGTTCCTCGATTTGCAAATCCAAGACTCCGATGTAATTTCTCTTTCAAAAAGCTAGGAAATTCTGTAGAGTTTCGAGAGAGAATGATCTCTATAAACTAAATGTATTAGAATAATGATTGAACCCTCTATTTATAGATGTGTAAAATGCAGTTAGGGTTTCCCAGTTGACCAGGCCCAGTGAAATAATTAATCCCTTGATTATTCTTATTGATGAAAGACATATATATACAAGTTACAATAGGAGAATACTATTCCTACTTTACATCTAAATCCATATTCTATATGAATAATAACTATACATTTATGGTAATATTACAATCATAATTAAGGTACAAGACTAATATGGAATACATACCAAATATACAAACTACACTAGGACTTCACGGATGGGCCTTGGCCCATATTTAACACACACCCGCAGTCATAGCGGCGGTCTTCGTACGCTGAGACTGTCTCTAAAATCTTTAAATTGACTGAGGGAAGACCCTTTGTAAAGATGTCTGCAAATTGATATATGGAAGGGACATGGCAGACGCGTACTTGTCCTTTAGCTACCTTCACTCGAACAAAGTGAATATCCATCTCTATGTGTTTAGTGCGCTGGTGCTGAACTGAATTACCAGAAAGGTAGATGGCACTTATATTATCACAATATACTAAGGTAGCCTTCTGAATCGGACAACGGTTTCTAAAGTAAATTTCAGAACCAACATGACTTAAAACCACATTGGCTACCTCGATACTCTACCGCACACGAACGTGAAAGCGTGGATTGACGCCGATGCACTACGAGACCAAGTTATTACCTAAAAACATACAATAGCCAGACGTAGACCGTCTGGTGTCTGAACAACCACCCAATCAGCATTTGTATATGAGAGTAGTGTAGACGTCGACGAAGGATACAAATGCAAGTCATAATCAAGTGTTCCCTGAATGTACCTAAAAATGCGTTTGAGCGCATTCATATGTTCAACTCTGGGTTCATGCATAAACAAACCCCTGAATGTACCTAAGAATGCGTTTGAGCGTATTCATATGTTCAACTTTGGGTTCATGCATAAACAAACACACCTGCTGGACGGAATATGTAATATTTGGTCGTGTGAACGTAAGATATCGGGCGGCGCTCGCAAGACTACGTTATGGCCTGATCCTCATAGCGAGAGCGACTGGCAAAGACCCAACTTGGATTTAGTATCAAATAGAGTTGAAGTGGACGTATAGGATGTTATCCCAGCCCTCTCAATGATCTCTGCTGCATACTTCCTCTATGATAAGAACAATCCACCTGCATGACGAGTGACAACAATCCCCAAAAAATAACTCAATGGGCCCAAATCCTCCATGGCAAACTCAGAACTGAGCATTGTCACAATAGACTGACGTAATGTATCAGAAGAGACAGTCAAGATAATATCATCCACATATAATAGTATATAATCTATCGAAGAACCCTGACGATAGATGAATAATGAATTATCAGACATGTTGTGAGAGAAGCCCATAATTGACACATAGTCAGCAAACCTCTTATACCAAGACTGTGGAAACTGCTTAAGCCCATACAAAGACTTTTTCAATAGACAAACATGATAAGTAAATCGAGTATCCCTAAACCCTAAGGGTTGATGCATATACATTGTCTCCTAGAGATCACCGTGTAGGAAAGCATTCTTCACATCTAGCTGATGAATGAGACATGATTTAGAAAGAGACAAGTTGAGCACAATGCGAATGGTAGCCGGTTTGACCACTGGGCTAAACGTCTCACCACAATCCACACCAACTTGTTGAGTCTTACCATCACCTACAAGACGAGTCTTATGCCTTGCAAACGAACCGTCAGAATTTTCCTTATGAGCAAAAATTCATATAGACCGAATAATATTAACACCAAATGGATGTGGCACCAACTCTCACGTCTTATTATCAATAAGAGCATTATATTCATCGATCATGGCAATTTTCCAATTTGGGTCATTTAAGGCAGACACAGGATTACAGGGTAAAAGTGACCTAAGAACATTAGAATTTAAATTAAAATATTCTTTTTGTTTAAAAATACCCCCATTGACTGCGAGTGATTGGACCATGACTCGGGGCTGGATTGGGTGAATTTTGGAAATTTTCGGGAGATGGCACGGACTGGCCAGCAGACAGTGGGTCTGCTGGCTCATTTTCGGAAATTACCGTCAGAGGCGTCGCGGCAGAATCGCGGTCGCGGTTTCATCGGGCGGCATACCGACTGACGACGATGTCAAAATTTGTTAGTCACTGGATGGCAGGCACCGCGGCGCCTCCTCTAAGGGCTGCGACGCTGACGATGAATTTTGGGACAGATCCAAAAAATGACGAAAAATATAGGGGGAGATATCATCATCCAAAAAATCATACGAACTAGGCACATATATTTCTACTTAGGAAAATAGAAATTGAGACTCATCAAAGAGAACATGACGACTAATGATGATTCATTTAGATGACAAATCAAAACATTTATAACCATGGTGATTTGACGGGTAACTCAAAAACATACAAGGGGTAGAACATGTCTGAAATTTGTTAATTGTGGTGGATGGAAACAGTGGATAACATAAGCATCCAAAATCCCTAAGATGAGAATATGAAGGAGTCTTATTGTATAAAACTTGAAGAGGAAAAAAATATGACAAACCTTTAGAAGAAAGAATATTAAGTAGATCTGTAGTCATTTGTAGCGCATGATGCCAAAACAACGGAGGGACGGAAGAATGAACCAATAAGGTGCGGATAATGTTATTAATGGTACGAATTTTTCGTTCAGCTTTCCCATTTTGTGAGGACGTGTGAGGACAAGAAAAAGGAAAATTTATCCTATTTGAGCACAAACTCCCTAAACTCTCCATTGTAATACTCTTTGTCATTATCACATTGAATGTTCTTTATTTCCCGTTCGAATTGAGTTCTTATGAAAGCTACAAATTTTACGAAGATGGAAAAATTTGGGATTTTTTCGCAATTGGAAACATCCATAAAAATTTAGAATAATCATCTAAGAATAAAACATAATATCGATGACCCATAGAACTGAGAACGGGAGATGTCCATAAATCGCTATGAATAATATCAAATGGCATTGAAGTATGAGAATTCGAAGCTACAAACGACAACTTAGTTTTCTAAAGAACAAGATTGGAAATTTGGAGTACTACGCGTACCCTTACAGGAAATAAACTTATTTTTATCTAAAACAAATAAAATAGATGACCTCGGATGACCTAGACGAGCATGCCACAAGGAAGGAGCAAGAGCTGCAAAAGTGGATGACATGACTTGACGCGAGAGAATGAGACTTGGTGTGATTGGATAAAGATCTCCCCTACTCTCACACCTTATGAGAGGACTCCTCATCTTGAAATCCTTCACAGAAAACCCAAAAGAATTAAAATCAATATAAACCCAATTATCAGTGGTGAATTTACGGACATACACCAAATTTTTATTTAACTTTGGGGCATGAAGGGTATTTTTTAATACAAGTAGTGGATGAGGAGGAGATAGTGTTTTATGACCATAACCCTGAATTGGAATTGAATTACCATTACCAACAATTATACCACGACATCGCCAAATGGAATAAGATGCAGTACTCGTCGGTTATGCTGGTTGTGAGCCGGTGTCCACGCACTACCCGTCCGCCGAGACATTCCGCCGCGTGCATCGCAGCCTTCAATGTCGGGCCATGCAGTCCCACGCGTGATGGACTTGGAGGCCGAGGCCGCAGTATGCCTGACCACCGGCCTACCAGAACCGATCGAAACCCGAGCGTGACCATAGATTCGCCCGCATCGGCCTGGCCGCGCGGCCCATTGGCCGGGCGGTCGCGCTACCGTCCGACCAAACTGATCAATCACATCGCACGACGGCCCATTGTCGCCCCATCACATCGCATCGGGGCCCATTGTCGCCCCATATTTGCGATGCCGCCGATCGCCACTACCATCGTTCGCTGGTATTGCCGCCAGGTTGCCGCCTCGATTCTTGCCATTATTTTTCCGATTTTGACCCTTTTTACCACCACCGTTGTTGTGATTTTGGGTCACGTTGGCGGAATTGGAAGGGGAAACATTTGACACAGTCATCATGACGACGGGACTAGCCCCTATAGACGTCTTTTTAGCCAAACCTGCTTCTTCCAAAGTGAGCATGGAGCCAGCTTGGTAGAACTCCGGATGGGGGTTACTTTGACGTATAACCGAAGCAACCCCGTTATAGGCCTCGGATAGACCAGCAACCATCTGAAGGACGAGATGACTATTAGTAACAGGAGCACTCACGTTGCGAAGTTGATCCGTCATGTCCTTGAGGTGTTAACAATAAGAAGAAACGTTAGGAAAATTCGCCATAGCAGCTTGAGGAAATTCCTGCTCAATGATAACAATGCGGGAATGACTGTTATCTTGGAAAAGGTCCATGGAGATAGGCATAAATCCATTGGAGAACTTTTGCATCAAGTGTGACCCATAATTTTGGATCTTCTGCTTTGGTGGGCACATACTATGTAGTCGTCGTATCACCCTTCGTAGGAGTAGGTGGAGGGATGATGTGGTGAAGAACCTGATGTGTCATAGCATGAATCTTGAATAACTCCGCCCACGTCCCATAATGGACGTTTTCTAGGTCAAGAACAATAGAAAGGACACTCTTAATGTTAGAAACTGTGAGGGCGGAATGAAAAGTGTTCTTATCAGTCATGGTGAATAGAACGAACTTTGGACAAGATTTGTAAGGGGAAGGTCTCGGAATTTACAGAAATTCGAGAGGGGGGGATTTTTGCACGGTATCTTGTCAAGAATTTTGAGAAAGAAGTGAGAAGCGGAAGCAAGGAAAAGAACCTAGACTCTTGATACCACGAAAGAATTAATCCCTTGATTATTCTTATTGATGAAAAACATATATATACAAGTTACATTAGGATAAACCTATTCCTACTTTAAATTTAAATAATCCTTATTCTATATGAAGAATAACTATACACTTATGGTAATATTACAATCTTAATTAAGGTACAAGACTAATATGGAAAATATACCAAATATACAAACTACACTAGGACTTCACGGATGGGCCTTGGCCCATATTTAACACCCAAAAATCGAGGCGAAGTGGGTCAGTCGGTCTGCCCACTGGACTGGAGGCACCGCGGCGCTAAATGGGTGGCACATCGATGCTATGGCGCCGCGACCCCTAGTCCAATTTTGCCTTGTTTCCATTTTAATTAAATCCGAAATCAAATCTCGACTTAATTAAATAATCATTATTCATTCAAATGTCTCGATCATAAATGAGCATACCCTCTTTATTCAATCCATTCAGAACCAATCATATAGGATTTGCAATCATTCGAGTACAAATACAAGCTCTTCTGAACTTAATTCTTTCATCTAGGTGTGTTTCAGTCACCTACTTCGACTGCCATTACAAATCCACAAAGAACTATGCACTAATCAAAATTGGTACTCTGAAGTCCCAAATCACAGATCTAATTCAAAGAAAAGAACATGAATAAATTTTGTTTTTCTATAATTTCCTCTTTCAGTCTAAAGCACAACAGAGTCTGTATTTTCATCTGGATAGCAAATAGTTCAACTACAGCATAACAGTTGCTCTTCTGGACTTAAAATGAAGTGGCAACAAAGAAATCTGTGTACACAAAAAAAAATAGGACGATGGAAACACATAACAAAATGCTAGCTTCTTCTAACGAGTTCAAACAATCACTATTCGGGACATAATTTAACGGAATCCTCACAAAACACATACAACAATTAAGTTTTACAAACTGATGGGAAAACATAAATAAGAAAAAATGAGATTATAAAGGAGTTTGTATTTCATCTGGATAACAAGCAGTTCAACTACAACAAAATAGTTGCTCTTCTTGACTTAAAAAGAAGTTGCAACAAAGCAACTTTTGAACACAGAAAGTTACAGGACGATGGAAACACACAAGGAAATACTAGATCCTTCGGTTGAATTCAAACAATCACTATTTCGAATGCAATCCTTACAGAGGACATAATACAATTTAATGACATGATCTGTTTGGAGCAACTCTGATATAAAAAGTTCATTATTTTATCAGAAAAGAGAAACTGAACAGATATGTGAAAGTTGTTGGAAATTTACTAAAGTGGAATTAAGTTTATCCCGTTATTTATGACTCGGACAATTAGAGCCCCGCACGTCGGAAATGTCGTTTCCACACACGTGCATTCGTAGTTCCAAGTATCGTAAATTTCATTAGTGAAAGAGATATTGGTGCATAATTAAAATGTTTGAGACATGAAATGATGGACGATTATTGGCCAAATGACAAGTATTCCACGTTGGTAAATGAAGGAAGAAGTGTGTGACGTGTAAGATGAAATGAGTTGGAAAGGGTCGCGGAGCCGTGAAGGGATGCAATGCCAACCCGTCGGAGCTGTGACGCTGCACCATATGTCGGTTACTGGAGCCGCGGCGCTTCAGATGCAGAAAGGTCGACGGGAAACTAAAAGTTTCTGACTCTTGGGCTGGTTTTGGAGCATTGAATCTCCATTACTTGACACATGAATTCAACCATTATTTGGCTGAATGTAACCTCTTAATAAGTGTCATTACATGACTATTGAAGGCCATTAGTTGGATACTTAAGAGGTCATCTTCCTTACACTATAAATTGAGGACTTGACTCAATTGGAAAACCACCACAATCAGATTTTTTGAACTTCTTCTTCTCTAAGCATTCTTTCAAACACTCAAGGTTCTTCTTCTAGTAAACACTTGAGTTTTCTTTGCTAATTTGTTAGTTGTTGTTTTATCTTGTGAGACAGTTGCCCATTAACGTAAAAGGATTTATACTGGAAAATATTGTCTTAAGGACAGAGTGAACATCACTCGACTCAGCAAAACCTTACATTTGTTCTTGTTTCCAGTTGTAAATCATTGTAATAGTTAGTTACTTCCCGTTCCTAGCTGTCGTGTACTCACAATCTTAAGACAATATTTGTTGTAAGTGCTAAGAATGATGACTCGAGGAGAACAATTTACTGCTGAATCTTCTGCTGCTGCTCAAGGCACACCCAATGTCTTCCCTACTGTTGCTCAAGGCACACCCAGCGCCTTCCCCACTGCTGCACAAGGCTCACACAATGCCTTTCCTGCTGCTCAAGGGAACAATATAGTTCCTCCACCCGCTGGATTCCACCATGAACGCCCAGAAAAGTTCATGGGCTCCAACTTCAAGAGATGGCAGCAGAAGATGCTATTTTATCTGACTGTTATGGGAATAACAGAATATCCTCCACAAGATGGAGATGAAATGGACCCTCAGCCAAGTGAAACGGTTGGAGGGGGCCAAGGTATCCATGTCATTAATGGCATGAAGATGGTTCTTGATGCATGGAGTCATAGTGATTTCAGGTGTAACCATATATTCTAAACTGTTTATCTAACCCTCTCTACACGGTGTATTGCACCGTAGGCACCGCAAGATTTATGGTACAAAATGCAGAAAAAGTACAACACACAAGATGCTGGTACAAAGAAATTCATCGTTGGGAAATTCCTAAAATTTCAAATGATGGTTAGCAAAACTGTGATATCCCAAGTCCAAGAATTTTAAATGATTCTACATCACCTGGATTTGGAAGGAATGAAACCAAATGAGCAATTTTTGGTTGCATCACTAATTGAGAAGTTACCTCCATCGTGGAATGAGTTCATGAGTTACTTAAAGCTCAAGACAAAGGAAATGACATTTGAGGAACTTATTATCAAACTCCATATTCTGGAGGGTAATAAGAAGGTCTTGCCTAAGGGAAAGAAACCCGCTGAGGCAAAGGCAAATCTGGCTGAGGTCAAAGAGAACACAAGCAAGAAGCGCAAGTTCCATAAAGATGGCAAGGCCCCAACAACGGAGAAATTCAAGGGAAACTGCCACCACTGCGGGAAACCTGGTCACATGATCAAGGACTACCGCAAGCTCAAGACTGAGCAAAAATAGAAGGCCAAAGGCAAGGCACATGCTAACATCGTCGAAGACACGCTTCTTGACGATATGATTGAGGATTTCTCGGCGGTGGTGCTTGAAGCAACTTCGTTGAGAATCTCATGCAGTGGTGGATGGACACGGGTGTTATCTGTCACATCTGTTCTAATAGAGAAGTTTGTCACGCCCCGAACCCCGGGCCCGCGACTGGTGCCCTACCTGGGCATCCTTCTATTCATACAACATAATAAACCGCGGAAGATAAATAACACTCATTTTTTTCTCTTTAAACACAGGAAAAGCCGATAAGGCTGCCATAATAAAAATCACCTGAAAGGGTCTACACTGTTCAACAATGTAAATACAACTCTAGCCAGTCCAACCCACATATGAATACAGGATTGTTTCAACAAACTGTTTCACATCTTCCAAGTATTTATTAAGGCTTTACCAATCTTGGTAATCTATAATCATTCTAGGCAACACACATATGACCCTCATACATATATCCATATAGATGTACATCATTATACCAACTATACATCAATTTTTACCAACATGGATACGCAATCCATAATATCCTTTCTGGGTCACTGTTGCCTTTCTCATAGTTGCAATCAAAATAATACGTTAGGGAGAGACTACCCTAACAACACAGCTCTATCGCACGACCTCAGAGTGAGAAGAAGGGAAACCAATCCTAAATGTACTATAGCCTCATGTTTATAGATGCGGTGCACAACACACCGATAAACAAGACTCTACTATACACGGTCTGTAGACATTCCGAGGACTAACTGCTCTGATACCACTCTGTCACGCCCCGAATCTCGGGCCCGCTATTCATACAACATAATAAACCGCGGAAGATAAATAACACTCATTTTTTTTCTTTAAACACAGGCAAAGCCGATAAGGCTGCCATAATAAAAATCACCCGAAAGGGTCTACACTGTTCAACAATGTAAATACAACTCTAGCCAGTCCATCCCACATACGAATCTGGACCTGCAGAATTTGGGCGATGGCGTGCGGACAAGGCCCCGCCGTACCCCTGAATATACCTAGCCGTAATGAAAAGCTCCGGAACATTGGATCCATATCAAAATGTTGAACCAGGATCCTAAGCTCGCGGATCCACAACTGAGTACCTAGACCTACAGACATTTAACGCACGGGCGAAGGAGTCAAGACAACATGTACCAAGTATGGAGCGAAATCTGATCTGATAAACAAGATCATAACTGTACAAAAGAATGACAGGGGCAAGTATGAAAATCAAATACCAGATTCTACTGTGTCATATAACAATCAGAGCCAATTGTACCTTGTATCACTGTACTACTATAACACCGTACCACTTTCACATATGAAAGCCATGTCAAAATCAGGGACACCTGCCCTCAGCATATAATATCACAGAAGCATTCTCGTGGAATACAACATCACTGTCAGCATGTGACAAGTATAATATACCACCATCATCATATAAGCATGTCCGTGGAATTCTAACATCACCGGCGTGTAAAAGTACAATCGAAATATCGATTACCGTGCCTTTTAAAAAGTAGAGTAAACTTTACCACTTTAAACTAGGAAGCTTATGATCAATCTAGGGTCACCCGCCCGTAGTATCATTATGCAATCCTACTTCCGGGACTATTTCACCCGCATAGGTCTTGTGGACCCGCATGAGGTAATTTTCTCGCATAGGACTATTTCACCCGCATAGGTCTTGTGGACCCGCATGAGGTAATTTCCTCGCATATGACTATTTCACCCGCATGAGACTATTTCACCCGCATGAGCCCTACAGACTCGCATGAGGTAGTTTCCTCGCATCGTGAGGAGCAAATCCACGGAATATGTATAATGTCTTGGGGGTTTACCCCGCAATCATACTCAGGGGATGTATAATGTCTTGGGGGTTTACCCCGCAATTATACTCATAACACTAGCATCAATGGCTATCATGAACAACTTATGCAAGTTAAGTAATCTTTAACTCTCATTAGACAAAATGAAGGCACCATCTTTTTGAACAAACAAGACAATACCATGTCTTCCTTTATGAAATAACCAAGACAATACCATGCCTTCCTTTTAAAACAAACAAAACAATACTATGTCATCCTTTCTAAAATAACCAAGACAATATCATGCCTTCCTTTTAAAACAAACAAGACACTAACAAGTCTTTCATTTTTTAACACCAAGGCACTATCACACTTGCATCACTAAGGATTAAAGTCCATCAGAACAATGTACATGAGTCGTAAATTCACTTATAAACTAAATTTCCATTTTTAGAAAAGCCCAAGTACTACATGTATCACTAGGAAGTAGAATCTAATACATGTATCATTTTGTAATCATCATCAAGACACTTATCATACTAAGTATCTTTCTAAGACATGGTTTGACAAATCAGGGCAATAGACATCACGTATTACTTTAAAACATCTTTGAAAATCAAAGTGCCACATATCATGTACTATATTAAGGACTTAACCATGGACATTCTCCCATGATTTTCTTACAACATTTTAAACCATCTCTTGACTTTCCACAAACCTTGTTATAACAAACTTCCCATAAAGCCGTTATAACACTTTCATTTTAGAAAACTAAAGCACTACCATATCATGTACGGGATTTGAACCCAAAGTACTATGTACGTCTATTCTTTATAAAAAAATTGTTTCATGCGATGTTTAGGGAGTTGAACCCAAAAGCACTTGCACTATTAAAATCAAGTTACTTATGCCTTTAAATCAAGCCACTTCTTCTTTCAAAACTCAAGGAACTTACTTTTTAAATCAAGTAACTCCCTTTTTCAAAATCAAGTAACTAATACATTTTAAATCAAGTTAAATTAAGTAACATATACTTTTCAAATCAAGCTACTTATTCTCTTTGAATCAAGTAACATATACTTTTCAAATCAAGTAATCTATACTTTTCAAATCAAGTAATCTATACTTTTCAAATCAAGTTACTACACCTTTAGAAATTCCATTCAAGGTTTTGAATTTAAGCGACTTCTCTTTAAATCAATCAAGTAACTTATACCTTTAAATCAAGTTACTTCTCTTCTTTAAAATCAAGTCACTTCTTCTTTCAACATTTAAGGAAATTATTCCTTTAAATCAAGTAACTCATTCTTTTCCAATGACTTTACTCCTATCTTTTTAAAGTCAAGTAAGCTTGTACTTTTCAATTCAAGTATTATAACTTTCAAAATAAACCAAGTCTCTTATCTTTAAAATTCAAGTATCATATACTTCAAAATCAATTCACTTATACTTCATATAATCAAATCACACAAACTTTCAAATCAAGTCCCATAACTTGAAAATAAAGTCTCATAATCATTTAAATAAAACAAGTCTCATAACCTTGGAAATCAAGTCTCATAACTTTAAATCAAAGTCTCATAATCTTGAAAATCAATACGCATTTGAACCGTGAATATGTTATACTTGTTTCTAATACTTCCTAACGACTCTTACCAACATCCCCCATAAGACATGGTAAGAACTTAGGAATATTTTAGACATGTCTTTAGCATAAAATCAATAACATGAATACTTCCTAATGAAAAGGTAAGTACTTCAAGAAAACAAGTCACGTATACTCCAAATAACAAGACAAGTATACTTCAAGAATAAGTCATGTATACTCCAAAACATGGCAAATATACTTCAAGGATAGTCTATCGATAGAAGGAAGAAGTTCACATACCTCGTTGGCGACTAACCCAAACGACAAGTAGCAATACGCTCCAATGTACTTTAACCTCATTGACTATTCCACCTTCCAAGTAGAATATGCTACACGTAGTACTTCAACCTATAATAACGATAGCACTTCTATCAATTTCAAGCTTACTATAGTAAGACTTATACCAAATAATTGCCCTCTAATTCTACGGAAATTTGGGCAGCACTTCCTTTGTTTCTACATACTTTTCCACCTTTTCCAAGACCCGTATTCATCAACCAACAAGCCACATTTAAGGCACAACCAACAGTTAACCAAAGGAGATTACACGCCTAACTTGACGTGTAAAATTCTGCCCCACAATCTATACAAAACAGTCCACAATCCTCGACACAAAACAGTCCACAATTCTACAATATTAAGGGTACAATGTGAAGCCTTTTACACCCTTTTAATACCCCTATTCTTTAGGACTTTCATTAGTCATTTTACCACATTAATCATACATGTTAGGGGCTGATTTTCCAGCATTACAACACGCCTAAAACAGTCCATAAAAACTGCACGACAATATTCAACAGTTTTATAGATTCTACGGCCAACAACTAAAATCCGATAACTCTTTCCTTAATCTTTTTTATCCCAATTCGAGTTCCAAAACTTCTACATAAGTTATAACAACTTATTTACAAAAATATTAATCCATTATAACATGCAATAGGTGAAGATAACAACGACAATAACCAACGAATTCCATTTACACCAAATCTGTCCCAAATAGGTTTTAGCCCCAAAAATGGCTCAAACGCTTTTTATTCTTCATTATTTTTAACACAAGTTCATCCATACATTATAACAATAAGTAATATCCAATTACTTTAAAGAATAAGGACTTTTACCTCATTTTTTGCCCAAAAACGCCCCAAAACAGTCCGATCTTTATCGTCCATGAGCTGTTTCGCTCCACTTCTTCAAGTTCCAATCACATATATGTATCCCCTACAACCTTAGGATCAACTTCTCTTCACGTTTAGATTCCAAAAAGTCGACGGAAAACCCATAGGGTTTCATTCTATTTTCTGCCCAACCTAGATTTAGGGGTTAAATGTGCTTAATCTTGGAAAGAAAATACTTTGATCTTGTTCTTGTTGGCTATGGTGATTTCGAAATATCTAGGTTAAGGAGAGATGAGGGTTTGTATGGATGAAGGTCTTATGTTCCAAGTCTTCAAGACTTATATATATATATATACTAAGGTGGAGTCTTTGCAAGACAAATGGAGAGGGCACTTGCTCTCCTACTATTGGTCAAGAATTCTCTTCACAAAAATAATATCCCACCCTTAGCCAACTTTTCTCAACAATTTCGATGGCCCTATACCAAACAACACCAAAACTTAATAATTTAACACTTAGTCCATACTTCTATTGGAAAGAATTCAATTACTAGAATTAATTCTTGTCATCACATTAATCTCGAAAATTTTCCGTATAAGAAAATGTAAAAATCCTTTCCTTTCGACATTCCAATCTTAATTCTATAATCATGTTCTCACTTAGTAGCTATGGAAATACGGGGTGTTACAAAGCCTTTGCCACATATACACCAATTATAGATAAGAAGCTGTTCATGGGTAACAATGCTTCCTCTGATGTACTGGGGTAGGAAAGGTGGTCCTGAAGATGACTTCCTGAAAGGAGCTTACTCTGAAGGAGGTGATGCATGTCCCTGATATTAGAAGAAATTTAATTTTAGGTCCTTTATTAGTTAATGCTGATTTTAGGCTAGTGTTTGAGTCCAATAAATTTGTAATCACCGAGAATGGAACTTTTGTGGGAAGGGGCTTCGTCTGTGAAGGCCTCTTCAAGGTTAACGTCGTGTCTGTAATGTCTTCTATCAATAAAATTGAAGTTTCCTCTTATTTTCTTGAGTCTTCTAATTTATGGTATCATAGATTAGGACATGTAAACTATCAATCTATCCAAAGGTTGGTAAAGTTGGAGTTGTTGCCGTCTATCGACGTAAACTCTCAACGTAAGTGTGAGGTGTGCGTAGAGGCAGAACTCACAAATCCTCCCTTTAGATCCGTCGAAAGGGAAACCGTTTCTTTTGTCACGACCCGACCTCGGGCCCGTGACTGGTGTCTTACCCCGGGCACCCTAGTGATACAACATCAGAGAAAAACCAGCGGAAGTAAACTCATAAACATGAAGTAATATAACTTAAGAAACATGCTAACCCAAAATGGTTACCTTTCGGTAACTATACATAATAAAAACTGAATAGTTACATCCTTTATGAAACCCAATTACAACAGGACTACAGACCTCTAAGAGTTTGTAACAACTATGATGGGACAGGGCCCCGTCATACCCTGAATGTACATGAATCTACAATGACAGGGAATCATACCAAAAGATAAGCCTCCGGAGAAACGGGGATTCCCAAAAGCAGAACGGAGATCCTAAGAGCGAGGATCAACAACCGATGTACCTCGACCTGCGGCATGAACGCAGCCCCCCGAAGGAGGTCAGTACAACAGGTACCAAGTATGTGAAACAGAAAATACTGTAATGAAATCATAACATTTCCAAATCAATCCACGATATGTATGAAAAATCAATTAACCGCATTGCCACGCGCGTAGACAAGAGTAAACAAGTTGTAACGCAACCGGTCTTTTCTAGGCCGCTAATGATCAAACAGGGCCACTCACCCATAGTATCATTATACGAGCCTAATCGGACTTCCGCGGCCGCATAGGTCCCGTGGACCCGCATGAGGTACTCACCGCATCGGTAGCTAACCCGGTATTTTCTCGACTCCGCGATCCGCGTAGCACTGGACGCGTAGGTATTCCTTGCATCGGCGTAACACACGGGTGATTCTGGACTCAGTAGTCGCGTAGGCCACTGGGCCGCGTGAGGTACTCGCCGCGACGGGGTAGCTAACCCGCGGTAACTTAACAAGTCAGAGGGGGAAGTGAGATAACACAAGCACAACCAGCTCATCGTAAACAACATAAGCACAATAAGAGAAACCCCCTTACCACAACAAATCTCAAGACACTAACACCCGTAGTATCACAACATATGTACTTATCAAGCCACTTACCACACATTCAGAAATCATTACAAGGCTACTATAAAGCGAGTAAGTAAACCATTCTTTTTATCTTTCTTAAGTTGTCATGGCTAACTTCCCATAAAGCTAGTGTAACACTTAAACTTTGTAATTACTCAAAACATCCACACTTGTTTGGAAAACCAAAAGAAATTTATTCTTTTAAACCCAAGCATTAATTTCCTTTTTAAAGTAATGATTCATAATTCTTTTTGAAGTATTTCAAGATTCTTAACATTTTGGACTCAAGTCAAAAGACCTCAAGGTGCAACCAAATTTAGTGAAACACGTACGTCTACCGTACTATATATTTTACAAATATCATGCTCAAGAGGATAGGAGGAATCACATACCTCCTCGGCTAAGTCCACTTGCCAAGTCGAATATGCCGCGCGTAGAGTATCAACCTATAATAACCAAATACTTCTATTAACGTCTAAACTTCTTCGTCAAATATTCTAGCATAAAGTTCCTTATTCTACGGAAAATTGGGCAGCACTTTCTTTGTTTCTACGTACTTTTCCACCTTTTCAAGGCTCGAATTCAATATCCAAACGCCACTTAAGGCCCAATAATCCAATCAATTCAAAGGGCATTACACGCCTAAACTTGGACGTGTAAAATTCTGCCCCACAATGTATAACAACTAATTTAATAACTCTAAGGTAGTATCTTGGCTATAACATGTTCACATGCTATCCTTATTCAATTCATTCAAATCCAAATCATATTTCTTACATGCAATATATCTAAAAGCAATATTGTCCACTACAAATCTTTTCTTCCTCACATGCAACACAATTTACTCAAGAATAAAGAAGAGATTGTTACCTTAGAGCTTACCCAAATCAATCCAACAACTTTCACTTGTCTTCTTTCCACAATCACCTCCACAAAACTCCTACAAGTTTGCCAACAAATTTCCTTCTTGTAACCCTTTTCAGAATTTCTCTAGGCTTAGGTTTCTTCTTGAATTTCTAGAGAGAAGGGAGAGGAAATTTAGAGAGAAGAAAGAGCTTTTTAGAGAGAAGAAGGAGCTTTGAAGAATGACCAAGTCTTCAAGACTTGGTCAATAAATAGGATATGCCAAAATCAGATGGGGACACTTCACCTCCCATGGCCTTTTAAAAGAAAATATCGACTTTTCCTCGGTTTCATAAAAACTCGGCGTCGTGCGCCGCTGAAACTCTGCGAACTTCCGGAACTTCCGCGCGCCCCGCCCTCGGCGTCGCTGCAACTTCAGCGAACCCTCAGAATATCCGGCGCCGCGGCCCTGCATCTGGCGTCGCGGCGCTGTGGCCCCTGACCGGAAATGTTTTCTGCTCGACCGCGTACTGAACTTGTAATTCCCATAACTTCTTACTCCGATATCCTATCGACGAACGGTTGGTTGCGTTGAAACTAGACTCAACGAACTACGTACTAGGCCTTTGAAACACCTAGGAACTCTCAATGTAACGGGACATAAACCGCCTCAAAAATTGACTAACAACCCGTCCGAAACATTCCGTCAACCCATCATCCTAAAATTTAAGTCTCAATTTCTTTCGTATGTTCTCTAAAGCATGACCTGAACTACGGGGTGTAACATTCTCCCCCCTTAGAAACATTCGTCCCGAATGTTCCTTCTAGGCTTACTCAAATCACAATATCGACATAGACCTTCTTAACTATTCTTCTCGCAATTAAAGACGCTCCACATGGCCACAACAATACTTGAGCATAATTGCTAAATTTAAAAGCTAACAATCAGAAAAGTGGGTTACCTGGAGGTGTAGGGAACAAGTGAGGATACTTCTTCATCATGTCCTCTTCTGCTTCCCACATCATTTCTTCCCTGTTCTCGTTCCGCCATAAGACCTTGACGGAAGCCACATCCTTCGTCCGTAGTCGCCTAACCTAACGATCGAGTATCGCTATGGGACTTTCCTCGTATGATAGCCCCCCTGTCACCTGGACATCACCAATCGGGTGCACTCTAGATGGATCTCCAATACACTTCCGCAACATAGACACATGAAAGACTCGATGTACTGCCTCCAGATCGGACGGCAGATCCAACTCATAGGCAACCTTGCCTACCCTACGGACAATCTGATAAGGCCCAATGTACCTTGGGCTAAGTTTCTCTTTCTTTCCAAACCTCATTACTCCCTTCATGGGCGATACTTTCAGGAAGACCCAATCATCCACCTCAAACTCCAAGTATCGACGTCGATGATCTGTATATGACTTCTGTCGACTCTGAGCTGACAATAACCGCTCCTGGATAAGCTTCACCTTATCCACTGCCTGCTGAATGAAGTCTGGCCCGACTAACTGAACTTCTCCCACCTCAAACCAGCCTATCGGTGACCTGCACTTCCTCCCGTATAAAGCCTCATAAGACGTCATCTGGATACTAGAATGGTAGTTGTTGTTATATGCAAACTCCACAAGAGGTAAATGATCCTCCCAGCTACCCCTGAAATCAATAACACAGGCCCGCAACATATCCTCGAGTGTCTAGATCGTACGTTCGGCCTGTCCGTCGGTCTGAGGGTGAAACGCAGTACTGAGACTCACCTGTGTCCCTAATCCCTTCTGGAAAGTCCTCCAGAAGTTAGCCGAGAACTGGGCTCCTCTGTCTGAAATAATCGATATAGGAACTCCGTGCAGTCTCACAATCTCTCAGATATACAATCTAGCATAATCCTCGGCCGAAAAGGTCGTCCTGACGGGAAGAAAGTGGGCTGATTTCGTCAGCCTGTCAACAATAACCCAGATGGAATCATGTTTCCTTTGAGTGTGAGGCAACCCTGTAATAAAGTCCATATTGATCTCCTCCCACTTCCATGTCGGCATCTCTATCATCTGCAACAACCCACCAGTCTTTTGGTGCTCCACCTTGACCTGCTGACAATTCGGACACTGCGCCACAAACTCCGCAACGTCCCTCTTCAGGCCATCCCACCAATATATACACCTGAGGTCATGGTACATCTTGGTCGACCCCGGATGAATAGAGTAACGAGCACTATGTGCCTCCCCCAGAATTTGCTGACGAAGTCCTGTCACATCGGGAACACACAACCGACCCTCAAATCTTAGCACCACATCAGGTGCTACCTCAAATAGACTCTTATCCTCGCGAAGGCTGCGTGCCGATCTCGTACCATAATCGGATCCTCATCGTCGCCTCTTCACCTCGCCGACGATGGAAGACTCGGCAACCTCTCGAACCGAACTCCATTACTATCGTAATCAACCAAACGAACCCCAAGGCTCGCATGATGCAACTCGCAACCGTGTCCTCTTCTGCGCGCACACCTGATAGACTACCCATCGATCTGCGACTAAGGGCGTCTGCAACTACATTGGCCTTCCCAAGGTGGTATAAAATATCAACATCATAGTCCTTAAGTAGCTCCAACCACCGTCTCTGCCGCAAGTTCAGCTCCCTCTGGCTGAAGATATACTGGAGACTCTTGTGGTCGGTGTAAATATCCACATGAACTCCATATAAATAATGTCTCCAGATCTTCAAGGCATGAATCACTGCTGCCAACTCTAAATCATGTGTGGGGTAATTCTTCTCATGCTTCCTAAGCTGTCGAGATGCATAAGCTATAACTTTACCTTGCTGCATCAGCACACACCCGAGCCCGACACTCGACGCATCACAATAAACCACATATCCGTCTAAACCCTATGGAAGAGTAAGAACTGGGGCGGTCGTCAATTTCTCCTTCAGTAACTGGAAACTCTCCTCGTAAGCATCCGTCCACCGGAACATAGCTGCTTTCTGAGTCAGCCTAGTCAAATGTGCTGAAATGGAAGCAAACTTCTCCACAAATCTCCGATAATAACCCGCAATGCCCAAAACGTTGCGCACCTCCGTTGGTGTAGTGGTTCTAGGCCAAGTCTTGACTGCCTCAATCTTTGCTATATCAACCTGAATACCATCAGCCCCGATAACATGCCCTAAGAAAGCTACTGAAGCCAACCAAAACTCGCATTTCGAGAACTTGGCATACAACTGCCGGTCCCGGAGGACTCCCAATACCGCCGCCGAGTGGTGCGTGTTCTGCTCGTGCGCGAATAAACCAAGATATCATCAATGAATACTATAACGAACATATCCAGGAATGGCTTGAACACCCGGTTCATCAAATCCATGAATACTGTTGGGGCGTTGGTCAACCCGAAAGACATCACACTGAACTCATAGTGCCCATACCGGGTCCTGAATGTAATCTTTGGGATATCTGCCTCTCTAACTCGCACCTGATGATAACCAGACCGCAGGTCTATCTTGGAGAAACACCTCGCACCCTGCAACTGGTCAAACAAATCATCAATCCTGTGGAGGAGGTATCTGTCCTTGATGGTTACCTTATTCAGCTTCCTGTAATCAACACACATACGCAGCGTCACATCCTTCTTCTTTACAAATAAAACTGGCGCTCCCCAGGGAGAAACACTAGGTCTGATAAAGCCTTTTTCCAGCAAATCTTTCAGCTGGTCCTTTGTTACACCCCGTAGTTCCATGGTATGTATATGAGGACGTACGTACGAGAATACGACATTAAAATTGGAAAGGAAGAAAGATGTGATTTTTCGACAGAAAAATTTCCGGATTTTGTGAAGAAAAAGGTTCGTTAATGGGAATTGGATTCCCAGATTTGGTATTCGTACTTTTTAGAATATTTGAGAATTATGGAATTTTATTTCCGAAATTGGTCACGTGGGGCCCACGGGAGAATTTACGGTTTTGTGGGGCCCACTTTATTTTCGGATTTTTGGCATTACGGATATTTTCGGAAGATGAGATATTTTGGACGAGTATGGGGGCAACATGTGTCACCCCCATGTGGCCATGTTGGCCGAATGGTTGGTGGACAAGTGTTTGGACGTTTTGGTGGACAAGTGTTTTTTTGTGGTGGACACATGTCTCATTGTTGTGGTGGACACTTGGTTGGAAGACTCCACTCCCACATGGACCAAATCCTCACCATACACTTGCTTTGATCCTAGCCATTGATTTCTCTATAAATACCCCCCTTGTTGCAAGACTGTCTTCATCCCTCACTTGAAATATTTTTCCAAGGCAAAATTTCCCCTCCTCCCTTTGTGGTTCTCGCCCAACACCCCTTCTTGTGAAAGAATTTCTTCAAGTATTGTTATAATCCCATATACCTTAGCCGAAAATCCCTTGTAGTATTCCAAAGTTATATTTATACTAAGAGCCCGAAAATACTACTTTATTCCTTAGTCGCAAAATAAAACCCTAGAAAAATCTTCATAAGCTTAGATGAAGTGTTAAGAGAAGTTGTTTAGAAACTTCTAAGGGTTGCTTGGAGCGGGTTGGAGCGTAAGGAATTGAAGTTAAACGTTGCTCAGGATCGACTTATAAAACTTGGATAATTTTGGGCTTATCGAGGTAATGATCTTTATCCCCCTATTGTAATTGGAAATTACATGTTGTAGTAATGTATAATTGAGTATACTATATATAGAATGAATATTGATAATAATTGAACTGTATTTACATTGGACTGTATTCTGATGACTTGTAGTATTATTGTGGGCGGTGTTGTACACGTCCGGTTAGACGTGTAACCCCCTTGGAGTTGTTGGCTTGGTAGCGGGCCTTGATAGAGGAGGAGATTTATGTGGTTACGGGGGAGGAGGTGCTGCCGAATTTTCCCGAATAATGACCTTGTGCTTTGAATTGTTCTACGAAGAGATCTAGAGGTTGATAGACGTTTTGTGGCTTTTATAGGTTGAAGTACTACGAGTAGCGTATTCTACTTGAAGGGTGGAAAAGGCTAGCATGGTTATAGTAGTTTGGAGCATTTTTCTAATTGTCGATAATCGTCGCGAGGTATGTGAACCTCTTCCTATCTTTTCTAGCATGATTGTTGTGAACTATGTAGTACGGTAGACGTACGTGTGCTAAACGAATTTGGTTGGTTTAAAACATAAAGTGTTATAACGACTTTATGGGAAGTTTGTTATAACAACTTTATGTAGGTAAAGAAATGGTCTGTGGTTTTTAAAAGATAAGAGACTTGACTTATAAATGACTTGATGTGAAATATTAAGGACTTGGTTTGTGTTAAAAAGTTGTGAAACCGCATTTATGAGAAATGAGTAATTGGGTTTTAAAAAGGAATAAGTTATATTGATTTCGGAAATGAGAATAAATATCGAACAAACCACTGCAGCGTTAATAAAGGAAAATGTATTGACAAATAATTAATTATATTAAAACCAGTAGAAACCTCCATCTGCATAGAAGCTAAGATAAGACAAAATTGTATTACATTTCCTAGATCATGGTTGTTTTAATAAGATCATTAATAACAAGTATTGATTTTTCTTAAATTCCAAAGTAAGGAACTTGTTTTCTAAAAGAAAAGAGACTTGAGGAAATTAAAGTGTTTTGGTTTTAAAGAAAGACATGGTTTTGTCTTAAAATGGTTTAAAAGGAAGTCATGGTTTTGTCTTAAGTTGGTTTATTCGAAAAGAAGATATGGAAATTGTTTTGGTTTACTTAAAAAGATAGTTACTCTATTTTGATACTATGGGTATCGTGTGACTTTTTGTGAAAGAGATGGATCTTTTAAAGAGTTAAAATACGTAGTACCTTGGGGTTAAAATCCGAATTTGTTGTAATAAAATGAAAGTCTATGAGTATGTTGAACTTGCCTATGCTTGTGGTGATAGCCTTTGTTGTGCAAGTGTTGTATTTACGTACTCTGCATCTCCCGTTGGAGGCGCTATATCCGGTTGATTGATGGACATACCGACACGATGGGTGGCCGGGTATCTTCCACTATATCGATCCTTTTGGACATACCGACACGATGGGTGGCCAGAGTATGCTTCCATTTTGATTGTTATCTTGTTATTTCCTTTTGGACATACTGACACGATGGGTGGCGCACGGGTATGCTTTCATTAGGAGTGTTATCTTGTTATTTGCTTTGGACATACTGACACGATGGGTGGCCCACGAGTATGCTTCCATTAGGAGTGTTATCTTGTTATTTGCTTTGGACATACTGACACGATGGGTGACCGAGTATCTTCCATTATGATTGTTATCTTGTTATTTCCTTTGGACATACCGACACAATGGGTGGCCCGAGTATGCTTCCATTAGGATGGTTCCATGGCCATGCTTATACCGAGTAAGATCTTGGGGCACGCGGCCGTTGTGCGGGTTAAATTCGGGTTATATTTGAGTGATGACTTCTGGCGTGAGTCACGACTTGACATGGCTAACTACATGTGTGTATCGTAGTTTGGTTATCATATATGTCTCCTGTTTTATATAGACTATTATGATTTCATTCTTGTATTTTGATTTCACATACTTGGTACTGTTATCGACCTCCTTGAAGTGCGTTCATGCCGCGGTAGGTACACCATTGTTGATCCTCGCTCATAGGATCACAGTTCAGCGTTTTGGGAAGCTCCGTTTCTCCGGAGGCTTATCTTTTGGTATGATTCCCTGAGATTGTAGGTACTTGTACATTCAGGGGTATGGCGGGGCCCTGTCCCGTCATAGTTGTTATAAAAATTCTTAGAGGTCTGTAGTACTGTTGTGGGCAGGGTTTGTAAAGGATGTAACTGTTCAAGTTTTTATTTTTATGTCTGAAGGTAATGCAGTTTTGGTTGCTTTGTTTTCTTATTTCACTGTTTATCTTTTATGAGTTTTTATTTCCGCTGATTTTCTCTGATGTTGTATCACTAGGGTGCCCGGGGTAAGGCACCAGTCGCAGGCCCGAGGTCGGGTCGTGACATCCTTCAACTCCCTCAACTCAGCAGGTGCCATCCTGTATGGTGGAATATATATCGGCCGAGTGTCTGGCGACATATCAATACAAAACTCAATCTCCCTCTCAGGAGGGATACCCGGGAGATCATCTGGGAATACGTCTGGAAACTCTCTGACAACCGGAACTGACTGAAAGTCTGGTATCTTGGCCTCAGTATCGAATACCCGAACCATATGGTAGATATACCCCTTCTGCACCATCTTCCTAGCCTTGAGGTAAGAAATAAACCTACCCCTCGGCGACGCAGTATTCCCCTTCCACTCGATAACCGGCTCCCCAGGAAACTGGAACCGTACCAATCTCTCTCTACAATCCACATTGGCATAGCAGGACGCTAGCCAATCCATGCCCATAATCACATCAAAGTCCGTCATATCCAACTCTATCAAGTCGGCTAGGGTCTGACGACTGTATATAGTCACAGGGCAAGCCTTATATACCCGCTCAGCTACCACCGAATCACCTACTGGCGTAGCCACCTCAAAAGGTTTTATGGACTCGGGCTCTATCCCTATTCTACCAGCAATATGAGGAGATATATAGGACAAGGTAGAACCTGGATCTATCAAAGCATATACATCACAACATGAAACCAATAATGTACCTGTGACGACATCTGGTGACGCCTCCTGGTCCTGACGGTTGGACATAGCATAAATGCGGTTCGAGGACGGCCAGGCTGGGACCCACCCACGACCTCTGCCGCGACTGCTGTCCCTGAGCACCTTGCCCTCCGGGGCGAGTAACCGTAGGTGATGAAGGCAGACGAATGACCACCTGTGGTGAACCACCTGTCTGCGCGCCTGGTGGACAGTCCGCCGAAATATGACCTGCTGGCCTGAAGTGTAGCAAGGCCCCAAGATATTACAACTCGAAATGGGATCTACCACATCGGCCACACCGAGAGGGGGGTGGTCTCGATCGGGTAGCATCCGCTTCCTCGAAACCCTAAGCCACAGGGCCACGACACATTCGAATACTGAACGTCCGGAAGACGGTGGAGGAGCGCTCTGAACCGGCTGAGGTGCAAATTTGGTCTCTTGGTCGTCGCCTCGAAAACTACGGAGGACCACTGCTGTCTGGCCTCTTCTCGGTATCTATCAATCCGTCGGCCCCTCCGTTCCTCACACCCAAGTGCATAAGCCTGTATGCGGGAAATGTCCATGCCCGGCTGAAGAGCTACTCCCGTGCAACTCTCTGCTAAGTAATCATCGAGTCTTGTGACATAGCGGTGCACTCTGTCCTCCATGTCTGCCACTAAAGCGGGTACATACCGAGCCAACGAGTCAAACTCTACGTTGTACTCCCGGACCGTCCGCCCACTCTGTCTCAATGTCAGAAATCTATCGGCCCGAGCTCTCCTCATCTGCGGAGGCAAGAAATGGCTATGAAATGCCTCCGAGAACTCGTCCCAAACGGTTGAGCGCATGCTCCCAGGGCGGTTCCGTGAATCAAACCAGTCAACTGTAGTATCACGCAGCCGATGTGAACCCACTACTACCGACTCTATCTCCGAGGCCTTGATCACTCTCATGATCCGATGTAACTGTCGGATAAACTCCTGAGGATCATCCTCAGGTCTCGACCCATATAACTCTGGTGGGCTGCAACTCAAAAAGTCCCGAAGTCTCAAGCTATCAGATCTGGGGTGAACTACGGGTACAACTGGAACCGCTGCCTCCCGTCTGTCCTCCTGCCTTGCCACGATCCTGGCTAATAACTGGGCCATCTCCTTGTAACCCATCTCCTCCGCTCCAGGCTGGGTAACTGGAGGCTCAGTCTGCGCGATCTCGATGGCCGTGCCGCTGCTCCAAACTCTCTTTGGGCGACGTCGTGGAACTCGCCGTCCGAAACATCTCCTCAGGTAAGGACTGGGCATGTGCCCTCGTAACCCTCTGTGTCCTACTAGCAGCTCCCTCAGTTGTCTTTCCCTTCTGGGCCGCGGTTGCCTTGCGTGGAGGCATAACTGATACATAAAAATATGTCAGAAGAAGTTCAACCTATCACACAGCTCTATTGCACGATCTTAGAGTGAAAGAATGGAAACCAATCCAAAATATCCTGTAGCCTCCTGATTATAGATGTGGTGCACAACACACCGATAATCAAGACTCTACTAGATACGGCATGTAGACCCTTTCCGAGGATTAACTGCTCTGATACCACTTTTGTCACGACCCGACCTCGGGCCCGTGACTTGTGCCTTACCCCGGGCACCTTAGTGATACAACATCAGAGAAAAACCAGCGGAAGTAAACTCATAAACATGAAGCAATATAACTTAAGAAACAGGCTAACCCAAAATGGTTACCTTTCGGTAACTATACATAACAAAAACTGAACAGTTACATCCTTTATGAAACCCAGTTACAACAGGACTACAGACCTCTAAGAGTTTGTAACAATTATGACGGGACAGGGCCCCGTCATACCCTGAATGTACATGAATCTACAATGACAGAGAATCATACCAAAAGATAAGCCTCTGGAGAAACGGGGATTCCCAAAAGCAGAACGGAGATCCTAAGAGCGAGGATCAACAGCCGATGTACCTCGACCTGCGGCATGAACGCAGCCCCCGAAGGAGGTCAGTACAATATGTACCAAGTATGTGAAACAGAAAATACTGTAATGAAATCATAACATTTCCAAATCAATCCACATATATGTATGAAAAATCAATTAACCGCACACAATGCCACATCATAGACAAGAGTAAACAATTGTAACGCAACCGGTCTTTTCTAGGCCGCTAATGATCGAAACAGGGCCACTCACCCATAGTATCATTATACGAGTCTAATCCTGGACTTCCGCAGCCCGCATAGGTCCCGTGGACCCGCATGAGGTACTCCTCGCATCGAGGGTAGCTAACCCGCGGTATTTTCCTGGACTCCGCGATCCGCATGGCCACTGGACGCATGAGGTATTCCTCGCGTCGGCGTAACACACGGAGTGATTCATGGACTCAAGTAGTCGCATAGGCCACTGGGCCCGCGTGGCGTACTCGCCGCATCGGGGTAGCTAACGCGGTAACTTAACAAGTCGGGGAGGGGGTAAGTGAGATAACACAACCTGGCCCGCTCATCGTAAACAACATAAGCACAATAAGAGAAACCCCCTTACCACAACAAATCTCAAGACGCTAACACCCGTAGTATCACAACATATGTACTTATCAAGCCACTTACCACACATTCAGAAATCATTACAAGGCTACTATAAAGCGAGTAAGTAAACCATTCTTTTTATCTTTCTTAAGTTGTCATGGCTAACTTCCCATAAAGCTAGTGTAACACTTAAACTTTGTAATTACTCAAAACATCCACACTTGTTTGGAAAACCAAAAGAAATTTATTCTTTTAAACCCAAGCATTAATTTCCTTTTTAAAGTAATGATTCATAATTCTTTTTGAAGTATTTCAAGATTCTTAACATTTTGGACTCAAGTCAAAAGACCTCAAGGTGCAACCAAATTTAGTGAAACACGTACGTCTACCGTACTATATATTTTACAAATATCATGATCATGAGGATAGGAGGAATCACATACCTCCTCGGCTAAGTCCACTTGCCAAGTCGAATATGCCGCGCGTAGAGTATCAACCTATAATAACCAAATACTTCTAATAACGTCTAAACTTCTTCGTCGAATATTCTAGCATAAAGTTCCTTATTCTATGGAAAATTGGGCAGCACTTCCTTTGTTTTTACGTACTTTTCCACCTTTTCAAGGCTCGAATTCAATATCCAAACGCCACTTAAGGCCCAACAATCCAATCAATTCAAAGGGGATTACACGCCTAAACTTGGACGTGTAAAATTCTGCCCCACAATGTATAACAACTAATTTAATAACTCTAAGGTAGTATCTTGGCTATAACATGTTCACATGTTATCCTTATTCAATTCTTTCAAATCCAAATCATATTTCTTACATGCAATATATCTAAAAGCAATATTGTCCACTACAAGTCTTTTCTTCCTCACATGCAACACAATTTACTCAAGAATAAAGAAGAGATTGTTACCTTAGAGCTTACCCAAATCAATCCAATAACTTTCACTTGTCTTTTTTCCACAATCACCTCCACAAAACTCCTACAAGCTTGCCAACAAGTTTCCTTCTTGCCACCTTTTTCAGAATTTCTCTAGGCTTAGGTTTCTTCTTGAATTTCTAGAGAGAAGGGAGAGGAAATTTAGAGAGAATGAAGAGCTTTTTAGAGAGAATAAGGAGCTTTGAAGAATGATCAAGTCTTCAAGACTTGGTCAATAAATAGGATATGCAAAAATCATATGGGGGGGGGGGGGACACTTGTCACCCTTCTATGGCCTTTTTAAAAGAAAATATCTGACTTTTCCTCAGTTTTCCGCAAAAACTCCGCCTCGGCACCGAAACTTCTGCGAACTTTCGGAACTTCCGGCGCCGCGGCCCTGCCCTCCGGCGCCGCGACGCTGCAACTTCAGCCAACCCTCAGAATATCCGGCGCTGTGGCCCCTGACCGAAAATGTTTTCTGCTGGACCGCGTACTGAACTTGTAATTCCCAAAACTTCCTACTCCGATATCCTATCGACGAACGGTTGGTTGCGTTGAAAACTAGACTCAACGAACTACGTACTAGGCCTTTGAAACACCTAGGAACTCTCAATGTAACGGGACATAAACCCCCTCAAAAATTGACTAACAACCCGTCCGAAACATTCCGTCAACCCATCAACCTAAAATTTAAGTCTCAATTTCTTTCGTATGTTCTCTAAAGCATGACCTGAAATATGGGGTGTAACATCTTTAGAACTTATTCACACATAAATATGTGATTTAAAGTTTGCATAAACTAGAGAGGGAACAAGTACTTTGTGACATTCATAGATGATAGCACAAGGTATTGTTATCTTTACTTATTGAAAAGTAAAGATGAAACCTTTGAAGCGTTTAGACGCTACAAAGCAGAAGTTGAAAACCAACTAAGCGTACATATTAAATCAATTCGTAGCGACAGAGGGGGAGAATACATAGCGCCATTTGAAGAATATTATGCCCAATCGGGCATTGTTCATCAAATGACGGATCCATACTCACCTCAGTCGAACGGTGTCGTTGAACGCAAGAACCGTACATTGAAGAAAATGATGAATGCCTTGCTCATCAATTCCGATCTTCCCCAAAACATGTGGGGAGAAGTTGTCCTTACCGCTAATACGATTCTTAATAGAGTCTCACATAAGGGTAAGGACAAAACTCTAAACGAGTTATAGAAGGGAAAGAAATACACCTACTAATACCTGAAGGTATGTGTTACACCCCGTAATTCAGGTCATGCTTATGAGAACGTACGAAAGGAATTAAGACTTAAATCTTAGAAAGATAGGTTGACAGAATGTTTCGGACGAGTTTTAGTCAACTTTGAGGCGGTTTATGTCCAGTTGCATTAGGAGTTCCTAGGTGTTTCAAAGGCCTAGTATGTAATTAGTTGGGTCGAGTTTCCAACGCAACAAACCGTTCGTCGATAGGACATCGGAGTAGCAAGTTATGGGAGTTACAAGCTCAGTGCGCAGTCGAGCAGAAGAATATTTTCGGTCAGGGGCCACAGCGCCGCGGCGCCGGATGCAGGGCCGCGGCGCCGGATTTACTGGAAGTTCTCTGAAGTTGCAGCACCGCGACGCCGGAATGCAGGGCCACAACGCCGTATGTACTGAAAGTTTGCAGAGGTTTCAGCGCCGAGGCGGGTTTTTGCGAAATCTGGGGGAAAAATCAGAAGATATTTATTTAAAATGGCCATGAGAGGGTGACAAGTGTCCCTCCCATCTGATTGTGTGGAAGCACTATTTATTGACCAAGTCTTGAAGATTTGGTCATTCTTCACAAAACCCACTTCTCTCTAAAAAAATCCTCTCCCTTCTCTCTAAAAATTCAAGGAGAAACCAAGGCCTAGAGCAATTTCGGAAATGTGGCAAGAAGGAAACATGTTGACAAGCTTGTAGGAGGTTTGTGGAGGTGATTGTGGAAGGAAGGCAAGTGAAATTTGTTGGCCTAATTTGGGTAAACTCTAAGGTAACAATCCATTCACCTTTTTAAGTAAAAATTGTGTTGCATGTGTGGAAGAAAGGACTTGTAGTTGTCAATATTGCTTTTAGATATATTGCATGTAGGAGTAACGATTTGGATTTGAAGAATTGGATAAGGATGATATGTGAGCATGTTATAGCCAAGATATTACCTTAAACTTATTGGATTATTTGATTTGTATTGTGGGGCAGAATTTTACACGTCCAAGTTAGGCGTGTAATCCCCTTGTATTGCTTAATTGTTGGGCCTTAAATGTGGCGTTTAGTAGTTGATATCGGACCTTGAAAAGGTGAAAAAGTATGTAGAAACAAAGGAAGTGCTGTCCAATTTTCCATAGAATAAGGGACTTTGCAATTAGAATGTTCTACGTTGAAGCTAGAAGCTAATAGACGTATTATGGTCATTATAGGTTGACATACTACGTGCGGTATATTAGACTTAGAAAGTGGATTGACCCAAATTGGTATGTGAAACTTTCCTATCTCTTGAGCATGAGTAGTTGTACCTATATAGTACGGTAGACGTACAAGATTTTGATATCCTTTACTTGTTTTAAGAATGTCCAAGTTGGTTGAGTTAGGGGATTAACTCACTTGTTTAAAAGTATTAAGGATGATTTAGTTCTCAAAGTTAAGGGACTTGAAGTGTTTTAAAAGGTATATGATACTCGTTTCGTTTTAAAAGTATAAGTCCCTTGGATATAAGGAAGAATGTAATTGCCTAAAGTATAAAGTTAATATAACGACTTTATGGAAAGTTGGTTATAATAGCTTTATGGAAAGTTAATAATAATGGTTTACTCTAAGTAATGTAAGTATGATAAATGACTTGAAATAAGGAAAGACAAATTGATTTGAAGGCATCAATTGCTTAAGGTTTTAACAGAAAGAAGTCACTTGATTTAGAAGCCTATAAACGTATTTTCTAAAAAGGTATCATGACTTGTCTTGAAAAGTAGATAGGACTTGATACTATGGTTATTAGTAACTTGGAAGTTTATATGAAAAAGAGTCATTTTAAAAGGATAGAAGTACGTAGTACTACGGGTTAAATTTCCGGATTTTTAAAATGACATGTTAGTGCCTTAAGTAAACTAAAATGAGAGGGTATAATAATAATGTTAATAAGAAGTTAGGGGATTTCTTAACTTGCTTATATTATGATAAGCCGGTAGCGCTTATGTTATGTATGATAGCCGGTTGTGCTAGTTTAAGTTATTCTTACGGGGTAAAGCCCCGGGTTACTACTAATTCCATGGATTTGCTACCCATGATGCGAGTGCGGCATTTGTACTCATTGTGGGTCCACCGGGCCCAAGCGGGTGAAATAGTCCTGTGCGGGTGAAATAGTCCCATGCGGAGCGCATCGCTCCATTGCGGGTCCGTAGGACCTATGCGGGTGAAATAGTCCCAGGAGTAGGATTGCTTAATGATACTACGGGCGGGTGACCCTACTTTGATCATGAGCCTCATATTTTTATGCAGTAAAGTATGTACTTAGTTACTCTCATTATTAGTAAGGCACAGTGTACTGTAATTTGATTATCATCCATGACTCCAACTTTATTTAGACTTATGATATAATTACAGTATTTTCCAGTTTTACATACTTGGTACATATTGTGTACTGACCCCCTTTCCTCGGGGGTTGCGTTCATGCCACAGGTAGGGGTAAGCAGGTAGTGGATCCTCATTCTTAGGATCACTGATCAGGTGTCAGAAGCTATATTCCTCCGGAGGCTTGTCTTTTGGTACGGTTCCCCCTGATGTTGTAGATATTATGTACATTCAGGGGTATGGCGGGGCCCTGTCACGTGATTGTTATTCTAAGTGCAGTAGTCACGTTTGTGGTTTGACCGTAAGAACAAAGTTATCTTGTTTTACTTTTGGTTATGTATATATTATGGAAGGTGGCCTTATCTAGCCTTTGTTGATGTTTATTTTCTAGGTTTTGATATGTGTTATGTATGTTCATTGCTATTCTCGATGTATACGAAAGGGGTGCCTGGAGTAGGGCACGATCGCGCCTTGGTCGGGTCGTGATGATCGATATGGGGTTGTTTGGCAAAGGCTGAAGTACCTAAGCCAAAGCAGGTCAAGATTGGACCTAAGACTGTAGATTGCATTTTCATCGGATATGCAAATAACTGTAGGGTTTATCGCTTCTTAGTGCATAAGTCAGATGTACCAGATATCCACGGGGTACGATCATAGAATCAAGGAATGCCCAATTCTTTGAGGATACTTTTCCTAAAAAGGAAAGTGACATAACCTCTCGCAAATGAAGTTATGAACAAAGCTCTCAGGAACCAGGAGTTGTTGATTGTCTGGATCTAGATGGTTCATATCTAGTGGACTTTGAAGTGGATGAATATCCGGAATCTAGTGTTCCAGATTCTCATAACTTGGAGACTCCAGAGATGGAACCAAAACAAAATAAAAGGTGCAGAAAGGATAAATTCTCCGGTCCTAACTTTGTAGCTTATGTGGTTCATAACGAACCACGGACAATTGTTGAAGCGTTGTCAACTCTAGAAGCACAGCTCTGGAAATTAGCTATTGAGAGTGAAATAGACTCCATCCTGCAAAACCATACTTGGGAGTTGGTTGACTTTCCTCCGGAAAACAAACCGTTGGGTTGTAAGTGGATACTCAAACGGAAGTATCAAGCAGATTGGTCTATAGACAAGTACAAGGTCAGGTTTAGTAGTCAAGGGCTATCGACAGAAGGAAGGCCTTGACTATTTTGACACTTACTCCCCGGTGTCTAGAATGACGTCCATATAAGTATTCATTGCGATCGCAATATTGCGTGACCTTGGGATACATCAAATGGATGTCAAGACAACCTTTCTAAATGGTGATTTGGAAGAAGAAATTTATATGGAATAATCCGAGGGGTATGTGGTTCCAAGGTAAGAGAAGAAAAATTGTCGACTTGTCAAATCTCTGTATGGGCTGAAACATGCCCCGAGGCAATGACATGAAAAATTTGATAGTACTCTATTATTGAAGGGTTTCTCCATTAATGAGTGTGACAAATGTGTCTACATGAAAGGTAATTCTGACTCATTCGTCATGATATGCATTTACGTAGACGACATGTTGATCACATGGAGTAGTCCTAGTTTGATCCTAGTGACTAAAAATATGTTGAAATAATGTTTCGACATGAAGGATATGGGTATTGCAGATGTCATCTTAGGGATCAAGGTCTCTAAGACGTCTGACAGACTGGTCTTATCTCAGTCTCACTACATCGAGAATGTGTTGAGAAAGTTTGAGTTGTTCGACAGTTCATCGATGAAGTCACCACTGGATATGAATCAGAAGATTGATAACAATCGTGGTGCGCCCGTATGCCAGGAGTGATATGCGCAGGTGATTGGGAGTTTGATGTACCTAATAAACTGCACCCGACCTGCTATCGCTTATGCAGTCAACAAATTGGCTAGGTTTACCCGTAATCCGAGTAATGATCATTAAAAAGTGTTGAATTATGTACTACAGTACCTGAAATACACGCTAACTTACGGGTTGCATTATTCGAGATATCCAGCTATACTAGAGAGGTACAATGATGCAAACTGGATATCAGATATAGAGAACACCAAGTCCATCGGTTGGTATATATTTATAATTGGTGGTGGGGTTGTGTCTTGAAAATCCTCTAAGCAAACTTTCATCGCCCGATCCACGATAGAGTCGGAGTTTATTGCTTTAGACAAAGCAGGAGAAAAAGCTGAGTGGCTTCATGACTTCTTAGAGGACGTCCCGTGTTGGGTCAAACTCGTACCTTCTGTAATGATCCAATGCGACAGCCAGTCGGCTCTAGGAAGGGTACGAAGTTCTATGTATAACGGCAAATCTCGTCATATTCGACAGAGACATAAGATTGTTAGGCAGTTGATCACCACAAGTATTATTTCCATTGATTATGTAAAAACAAAAGATAACATAACAGACCCTTTGACTAAGTGCATACCCACAGAACAAATATTCTGCTTGTCTAGGGGAATGGGCTTAAAACCCAAACAATAAGGACTGATATGGTAGTAACCCAACTTTACTGACTGGAGATCCTATGAATTAGGTTCAATGGGAAAACTAAGCTGTAAAGGTTCAGTTGAGCGCTTCGGTGAAAGCAAGAGTACTTTGGGCTATGACTTTTGTAAGGGACATAATCCCAAGGTCATTACCGCAATAGATATTAAGTGTTATCTGCAGTGTGGGTAGATGTTAAGTTTCCAAAACATTTAATGATCCTCAACGGCTGAGGTTTGAGAGATTTTTAATGGTTCCTAACACTTGTGAAGTGGGGTATAACAGGATACCTTATAGGAGACCACCTATTTAAGTGCAAG
Source organism: Przewalskia tangutica (assembly GCA_029844215.1). NCBI lineage: Eukaryota > Viridiplantae > Streptophyta > Magnoliopsida > Solanales > Solanaceae > Przewalskia > Przewalskia tangutica. Next base: position 69,869,255 of record CM056739.1, on the reverse strand, counting down.
GACATGCCGCTTCAAATGAACGTAATTAAGAATACAAGAGTGTCCACGACCACAACGGACAAAACATTAAAGAAGGACAGAGTAAGGAAAGTTGTTATATTGGTACCGTTGACTTGGATTACACTAAACACTGACGGTTTAAGACATCATGTTCACCATGCAGTAAGTAAGTCCGATGGTATTGAACTAAGGAAGGTTCAAAGAGGAAGCTACCTCTCCTGATGCAACATCGGTCCGCTGAAAGATTGTTAAAAATAGGCACCATGTGAGTGCGCCAAAATCTCTTTCAAGAGGAGATTGTTGGAAATTTATTAATGTGGAATAAAGTTTATCCCATTATTTATGACTCAAACAATTAGGGCTCCACACGTCGGAAACGTCATTTACACACACGTGCACATATTGTACCAAAGATCGTAAATTTCATTAGTGAAAGAGAAATTGGTACGTAAGTAAAATATTTGAGACATAGAATGGTGGACGGTCATTGGTCAAATGACGAGTGTTCCACATTGGTAAATGAAGGAAGAAGTGTGTATAGTGTAAAGATGGAACGGGTCGGAAAAGGCAGTGGCGCCTCTGAGGCTCGGTTGCGGTGCTAATTTGGTAGTATGTCTCTGGAGCCGCGATGCTGCGGCACCTCCGAGGCTCTGCCGCGGTGCTACCCAAGCAGAAAGTCTGAAACGGAAAATCTAATTTTGGAGACTTTTGTGCTGCCCTCAATTGTTGACAGTCAATTTTGACCCGTTTTTCGTATATTTGTTGCAATTTTATGTGTTTTAGGACACCGCATTCTAATCATCATTTTTTGCATTTTTATCTTTTTATTTTTTATTATTTTTAAAATTAAGCATTATGTCTTTGTTAATATTATGTTTCTATTATTATTACACAGTCGTTTATTTTAATAATATTTGCATCTCTTTAAATAAATAATTGACATCCCGTTTTAATTTTTAATTAGACATTAAACATTTGTTAAATATTGTATTTTATTATTATTGCATCGGCATTTGCATTTTAATAATCTTGCATCTTTTTAAATAATTTTTCTTTTAAATAATTAACCCATTTTGTATTTTCTCAAACCAGTCCAGTCCGAGACACAATCCGAATCAGTCCAGTCCGCCAAAATCGAGGCCCAAAAATAAGGCCCAATACACTTTCATCTTATTTCCCCCCAAAACTCAAACTCTAACCTAAAATTCCCTATAAAATAAACACTCCACCCCTTCATAGAGAATGAACATCAGCCGCAACTCTTCATAACACCCCCACACCCTTTTTATTTTCAGAAAAAAAAAAAAAAGAGAAGCCATTCCCTAACCCTTCTCTCCCGCCGCCGCTCTCCGCTGGAGCTCCAAGCTTCGGCGAACCCCCTTTAAACACCTGCAGCCGCACCTCTACCCTCTCTATCTCTCCTCTCAACCCCCTAACTCCCAAACCCCTTTCCCGTCGCCGGTGAACCGCCGGCGAACCTCGCCACTGTCCCACCGTCGAACCTCACCACTGTCGACTCCCTCATTCCCGTCGAACACCTTCTCCCCATCCCATTTTTCTCTCCTGCACCCGTCGACCCCCACACTCCCTTTACTCCATCCCTCATCTCCCGTCCCCGCCATCACCGGCGAACCACCACACCATCGAACCCCCTACCAACGTCGACCACTGAACCATCATTCCCGCTGCTCGTCGCCCGTCGCTGCCCGCTATTTGTTTCTATTTTCTTTGTTATCATGTAGATTCGTTTGGACTGATTCTTTTGGCTTTTGTTCGGCTTTACGTTCGATCTGTGCATACTGTTGTTGTGGACTGATTTGGTTCTGTTTTTGAATAACTCGCCGGAGTTTTGAAAACTCCGGCGACTGCGGTTGTTTTCTTGTTGAGAGTTTTGTTGGATGTTGCTGGTGGATGGTTTGATTTTCTGATTTTTTGGTCTGTTGTTGGTGTTGGTTGGACTGATTTTGCATTTTGTATATCACTGGAGTTCTAAAAAACTTCGGCAACCTGTGTTGGTCTTATTTTGTGGTTATATGTAGTCGTGATCTTTGTTGGACTGATTTCGCTGATTTTACATTCGCCCGGAGTTCTTGAAAAACTCCGGCGATGTTCTGAAATTTCCGGCGATTTCGTTGGCTACTGTTTTGATGTTTTTCGGCTGTTTGTCGGACTGATATTTTCCAGTGTATTAGTTGGCCGGTCACGGTTCTATTACTGTTCGACAATTCTATGGATTGTTCTGCCCTTCTTATTATTGGTATATTTTACTGATCTAGAATAAATGCTACACTTGTTATTTAAATGATTTATAACAGATACTACACTTGTTGGCCAATGAAAAAGTTATCCGTCGATTTTTGAGGCCTCCACAGTTGCAAAGACGGAAAATAAAATTAAATGAAGCTTTCTGGGCAATGAAGATTTCTTCCACTTACACCGGATAACCAACATGCGCTGGCATGGCGAATTCTCGCAGCCGCACTTGTTTAGGATGTCCCACTTTATTTTTATATATATCTGAGCCCTTCGTGTTTAAAACTATTACTGTTTTGGCGCAGATTTGAAGGTTTTATTTATTTTATTGTTTATAACAATATTGGCCGATGAAGGAATCTCCGTCTGATTTCCAAGGCCTCCTCTGTATAAAAGACGGATTTATTTTTGGCTTTACTTGTTAATTCTTATCATTGCATTAAAATTATTTATTCTATTACTAACATTTTTACTAAGTGTTTATGCAGGTACCCGGAGATCATCTTGTGCAGAAGGCCTAAAAGGGGCTAAAAGATGTCTCGGAGTTTTATTCGATTTTATCTTTATTATTCTGTATTGCATTCCATTTTAATTGTAAATTATGAAAACTGCTTAAAATATGTAGAATAAAAAAGACAATAAATAATTAACCTAGGTTTGAACGAATAACCGCAAGTTAGCGGATCTTAAAGGATGTCTAACCCCTTCCCTTTAGGATAATAAAGAACTCTGATCCAGAATCTCATTAATTTCGCAGATCATTAAACGGAGATTAATTGCAGTATTTTTATTGCAATAAATCAAGTGTCCTAATTCACTTAACTAATTAGGTGTCGACTCCTCAAAATCAGCATTATTGCTCCATCCAAGGAACCGCGCCAAAGAGCAACGTTGCGGATACCGTTCAGACCCCGAGGTAAAAAACGGGCGCGACATCAATGACATTCATTCCAGCATTATTCAACCATTATTTGGATGATAAATAAGTGTCATTACTTGAGCAATTCATTGACATTACATGGGTGATTCAATGTCATTACTTGACACTTGAAGAGACAATTCTTACACTATAAATTGAGGCCTTTGACTCAATTGATAAACACTTGTAGAAAATGGAAATTTCAGAAATCTTCTTCCTCTCTAGCATTCTTTCAATACTCAAAGTTCTTCAAGAGAAACATTTGAGTTTTCTTTGCTCAATTGTGTTAGAAGCTGTTTTATCTTGGGAGACTATTGACTAGCAACGTAAAAAGATATATACGGGACAATATTGTCTTAAAGACAGAGTGTCATCACTCGACTCAGCAAGAATTCAGATCAAGTGTTGGTCCTTGTTTCCAGTTGTTTGTTAAGATTATTTCTTTTGTTGTAATCTTTTGTTCTTCATTTTTCCTAGTTCTTGTAATAGGTGTTTGTTATTTTCCGTTTGTTGCTTTTATCATTTCACTAACAAATATACACCAAACCGTGATATACAGGTTATGTATATCACGGCACAGACTACACGGATTACTCCTATTTATCACTTTTAATAGTATACAACTACTACTAGTGCATAGAAATAATAAACAGTAATAAATTACAATATAACATGATTGAAGCCTAACAAGTGTTGTGACAACAACAATGAGTTTATGATCTTGATCTTCTATCTTGAATCCTCTGTCGTTGGATTTTCTTTCCAATTGCAACAAGTTCATTGATCTTGATAACCTAAAACCAAGAGACACTAAATCATCTACTTGTTACAACTGTGCTGAGTCAAGTGTTAGCACTCCGTCCTTAAGACATTATTGCTCCGTATATATCCTTTTACGTTGATGGACAATTGTCTCCCAAGATAAAATAACATCAAACAAATGAGCAAAGGAAACTCAAGTGTTTACTAAAAGAAGAACCTTTGAGTGTGTGAAAGATATGCTAGATAGGAAGAAGTACATAAAATTTGAACTATACAAGTATGAAGGGTTGTGTACGATTGAGCTAAAGCCTCAATTTATAGTTTTGTAAGAATGTCTTCTCAAGTGCCCATGTAATGGTCACTTAATTCACTAAGTAATGCAGCCTTATGAAGGCTGATTTATGGAGGAGAAACTGGCATCTTAATGCCTCAAAACGTCGCCACAATCAGCCAAACTTTTGGACTTCCGATCGTACAGACACTGTCTCGTTAGCGCCGCGGCGCCTCAACTCCAGTATCCAGAAGTCCAACCAGCGCTGCGGCACCGCGACCCTTGAGGTGGTGACACCGTGTTAAATATATAATTTATGGATATTGTTTGTTGATTGTACGCAGGACAATTGATTGAAGAATAATAATTAAGAATTGAGATGAAGAGAAAGAGGGGCAGAGAGATGGAAGAGAGAGAAATTGGGAGAAATGAGAATTATTTGTATTCCTCTACATGTACCAACTATATATACAATACAATGTTCAATACAAAATATCTAAAACAAACTAACTCCATATATTTCAACACCCCCCTCAAGCTTGGCACTGAAAACCGAGTTTTCAGTCGTAGCTTAGTAACAATAGCAAAACACTCTACTAACAAGCAACAACATCGTAGTACTTGTAAGAGTTCTTCACAAAGTTCCAGCCATTCACATCACCTTTCTCGTTCACTTTGTGTGTTTATCCGTATTCAGGAGCAATATATCCATGTGTTCCAGCAATGACACCACTGTCAACTGGACTGGAACCACATCTGTATACAGCTGCCATGATTCATGCAATAATCGAGGCTTATTGGTCTTTTGATCCTAAAACAACTAAATCCTCCTGGTAGTTCAGAGTTTTGGTTGCATTTAGAAGCATTTCTACACCTCCGGATTTATTACGGTTTTCTTATTCTTCATCTCATAGTTCCAGATTTCTCAAAAAAGAGTACCTTCAAGTGTTACAACACGGCAAAACTCTCTGTCTCCACCATAGGCAATACATGATTCCTGATCAATATCTTCGGCAACAACTGTATTTCCTAATGCTGCAAAAAATGCTAGTTTCATCCTCTCATCTCGAACTTTAACCAAATAAAATATTAGTGGAACTCTTTCTGGCGTTCTAACTATCTCTTTGATTTTAGGCAAATAATAAACTTGCTTTTCCAAAATCATGAAAGTTACTACACCAAAGCTTTTACTTCGAAGTAGCTCTACGCAAGCTTGTGTTGCTGCTGTAGTTTCTGGTACAATATAGTCAAGCCCAACACATGTGGCTGATATGGCAATATCATATCGTGCATCAATCGCACCCAAGTCGCCCATTCGACCATAAATGTCATCTATCACATTTGCCTCCTTAGCATGCACTATTGCTTTTAGGACATATCCCTGCCTCTTCTCAGATTCCATAACAGATGAAAGCTTGGTAAGTTTTTTTTTTGTCTGGCAGCTTGCAACAGGGCGACAAATCCGTAACCCCTTCAGATAGTTTAAGTTCATCATCCTCTAAACCATTTGTGCTCTCCTCCAATTCCAGAAGCATGTCTTCAGATGTAAGGTCTTCAATCCCATCTTCAATTACTATTGATTTAGAAGCGCTGAGTCTTTCGCATACTACATAGTCATTATGGGGTGATTCAATTCCCTTTGCAGTACATTTAATCCACTAATCCATTAGACACTGCTTTTGTTCCATTCTGGATTCCTTGAGATACAGGTTGTGATGACAGATAACATAGGTTCCCATCTTTACTACATTTTCCAGATTCCTTAGCTTCAACAACACAACCGACTTTTGAATGTGATGACAGTGCCTCCTACATACATTCTTTCAAACCACCATCACTCTCTAACGCCTGAAACATCTGCTTCAGAACATCACCCTTCCAATTTCTAACAAGCCAATTATTGAAATCCCCTTCCCCGGACCCCGCACATAGCGGGAGCCACAACAGAAGAACCATTAGCACTTCTGGCTTCATAAAGCCATTTTCAAATCCATCAATAAAAGCCAAAAATAAGAATGTAGCAGCAACAACGAAGAACTCCTCGTTCTCTAGTCGCACTCGGACTAGAGAATCCCTCGATTCTAAGTAACGAAGAACCCTCGTTCTCTAGTCACACGCGGACTAGAGAATCCCTCGATTCTCTCTATGCAAGCTCTTAGAATATACTCGGATATGCAGTGGAGTCTCCCTCAATTTCTAGTCCAATTCCGGCTACAAATTACTCGATTCTCCTTTCCTGAGCTAAACAAATAAAAACATGCAATCGAACAGGTGATTGACCTGTGAAAGACTCTATAAATTGAGCTTCAACTCAATCCAGATTGCTTCCGACGAAGTATCCCTCAGTTCTCAGTGGATTTGCAGCTGAAAACTCTTCGATCCTTCCATCAATCTATTGTTTATGCAACTCAAATATGCAATTCAAAAATTTTACGCTTGGCTCCATTTATTTGATCATATATGTCTTCTAACTCCTCATACAGTTTGTCGCGCCCCTTTTCGACCGCGGCATTTTATTTTCTAAACTCCTGCTTAAATAAAAGGTTAGAAAATAAATAATATGGTAAATGTTTAAAAGGTGTTAAATGTTAAAGGAATGCTTTAAAAAGTGCTAGAGTGCTAAGGGGTTGCTAGAATATTAAAAGGGTAAAAGAATGCTAAAAGTAGTGCTAGGGTTCGCGGAGTCGCCACCTAATTAGTTGGGTGAATTAGGACACCTAAATGTTTAACTAGTTTGAAGTAAAACATTAACTCCATTTTAAGGGTCTGCTAAACTTAATGAGATTAGGTAAGGGTTCTTTATTAATCTAGAGGAAGGGGTTAGGCACCTCTAAGATCATTAATTTACGGTTATCTGCCAAACCTAGGGTTAATTATTATGCCAAGAATGCAATGCAAGTTGCACAAGATATTTGGGTGGAGCATTTAGAATATGAAATGTATTATTAAAATATAGCGCCAAAATACGTAAAGTAGGTTTAGTGAAAACATGCATTTATAAAGTAATTATACTTAATATAAAATATAGCGCCAAAATACATAAAAATTGGTTTAGTGAAAGCATGCGTTTATAAAGTAATTAGAAAATCTATTCTATAACATACTCATACTGCTTAGCATAATATATGCAAATTATTATGACAACATCGTATGCCTAAAAAATAAAAAAAAACGTCTTTTATGCAGCAGAATACATTTTGTTATGAATGTTAACAAGTATTTATAGGAAGATGAGTTTCTTATGTTAGAGTTTAGTGATAAATAATGTTTTGACTACCTAAATAGTTATGCAGTGTGATTACTAAATAGCTTCATTATAACTTAAGCAGTGCATGTCGAGCAAGAATATTTAGCTTAAGGAGGAAATAAATCTCTAATGTCAAATTACTTTCTAATAATGACTTAAAGTTTAGGGGGTCCTGCTAATGTAACGTTAGGCAAATAATTTACAATGAATAATGGGGGAAGGAGAATCAATAATATAGACTCGAAATGATGACGGTGTAATTAGCGGCGGTTTTGAAGTTTACGAGATGGATGCGGATGTGAAGTACACGTAGATGTGGGTCTTGATGAGTCTGCCACGAGACTCTTCATTTTTGCTCGATCGTTTCATGTAAAAATAAGAGAAAGATAAAGAATTAATACATATTCCAATCTTATCGAATAATAAATAAGTATGGACATAGAATTTGCTACATGTCTTAAATAGACATTTGCACTGTCTATTCATATGTAATCTTTGTCAGATTAATACCAAAACAACACATAATAAGCAACCATATTAATTACTTATGCCATGCTTTATTAGAGTGACATTAGAGCGATGCGTGCTTGATCTGAATTGATGTTAAAGGCTGGATGTTATGGCAAAAAGCATGCTTGATTTATTAATAGGAGGAAGAAATAGAAAATAAGCGTCGGCTAAACTTGGAAGTATCACTTCTCATATAAAATATATACAAAACACTCACAGAGAACCCATGTCTCGGATCGGAGATATAGGAGAAAGATTTCAATGCCGCCTTTTAGATTTGAGCGAACAAAAGAGGAAATTAAGGGGCCTAGAGTAACTTGACAAAACACAGAGATTTGTATAGATCTTTGGGCGATGGGCGATGGTAGTATAGTAGAGTGACCTAAATACCACTGCCTAACCACTTGTAAAATAATCCTACATAGCCAAAATTGAAGCGAAGACAAGATAATACACAAGACTCTAGACATGTATGCAATTAACTTGGTTCTGATTACTTAAATGGGATGTATTTAGTAGCTATTTCAGATAGCATTTTAGATTACCGAGATTCATTATGCTAAACTAAGCATACACAAACACATTCATATTGTTCATCGAATGAAGATCTTCCAATGAGAATATAGTATTTGTCGATGATTATAAAATTGGATAATTCTCATAACCTAGTTAATTTAAACTAAACACTTAGGGAAAGTAAATTAATAAGTAAACACCGAGATGGCATAAACATTATGCCATGAATTAAATGTCCTACAAAGGCATACCAACGATATGAATTTTCAATATGTTGAAGCGAAAATTTAACGAGGTTAGGCATTACCTTGTATTAAACATTAAGTTAACTAAATGGCCTCTATGTGGCCCGAACTAACACGTAATTAACCAACACAAAGCGGATGGCAAACCACGGTATGCGAGATAGACTAAGATTAGGTGTGAGTCAAGTTTACCTTCTCCGTGACAGAAGCGTATCAGGCGTCGACGCCACTCGGAGATTTGCTAATGCGAATTTAAGGATGCAGAATACTAAGGGATTGCCGAAAAATGATATGGGTATCCCTCAATCGCTATGTCGTTGTATTGATGTTCTCTCTGTCCCCCTCTGCTCGTCTTGCATGTGCTTCTTATAGCCCCCTATTTGGGCTCCAAGTTAGGTAAGGTAAAGGCTGATTTTTGGTTGAGATTGGTATGCGATTTGCTACTGATTTCATATTGATTCTTACCATTTGTTGTGAGATTTGGGTAGGGATATGGTAAGGAAAGGCGGCTATCGTTTGGCGGTGTCGATTCGACGGGATTTTAGAGCGATTTGTGGTTATAGTAAACTCGATTCTGCGATTTGGGTCACGATTTTGGAAAGGTTCTTGCTATGGTAGGTCCTAAGAAAGGAAACCTGGGATTTTGGTTGCGATTTGGTGGGATTTAGGGCGTGTGGGTAAGGAGGCGGCGACGGGATTTTTAGGGTTCTAGCTTTTCTTTTGTTTGGGTATTGTCGTGAAGGGAGATAAGAGGCTTTGGGTGGAGTTAGGCGTAATGGGTTGAGAGGAAATGGGCGTGGTGGGAAATAACTTGTGGGCGTGGAGTTGAGGCTGCGGTCGCGGTCGCGAGTTTGGGCGAGCGGTAGTGAAATTTGGGTAGTTAAAGGGTAGTGTTTAATTATTAGGTGGACGAAATTAATGGGTATTGGGCTATTAATTAGGCATTAGTTCTTTAATGGGCTGCGTTTTTTAAAGGTATTAATTGTAGGTGTTAAGTTAGTTTTAAGTTAGTGTTATAATTATTAGTTTTAGGCTCTTAATTAGTGACAAAGTAATTAATTAATTGTGATTAAATTATCTAATTGTTATAAAATAAATGCGGGTGTGTTATTCAATTAATGCTTAATGCTTCAGAATGCGGCACTATTATTTAAAAATCTTATTGCTGCATTATTGCGAAGTTAAATTAAAATTAAAATTGAGTCTAGATTAAATTACTTAAATGCTAAATGTGAGTATGATATTTAAGAATCGTTTAAAGCTTTATAAATGCGGTGCTATTAAATGCATGTATCAGATTAAAATTGATTTTTTAAATTATAAATGATCATGAAATTCCCTTGCGTATTACTAAACGCGACTATGCTACTTGATACGACGTCATTGCTAAATTATTTATTTTATGCATTTATTACTTACTTAAGAATTACGACAGAGCTTGAAATCAACTAACGCGGACGCGGGACTCTAAGTGCTTAATACTCTACGTGAGACGCGATGCCATTATTAAATTAATTATTTATGCCTGTATTTAATGTTTTATTGTTGTATTTTATTATAAAAATCCTAAAAAATTATTTTACAAAATTAGTGTAATTTTATGGTTAATGGCTGGACGGGAGGGTCAAAATTGGGTGTCAACAGATGTCCCTCTTTGTATGGAGATGATGGAAGAATCTTCGGACAAAGACGTTGACTCATAGCCAATTTTGTCTCGATCTTCAGAGTTGCAAAAATGTTGGGCAGGTAAACAAGGCTGACACAAAAAATCAAAAACCGTCCCAGTGTCGAGTTATGACGACACTGGGTTACCATGGTCTAAACACCAAGGCGGGCTAACGCGGACTCAAAGCTGTCCCAGTGTCGAGTTATGACGACACTGGGCTACCATGGTCAAAACACCAAGGCGGGCTAATGCGGGCTTAAAGATGTCGATGTCGAGTTATGATGACCTTTGGGCTATAGTGTAAAAAGTAAAGAAAATAAGCGGCTTGAACACAGGGTGTCTTGCTATGGCTTGTGGTCTTTGGGTTACGGTGATGTGGGCGAGTGGGCCGGCGCTTGAGGCTACGCGATCTTGGGAAGGTTGGCCCCCAGTTGCCGGTTGTTTGTAGAGAAAATCCACGTTGTGCTCCGCTGCTGCGTGCTAAGACTTGAACAAGCGGTTAGTGCATGCTGTTAAGGCAAAATAATTTTAAAAACAATGTAGCGTGAATAGAAAGGTTATCTGCAAAAGCGCGATGCTGTTGTGTTGATGCGATCTTTGCAAATCTTTGTGATTTCGCCGCCGCGGGCGTGTTGCGATTGTGAATGCGGATCGTTGTCCTGCTGCAATTGCCCCTGTAGACTAAAACTTCGAAAGAGTTAGTGCATAGCGCTAAGCGAATAATAAAGCATGAATGAGAAAAAATGCAATTTTGAGAGCAGAGAAAATCGTCCTGTGTAGATGTGATATCTTTGATGATGGCGTCGTTTTGGACTTCTTTGTCTTGATAACGTCGTTACTGGGCGTATTCTTCTTTGAGTCATTGCGTGGGCGCAATCGCGATGATGTCGTTGCACGGACGCAATCTTGATCGCGTCGTTGCTGGGCGTGTTCTTCTTTGGCGTCGTTGCGTAGGCCAATCTTGATGGTGTCGTTGCTGGACACAATCGCGATGGCGTCGTTGCACTGGGCGTGTTCTTTGCGTGGCGTCGTTGCGTAAACGCAATCTTGATGGTGTCATTGCACGGACACAATCGCGTCGCGTCGTTACTGGGCGTGTTCTTCTTTGGCGTCGTTGCGTAGGCGCAATCTTGATGGTGTCGTTACTGGACCGCAATCGCGATGCGTCGTTACTGGGCGTATTCTTTGCTTGGCGTCGTTGCGTAGGCGCAATCGCGATGGTGTCGTTGCTGGACACGATCGCGATAACGTCGTTACTGGGCGATGTTCTTCTTGGCGTCGTTGCGTGAAGCGCAATCTTGATGGTGTCGTTGCACGGACACAATCGCGATAACGTCGTTGCTGGGCGTGTTCTTCTTGGCGTCGTTGCGTAGCGCCAATCTTGATGGTGTCGTTGCTGGACACGATCGCGATAACGTCGTTACTGGGCGTGTTCTTCTTTGGCGTCGTTGCGTGAGCGCAATCTTGATGGTGTCGTTGCACTGGACGCAATCGCGATAACGTCGTTACTGGGCGTATTCTTCTTTGGCGTCGTTGCGTAGGCGAAATCTTGATGGTGTCGTTGCTGGACACGATCTTTGATAACGTCGTTACTGGGCGTATTGTTCTTTGGCGTCGTTGTGTAGGCCTTAATCTTGATGGCGTCGTTACTGGGCGATGTTCTTCTTTGGCGTCGTTGCGTGACGCAATCGCGATGATGTCGTTGCCTTGACATAATCGCGATAACGTCGTTGCACGGGCGAGTTCTTTGCTCTGTAGAATAAATGCTCTGCAGTGAGCTTGAGAAAGCGTTAGTGCGTACTGTTTAAACAAAATGATAAGCATATAGGATAGGTGCGTTTTTATGGGTAGAGATGTCGTCACGATACTCAGGATGAATCGAGATATTGTCCTTGCGGATATGCTAGATGTCGCGGTGGCGAATTGCCACGATGCGCCGTTGGGTCTGCGATGCCTTGGTCGCAAATTTGACTTTATGCCAGCGGTGTGCTAGACTTTGTCGTGTGTTTTGAACTTTGGATCGTGGATTGTTGTTGCCCGCTTCTGCTGCTGCTTTTTTCTGCTTGCTTGATATGAAGAAACTTTTAGCGTATTTTACTTTTGGCTATTGCGCTTTTCATACATTAACATGAAAAAAAACCTGCGCTCAAAGAAAATTTGTGAGTTTTTGGGAAGTCGGTCGTATCGACTTTGCGCGCTTGTCCCTTGATGTCGCGTGCGGCTTTGTTTGGGTTTGCAACCTGTCGACCTCTTTGAGATGTTTAGTAGTGCCAAAGCATTTTCCAAAAATGAAATGTTTTCATGAAGTATGCACAAAACATCTTTAGAAATAAACATTTATATGACATGCGTAAAAATGTAAAAGCCTCGTCTAATTTGCGAATATGACATGTATTTCGACCAGCGAACATCGCTGGAATCCTTGTTATTGCCTTCCTCGCGGTCGCAAGCGTCTCGATTTCAAGGTGTGTCGGCGTGGGCGGAACTTAACGTGATGAATTGCTCATATCGTTTTTGGAATAACCCAAACCCCGCTTTGTTGCTGTAGACAAATGGGAAGATTCTAACGGTGTGGCCAAGCGATTTAGGCGCTACGTATCCAGTGAGGAATCGGTCATGGCGTAGTTCATTACAAGCGAAATTGGGTAAAATTCTAAAAAGTGGGGCCGAAGCGATATGGCGCCTACGTATCCGTCGAGAATCGGTCGTAGCGTAGTTGATTACAAGTAAAGGGCTTTTGATTTGCGTGGCGAGACCTATATGGGCTCTGTCGTATCAGCGGGGATCGGACTTTCTGATATAAAGGGGATTACGAAAGACAAATACTCTAGGCGTAATATCTCTTCCTGCATCTGCGTTGATAGCCTTGGGCCATACCTCGCCATCCATCTCGGCCAAGATTAGGGCCCTCCACTTAATACTCGATGGACCGTATAGGGCCGCGCCAATTGGGTGCGAACTTTCCTTTAGCTTGATTTGATTCGGAAATATCGTTTCAAAACCAATTGTCGGTTTGAATAACCTTGGCCTTACTCTCTTGTTAAAAGCTCTAGCCATTACGCTCACGTCTGGTTTGCCCATGACGGTCGCGTTGACGCTTTTTCGTCAATCAGCGTCAAGCTGCTCATGCGATCTTGTATCCACCGGCCGCTCGGCTTCGGCTTCGGATGATTCTCAGCGATGGTATTTCCACCTGCTGGTATACGGCTTACATTCCATACACGAAAGATCTGGCGTTGCCGGTAGAAGTTCGGATTGTGGTGCGATAACCCAAAAGCGCAAAAGGCAAATTCGTGCCAATGTTTGTAGTTCTTGATCATCTTGCGCAATATCCTCTTGATGTTCTTGTTGGGCCTGCTCTCCGTTCATCTCGAGGTCGGTGCAGTGGAATTACGGTGAGTGATCTTGAAATTTCCACATATCTCACGCGTCAAATTCTTGTTGAGATTGGTTCCGTTATCGGTCACAATTGATTCGGGAACCCCAAATCGGCAAATGATGTTGTTGCGACGAAGTCGACCACCACCCTTTTCGTCACTGATGCGTGATGATCTTCACCCGTTTAGTGAAATAGTCGATCGCTGAGGATGAATGCATGCCCGTTTGAAGCAGCGGGTTCGATGGGGCGATGACATCCATGCCCAGCTGAATGGCGAGAGAACTTGTCACATTAAGCTCACTTGGAGGCACTCGAATCAAATCTCCGTGAATCGGCATTATCGACATTTACGCACAAAGCGGATACAATCTGTTTCCATCGTCATCCAAAAATAACTTTCTCGCGAATCTTTTCCAAAGCCAAGCGTTCGTATGAGGTCCGCGTCCTCCGTGTATCTCTTCTACTAACTTGCACGCCTCTTGAGCATCGACCGTCTCAATAAGCGGATCTGGAGTCGCCGGTACACAATTTCCCGTTCAAAAGAAATGATTTGCTAGTCTTGAAGTGTCTTCTTACGGATGTTGGTTATGCATACGGATATTCTCTGCTTTGAGGTACCTTTTGATGTCATGGTACCATGGATTGCCGTCTGTTTCCTGCGTCTATATGGGAGCAATAAGCCGACTGCTCCAGCACACTCACTGTGATTGGATCGATGTAATTCTTGTCCGGATGCTGAATCATGGAGGATAAGGTTGCCAAAGCGTCAGCGAATGCGTTCTGGATCCTCGGAACATGCCTAAATTCTATGTGGCTGAACCTCTTCTGTAATTCCTTCACGCCAAAATAGGTAGGAAGTATCTTCATATTCTTGGTTGCCCGTTCGCCATGTACTGATGGATCGATGAAGTCAGAATCACCTATGACGGCGACTCTTGTATGTCGTATCTCGGCCATTCGAGCCCGATATGCAAGCCGTATTCGCCATATTGTTGGTGCATGGAAATCGAGCTTGCGGAAATCGGATAATCTTGACTGTTTACGAAACCAAAGCGCTCCAATGCCGACTCCTTTGAAATTTGCGCTCCATGAAAAACATCCTCCAACCGGGTAATCCTCGAGATATCTTCTCGACAAACAATACCTCTTCATCGGAAAATAGGTTCGAAGGGCTCGTACTCTCATCGGTGGGTTCTCGGCAAGATGATCGGCTAATGCACGTCCTTTTCTGACTCTGCGTGGCGTGAAGCGATGTCAAACTCGCTCAACATAATTTGCCATTTCGCTAGTTTTCCGGTGGGCATGGGCTTGAAGGATATACTTAAGCGGATCCGTCCTCGAAATAAGATAAGTAGTGTATCTTGGATAGATAGTGCACGAACTTAGGCGACCCAAGTTAATGCGATAAATGCGTTCGGTGAGTATAACGAGCCGTATGCCGTGAACTTACTCAAATAGTATATGGCACATTTCCTTTTTCCTGTTTCATCGTGTTGCCCAACACGCGTCAAGCATTTTCTAACACGACAAATAGAGTAGCAAAGGTCTCGGTTACGGAGGTACTAGGCGGCGGATTAGAAAGGTATTCTTTGATTACGTCAAAGCACATTGGCAATCATTTGTCCACTTGGTAGCTGCATCCTTTTTCAATAATTTGAATATCGGCTCGCGTATCACGGTGGCGGGCTATGAACTGCGATGTAGTTGGCGACCAGAAACTCATCACGTCCTTTTTACTTTTCGGAGGAGGTAACTCTTGGATGACTTTTATTTTCGAGGTCTAGCTCAATCCCTCTCACCGCTCACTATAAAACCAATGACTTCCTGCGGGGCGCCAAATCTGCGCACTTTGCGAGATTGACTTCAAGTTATCTTGTCTTAGTCGTTGGAAAAATTTCTTGAAGTTTGCCAAATGGTCCTCCGCTTTGCGATTTGATGATGGCGTCGTCGCATGACCTCAATTTCTTTATGAATCATGTCGTGGAAGATGGTGGTCATGGCTCTCATGTAGGTGGCGCTGCGTTCTTGAGACCGAGCGGCATAACTTCGATAATAGTACACCCTGCGGGGTAGTGAATCTTGTCTTTCTGCGTCTCTTACGCCGTAAGGATCGATGATAGCCAGTAAGCGATCGACGAGCGGCGTAGTTCATGCCGCACAATTATCGATGAGTATATGGATGTTTGGAAGGAAAGTCATCGCCGGGCTGGCTCTGTTGAGGTCTCTGTAATCCACGCAGACTCGGACCTTTCCATCTTTCTTCTTTACCGGCACGATATTTGCTAACCAAGTAGGATACTTTGTCACTCGAATCACCTTTGCCTCGAACTGTTTAGACACCTCTTCTTTGACCTTCAAACTCATGTCTGGTTTGATCTTTCTCGGCCTTTGCTGCGGGAAATAAGATGGCTCAATAGGTAGCTTTGTGTCGCGACGATGTGCGTACTCGAACTGGCGTGTCCTCGTATGACCAAGCGAACACGTGATTATCTTTGTTTGGAGCTCAATTAATTCTTTCTTCTGTGCGGCGTTTAGGTGGGCGCTGACTCTAGTCTCTTTCACGGTTCCCTCATCGCCTAAGTTTATTAACTCTGTTTCTTCCAAATTTGGTTTAGGCCTATTCTCAAAGTTTTCCAGCTCTTGGCTAAGTTCTGATTGCGGACATTCCTCTTGTTCCTCGGGGTTATGCTCGTCATTTGAACTTTGTTCGTTGGTCTCATTACATGTCATATTCGCGTTATCAACAGGTTTATTAATATGATCATTTGAAAGAAAAATGCTTAAAGAATTTAATTTTAACACAAACAAAATCTTTTTTAAAAAAGCTGCAAAAATGTCCTGGAATTTATGATGAAAGTAAATTGCGAGATTAAAAACATATTGAGAATCATAAATGCATGTCTTTTTTCTTTCTAGATAAAAAGGTCACACTGCTAGAACTAATCATAAATTCTACCAAGCTTCTGGGCCGGTCGGGGCGAGTGCAAGTCGATTATTGGTGTATCCGTGCTCTGCATCCCGAATGGTGAGCTCCTCCGTGATCTCCTGCAATCGTGCAACAATCGCCTCGTCATCATCACCTATGAGCAGTTACGGAACCCTGCGCAAAATCATCCGGGTCATCTTCTCTCGGCATCTGGATGGTGTAGGCTTTGACGAATAGTGACTCGAGGCGGAATGGGCGCGAGCGAGGAATGTATCCTTCTTGGGAGGTTCGTGGTCACCAAATCCTTCAAAGTGGTGGTACCCCAAACCAAAAGTGTCTCTCTTCCCAAACCACTGGATAGGTTACGTGATCCCTTCATCGACTCCAAGACCTCTGCGGGCTCGTATCCATTTCTTAACATTTCTTGGCCACCGTTTTGAGAGAGCGTGGCGTGCGATGGCGGACCCTACTTGATCTCATTAATATGAAAAACCGAACCATCCGACTGTTTCACGTCTTCTATGACAGGGATTGCATAATCAGTGTTGATGCTTCCCTTTTTATCTCCAAATACTACCACTTCACTGTGATTCCATATAAACTTTGAAACGATGCAAGGTGGGCGGATCGCACGACCTCATGGATCCACGGCCTTCCTATCAACAGGTTGTAACATGTAGCAATATCCAATATTTGAAATTCCACAACGAATTCGGATCATCTTGGCAGGAATTGCTTTAAAATTGGGAACCTACGGGTTTTTAAGATTTTCAATACCCATGTTTCCCGAAGCGACACTTTGTTCCACTGGTCCGATCCGCAGTGTGAGGTCCATCACGCCTTCGACTCCCCTATGGACTCCGTCGAAACCTTTGACTCTGATATGACTTTCACGAATTTCCTTACAGTCTGCCCCCAATTTCAACAGTGTCGTCATGGGACAAATGTTGACGGCTGAGCCTCCATCAATCAGCACTGTTGAAACAATCTTGTCTGCGACTTGGATGGTGATATTCAATGCAAGGTTGTGTCTGACGCCCTCAGCGGGTAACTCGTCATCGTGAAAGGTGATTCTGCGGGCCTCTAGTACCTGTCCGACCAAAGCTGCCAAGTTCCCGTCTGTTGTACCCTCGGAACGTGTCGTCCTTCAACACCTCCATCAATGCGATCTGTGTGAGGCGAGAATGCATTAACAATGAAAGTAGAAATATCGTTGAGGTTTTCTTTAAGCGCTCTCTGACGGAATACTCTTTAGTGGGCATCTTCCTCCAAAACTCCTCGATTTGACCTCTGTCACGGGCTTCTTTGCGGTGCCTCCTTGGCTGCCTCTATAGGTGTGTAATACCTCGCGACTGGTTATACTGCGGTGACTTCATGACCCGCTTCCCACTTTCTGCGATCCATCTTGATCGGTGGCCCTTCGAGCGCTGAATAAGCGTGATTGAACCTTTATGTCTCGGCGGTGCCCTTTCCAACTCAAATCCGCTTTCTTTCGAGGATTGGTGGCGGGCGTAGCGAAGGTTGACTCTTCCTCACTTGAACCGATCGGATGGTTCCCTCGAGTTGTATTCTCATCAAGGGTTATCAAGTGCACATTGGTGTTGCGTGGTTTGGCAAGGATTATCATGCACGCGTTTGGGGCGAGATCCTTGGTGAATTACTCCTTCTTTGATCAACTCTTGATTTTGTCACGAGGTGTAGCAACCGGTGTCATGCCAGGCTATCCAGTGATACGCGCGCTTATTCTCATCATACCATCTTGGGATAGGGCTAGAATCCTCCTGGAATTGGTTGGATCAAACTGCGGCTCGCGATCTTTCGTATATCCGGGGTATGGGTTCGGCCCGGTGGGAGTGCGAGTTACGGATGGTCTTCCTTCAAAATTCGTATTTGGTGCAGGCGCGTTGGGTGCTACATGTTGTTGGCGGGCTTGATGGGCGGGTTGATGCGGGTAGGATAAATGGGTGCTTAGGAGCGTTATATATGGGTGTGTGGTAGGCGGGGTGTGGGGCGGGTGTATAGTGAGGTGTAAAGTTTTGGCTTGTGTGGTAGTATGGGTGCAGTAGGATGGGTTTTGGTATGTTATGAATGCTTGGGTTTGCGTTCTTGTATGAGCATGGAAGGAAGCGTCTCTTTCTTCCTTGAAGTACCGATCGTCCACGAGAATTGTCTTATTGGTTACTGCAATCTTGCTAGATTTGTGATCTGCCGGTTTAATACCCTCGCCTGAAATCGCCCATTCGACAACCTCATGAAATTCCGCCCGATGGCGCTTATCATCCGCTCATAGTAGGTTGCGTCCTTCAAGATTGCGAGCAGTGTGGTCGTCTCACTTTCCACCATGGGTGGTTGTACCTTTGCGCCTCACGACGCGCCATGGCGTACTCGCGAAAGTCTCCGTAGACTTCTTTTCCAACTTCATTAGATAGAACACGCCCACCGGTTTACGTGTTAAATCCAACCGCTTCCACAAAGTCTTGGGCCAATGCATTCGGTATGCCATTTACGTGGATCTGGCTAGTGTACCAATCTATTGCCTCTCGGTTAAGCCGAATGAACAACTTCATGATGATGGCTGGGTTCTTCCTACCCGATTAGCTTGTCGCAATACGACTCCAAGTGCGACGGGGTTCCTTTCCCATCAAATAGATCGAACTTGGTACCTTTGTATCCCATGGCGGTCCACATCCGTGCGTGCAAAGATCTTCATAATCTAGTCCTTCGTGACCTTTATCCGATCGCGTACCACGAACCGCTTTTTCGGTGTGAATCTCCGTGCTACGTCATCGTCCATTTTGCTCGGACTTCTTTCCATTTCTTCGTAATGATCCACTTGGTGAGCGCGGGGACGGTGAAAG
This sequence comes from Przewalskia tangutica, assembly GCA_029844215.1. Classification (NCBI taxonomy): domain Eukaryota; kingdom Viridiplantae; phylum Streptophyta; class Magnoliopsida; order Solanales; family Solanaceae; genus Przewalskia; species Przewalskia tangutica. The sequence continues at coordinate 69,849,703 of CM056739.1, read as the reverse complement.
GTTGGGTTTCTGTTGTGTAAGTTAGCTGTCTGGGTGGTTTGCTGGGGCTGGCAGTGGGTATGGTGCGTGGGCATTGGTTGGTTTGGCGATTAGGGCTGATTATGGTGAAGTGAGTAGGCGGAGGCGGAGGTACGGGCGATGGGAGGATCATTTGAAGGTGAGGTTGATGATTGGTCGGGCGAGGCGATTGGGTCGAATCGCGGCCTTTGGGGAGTTTTGGGGATATGTGGTGGTGGAGGTCGATGCGGGTGGTGCGAGGTAGTGGCCCTTTGCTCTGGCATAGGGTATTCAAACCGATGGATAGGTTGGTCGATTCCGTAGCCTCTCCATCTCGACTGCATATCGAATGCTTGCGGCGGTGAGCAATACATTCTTCCTGACTGGTGATATTCCTCCCTTCTGAAGTTTCTGTTTCGCTGACAGGAATAATTCCCAAACCGTTCGGCTCAGACGCCCCTGAGCCAGTCATATCGTCATTTCTTGCCTTGGATCTGGTGAAGTGTGGATGCTCCGACATTTGTTGAGTCAAATACGAACCGACCCTTTGGGAAGATGATAAATCTTTCTGGAAAGATACAACAAACGGCGTTAGCATAAGAACATAATTTGCAAGTATGTAGCAGATATATTGCACATAGCACATTCAAACGTTTCCTAATATGCAAGGGGGACCTCTATTATGCCAGAGGTAGGCCTAAGCGTCATGCATGCAAAGCCATGTTAGATGTACCCAAGCCATTGTATCGAAATGCCTTTATTGGAAATAAAGTTAATTGAAATGACACTTTATAATAAAAACAATAAAAATCTCAAACTAAATAACTATGTCATCGATGTGATGGTGAAGCTTAGGTTTTCTTTGGTATAGCTCCCGCCTGTTCCAAGTATTGTACTGCATCGTGCATTAGGGCCCACATGTCTGGGGTGATGACCTTCTCCTTGAGTTGATTGTCCTTCATTCTGTCCCTTGCAGCAATGTCCTCAACGCCTTGCTCCCCTTCTGGACTATATTCCATGCGATCTAGAAACCATGCTTGATACTGCGGGAGACCCGCTGTCCTTCCCGATTTCCATTTGGTCAATATGATGCCATTCATAAAGGATGCGCGGCCGGGAGCGATGAATTCTGGTCGGAACGAATTTCGGAGGCTCTCGTATCGACTACGAGAGGATTACTTGTGTATGGCCAAGCCGAGTAGCGTAGTGGAGCATATGGTTGTAGTCCCTTTAGACCTATAAGTGCGATATAATACAATCCCTTATGTCTCAAGTAGACCTTTTGACCATGTGAAGCGGCGGATACTTCCATTGAACTTGACTGCTACTGCGGGATGCTAGGTACTTGTACCAATCCTCTGTGCCGACTGGTGACACATAACGCTTCGTTCTTTCATAAAAGTGGAGATCTTGTTGTCCGCGCTGTGGCATACATCGGTCATGTTTGAGCGATAAAAATGTTCTATTGCCCACATCGCAAAATGAGATTACCGCTTTCAAAGAAGCTCGATTCACCCTTCGCACCTATTCAACGCCTAAATAGTTACGCGAAGATCATGGGCGCGTCGAGTGAGTTGTTTGCCAACAAAGTCATCAAACACCGCTCTAACCACGAACATATGCATGTGCTGATCCTTCCATGCTCGGCGGAAATAAAAGAATCCCTAGGAAAGCCACTGAAATGCAATATGACGTCTAACTCTCCAATGGTCTGCAGTGCAGCAAAATTCATTTTTAAACAATTTATATCCGTCTCGGCAACCATATCTCTCGTACAAGTAGTCTAGAGAAACCCAATTATTTTCAAAGCAACGCAATTCTCGGTATTCTTCAAACCCGATACGGAGGAGCTTTTTCCCCGATGGCCATGTGGAATAGCGGTTTCTGTCGTGATATGCTAAAGCGGTAAAGTAGTGACTTCTACAGGTGGGGTTATTTGAAATCCCGAATTTGAAGGTGACTCGATCCGATCCCAAAATGGATCAATGCTCGACCAAATGCTGATCGGGAGATGTCGATTAACGAGGTAAGGCATCCCAACCTTCTTCGATTGCCATTTGACTACCCAAGTCGAATTTTGACCACCATGTCCTCGATTTGCTCTAACCCCATTCACCATTCGATCCGAGGATAGGTTCCATCTAAAAATAAATAAAAATGAGTATACATTTTCCAATTTAGGCATTTCAACTTCGGGCTTGGTTTTGTTTATCATGACTATGCAACACATAATATGCTTTTGGGGCGCGGGGTTATAATAACCCGTCGGCCAATTTGGTGTCTTCTTAATTGTGGTGTCGATGCCAAGGACCGACCCACCTAAGGTAAATGCATGCATGCCCTAAAATAAGGGTGGTATAGCTCTATCTTAAGTTTCTAAGATTTGGTTTTTCTAGGCCTTGAGTTCCCGAGCGGACAACTCGAGTGAGAAGGCTACGGTGATCAGACGAACCGATCTAACTCACAGCGCCAACTCTCTTAAAATTTGGGTATTTGAAGAAATTTGCGGGTGCGCGAAGCACACCAGCGCGTGAGTGTGTGATTGTGTGAATTTTTCAGAATGGAAGAAATATGAGCGAAATGCCAGTTTAAGGAAAGCAGTAAGGCAGGTAGCAATTAAAATAAACAAAACAAAATACAGCACACAGAATTAAATGCAAAAGTAATGCCAAATAATAACCCTAGGTCTGTTGTGGTTAAGAACCTAAAATCCCCAGTGGAGTCGCCATTTCTGTCGCGCCCCTTTTCGACCGCGGCATTTTATTTTCTAAACTCCTGCTTAAATAAAAGGTTAGAAAATAAATAATATGGTAAATGTTTAAAAGGTGTTAAATGTTAAAGGAATGCTTTAAAAAGTGCTAGAGTGCTAAGGGGTTGCTAGAATATTAAAAGGGTAAAAGAATGCTAAAAGTAGTGCTAGGGTTCGCGGAGTCGCCACCTAATTAGTTGGGTGAATTAGGACACCTAAATGTTTAACTAGTTTGAAGTAAAACATTAACTCCATTTTAAGGGTCTGCTAAACTTAATGAGATTCTGGGTAAGGGTTCTTTATTAATCTAGAGGGAAGGGGTTAGGCACCCTCTAAGATCCGCTAATTTACGGTTATCCTGCCAAACCTAGGGTTAATTATTATGCCAAGAATGCAATGCAAGTTGCACAAGATATTTGGGTGGAGAGCATTTAGAATATGAAATGTATTATTAAAATATAGCGCCAAAATACGTAAAGTAGGTTTAGTGAAAACATGCATTTATAAAGTAATTATACTTAATATAAAATATAGCGCCAAAATACATAAAAATTGGTTTAGTGAAAGCATGCGTTTATAAAGTAATTAGAAAATCTATTCTATAACATACTCATACTGCTTAGCATAATATATGCAAATTATTATGACAACATCGTATGCCTAAAAAATAAAAATAAAACGTCTTTTATGCAGCAGAATACATTTTGTTATGAATGTTAACAAGTATTTATAGGAAGATGAGTTTCTTATGTTAGAGTTTAGTGATAAATAATGTTTTGACTACCTAAATAGTTATGCGAGTGACAGTTACTAAATAGCTTCATTATAACTTAAGCAGTGCATGTCGAGCAAGAATATTTAGCTTAAGGAGGAAATAAATCTCTAATGTCAAATTACTTTCTAATAATGACTTAAAGTTTAGGGGGTCCTGCTAATGTAACGTTAGGCAAATAATTTACAATGAATAATGGGGGAAGGAGAATCAATAATATAGACTCGAAATGATGACGGTGTAATTCCGCCAACGGTTTTGAAGTTTCTGAGATGGATGCGGATGTGAAGTACACGTAGATGTGGGTCTTCGATGAGTCTCGCCACGAGACTCTTCATTTTTTGCTCCGTCGTTTCATGTAAAAATAAGAGAAAGATAAAGAATTAATACATATTCCAATCTTATCGAATAATAAATAAGTATGGACATAGAATTTGCTACATGTCTTAAATAGACATTTGCAATCTATTCATATGTAATCTTTGTCAGATTAATACCAAAACAACACATAATAAGCAACCATATTAATTACTTATGCCATGCTTTATTAGAGTGACATTAGAACAGTACGTGCTTGATACAAGATTGATGTTAAAGCTGGATGTTACGGCAAAAGCATGCTTGATTTATTGTGGGAGGAAGAAATAGAAAATAAGCATCGACTAAACTTGGAGATCACTTCTCATATAAAATATATACAAAACACTCACAGAGAACCCATGTCTCGGATCGAGATATAGGAGAAAGATTTCAATGCCCTTCTTTAGATTTGAGCAGAACAAAGAGAAATTAAGGGCACAGAGTAACTTGACAAAACACCCGAGATTTGTATAGATCTTTGGGCGATGGACGATGGTAGTATAGTAGGGTGACCTAAATACCACCTGCTAACCACTTGTAAAATAATCCTACATAGCCAAAATTGAAGCGAGACAAGATAATACACAAGACTCTGACATGTATGCAATTAACCTTGATTCTGATTTAAATGGGATGTATTTAGTAGCTATTTCCCGATAGCATTTTAGATTACCAGGATTCATTATGCTAAACTAAGCATACACAAACACATTCATATTGTTCATCGAATAGAAGATGCTTCCAACAGAATATAGTATTTGTCGAGCAGATTATAAAATTGGATAATTCTCATAACCTAGTTAATTTAAACTAAACACTTAGGGGGGGGAAAGTAAATTAATAAGTAAACACTGAGATGGCATACACATTATGCCATTCATGATATGTCCTACAAAGGCATACCAACGATATGAATTTTCAATATGTTGAAGCAAGAAAATTTAACAGGGTTAGGCATTACCTTGTATTAAACATTAAGTTAACTAAATGGCCTCTATGTGAACTGAACTAACACGTAATTAACCAACACAAACAGATGGCAAACCACAGTATGCAGATAGACTAAGATTAGGTGTGAGTCAAGTTTACCTTCTCCGGCGGCGAACCGAGGCAGCGTATCAGGCGTCGACGCCACTCGGAGATTTGCTAATGCGAATTTAAGGATGCAGAATACTAAGGGATTGCCGAAAAATGATATGGGTATCCCTCAATCGCTATGTCGTTGTATTGATGTTCTCTCCCCCTCTCCCTCTGCTCGTCTTGCATGTGCTTCTTATAGCCCCCTATTTGGGCTCCAAGTTAGGTAAGGTAAAGGCTGATTTTTTGGTTGAGATTGGTATGCGATTTGCTACTGATTTCATATTGATTCTTACCATTTGTTGACGAGATTTGGGTAGGGATATGGTAAGGGAAAGCTGGCTATCGTTTGGCAGGTGTCTGATTCGACGGGATTTTAGAACGATTTGTGGTTATGGTAAACTACGATTCTGCGATTTGGGTCACGATTTTGGAAAGGTTCTTGCTATGGTAGGTTCTAAGAAAGGAAACCTGGGATTTTGGTTGCGATTTGGTGGGATTTAGGGCGTGTGGGTAAGGAGGCGGCGACGGGATTTTTAGGGTTCTAGGTTTTCTTTTGTTTGGGTATTGTCGACGAAGGGGAGATAAGGGCTGCTGGGTGGGTTCTGGGCGTAATGGGTTTAGAGGAAATGGGGCGTGGGCTGGGAAATAACGCTGGGCGTGGAGTTGGGCTGCGGGTCGCGGGTCGCGGGTTTGGGCCAGGCGGTAGTGGGCTGGGTAGTTAAAGGGTAGTGTTTAATTATTAGGTGGACGAAATTAATGGGTATTGGGCTATTAATTAGGCATTAGTTCTTTAATGGGCTGCGTTTTTTAAAGGTATTAATTGTAGGTGTTAAGTTAGTTTTAAGTTAGTGTTATAATTATTAGTTTTAGGCTCTTAATTAGTGACAAAGTAATTAATTAATTGTGATTAAATTATCTAATTGTTATAAAATAAATGCGGGTGTGTTATTCAATTAATGCTTAATGCTTCAGAATGCGGCACTATTATTTAAAAATCTTATTGCTGCATTATTGCGAAGTTAAATTAAAATTAAAATTGAGTCTAGATTAAATTACTTAAATGCTAAATGTGAGTATGATATTTAAGAATCGTTTAAAGCTTTATAAATGCGGTGCTATTAAATGCATGTATCAGATTAAAATTGATTTTTTAAATTATAAATGATCATGAAATTCCCTTGCGTATTACTAAACGCGACTATGCTACTTGATACGACGTCATTGCTAAATTATTTATTTTATGCATTTATTACTTACTTAAGAATTACGACAGAGCTTGAAATCAACTAACGCGGACGCGGGACTCTAAGTGCTTAATACTCTACGTGAGACGCGATGCCATTATTAAATTAATTATTTATGCCTGTATTTAATGTTTTATTGTTGTATTTTATTATAAAAATCCTAAAAAATTATTTTACAAAATTAGTGTAATTTTATGGTTAATGGCTGGACGGGAGGGTCAAAATTGGGTGTCAACACAGTTCCTTAGCATTGTTGACATATTGCAAGCTACTCCTCGATCCTTCTAGTTTACTTTGGAGCTTGGAAACAGTTACATAGTTCATTGGAAGAGCATGAAACAAAGCCTTCATGTACATGTAAACTGGAAGTGTCTGTGCCAGCAGTTGAAAGAATTCCTTCTTTAACAAGATGTTTCAAAATATCTTCAACCAAGGCCACTGAGATGTCTGGGAAATTTGAGAGAACATCTGTCACTTCATCTGTCAAGGTGGTTTATACTGATCCAGTCCTTAACCAGGGCAAATTGTTGTTCATCCTCTTCAGGATCTTGAGTATCATCTTCATCAATCATATCACCTTTATCCTGAACATTTTGTCTTTCAACTAGTGCAACTATATATTGGTCATCATCAGAGTCACTGAGCTCGCTATCAGATGCACTGTCATCTTTCTCGTCAGAATCAACTCCCAAGCTCATATCACCAGTTTGATTGTTATCATTCTCATCCTCACAGGGATCAAGCACACTATTAACCTTCAGAGCTAACATGAAATGCTTGCTGTTGACATTTTCGACCTCCAATTTTAGAGGATTTTTCGTCCATGGCTCAGTGATCTCAAATTTCTTCAATTTCTATGCTACAACCATTGTTAACAGAGAGAGATTGGGAGAATTTCGAACAGAAGAGTAGCTTTTGCTTAGCAATGTTTCTACCATGACTTCAAGGTTTATCTCTAACAACAGATTAGGGTTACAAGATGAGTTGAAACAAAGATTCATATGCGATTGACAATCTCACAAATTGCAACAATCGCAACACCATAAAGTGCAAGATTGAGTGAATTGAGATGAAATTTCAAGTGCGATTGGGATTATCACAAATCGCAACAATAGTGATCCTAGATTAGTACTAATTTTGGTTTGAAAACTGAAAATGAGCAACATGCAAGGATTATATCAGCAGATGTAGCTAGGGTTGCACAAAAAATGGACCGGATCGAAAATAACCCCTGGACTGAACCGGACCGGACCGAAAAATTCGGTCCGGTCTTCGGTCCTACGTTTTTGAAAATTCGGTCCTCGGTCCGGTCCGGGGTTTTTTTCCCGGGTTTTAGTGTATATTGGACCGGACCGAATTTTTCGGTCCGACCTTTCTGGATTTTCGGTCCTCGGTCCGGTTCGATTTGGTCCGCCGGTTTTGTGCAGCTCTAGATGTAGCTTTACCAACATAGAACAGTGTAAAATTGGATCAAAAACTGGAAAACTAAAAAATGAACACAATAACCTAATTTCGACGTATTTGGATTGAATCGCGAATCAAATCCGGAAGATTGATCAAGCATAGCTTTGATACCATGTTAAATATATAATTTATGAATATTGTTTATTGATTGTGCGCAGGACAATTGATTGAAGAAGAAGAATTAAGAATTCAGATGAAGAGAAAGTGGGAGAGAGAGAAATTGGGGGAAATGAGAATTGTTCTTATTCCTCTACATGTACCAACTATATATACAATACAATGTTCAATACAAAATATCTAAAACAAACTAACTCCATATATTTCAACACGCCGCGGCGCCCCGGCTCTGCGGTGACGCCACGATCCTTTTCCAACACGTTTCGATCTTACACTTCGTACACTTCTTCCTTCATTTACCAACGTGGAACACGTGTCATTTAACCACCGACCGTCCATCATTTCATGTCTCAAACGTTTACTCACGTACCAATATCTCTTTCACTAATGAAATTTACGATATGTGGCACTACGTGTGCACGTGTGTGAAAACGACGTTGACGTGCGAGACCTCAATTGTTCGAGTCATAAATAATGGGTTAAACTTAATTTCACATTAGTAAATTTCCAACATAAAATAGCCTTGATTTATGCAGTCTAATGTACACTATCTTTCCTACCTACTGTGGATATGGATTCCGGGTTCGAACCTTTATTTTTTTGTTCTTTCTCTAAAGCTATGTGACCAAATTGTTGTTGCACTCAAGAGTACTCTTCCTTTACATTAGGTACTTAAATCATTCTTATTTTGTTAGACATAGGAATACTGCATTATATATAACTACAGCTTCGACTGCAACATTAAGTACTTCCCTTAAAGTGTTTATCTCCTTATTTTACGCGTTCTCACAAAGTGTTTGTCATAAAAATGTTACTAAATCCCTTAAAGACAAGATATATCTTGTTTACCATATTTTATTTCTGAAAAGCATTTTCATTTGTTTGTCTATTGTTGAGTAAGAATGTGTTTATATGTCATTTTGAGATTGTGTGTGTGATTCTCAATTTTTGTACTATTTTACTATTAACATTTGATCTAAAATCTGAATGATTAACGATAATCTAGTTGTTAAGCATATCACTAAACCTGATTTGTGATTCTTCTGTGTCTTTAGCACTCCGATCTTTGCTGGGATATTGATCACATTTATGGTTTGCCGAAAGATAACTATCAAGAAAACACATTCAAAGGATGTTTACAGAATCGAAAGAATGTAGAGGTTCTTTACGAACAGTAGTAGTGTAATGATCCCTACGTAGCTGACCCGACAGAACTGTTGGAGTCTTTGCTTATGCATGCAATAAATTTGGAGAAACTTGTTGTAGTGCCAGACCACAGTGTGACGTCTGTTCAACTCATATATTAGAAATGATAGAGGATTTTTTGGCTTTTTCCAGACCGACAGATGTTTCCTTATTTATATTTCATCAAGATATGTGTCTGTCTAGTTTTTTCTTGCTGGAATTATCATATGAATTATGGTTCTGCCGTGCTTTAGAGCATCACTCATTGGACTAACATAGCTTTTCTCAAGGACCTATGTAGCCATTCTCGCGTTAGTCTTCATACATTGAACCTCCTTTTTAAATGTTTTCCTAATTCTGTTCATTTTATTTCATTTTTCTATATCCACTTCAACTGTATTAGCATTTCTGTTCTCAACTTCTGATGATCTACTAAATTTTTGCTTCACTTGGTTCTCTGTTGAACTCTTGATGAAACAGTTTGCTAAGTCTGCTTAATGCATGAAGACTGATGTTTGTTTAGGAAACCTTACATAATACTAAAGTATTAATACACTTTAGGGGTCGTTTGGTACGCGGGATAAGGTGGGATATCTCACCATTAAGTTTATATTTAATTTTATACTTTGTTTCGTAGAAGGTATAAATTGATACCTTCAACCAAATAGAGTATAAAATGAAGCTCAAGCTTAATGTTGGAATATCCAATCAAACTTGGGGTTAGTTTATCCCATCTCCTAAATGGGATAAATTAGTCCCGGAACTATAATCTCATGACTATAATCCCGGGATAATTAAGTGTATTGATACTTCTACAATAGTGATAAAGACAGTGTACTCTTATAGGGATTATATGTTGAACTTCAATTTTCAGAGTTAGTAGTGAGAAAAAGTGATGCTTTATTGTGAATTTGTTATGTTTCGTGCTTATTCCTTATCTAATATTAAGATGAAGGTGATAAAAAAAGAATGGGAAGTACATGTCATCCTCTTCTCTTTCATTTTCTTTCTATATAGCTTCACCTAGGTTGTTTATATCCGGGGGTGGCAGATGGACCATTTGACTGAAGTTCTAGATGGGTCAATGCTCAACCCGACCAAAACTTATATGGGCTAAGATGGGCGGGTCAAGATGGACTAAATGATGGGTCATAACCCAAATTGCCCAACTTGACCAATTTCTTTTACAAATTTCAAACTTACTATCACGACCCGACCCGACGGGCCGCGATTAACGTCCTAATTGGACGTCATTACTGACCTGTCACTCTTAATCCATTTAATACAGATGTCTACGTAAATTTCGACAAAGACAACGCCGCTTACAAAGATATCCCTAAACGGGCGAGCCGAGCGCCGCCAAAAACAACAACAAAAACAACAAATATAATAGGCCGACTAGGCTGCCACCAACCAACATCACGCGCACAAAGGCATAAATCAAAATACGCAAGCCGGCAAGGCTGCTACTAGATAACGACATCAAAACCCAAAACAAGGTACAAACATCCAACCCACAACTGTCTACAGACCTCTAAGAGAGTAATACTGACATATGACGGGACAGGACCCCGTCGTGCCCAAAATATGCATAAGTCTGAAAAAAATAAAGGTCTGTACCAAAAATAGATGGCTCCGGAACAAAGGAGCTCCCCAACTGATGTACAGAAATCCTAAACTGGAGGGTCACCTATCTGAACTCCTGAACCTGCGGGCATGAACGCAGCCCCCCGAGGAAAGGGGTCGATGCAGATAATATCTTGAGTATGTAAAACATAAAATCTCAGAAATGAATAACAATCGTACCAAGTAAAACAAAGAGTCATCAAATCATCATAAAGCGAGAATCATATTCAAAAGCATATCATGTATCTTGAATCATAAAACATCGTGCTCATGTATCAGATATAAAATCAGATAACATGTCTCGGCCTACATGGAGGGACTCGATGGAATCAGATCTGCACAGTAACATGTCTCGCCTACAGGAGGGACTCGATGTAATCTGTATATATATATAACGTGTCTCGCCTCTACAGTGAGGACTCGATGAATGATGCATGGCCGTGGCACGAACATGATCTGGCCCGGGACTCAGTGGAATGAAATAGTAACACTTAGCACGAGTAGATATCATGAGCAACTGTATGCAGCTAAAATCATTATGTGACTCTCAATAACATTACTCTGATAAACTCATTCTTGAATCATAATCATTAGTAAATAATCATTTTTAAATCTGAATCGGTAGGAGTTAAGCACGTCGCTGCATTTTTACTAAAAATCATGCCAAAAGAAAGAAGGAAAGGTCTTACATACCTCTTAGGCGAACTAATCAGCTTGGTATTAAGGTATTCCTCGTCTAGTACTTTAACCTATGATAAGGAACAACATGCTCGTCAATTCTATGATTCCTAATGTAAGTTATATGCTTAAAGGCTCCATTATTTCTACAAAAATTTGGGCAGCATTTCCTTTGTTTATGTGTGTATCCACAATTTTCCAATAATCCAAATCAATCAACAATTCAACTCCAACTCCAATCCAATCAAACCAACAATCCAATTCAAACCAACAATCCAATTCAAACCAACAACCAAACATTATTCCAAGATATAATCAAATTAGGCCCAATATACTTTATATACGTTAACATACGACCTCCTTTCTCTTTATATTCATGAAAGACACCAACTTCAACAACCAAGGTGATTAATACACCTATTTATCATGTTCATTCAATCATTTAGTTACGTAAAAATAGTTAATGGACGCAATCCAATCTTTAGGCAACATTACGAGTTCAAGAATGTGAAACAACACTTTTCTTCACTTTAATTCTTTCAAGACATGTATATGTAACTACCTCAACATATATACATGTTTATAACTTATATTTCAAGCACTAGAATAGCCCTTAAAATGTCACAACCGTGTCTAAAACTTTCCATAATTTTTTGGTCATAACAACGTTTTAATTCTAAAACTCTTCTCTTAATTCCCTAGAATATAATTTACCTTTCAATACTTCCATATAGTCAATCTACAACTTTTAAGTATCAAGGTTTCCTTTAATTCTCAACATGTAATTAGTAACAAGATAGCAACACAACAATTGAAGCCAAGGTATACAAAATACATCTCAAAATTGGTAATCACCACTCCAACAACACATGCATTGTCTTATTTCAAATTTCCCCTTAACACAAATTCAATTTCCTTAATTATAACAACATGCACTCCAATTATTCAACTGAAAGGAAGAATTTTTACCTCAAAAATTTCCAAAACAGTCCCCTAATTTTCAGCTATGTTCCATCGAATTGGACCCCAATTTCCCACCTTTTCCAACTCAAAATTGACATGCATGAATCCCATAAGATAACTCCATCATTCCTTATGTTTTTCCTCCAAGAATTTGTCTAAAAAAAACTTGAAATCCACAGCCTAAAATCGGCCAGCAGTCCGAGAATTGCCCACTGATTTGGGTGTGTTTTTTGGCAAAAGAAATTTGCAGAAACTCGCTGTAGCAATGGCAACAAAGAAAGAAAAAAAAATTAGTTGGAATCTCTAATGGCCAAACGCCTAAAGTTCCTGATTCCCATTCTTTCTTTTTTTCTTTTTTTTCCTGTTCTTTCGACAGCAAATTGATTTTTGTCTTCTTCTTTTTTTTTTTTTGTAGCCTTATCCCTTAATATACACTTTGGTCCCTAGTTCTATAATTAAATTAGTCCCTCAAGTATTAATTAAAGCTTAGGTTCCACTTCTTTTAATTCCCGAAAATTCCATAAGGTCTCGTATTCTCGTTGTCGTAATTCTTATAACATGTTACTAATCCTTAATGAGAATATATATACATTTTCGACTATCATTAGAGAACTTTTCCGATGTCACACTCGTCGTTGCCAAAATTAATACGTATTAACATGTAAGAATGTACTTAATTTCCAATAATTCGAATTTTAGTCCTTAATGACGTTCTTAATTATTGCCTTAAACTTACGAGGTATAACACTTACCTTCTATGATTTTATTTTATTTTGTATGATATTTGATTTTTTCATATCTTTATTTTTAAAATAAAAATAATATTTTTAATAATTTTTTATAAAAGTAACAAAAAATATAAAATAGAAATTTGAAGGTGGGGCGGGGTGGAGGGGTAGGGCGGGGGGAGGGGTAGGGGGAGGTAAGTAAAAATTTCATATTTTTTATAATTTTTTTATAAAAGTAAAAAAAATATGAAATAAAAATTTCAGGATGAAGTGGGGGTGGGGTAGGGTGGGGGAGGGGTAGGGTGGGATGTGAGGTTAGGTATGGTAGAAGTGGGTGGGGTGGGTGGAGTAGGAAATGTATGGGCATAGATGTGAGGGTGGTTCAGTGCTTGAGTGGGGGTTGGTGTAGGGAAGGGGTAGGGTTGATGGATAGTGTGGTTGAGGTGCATTGATGTATTTTTATTGTTCCGAAATAATAAAATAATTTTTAAATAATATTTATAAATAAACATCTTAACATAGAGTGGAACTCTAATCATTAAAATTAAATATTTTGATGAGTCAAGTTTGAGCATCATCATGGGCTCATTTGGGCCGTTGATTTATGATGAGTCAACTTGGGCTAGCCCAACCCAACCCATCATCAAAATTACTCTTGCCCAAATCCATGAAATCTTAAGTGGGTTGAACGGGTCATTTGAATTTGGGCTAATTTTGCCACCCCTATTTATTCCCTTCTCCGATTTGATATTATGTTCTTGTAAGTTTATTTCACAATCTTATCTCCTTCAATTGTGTATCTTGTAAAATTTAATAGTTATTTATTTCAGATACCTACTATGATTGGAATATACTTCTAACTGCTGCTCATTATTATTATATATTGCAAATCTACAAAGAGGCAAATATAAGAAAGAAAAAACCTTAAGGAAAATAAGAACTAACTTAGAGAACAAGTAATAACAATATATACTTTTGGAAATTTGGACATTTTGAATTGTTTAAGATATATTTGAACTATTTATCACGTGCACTAAAAAAAAATGCACATCACTCACAAAATGCATAATAATTTGATACAGTATTCCACAATCCTAGAACTTGAATTGGTCATACGATAGATTTTTTGTATCAAAATCACACAAAAAATATTTTGTAACTTAAAAGTCACAATACAGTAAAACATCGATAAATTAGTATTAGATAAATTAATAACCTCAATTAAATAATAATTTTCTCCTTTCCCGACTTGAGCTAATGGGATAAAATAATAACTTCGATAAATGCATAAGATAGTCATTTAAAAAAATTCCTTAAGACCCACTGAAAATATAAAATAATAATCCATTAAATACGTATGAAAATTACATATATAATTCATAAAATAAAGCACTTCCTAAACAATTTTTATTTCAAATTTTATGCTTTCCTAAAATATGTATCTATAGTCAATTATTTCTTCTTTTCATGCGAACTGAACTCAATTTCATCTTTAACTTTTTGGAGAGCATAAATTACATTCGGTACATTCTTCTCATTTTGAAGCAAGTAATTTTTCAAAATCTCTACGGCAAGAAAAATTTCTTTTGGAGAAATATGTGGTATAACGTTACTATCATCTGAATCTTGATTGTCATTATCTTCCATACCCATTACTACTTGAATAATTTCTTCGTTCGTAGGCGATTCCATTAAAACTTCATTTTCACTAGGATAAATAAAAATTTGCTCTACATTCATGACATTTCTATAATGTAGATTAGAAATAGCTTCCTCTAATCTTTGAATGCCTTCAACATCACCAGTTTCTTCTTCTAGAAGCATACCTTCCTCAGATCGAATTTTGCAATGTCGAAAACAATTTGCAACAGCTGTGGCTTTCACATCATTATTCCAAGGTATAAACTCTATATTGTGTACTTGAAACAATTCACAACACTTCATATTCTAATGTACTTGTACATGCATTTTATTTTGAATCACGCTAACCCAAGATTAATAAACTTCTTTTTGACAAGATTAATAAACATAGATACAATGCACCATAATTAATTAGTTGTTTATTTATTTTCTTTTCTTAGTTACCGGAAAAAAATTAATTATTTAATTTAAGAAATATAATGTACAAAATAAAAATTATTTTATAAATTAATAATCACATATAAGATAATAATTTTTCATATGCCAAGAATATTCATTTATCACTATAGCTTGAAAATATAACTTGTGATGGGATTTTAAGAAAATCTTCATTCCTGATTGAGATGACGGAATATCTGGCAGAAGCTATAAGTGTCTCAAATGTCTTGACAAGTATCATCGAACAAAAGAAAATTCGATACTTTTTGATGCTCAAATTTGATGCCGTGGAATAAGTTGTTGAGTTGGGGTTGTTCATGAACACCTTCAACTGAGAATCAAATAGTCTAAGTATTGATTTGATTTTTGAATTGTTGTGCTTGTAGGTCACCAGAATCTTAACTCCGGTGTTGACGGTTGACTTTTGAAATGTGTATCTAAGCCTAATTCGGCGTGCTCTTTCATATTTTGCAAGGATGGAACCGTTGTGATGGATTTTTGATCGTAGTACTTTGTGGATTTGAATGCTGAGACCATCACGCGCTCCGCTTGTGGATCTTTGGCTAGTGCATGATTGTAGTAATTTGCCGGATGTGAGGTAGGGGAGACTAAACTACTACTTTCTTGATTAAAAAATGAATTAATTATTGTAAATTATTAATATAATATATTGGAATTTTAAGATAATGAATTACTTTATATGACTTGAGATACTCAAGGGTATTTAACATATGTTGAGAGATAATTGAGATATTTATAGTGATTTATTGTATGTTGTGGTTCATTTAATTAAAATGGTAAATTGATGTGGGCTATCGATTGAACATTTATACAATTATATACATCTTTTCTGCTTTATTAGGAGTTGCTACCTCTTACTTGAGTTGTTATGCTTTGAATATATATTGGCATTCATGATGCTTAATTGACGTATTGAGTGTTATAATATTCTTCGGCGCAGTTTGGCCTTGATGTTTATTTTATATGCCTATAATGAGGTGATGAAGACACACTTGACAGGAGGTGTTGTGTTGCCTATGTTGTGAGACGGCACACTTGACAGGGGGTGATGTGTGGCCTATGTAGTGATGATGGCACATATGACAGGGGGTGTGGTGTGGTCTAATTTGTGATATTGACATGCTTGACAGATAGCGTGGTGTGGCCTATGTTTTGATGATGGCACATTTGACAGAGGGTGTGGTGTGGCCTATATTGTGATACTGGCATACTTGACTGATAGTGTGATGTGGCCTATGTTTATTATTTATTCTACTGAAAGAGGGTGAGGGCCCTGCTATTAGTTATGATTTGACGATGAGATTCTTGGATGTGTTATGTGTTATGTGTTGTGCAAATTTCAAGATACTAATAATTATTTCATACTTTTGAGATTGGACAATTGGTGAGTTGATAATAATAAGCGACGACCTATTGCACTTTAGACCGGTTGGAAGTAGTAGGACACTGGGATGGTCAGTGATCATACGGAGTCTAGTGTGACTCACACTCTTATAGTATGGTTACAGGTTTTACTAATCTTGGCACTGTGGGCATTCTTGGACATGTTCGTGGATTTCCTTTAGTAGTGTTGAGTCAAGCTGCCACTTGTTCGTTGTAGCATTTATTCTTCAATATTATTATTCATTTATATCTTGGTTTGAATCCGGTGTTTTATATAAAATTATGTAGGTGCTCCATGACTAGTACGAGTTGGACTATGGGCTGGTGGATAGAAATTCATTTTGAACACTTGTGTAAATTTTCATGTTTACATTATTTCCGCACTTCTATTTTATTGTTTTGAGTAAATACTTTCAATTTTTCTTATGTTGCTAAGTTCTTCTTGAAATATCTATATTTACTCATAAATTTAATTTTCAAAGACTTGTGTTTAGAAGAGGTCCGCCTAAGGGGTAGTGACTCTTTAGGTGCCTCCGCGATTCGAAAAAAAACGGGTCGCAGTTGGTATCAGAACTCAAGGTTTTAAGTTGAGTCCTTGGAAGTCATGGAGCAGTGTCTTAGTAGAGTCTTGTTTATGAGTATGTTGTGCACCATACTTATAAACGGGAGACTATGGAGACATTTAGGAAGTTGCCCCTTCTTTTTATCAAAGCTCGTGCGAAGCGTTATAATTGAACGCCATAACTTTCACATCCTATACGTCAAGGAGGGCGTATGTCCATAATCGGTTACTTGATGAGTTCTACTCGATGATTAGTTTAATTTTTATTTGCTCTTGGCTCAATGATTTCTTGAATCTCATAAACTCTCAATTATTTTGATTTTTTTCTCTGTTGGTCTGTGCAATAAATGATGATACTAGTCAAAGATGGCATAATGAGGCAATTTAATTATTTGATATAAAAGTCGAGATATGATACGGTAGCTATCTATGGGTGTAAGGCATCTGGGTAGAGACCTTGATGCATTGTAGCATTTTATTTTGTGATTTGTTGATTTAAATTGTATATGCATTATTAGTGTGACATGATCAACATCATTCTCTACGCAGTTTGACAAATTATGTAAGACGACCAGCTACAATATTGCACATTTAACGGAGATATAGTGTATGGTGTCCAACTAGAGGTTCGGGCTTTCTAGTATGATAATATGTCATGTGTTATCTGAATATTTCTTATGTACATTACTCATTTATTAAGTGAACTGTGTCTGTGTATAGAGGGTTCATAGTGTTAGCTTATAGAAGACAAATTTTGAGTAATAATTATTTCAATTAATAATGAACAGATCATATATGAGTTGTGTTGTAGATTGATTCAGTCCATTTATATTGGGTGAGGACTTGAGAGAAGTTTTGATATGATATGGCCTGGTATGTCCCCTCGCTATTCTTCATTAGGTGTTCACCTTGTTGATAAATAAGTGTGGTGCTTGTACCTTACAATTTTGAGCTATGGGAATAATGGGCTTATGCATCGTCCGCCAAATGATTAAGGGCGAGGATTGTGGAAACCTCAAAAAACTCGTGCTTGGATAAGGACTTAAGTTGTGGAGTATATGATGTATTAATGTGAGCCTATATATTGTGAGATCACTCTATTTTTTAATTAAAATTACCATACTAGAGATTCAGATATTGTGGATGATTAGGAATTGCTCAATGTTACGTGTTGAGGTATTAATAATTGCGCTAAGATTATGGTGATTATGCATCAATGATGTTGTTTTATTTTAGGGTACTTTTACGTCTCTCATTCCTTGAAAGAAGTTAAAAGCGGTTTTCAGTTATTGTGTAACACTTATATTTTATTGTGGTTTATGATGTTCGTATTGCTAGTGTAGTCTTGAATGTGTTTCAGATAATTTTGGACATACAAGTATTGCTTCTGATGAGTGGATTAGTTCTTCTTGATAAGATTGTAACCGAGTCTAGAGAGAGATTGAAGCCAGAAAGCTTAGAATCCTTCGACTTATTTGTGATGTGTAACTATGATCAGACTTCAGGTACAAATGCAGTAGAATAGATAGTTGCTCGCTTAAGTTTCCAATTAATAATGATGGTGTATTTTATATGGTTCACTTAGATATGGAAGATATCACCTGAGCCTATTTGCGCTAGTTTATATCTTGGACATGAAAGATAAATTATGTGTGGAGTTCTTGATTTACGTGGTCACGAACGAGAAATTGCAAGCGTATCACTTTGTAGGACTAAGAGTGCGGCCGCGCATGACAACACTGATCTAATCATTAGAATTGTTGAATTGTGTCACTGGTCTTACGATCACGTTGTATTAAACTCCAAGTTTGTGCGATCGTGTTTTCGAAATTCATGTTTGTAGATGCAAGTGGGATATTCTTCTGCATTTTGCTTGAAGGCATGTGATATAAAAAAAGTTGGCATGTGTGCCATGTGGGGGCGGTGTTTGCATGCCTATTTGTTCTTCGATATGATAGTGCATCTAGTTTTGACGTACATTGATTCTGTGGGAGCATGACCTTGATTTCATGTAAGATGATCTGATCGTGTCTGTCCCCTAGGATGTGAGCCAATTTTATGATCAGTGGTTACTACTCCTTGGATGGTTGTTGTGTAGTTTGCATCGCTAATATATGTTTAAAATTGATGTGATGTTCTTTGGAGGACATGTAGTGGCTACTGATGGTGGGAGGTAATAATATTATGTGAAGTTTCAGTTTTTTGATTGATCATGTTGTAGATCGTTGTTGTGGTAGCTCGATAAGCTAGGTAAATGATTCGAGTAAGAGCATTTCAAGGTGGATAAATTGGCACACCTTATTGACAGAGAAAGAAAGGTCAGGTCGGGTAAGAGTTAGATATTATATAGCACCGACGATATGCCGATAATGTGTGGGATCATGGAAATTGGGGCTATCATTATGATGGAGTTTGGCAGAGGTTGACATAGGAGAAAGTAAGGGATTACAATGTTGCATTCCAACCCAAGTGAGAATATCTGATGCATATTGTTGTTGTGAAAGGGAGATGCCATCAGAATGCCTTGTGACCTTGATACCTAGAAAGAAAGGCCGAAGATCTCTTATAGAAAACTCAACACCAAACTTTGAGATGATGGATTCAAAAAAAAAAATGGGTGTTTTCTGTGATAATGTCATCCACATAGACTAGGATAAACACTTTGATGCCATCAGAATTAAAGATAAATAAGGAAGCATCAGTTTTTGAACTAGTAAAACCCATTGCCACTAAAAATTGATACAATCGCAAGTAACATGCTCGTGGTGCCTATTTTAGGCCATAAAAAGACTTGTTAAGCTTGCACACATAGCGATGGAGATGAGAATGTGTAAATTCATGGGGTTGCACCATGAACACCTTTTTGAAGATCCACATGTAAGAAGACATTTTGAACATCAAGTTGACGAAAGACCCAATTATTAGATACGACAACCAACAATATGACTCTAATGGTCGGTTTTATAATGGGGCTGAAAGTCTCAATGTAATCCTGACCTTCTTGTTGATGGAATTCCTTGACAACAAGTAGTGCCTTGAATCTCTCTATAGCACAAGAGGAGTTGCGCTTTATCCGATTTTTTTTACAGCCAAGCAAATTCATGGATGGATTTGGAGGAACTAAGGACCCAATGTTATTCTTAAAAGAGCATTCATTTTTGTGGCCATTGCATCTCGTCGCTCCTTGAATTTATACGCCTCTATGAAGCAAGTTGGATCAACTATGAGGGTAGTCATATTTTGGGGGACCGATGTAATGTGTGCGGAAAAAGGCTTGTTCCTGAGTTGCATATGATGAGATCAAGTGGTGGATTTAGGTGGATGATTGATCCTTGTAGCATTGGAATAAGCGACTGGTTGACGAGAAGGGGGCGAGAAATTAGTGAGGTCCACAACATGAGGATAGATGTAATTGATTTAGCTTGGGAAAAATCAAGAACTGTCGGGGCAATGTTTGTGCATAAAGGAGCCGAAGGAACAGTGGTATGCTCAGATGGCTTGACAACTGGTATAATAGAAGCATGGTATTGAAATTGGAAAGGAAGAGAAATTGGGATCTTGGTTAGATGTAGTAGCAGATGAGGGAGCCCACTGCTTCATTTTCTAATCCCTCGGCCCAGCCCAATGGCCGAAAATGGAAAGCCCAAACGAGGGAGCTCACTGCTCCATCTCCCTTCCCGTTAGCCCACACTAATGCTCAAATTGGGCCAGCAACAATCACGGAGCCCACTGCTCCATCTTCCCCACCACAACCCACTACAAATTTAGCCCAAAATGTTCCCATGACCACACCGACCCAACAAACTACGTTGGTTCCAACCCGGTCTGTTAAAACTCATTCCATGCATGAAATTTTTCAGCCCAAATATCATTTTAACCTGACGTATTATGTTCAACCTTTACCTATTCCTCGTAACCCGAAAGATGCCCTCTCGGACTCGAATTGGCAAGCCGTCATGATAGATGAAATTGATGCTCTTATTAAAAATAAGATGTGGGAGTTGGTGTTCCGTACTTCAAAAATGTAAACATAGGCATATGGATATTTTTGTCATAAAAATAAATCTGAGAGTTCTTTTGAAAGACATAAACCCCGTCTTGTTAGTGATGACAGGTCTCAGCAGGTTGGTGTGTATTGTAAAAAACATTTAGCCCGGTTGTCAATTCAACAACTATCCGAACAGTTCTTAGTTTGCCATTGTCCAAATCTTGGTCCATACATCAACTGGACGTCAAAAATGCATTTCTACACGGTTATCCATGAGAAACCGTTTACATGCACCAGCCTATGGGTTTCCGAGATCCTATTCATCCGAGTTATGTTTGCTTATTGAAGAAGTGTTTATATGGGCTCAAACAGCCCCCGGGCGTGATATAACAAGTTTGCGAATTTTGTCTCCACTTTGGATTTCTCGCATAGCAAATCCGATCAGTCATTGTTTATTCATCACAAAGGATATGAAATGACCTACATTCTTCTCTATGTTGATAATATCATCCTCACAGCATCATCTGATTCTTTTAGACAATCTATTATGTCTTTTCTTGCATCCGAATTTGCTATGAAAGATTTGGATCATTTGAACTATTTCTTGGGCATTACTATGACCCAACTTGCATGTGGAATGTTTGTGTGTCAAAATAAATATACTAAGGAAATTATTGAAAATGTCGGCATGTCATCCTGTAAGCCATCACCCCCACCGATTGATACCAAGTACAAATTAAGTAATGCTACCGGGTCTCCGTACGGTGATCCGACTCATTATTGTAGTCTAGCAGGGGCATTTTAATATCTCACATTCACACGATCTGATATATCATATGTTGTTCAACAGGTGTGCCAACATATGCATGATCCAAAGGAAGAGCATATGACTGCTCTCAAACGCATTCTGCGGTATATTCAAGGTACACTTGATTTTGACTTGCATCTGTATAAGTTACCCATATCGGATCTCGTTGCATACACCGATGCTGATTGGGGTGGATGCCCAGATAAAAGATGATCCACCTTCGGTTATTGTGCTTTTCTCGGTAATAACTCCTTATTTTTTACTTGTTGTTCAATTGGAATTAGGTTCAATTGGAAAACTAAATCGTAAAGGTTCAGATTTATTTTTTACTTGTTGTTGTTGCTTTCCCATTTTCTTGTAATTTTATATTTATATCCAATAAGCTTAAGATAATATTCGCTGTTTCAACGACAACATGACTGGACAAGATCAAATCAACGCTGGAAATTCGGACACCACTCAAGGTAATACCATTGCCTCTAACACCACTTATTTTGGCACCACAAGTGCTAACACTGCTACTCAAGATGTTCCAAACATCTTTGCTTCTATGATACTCTTCCTAACAGTTATGGTAATATCAAAATTCCTAACCAAAGACCCTCCACTAGTTGGAGAAGACGCGGATCCTCAGCCTAGTAATATGGCAGGAGGGAACCGAGGTATTCATGTCTATGACGACGTGAAGGTGGTCCGTAAGGATTGCAATCACTGTGGTAAAGTTGGTCACATGGCCAAAGACTGCCGCAAGTTCAAACAAGAGAAGGCCAAAGGCAAGATTAAGGCAAACATCGTCGAAGAAACGTTCTTAGACGATATTATTAAAGAATTCTCAGCGGTGGTTCTTGAAGCTAACCTCGTTGAGAATTCGGTGCAATGGTGGCTAGATACGGGTGCTACCCGTCACATATGTTCTAATAAAGATGCTTTTTTCACATATACACCAGTCACATATAAGAAATTGTCCATGGGCAACAATTCTTCTTCAGAGGTGCTGGAGGTAGGAAAGGTGACCCTAAAGATGACGTCCGGAAAGGAGCTAATTCTGAATGAAGTGATGCATGTCCCAGAAATTCGAAGAAATTTAATTTTTGGACCTTTGTTAGTAAATGCTGGTTTTAGGCTAGTGTTAGAGGCTAACAAGTTTGTAATCACTAAGAATGGAATCGTTGTAGGAAGGGCTTCGTCTGTGAAGGCCTCTTTAAATTTAATGTTGCACCTGTAATGCCTTCTGTTTCAACTATCAATAAAATTGAGCCTTCTACTTACTTGATTGAGTCATCTAATTTATGGCATCATAGATTATGACATATTAACTATCAATCTATCCAAAGATTGGTAAAGTTGGAATTATTGTCGTCTATAGACATAAACCCTCAACGTAAGTGTGAGGTGTGCGTAGAGGCAAAACTTTCCAAAAGTCCTTTTAGATCCGTCGAAAGGGAAACCGCTCCTCTAGAACTTATACACACCGATATATGTGATTTGAAGTTCGCTCAAACTAGAGGGGGAACAAGTACTTTGTGACTTTCATAGATGATGGCACAAGGTTTTGTTAACTTTACTTACTAAAAAGTAAAGATGGAGCCTTTGAAGCTTTCAAACGCTACAAAACAGAAGTTGAGAACCAACTAAACGGACGGATTTAAACAATCCGCAGCGATAGAGGGGGAGAATATGTAGCGCCTTTTGAAGAATTCTGTACCCAATCGGGTATTGTTCATCAAACAACGGCTCTTTACTCACCTCAATCAAATGGAGTTGCTGAACGCAAGAACCGAACACTAAAGAAAATGATGAATGCTTCTCAAACCTTGTGGGGAGAAGCTGTCCTTACCGCAAATATGATTTCTTAACAGAGTTCCACACACAGGTAAAGACAAGACCCCATACGAGTTATGGAAATGAAAGAAACCTACATACAAATATTTAAAGGTATGGAGTTGTCTGGCCAAGGTAAAAGTACTCATGCCAAAGCAAGTCAAGATTGAATCTAAGATTGTGGATTGCATATTCATCGGATATGCCAATAACATTAGTGTTTATCGCTTCATAGTGCATAATTCAGATGTACCGGATATTTATGAAGGTACGATCATGGAATCAAGGAACGCATGGTTCTTTGAAGACACGTTTCCATATAAGGACAAGAACATAACCTCTCACAAACGAAGTTATGAACAAACATCTGAGGATATATGAGTCGCTGACTACCTAGATCCGAACGGTTCAGATCTCGTAAATTCTAAAGTGGATGACGATCAGGAATTCAGTATTGTCACGACCCGATTCCGGGCCCGTGACTGGTGCCTTACCCCGGGCACCCTAGTGATACAACATCAGAGTAATCAGCGGAACATAAAACGATACAAGACATATTATGAAATATGAAACAATAATCTGAGAAAAACTTGCCTTTCGGCATATATATAACTAACAACTCTTACAAATGAACAGTTTAATCCTTTTTACAAACCCTGCCCACAACATTACTACAGACCTCTACGAATGATATGACAACAACGACGGGACAGGGCCCCGTCATACCCCTGAATGTAAGCACCTACAACAACAGGGGACTATACCAAGACAAGCCTCTGGAGAAACGGAGCTTTCCCAAGCTACCGAATTGTGACCCAAGGCGAGGATCAACGATCGTGTACCTTTACTGCGGCATGAACGCAGCCCCAAGGAGGTCGATAACAGTGCAGTATGTGAAATCAAAATATCGTAAATGAAATCATAGCGCTATATAAAGCAGGAGACATGTATTATAACAAAACTACGATCACAATAAACAAGCGATCATATCAAGTCGAGGACTCACGCCTCAAGTCATCACTAAAATATAACAATGGGTCTCACGCCCACAATATCAATCATGCGTGGAATACCTTCCTCACCGGCATAGCTTTATGATATAAAAGCACCAAGGAACACACATGAACACGAGTCCCACTGTGCTATAATGAAACCGCATGCAGTGGTAAGGCGCATAGCCGACTACTAACACCAGCGCATCATCAAGGTCGTGAATCGTATCATAAGATCTGTCTGCATCACATGATCAAAGCCGCCACTTGCCCGCAGATCTAATGCGCGCGTCTAGCCACGAACTTTCCGCACTCCGCATAGGCCAATCTCATCGCCCGCGTGAGGTATTCCGCGTCGGTAGCTACTCCCGATCGTCCCGACTTCGCAGTCCGCACGGCCACGTGGACCGCATGCCCGTAAAGGACGCACACTAACACGAACTCGTAGCTCGCGATAGGCCCACAGGACTGCGTGAGGTATTCTCGAATCATAGGTCCATCGACACTGAGTCTACCCCGCGACGGAGGGCTTAACCCCTAATCATCTCAAGAGATGAGTGATGTAAAATACTAACACAATGACTTATCGTTAAGCAACATAAGCACAACAAAGGAAAACCCCTTTACGCAACATCACAAGATACTAACACACGTAGCATCCTAGCATGTTTACTTATCAATCAACAAGAAAGTATTACAAGGCTATCACAAACCAACACAATCAAGTTATACACACAAGGTACTTTAAGCTAACAAGTTCGGTATCTACCCCTAAAGTACTTCATACATTAAATCTTTTAAAAGATCCGTTGCTTTACATAAGTCACACAATACGTAGTATAAAATAGAGGATCGTCTTTTTAAATAAACCAAAACACTTACCTTTGTAAAATCAAGTAACAACATTATTTTCCAAACGCCCAAGTTTGCCTAATTTCAAATGTTCACGTTCTTATTTTAGAAAGGTTTAGTGGTTCATAGCCCTATTCATTTAAGAATATAATTCTCTTTTAAACAATCGGAGAAACATAAGTCTTATATGTGAGTAGGATATTCTTGTTTATAACAATCTTATTACAGCAGCCGTGATCTAGGAAATATCATTTTGTCTCATCTTAGCTTCATGCGGATGGAAGTTTCTCTTGGTTTTAATAATACTTAATTAGTCAAAACATTTCCTTTTATTAACGCGATGGTTGGTCGATACACATTCGATTTTCAAATCAAGAAAACATTCTTAAGCCGTTATACCTAACTTCCCATAAAGCTAGTATAACTCTTAAGTTTTTCAAAACCAAGTATTACTTCTTCTTTCAAAATGATTCAAAACTCTTTTGAAATACTTCAAGTCCTTTATTAACACATAACAAGCCAGTTATAGTTCAAATCAGTTACCTTTTAAAGACCACAAGTATTTTCTTACCAACATAAAGCTGTTATAACCAACTTCCCATAAAGCCGTTATAACACTTTACGTGTTAAACCAATCAAATACGTTTAGCACACGTACGCGTCACCGCACTACATAGTTCACACATATCATGCTAGAAGAGATAGGAAGAGGTTCACATACCGCGACGAGTATCGACTAATAGCAAAACGCTCCAAGTACATCCAACCGTCGCTACTCCTTAAGCCAAGTAGATCGCGCCACACGTAGTACTTCAACCTATAAGGCCACGCGCGCTTATTAACATTAGATCTCATCGTAGAACATTCTACCAAAAATTCTAAGATTTTCCCCCGCAACAACAGTAACTCTCCTCCTCTATCGAGGCCGGCTACCAAGCCAACCGCGGGGTTATCGTCTAACCCTAACGGGTACAATTCTACTCCACTGCACTACTACACAAGTTCATCGTAATACGTTTCATGTAATTACAACAAGATTCTTCTTTCGAAAAGGTTTCTTATTATTCGTGCTTAAGTCAAAAGACATCACGACAACAACGCTCGATTCTACATATAGTATACTTCAACTATAGTCTAACAATCATGTAATTTCCAATTACAATAGAGGGACAAGATATTTACCTCGATAAGCCCATAATTATCCAAGTATAAAGTCGATCCTGGGCAATCGTTTAGCTCCAACTCCGAGCGCTCCAACCCGCTCTAAACCACCCTTAGAAGTTCTAACCAACTTCTACACAATACTCCAACGGACTATGGAGATTTTCCTGTGGTTTCGGTTTTGGGATCGACGGAAGTATAATAGTATTTACGGCTTTTCAGATAGGTATAACCTTAGAATACAACAAGGTATACTGGCTAAGGTAATTTGGGCATTATAACAATACTTTAGAGTATTTCTACACCACAAAGGGGTATTATACGAAAGCAACTAGCAGTGGGGTACCCCACTACCACACTACTAGGAGGGAGAGGGCTCTCGCGAGGGCCTTTCAAAGGGGGAGAGGGGCTCTTGGACGAGAGTCAACAAGAGGGGAGAGGGAGGGATTTTAACACTTAGGAAAAATTTAGGATGAAGAAGTTCATCAAAGGAGAGAGGTATTTATAGCACAAGCCAAGGCCAACCAATGGCCAAGATCTAGCCAAGTGTATAGCAAGTGTAAGGCCAAGATTTACCCAAGTGCCCCCTAGACCCTACTCCTTAAAACCCTCACAAATATCTACCAAAAAATATCTACCACTTGACACCCCAAAGTCGTCCAAGTGCCGCCCACCTTGCTGACCAGAGGGTGCCAAGCGCCTCTCTCGTTGGCCCAAACTGTACCGTCTCTCGGAAAAATCCGCAAAAATAACAAAACCCATCGCGGGATTTTGCCCCTCGAAAGTTATGAAAAACTTTTCGTCGAAAAACGACTCTAACCGGGTGTTGTGCACAAATGCCATTCGGCCAAGCCACCTAGGCGGGGGTGACACGTGTCACCCTCCTATCGCCCAAAAATAAAACATCTTCCAAAATATCCACAATGGCCAAAATCTCGAAAACAAAGTCGGCCCCACAAAACCGTAAATTTCTCCCGTGGGCCCCACGTGACCATTTCCGAAAATAAAATTCCATAATTCTCTAATATTCCAGGAAGTCTGAATACCAAATCTGGGAATCCAATTCCCATTAACGAACCTTTTTCCTTCACAAAAACCGGAAACTTTTCCGTGGAAAAATCGCCTCTTTCTTCCTTTCCAATCTTTCTGTCGTATTCTCGTACGTACGTCCTCGCATACATACCCTGGAACTACGGGGTATAACAAGTATTCTAGATTATCAGGACTTGGAAGATTCATAGATAGAACCAAGATGAAGCAAAAGGGCTCGGAAGGACAATTCCTTCGTCCGCACTATGGCTTATCCGTTCGGACGAACTACGCATAATCGTAAGATTGTCAACTCCGTACACCGCTCTGAAAGGAAGCTATAAAAAGTGAATTAGAGTCCATCCTGCATAACCACACCTGAGAGTTGGTTGAACTTCCCCTGGGACACAAATCGTTGGGTTGTAAGTGGATTCTTAAACGGAAGCTAAAGGTAGATGGATCTATCGACAAATACAAGGCTAGGTTAGTAGTCAAGGGCTATCGCCAAAAGGAGAGCCTTGATTACTTCGACACCTATGTTCCAGTGTCTAGAATGACATCCTTATGTATGTTCATAGTCATCGCCGCCTTGCGGGATCTTGAAATACATCAAATGAATGTCAAGACAGCCTTCCTGAATGGTGATTTAGAAGAAGAAATATATATGGATCAACCTGAAGGGTATGTTGTTCCAGGACAAGAGACAAAAGTGTGTCGGCTTGTCAGATCGTTGTACGGGCTGAAACAGGCCCCTAAAGAATGGCATGAGAAATTTGACAGTACCCTACTATCAAAAGGGTTTACCATTAATAAATGTGACAAATGTGTTTACATAAAAGAAAATACCGATTCATTCGTCATAATGTGCCTTTATGTAGATGACTTGTTGATCACAGGTAGCAGTCCTAGGACAATCCTAGAGACTAAGAACATGGTAAAACAATATTTCGACATGAAAGATATGAGTGTCGCAGATATTATATTAGTGATCAAGATCTCTAAGACATGTAATGGACTGGTCTTGTCTCAATCTCACTACAACGAAGATGTGTTGAAAGAAATTTGAGATGTTCGACAGTTCACCAGTAACGACACCATTGGATAAAAGTCAAAAGACAAGCATTTTGGTGCACCCATACGACAGGAGCGATACGCACATGTGATTAGGAGTCTGATGTATATCACAAATTGCACTCGACCTGATATCACTCATGCTGTCAATAAATTGGCTAGATTCACCCGTAAGCCAATTGAGGATCACTAGAAAGCGCTGAATAGGGTACTACGGTTCCTAAAGTTCACGCAAAAAAGTTTGGGTTGCACTATTCGAGATATCCAGCTGTACTTGAGGGGTACAGTGATGCAAACTGGATATCTGATAGCGATGACATCAAGTCCACCATCGGATATGTTTTTACAATTGGTGGCGGAGCTGTGTCTTGGAAATCCTCTAGGAAAACACTTATTGCCTGATCCACGATGGAGTCGGAATTATCGCTTTAGACAAAGCGGGAGAAGAAGCTGAGTGACTTCATGATTTTCTAGAGGTGTCCCTTGTTGGGATAAACCCGTGTCTTCTGTAATGATCCAATGCGACATTCAGTAGGCTCTAGGAAGAGCACGAAGTTCAATATACAACGTCAAGTCTCGTCATATACGACGAAGACATGAGTCCGTTAGGCAACTGATCTACTCGGGTGTGATTTCCATTGATTACATAAAATCTAAGGAAAATATCGCAGATTCCTTGACGAAGGGAATACCAGGGATCAGATGAACTGTCTGTCTAGGGGAATAGGCTTAAAACCCAATCAATAAGAATCAATATAGTGGACACCCAACCTTACGAACTGGAGATCCCAAGGATAAGGTTCAATGAGAAAACTAAACTGTAAAGGTTCAGTTGAGCGCTTCGGTGGAAGCATGAGCACTTTGGATAATGATTTCTTCTTAAGAAACATAATCCAAAGCCATTCCCGTGATAGACATAAAGTGCTACCTGTAGAGGGGTAAAAAAAATTTCAAATCATTTAATGATCCTCCAAAGTAGAGGTTAGGTTGAAGAAATTTTTAATGGTTCCTAACGCTTGTATAGCTGGGTATTGCAGGATACCTTGTAGGATACCACTTATTTATGTGCGAGGACAGACCGCCTTAAATGAACTCACTTAAGAAATCAAGTGTGTCCACGGCCCACGATGGACAAAAATACTAGAAAGATTGAGTAGGAAAGGTGTGTGTTGGTATCATTGTCTTGACATATACTAAACACTGACGGTTCAAGACATCACATTCACCGCGCAGTAAATATATTCGATGATATTCTACTATGGAAGGTTCAAAGCTCCGGCTACCTATCCAGATGCAACATCGTTCCGCCGAGTGATTGCTAGAAAGACACCATACACGTGCACCAAAATCTCTTCCATGAGGGGATTGTTGGAAATATTTATTAAACGTGAAATAAAGAAAATCCTATTAATTATGAATCAAACAATTAGGGGCCCCACACGTCGAAAACATGGTTTCCACACACGTGCATATAAAGTATCAAAGATCATTATTTCCTTAAATGGAAGCGATATTGGTATGTATACGGATTGTTTGAGACGTAAGATAATAGACGATTATTGGCCAAATGACGTTGATTTCACGTTGGTAAATGAAAGGAAGAAATGTGTAAAAGATGAAAATGAATCAGAAAATTCACCACGGAAAATGGGAAGCACCGCGGTGCCACAAGGACAGGACCGTGGTGCTAATCCAAATTTCGGTTCCAGTGACTTACTGGAATTTAGACACCGCGGTGCCTCGACGTTTTTCAGTAACGTAGTAGGCGAATTGAAACTGATTCTTGGGCTGACTTTGGAGCAATTACTTTCCATTACTTGGTTATTGAATTCAGCCATTACTAGGCTGAATAAACCTCAATATCAATGGTCATTAATTGACATTGATGTCCATTCATTTTGGTGAATTGAGAAGACCAAATCATCTACTTATAAATTGATGTCTTGGGCACAATTGCAAACACACTACACATTGACACTTAAAACAATTCTCTGAAAATTGTCTTCCTCTCTAGCAATCACAATACACTCAAAGATCTTTCTTATCAAGCGAGCACTTGAGTTCCTTTGCTCATTTGTTTGATTGATGTTTTATCTTGAGAGATAAGTTGCTAAAACAACTGTTGAAAAGATATACGAGGGCAATATTATCTTAAGGAAAGATTGAAACTTCAATCGACTCAACAAAACCATTTCCTTGTTTAATTTCCAAATTTATTATTTACTTGTTGTTGTTGTTGCTTTCCCATTTTCTTGTAATTTTATATTTATATCCAACAATCATTAGATTATGATATAGTTTTATATTTTTCCTTCATATATAGCAATGCATAAGATAGTCCTTTAAGCTTACAAGTTAGAATCACTTTTAGTCCACCTTAAGAGAATCAATAGGAATTCTACTATTAAAACTTAACTAAACATCATGTTAAATTGAAAGAATTTAAGTTCTATGCACGGTTAGAATGTATATTTCTTGAATCATTAGGTTAAGTTATAACAATAGAGACATCTATCCATAGCAAGCCTAATTTGATAATATAATAGTAACTTGCTATAATCAATTAAATTATAAAAATTATATATATATATATATATTCTATCAGTGTCTGCAACTTAAATTTCAACAGAAAGAGAATGACATAACCCTATTAGCCGTTAGGTGTTAATGGAACAAGCTACTCTCAAACTGTGTAATTTTTATCATCCTAGCTCATAACGTGCTCCCTCCTTTTTTATCTTCGATATCGTATTCATGTAAACTCAACTCTTAAATTTTGAAGAAACATGACTAATAAATTGTTACAAGTCCGATTAAACACATAATTTATGGACTTTATAGTTAAATGGAGGGAGCAGAATTAGCAAAGGAGCTTTCAAAGTTAAAACATCGAAACCTTCACAACCACCACATCCTCTTCCTTTGATTTTCCAGCCAAATATTTGAGTAACCCTTTAGATGAAAGAGTTTTGCTAGTTTTCTTCTTTTGTTTGGGAGGAGGGTCGTCTTTGGATCCGTGCGAGATGTGTTACCGCACAGGAATTCTGAAAAACGAAAAAATTTAGGGCTCATTTTTTTTATTTTTATTAAGTAGTATTAGCCAGAATTACTGTAAAGACTCATAATTCGCAGGTCTTAACTCAATTAACGACTCACTTTTACGAATTAGAACAGGAGCCCAAAATATTTGAGACGGCATGTTTGGGAGGTATGGTTATCATGATATAACTATTAATTAAGAAAACAAAAATATAAAAAATAATTGAAAGAGCAAAGGAGATGAAAGAAAAAAAGAATTAAACTAGATGAGACTTTGATGATGATGAGCAACGAAGGTCGTATATGAATTAAAAGAGCAAAATTGAAGCTAAAAAGTACAACATCTATGAGAATTAGAAAGAAAAAAAAATCAAAAGCACGAACAAAAGAAAAATTGAAGGTCCACATATTATAAAAAGAAAACACACTATTAGAAGAATTGGGTTTCATTATTGATTGACATTAGAAAACACTAAAACATGACAAGGTTGGAGAGACGAGTTAAGCAAAAGATGGTAATCAAAATTTAAGGGAAGCTGTTTGGTTATGTTCGAGTGTGCTCATGTTTTGTAAACTTAGGCTCGTTTGGTAGAATATATTAGAGAAAATAATATATGTATTAGCTAAACTTGAATCACGTGAAATCATGGTCACCCGATTAAATTCGGTATATTTATGTGTATAATTCTTATAATATGTTTAAGAACCATGATTAAAGGACACTAAGTGGTGTGATGGTTAAGATGCTAATTCTTGAAACCAATTTGTTGCACTATATATATTTTTTTAAAATCTTACCTTAAAAGTAACGGTGCACCAATTCTTTTGAAATTTTGAATTCGCCTCTAGAATTTCCCCCTAAATCTACCACATAGTATAATATAGAGGATATTTTGTAAACAACGCTTTTTTAGAGAAATTATACAATTCATGTTATTTCTAATATATCAAACTAAACAATTGATAAGAAACAACCCAGCAAAATTAATATTATCATAACTAATACCAGACTTGATCACTAATACACCAATCCTACTGATCATTATTCTTATATGTCCTGCCAAATAGCCTTAACAATTAACAAATGACCCCCTTAAAGGATTATTTTGGCAACAAAAAATAAAAAGGGATTACTTATGCTCAGTATATTTAATAAGGAGGGCAGAAATAGAGCAACCCTCAGACTTAAGGGGCAGTTTAAGTTAAAACAACTACTAACTATTGAAACCCATTAAGATATTAAAAGTCGAAAATATCCTCCTTTACAAAGTAGTATAGCACCTCAGCTTCAAACGAGTCGCAAAATCCTTAATCTCATAGAGTTCGCTTAGGGTTCCGTCAAAACCTAACCAGTAGTACACCGGCGGAACACCGAGCCGCCATCGGCCGTCACCGGAAATGGACTTCGACGAGTATGATTATTTGGAGAAGACTGTGGAAGATACGAATGGTACTTCTACGAATAGCAAAGACAATAATAACAGTAGCGCCGAGAAGGAGAAGAGCGAGAAAGGCTATCGTCGAAGAGATAGAGATGTGAGCGAAGAGCACGCTGCCGATGAAGACGACAATAGAGAGCGGCGGAGCAGCAAAAAGTCTCGCGGCGCCGGCGAAAGTGTAAGAGAGAAGGATAAGGAACGAGATAGAGATAGGGAAAGGGAAAGGTCGTCGAGGCATCGGAGTAGGGACCGAGAATCGGAGAGAGATAGAGAGAGAAGCTCGAAAGACCGTGACCGTGATAGAGAGAAGAGGGATAAGGATAAGGAGAAGGAGAAGGAGAAGGAACGAGATAGGGATAGGAAGAGTAGAGATCGGGATAGGGAACGAGATAAGGAGAAGGATAGAGAGAGGGAGAGGTCAAGGAGGAGCAGGAGTCGCTCGAGGATTGAACGAAAGCAAGAGAAAGAGAGAGAGTCGTTGAGAGACACTGAACGTGACTTCGAATTGCGGGACAGCAGGTGATATACTCTTTGCTGTTATCTTACACTGTTTGGATGGTTGTTACATACTGTATCATATTATATTGTATTATGTTAGTATTTTATTGTACTGTATTGTTTTGATGGGTACACCATTTGGATAGATTGTATCATTTCCCGTCGTTACATAATGTCACACATTAGCAATTTGAAGTATAAACCTACCTGAAAAGTAGGTTACATAATGTCACACATAAGCAATTTGAAGTATAAACCTACCAGAAAAGTAGGTTACATATTGCAACAACACATTAGCAATGTGAAGGATAAATCTACAAGAAAAGTAGGATACATGATAGAGCTACTATAAAAAGGTAGGGTAGAGCTACTATAAAAAGGTAGGGTAGAGCTACTGTAAAAAGGTAGGGTAAAGGGTAAAATAGGATTATTAGACAATAAGTAAAGACAAAAGAAGAAAAAGAAATAAAGTAACGACACGATCACACCATACCGGTCGTTACATAAAATGGGACTTTTCGTTGTAACAATGGATTTCACGATACGGTACAATAGAATTTAAGTTACAATCAAAACAAACATTGTGTTCAAACTAGTTGTTGAGAGACACCGAGCTTGACTTCGAATCAGGGGACAACAGGTTATACTCTTTGCTGTTATCTTATGTTAAATTGTTAGTCTCATGTCATATCATTTGCTGCTGTTTGTTGATTCTTAACAAAGTTGAGTTTATATCAAAATGATTAGTGTTCTGATGATAATTATTAGTACAAGCTGTAGTGATTGGAGAATAGTTTCCAATGTACATCAATATGGTTGTCAACTGCAATTATTTAGCTATTATTGTGGTGAAAGGCATTGAAAGTGAAATAGAATGATCAATATTTGCATCTCATCTTCATTTCCCAAATTTATATCAATTATTTTACCGGACTTGTCTGTTGACTGCTGCTGTAACCCAAAAAACAGAAATCAGGTCATGGCTGAGTTTAAGTATGTGCTTGAACACACTCTGCTAAGTGTTTTTGAGTTCTAGTGGATTCAAACGGAAAAGACTATTTAAAGTGGTAAGTCCGTGAAAGAGTGTTAGTTTATCCGCAAAGAATGTAATATTCTGACTTGGGTTGAAATCGTAGATGGATTGTTTGCACATCTTAATGGGCTAACAATGCGGAAACCCTTCAAGGCTTGACTGAAGAAGTGTCTTATTCCCACATAAATTGAGTATGATGAGGTCTGTTAAGTTTCTTTTTGGCCTTTGAGATTTTCGCTCACCTTGAATCCTTCTAATGTTTCTGCATTGATGGATTTAAGGTTACTTTTTCTTACATCTGATCTGAGATGTTGACAAATGATGTATTGAATTTCTAGGTTGGCAACGCATATGGTGTGAGGCTGTATCGGTTTATCGACCTTTTCTTATGTACGAAGGCGAAAATGCATTAACCCTAATATATGATTCTTTTTTGTGAAAGCAGGGAAAAGTCTCAAAATTTTGGTGCTGGGCAGCGAATAATGTCACAACACATACTGAATTCATATTCTATTCTTAATTGAAGTTTATACTTGGAGATGCTTCAAAAGTTTAAATTATCTTCTAGAATTTGCTCCATTTGTACTTGTTTTCTTTTTCGATGGGAATGATGTGTTTCACTGGAGGTTGGGATTCTAGTTACTTCCTGTTTAGATTATAAGATAAAACTCATTTGGGGTCCCGGAGCATTTATGAGGAGATGCATTTTTTTATTCAGCTAAACAAGTAGATAAATGAAGTTTGCATTTTCAACTAGCCTAATCGAAAACAATAGAATCTTTTTGACTTCTATCCACATTTTTGTAGAAAGTGCCTTAATGATCTTTCCTGCTGCAGGAGCTACTCTATCTAATCTATAAGAGGTGAAATTTAGCACAGCGAGGGAGATATTAGAGGATGATGATTCATCATGTCCTAATATAATTTGTAGCATGCCCATGTATTTTTGCAAGTTTGGTTAAACTTTGATGTTTATGGTAGTTGACTACTTTCAAATGTAGCAGGTGCTACATGAAATACTGTAAATGAAAATCCACACCCTACTATGTATAACTTAAATTTTATAACCAGAGCCTCATACTTTTTCGTTCTTTACCAACCTTGAGATTAATGCGATTTAAAGGTTATTTGCTTCAATTGTTCTAGAGTTCGTGAAATAGGGAAGCTAGGATCTGCATGAACTCTAGCTGGTTAACGAAGTCATGTTTAAATAGTTCCTTGCTATGATCTATGCCATACATATTCTCATTATGGTCAGAGTCATTTCTACAGGAGATTCAAGGAGAAGAAAGAAAAAGTAGAACCAGAAGCTGATCCAGAAAGGGACCAGAGAACTGTTTTTGCTTACCAGGTAAGATGGTTTCAGTTTCTTAGTTTCTGCCTTGTTCATCAACATACTTGATCATTTCAAACTAGGTGGTTTATCTGATCAAAAGGTTTATTCTCTGATTTATTTGGTTTGGACTTTTATAGATGCCCCTGAAGGCAACTGAAAGGGATGTGTATGAGTTCTTCTCACAAGCAGGAAAGGTTAGTTCACTTGGTCCTCCTTTTGCTTCATGGTAAATGAACTATGATGCTGGCCAATTTTTGGTTTAATGATCAATGTGTGCTGGTTTTGCGTTTGTTCTAGAATTTCATTTTCTTGTGGTCCTCTAGAATTGATATGATACTTCATGTTTAGGAGCAAAAAATTGATTTGTGTTCTTCGCTTGACCCTACTTCCGTATACTATTAGTGCATGCTCTATGCATCTCCTTGCTGTTGCAGTTACTGCTTCTGTGCCTTCTGTATCAGGTAGCTTAATTACATTCTCATGTCTCAAGATTCTATACTTGATTGGATGAACAATATAGTCTGATCAAGTTATAACTGATGATTTTATGTATGACCTATTGCAGGTCTTGTGGTGTATATAGTATGAGTGTACCAAAAGGCCCTCTAAATTCAGTTTATCGTGAAGATTTCTATTTTTTGACATTCCTTTATACATTTCTAGGTGAGGGATGTGCGGTTAATCATGGACCGGAATTCAAGGCGTTCTAAAGGAGTTGGGTATGTCATTCAAGTTCTCGACCCTACAATGTTGCGTGTAATTTGTTCTTCATTTCTTTCTTAAGTTAATTACTGTGCATCTTGCTTCGCAAAGTACTCCTAGTCCCAAGGATGACGGTAGTGCTGCTTTCTTTTTGAAGGGAGATGCTAACGATATTTGATTGACTTGTAGCACTGGGTCATGCTACGCTTCCTAATTCAAACTTAAGTGTTGTTTGTCTACTATGGTGGTTAATAAAGTTGCTGCTTTGCGATTAAACCGTATTCTTGGTTTGTTCCTTTGACTTCTGTGTGGCCTCTTTTACGATCTGGCTTAAGAAAAAACTGTGTTTCTCATAACTGTTTTTGCTCTTTATAGAACTTCCTTTTGGTTGGTTGTGCTATGAATTTCTGATAGCTAACACACATATCCAGTCCCAAGTCTGGATAAGGCAGAAAGATTGTGGATTTGGAATAAAATGGGTCCAAGCAGAGCGAAATGGTAAGTGAGGATTCTATGCTGACCCCAAGTCGGGGATTGAGGTGTAGTTGTCGATGTAAACATGCATTTTTAACTTCCTTGAAGTATACCAATTGTAAACGTAGTAAGATACCTCAGTAATTGGTCCTGAGAGCATTTAATGTTTTTGGGATATGAATCAGATGGTAAACCATATGATTTCAAATGCATCTAACTGAGGACTACTGATGTGTATATCAGTGGGAACCAGGGATATGGGTCTCTACCTCTGTGGAATTCTGAGAGGTTTCTTGAGCACTCCTCACCTTTTTCTTTTGGGAATTCCAAGCACGGTTTTAATCTGATTGACATTGGTGATTTTCTGTTCTAGGGCCTAGTACTACCATTGCTAAGGTTGTCATGTCCTTTCTGTGGTCACTAACCAGGATACTTCTTTATGCTTCTCGATCCAGCCACAATGTGGTCTAATTCCTTATCTATGCTGTTATTTCAGTTTGTGTTATTAAATTATTGGTATCTATGCAGGTACATTGAGTTTTATGATTCTATGTCTGTGCCTATGGCTATTGCTTTATCTGGTCGCTTGCTTTTTGGCCAACCAGTCATGGTAAAACCTTCTGAAGCTGAGAAGAACCTTGTTCAGTCAACCGCGGCTGGAGGTGGATCAGGTTTGGCAGGGCCAAATGCTGCCTCAGAGAGAAAACTTTATGTAGGAAATCTTCATTTTAACATGACAGAGTTACAGCTTAGACAGGTAACAAGACTGACATCTCTTTATCTGCGTATTGTAACAAAGAACTAGAATAGACACTTGTCATGTGCTATACATACTGGTGGAGGCTTTTAAATACACAATATTCTGCGATGCTGGTCTACCTCGACTTGTAGTATATAACATGCTGAAGAAAAAATTAATGTTTTCTTAGGGATTTTCTGTTTCTAATTGCATTCTGTTATGTCTATCTGAAACAGCCTCTCTACCCCACAAAGGTAGAGGTAAGGTCTGCGTACATCCTACCCTCCCCGGATCCCTCTTGTGGGAATACACTGGGTATGTTGTAATTGCATTCTGTTATGTCTGGTGTATTCAGATTTTTGAAGCTTTTGGGCCAGTAGAGCTTGTACAATTACCTACAGATCCCGAAACAGGACATTGCAAAGGATTTGGGTTTGTCCAAGTCAGTATTTAGTGAACTGCACTATTTGTCTCCAATGTATATTCGTTATCATTATTTTATTTCTTTTAGTGTAACACCTTTGTGTTTCAATTTGGGTTCATCTTAGTTTGCTCAACTTGAACACGCAAAGGCAGCTCAAAGTTTGAATGGCAAGCTTGAGATTGCGGGTCGCACCATCAAGGTATGTCGATAGACTGGACTTCTTGATAATATATAGTCCCTGTAGACCTTGCTTCTCTGAATACTGTTGGATGACAGTATTGCCGAGTTTGGACTGGCCTTTTTTGGTTCAATGCAGGTTTCATCCGTTACTGAACATATTGGAGCACAAGATGCTGGAGCTAAAACTGCAGATTTTGATGATGATGAAGGAGGTGGTTTGGTGAGTTTGCTCTTAAACCATTATATTGAAGGACCTTGCAAGCCATCTTTTCCCTTAAGTAGGTTAGCTACTTCAGAATTTTTTGAGTATGATAGAGGTGATAAAAGGTCCATCCATGTGTTTTGTTAGACATGACCAGAGAAAAGCAATTTAAGGATGTGCTAGTTTGCTGCATCATCATTACAGCTTCTAGTCTCTCTCTCCATTTTCCTTGTTTGTGGGTTTTGTCTGGTATTTAAGATTAAAACAAACCAAGTCGATTATATAAATATGTTAATGATCATAAAAAAGTTATTTCATAAAGATACTTTATATATCTTTTAACCATAAAAAGCTGTTTAGACATTTTCATTTTTGAAAAAGTAATGTCGTCTTGAGTATTCTAATCTTCTATATTGGAGTTACTTAAAGTGATTTATCAATTGTTTTAATCATGAAGGATAAGTTTGAAAATGTTTATGGATGTAAGGTTGTTTGTTCTATGAAGGTAAATAATTCTCACGTCTCATAATGAAATTCTCACATATATATGCTTTAAATAGATAATAGGTCTAATCAATTTGTTCCATTCTTGCTAAACATAGACATATGAGAAATTGTGTGTTTGGCTCTAGTAGATAATGAGATGAATTTGAATTTCATGTGGGAAAAACTGAAAAAACCAACAAAACTGAAAAAACCAACAAAACTGAAACAAATAACGACTCTGTTTTGGTTCGGGTTGTATATTTTACAAACAGACATGGTTGGTTTGGTTTTGGTTTAGATGAAAACAGAGCCAAACGGAACCATGAACACATCCTAAGCATAATACTGAAGGTCAATGTTAAATTGGAAGTATATAATATGGAGCCATTATCAAGGCTAGGAAGGTCTACTGTGACTTTCTTTATTCATATGGTTTATGTTGTTTTCAATAAGTGATATCTCCTCCTCCTAAGGGAATTTTAATTTTGTGTTGGAGCATTGTAAAGCAGAATTTTATGCTAGTTTTAGTTCTTGTTTTTACATGTTCTAGCAAATAATATATAGCTGTTCCTGTGAACTTTAGTTCACAAAGGAACTACTCTTGCTGACCTATTTATAGGGTGCACTTTTCATTTTGGGATGTTAAAAATGTGACTTAGCACTGCCCCATAGATAATACTATTTTATATAATATCCACAGCTTCTCGAGAGTTCAGTTTTTTTTTACTATTTGGATTTTAGGTGATGTTTTCGATACCAAACTAACTTTTCAATCATCATTTTGATATTCCTTTCATTAGCTCTAATGTAATATGCAAAATTCAACTTAGTATCTTATACTCTGTATAGTCTAACACTCATATAAAAGTGCAACAACTGAGTGCTATATAATCTCTTCAATGTTACCATGATGAAGTTTTTGCAACAAAAAATTGTGTGGAACATGTGCAAAAGCTGAACGAGTTTTCGATGTAGGATCATACTTCATTTTTTCTAATACGGCGCTATGTGAAAAATAGTTATCCAACTCACATCGAATGCTCCCTTTCGGCTAGTTGATGCATAATTTTCACTTTTGGCTAAACCATCCTCAAGGCAGCTCAATAGCAGTGATCTGATTTCATCCATTCTAGGAAGTATAATGTGTAGGGGATGGGACTTGTGTTTTTTATGACTAATCCATTGTGAAGCTGCTCAGGAAGCAATAGCCTGATTTGATTCATAATATGAAAATTAGTGGGAAGTCTTTCTTTTTCT
The DNA here is from genome assembly GCA_029844215.1 of Przewalskia tangutica. Classification (NCBI taxonomy): domain Eukaryota; kingdom Viridiplantae; phylum Streptophyta; class Magnoliopsida; order Solanales; family Solanaceae; genus Przewalskia; species Przewalskia tangutica. The sequence goes on along the minus strand of CM056739.1, from coordinate 69,809,164 downwards.
TTAAATTGACGAAAATGTATATTTTATCTTCTTTTTCCTTTTGGTAACTCTGAATATGGATACCTGTTACATTAGAAATTTGATGAATGCATTCTCTCTGATATTAAACTGCGCAAAGATAGGAAAAAACTGTCATATGAAAACTGTAGGCTGCTAATCATTGCCATCTCTATCATAAAGTAAACACCCATCTGAACACCTTCTATATTTCAGGCATTGAATGCTCAGTCAAGGGCCATGCTAATGGCAAAATTGGACCGCAGCGGTGTTGCTTCAGGGTTTGTCCAGCTTTCTCCCTCTTTTGGGCTACTCTTGTCTTTTCCTTTTTTCATTTATTGTGGGGAGGTATATTTGTAGCATGTTTTGCGAATAAATTTAATGCTCAAATTTTCCTTTACAGTGTTGCGGGTACACTTGGGGTTCCTGCACTTAACGGAGCAGCTCAGCCAGCAATGAGCATGCCAATGGGTGGGGCAGCAGTGTTTCCGAATATGCTCTCAACGCAAGTTATTGCTTCCATGGCTCCCGAACCCATTGGAATTCCCAGCGAGTGTTTGCTTTTAAAAAACATGTTTGATCCTGCAACTGAGGTTTGTGTCCCTGTGGAATTTCATATTTAACAGCACATTTCTGACCCATCAAGGATAGGGAGGTGTGTATCTGACTCTCTATTACTTCACAGTATATTGATCTTTCAATTATGTGCTGCAGACGGAACCAGAATTTGATTTGGATATTAAAGATGATGTGAAGGAGGAATGTTCCAAGTATGGCAGGGTCAAGCATATCCATGTGGACAAGTATGTGGTTAATTTATATGGTGTCGAACTTTGAGCTGTATTGACTTCTAAAATGCATTTATTTCTTTGCCTGGCAGATCCTTTAATATGTTTATTACTTCTGGCTAGGAGTTTCCTTTTTCTCTTCTTGGCAGCCGGTCTTTCTTTATCTACTAGACAGCAAGAAACACTTGCTTTTGATTTTTAAAAAGGGAAAGACCAAAGAGATTTTTAGCTTGACGATCAAACTAAACTACGACATGTTCCGGTCCCTCTGATAAGGCTTCAAATATGATTGTCGAATGACCTATTGATTTAAGTGGCTAGTTCTTCATCCTGTTAGAAAAATCTCATTCTCAAATACCATGATCCAATAATCAGCTATTCCAGTTGGCTACTTATTGTTAAATTAATGATACTTTTGTCAACTATTGATCCTAGATATATCTTTTGGCAGGAATACCTCCGGTTACGTGTACTTGCGGTTTGATAGTGTCGAAGCTGCATCTCGTGCTCAACAAGCTATGCACAAGAGATGGTTTGCTGGCAGATCTATTTCAGCCATATTCTTGGTAAATGCCCAAGTTCTCCGAGCATTTTCGTGTACTTAACTGCTTCCTCTTCTTCCAATGCCTAAATGCTCTTCTGAATGTATTTTTCCTGTTGTGCAGCAATCTTATGAATATGATGCCAAGTTCAAAGGTACAGGCTAAAAGGTTTCAGACGGGGGCTTATCTAGAATGTCTGAAGACTGCTGATTTGTTTATTGTAATTGCAAAACTGCAGCTGATTTTGTATTTAAGTTCGGATCTTAGTGATATCAAAGACCTATAAATCGTACTGTTATACGCCGACATATGAGGTTATAGGTGTTATTGATGAAAGTTCTGTAATTGTGACAGTATTCTCATTTTAATCAACCATGACACTTAGCTCAATTCATTGTGTGCGTTTGTTTTTTTTCAAAAACTTATTTGCTCTTAATTGATCTGATTTATTCATATCTTTTATATAGTTTTAATGTTTGTTGACTTATAAAATCAGTTACTATATATAAAACTTATATAGTTTTAATGTTTGTTAACTGCGAAGCTATCACTTGCACCAATCACACCTTTCACTGCTAGCAAGAACCCTCGAAACTGTTAATTTTAAGAGATAAGGGTTAAAACACACTCAAGTATCTTGCTTGAACCATCTGAACTATCATTAATTAGTTAGCAAAACATACCTCAACTAAAACTATCATTAATTAGTTAGCAAAACATACCTAACTATCATTGTTCACTTTTCCTACTTCAACTCTTATACTTGATAGGAAATGGTACTCCTTAATGATAAGTAAGGAGTGTTTTTGACCCTTAATTCTACTTTTAATGAAAGCAAATAGGGCGGTAGCAAATCTCAGTCGATTCCTGGCTCATTATCTTAACAAAAAAAAAATAGGGAGCAACTTGCATTCTTCTGATAACGGCTTTTACTTCACGTATATCGCTGGGTAATTGAATTAAAGAAAGAGTAGTAATTAGTTTGATGTACTTATTCCGAGGAACAATTTGCACTTTCATTAAGTGAAATCAGAATTTTAACTATACCAAGGAATTACGAGATTGAAAAAAAACTAATACTCCTTTATAACTATATTTAATGCAAAATTAAGAATTTACTTTCATCAAGAATTACTGCCAAAGTTTGCGATGTATATTTTTATTAAGTTCACACTGGCGTAAAAAATGATGGTTGTAGCTTTTGCATTACTTTGGTGTAACTCTTCAACGATATAATTTAAACACTGGTCATTACACTGTATTGCCGATAAAATCTATTACTCCCTCTATCTCAGTTTAGATGACACATTTTTTTTATTCAGTACAAAAAAGAATAACACATTTTCTTATTTAGTAATAATTTAACTTTAAACTTTACGCTTAACGAGATGATTTATAACCACACAAATATCTTTAATTTGGTTTAGACCATAATATTAAAAGACATTTCTTTGTTTTTTAAACTTCATGCTCAATCAAATTATATCATATAACTTAAATTGGAGGGAATACTTCCTTTATCTCATTTTATGTGCACTTCTTTTTTAAGAAAAAGACACAATTCTAACATTTTACATTTAACATCCTAATTTTAGGTTGATGACATGATCTGTTTGGACCAACTATAATATAAAGTATTCATTATTTTACCAGAAAGAGAAGATAAAAAGATATGTGAAAAACATCATAAACACTCATTTAATAATCTTTCTCAAATTCATATGCGGTCATGGGAGTAATTAGTGAAGTTTTATTTTAATTCTGAACTTGCTGAAATCGACTATACAATTCCAAATGTTCTGGAAGATTTGAAGCTCGCGAAGCACCATTTACTAAAGGAATACTTCCGTATTTTCACCGATCAACGTTGTTGCTGTTGTCAGTATATCCTCTTTTACTCTCATTTTTCGTAATTTAGTATCTGTTCTGTGAAATTTCGTTCGAAATATTGATTGTTTGAATTCGACTGAAGGATCTAGCATTTCCTTATCTGTACTTTCCATCGTCCTATAATTTTCTGTGTTCAACAGTTCTTTTTGTTAAGTCCTACATCGAATATGGAATGAGAAGATAAATTCCTTATATGAATTTGAACAATTCTAATCCTATAAGCTAACTTTCAGGATTGATTTAGGCCCAAAATTCATTCTTTACATGGTATCAAAGTCACTTTCATTCTAATTCTTTGTTCACCAATATTGGACCCCCAAATTATATTATACACGCTCCAGTTAACAAGGTCTGGGCGTGCGTAGAGTGTTAAGAGTCCCACATCGAATATGGAATGAGAACATGGACTCTGTAAGATATTGAAATAATTTCCCTTACGGATTTATTTTATTAATCACAATATATATAATTGTACAAAGACGATTCCTAATACAATAAGAATCCTAAGTTACCTTAAATACATGACAATAATAATAACAATATATACTGTGAATATTTGGAGAATATCCGCTAATACTCCTCCTCAGACGGAGCGGGAGGAGGCCGAACGCTCAGACTGAATCTGAAGTCTATGAACAGCTGTCTGGGTAGTCGCTTTGTGAAGATGTCTGCATACTGATATAAGGAGGGCACATGTAGTATTTTGACTAAACCAAGTGCTACCTTCTCACGTACAAAGTGGATATCCATCTCAATATGTTTGGTCCGCTGATGCTGGACCGGATTATGAGACACATATATGACAGATATGTTATCACAATAGACTATAGACGCCTTACGCAGTGGACAACTGAGCTCCAAGAGAAGATTTCGAAGCCAACTGACTTCAGCAACTACATTAGCAACACCTCTATACTCTGCTTCAGCACTGGAGTGGGATAAAGTGGCTTGTCGCTTGGCATATCAAGAAATAAGATTATCCCCTAAAACACATAATAGCCGGAAGTAGAGCGTCGCGTGTCCGGGCATTCTGCCCAATCAACATCTGTGTAAGAAAGCAACCTGGTCGGAGCGGAGGGATAGAAATGCAACTCATATTCAGGAGTACCCTTAATGTATCTGATAATACGCTTAAGAGCAACAAAATGGGGTTCCCTCGGGGCCTGCATAAATAGACACACCTGCTGAACGACATATGCAATGTCGGGCCTGGTAAATGTGAGGTACTGAAGAGCACCTGCAAGATTCCGATAGAGAGTAGAATCAGACACTGGATCACCCTCAGAAGCACTGAGCTTGGATTTCGAATCCACCAGAGTAGGCATAACTTTGCAATTCGACATCTTAGCTATGGACATAATTTCTTCTGCATACTTACGCTGACTCAGAAACATATTGTCTGCAGATCTAGTAACTGATATACCCAAGAAGTAGCTCAGCTTATCCAAATCAGTCATAGCAAATTCAGTAATGAAAAAGCTATAATATCATGTTTCAATTTGCCAGATGAGGCAGTGAGAACAATGTCATCCACATATAATAATATGTAAGCAATATCACTACCATGATGAAAAATGAACAGAGATGTGGCACACCTGCTGCAAATAAACCCAATCAGCATAATATACCTGGTAAAACGGTCATACCAGGCACGAGGTGCCTATTTTAGTCCATAGAGTGATTTCCTGAGACGACAGACATACTGAGGAACTGCAGGATGAACAAACCCAGGTGACTGATGCATATACACAATTTCTTTCAAATCTCTATGAAGAAATGCATTCTTGACATCCAGCTGATGAATCAACCACTTTTTACCCATAACAATACTAAGAACAATATGAATTGTAGCAGTTTAACAACCAGACTAAAAGTATCACCACAGTCAATGCCCTCATACTGATTAGTACCATTTGCCACAAGTCTTGCCTTATAGCGCTCCAAATCACCACTGTCTCTGAATTTGTGACGAAAAAACCACAAGCATCGGATCACATTCACCCCCTCTGGTCTAGGTACTAGATCCCAAGTATGCTGCTTAGTTAAAACATTATATTCATCAGACATGACCGTATTCTAATTAGGGTCTAGTTTGGCCAATTTGGGATTCTTTGGAAGTGGAGAAATGGTTTGAGCAGACAAGTTAAACTGAATTTTGGGTTTGAAAATCCCGTGTTTGGCACAAATTTCCATTTGGTGACTGGGAACAGTGGGTGGCTGCATTGGCTGAGTAGCAGGATCCGAGACAGATGGTATAGTCGGAGATGGGGAGGATGGAGTCGGTGCTCGGCTGGAAGGTTGGCGATAGCGCGTCCTCGGCGCGGCGGCGGCGGCGAAAAAAGCGATGTGCTCGGCTGGATGAGTCGATGCTAATTGGAAGGTTGAAGCCGCGGTGCTGACGACGGAAAAGAAACAATGTGCTCAACTGGAGGCTGGAGCCGCGGCGCCTCCTCGATGGGCCGCGGCGTTGGCACAGTTGATGACAGGAGAGGAGGGGATGTTTCGGTAGTTCCATGAGTGAGTTGACTAAGAGTGATATGACAGACTCATCAAGAAAGGAGTAGTCCGGTTTTCGCTATTTCTGAGGATTAAAAAAATGGGAATATGGTCTCGTCGAACGTGACGTGACAGGAAATGTGGATCTGACGAGTAGACAAATCATAGCACAGATATACCCTATGGTTGGGTGGGAAACCGAGGAATACACTTGGTGTAGTTTGGAGAGCCAATTTATGGGGGGTGGTGGAGGTAAGATTGGGATAACACAGACAGCCGAAGATTCGTAGGTGGTCATATGATGGAGTCCTACGATATAGAATTTCGGTGGGTGTCTTGTTTTGTAGGGTGCTAGTGGGTAAATATTTTAGGAGGTATTCTACCATTTTAACAGCATAGACCCAGAAATATGGTGGCAGACAGTCATGAAAGAGGAGAGTATGGACCATGTTATTAATAGTACGGATAATTCGTTCAGATTTTCCATTTTAAGGGGAGGTGTGGAGACAAGATAAACGAAACACTATGCCCTGTTGGGAGCAAAAATTATGGAATGCTGAATTATTAAATTAACGCCCGTTATCACATTAGAAGGATTTTATGGATTTTTCAAATTGGGTTTTAATGAATTTATGAAACTCAAGAAATTTAGCAAAAACCTCAGATTTGAATTTGAGCGGATAAATCCATAAAAAATGTAAAAAGTCATCTAATAAAATAAGATAACATTTGTGACCTAGTGAGCTAATAATATGAGATGTCCACAAATCAACATGAACAATATCAAATGGTGAAACTGTAATACTCAATGGAGACATAAACGGAAGATGAGTATGCTTGCCATGCGGGCAAGAAAAACAGTTTTGGGCAAGTTTCCCATTATAACATTGAATACACAAATTATTTCTAAGAAAAGTAAAGACACGATCTCCTGGATATCTGAATCTATTATGCCAGGTGGATGGAGACAGTGCAGCAAGGAAGACAAGTGGTTGAGTTCTGACAGCGTAAGAGTGACTGAAAGGGTAGAGGTTTTGTCACGACCCGACCGGGGCATGGCGGTACCTAGGGTACCTGTCGGTATATGTCAGAGAATAGTAGCGGAACATACATAACACATAACTTATAAAAAGGTAAACATCACTGGCCAGCCGATAAGGCTGCCTTCCATAAAACATTCTTAAACAAAAGTATAGTAGTACAACGGGTTCTTATAGCCCAAAACACATAGGTGACCCCAGACCTCTAAAGATAACAACTGTGGCGGGACAGGGCCCATCGTACCTCGAATGTACAAAATACCTATAGCGTCGGGAATATCCATACCATGATCAAGCTTAGGAAGAATGGAGCTTCGACAGGAATAGTGATCCTAAGAATGAGGATCCTCAATCTGCTTACCACTGCGGCATGAGCGGCCCAGGAAGGTCACATGATATGTACCAAGTATGTAAAGCTGGAAAATACTGTAATAATGATATCATAAGTCTAAAAGTAAGCTGGAGTCATGGAAGACAATAAAATACCTTTTACTGTGCCTTACTAACAATGAGAGTGACAAGTATATATATATAATACTGCATAAAATAGGGGCCTTAGGATCAAAACAGGGTACCTCACCCGTAGTATAAATAAGCACCCCTACTCACTCGGGACTATTTCACGCGTAGACAGTCCCGTGGACCGCGTAGGTATTCCTCGCATAGTGTACCTGCCCGCGTGGGACTATTTCACCCGCGTAAGCCCATAAGGACTCGCGTGAGGTATTCCTCGCGTCGTGGGTAGCAAATCCACGGGCAATTGGTATAACGATCTTGGGGACTTTCCCGCCGGATATACTCTTACCACAGGCGGATGGTATAACGATCTTGGGGCTTGCCCGGATATACTCTTACTGAAGCGGTGGTATAACGATCTTGGGGCTTGCCCGCCGGATATACTCTTTGCTTGAAGAAGGTGGTATGGCGATCTTGGGGCTTGCCCGCCGGACATACTCTTACCCTGGAGTAGGTGGTATAACGATCTTGGGGCTTGCCCCTCAGATATACTCTTACCCTAGCTCAAATTGTCATCATATCATAATCATAAATAAGTTAAGAAAACTTATAACTTCGTATTAGTCTTGTTCATATACCTTCTCATTTTAGTTTACTTAAGACACTTAATCATATCTTTAATAAAAGAACACCGGGAGTTTAACCCAAGTACTACATGCTTCAACTCTTTTAAAAATGACTCTTCTTTATACATAAAACTCTTGGGCAATTGATGCCTTAAAACCAATTTGCCTCTTCATATACCTATCTTACTTAGAGTAAATCTCTTCTCTTTAACTTTTATGAAGCTAATAAACCAACTTCCCATAAAGTTGTTATATTAACTCTACACTTTAGTAAAATCATACTTTTCCCCTAACTAAGGGACTTATACATTCTTAAAACGAAACAAGTCATTATATACTTAAAACAAGTAAGAATACCAAATCTTGACGTCTGCAGTACTCATAGTTTCATCTATTCATGCTCGATAGATAGGAAAACTTCACATACCTTTTGATCAATCCACTTGCTAAGTACAAACTACATGAGTAATATGTCAACCTAAAATAACCATGATACGTTTATTAACCTCTACTTTCAATGTAGAATAATCTAAACTCAAAGCCACTAAATTCTATGAAAAATTGGGCGTTTCCTTTGTTTCTACATACTTTGCCACCTTTCTCAAGGCGAATTTATTATCCAAACGCCACATTTAAGGCTCGACAATCCAACATTTCAAGGGGATTACACACCTAAACTTGGGTGTGTAAAATTCTGCTTGATAGGTACAACAATTCACTAATAATTCTAAGGTAGTTTTAGGCTACAACATGCTCATAATATCTTCTTAACCAATTCCTTCACATTCAAACCATAGTTCTTTACGATGAGTCTAAGAGCATTATTTACTACCACAAGTTCTTCCCTCTTAACATGCAACACTAAAAACTAATTAAAAAGGAGGAACCATTACCTTAGAGCTTTAGCCAAATTTATTCCAACAATTTTGCTAGCCTCCTTTCCAAGAATATCACCACAACCACCTTTACAAGTTAGCCACAAGTTTCCTTCTTGCCTTTTACTTTTCAGATTTCTCCTAAGCCTAAAATATCTCTTGGAATTTTAGAGAGAAGTGAGAGCTTAAGCTTTAGAGAGAGAGAGAAATTGGAAGATGACCAAGTCTTCAAGACTTGGTCAATATATTGCATCAAGAAATCGGATGGGGGACACTTGTCACCCTCGAGGTCTTTAAAGAAAAATCGACTTTTCCTAAGTCTTTGCCCAAAAATCCCGCATGGCCCTTTCCGGCCGTGGCTGAAACCTCCGCGACTCTCTGAACTTTGGTGCGCCTGGCATCTGGCGCCGTACTGCGCTACTCAGCGACCCCTCGGTACTTCAGCGCCGCGCCTGCATCCGGCGCGGCCATGCGCTTAGTCCGAAATACCTTTACGTCGAATGCGCCGTGAACTTGTAACTTATAACTTTCTACTCAGGCGTCCTATCGACGAACGGTTGGTTGCGTTGGAATCTAGACTCCACGAACTATGCCCTAGGCCTTTGAAACACTTAGGAACTCTCAATGTACTGGGTCATAACCCGCCTCAAAGTTGACTAAAACCCGTCCGGAATAATCCGTCAACCTATCCTTAGAAGATTTTAAGTCTTACATGCTTTCGTACGCTCTCATACGTAGGGTCAGAACTACGGGGTATAACAGGTCTCCCACACTATTGCAGCGTGTAAGAGTTCTCCTCGTATTGAGATCCTTCACAGAGAAACCAAAAGGGTCAAAATTGACAGACACCCAATTATTGCGAGTGAATTTTCTAACAGATATCAACTTTTTAATAATTTGAGGTGCGTAGAGGACATGGTTAAGTGAGAAGGGTAGATGGAGATGTTTTATATGTGTGTTACCATAACCTGCAATTGGAATGCGGTGACCATTGCCAACAGTAATATATTGAAGATAATTTAACCGAAGCAGTTGGAAAAAATTACCTGACGAGTTGGTCAGGTGTGATGTGGCTTCGGAGTCCATATACCAATTAAGTCGGAGGTAGAACCAGTGGTTTTAGGGGAGTTAGGAAGAGACATGGTAGCCACAGGGTTTGAATTTCAAAGAGAAAGCCGCCGTCGCTGAGAAGAAGGGGGGGGGGGTCGGTGGTTTTCAGAAAGAAATTTATGGTTTAGTGAGTTTAGGCTACTGATACCATGTAAGATATTGAAATAATTTCCCTTAGAGATTTCTTTCATTAATCACAATATATATAGTTGTACAAAGGTGATTTCTAATACAGTAAGAATCCTAAGTTAACTTAAATACATGACAATAATAATTACAATATATACTGTGAATATTCGGAGAATATCCGCTAATAGACTCCTTATATGGACTTACACAATCCTCACCCTACAAGCTAGCTTTTGAGTTGAGTTAGGCCCAAGATCCATTCTTTATCTCTTTATTCCTAGAAGATCAACTATTTTAATTTCCTCTAGTTATCTAGATGAAATAATACTCATTTTTTTTCTAATTAAACTAAATGTTGTAGTATGTGTTTTGTGAGGATTGCGTTAAATTACATTCAAAATAAGGATTGTTTGAACTCGATTGAAGGATCTAGCATTTTGTTATGTGTTTCCATCGTCATGTAACTTTTTATGTTCAAGAGTTCCTTTATTGCCATTTAATTTTAAGTCCAGAAGAGTTAATTTGATGTAGTTGAATTGCTTGTTATCCAGATGAAATCCAGACTCTCATTTTTTTATTTATTATTTTTCATCAGTTTGTAAAATAAATTGTAGTAATGTGTTTTATGAGGATTCCGTTAAATTGCGGTTGTAATAATGATCGTTTGAATTCGACTGAAGTACCTAGCGTTTCCTTATGTGTTTCCATCGTCCTGTAGTTGAACTTCTTATTATCCAGATGAAATACTGACTCTATTATACATTACACGGAAAGAGGAAATTCTAAAAAAATATTGTGATTTTGGCACTTTAGAGTATCAATTTTCATTAGTGCATAGTTCTTTGTTAATTTGTACTGGTAGTCGAAGTAGGTGACTGAAACACACCTAGATGGAAGAAATTGAGTTCAGAAGATCTTGTATTTGTACTCAATGATTGCAAATTCTACGTGATATATTGTTTTTTTAATGGAGTACTAAGATTTTATTAAACGCATCAAGTCATACAATAAACCTTTGTGGTCCGCCATGACACCGCGCATGAGCGAGTCTGTGACCTGATCGCTTTTTTTTTTGCAAGCAAAGTAGATGCATATGCAAAAATACAAATAAAATGATTGATATCTGCTCGTGTACAAAATGCTATGCTAATAATAGTGAGTCGACACAATCCAACAATTATTTAATAGTAGTTACATTTATTTTGGTACAATTCAATAGTAGTTACAGGGGCCTGAATGGATTAAACAAAGAGAGTATGTTCATATTCCTCTTAGCTCTCACTGCCCTCTTTTATCTCAATTGAGCCAACTAATAATAGAGAAGATGTCAACTGAGTTAAGGAGACAAATGTATTATGACAATTGAAGGGGATTAGAGTTGCAACCTAATGGTCGGAACTTCCTTGTAAAAAGAGGTAAGTTTGTTCCCTCTACATATGCAAGAGACTGCATGCCTTTGTCTTTAATTGTATATTTTTCAATAACAACAATAGCCATACTTCAGTCTTAAATAAGTTTGGATTGCCTCTATGAATCCTCACTCACCATCATAATGTGGCTACTGGCAGCTATAGACTACCACATCCCTCCTCCTTTATCCGAGCTTAGATCCGGCAATGTGAGAAAGTTCACACTAGCATAAAAAAAATGGTCATAACTTTATCTTGCATCATTTAGGTGTAAAAGATACAATATAAATACCGAACGTAAATTAAATGAGTATTTGTGATACTTTTGTGAGTACAACGATTGCTAGGAACGGGTAGTACGTAACTATTACAATGATTTACAAACTAGAAACAAGAACAAATGCAAGATTTTGCTGAGTCGAGTGATGTTCACTCTCTCCTGAAGACAATATTGTCTCGTATAAATCCTTTTACGTTAATGGGCAACTGTCTCCCAAGATAAAACAACAACTAACAAATGAACAAAGAAAACTCAAGTGTTTACTAGAAAAAGAACCTTGAGTGTTTGAAAGAATGCTTAGACAAGAAGAAGTTCAGAAAATCTCATTGTGGTGGTTTTGCAATTGAGTCAAGTCCTCAATTTATAGTGTAAGGAATATGACCTATCAACTAGCCAATTAATGGCCTTCAATAGCCATGTAATGACACTTATTGAGAGGTTATAATCAGTCAAATAATGGCTGAATCCATGTACCATGTAATGGAGATTCAATGCTTCAAAACCAGCTCGAGTGAAACTTACGACTTCCGTCGACCTTTACGCCTCGCGCGCGGCTCGGTGAATTAGCGTGGATCCAGTATCCAACAGATAATGCAGCGCCGCGACCCTTTTCGAGTCGTTTCATCTTACACATCGCACACTTCTTCATTCATTTACCAACGTGGAATACTTGTCATTTGGCCAATAACCGTCCATCATTTCATGTCTCAAACATTTTAATTATGCACCAATATCTCTTTCACTAATGAAATTTATGATACTTTGCACTATGAATGCACGTGTGTGGAAACGACGTTTCCGACGTGCGGGGCCCCAATTGTCCGAGTCATAAATAATGGGATAAACTTAATTTCACTTTAGTAAATTTCCAACAATTCCCTCTTGAAAGAGATTTTGGCGCACTCACAAGATGCCTTTCTAGCAATTTTTCGGCGGACCGATGTCGCATCTGGATAGGTAGCCTTAGCTTTGAACCTTCCATAGTTGAGTACCATCAGACTTACTTACTGCACGGTGAACGTGATGTTTTGAACCGTCAGTATTTAGTGTAAGCCAAGTCAACGGTACCAACACTCTGTTCTTCTTTAATGTTTTGTCCGTTGTGGCTGTGGACACTTCTTGGATTCTTAAGTGCGTTCATTTGAGGCGACCTGTCCTCGCACTTAAATAGGTGGTCTCCAACAAGGTATCATGCTATACCCCACTTCACAAGTGTTAGAGACCATTAAAAGTTTCCCCAAACCTAACCTCAATCGGTGATGATCATTAAAGGTTTTGAAAACTTAACCTCTACCCACCATGCAGGTAGCACTTTAAGGTCTATCGCGGGAATGACTTTGGATTCATGTTTATTTACAGAAGTCATCATCCGAAGTGCTCTTGCTTCCACCGAAGCGCTCAACTGAACCTTTACGGTTTAGTTTTCCCATTAAACCTAATTCCTGAGATCTCCGGTCAGTAAGGTTGAGTTTCCACCGTGTCAGTTCTTATTGATTGGGTTTTGACAGGAAAAACATCTAATCTCTGGGTATGCCCTTAGTCAAAGGGTCTGTTATGTTTTTCTTAGATTTTACATAATTAATGGAAATAATACCTGTGGTGATCAGCTGCCTAACTGTCTTATGTCTCCGTTGGATATGACGAGATTTTCCATTGTACATAGAACTCCGTGCCCTTCCTAGAGCCGACTGGCTGTCGCAGTGGATCATTAAAGAAGGTACGAGTTTATCCCAACAAGAGATATCCTCTAAGAAGTCGTGAGGCCACTCAACTTCTTCTCCTACTTTGTCTAAAGCAATAAACTCCGATTCCATCGTGGATCTGGCGATGCAAGTTTTCTTAGAGGATTTCCAAGACACAACCCTACCACCAATTGTAAATATATACCCACTGGTGGACTTGGTGTTCTCTATATCAGATATCCAATTTGCATCACTGTACCCCTCTAGTACAGTTGGATATCTCGAATAATGTAGCCCATAAGTTAGCGTGTATTTTAGGTACCATAGTACCCGTTTCAACGCTTTCCAATGATCATCACTTGGATTACGGGTAAACCTAGTCAACTTGTTGACTGCATAAACGATATCAGGCCGGGTGCAGTTGTTATGTACATCAAACTACCAATCACCTGCGCATATCGCTCATGACATACGAGATCACTATGATTTTTATCAATCCTTTGATTTATATCCAGTGGTGACGTTATCGGCGAACTGTCAAACGTCTCAAACTTTCTCAACACATCCTCGATGTAGTGAAACTGAGATAAGACCAGTCCGTCAGACGTCTTAGAGATCTTGATCCCTAAGATGGCATCTGCAATACACATTTCCTTCATGTCGAAACATTGTTTCAACATGTTCTTAGTCTCTAGGATCAACTTAGGACTGGTCCATGTGATCAACATATCATCTACGTAAAGACATATCATGATGAACGAGTCAACATTACCTTTCACGTAAACACTTTTGTCACATTCATTAATGGCGAAATCCTTTGATAGTTGAGTACTATCAAATTTTTTGTGCCATTGTCTCGGGGCCTGTTTCAGCCCGTACAGATATTTGACAAGCCGACAAATTTTCTTCTTTTGCCCTGGAACCACATACCCCTCGGGTTGGTCCATATATATTTCTTCTTCCAAATCACCATTGAGGAAGACTGTCTTGACATCCATTTGATGTATCTCAAGGTCCCACAATGCGACGATCACAATGAATACTCGTATGAATGTCATTCTAGACACCGGGGAGTACGTGTCAAAGTAGTCAAGGCCTTCCTTCTGTCGATAGTCCTTGACTACCAACCTGACCTTATACTTATCTATAGACCCATCTACTTTATACTTTCGTTTGAGTATCCATTTACAACCCAACAATTTGTTTTCAGGAGGAAGATCAACCAACTCCCAAGTATGGTTGTGCAGGATGAAGTTTATTTCACTCTCAATAGCTTCTTTCAAGAGCGGTGCTTCTGGAGTTGACAATGCTTCAACAATTGTCTGTGGTTCGTCATGAACCATATAAGCCACAAAGTCAAGATTGAAGGACTTATCCTTCCTGGACCATTTACTTCATCTTGGTTCCATCTCTGGAGCCTCCAAGACCTGAGAATCTGGAATACTAGATTCCGGATATTCAGCCAGTTTGGAGTCCATTAGATCTGAACCACCTAGATCCGGGTAGCCAACGATTCTTGGATCCTGAGAGATTTGTTCATAACTTTGTTTGAGAGAGGTTATGTCTCTTTCCTTTCTAGGAAACGTATCCTCAAAGAAATTGACATTCCTTGATTCCATGATTGTACCCCCATGAATGTCTAGTACATCTGACTTATGCACTAAGAAACGATAAGCACTACTGTTATTTGCATATCCGATGAATATGCAATCTACAGTCTTAGGCCCAATCTTGACCTGCTTTGGCTTAGGTATGACCTTGCCAAACCTTCAAGCGCCAGTATTTGTAGGTGGGTTTCTTTCCCTTCCATAACTTATATGGAGTTTTGTCCTTACCCTTATGTGAGACTCTGTTAAGAATCTTATTAGCGATAAGGACAACTTTTCAGTGTCCACTGCGTAAAGTGTCTATAGTCTAATGTGATAACATATCTCTATATATATGTCTCATAATCCGGTCCAACATCAGCGAACCAAATATATTGAGATGAATATTCACTTTGTACGAGAGAAGGTAGCCCTTGGTCATGTCAAAGTATTGCATGTACCTTCCTCCTATCAGTATGCAAATATCTTCACAAAGGGGCTTTCCAGACAGTTGTTCATAGACTTCAGATCCAGCCTTAGCGTTCGGCCTCCTCCCGCTCCGACTGAGGAGGAGTATTAGCGAATATTCTCTTAATATTCAGAGTATATACTGTAATTATTATTGTTATGTATTTAATGTACCTTAGAATTCTTACTGGCACTACAAAAAAAAAACCTACGGTGACGGTTAAAAACTGTCATTGAAGGGGTGGATGACATTTTTTGTAAGTGTCATTGTAGTCTGTGTCACGGTAGGTCTTTCATAGATGACGATTTAAATAACTGTCACATAATGTGTGATAGGCATAAACC
This sequence comes from Przewalskia tangutica, assembly GCA_029844215.1. Lineage (NCBI taxonomy): Eukaryota > Viridiplantae > Streptophyta > Magnoliopsida > Solanales > Solanaceae > Przewalskia > Przewalskia tangutica. The sequence goes on along the minus strand of CM056739.1, from coordinate 69,793,445 downwards.
GTCACAGATTTGGTCGTTGACTTTGACTGTTCCCGCTTTATTTTAATTTTTTCCCGGGTATTTATAATTTTGGCAGTAAAATATTTGAATTTTATTAATTTAATATATTTTTTGCTGAAATTTTTTAAATAAATTTTAATTTTATTAATTTAAATTAAATATAAAACAATTGTGAAAAAATTAATTTTGACGCATTTTGTATTTAATAATTAATTTAAATTAATTAATTATTTTTTTTAATTATTCAATAATGGTTAAATTGGTGGAAAAATGACATATTGTAACTAAAATGTAACTAATTAATCAAATCATTTTAATACATAATATTAAAACATTTATGATTGTAACTAAAATGTAAATAATTAATCAAATCATGTTACAAATTTTCTTGTTCCCAAATGTATCCAAAATAAATTATTTTACAAAACAAACTGAGCCTAAGTACATATTATCCAAACATCATGAAGGTGACACAACTTATGTAGTACGGAGAATCTTTGATGCACCCACTTAATCCGGACATCATCAAGCTCATGTTGTGAAAAAAGTTCTTTTCCATTATACTGTTAAACACAATACACTTTGCTGCAACAAATTCTCTTAAGAATGGGAGGTGTACCAGCAATTGCCTTAACAATGCAACAGTGATTGGTCTTAGACACCAAGCTGAAACTACAATATTTAATGTAGCAGCAACATTGAGTGCACAACTAGACACCAAGCAAGTTCAAATATCAAGATGTAGCAGCTGCTCTAAATAATATTTCCAAGTGTTGTATATATTCATTTTTTCAGAGACAGCAGTAGCAGCAAAATAGTAGCAGAATTAACACTAATTCAATAAAAATGAAGCAGAGACTCAGTTCAATCAGCAAAACAAAGCAACATTGCTCCCAAACTAAATATGCAATGAATCAACAACAAGGGACAACTATGGGCATCCATGAGTGGCAACCAAAGACATCTATAAGTAGCAGTGAAGCACTCACATGGCAGTAACACGTGTATGCACATAGTATCAATTCATATCAAAGTCCAGCAGTCATAGCAACCAACATGTAAGAGCTAAATGGTTAAAGATGCAACAGTTCTCGGACCCAAAAATAAAACAACAAGATGACCAAAGTGTAGGCAACTTATGGCCTAAAGTAAAGCATGACCAAAGTGTAGGCAACTTATGGCTTAAAGTAAAGCATCATAATGAAGCAGCTAACCATTAAAATATGGAGATCATTTACCTCAAGTGCAGACACTGTTTAGCTTTAAATGTGGCAATAAATTTACCAAAAATGTATATCAATATTGCAACAACCATCAAAGTATAACATCAACAATTAGGTATAGCAAGATGTGGCAACAAACTTCTTTATAGCAACAACACTTCATTTGAAACAACTCCAAGACATTTGTATTTTATTGAGATTCTCCAGATAATGCCGATAATGAGGGGTGAAGAATGTATATCGAGAATTACCCATCTTTAACAAACCAACAACTCAGAAGAAACTTAGTAGTTGATCATTGGGATAGTTAACAGAGAGCAAAGGCATAAGGGAGAGGTAAGTAGGCAATTTAGACATATGTATATAACCTATCAAAGGGAATAGACATTTTATCCAACAAAGAGTTTATCCAAATCATTTTTACTCAACCCCTAAGCAGTTTCAGTAACAAACTGTATCCCACATATGCTTACCATACATGCAATTCTAAGTAATGTAATCTAAGATCCAAGTAACTAGGGACTGTGGCCCATACTCAAGTTACATTTCCTTAATATAGATCTTCAATTTTTTTACTCACCAGTAGTCTTCCCTTTAAATGGCTTTTAACACAAACGTCAAAGGTCTTCCCACAGGTCTAACAGTAGTTATCACCTGTCCATCCTTCCGGCCATATTTCTTTTATCCTTTCTAGTGAATTCGGTTGATTGGAATGCAAAATTTCTTTGGTTCCTATAGATAGATTGTCATGGCATTGTATTCCTATCATTCTAGATAATTGAATTCACCCATCGATGGTATGGCGGATCCAGGCAATGTACGAAACAAAAAAAAATGAAATTACGAATGTTATAAAGAGACCAATGTAGCAAACAAGCAGACTAATTGTATTAAAATAATATATAAAGAAAGTCATGCAAATAATAAATATTCTTACATTTACAAAGAAAATCATCTAGAGTTCATTTGTTGAAAATGTTCCATAATAACATCATCGCTAATAGTCTTTAGTATAAAACGACGTCATTTTATATAAAAAAAATTAAAAATTCTGGCGGTGCAACTGAACCACCATGCTTGTATGTACCTCCGCCACTGGCCGGTACTACTAACAAAAATATTATAATTGAAATTTATAAGAATAAAATTTAATTTATTAAAGATTCAAAATAACATCAATACAACAAAAATTTAATATATAAAAGGAAAAACGTACCTAGAATTAAAATGTTGTCCTTCGTTCTTTTAAATACTTGAAATCATTAATAATTGAATCATGGAGGCTAAACTTCAATTCGAATGAAAAAAGAAAAGGGAAGTAAGCAAAAGAAAGAAGTTTCTACACATGAAACGAGTAATTGTGTTTTTCTTTAATAGTTCATGAGAAGTTGCTGAATTGACAACATGTTTTATAGAAGCTAATTATCTAATGATAGAAGTAGAACTAGAGAGAGAGAAGAGGAAGGTTAAGGTTAGGGTTTGTGATTGAGAACAAAAACAATTAAGTTATATAAACAAATGTATTTTAAGTTATATATATTAAAAAAAAAAAAAAAAATTGAGGGGGTCGCGGCCCCCAGCCCCTCTTAACCTCCGCCACTGATGGTATGACAGGGAATTTCTTTTTCAGATTTCTAGTAAATTATAGTTTAATTTACTTATATGCTTCTTGGAGAATTATAAACACAAGAACAAACTCTAATTGATGGAAGAGTAGATGGCAGAGGTGCCTACAATAAATTTAGGACCACCTGTTATTCGTGAAATGTTTTTCTCAGTTTGATCTATCTATGAGTATTCGTTGAGCTCCTTTAGAGAAGCTTGTTCCTTGCAGCTTATTTTAAACAAAGTGAACAAGTAGGCGTCCAAATGAATGCTAGAAAAATTTAATATTTAGTTATTTACACAAGAAAAATGTCGACTAAATTATATGATCACAGAAACACAATTGCATAATGAAGAAGCTGTCAAGACTCGAGATCATATAGAGCACTCACTCACCTTAATTTCTTATTTTATTGTCAGTGCTAAAAACTGGTTGAAATTCCATGGCAGGTAAACATATTAAGCATTGGATACGTTCAGGATATAGTAATAAATATAGTCGTTGGACCCGATCGAAATGTAGAACACAGAACTTGATATCAGATTAGTTGTTGCTTCCTCACCAATAATCACTATGAACTGCTGAATGGTGTCAGTAACCTGCTCTATTTGCTGTGTAAGTGAGATATGCTGACCCTGCATAAACCACTAATATAGTTTAAGTACTAATCTAAGCACTAAAATCATCTACTTACTACAGAATAAATCATAAATAATAAAACTATACCAATTCGGAGCCACTTGAGAAAATAATTCCAGCACCAGCAGAAGCATAATTAACACCAAGAATCATTTCGTCGACTGAACCAGTCTGTCGACTCTGTCCTAGATAACTAGGCACAAATGGTAACCCGAGACGCAATGCTGATATAATCAAATGCACAAGAAAAATGTAAAATTAGCAATCTTTACCCCCAAAAATCCTAAGAAAAATAAAATCAAAAATGCATCACTGAATTCTCCAGAAATTCTCCAAAAAATCAAGAATGCATCACTGATGCTAAACATATCTAACATAATCTCCAGAATTTCCAGAAACTACACTTACTAGGCTAAACATATCTAACATAATCTCAACAACTCATCAACATTCTCCGAATAATTTACAGAACCAATTTTAATCCTAACACAAAACTTAATTAACATACAACCTATGAAAACTAAACATGCTCAAACTACTATTTAATGTTATAAATAAAACGGATAGGAGAAATTTGAACTCACCTTCTTTATGCGCAACCTTGATCGAGAAATCGAAGTGGAAAGCTTCTTAATCTCATCACGAACTGTTGAGAAATCCAACACCGCCATTAACGCAGTTGACACGCACAAGAAGATGATGTCGGTGATTTATCCTTTCAGGGTTTTCAAGACTGAGTTTGTTAATATTGCAGAGATGATACAAGAACTAAGACTTGAAGGTAAGGAGACAGAGATTTACACAAATCTTAATGAAGAACATTCATACAACTCCATTGATGAAGAGAGAATTAAAGAAAAGAGGATGGTTACAGAAGAGAGAGTAGAAAGCGTAACCTAGAAGACAACAATCTGTCTTTCTTATTGTGTTATCGATAATGACTATGCAACTGCCCTAATAAGGAAAAGGAGGGCCTCTACATTGGGCTGGCCCTCTTAATAGGCTGGTAACATTACAGTGGGCTATTGTTAATCGTTGACAGCCTCCCTCAAGCTGGGTGCTCGAAAATATCCAGCAAGTCTAGCTTGGAACAGAGATGAAGATGTTGTAATCTGGTTAGCCCTTTTGTAAGTATGTCTGCCGGTTGCTCTGCAGTGTTGATATATTCTGTTTCTACCATTCATTTTCGAATCTTCTCCCTAATGAAGTGAAGATCAATCTCAATGTGTTTGGTCCTTTCGTGGAACACAGGATTTGCTGCCATTTGTATGCCTGATTTCTGTCGTACACGATTCTTGGCTTGATGTCGCGCCAATGTCCTTCCTAGTAGCCAAGTGATTTCGTGATAGTCTTGGCTAGACTTCTATATGCCTTGGGGCTTGAGATTGTGCTTTGCTTCTTAGATTTCCAGGATATGAGAGAGTCTCCAAACTTGACTAAATAACCTGTAATAGATTTTCTTGTATGTGGACATGAAGCCCAATCTGCATCACAATAACTAGTTAATGTCTCTTGTTTATTACTGGAAATGTGACTTCTTTGGGTTTTGTAGGAACTGACTAAGTGTTTGCACACTATAAGCAATATCTGGTCTAGTAAGAGTAAGGTATAACAACTTACCAATTATCCTTTGATATGAGCTGATATCACCTACTGGACCATCATCCATGACTGTTTTCCCTTCATCTGGTACATGTTTTTCTTTATATTCATCATATTCTTTTGTGGTAAGTTTCATATTAGAGTCAGTGGGTGTGTTAATAGGTTTGGCAGCAGCTAGTCCTAGTTCAGAAATGAGTTCTAAGGCATACTTTCTTTGATGCATAATGACCCCCTTGCTGGACCTAACAAATTCTATTCCTAGAAAATACCTTAGCTCTCCCAGGTCTTTCATCTTAAAAACATTATGCAGTGATTGCTTAGTCTCCTTTATGAGCCTTATATTATCCCCCGTAATTAACATGTCATCCACATAAATAAGTATGACTATTATACCTTGATTATTTTGTTTTAGGAACAGTGAATGATCAAACTCAGACTGCCTAAACTGCATCTGAACTAATGCCTCTGTAAGCTTGAAGTTCCACTGTCTTGGTGCTTGATTGAGCCCATACAAGGACTTAGTTAGTCTACACACATGTTTACTGCCCCCCTGGCTACTGAAACCTTGTGGCAAAGTCATATAAATCTCATCAAATAAATCCCCTTGAAGGAAGGCATTATAAACATCCATTTGATGAATATACCATCCTCTGGAGGCAGCAATAGAAAGAATAGTTCTTATAGTTACCATCTTTACAACAGGGGAGAAGGTCTCTTGATAATCTATTCCTTCTTGTTGACTATAACATTTTGCAACTAGCCTAGCTTTCAGTCTTTCTACTTCTCCAGTGTCTTTATATTTGATCCTGTAGATCCATTTACAGCCTATTGGTTGTTTTCCTTCTGGTAGAGTAACTATTTCCCAAGTGTGGTTTTCTTGTAAGGCATCTATTTCAGCTTTCATAGCATCTACCCACCTAGGATCTTTTGAGGCTTCCATGTAACCTTTAGGTTCTGTTAGTTTTGAAAAGGAGCTTAAAAAAGCTTGATATGTAGATTTTATGTTATCATAAGATATGTAGTTAGCAATAGGGTAAAGTACATTGTTGACATTTGTTGTAACAAAGTCTTTAAGCCATATAGGAGGTTGTTTGAGTCTGCTAGATCTCCTAATTGATCTGTCATTTGATTTTATAGCAGGTTGACTAAGAGATTGCACTTTATCAGAATTTTCTACTAAACCATTCTCAGTGGGATTGCTGCCCTCAATAGGTTCCATGTTAGTGATATCAGCACATCATTCTTCTGATTTATCAGTACTATTCTGAGAGGTTTCTTGGGGTATACTTTGATTATCATTGTTACCTAGCAGATTCTGGAAGATATGATTCTCAGACACATTTTCTTTAAAAGGGTAAACTGTTTCTCTAAACTTAACATCTCTACTAACAATGAGGGTCCTAGATTGCAGATCATACAGAATGTATCCCTTTGTGTTTCAGAGTATCCCATCAGAGCACACTTTTTAACCTTAGACTGAAGCTTATCAATGACAGTTAGATCATTAGCAAAGCATAGACATCCAATAGTTCTTATATGACTTATGGATGGTTTAGCATGATAAAGACACTCGTAGGGTGTAGTATGAGTAATAGAAGAGGGTAGTCTATTGATCAAATATCTGCGGCTGTTGCATGAGACTCCCAAAATCTTAAAGGAATATTAGCTGCATTCTTATTGCCGGTAATTTCTAATATATATGCATGTTTTCTTTCAAGAACACCATTCTCATGGTGTATATACACAGCTTCTTTGATGGATAATTCCTAAGTTCTGAAACAAGGTGTTACAAGTATCATTAACAAATTCTGTCCCATTATCAGTTCTAATTATCTTTACTATTTGATTAAACTGTGTAGATATATATTTAAGAAACTGATTAATTACCACACATACCTCAGATTTAAGTCTAACCAGGTATATCCAAGTCATTCTAGTGTGATCATCTGATAGTGAGAAAAATCTCTTCCCATTATATGTTTGACCTTATAGGGACCAGTATATCCGTGTGAACAATGTCAAAAGCTTTATTCGTAAGTAGTACTATTTGGGAAAGGTAGTCTACATTGTTTTGCCTGAGGCACACATTACATGTTTTTATTGCCTTAGCTATTTCATCATTACTAGCACTGATCGGTTTACTAAGTACCTTACTAGAAGTATGGCGACCTTACGTACAGCGTATTAATGTCTTCTCGCTAATTCTTTTTGCTTAGCTTGTACATTTAAAACTTTCTTCCTTGAGTCCTGTATATTACTATCATGACTAACTAACATATAGAGCCCATCCTGGAGTCTATCAATCTCCTTCACCTTCCCACTGTAGAGATCCTGAAATAGACAGAAATCAGGGTAGAAGATAGCTGCACATTTCAGCTCTCTTGTTAGTTGAAAGCAGACGATAAATTATATTTGAACCGAGGTAGAAAGAAAACATTTTCGATGTACTCTGTTAGAAATCACGGTACGATGTGAGTAACTTGGGCTGATTGGCCATTTGGTAAGAACACCTTCTTTGGTGTGACTGAATCATTTCTTTCAGTAATTTTATCTAACATGTTTAGATCATATACCATATGATTTGTAGCACCTGTATCTATTATCCAATTTTTGATTATATTGAAAACATGTAAGGCTTTGAGTTCTGATATACCTGCTAAATTTGCAGATGATTGAAGACCTTGAGAGTTCTGAGATGCTCCTGTCTGTATCTGGTTATTGTTTAGCAATTTTACTATCTGCTCATACTGGTTCTGAGAAAATTTTGGTGCTCCTTCAACTTGCCAGTTGGTTTTAGTGTCTTCAGAGGAGGAATATGGACCTCTGTTGTGAGCATTGTGAGCAGCAAATTCCTTTCTCTTTGACTTAAAACCAGGAGGATATCCAACTAGTCTATAGCAGAACTCCTTTGTGTGACCTCTCATCTTGCATTCTTCATAGAATAGACTGGTATTTCTTCTTGACCTCTGGTTTCCTGCTGTTCCAGTCTTAGAATACATAGCAGTAGGAGGATTCAACCTTTCACTGCTGGTTGGACCAGCTCCAAGAAGGCCTGCAGACTTAACACTAATTCCTTTCTGATTTTCATCACTTACTATCATGGAGTAAGCTTTATTGACTGTTGGAAGAGGTGACATGAGTAGAATTTGACTCCTAGCCTGCATGTAACTTTCATTTAAGCCCATGAGGAATTGATAAAGTTTCTGTCTCTGCAGATAGTCTGTAAACTCTCTAGATGTAGGGCATGCACAATTTGGTGGTGGCACAATGGCTTGAAATTCTACCCATAGATTTTTTAGCTTAGTGTAATATTCTGCTACACTAGCATTACCTTGTGATAAGGTAGCAATTTCCCTATGTAGGTCATAGGTTCTTGATTCATCAACTTTGTCGAATCTTTCCTTTAAATCTTCCCATACCTTATATGCTGTTTCTGCATATAGAACTCCACACAGCAAGCTACTAGAAACAACATTCATTAGCCGTATGCAATGGCGTTGACTCTATCCCACTGATCCCACCATTCCACCCCATATTGATTCTTAGTACAGTTTCATTTACAAAGCCTAGTTTATTTCTTCCAAGTAGAGCAATCTTCATAGACTTGCTCCAAACAGTATAGTTTTCAGAGCCCAGTAGTTGAAAGGATATTAAAAAAACTCCACTGACATCCGAGGCTTGTAAGAATAGAGGATGATTATGGTCAAGTATAGTGTTGGTTGAGGTGGTACCAGCAGTTTCTCTAGGTATGGGTAAAGAACTTCCATCTTTGGATGAACTACTTTCAATTGGTAGATCTGTTCCCATCTTTCAATTTGTTAGAACTAACTACCAATCACATCAATTTTATCAAGATCTAGACAAGATTATAGGGACCAAAACAATATCGGGGAGTTAAACTCCACAATAAACAGTAAAAAGAAATTCAAGATACCACAGGATACCTCAAGATGATTTACTCAGATCTTGTAATTACTTTAATCGATGCATGCACCAGTAGATAGGGATGACCGACTTTGATACCATGTTGAGAAATCCAACACTGCCATTAACGCAGTTGACACGCACAAGAAGATGATGTCGGTGATTTATCCTTTCAGGGTTTTCAAGACTGAGTTTGTTAATATTGCAGAGATGATACAAGAACTAAGACTTGAAGGTAAGGAGACATAGATTTACACAAATCTTAATGAAGAACATTCATACAACTCCATTGATGAAGAGAGAATTAAAGAAAAGAGGATGGTTACAGAAGAGAGAGTAGAAAGCGTAACCTAGAAGACAACAGTCTGTCTTTCTTATTGTGTTATCGATAATGACTATGCAACTGCCCTAATAAGGAAAAGGAGGGCCTCTACATTGGGCTGGCCCTCTTAATGGGCTGGTAACATTACAGTGGGCTATTGTTAATCTTTGACACGAACTCAGCCATACGAATGAAAAGAATAAAATTTAGGATTAATTAAACCTTTAAAAATAGAAGAGGGATGAGGTTTCACAATTCGGGTCTAGGATTTCACAATGACTTATGTTGCTTTCAAAGTCAGAAAGTTCTAACTTAACAACACTTAGATGTATCCCAAATTCGGATTTCAAACCGATGTGGGAGATGGGAAGTCACAAAACCCTTTCAGATCTATTTTTAAAATTCAAAACAAATGAGATAAAGTTTGGATTCGTTAAGGCGCAGAGAGATGTGGGTTATTAAGAGCGCTAAGAAAAAGCACGGGGGCTATTACCTCGTGGTGGCTCCATGGCAAAGAGAGAGAAGTAGGATAGCCGATGAGAGAGAGGAATGAAGGGAGGCTGCTAGGGTTTGCCCTTTTGGTCGTGATTACAAATGAGAGGGTCTCACCCTCTTTTGTGCATTAAATGGGGGGTATTTAGGCCGGTTTTTATGTATTGGTCAGGTCAATTAAAAAAAATGGGTCAGGGCCGTGTGAAGCAACGCTTGCTTTAGCAGTTTTTGACCCATTTCTTGGGTAAAATCTCCCAACTATATTTGAAAATGAATTGGTTACTCTATAAAATCGTCACATAACATGTGACAGTGCAAATACCCGTCATATGACTGTCATAATTTTATAACAGTTTAAATAGCTGTCACACACATGTCATAAGTGTCTGTTGACCAAGAAGTCAAGGGAAAAACTGTCACATTATGTGACGGTTGAAAAAACTGTCACCCTCTGACTGTTACCGTAAGTCATTTTTCTTGTAGTGTGTATTAAGAATCACCACTGTACAACTATATATATTGTGAATTAATGAAAGAAATCATAAAGATAGATTATTCCAATCTTACCTGAAGCATCATAGACAATCAACAGTAATGGAAGTTGACCTTTTCTCTAATTTAGTATTTTCATTTTGCAAGTCCTGTGGGATTTTTCGTTGTTGCTCAAGATTATTGCAAGTAGCACAAAAATATTCATCTAACTTGAAACGCATTTGCAAGTTCTCTAAATACAATCTTCTTTTTTCCAAACAAATAATTTATCTTTCTTCCTTATCCCCTTGGGCGTGAAATTAGTGCAAGTCTAGGTTATAGTTCATTGATCAAATCAAGGGTAGTTGGATTCTTAAACCAAAAAAAGAAAAGAAAAACAATGAAAGATATTCCTTCTCTTAAAATTCTATTAAATGATAGATTGCTATGATAACAATGAGGGGAGTATCATCACTTGTTGGAGTTATTTCCTTATTTGGAGTTACTATTTTTCCTAACACCACCCAAAGTTATAATGGGATGGATCCATAAGTAAAGGCCTTGGATTCGAATTTTGGATAATTCAGACCCCCAATATATCCATGGGGTATTGGACACTGGGTGAAAACTCACCCATCATAAAACCCTCAACCCAACCTATGGTGGATCTTGTGAGACAATGTCAAAATGCTTAATCCGTTGCCACATACTTTGAGATGCTCCTCCTGGTCAACCAAGGAGCAAGGCTGGTCATGATAGGCTTAACTTTAAGCCCCTATCATTCGATTCAGGTAAATTAAGTTCCTTGGCTCGCTTGCTCAATCCGTCTTTCTTTATCTTCCATAACGTTTGAAGTAGTTATGATTTAAGATGAGAAATGAGCACAAGCCAAACACAACGAGTGAATAAATTAATGATTTTTATTCGACCAAGCTCTAGCTAGAAAGATGGAGACGACGCACCAGAATTTAGTAAGAACTGAGGGACGTTGCTCCCTAACTTAAGTTGACCTACCAACGAAGCATAAATTACTTGATCAGGCGGAGATATGTTTGGTTTCGTGCAAAGCTCTCACATCATGAAGAAGCAGGTAGCATAGCATAGGCAGGCTTTTTACCACAGGAATTCAAAAAATGCTACAGTTCCACATGTAAGTGTCAAACCCACGAGCTATAGCAGTTTTTGGACCTCCGTTGCTAGCTGCTAGCCTGCTACACTTACAGAAGTTTTCCTTGTTGGAATAGATTTCATATGCCATTGGTCACGAGACCTTTACTCCATCTGAGAAATGATTGTATGTCTCTTAGTTCTCTATTTTTGTGATATCAATCATTTTTACTGTGGTCATCATAGCAAAATTTGTAAAATTTGTAAGATGATATTAATCTTTCTTGAGGAGTCTTCTCATTAATATCAAAGTATATATAAAGTACAATATTCATCCCTTATACAATAGGAATCCTAAGCCTATACAAAAGAGAAATCCTAGTCTTACCATAATTATATTTACACAATATATGGAATATATTCTAATTATGGGGTAGGGATGGAATAATGTCTATATACACATTTACACACCCCCTGTCTGGAAAGTCCTTTGGTAAATATGTCTGCATACTGATAGGATGATGGAACATGTAACACTCTGACATGGCCTAGAACAACTTTCTCACGAACGAAGTGTAGATCTATCTCAATGTGCTTGATTTACTGATGTTGAACCGTGTTGATGTTGGATAGGATGTTGTGACAACATCTGCGAAAGTACAGGACAACATCTTCAAGATGTTGCCTGCGATGTTGCGACAACATTTCTGCCAACATCTCTGTAACTGTTTTGCCTATTCTTCCGGCCTAAGCAGTTGAAGTTACTGCGAGTAAAAATGGCCTAGGCAAGCTTACCAGATTGCTGTGTTTAAAACGTGATGAAAGACAAATTCAAAACGTGGAGAGAAAGCAGCGAATGACCACGTCCAAATTGTTGAGGATTTCCAAGAGGAAGACTCGGTCCAAGCTGCTGCCATCTTTTGCTCAACCTCCGCAACCATCAGTGAGGAATTCAAGGGAAGCTCAACAGTATAAATAGAGGAGACCTTCACAAGTATCTATATCCAGATTTAGAGAAGAAGAACTTCCAAGAGAGCTCTCAGATTTTACCTTAGAAAACTGGACCAATATTTTAGCCTAAAGTTGTTTTAACAACATCTTGTCCTACATTGCAATCGCTATCTCTATTCTAGATTAAGCTTATTGTTCAAGTGATTGTAATGAAGATGCTGTCTTTTGTCTTTTAGATTTTGTAACTTTAGGCGAAGTCATCTGCGACTTCATTTTGTTTGTAATTTCTTTTTCATTTGTAACGCTCAATTTGTATTTTTTTTTGTAATTATATATAATTTATACAATTCTTTTGATCATCGACCATCAAGGGATATATTTATATATACTCTTGAAAATATAAATTTTGTGTCTCTTTACTTTTTCCGCTGCACATACTCTGCAAGGTTTATTCTGTTTTATTACAATGTTGTCTCAGATGTTGACCCAAAATTGAAGGCAACATCCAGAGACTGTTTTTGTTGTTCTTTGATTTTGCGTTTTTAATCTTACGTTTTATGAATCTGTAGCCCACGGGACCCAAAAAGTGGTATCAGAGCCTTCACTTGATACAATAAGTGTTTGATTCTGAATATTACGACTATGGACTCAGCTTCACAAAACGTTGGTAGACTTCCGATACTTGACAGATCTAACTACGCCTATTAGAAAATTCGACTATGTTCGCACATCAAATTTATTGATGTTCGAGCCTGGAGATCAGTATCCGAATGCTATGTAATCCCCAAGTACCCAGCAGATGGGAATGGTGATATTCTCACTAAACCCGGGTCTGAATGGACCCAGGAAGAAATCAACTCGGCAAGCTTTAACGAAAAGGCCCTAAATGCAATATTTGGATGGATAGATCTCTATATGTTCAAGCTTATCCAGAATTTTACAACAGCCAAGGATTCTTGGGAAACCTTACAAACCCATTGTGAGGGAACCTCAAGTGTTAGACGTACAAAGCTTCGCATGATCTTGAGTCAATACGAACGCTTAAGGATGGAGGAGACTGACGACATAAAATCCTATTTTGAAAAGTTGATTGACATTGATAATCAGTGTCAAGTGCTTGGATCTCCATTAACCAACACACAACTTGTGGATAAAGCTCTCACATCTCTTCCTGAAAGATTTAATACTAAGATTTGTGCTATTGAAGAGGCCCATAATCTTGCTACTATGGATCTTCACGCTTTAATAAGCATCTTTCAAACATATGATATCAACAAAGCAAACTATAATAAGCACTCCAAGTGCAAACCTCCGAATATGAAATGGAAAACGAGGAAGAAAACTTAGAGGAACTGGGAAGTGATGCAATTGTTGCCTTACTCACTCGTAGATTCAATTCTATGATGAGAAAGATCAGTACTGACCGTAATAAAGCAAACTATAATAAGCATCAGAACCCTCTCTTCAATAAGCAGCCAGTTAGGTCTCCTTCCGAGCAGAGAAACCGCAACCCACTGAGGAAATCCAACTCCGATGGAACCAACTACAATCCCAAACAACTCGAGGGAGTGCAATGTCATGCATGCTCGGGTTGGAGACACTACGCTAATGAGTGTGCAAACACCTTTAGGAAAATTGGTAAGGTCATGTGGGTAACCCTCAGTGATGATGAGAATGGAGAAGAAAAAGAAAATCAAGAAGAAGAACAACCATAGACAATGCTTGCATCCATGTTTGAACACTCACTATCCGACGATGAATATGTTGTTGACAATGTTGACCCAACATCTGAAACAACATCGGAGGCCACATCCGAAATGTTTGCATCCTCAGAAAGGTATGTATACTTTGATTATTCTGATGTAAATTATTTTAGTAGATTTATTTCTTCAACTAAGGCTGCTGATTTGGATCTAGTTGACTTGAAAGACGAAATGATAAAGGAATTATAAATTTTTTGTAAAGCCTTAATCACTACATCTGAGCAACTGGACTCAAAAGAAAAATCATTGGATCTTGAGAATTGCAATTTAAAAGGCACAATCAACCGATTATAGGTGACATTTACCAAGAAGGATCTTGAGCTTGGTAAGACTCGTGCACGATTGTACACAGCTGAGACCACGTTTCAAAGGCTAAACATGGGAACCTCCAAACTGGATGAAATTTTGAACTTCAGCAATCCCACAAGGACTGGGCTTGGTTATCATTCTCCCAGAAAAACCGATACTTCCAGGATCCAGTCCAACTGAGAGGGTAAAATTTGTCAAAGAAAATGCTTGTAACCCTCAGAGAACTATGATTGGATCGAAGTTTGTATGTAGCTTATGTAAAAAGTCAGGACATCTTATGGCCTACTGCTACAAGCTTCAAAACTCTGCACTCAGTCTATTGCCTAAAGTGTTACCACTAATGTTGCCCAACATCACTGAAAACATTCAAAGCAACAAGCCTGAAAGCAGAAGGAAGAAAAGGTTTGAAAAGGAGTGGGTACCCAAACTTAATCTGAAATGTAATGTCTGCATAACTGCCTTGCGTACTAACATTACAGGTTCTTGGTACTTCGATAGTGGATGCTCACGTCATATGACAGGTACTAAAAGTCTCTTGAAGGAGTATGGAGCATTCAATGGAGGGTACGTGACCTTTGAAGGAGGAAGTAAGAGTAAAATTATTGGTAGAGAAACTCTTAATGTTCCGAATGTACCGGCCTTGAAGAATGTGCTTCATGTAGTAGGTTTAGTTGCTAATATCCTTAGCATAAGCTAACTATGTGATGACAATCTAGAGGTGAAATTCAACAAACTTGGATGCAAAGTAACAGATTCTGCAAACAAGTGTATCATGTTAGGAACCTTAACCGGAGATAACTGCTATCTAGTAGGTAGAGAAGAAGTTTGCAACTCCGCAAAGGTAGGTGACTTGACACTTTGACACCAGAAGTTAAGACATGTCAACTACGACACCTTGGAGAAACTGATCTCGTTTGAAGCTGTTAAAGGCATTCCCAGACTGGATACCAAAGATAAAACACTGTGTGAAGATTGTTTGAAGGGAAAGCAGACCCGAGTCTCTCACAATGTTGTCCAACATGATGGACAACATTCAGGTACGTCTCATTATTTCCAATTATTGCATATGGATCTTATGAGTCCAATTGAGGTAGATAGCCTAGGAGGAATGAGATACTCTTATGTGATTGTTGATGATTTTTCTAGATTTACTTGGATATACTTTTTTTAAAAGGAAAAATCACAAACCTTTGAGATGTTTAAAACACTTTACTCTAGAATTAGAAACTTGTTTTGTTCTTCAATTTTCAGAATAAGATCTGATCATGGAAAGAAATTTGAAAATCAAACATTTGCAAAATTATGTGAAAAGAAAGGCATATTCCATGAATTTTCGACACCAAAAACACCTCAACAAAATGGGGTTACCGAGAGAAAGAACAGAACTTTACTGGAAATGGCAAGAGTAATGTTGAGCTCTAAACAGTTATCAAAAAGGTTTTGGGCAGAAGCCTTGAACACAACATGTCACATAAGTAATAAAGTCTATCTTAGGTCAGGGACCAAGATGACACCCTATGAACTGTTAAACGGAAAGAAAACCACAGTGAGGTATTTCCATGTCTTTGGGTGTGTGTGTTATATTCTTAATGACAGGGATAAACTGGCCAAGTTCGACAATGAGATATTTGTCGGCTACTCTCAGAATAGCCATGCTTACCGGATATACAACCTTCGGACAAAGACCATTCAGGAGTCTGTCAATGTGATTGTTGATGATCTGCTGGATATGTCTGGAAGATATTCAGAAAAGAACATTGTAGTTGCAGTTGAAAAGGAGAAACTCACTGATGCAACAATTGTTGTCCCAGATGTTGACCCAACATCAGAGGACACATCTGAACTTCAAAGAGAGAACACCGAGGAAGATGCCGAGGAGGAGTCTGCTACTGAGCTGAATGATCATGTGAGAAGAGACCCTCCATCGAGGATTAGGAGGAACCATCCACCCGACCTAGTGATAGGGGGAGTTTTTTAGCAGAGACGAACGAGGGAGAAAGAACCAATCAATTATCGAGAGATGGTAAAGTATGTGTGCATGTACACTATATACCAACATGTTAGTCTTTCTTGTTTTACATCTATATTAGAACATAAGAATATTGGGGAAGCATTGAAAGATAATTTTTGGATACAAGCTATGCAAGATGAGCTGGAGCAGTTTACCCGAAATGAGGTTTGACATTTGGTACCACTACCCAACAACACTAATGTTATTGGGACTAAGTGGATATTCAAAAACAAATCAGATGAGTTAGGGCAGATTGTGAGGAACAAAGCTCGACTTGTTGCTCAAGGATATACACAAGTTGAAGGTATCGACTATGACGAGACCTTTGCACCTGTGGCTAGACTTGAATCAATAAGATTACTTCTTGCTATTGCTTGTTATCTAAAAATTACCTTGCACCAAATGGACGTTAAAAGTGTCTTTCTCAATGGATACTTGGACAAAGAAGTATACGTTGAACAACCAAAAGGATTCGAAGATCCTCACCATCCACAACATGTATACAAGCTCAAGAAAGCTTTGTATTGTCTAAAACAGGCACCACGTGCATGATATGGTCGTTTAACTAACTTTATTATTGATTTTGGTTTTATCCATGGAGAAGCTGACAGAACTCTATTTATTAAGAGCTACGGAGTAGATGTAATCATAGCTCAAATCTATGTTGATGATATCGTCTTTGACTCGACTAAAGAATCCCTCTTAAAGTCATTTGTCAAAGCGATGTCTACAACATTTGAAATGAGCATGATTGGAGAACTAACATTTTTCTTAAGCTTACAGATTAAACAGGTGGAAGAAGGGATTTTTGTATCCCAGAGCAAGTATGCCAAGAATCTTGTTAGGAAGTTTGGTCTGGAAAACGCTAAACACATGAATACTCCAATGGGCTCTACGCAGCAAGTACGTAAAGACGATGTTGGACAAGATGTTGACCCAACATTGTATCGATCTATGATAGTTAGCCTCTTATATCTTACTGCCAGTCGCCTGGATATCATGTTTAGTGTGTGTGTTTGCACCAGGTTCCAAGCCAGTCCCAAGGTATCAATTCTTAATGTCGTAAAATGTACATACGATATATTGCTGGTACAAGTGACTTGGGAATTTGGTACTCTAGAGACACTAACCTAATTTAATAGGGTGTAGTGACTCAGATTGGGCCGGTGATGTCGACGATAGAAAAAACACTAGTGGTGATTGTTTTTATCTTGACAACAATCTAGTCTCATGGTACAGTCGTAAACAAAATTGCGTGTCACTCTCGACTGCCGAATCCGAATATGTGGCAGCCGGAAGTTGTTGTGCTCAACTGATTTCGTTACGACATATGCTTGATGAATATGACATTTCTAATAACTCTATGATTTTTTACTGTGATAATCTGAGTGCTATTAATATTTCCAAAAATCCTATTCTGCATTCACGTACAAAACACATTGACATAAGACATCATTTTTAAGAGACTTAGTGGAAAAACAGCTAGTTCAAATTGAACATGTTGATACTCTTTCTCAACTAGCTGATATTTTTACCAAACCCTTAGATCATGAGAAATTTTCTAGCTTGAAAAAATCTCTTGGTCTCTGTTTTCTCTGAAAATAAGATAGGCAAGGTAGATGTTGTCCTAAATGTTGACCTCATATTCTGAGTAATATTTACCATTTGGGTCGGTGTACAGGATATAGGTTGTAAGTAATGTTGCAGGGATACTCCAGCCAATTCCAAGGAATATTCCAAATCCCAAGTTCAAAGCTCATGATGAAAATAAAAGTTGTGCATATCATTCTGGAGCCATCAGACACGACGTGAGAAAGTGTTATACACTCAGAGATAAAATAAGGGAGCTGATCAAAGAGGGAGTCATTCAGGTGGAGGAGGCCTCCCCCAATAAGTACAATGACCCCCCAAAGGAAGAGATGTGTTCCCTGGCCAGAACTCGCTCCACCTGAATCAGTCATTTATCCAAGAATGCACCGCGCAGAAGTCAAAAGAAGGAGATATTGATAACAGATCATGAGGACCCATCCAGCCATGACGCAGAGCAAGGAGGCGTATTGGAGGATTGGATTTGCATCCCTGTTCTGGTCCACCTAGTGTCTAGATAAGAAGAGCAATTTAGCTTAGCATAATAATTTAAAACTCCTATTTAAGCTTTAATAATGTGTGCTTTTGTTTTACTTGTAATTGGAACTACGTTTGACATGATTTCCTTGGCGAGATACGTAGGCGGCCACATCGGCCTCGGTCCTACTTTTAGAAAAATCACAATCCCTTTTGCATGTAACGAACTACGTCATGACCTGATTCCCTCGTGGGGATACGTACGCGACCTAAATCAGCTTCGGTCACACCATTAGGAAGCTTCCTCTTTGTTTAAAAAAAAAAACAAAATGCACACTTTGGTAGGATATACAAACAACCCTCAAGACTCGTTTTACCAAGCACCCTTGCATGCTTTAAAATTAAAACTGGGACAATTTTAATAAAATGTTCATTTAGTCAATCCAACAAATTTTTTATCAAAATACTGACTTTGTCACGAGAAATGGTTAATAATTAGCCAAGGCAGGAAACCAGACAGGAGTGGCAGAGCCAAACAAGCCAGCCGTGCTAATATCAAAGGATCAAAGCTGCAGAGTCAATACGAATCGACCGCCCCCGCCAAAACTCATAAGTTTTCTTTGAGAGCAGGTTCTTCATATTAGCAGAAGCAGAAAAATACAGCAACAATGAAAGTTTCAAAGTCTAGCGACGTCATGCGTCATCGAATCACATTGCGACCCGGCGTGGTTCACAAACGCACAAAACAAGGGCATTATTGCAATTCATGTGGTTCACAAACGCACAACACCTAGATCAGGGACGTCATGACAATCCACGCGGTTCACAAACGCATTACGTCAGTGAAAAAATAGCATCTCAGTAGTTGCAACATTTAGCATGTCCGTGCAAGTACAACGCTTCAGCATTCTACAGTGGCGACATCTCTACTCGTCGAATTATATTTTTCATATATTCATCATTTTGTTTTAACAGTTATGCACTAATTATTTCTTAAGCTTAGCTTGCAGAAGCATTAATTCACAGGAGCATATGCAGAACGTCCATACAACAACGTCACATCAACAACACGTCCAGACAACGACGTCATCAGCACAACACGTCCAGACAACGACGTTATATCAGCAACATCATTCAGCATTTGCAGCATCGCATTGTCATCGCATTACATATGATTATATTCCTATCCACATTATCGCATTTCTTACATATTCATGCATTTATTACTTTATCTTACTAGTTATGCAATAATTTTTCTTAAGTTTTTGCCTACAGGATTCTTAATTTACAGGAACAGTTTCAGCACGTCCGGGCATAGTCGACATCAGCATTCGCAGCAGTAGTTTGTCCGTGTAAGGACAACATCTCAACATCCGCAGCATCCAGCAAGTCCGTGCAGAGATGTCATCTTAGCGTTCGTAGCATCCAGCAAGTCTGTGCAGAGACTACATCAGCAATCGCAACACTCAGCAAACATTCACAGCATCCAGAAAGTCCGTACAGAGACTATATCAGCAATCGCAACATTCAGCAAACATTCACAGCATCCAGCAAGTCCGTGCAGAGACTATATTAGCAATCGCAGCATTCAGCAAGCATTCGCATCATCCAGTAAGTTCGTGCAGAGACTATATCAACAATCACATCATTCAGCAAACATTCACAACATCCAGTAAGTCCGTGCAGAGACTACATCATCAATCACATCATTCAACAAGCATTCACAACATTCAGCAAGTCCGTACAGAGACTACATCAGCACTCGCAGCATTCAGCAAGCATTCACAACATTCAACATGTCCAAGGACGAAATCTCAGCATTTGCAGCATCACATCAACACAACCGCCATCACGTTTTACAGGATAATATTTTTACTCACACATTTACATTACTTATAAATTCATGCGTTATCATCTTGCATAAAAAGTTATGCTCTAACCGTTTGCTTAAGTCTTAGCATGCAGGAGCAGGAACACAATGTGAATTTTTTCTTACAGCGAACCGGAGCAATTTGTTGGGGGCCAACCTTCCCAACAAATGGCAGAAGCGACCTCGAACGTCGGTCCACTCATCCCACATCACCAATAAGCCCAGAGTCATTATAAGTCGATACTGGTACATTCCTAAGTTCAAGCCAGTTTATTTTTATTTTAACATCACGTCGACCCAGTGTCGTCATAACTCGACACTGGAACAAATTTTGAGTCCGCGTTAGCCCGCCTTGGTGTCTGACCATGGTAGCCCAGTGTCGTCATAACTCGACACTGGACAAATTTTGAGTCCGCGTTAGCCCGCCTTGGTTTTTGACCATGGTAGCCCAGTATCGTCATAACTCGACACTGGGACAAGTTTTGAGTCCGCGTCAGCCCACCTTGGTGTTTGACCATGGTAGCCCAGTGTCATCATAACTCGACACTGAGACAATTTTTGAATTTGCGTCAGCCTTGTCTCAACTGCACATCATTTTTAATTAGGAGGATCGAGACAAAATTGGTTATAAGTCAACGTCTTTATCTAAAGACTATTCCATCATCTCCATACAAAGAGGGACAAGTTGTTGACACCCAATTTTGACCATCTCGTCCAATCATTAACTATAAAATTACACTAATTTTTCAAAATAATTTTAACAATTTTAAAATAATAAAATGCAACAATAAAACATTAATACATGCATAAATAAGCGATTTAACAATGGGCACCACATTTTACGTAGAGTATTAAGTATTTTTTGAGTCTCACGTCCGCATTCGCATAAATATTATTCATAATTTAAGCCATAATAATTTTAATAATAATAAATACGTAAATAAGTAAACAATTTAATAATGACGTCGCATCAAGCATTCCTTAAAATTATATCCACATTTATTAATATCCAAAGCAATTTCGTAATTATTATTTGCAATTTAAACCCCCCATTAATTAATTTTAGTTTAACATCGTAAAGTATGCATAATAAATACGATTTTATTAACGGCATCGCATTTATAAATATTAAGCACTAATTAAATATCACGCCCGCATTTATTATTGTAATAATTTAAACCCAAGCTAAAACTAATAAAGCACCTAAAGTCATATTAAAATAATTAAAAACTAACCTAAACCCCCCTTATTTACCACTAATTAAATCTAATACTAAAACAAATACACTTAAAAATTCTACCTAAATCAAAACTACCCAAAACGCTATTAGCACAACACCCATAATTCGTCCAGCCCTTAAGCCCAATAATATCCGCGGCCCAACATCTCAGCCCCTTTATTTTCCCCATCGACTCAAACCTAAAAGAACCCTAAAAAAAAAGACCAAACGAGCCCTTCACCCCGGCCGGGATTCTCGCCTGAGAATTCGGCGAATCACCTACCAAATCGTCCTAACTTACCATAATCAAAATCCATTGACAAAATCGCACACCCAAAATCTTACCAAATCGCATGAATCAGTCTGAATCACCATAAATCGAAATCTAAACCTTCAAAATAAACACCTAAAACGAATAAACAAATCGTGTCCAAATCAACACAAAAATCAATCCCAAATTCGCATTAAAAGCTTACCAAAATTTAAACCCAACATCATTACTATATAAACGAAGGGATGATATATGTAAAGGGCATCACAAAAACAGGGGAAAACCAGTAAACAAAAAACGAGAAGAAAGGCATCGAAAATTTGGTTAAAAAAGCATCGGAAGAGTGAGGAATTCCAGAGCAAAATAAACATTCGCTAAGCATAAACATCAGTCCTTTCAATCGCATCGCAATACCGAATCTTCTGAGTGGATCGACGACTTGATACACTGCCTCGTTTCGCTGCTCGGAGAAGGTAAATACATCACTTTGTCCAACTTTTTATTAATTTATAGTCTTACGAACTGTATGATGTGCGATTGTTTGAGAAATATGCCGGAACAATATCGTTTGTTATCTATATGTGCTAACTGATATGAATTGTGTTCGTTGTCGATGCGCGAATATGATGCCTGTTTAATTGATCTAGATGCCTTCCTGCTTTAAATTATTTAGAGATCCATTGCAGTGAGTGAAAACAATGTCTACGTCTTACTGGAAATATGTCGGCGATACGTGTCGATACGAAGTTAAAACACGATGCATGATTTGGTTAATTGGCACCCGAGTTTACTGTTTGGGTTCGTGATGTCTATGAAAAGCCAGTTAGGAACCAAGATTGGAAGTTGAAGTGTTATGTTTGGATGATTATATGTATGTTCATTTCGCATCAAGAGAAAAAATGTAATTTTAGTTGATTAACTGTTGTGTCGTTGGAAACATTCAGTTTATCTTCTGAAGCGTGAATGACCTTCTTAGTAACCATATTTGCTTTGAACAATCTCCCTAAAAGAATTATCTGCTTGGGATACATGTAATTGAACTCCTTTATAGGATAACTTGCTGTTGGCACACCTACAGAATTCCTTATTAGGATGAATGCTCACTTCATTTAAACCATCGGTCTTGTTGTTTGATTGCCCTGGCAATATGGTCTCTTACCTTTCCAGAATAGTTGAGTGAGGTAAAATTAAGTAGAATAGATATTCAATCAAATATTCCTGATACTGTGTGTTTAAAGTGGTACCAGCAATTGAGTCGTATCCATATACTTGTTCTTCCTTGTTTAAATGTGGAAGAATTCAACTTTTCTATGTTAACTCAGTTGCAGTAATGAAATGAGGCTAAATCCAGCAGGCTAGTTTGAGTAATGAAATTAATAACAGTTACATGCTTATGTCTGGGCTAAGCCTTTCTCGCCTGCTTCTCATATGTTAAACTGCTGATCCTAACTAAGCCACGACACAAACTCAAGCATGTATTATGTGGTTAAACTTCTATGCTAACTACTCATTTATTATTTTACTTGATTTAGACGTATACTAATCTTTATCTTTTCTTTCTTTTGCATGAAATACATCGGGAGCAACGAAGAGTTTCGTTATGAGACTCATCACGACTCTTGCCAAATAAAGGCCCACATCCACAATCCTTGCATTCTCCGCATCAGAAATTCCAAGCTACTAGACGGAACGACGCCGTCACTCCTCGAGTCCTTTTATTAATTTATGCCCCGCCCCCATTCATTATTTGTAAATTATTTGTCTAACACTACTTTAATTAGTAGAACACTTATAATAGTTATACCTTGAATCATTAGATTAGTAAGTAGTTTGATATTAGAAATTTGCTCCCCATTAAGTGATTATTTTAGTTGCTTAAATCATTAAACCACTTAGTAATCTTTGGGAACAATCACTTAGGTAGCTAAAAATGTTATTTCATAGCATAATAAACCAATCTCCTTAAAAACGCTTACTAACATTCACATAAAGAATATATTTTTTCCTTGCAAAAAAAAAACCTTTTTTACATCTTATTTTCTAAGTACCTAATATTGTCGTAATAGTCTTGCATTATTATTATCTCTACATTATATTGAGCAATAAGTATACTTTATAGAATATTTTCATATGCTTTCTCCAATTACTATCCTAATACCTATTTTCAACTAAAATTGACCGTACACATTTTTAGCAAGTCCTATATCTTCATGGCTATAACACATCTTATACTTGTAAATATCTTTTACTTAAATACTTTTTCAAAACATGCATTGTATCTTAGCATAATAATTATCCTAGGTTTGAACGGACAACCGCAAGTTAGCGGATCCTTTAGGGTGCCTAACCCCTTCCCTTTAGGATAATAAAGAACCCTTGCCCAAAATCTCATTAAGTTTGGCAGACCATTAAAATGGAGTTAGTGTTGACTTTTACCTAGTTGACATTTAGGTGTCCTAATTCACCCAATTAATTAGGTGGCGACTCCGCGAACCCTTTAGCACCCTTTTAACATTTTAGCACCTTTTCAACATTTATTTAATTTTCTAACCTTTTAAGCAGGAGTTGAATAATGTTGCGGTTGAAAAAAGGGCGTGACAGAAATGACGACTCCAATGGGGATTTGAGGTTCTTAACCATAACAAACATATGTTTATTATTGCTTGACTTTATTTGCTTTCATTTGTTTTAAATGCCTTAAATTGCTTGCTTTAAATCTTGTATACTTAACTGCTTTAATTGCTACGTGCTTTTACTGCTTTCCTTAAACTGACATTCCGCTCATATTTCTTCTACTCTGAAAAATTTACACTGTCACACACTACACGCGTTGGTGTGCTTCGCGCACCCGCAAATGTCTTTCAAATACCCAAATTTTAGGAGAGTTGGCACCTGCACGAAGTTAGATCGATTCGTCTGGTCAGCCGCGTAGCCTTCTCACTCGAGTTGTCCGCTCGGGAACCTTGCGTCTAGTAAAGCAAAATCTTAGAAACTTAGGATAGAGTTATACCATCCTTTATTTTAAGGCATGCATGCATTTACCTTAGGTGGGTCAATCCTTGACATTGACACACAATTAGGAAGACACCAAATTGGTCAACGGGTTTGCACGACCCCACGGCCCAACACCATAATATGTGTTGCATAATCGTGATAAATGAAACCAAGCCTAAATTCGATATGCCTAAGTTGGAAAATGCATATTCATTTTTGTATTATTTATTTTAGATGGAACCTGTCCCTCAGATCATAATGGTGAGTGGGATTCCGAGTAAATTGAGGATGTGGTGGTCAAAATTCGACTTGGGTAGTCAGATGGCAATCAAAAGGAGGTTGGGGTGCCTTATCTCATTATTCGACATCTCTCCCGATCAGCATTTGGTCAGAGCATTGATCCAATTTTGGGACCCGGACCGAGTCGTCTTCAAATTCAGGGATTTCGAGATGACCCCCACCTTAGAAGAAGTCAGCTATTTCACTACTTTAGCATATCATGACATAAAACCAGTTATTCTGCACGGCCAGTCTGGGAAAAAGCTCATCCGTTACTTGGGTTTGAAGAATACCAGAGAGTTGCGGTGTTTTGAAAACAATTGAGTTTCTCTAGACTACATGTATGAGAGATATGGTTGCCGAGATAGATACAAATTATTTAAGAATGAGTTTTGTTGCACTGCAGACCATTGGAGAGTTAAGAGTCCTATCACATTTGATATGGCTTTCCTAGACACTCTTTTATGTCCACTTGAGCATGGAAGGATTAGTACGTGCATATGTTCAGTAGTTAGAGCAGTGTTTGACGGAGTCGGTGACAAACAACTTACTTTGACGCACATGATCTTGGCAGAACTATTTAGAGCCTTGAACAAATGCAAAAGGGGTGAGTCGAGCTTCTTTGAAGGTTGTAATCTTATCTTACAGATGTGGGCAGTAGAGCATTTCTATCAGCGTTCAAATATGACCGATGTATGCCACAACGCAGACAATAAGATCTCCACCTTCTACGAAAGAACAAAGCGTTATGTGTCACGATCGACGCATTATTATGCAGTACTTAGCATCTCGCAAAGAGCGATCGATTCAATGGAAGTATCCGTTTCTTCATATCGTCAAGAAGGTCTACTTGAGAAATAAGGGACTTTATTACATCAGACTTATAGGTCTAAAGGGACTCCAACCATATGCTCCGTTACGTGTGCTCCGACAGTTTGGCCATACGCAAGTAATTCCTCTCATAGCTGACATGAGAGCCTCTGAAATCCAATTCGGACCGAACTTCATCGTTCCCAAAGCCAAGCAGATCCTTTATGAATGGTACCATACTGATCAAGTGGAAGTTGGGAAGGACCGAGCAGGAGTCGCCCCAGAGTATCAAGCATGGTTTCTAGACAACACAAAATTTAGTTCAGAAGGGGAGCAAGGCATTGAAGACATTGACGCAAGGAATAAGATAAAGGATAGTCAACTCAAAGATAAGGTCATCATTCCAGACATGTGGGTCCTGATGCAGGATGCAGTGCAATACTTGGAACAGGAAGGGGCTATACCTAAGAAGACCTAAGCTTCACCATCACATCGACGACTTAGTTATAGACATTTAGTTTGAGACTTTCATTGTTCTTATTGTTATTTCAATAAATTGCAACTTATTCCCGACTAAAGCATTTCAATCTAATGTCTTGGATTTTGTTATCATGATTCTTTTGGGCAAGCACCTCATGCTAATGCTAGGCCTACCTCTGGCATAAAGGGGTCTCCATGCATGATTAGAACTCACCTGCAATGTGACAATTTATGTGCATCATATACTTGCTAAATGTTATTTACACCTTTGCAAAATCACGTGCTAACGCAGTTTGCTGCATTTTGTTTAAAAGGATTTATCATCTTCCCCAAAGGTCGATTCGTATTTGACTAAGCAATGACAGAGCATCGATACTTCACAAGATCAAAGGCATGATCCAGTGACATGACTGATTCAAGGGCATTTGAGAAGAATGAGTCGGAACCCATCTTGGTTCCTATAGACAAAGTAGAGGTCTCAGAAAAGAAAAGCAGTGTAGATCCAGTCGGACACCTCGCCCAATAACCGCAGCAAATGGCAACCCTGCAGACCGAAATTAAAAGGCTCCGAAACCTCACCAAAGTACTCGTCAGTTCAAATAACCAAAACAACCAAAAACCTCAAAATTATTATCAATACCTTCATACTCCATATCCCGTTTATTACACTCAGCCAATATACAATGCACTCGTATATTCCACATAAAACCAAATGTCTACCATACCCCAGCCAAACACAAACAAGATAAAAATCCACCACAAACCTATTTTCGTAATACATATGACAACCCATTGCGATACCCACCCGTATATACGCCACAGCCAAAAGGCCCGCCTACTAAATACCTTCACACCCCACCTAAATGCCAAAGAAATGCCAGCCAAAATATACACCTATTTAGCCGAGCCTTTGCCGCAGCTGTACGAGAGGTTGAGAGTCGCACGGATAGTCTAGCCAATTCCAAGGAATATTCCCAATCCCAAGTCCAAAGCTCATGATGAAAATAAAAGTTGTGCATACCATTCTGGAGCCATCGGACACGACATGAGAATGTGTTATACACTCAGAGACAAAATAAGGGAGCTGATAAAAAAGGGAGTCATTCGGGTGGAGGAGGCCTCCCCCAATAAGTACAATTACCCCCAAAGAAAGAGAGGTGTTCCCTGGCCAGAACCCGCTCCACCTGAATCAGTCATTTATCCAAGCATGCACCGCGCAGAAGTCAAAAGAAGGAGATATTGATAGCAGATCATGAGGACCCAGCCAGCCATAATGCAGAGCAAGGAGGCGTATTGGAGGATTGGATTTGCATCCCTGTTCTGGTCCACCTAGAGTCTAGATATGAAGAGCAATTTAGCTTAGCAGAATAATTTAAAACTCGTATTTAAGCTTTAATAATGTGTGCTTTTGTTTTACTTGTAATTGGAACTACGTTTGACCTGATTCACTTGGCGAGATACGTAGGCGGCCACATCGGCCTTGGTCCCACTTTTAGAAAAATCACAATCCCTTTGCTTGTAACGAACTACGTCATGACCTGATTCCCTCGTGGTGATACGTAGGCGGCCTAAATCGGCTTCGGTCATACCATTAGGAAGCTTCCTCTTTGTTTAAAAAAAAAAACCAAAATACATACTTTGGTAGGATAGACAAACAACCCCCAAGACTCGTTTTACCAAGCACCCGTGCATGCTTTAAAATTAAAACTGAGACAATTTTAATAAAATATTCATTTAGTCAATCCAACATAAATTTTATCAAAATACTCAATTTGTCACGAGCTATGGTTAATAATTAGCCAAGCAGAAAACCTGACAGGGGTGGCAGAGCCAAACAAGCCAGGCGTGCTAATATCAAAGGATCAAAGCTGCAGAATCAATACGAATCGACCACCACCCAAAACTCACAAGTTTTCTTTGAGCGCAGGTTCTTCATATTAGCCGAAGCAGAAAAAACAACAACAATGAAAGTTTCAAAGTCTAGCGTATTAGCGCGGTCACAAAATCACGTTGCAGCCATTCATGCGGTTCACAAACGCACAAAGCAAGGGCATTATTGCAATCCATGTGGTTCACAAACGCACAACACCTAAATCAGGGACGTCATGGCAATCCACGTGGTTCACAAACGCATTACGTCAGTGAAAAGATAGCATCTCAGCAGTTGCAACATTTAGCATGTCCGTGCAAGGACAACGCTTCAGCATTCTACAGTGGCGACATCTCTACTCGTCGAATTGCATTTTTCATATATTCATCATTTTGTTTTAACAGTTATGCACTAATTATTTCTTAAGCTTAGCCTGCACGAGCATTAATTCACAAGAGCATATGCAGAACGTCCATACAACGACGTCACGTTCAGACAACGACGTCATCGATAACACGCCCGTAAAACGACGCCATCAAAGACAACACGCCCGTAAAACGGCGCCACACCAAAGAATATCATTCAAAGACATCTCATCATTTGCAGCATCGCATCGTTATCACATTACATAGGATGATATTCCTATCCACCTTATCACATTTCTTACATATTCATGCATTTATTACTTTATCTTAGTAGTTACACACTAATTTTTCTTAGGCTTTAACCTACAGGGTCCTTAATTTACAGGAACAATTTCAGCACACTCGGGTATAAACGACATCAGCATTCGCAGCAGTAGTTTGTCTGTGCAAGGACAACATCTCAGCATCCGCAACATCCAGCAAGTCCGTGCAGAGATGATATCTTAACGTTCGTAGCATCCAGCAAGTCCGTGCAGAGACTATATCAGTAATCGCAACACTCAGCAAGCATTCGCAGCATCCAGCAAGTCCGTGCAGAGACTACATCAACAATCGCAACATTCAGTAAACATTCGCAGTAAACAGCAAGTTCGTGCAGAGACTACATCAGCAATCGCAACACTCCGCAAACATTCGCAGCATCCAAAGAAGTCCGCATGCAGACTACATCGCAATCGCAGATTCAAGAAGCATTCACAAAGAACCAAAGAAGTCCGCAGAGACTACATCAGAATCGCAGATTCAAAGAAGCATTCACAAAGATCCGGAAGTCCGTGCAGAGACTACATCAGCAATCGCAGCATTCAGTAAGCATTCGCAGCAACCAACAAGTCCGTGCAGAGACTACATCAGCAATCGCAGCATCCAGCAAGTCCGTGCAGAGACTACATCAGCAATCGCAACATTCAACAAGCATTCACAGCATCCAACAAGCCCGTGTAGAGACTACATCAGCAAACGCAGCATTCAACAAGAATTCGCAGCATCCAACAAGCCCGCATAGAGAATTCAGCAAGCATTCGCAACATTAAACAAGTCCACGCAGAGACTACATCATCACTCGCACCATTCAGCAAGTATTCACAACATTCAACACGTCCAAGAAAGAAATCTCAACACTTGCAGCATCACATCAACACAATCGCCATCACGTTTTACAGGATAACATTTCTACTCACACAGTTATATTGCTTATAAATTCATGCGTTATCATCTTGCATTAACAGTTATGCACTAACCGTTTGCTTAAGTTTTAGCAAGCAGGAGCAGGAGCACAACGTGAATTTTCTCTTACAGCGAACCGGGGCAATTTATTGGGGGTCAACCTTCCCAACAAATAGCAGAAGCGGCCTCGAGCACCGGTCCACTCATCCCACATCACCAATAAGCCCAGCGTCATCATAAGTCGATATTGGTACATTCCTAAGTTCAAGCCAATTTATTTTTATTCTAACATCACGTCAATCCAGTGTCGTCATAACTCGACACTGAGACAAATTTTGAGTCCGCGTTAGCCCGCTTTGGTGTCTGACCATAGTAGCTCAGTGTCGTCATAACTCGACACTGGGACAAATTTTGAGTCCGCGTTAGCCCGCCTTGATGTTTGACCATGGTAGCCCAGTGTCGTCATAACTCGACACTGAGAAAAGTTTTGAGTCCGCATTAGCCCGCCTTGGTGTTTGACCATGGTAGCCCAGTATCATCATAACTCGACACTGAAACAATTTTTGAATTTGCGTCAGCCTTGTCTCAACTGCACATCATTTTTAATTAGAAGGATCGAGACAAAATTGGTTATAAGTCAACGTCTTTGTCTAAAGACTCTTTCATCATCTCCATACAAAGAAGGACAAGTTGTTGACACCCAATTTTGACCATCTCGTCCAGTCATTAACTATAAAATTACACTAATTTTTCAAAATAATTTTAACAATTTTAAAATAATAAAATGCAACAATAAAATATTAATACATGCATAAATAAGCGATTTAATAATGGCACCGCATTTTACGTAGAGTATTAATTTTAATAATGTGTGCTTTTGTTTTACTTGTAATTGGAACTATGTTTGACCTGATTCCCTTGGCGAGATACGTAGGTGGACACATCGGCCTCGGTCCCACTTTTAGAAAAATCACAATCCCTTTGCTTGTAACAAACTACGTCATGACCTGATTCCCTCGTGGGGATACGTAGGCGGGCTAAATCGGCTTCGGTCACACCATTAGGAAGCTTCCTCTTTGTTTCAAAAAAAAAATACACACTTTGGTAGGATAGACAAACAACCCGCAAGACTCGTTTTACCAAGCACCCTTGCATGCTTTAAAATTAAAACTAGGACAATTTTAATAAAATGTTCATTTAGTCAATCCAACAGAAATTTTATCAAAATACTGACTTTGTCACGAGCAAAGGTTAATAATTAGCCAAGCCAGGAAACCAGACAGGGGTGGCAGAGCCAAACACGCCAGGCGTGCTAATATCAAAGGATCAAAGCTGCAGAGTCAATACGAATCGACCGCCCTCGCCAAAACACACAAGTTTTCTTTGAGCGCAAGTTCTTCATATTAGCAGAAGCAGAAAAATACAGCAACAATCAAAGTTTCAAAGTCTAGCGTATCAACGCGATCACAGAATCACGTTGCAGCCATTCATGCGGTTCACAAACGCACAAAGCAAGGGAATTATTGCAATCCATGTGGTTCACAAACACACAACACCTAGATCAGGGACGTCATGGAAATCCACGCGGTTCACAAACGCATTACGTCAGTGAAAAGATAGCATCTCAGTAGTTGTAACATTTAGCATGTTCGTGTAAGGACAACGCTTCAGCATTCTACAAGGACGACATCTCTACTCGTCGAATTGCATTTTTCATATATTCATCATTTTGTTTTAACAATTATGCACTAATTATTTCTTAAGCTTAGCTTGCAGGAGCATTAATTCACAGGAGCATATGCAGAACGTCCATACAACGACGTCACATCAACAACACATCCAGACAACGACGTCATCAACACAACACGTTTAAACAACGACGTCATCAGCACAACACGTCCAGACAACGACGTCACATCAGCAACATCATTCAGCATTTGCAGCATCGCATCGTCATCGCATTATATAGGATGATATTCCTATCCACCTTATCGCATTTCTTACATATTCATGCATTTATTTCTTTATCTTAGCAGTTACGCACTAATTTTTCTTAAGTTTTAGCCTACAACGTCCTTAATTTACAGGAACCGTTTCAGAACATCCGGGCACAGTCGACATCAGCATTCGCAGTAGTAGTTTGTCCATGCAAGGACAACATCTCAGCATCCATAGCATCCAGCAAGTTCATGCAGAGATGACATCTTAGCGTTCGTAGCATCTAGCAAATCCGTGCAGAGACTAAATCAGCAATCGCAATACTCAGCATACAACAAGTCCGTGCAGAGACTACATCAGTAATCGCAACATTCAACAAGCATTCGCAGCATCCAGCAAGTCCGTACAGAGACTACATTATCAATCGCAGCATTCTGCAAGCATTCGCAGCATCCATCAAGTCCGTCCAGAGACTATATCAGCAATCACAACATTCAGCAAACATTCACAACATCCAGTAAGTCTGTGCAGAGACTACATCAGTAATCGCAACATTCAACAAGCATTCACAGCGTCCAACAAGCCCGCGCAGAGCATACAAAAAGCATTCGCAACATTCAGCAAGTCCACACAGAAACTACATCAGCACTCCCAGCATTCAGCAAGCATTCACAACATTCAACACGTCCAAGGACAAAATTTCAGCATTTGCAGCATCACGTCAACACAACCGTCATCACGTTTTACAGGATAACATTTCTACTCACACAGTTGCATTGCTTATAAATTCATGCGTTATCATCTTGCATTAATAATTATGCTCTAACCGTTCGCTTAAGTCTTAACATGCAGGAGTAGGAGCACAACGTGAATTTTCTCTAACAATGAACCGGGGCAATTTGTTGGGGGGTCAACCTTCCCAACAAATGACAGAAGCGGCCTCGAGCGTCGGTCCACTCATTCCACAACACCAATAAGCCCAACATCATCATAAGTCGATACTGGTACATTCCTAAGTTCAAGCCAGTTTATTTTTATTTTAACATCACGTCGACCCAGTGTCGTCATAACTCGACACTGGGACAAATTTTGAGTCCGCATTAGCCCGCCTTGGTGTCTGACCATGGTAGCCCAAAGGTCGCCATAACTCGACACCGACAAATTTTGAGTCGCGTTAGCGCGCTGGTGTTTGATCATGGTAGCCCAAAGGTCGCCATAACTCGACACCGACAAGTTTGAGTCCGCCACCACCTCGTGTTTGACCATGGTAGCCCAAAGGTCATCATAACTCGACATCGACAATTTTTGAATTTCAAGGCCACCTTGTCTCAACTGCACATCATTTTTAATTAGGAGGATCGAGATAAAATTGGTTATAAGTCAACGTCTTTGTCTAAAGACTCTTCCATCATCTCCATACAAAGAGGGACAAGTTGTTGACACCCAATTTTGACCCTCTCGTCCAGTCATTAACTATAAAATTACACTAATTTTTCAAAATAATTTTAAAATAATAAAATACAACAATAAAACATTAATACATGCATAAATAAACGATTTAATAAAGACACCGCGTTTTACGTAGAGTATTAAGCATTTTTTGAGTCTCACGTCCCCATTCGCATAAATATTATTCATAATTTAAGCCATAATAATTTTAATAATAATAAATACGTAAATAAGTAAACAATTTAATAATGACGTCGCATCAAGCATTCCTTAAAATTATATCCACATTTATTAATATCCAAAGCAATTTCGTAATTATTATTTACAATTTAAACCCCCCATTAATTAATTTTAGTTTAACATCGCAAAGTATACATAATAAATAAGATTTTATTAACGGCATCACATTTATAAATATTAAGCACTAATTAAATAGCACGCCCGCATTTATTATTGTAATAATTTAAACTCAAGCTAAAACTAATAAAACACCTAAAGTCATATTAAAATAATTAAAAACTAACCTAAACCCTCCTTATTTACCACTAATTAAATCTAATACTAAAACAAATACACTTAAAACTCTACCTAAATCAAAACTACCCAAAATGCTATTAGCCCAACACCCATAATTCGTCCAGCCCTTAAGCCCAATAATACCCGCGGCCCAACATCTCAGCCCCTTTATCTTCCCCATCGACTCAAACCTAAAAGAACCCTAAAAAAAAGACCATACGAGCCCTTCACCACCGCCGGGATTCTCGCCTGAGAATCCGGCGAATCACCTACCAAATCGTCCTAACTTACCATAATCAAAATCCATTGACAAAATCGCACACCCAAAATCTTACCAAATCGCGTGAATCAGTCCGAATCACCATAAATCGAAATCTAAACCTTCCAAATAAACACCTAAAACGAATAAGCAAATCGCTTCCAAATCAACACAAAAATCAATCCCAAATTCGCATTAAAATCTTACCAAAATTGAAATCCAACATCATTACTATATAAACGAAGGGATGATATATGTAAAGGGCATCACAAAAACAGGGGAAAACCAGTAAACAAAAAATGAGAAGAAAGACATCGAAAATTTGGTTAAAAAAGCATCGAAAGAGTGAGAAATTCCAGAGAAAAATAAGCATTCGCTAAGCATAAACATCAGTCCTTTCAATCGCATCGCAATATCGAATCTTCCGAGTGGATCGACGACTTGATACTCTGTCTCAATTCGCTGCTCGGAGAAGGTAAATTCATCACTTTTCCCAACTTTCTATTAATTTATAGTCTTACGAACTGTATGATGTGCGATTGTTTGAGAAATATGTCGGGACGATATCGTTTGTTATCTATATGTGCTAACTGATATGAATTGTGTTCGTTGTCGATGTGAGAATATGATGCATGTTTAATTGATCTAGATGCGAATATGATGCGCGAATCTTTAAATTATTTAGAGATCCATTGCAGTGAGTGAAAACCATGACTACGTCTTACTAGAATTATGTCGGCGATACGTGTCGATACGAAGTTAAAACACGATGCATGATTTGGTTAATTGGGACCCGAGTTTACTGTTTGAGTTCGTGATGTCTATGAATAGCCAGTTAGGAACCAAGATTGGAAGTTGAAGTGTTCTGTTTGGATGATTATATGTATGTTCATTTCGCATCAAGAGAAAAAATGTAATTTTAGTTGATTAACTGTTGTGTCGTTGGAAACATTCTGTTTATCTTCTAAAGCGTGAATGACCCTCTTAGTAACCATATTTGCTTTGAACAATCTCCCTAAAAGAATTATCTGCTATGTAATTGAACTCCTTTCTAGGATAACCTGTTGTTGGCACACCTACATAATTCCTTATTAGGATGAATGCTCACTTCATTTAAACCACCGGTCTTGTTGTTTGATTGCCCTAACAATATGGTCTCTTACCTTTCCAGAATAGTTGAGTGAGGTAAAATTAAGTAGAATAGCTATTCAATCAAATATTCCTGATACTGTGTGTTTAAAATGGTACCAGCAATTGAGTTGTGTCCATATACTTGTTCTGCCTTGTTTAAATGTGGAAGAATTTAACTTTTCTATGTTAACTCAGTTGCAGTAATGAAATGAGGCTAAATCCAGCAGGCTAGTTTAAGTAATGAAATTAATAACAGTTACACGCTTATGTCTGGGCTTAGCCTTTCTCGCATGCTTCTCATATGTTAAACTGCTGATCCTAACTAAGCCACGACACAAACTCAAGAATGTATTATGTGGTTAAACTTCTATGCTAACTACTCATTTATTATTTTACTTGATTTAGAAGTATACTAATCTTTATCTTTTCTTTCTTTTTCATGAAATACATCGGGAGCAACGAAGAGTTTCGTTATGAGACTCATCACGACTCTTGACAAATGAAGGCCCATATCCACAATCCTTGCATTCTCCGCATCAGAAATTCCAAGCTACTAGACGGAATGACGCCGTCACTCCTCGAGTCATTTTATTAATTTATGCCCCGCCCCCATTCATTATTTGTAAATTATTTTTCTAACACTACTTTAATTAGTAGAACACTTAGAATAGTTATACCTTGAATCATTAGATTAGTAAGTAGTTTGATATTAGAAATTTGCTCCCCCTTAAGTGATTATTTTAGTTGCTTAAATCATTAAACTACTTAGTAATATTTGGGAACAATCACTTAGGTAGCTAAAAATGTTATTTCCTAGCATAATAAACCAATCTCCTTAAAAACGCTTACTAACATTCACATAAAGAATATATTTTTTCTTTGCAAAAAAAAACCTTTTTTACATCTTATTTTCTAAGTACCTAATCTTGTCGTAATAGTCTTGTATTATTATTATCCCTTCATTATATTGAGCAATAAGTATACTTTATAGAATATGTTCATATGCTTTCTCCAATTACTATGCTAATACCTATTTTCAACTAAAATTGACCGTACACATTTTTAGCAAGTCCTATATCTTTATGGCTATAACACATCTTATACTTATAAATATCTTTTACTTAAATACTTTTTCAAAACATGCATTGCATCTTAGCATAATAATTACCCTAGGTTTGAACGGACAATCGCAAGTTAGCAGATCCTTTAGGGTGTCTAACCCCTTCCCTTTAGGATAATAAAGAACTCTTGCCCAGAATCTCATTAAGTTTGGCAGACCATTAAAATGGAGTTAGTGTTGACTTTTACCTAGTTGACATTTAGGTGTCCTAATTCACCCAATTAATTAGGTGGCGACTCCGCGAACCCTTTAGCACCCTTTTAACATTTTAGCACCTTTTCAGTATTTATTTTATTTTCTAACCTTTTAAGCACGAGTTGAATAATGTCGCGGTCGAAAAAGGGCGTGATAATGCTGACTACTGTACTAGCGTGGAGATGAAGATGTGGATAGCTGCTGTTGATCCAGATTTAGGTACAGGTGATCCATGGATGATTTGTTGAAGGCTGAAATGTGTACTCTGTTTTGTTATTTTTAGTTTGGTTTTAACTGACATTTGGATACTATTTTTTTGGTTTGTAATATTTAACTATGAGATATTTAGGTCTGTCTGTTCTGGCAGATATATGGTTGTGATTATTTTCTAAGCTATATATATATATATATGTCTGCCTGACATGGATGGTTATAGTCATAGACTGATTACACATCTGTTGTAAGTAAGTCACGACAGATATAACATAAACTCCTAACTAACCATAACATCGATACCACATTGCTTGAAATTTTGTAACTGCATGTTAAGGGGGAGCACGACACTAATCTTACTGTTTCTTAGATTATCGAGGACTACATCAAGATTCAGTATCCTAATCATTTTCGCATCGTATGGAGTTTTGTGAAGAAAGACAAAAAGAGGGAGATTGTTGATGTTGGATAGGACGTTGTGACAATAATATCTCGTGGAAAGACAGACAACATCTTCGAATCGTTGCTGCGATGTCATGACAACATTTCGCAACATCTCTCAGAATCGCTTTACCTATTCTTCCAGCCTAAGCAGTTGAAGTTACTGCGAGTAAAAATGACCTAGGCAAGATTACCAGATTGTTGTGTTTAAAACGAGGTGAAAGATAAAGTCAAAACGTGGAGAGAAAGCAGCGAATGACCAAGTCCAGATCATTGAGAATTTCCCGGAGGAAGACTCGATCCAAGTTGCTGCCATCTTTTGCTCAACCTCCGCAACTATCAGTGAGGAATTCAAGGGAAGCTCAACACTATAAATAGAGGAGAGCTTCTCAAGTATCAATATCCAGATTTAGAGAAGAAGAACTTCCAAGAGAGCTCTCAGATTTTACCTTAGAAAATTGGATCAATATTTAGCCTAAAGTTGTTTTAACAACATCTTGTCCCACATTGTAATCACTATCTCTATTTTAGATTAAGCTTATTGTTTAAGTGATTGTAATGAAGATGTTGTATTTTATCTTTTAGATTTGTAACTTTAGACGAAGTCATCTGCGACTTCATTTTGTTTGTAATTTCTTTTTCATTTGTAACGCTCAATTTGTAAAAAGAAATTCTTTGTAATTGTATATAATTTATATAATTCTTTTGGTCATCGACCATCAAGGGATATATTTATATATACCCTTGAAAATATAAACATTGTGTCTCTTTACTTTTTTCGCAACACATACTCTACAAGGTTTATTCTGTTTTATTACAATGTTGCCTCAGATGTTGACCTAACATTGAAGGCAACATCCAGGGACTGTTTTTGTTGTTCTTAGTTTTTGCGTTTTTCATCTTACATTTTATGAATTCGTAGCCCACGGGACCCAACAACCCGGATTATGAGAAAGATAGATGGCAGAGATGTTATCACAAGATACAATAGACGCTCGACGCAGGACATCAAGTTCTAACAAGAAATTTCGAGCCAACAAATCTCGGCTACCACATTTGCAACGCCTCATCAAATTTCGACTGAACGAAAGGGTAGCCTATCGCTTTGCAGACCAAGAAATCAGATTATCCCCTAAAAATACACAAAAACTGGAGGTGGAGCGTTGCGTGTCCGGACACCCTGCCCAATCTGCATCCATATAAGAGAGCAACCTTTTTGGTGCAGAAGGTATAGGTGCAAACCATAATCAAGTATTCCCTTAATGTATCGGATGATACGCTTAAGAGCAGTGAAATGAGACTCTCTGGGGGCATGCATGAATAGACATACCTGTTGAACAACATAAGCAATGTCTGGCCTTGTAAATGTGAGATATTGAAGTGCACCTGCAAGGATCCTATACAGATTAGGGTCGGAGACTAGAGCACCATCCATAGCACTGAGCTTAGATTTCGAATCAACTGGAGTAGGTGAAACTTTGCAATTCGCCATCTTAGCCCTGTACACGATCTCCTCTGCATACTTACGCTGACACAAGAATATGTGGTTGTCAGACCTGGTTACTGATATCCCCAAAAAATAACTCAGCTTCCCCAAATTAGTCATTGTAAATTCGGACTTAAGCAAGACAATAATCTCATTTTTCAACCCGTCGGAGGAGGCAGTAAGAACAATAAAATCCACAAAAAGTAATAAATAAGCAGTGCTACTACCTCGATGAAAAATGAAGAGTGATGTATTACTCTTGCTGTATATGTCACGACCCAGCCCCGGGGCCATGACTGGTACCCTACCGGGGTACCCTGTCAGGTATATGTCAGAGAATAGCAGCGGAACATACATAACTTAAAAAAGAAGAAGGGTAAAACATCACTGGCCAGCCGATAAGGCTGCCTTCCATAAACATACTTAAACAAAGTATTTATAATACAACTGGTTCTTGTAGCCCAAAACACATACGTGACCACGCACTTAAAGATAACAATCGTGGCGGACAGGCCCCGCCATACCACGAATGTACAAAAATACCTATAGCATCGTGGAATATCCGTACTGATAGACAAGCTGGGAGGATGGAGCTCGACCTCGAGTAGTGATCCTAAGAACGAGGATCCTCAATCTGCTACCCTTACCGCGTAGCGCGGCCCGAGGAAAGGGGGTCAGTACACAATATGTACCAAGTATGTAAAGCTGGAAAAATAATAATGTAATAATGATATCATAAGTCTGAAAGTAAGCTGGAGTCATGGAAGTCAATGAAATACCTTTTACTGTGCCTTACTAACAATGAGAGTGACAAGTATATATATATATGATACTGCATAAAATAGGAGGCTCATGATCAAAACGGGGTACCTCGCCCGTGGTATCAGTAAAGCCAACCTACTCCTGGGACTATTTCACCCGCATGGGTCCTGTGGACCCGCACGGTACTCCTCGTGATCGGCCGCACTACCGCATGGGACTAATTCACCCGCATAAGCCAATAAGGACTCGCATGAGGTATTCCTAGCATCATGGGTAGCAAATCCTCGGAACAGGTGTTATAACGATCTTGGGGACTTTCCCCTCAGATATACTCTTACCCCGGCGGATGGTATAACGATTCGGGTCAGAATCCTCGATATACTCTTACACCAGGCGGATGGTATAACGATCTTGGGGCTTGCCTCGATATACTCTTACACTGGTGCAGATGGTATAACGATCTTGGATCTGCCCCTCAGATATACTCTTACACTGGAGAAGGTGGTATGACGATCTTGGGGCTTGCCCCTCAGATATACTCTTACCCTAGCTCAAACTGTCATCATATCATAATCATAAATAAGTCAAGAAAACTTATAACTTCTTATTAGTCTTATTCATATACCCTCTCATTTTAGTTTACTTAAGGCACTTAACCATATCTTTAATAAGAGAACACCGGGAGTTTAACCAAGGTACTACATACTTCAATTCTTTTGAAAATGACTCTTCTTTATACATAAAAACCTTTGGGCAATTGATACCTTAAAATCAATTTGCCTCTCCATATACTTATCTTATTTATAGTAAATCTCTTCTCATTAACCTTTTATGAAGCTAATAAACCAACTTCCCATAAAGTTGTTATATTAACTCTATACTAAAGAGAATCAGACTTTCCTAAGTTTTTCCGCCCAAAAATCCCGCCTCGGCTGCGCTGCCCGGCCAGCGGCCGCAACTCTGCGGACCCTCGGATCTTCCGCGCGGCCTCGCTTCCGGCCAAGGCGCTGAAACTTCAGCGACCCTACAGTACTTTGGGCGCCGCGGCCCTGCATCCGGCGCCGCGGCCCTGTCGCCTTTGCCTGAAACGCATTTCTGTCCGACTGCGCGCTGAACTTGTAACCCTCATAACTTTCTACTCCGACGTCCTATTGACGAACGGTTGGTTGCGTTGGAATCTAGGCTCAACGAACTACGCCCTAGGCCTTTAAAATACTTATGAACTCTCAATGAATCGGGTCATAACCCGCCTCAAAGTTGACTAAAACCCGTCCGGAATAATCCGTCAACCTCTCCTTTGAAAATTTTAAGTCTTACATTCTTTCGTACGCTCTCATACGTAGGGTCAGAACTACGGGGTATAATTGTATACAAACCCAATATGAAAGATATATCAGGCAAAATGATCATACCACGCACAGGGGGGCCTGTTTCAGGCCATATGGTGACTTACGGAGATGACACACATAGTGAGGAACTGCTAGATGAGTGAACCCTGGCGGCTGATGCACGTAGATCTCTCTCAGATCCCCATGTAAGAATGCATTATTCATATCAAACAGATGGATTGACCAGTGTTTGTCCATGGAAATGCTCAAAACTGCGCGAATGGTAGCCAGTTTGAAAACCGGGCTAAAGGTCTCACCACAATCAATGCTCTCCTGCTGATTTGTGCCATTGGCCACAAGTCGTGCCTTATACCTCTCAAGATCTCCGCTGTCTCTGAATTTGTGATGAAATAGCCACAGACAACGAATCACATTCATCCCCTCAAGTCTAGGTACTAGATCACATGTGTGCTGTTTAGTTAAAGCATTGAATTCCTCAGACATAGCCGCATTCCAATTAGGGTCTTGTTTGGCCAAAATAGGGTTCTTGGGAATTGGAGAAATGGTTTGGGCAAACAAGTTAAATTGGACTTTGGGTTTGAAGATTCCATGTGTCGCGCCCGTTTTTGACCTCGGGGTCTGAACGGTATCCGCAACGTTGTTCTTTGGCGCGGTTCCCTGGATGGAGCAATAGTGCTGATTTTAAGGAGTCGCCACCTAATTAGTTAAGTGAATTAGGACACTTGATTTATTGCAATAAAATACTGCAATTAATCTCCATTTAATGATCTGCGAAATTAATGAGATTCTGAATCAGGGTTCTTTATTATCCTAAAGGGAAGGGGTTAGGCATCCTTTAAGATCGGCTAACTTGCGGTTATTCGTTCAAACCTAGGTTAATTATTTATTGCCCTTTTTGTTCTACCTATTCTAAGCATTTTTTCATAATTTATAATTAAAATAAAGTGCAATACAGAATAATAAAATTAAAATTAAATGCGACATAAAATAAAACTCCGGGACATCTTTTAGCCCTTTTTAGGCCTTCTGCGCAAGATGATCTCCGGATACCTGCATAAACACTTAGTAAAAGTGTTAGTAATAGAATAAATAATTTTAATGCAATGACAAGAATTAATAAGTAAAGCCAAAAATAAATAAATCCGTCTTTTGCACAGAGGAGGCCTTGGAAATCAGACGGAGATTCCTTCATCGGCCAATATTGTTAAAAGCAATAAAATAAATAAAACCTTCAGATCCGCGCCAAAACAGTAATAGTTTTAAACACGGAGGGCTCAGATATATAAAATAAAGCGGGACATCCTAAACAAGTCCTACGAAAATTCGCCACAAGACACGTTGGTTATCCCGTAACTAGAAGAAATCATCAACGCCCAGAAAGCTTCATTTATTTTATTTTCCGTCTTTGCAACTGTGGAGGCCTCAAAAATCGACGGATAACTTTTTCATTGGCCAAACAAGTGTAGCATCTTGTTCAAAAATTAGTTTAATACACAGTGTAGTATCTATTCTTTGGAAATACGAATATATTCCAATCAGTTTAATAAATAAATAAAATGACAGATCCGTCAACCAGTCCCGAAAATCAGAACAACATAACGCTAGTAAAATCAAAACCACCCGTAAACAAATTTCAAAGCAATAGAAACAATAGTCGATATAATGGAAACAAGTGATCCACTTAAACAAGAGAAACAAACGCAATAGCCTCGCCGAGAAACACGCCAACAATTACTGAGTTTTAAACTCGTGCGAAGCCCAAGAATAGGAAAATCACCGCTTAAACCGAATCAACACATATATAAAAATAACGCCGAATTAGAGTCGCCAGAGTTTTAAAACTCGTGAAGATACAAAAATGTAACGATCCATAACC
This sequence comes from Przewalskia tangutica, assembly GCA_029844215.1. Classification (NCBI taxonomy): domain Eukaryota; kingdom Viridiplantae; phylum Streptophyta; class Magnoliopsida; order Solanales; family Solanaceae; genus Przewalskia; species Przewalskia tangutica. The sequence goes on along the minus strand of CM056739.1, from coordinate 69,750,844 downwards.
AACAAAATAGCAGATATCCCAAATAAAAGCCAAACAAAGGAAAACTCCGGTGACACTAAAAATAAAAATCAGTCCAAACACACAAAATATGCCATAGATCCGAGAAATGGAAATAACAAGGTCGCCGGAGTTTCAAGCTCCGGCTAGCTTCAATGGTGCCGAAAGGGGTGGCGGCATCACTTCCACGGCTAACGCCGGAGCGACGCCACCATAACACCGTATGGGTGTTGCGACGATGGCGTAGATATTACAGTGGTGATTTTCGCGATTGGGTTGACGGATAGGGGTTCGACGATAAGTGGTTCGACGACAGTACGCGTTCACTGGTGGTGGTTCGAGTAGTGGTGACAGGGAAGAGGGCGACGGGTGTCACAACCCAGCCGGCCATGATCGTACTTACCGGTACCTCGTCGTATATGTCGAGAATAGCAATGAACATACATAACTTAAAAAAAAAAAGGGTAAACATCACCGCCACCGATAAGTGTCGCTTTCCATAAACATACTTAAACAAAGTATTTATAATACAACCGGTTCTTGTAGCCCAAAACACATACGTGACCACGTAACTCTAAAGATAACAATCGTGGCGACAGGCCCCGCCATACCCGAATGTACAAAAATACCTATAGCATCGTGGAATATCCGTACTAATAGACAAGCTTCCGAGGATGGAGCTTCGACATCGAGTAGTGATCCTAAGAACGAGGATCCTCAATCGCTACTTACTTGCAGATGAGCGCAAATTTCGAGGAAAGGGGTCGACACAATATGTACCAAGTATGTAAAATCGGAAAAAATACGTAATAATGATATCATAAGTCCAAAGTAAGTCGAGTCATGGAAGTCAATGAAATACCTTTTATCGTGCCTTACTAACAATGAGAGTGACAAGTATATATATATATGATAATCGCATAAAATAGAGGCTCATGATCAAAACGGTACCTCGCCCGTGGTATCGTGAAAGCCAACCTACTCCCGACTATTTCACCCGCACGGGTCCCGTGGACCCGCACGGTACTTCCTCGACTGCATCACGCAAGACGGGACTATTTCACCCGCATAAGCCCATAAGGACTCGCATGAGGTATTCCTCGCATCACGGGTAGCAAATCCACTAACATGTGGTATAACGATCTTGGGACTTTCCCCGATATACTCTTACCCCGAGCGGATGGTATAACGATCTTGGGGTCAGAATCCTCGATATACTCTACACCGAGCAGATGGTATAACGATCTTGGGGCTTGCCCCTCAGATATACTCTTACACTGGTGCAGATGGTATAACGATCTTGGATCTGCCCCTCAGATATACTCTTACACTGGAGAAGGTGGTATGACGATCTTGGGGCTTGCCTCGACATACTCTTACCCCGAGAAGGTGGTATAACGATCTGGGCTTGCCTCAGATATACTCTTACCCTAGCTCAAACTGTCATCATATCATAATCATAAATAAGTCAAGAAAACTTATAACTTCTTATTAGTCTTATTCATATACCCTCTCATTTTAGTTTACTTAAGGCACTTAACCATATCTTTAATAAGAGAACACCGGGAGTTTAACCCAGGTACTACATACTTCAATTCTTTTGAAAATGACTCTTCTTTATACATAAAAACCTTTGGGCAATTGATACCTTAAAATCAATTTGCCTCTCCATATACTTATCTTATTTATAGTAAATCTCTTCTCATTAACCTTTTATGAAGCTAATAAACCAACTTCCCATAAAGTTGTTATATTAACTCTATACTTTAGTGAAATCATACTTTTCCCCTAACTAAGGGAATTATACATTCTTAAAATGAAACAAATCATTATATACTTAAAATAAGTAAGAATACCAAATCTTGTACGTCTACCGTACTACATAGCTTCATATATTCATGCTCAAGAGATAGGAAAGCTTCACATACCTCTTTGGTCAATCCACTTGCTAAGCTCAACTACCGCAAGTAATATTTCAACCTATAATAATCATGATACGTTTGTTAACCTCTAATCTCAAAGTAGAACAATCTAATTTCAAGGCCACTAAATTCTATGGAAAAATTGGGCAGCATTTCCTTTGTTTCTACTCACTTTGCCACCTTTCTCAAGGCCGAATTTATCATCCAAACACCACATTTAAGGTTCAATCAATCCAACAATTCAAAGGGGATTGCATACCCAAAATTCTGCCCATAAGTTTACAACAATTCACATAACAATTCTAAGGTAGTTTTTAGGCTACAACATGCTCATAATCTCTTCTTAACCCATTCTTCATATCCAAACCACATTTCTAGCATGCAATGACTCTAAGAGCATTATTTACTACCACAAGTTCTTTCTTCTTAACATGCAAAACTAAATCTAAAGGAAGAATCATTACCTTAAAGTTTTAGCCAAAACTTATTCCAAATATTGCTAGCTTCCTTGCCAAGAACACCACCACAACAATGCCAACCAGCTAGCTACAAGCTTCCTTTTTGGTTCTAAACTATTCAGATTTTTCTTGGGTTTTTAGAGAGAAGGAGGAGCTGATTTTTAGAGAGAGGAAGGTGTTTGAGAGATGACCAAGTCTACAAGACTTGGTCAATATAAGCCATGCAAGCAAAATCAGATTGGGGGGGGGGGGGGGGGACACTTTTCACCCACCCATGGCCTTTTTAAAAGAGAAATCAGACTTTCCTAAGTTTTTTCGCCCAAAATTCCCGCCTCGGCCCTGCTTCCAGCGCCGCGGCGCCGCAACTCCTGCGGACCCTCGGATCTTCTGGCGCTGCGGCCCTGCTTCCCGGCGCCAAGGCGCTGAAACTTCAGCAACCCTATAGTACTTTGGGCGCCGCGGCCCTGTCGCCTTTGCCTGAAACACATTTCTGTCCGACTGCGCGCTGAACTTGTAACCCTCATAACTTTCTACTCCGACGTCCTATTGACGAACGGTTGGTTGCGTTGGAATCTAGGCTCAACGAACTACGCCCTAGGCCTTTAAAATACTTAGGAACTCTCAATGAATCGGGTCATAACCCGCCTCAAAGTTGACTAAAACCCGTCCGGAATAATCCGTCAACCTATCCTTTGAAAATTTTAAGTCTTACATTCTTTCGTACGCTCTCATACGTAGGGTCAGAACTACGGGGTATAACATTCTCCCCTCCTTAGAAACATTCATTCCGAATGTTCCTTCTAGGCTTACTCAAATCACAACGTCAACATAGACCCTCTTACTATTCTCTTGCAAATAAGGAAGCTCCACGAGCCACAACATACTGAAGTGTAAAGGCTAAATTAAAACTAACAAGCAGGAAAGTGGGTTACCTGGAGGTATAGGAAATAGGTGAGGGTACTTCTTCCTCATGTCATCCTCTGCTTCCCACGTCATTTCTTCCTGCTCGTTCCGCCATAGACTCGACGGAAGCCACGTCTTTCGTCCGAAGTCGTCTAACCTGACGATCGAGTATCGCTATGGGACTCTCCTCATACGATAACTTCTCTGTCACTTGGACATCCTGAACCGGGTGTACTCTAGATGGATCTCCAATACATTTCCGCAACATGGACACATGGAAAACTGGATGTACCGCCTCCAAATCGGACGGAAGATCTAACTCATGTAACCTCGCCTACCCTACGGACAATCCGACACGCCCAATGTAACTAGGGCTAAGCTTACCCTTCTTTCCAAATCTCATCACGCACTTCATGGGCGATACCTTTAGAAAAACCCAATCATCTATCTCAAATTCCAAGTGTCGGCGCCGATGATCTGCATACGACTTCTGCCGACTCTGAGCTGCCAACAACCGCTCCTGGATAAGCTTCACCTTATCCATCGTCACTGAACTAAGTCCGCCCGACTAATCGAACTTCCCACTCGAACCAACTTTATCGGTGACATGCACTTCCTCCCGTATAAGGCCTCATAAGGCGCCATCTGAATACTGGAATGGTAGCTATTTTTATACGCAAACTCCACAAGATGTAAATGATCCTCCCAGCTACCCCTGAAATCAATAACGCAAGCCCTCAACATATCCTCGTTGTGCGGATAGTGCGCTACCGTCTGGGCTACCGAGGATGAAACGTCAGATCGAGACTCACCGCCCCTAATCCTTCGAAAAGACCTCCGTAAATTAGCCGAGAACGGGCTCTCTATCTCGATATAATCGACACCGGACTCGTGCGCCTCACAATCTCTCTAATATATAATCCGCATAGTCTCACCAAAACGCTGCTCGACCGGAAGAAAATGGGTGATTTCACAAGATGTCGACAATCACCCAAATGGAATCATGCTTCCTCCGAGTGGTAGGTCCCGTAATAAAATCCATATTTATCACCTCCCACTTCCAAGTCGGAATATCAATGGCTCGCAATGCCACCGGGCTTCGGTGCTCAATCTTAACTCACGACAATTCCGCATCGCGTACACGAACTCCGCAACGTCCCTCTTTAGGCCATCCCACCAATACACGCATCTGAGGTCATGGTACATCTTAGTCGACCCCGGATGAATAGAATAACGAGCATTGTGTGCCTCCCCCAGAATCTGCTGACGAAGTCCTGTCACATTGGGAACACACAACCGACCCTCGAATCTTAGCACCCCATCAGGCGCTACCTCAAATAGATTCCTCCCTTTATGAACAGCGGCATCTCGGTACCGTACCAAAATCGGATCCTCATACTGCCGCCTCTTCACCTCCTCGACGATAGAAGACTCGGCAACTCCTCGAATCCGAACTCCATCATTATCAGAATCAACCAAACGAACCCCAAGGCTCGCTAGCTGATGCAACTCTCGGACCATATCCTCTTTTACGTGAACATCGCATGGACTACCCATCGACCGCGACTGGGCATCTGCAACTACATTGGCCTTCCCTGGGTGGTATAGAATATCAACATCGTAATCCTTAAGTAGCTCCAACCACCGTCTCTGACGCAAGTTCAGCTCCCTCTGGCTGAAGATGTACTGGAGACTCTTGTGGTCTGTGTAAATGTCCACATGAACTCCATATAAATAATGCCTCCAAATTTTTAAAGCATGAATCACCGCTGCCAACTCCAAGTCATGCGTGGGATAGTTCTTCTCATGCTTCCTAAGCTGTCGAGATGCATAAGCTATAACTCTGCCGTGCTGCATCAGCACGCACCCAAGCCCGACACCTGACACGTCACAATAAACCACATATCCATCTAAGCCCTCGGAAGAGTAAGAATCGGGCGATCGCCAACTTCTCCTTTAGCAACCGGAAACTTTCTCACAAGTATCCGCCCATCGAACGTAGCCGCTTTCCGAGTCACTTAGTCAAAGGTGAAATAGAAGCAAACTTCTACAAACCGCCGATAATAACTGCAGGCCCAAAGCCGCGCACTCCGTCGATGTAGCTGGTCCGCCAAGTCTTGATCGATTCAATCTTGCCAGTATCAACCCGAATACCATCGCCCCGATAACATGTCCTAAGAAAGCCATCGACGCCAACCATAACTCGTGACTTCGAGAACTTGGCATACAATCGCGGTCTCGGAGGACTCCAATACCGCCCTCAAATGATCGTATGCTCGCTGCAAGGCGCGAATATACCAAGATATCATCGATAAACACTATAACGAACATATCCAAGAATGGCACGAACACCCTATTCATCAAATCCATGAATCTGCTTGGGGCGTTGTCAACCCGAAAGACATCACCACGAACTCATAGTGCCCATACCGGTCCCGAATGCGTCTTTGGGATATCTATCTCTAACTCGCACTGATGATAACTGCATCGCATGTCTATCTTGGAAAAACACTTTGCACCCCGCAATCGGTCAAACAAATCGTCAATCACGGGAGGATATCTGCTTTGATAGTTACATTGTTCACCGTCAGAATCAATACACATACGCATGTCCCATCCTTCTTCTTACAAATAACACCGTGCTCCCGAGGAGAAACACTTGGCCTAATAAAGCCTTTCTCCAAAGAAATCTTTCACCGTGGTCCTTCAATTCCTTCAACTCGGCGGGTGCCATCTGTATGGCGGAATAGATATCGGTCGAGTGTCCGCGCCAAATCAATACAAAACTCAATCTCCTCTCGGAGGATACCCTAAGCTCGTGCGGGAACACGTCGAAACTCTCTAACGGCCGGATCGATGAAGGTCCGGACCTCACCGATGTCGAATACCCGAACGGATGGTAGATATACCCTTCCGCACCATCTTCCTAGCCTTGAGGTAAGAAATAAACTTACCCTCGATGCAAAGATACCCTTCCACTGATAACCTACCACCAGAAACCGAACCGAACTAATATCTCTCTACAGTCCACGTTGGCATAGCAAGATGCTAGCCAATCCATACCCATAATCACATCAAAGTCTGTCATATCCAACTCTATCAAGTCGGCTAGAGTCTGTCGGCTATCTATAGTCACAGGGCAAGCCTTATACACCCGCTCAGCTACCACCGAATCACCTACTGGCGTAGCCACCTCAAAAGGTCTTATGGACTCGGGCTCTATCCCTATTCTACCGGCAATATGAGGAGATATGTAGGACAAGGTAGAACCTGGATCTATCAAAGCATATACATCACAAAGAAGAAACCAATAATGTACCTGGCGACATCCGGGACGCCTCGGTCTGTCATTGATCGACATAGCATATATGCGCTCGAGGACCGCTAGAATCGAACCCCTACCACGACCTTCGCCGCGGCCGCCCATAAGTACCGCCTCCGGGCGTCTAACCATCGAAGATGAAGATCGACAAAGAATGCACCGTCGGCTGAACCGTAATGCCCCGCCGCCAAGGACGGACAATCCTTCTTGGATGGCCTGTTGGCTACAAGAGTAACATGCTCGAACCCATACGGCACTTCGCCCGGATGAGACCTAGTACATCGAACACACCGAGAGGTAGGTGGTCTCGATTGGTCTTTGGTCTCGCCTCGAAACACGAAGTCACGGAGCCCGACTCGCTCGAATAACCTCGCCGACGACCTCCCGCCGAAATCGAGAAGTAGCACTCTGTGCTGGCTGGAATGTGGACCTAGTTCGCCGAGGCCGCCTCGCCAAAATCGCCACGAGAACTCGATGTCACGCCCTCTTGGCTGGCCCAAATCTAATCGATCCTGCGCTCTCTCAATCCTCGTGCGTATGCTGCATCACGGCAATATCCATCCTCGTGAAGAGCTACTCCTAAGCAAGCAGTAATCATGTGACGGTCTAGCCCCATCACGTATCTATGAACCCTATCTGCCATGTCTGCTACGATGGTGTGCGCATATCTGGCCAAGGAGTCAAACTCAGTGTACTCACGATAGTCCTCCGCCCCGTCTCAAGGTCAAGAACCTATTCACGCGGCTCTCTCACCTCGGGAGGCAAGAAGTGGTCTAGGAACGCCTCGTGAACTCTCCCAATCACCGGAAGAGCATCCTCACCTCGACAATACCCATGACTCAAACCGTTCAACGCAATATCGCGTAACCCAGAAGAAGCTAATATAATGCACTCGGTCTCCGATGCCCTAAGGACTGCATGGTCCGTCAGAATCGCCGGACAAACTCTGCGGATCCTCCTCAAATCTCGAACCATAGAACTTCGGGTGGGTGACAACCCAAGAAATCGACCAGAAATGGCCACTCAGGGTTGGCGCTCGCTCTGTCGGCCGCCTACCACTATCGATGCCAAGAATCTGTTCTCGTAATATTCGTGCTCGATCGCTGGATCGAGGCTCCGGCATCGCGTCTCGATGAGCGCCGCCCGCCTCGAACTCTGCGAGGCCGGGCGACGACGAGAACTCGCCGCCTAAACATCATCTCTGGGGATCTGGGCTGTGCCTCGCGACTCTCCGCGTCCCACTAGCGACCTCACCGCTTTGCCCTTCTGGGCCGCAGTTGCCTTGCGTGGAGGCATAACTGATACATAAAGGAAAACATCAGGGGATATTCAACCTATAACTCAGCTCTATTGCACGATCTTAGAGTGGAAGAATGGAAACCAATCCTAAATATCCTGCAGCCTCCTGATTATAGATGTGGTGCATGACACACCGATAATCAAGACTATACTAGACACGATGCGTGGACACTTTCCGAGGACTAAGCGCTCGATACCACTTTTGTCACGACCCACCCGGCCATGACTGTACTTATCGGTACCGCCAGTATATGTCAGAGAATAGCAGCGGAACATACATAACTTAAAAAAAAAAAAAAGGTAAAACATCACTGGCCAGCCGATAAGGCTGCCTTCCATAAACATACTTAAACAAAGTATTTATAATACAACTGGTTCTTGTAGCCCAAAACACATACGTGACCACGCACTTAAAGATAACAACTTTGGCATGACGGGCCCCGCCATACCACGAATGTACAAAAATACCTATAGCATCGGGGAATATCCGTACTAATAGACAAGCTTCCGAGGGATGGAGCTCGACATCGGAGTAGTGATCCTAAGAACGAGGATCCTCAATCGCTACCCTTACCGCGGCATGAGCGCAGCCCGAGGAAAGGGGTCGACACAACATGTACCAAGTATGTAAAGTGGAAAAAAATCGTAATAATGATATCATAAGTCCGAAAGTAATTTGAGTCATGGAAGTCAATGAAATACCTTTTCTTGTGCCTTACTAACAATGAGAGTGACAAGTATATATATATATGATCTTCGCATAAAATAGGATGCTCATGATCAAAGCGGTACCGCCCGTGGTATCGCAAAGCCAACCTACTCGCGGGACTATTTCACCCGCACGGGTCCCGTGGACCCGCATGAGGTACTCCTCGCATCGTGCCGCACTACCGCACGGGACTATTTCACCCGCATAAGCCCATAAGGACTCGCGTGAGGTATTCCTCGATCATGGGTAGCAAATCCACGGAGCGTGGTATAACGATCTTGGGGACTTTCTCGATATACTCTTACCAGGCGGATGGTATAACGATCTTGGGTCAGTAATCCTCGGATATACTCTACACCGGAGCGGATGGTATAACGATCTTGGGGCTTGCCTCGATATACTCTTACACCGGTGCGGATGGTATAACGATCTTGGATGCGCCTCGATATACTCTACACCGGAGAAGGTGGTATGGCGATCTTGGGGCTTGCCTCGACATACTCTTACCACGAGAAAGTGGTATAACGATCTTGGGGCTTGCCCTCGATATACTCTACCCTAGCTCAAATCACATCATATCATAATCATAAATAAGTCAAGAAAACTTATAACTTCTTATTAGTCTTATTCATATACCCTCTCATTTTAGTTTACTTAAGGCACTTAACCATATCTTTAATAAGAGAACACCGGGAGTTTAACCCAGGTACTACATACTTCAATTCTTTTGAAAATGACTCTTCTTTATACATAAAAACCTTTGGGCAATTGATACCTTAAAATCAATTTGCCTCTCCATATACTTATCTTATTTATAGTAAATCTCTTCTCATTAACCTTTTATGAAGCTAATAAACCAACTTCCCATAAAGTTGTTATATTAACTCTATACTTTAGTGAAATCATACTTTTCCCCTAACTAAGGGAATTATACATTCTGAAAATGAAACAAATCATTATATACTTAAAACAAGTAAGAATACCAAATCTTGTACGTCTACCGTACTACATAGCTTCATCTATTCATGCTCAAGAGATAGGAAAGCTTCACATACCTCTTTGGTCAATCCACTTGCTAAGCTCAACTACCGCAAGTAATATTTCAACCTATATTAATCATGATACGTTTGTTAACCTCTAATCTCAAAGTAGAAAAATCTAATTTCAAGGCCACTAAATTCTATGGAAAAATTGGGCAGCATTTCCTTTGTTTCTACTCACTTTGCCACCTTTCTCAAGGCCGAATTTATCATCCAAACACCACATTTAAGGTTCAATCAATCCAACAATTCAAAGGGGATTGCATACCCAAAATTCTGCCCATAAGTTTACAACAATTCACATAACAATTCTAAGGTAGTTTTTAGGCTACAACATGCTCATAATCTCTTCTTAACCCATTCTTCATATCCAAACCACATTTCTAGCATGCAATGACTCTAAGAGCATTATTTACTACCACAAGTTCTTTCTTCTTAACATGCAAAACTAAATCTAAAGGAAGAATCATTACCTTAAAGTTTTAGCCAAAACTTATTCCAAATATTGCTAGCTTCCTTGCCAAGAACACCACCACAACAATGCCAACCAGCTAGCTACAAGCTTCCTTTTTGGTTCTAAACTATTCAGATTTTTCTTGGGTTTTTAGAGAGAAGGAGGAACTAATTTTTAGAGAGAGGAAGATGTTTGAGAGATGACCAAGTCTACAAGACTTGGTCAATATAAGCCATGCAAGCAAAATCAGATGGGGGGGGGGACACTTGTCACCCTCCCATGGCCTTTTTAAAAGAGAAATCAGACTTTCCTAAGTTTTTCCGCCCAAAATCGCCTCGGCCGCGCGCGCGCGCCTGCGGCGCCGGATCTTCCGCGCCCGCGGATCTTCCTGCTTCCGGCGCAAGGCTGAAACTTCAGCGACCCTACAGTACTTTGGGCGCCGCGGCCCTGCATCCGGCGCCGCGGCCCTGTCGCCTTTGCCTGAAACGCATTTCTGTCCGACTGCGCGCTGAACTTGTAACCCTCATAACTTTCTACTCCGACGTCCTATTGACGAACGGTTGGTTGCGTTGGAATCTAGGCTCAACGAACTACGCCCTAGGACTTTAAAATACTTAGGAACTCTCAATGAATCGGGTCATAACCCGCCTCAAAGTTGACTAAAACCCGTCCGGAATAATCCGTCAACCTATCCTTTGAAAATTTTAAGTCTTACATTCTTTCGTACGCTCTCATACGTAGGGTCAGAACTACGGGGTATAACAACGGGATAAGGGTTCGACGGGACAGTGATGGTGGTTCACTGGTGGTGGTTCGAGTAGTGGTGACAGGGGAGAGGGCGACGGGCAGGGCTGGTGGGATGCTCGTCGGAGCTTCGGGCGGCGGCGACGAGAGAGGGGAATGGGAATAGTTTTTCCTTTCTCTGAAAATAAAAGGGGTGTGGGGGTGCTATATCTTAGGGTTGTGCGGCTGCCCTCTCTTTTTAAGAAAGAGAGGGGTAGTATTTATTATATAGGGTAGGATTATGGTTTGGTATTTGGGGGGGGGAAAATAAAAAGTGGGTTTTGATTTTAGGGGAGAAAATAAAAGTGTGGTATTGTTTGGATGAAATTAAAAAAAAATGGTGTTGGATTGGACTGATTCAGATTGTGTCTTGGACTGGACTGGTTTGACAAAAATGCAAAATAGATTAATTGTTTAAAAGAAAAATTATTTAAAGGTACAAAATTATCAAAACTAAAAATACCGATGCAATAATGATAAAATGTAATATTTAAGAAATGTTTAATGCCTAATTAAAAGTAAAAATGTTGTGCCAATTAATTATTTAAAGAGATGCAAACATTAATAAAATAAAACGATGGTGTAATAATAATAAAAACATAATATTAACGAAGACATAATGCTTAATTTAAAATAAAAAGATAAAAAATGCAAAAAATGCATATTAAAATGCGGTGTACTAAACCACATAAAATTGCAATAAATATACAAAAAACGGGTCAAAATTGGCTGTCAACAACATGTCCCTCTTTGTACGGAGATGATGGAAGAGTCTTCGGACAAAGATGTTGACTTGTAGCCAATTTTGTCCTGTTTAATAAACTATAACTCAAAAGTGGGGCTGACGCAGACTCAAAATTGTCCCAGTGTCTAATTATGATGACACTGGGTCGTTGTGATGTGAAAAATAAAAGCAAAGTCGACGATTTAAAATGTCCCGGTCGGGTATGATTGACACTGGGTTGCAGGTGATGTGGTGCTGAAAAAGACATGATGTTTGTAGATGTTGATGGCGTCATTGTATAGACGCGATGCAGATGCTCGTCGTTGCATAGACGAAACATGGATGAAGCCGTTGTATAGGATTTGATGAAATTGCGTCGTTGCATAGACGCGATGCAGATGCTCGTCGTTGCATAGACGAAACATAGATGAAGTTGTTGCATAGACTTAGATGAGATGACGTCGTTGCATAGACGCGATGCAGATGTTCGTCGTTGCATAGACGAAACATAGATGAAGTCGTTGCATAGGCTTTGATGAAATGACGTCGTTGCATAGACGCGATGCAGATGTTTGTCGTTGCATAGACGAAACATAGATGAAGTCGTTGCATAGGCTTAGATGAAATGCGTCATTGCATGGACGCGATGCAGATGCTCGTCCTTGCATAGACGAAACATAGATGAAACCGTTGCATAGGCTTAGATGAAATGACGTCGTTGCATAGACGAAACATGAATGAAGTCGTTGCATAGGCTTAGATGAAATGCGTCGTTGCATAGACGCGATGCAGATGTTCGTCATTGCATAGACGAAACATATATGAAGTCGTTGCATAGGCTTTGATGAAATGCGTCGTTGTATAGACGCGATGCAGATATTCGTCGTTGCATAGACGAAACATAGATGAAGCCGTTGCATAGGCTTTGATGAAATGGCGTCGTTTCATAGACGCGATGCAGATGTTCGTCGTTGCATAGACGAAACATAGATGAAGTCGTTGCATAGGCTTTGATGAAATGACGTCGTTGCATAGACGCGATGCAGATGTTCGTCGTTGCATAGATGAAACATAGATGAAGCCATTGCATAGGCTCCAAAGAAATGGCGTCGTTGCATAGACGCGATGCAGATGTTCGTCGTTGCATAGATGAAACAAAGGTGAAGCCGTTGCATAGGCTTATATGAAATGACGTCGTTGCATAGATGTGATGCAGATGTTCGTCGTTGCATAGACGAAACATAGATGAAGCCGTTGCATAGACTTTTATGAAATGCGTCGGTTTATGGGCGTACCTACTTTGTGACCCTTCTGGGTTGAGATAGCGTCATTGCATAGACGTTGTGTGTTTGTAACCCGCATGGGTTTATTGTTGTACTCCTGCCTTTGCTGATATGAAGATCCTGCACTCAAAGAAAACTTGTGAGTTTTAGGAAATGAGTGGTTTATTCGCGTCGACTTTGTAGCTTTGGCTCTTGACGCTTGCATGCTCAGACTGGTTTGGGTTGAAGACCTAGTTGGCATGCTTTCCTGTCTATTGCCATTTTCTTGCAGTGAATCCTTAAAATGTCCCAGTTTCTGGTAATGAAGATGTTGAACTTTCAACTGGGTAAGGTCGAATCTTGACGCTATCAAGGCGATCAGGTAAGCAATTTTTTTTTATCATGAATGAAAAGCTAAAGCGAGAATATAGACAATGTACAATTGGGTAGATGATAATGCAACCCTCAAAATATGTCTCAGTCATGTGTAAGTAGTCATGGATGCAAAACGTATGAGGAGGCTAAACTCTCCAATTGACAAAATCGAGTCCTGTGCAAAACAAGGAAGGAATATTTTTAATGGTGTGACCGAAGCCGATATGGCTGCCTACGTATCCCGCTGAGGAAATCAGGTCAAGACGTAGTTCATGCTGCAAAATAAGATTTTTTTATGATTTTAAAATGATGCGGGACCGAAGCCGATGTGGCCGCCTACGTATCCCGCTGAGGGAATCAGGTCAAGACGTAGTTCGTGATGCAAAAATAAGAATTTTTAATATTTTAAAATGATGTGGGACCGAAGCCAATGTGGCCGCCTACGTATCTCATCTTTGACGAGAATCAGGTCAAGACGTAGTTCGTGATGCAAAATAAGAATTTTTTTATGATTGTAAAATGATGCGGGACCGAAGTCGATGTGGCCGCCTACGTATCCCGCTGAGGGAATCAGGTCAAGACGTAGTTCGTGATGCAAAATAAGGATTTTTTTATAATTTTAAAATGACGTGGGACCGAAGCCAATATGACCGCCTACGTATCTCATCTTTGACGAGAATCAGGTCAAGACGTAGTTCGTGCTGCAAAATAAAAAGATTTTTTATGATTTTAAAATGACGTGGGACCGAAGACGATGTGGCCGCCTACGTATCCCGCTGAGGAAATCAGGTCAAGACGTAGTTCGTGATGCAAAAATAATGATTTTTTATGATATGCATTTTGTTGTTTTTTTCTGAAAAAATGGAAGACAACATTACGTTCTGACTTCAGTTGATACCAACAATTAATATTGTGCATAAGGATTTTCCTTTATTGCTTTCAGTCTAACCGAGATTGACTCTGGTGTAATTCACACACCTTCAGATAGTACCTCAGACATACCTGAGTGTCGACACACCTGCTTGCATCCAAGGTTTCGAACTACGCGTAAACTCACGTTTCAAATGCCCTCACAGAAAGAATGTCTCATTTCTCACATATATTCCAGTATTTTGAATTTTGGGACGTTTAGAGAAGAAACACACACACTCAGAAAGATGTTCAATGCATGCAATTGTGATAGCATAGGCTTGGCCGTCATGTAAATATTCACTAATGTGAGAACCCTCAGTATAAGATCATGTAGGGCTTGTCACGGGCTTGTAATGTAGGCTTGGGGAAAGGAATGGATATCATTTGGGTAAAAGTGACTGATCATTCCTCGAGAGTTGGACTACGTCCGTGCTTGATATTTGTGCGCTTTAATGCTGACTTGCTTCTTTTTGTCCCAGTTTTTCTGTACTGACTTCTTTTGAATCTTTCATTTTGAGCGCCCCCCCCCCTTTTTCGGGGTTATGCATTCCTTTTTTTTTATAACATCGAGGCTTTTGATTTCTTTTTTTGTGAAGTCGTCCCTTTCTTTTTTTCTTTTTGAGACTTTGACAATTTTTGTCTTTGCAAACTTCAACGCATTATTTTGTCAGCCACTTGCACATTTCTAAAGCGCTCAATGAGGTCGGGCCAAGAGAGGGATAGTGCGTACGCACTCAGAAAGGGTATAGGTGTAATATGCGGTTGTCAAAAAATAGGTTTTAGGCTCAAATGGGTGTACTAGGGATAATGTTATTTGGTAGGCTGAAAAGGCTCAAACGGGTCAAAGAAAGCCTACGATCATTTCCTACACTGAGTGTTCCTCAGGATTTCGCCTCAACAAACATTCAGGCCAAGTTCTAGATCACAATACAATGCAATTGAACTTATTCAAATAACTCACCACACAATGCATATGAAACGATGAGGTTGGTTTCGTCCTTATCTTGAAAACACGCAAGACAATGTCATTTATGGGTGTGAATAAGAGGTACCAAAAGAATTTATGGTTTACCACAAAGTCGACCCATACTGTTTTTTTATGCACATTTGTAACTGTGTTGGTACCAACAAAGTCAAACAATAATACTTAAAAAATGTTTTTGTATTTTTGAATAACATTTTTTTTGTATTTATGAACAATTTTTTTTTTGAATAAAGGGTACCGAACCCGAATAGGGCTGCCTACGTATCCCGTCGAGGGAATCAGGTGCGCGTAGTTCATTCAAATATGTTGTAAAATGTATGCTTGGAAAAAATTTATCAATGAAAGGATAGCAATATAAAGCTGTGCAAAAGAAATGATTGTCCATTGTGGAGGAATGCAAACTAAAATGAATGTCCGAAAACATGATGAATGGGATGCATGAGTGAGAAATGCGCTCTTTATTATTATTATTATTATTTTTATTTTTGTGGTTTTTATTTTTGTGGTGTCGAACTCAAAATGAGTTGCCTACGTATCACACCGTGTGGTGAGAATCAGACACGCGTAGTTCGAAATGATTATGCTGTAAAATGCATGATAAATAATTATGTAATCAACACTAGACATGTCAATTGAATTTGCAAATAAAGATGCAAAATATAGAAGAACTGAAAGTGATGTCTCGTTGAATCTGGTATAAACTGACTTCTATTAGTCAACATAACTATCGCTCATTTTTGTGATGATTTTTTTTTCTTCGACCGCCCTAGGCTGATTGCGAGGACGACCTTCCTGCAAAAAATATGAGAAATAAGTGAGTAGGAAAATGACAAAAATAATAAAAATGCAAAGGTGTGACAATATAGTCAAAGACTCCCCTGATTGGTTCGACCGGACAGGTGGTTGATGCTTCACAAAGTCTAAGTCGCGCTATTCAAGAGTGATTTACGTAGTAGAAGTCCTGATTGCAATGTGACAGCAAAAGTGCAAAAATGCAAATGCTCGAGCCCGGAATCACAAAAGGGTAATTATTGCATTAAATAATATGTACAAAATTGCTAGTGACAACAATAGTAAACAAAAGCATGCAAATCAAGCGCGCACCCTAACATGCATGTAACCTCCCTTATGCCAGAGGTGAGCCTAAACGCCAAATATGCGAGATTTTGATAAATAAGTCCAAGCCGTTAAACTGCAATGTTTTGTTGGAAATGGCGACCAAATGAAGGTGCACTTTTTCCAATTTCGGCGTGTCATGACCAGACTTGGATCCGTCTATCATTATCACGCTACATATATATGCTTATTGGTCGTTGGGTTGTGAAACCCGTCGACAATTTGGTGGATTTCCTAATTGTGGAGACGATACTAAGGTCCGATCCACCTAAGATGTATGCATGCATGACTTAAAAAAAATGTGGTATAGTTTTATCCTAATTTTGCTAAGATTTGGTTGACTAGACGCAAGGTTCCCGAGCGGACTACTCGACTGAGAAGGCTACGCGGCCACCGGTTGGACCGGATTCTCCGCGTAAAATGCCAACTCTCCTAAATTTAAGTATTTTAAAGAAATTTGCGGCTGTGCAAAGCACACCTCGCGTGTAGTGTGTGATAGTGTCAATTTTCCAGAATGGATGAAATATGAGCGGAATGACAGTTTAAGGAAAGCAGTAAAAGAATATAGCAATTAAATTAGTTAATTACAAAATAAAAGCAAACAATATAAAACATTTACAACCAATATAAAAGCAAAATAAAGTGCAATATTTAATTAACCTGGGTTTGTTATGATCAAGAACCTGATATCCCCAGCGGAGTCGCCATGTGTCGCGCCCGTTTTTGACCTCGGGGTCTGAACGGTATCCGCAACGTTGTTCTTTGGCGCGGTTCCCTGGATGGAGAAATAATGCTGATTTTAAGGAGTCGCCACCTAATTAGTTAAGTGAATTAGGACACTTGATTTATTGCAATAAAATACTGCAATTAATCTCCATTTAATGATCTGCGAAATTAGTGAGATTCTGAATCAGGGTTCTTTATTATCCTAAAGGGAAGGTGTTAGGCATCCTTTAAGATCCGCTAACTTGCGGTTATTCGTTCAAACCTAGGTTAATTATTTATTGCCCTTTTTGTTCTACCTATTCTAAGCATTTTTTCATAATTTATAATTAAAATAAAGTGCAATACAGAATAATAAAATTAAAATTAAATGCGACATAAAATAAAACTCCGGGACATCTTTTAGCCCTTTTTAGGCCTTCTGCGCAAGATGATCTCCGGATACCTGCATAAACACTTAGTAAAAGTGTTAGTAATAGAATAAATAATTTTAATGCAATGACAAGAATTAATAAGTAAAGCCAAAAATAAATAAATCTGTCTTTTGCACAGAGGAGGCCTTGGAAATCAGACGGAGATTCCTTCATCGGCCAATATTGTTAAAAGCAATAAAATAAATAAAACCTTCAGATCCGCGCCAAAACAGTAATAGTTTTAAACACGGAGGGCTCAGATATATAAAATAAAGCGGGACATCCTAAACAAGTCCGGCTGCGAAAATTCGCCACAAAGACACGTTAGTTATCCTGTGTAAGTAGAAGAAATCATCAACGCCCAGAAAGCTTCATTTATTTTATTTTCCGTCTTTGCAACTGTGGAGGCCTCAAAAATCGACGGATAACTTTTTCATTGGCCAAACAAGTGTAGCATCTTGTTCAAAAATCAGTTTAATACACAGTGTAGTATCTATTCTTTGGAAATACGAATATATTCCAATCAGTTTAATAAATAAATAAAAGTACAGATCCGTCAACCAGTCCCGAAAATCAGAACATCATAACGCTAGTAAAATCAAAACCCGTAAACAAATTTCAAAGCAATAGAAACAATAGTCAGCGATATAGCGGAAACAAGTGATCCACGAAACAGTAGAAACAAACGCAACAGTCTCGCTGAGAAACACGCCAACAGTTCGCTGGAGTTTTAAACTCAGGCCAGAAGCCCAAGAATAGGAAAATCAGTCCGCTAAACTGGAATCAACACATATATAAAAAATAACGTCGAAACTAGAGTCGCCAGAGTTTTAAAAACTCCGGCAAGATACAAAAATGTAACCAGTCCATAACCAACAAAATAACAGATATCCCAAATAAAAGCCAAACAAAGGAAAACTCCGGTGACACTAAAAATAAAAATCAGTCCAAACACACAAAATATGCCATAGATCCGAGAAATGGAAATAACAAGGCCGCCGGAGTTTCAAGCTCCGGCTAGCTTCAATGGTGCCGAAAGGGGTGGCGGCATCACTTCCACGGCTAACGCCGGAGCGACGCCACCATAACACTGGTATGGGTGTTGCGGGCAGTGGCGAGATATTACAGTGGTGATTTTCCGGCGATTGGGTTGACGGGATAGGGGTTCGACGGGATAAGGGTTCGACGGGATAAGGGTTCGATGGGACAGTGATGGTGGTTCACTGGTGGTGGTTCGAGTAGTGGTGACAGGGAGAGGGCGACGGGATAAGGGTTCGACGGGATAAGGGTTCGACGGGACAGTGATGGTGGTTCACTGGTGGTGGTTCGAGTAGTGGTGACAGGGGAGAGGGCGACAGACATGGCTGGTGGGAGGCTCGCCGGAGCTCTGGGCGGCGGCGACGAGAGAGGGGAATGGGAATAGTTTTTCCTTTCTCTGAAAATAAAAGGGGTGTGGGGGTGTTATATCTTAGGGTTGTGCGGCTGCCCCCTCCCTTAAATAAAGAGGGGGTAGTATTTATTATATAGGGTAGGATTAGGGTTTGGTATTTAGGGGGGGGGGGGAATAAAAAGTGGGTTTTGATTTTAGGGGGGAAAATAAAAGTGTGGTATTGTTTGGATGAAATTAAAAAAATGATGTTGGATTGGACTGATTCAAATTGTGTCTTGGACTGGACTGGTTTGACAAAAATGCAAAATGGATTAATTGTTTAAAAGAAAAATTATTTAAAGGTACAAAATTATCAAAACTAAAAATGCCGATGCAATAATGATAAAATGCAATATTTAAGAAATGCTTAATGCCTAATTAAAAGTAAAAATGCGGTGCCAATTAATTATTTAAAGAGATGCAAACATTAATAAAATAAAACGACGGTGTAATAATAATAAAAACATAATATTAACGAAGACATAATGCTTAATTTAAAATAAAAAGATAAAAAATGCAAAAAATGCTGATTAAAATGCGGTGTCCTAAAACACATAAAATTGCAATAAATATACGAAAAACGGGTCAAAATTGTCTGTCAACACCATTCTTGGCACGAGTTTCCATTGGGTGAGTGGGGACATTTGTGGGCTGCAGAGTCTGAGTGGTGGTATCCACAACAGAATGCATTATTGGGTAAGGGGAATGAGGGGCGGTTGTCGCGCGCGGCCAATTGATGATCTTACGGAAATTTAGCACCGCGGCGCTGTCGATGGACAGTGTTCTCTGGAAATCTGACGCCGCGACGCCCCATCACTGGGCCGCGGCGCTGAAGACGGGACAGTGGTGAGTTGTTCAAGAATAATTGGAGAGATGGCAGGCTCTTCAAGAAAAGAGTAATCCGGTTTTTGGAACTTTTTATGATTCGAAAACGGGAATGTGGTCTCGTCGAATGTGACATGACGAGATATGTGAATTTTATGAGTGGACAAGTCATATCATAAATAGCCCCTATGGTTCGGCGGGAAGCCTAGGTAGATATATGAAGTGGACCGAGAATCTAGTTTGTGAGAGGCAGTAGAGGCAAGGTTAGGCTAGCAGAGACAAACGAATATCCAGAGATGATCATAAGATGAGACTCTATGATAGAGGATTTCGGTAGGGGTCATATTGTGAAGAGTGCTGGTTTGGAGAATATTGAGAATGTATTATGACATTTTAGCAGCATAGACCCAGAAGGACGGAGGTAGGGAGACATGAATCAATAGAGTGCGAATCATATTGTTAATGGTGTGGATGATTCTTTAAGCTTTACCGTTTTGAGGAGAGGTGTAGGGGCAGGAGAAGCGAAAAAACATGCCATTATTAGTATAAAAACGGTGAAACATAGAGTTGTTGAATTCACGACCATTATCGCACCGAAAAGATTTTATACCTTTTTCAAACTGTGTTTGAATGAATGTTCGAAACTCAAGAAATTTGACAAACACTTCCGATTTAAATTTGAGAGGATACAACCAAACAAAGTGAGAAAAATCATCTAGTAAGATAAGATAATATTTTGACCGAGAGAACTAGCAACATGTGATGTCCATAAATTGACATGTATAATATCAAAGGGTGCAAAAGTAACACTAGTAGATAAATTAAACGGAAGACGAGTATGTTTGTCTAAAGAACAAGAAACACAATTTTGGGCAAGCTTCCCATTACAAGTAATGAAATTATTGCCTCTAAGAAAAATAAAACTGGGGCTCTTGGATGATCGGGCCTATTATGCCATGTTGAAGAAGAAATTACCGCTAGAGAGACGGGAGAGCTAGATCCGGCAGCGGAGGTGGGAGTGAATGGATAAAGATCCTCCATGCTATTTCATCTCGAAGAGGTGTCCCCGTATGAAGATCCTTCACAGTGAAACCAAAAGGGTCAAAATCAACAGAGACAGAATTGTTACGAGTGAATTTACGGATAGAGATGAGACTCTAATCATATGTGGGGCATATAGGGTATTTTGAAGGGGGAATGGATTAGGAGGTGGTGTGTAGGATGTACCATAACCCTTTACTGGAATGCGGTGGCCACTACCAACTGGCACAAATTGAGGATGCTTTATACCAAACAGTTTGAGAATATTACCTGCAGACCGGGTGAGGTGAGAAGTGGCTCCGGAGTCCATATACCAGTTGTTGTCAGGCTGTTACATGTTGATACTGCCGAAGGTCTGACCCAACTCAGTGGATGTCATGCTGGATGATGGCTGCTGGAACTGGCCGTGCATGAAGTGGTCTTGCTGCGGGTACTGGATTTGCCGAGGGGCTGGAGCAGGGCCCAATAAACCGTGATGGGAGAACTGTTGTAGGGTTGCTGGTGCTGGAACTGAGGTAGCGCCGCGGTGTTGTACTTGTACTGTTGGGGTGCCGCGGCGCTGAACTGATTCTGCGGGCCCTGTTGTTGCTGCTGCTGGTTCTGCTGTCCGCGACCCTTTCCACGACCACGACCTCCTCTACCGCGGCCCTTATCGCCCTTTCCACCGCGTCCCTGCTGCGGTGAGAGTTTTCTGGTGGCGTTGGATCTTGAGGGTGCGTTTCGATAGCAAACGCCTTCTGATTGTGCTCATCCTGCTTAACACGTCGAGTCTCTTCGAGCAACAACTATGAGTGAGCTTTGTTAAAGTTGGGTAACCGATCTACCTGTTGAATCATGGTGCCAAATGTATCATATTCGCCTTTAGGGAGGCCAGCAATCAACTGTAACACCATTTTGGTGTCAGTAACAGGCGAGTCGACAATAGCAAGTTGATCCATCAAGAGCTTTAACTGTTTGCAGTACTCAGTCACATTGAAAAAAAATTCAAGACGTGTATTGTTAAATTGCTCCTCTAAATACACAACACGGGTGTGCTTATTGTCCTGAAAAATTTCCTACAAACGACTCCACAAGTCACGGGCTGTAGAGTCAGATTTCATGATAGTAAGAAGTAGATCCTGAGAAATACTACCATATATCCATTGTTTGACGTCGGCGTCGAGACGACGCCAAGTAGAAGCATCAACCTCCGGAGGGCGCGGAATGGTGTCATCAATATGATCAAGCACGTTGTAGAGACATGCATGATTGCGAAACAGTTCAACCCAAGGAGAATATTGACTGTTTTCCTGATCAAGAAGGATGGGGATATTATTCTTGATGTTTGTAACAATTAGGGCGTGATGAAAAGATGGTGACGACTTGGTGGTGGGATTTGTGGAGGTAGAAACGTCAGAATTATTGGAAAATCTTGAGTATCCATTTAGAGAAGAGAGAAAGGAAGAAGAAAAACCAAGAATTTTGGGAGAGGAGGGGAGGAGCGCCTCGGCGAGATGCCCGAGGGGGGGGGGCGGCAGCTGTGGAGAAGAATTTTTTTTTAGGATTTTTGTTTTAGGCTCTTGATACCATGTAAGATGATATTAATCTCCCTTGGGGAGTCTTCTCATTAATATCAAAGTATATATAGAGTACAATATTCATCTCTTATACAATAGGAATCCTAAGCATATACAAAAGAGGAATCCTAGTCTTACCATAATTATATTTACAGAATATATGAAATATATTCTAATTATGGGGTAGGGATGGAATCATGTCTATATATACGTTTACAAAATTATTGTACTACTTTTCTTTATCACGCTAAACACAAAAATACTTCTTGCATACAGTGATAGACCCATGATTTAATGGCCCGGGGTGTTCACCTTAAAATCAACAAAAAAATATTGCTTTGTGTGAGTTTCAAACTTAACTCCTCCGTGGCTTAGTGCCCATTTGGTTGGGCTTATGGGAAGCACATAAATTCTTATTTTTTAAAATAAGCACTTATGAAAAGTTTTAGAGGTGTTTGGTTGAAAACTGTAGTAGAATTTATGGGTGTCATAAGCACTTATTCCATAAGCCCAAAATTTGGGCTTATGGGAGTAGAACTTCTTTTGGCCTACAACTTTTTGTTTTTTTATACAACAACACTTTTTTAATTGGTAACCAAATACCTAACAATTTTTTGCTAAAAGCTCTACTTGAAAAAGCTTCTTTTAATAAGCTGTACCAAACGGGCACTTAGCCTTAACCCTACCACCAAGATCTTTTATTGATTCTTGGGTGCTATTTATTGTTTTATACCAAAATTTCAATGTCTACATAAAGTATCCGCCACGATTAATGGGTGTTCGAGCACCAAAATTTTACAGATGGTCCACCCCTGCTTGCATAGAGTGATGAACACCTGTTAGACATATTTCATATACCTATTTTGAGTCATTTTTTATTTGTATTTTACTCACTTTTGTTGAGTTTAGTATAGTATTAGGCTTGTTTTTCTTTCTTTTAAGTCACAACGGTCCAAAATGGCGAAATGAAGAAAAGGAACGAAAAATGGACATAAAAGGAGGTTCCAGAGGCAAAAAAAGCAAAAAACTGGAAATTCGGACGAAGGCAGAGCAGCACCGCGGTGTCGGTCTGACAGGATCATGATGCCGTAACTCTTGTGAGGTCAGAACTTTCGGCATGCGGTCATGCGAAATTTCCAGATCCGAGGCGAAATTGGTCAGGGGCAGAAAGGTCCATAGGGCACGAAATTTTGAAGCATACATAAGCCCTAGGGATTAATCTAAGAGATGGTGGTAGTTTTTGACATTCTCACACACAACATCATCGAGGGCAGATTTGGAGGCCACAATTGGTACTTTAGTTCACAATATTTTTCTTTTCTCTGTATTTATTTCAGTTATTGTTGGATTGTATTAGTTCTTAGCATGTTCATGGCTAGGAGAAAATTACTTGTTACACCCCGTAATTTCCTAGAGAATGAGATGAAAACGTACGTGAGAAAATAAGATTGAAATTTTCGAACGAATGAAGAATCACTTTTTCCTAAAGAGAAATTTAGAACCTCATGAAGGAAAAATATTTATTATTTGGAATTTGATTCTCAAATTTGGTATTTGAGATTTATAGAATATATTGGAGTTTTGGATTTTTAAGTCTCGGATTTGGTCATGTGGGGCCCACCGGAAAAATTTACAACTTTGTGGGGCCCACAAGGTTTCGAGATATTGTGACCAAATGTGGATATTTTGGGGGATGAAATTTTTTAGACGAATTGAAGGGTGACACGTGTCACCCCCACTTGTCTTGGTCTTGCAAGACTTGGACTTTGAGATATTTTGTGGACAAGTGGACATGAGTCCCACACACACTTGTCTCTACTCTTGTCCCTACACTTGTCTTGATCTCACTACTTGGGCTACATTATATATACACATAGAGGGTGCAAGACTCATCTTACACTTAGAATTATTTTCACTACACAAAATATATGTCTTCTCTTTCTAAGGTGCTCTCGGCCTAGGCCCATTTGTGAAGAACAAATTCTTAAATCTTCCAAGTTTAATTCCCTAACACAAGCTTAAGGCCCCTAACTAAGTTTTAGCCAAGATTAAACACCCCTAACCCTTAGAAATTCCTTTGGCCGAAAATAGGGGTATTGAAACCCTAAGGTGTTGGAACTTGAAGAGGAGTTGGTTATAAGCTTCTAAGGATTACATCTTGTGGATTGGAATTTGATGAATAGGAGCTAAGATATGCTAAGGATCGACTTTTAACTTGGATTATTTTGGGCATATTGGGGTAAGGATCATTGTCTTCTTAATGTAAATGTGTATTACATGTTGTAGTAATTAATGGATGAACTTGTGAATAAAAATAATGAAGATTAAAAAGTGTTAAGGGCTCATTGGAAGTTGAGGCCGAGACATGGCACTTTTTGGCCATTGGAATTGTTGATCATTCTTATTGGTATTATCACTTGTTGCATGTTATATAATAAAGGAAATATGGTTGTTGATGGTTAATATAACATGTTGGAATGAAAATAAGAAGTACATGTCACAATCTTAGCATGTTAGCCGATTGTGGACAGTTTTGGTATTGTCGGATTCGCTGGTTATTGTTGTTGTTAAAACATTACCTATTACATGTTGACATGACGGAAATCTTGTTGTTAACAAGTTAATATAACTTATATAAAGTATTGAAATATAAGTTGGATTATAAGAAGTTATGGAAATGGTTTTGGTTATAGTAGTTGGCCGAAGATACTATAAAATTGTGGCCTATTGTACTGTATTAGTGGACTAATGGACTGTATTAGTAGACTGTACTGATGGACTATATTAGTGGACTAATGGACTGTATTAGTGGACGTTACTAATGGACTGTTTTGTATAGATTGTGGGGCAGAATGTTACACGTCAAGTTAGGCGTGTAATCCCCTTTGGTTGCTGCTTTGTTGTGCCTTAAATGAGGCTTGTTTAGTTGTTGAATTCGGGCCTTGGAAAAGGTGGAAAAGTACGTAGAAACGGGGGAAGTGCTGCCCAAATTTTCGTAGAATAAGAGACCATTTACTTAGTATTACTCTTCCTTAGAAAGCTTAGAATTGATAGAAGTATTATGGTCATTATAGGTTGACATTCTACGAGTGACGTATTATACTTAGCGTGTGGAATAGCGTAAAATGTGTGTGGAACTCTTCCTATCTTTCTTGAGCATGAAACCTTATAAAATGTTTCTACGGTGGACGTACATATTTTAAATGAAAGTGAATTCATTGTAGTATATAAAGGAAGTGACTTGATTTGAAAAGTAGAAGTACTTTGACACTACGGGTGTTAGTATCTTGATAATTATAAAAAGGAAGGCATGGTATTGCCTTGGTGTTTATAAAAAGGAAGGCATGGCATTGCCTTGATTTTTCTAAAATAATAGTTCATTATATTTGTTATAATGAGAGTCAAAGATCATTTTAACTTGCATATGTTATCTCATATAGCCATTCGTGCGAGTGTTATATTTCCACATCTCCGCGTCCCTCACTAGAGGGCTGGCAACATTGTATATATATTTCATGGAGTAGCTCCCATGACGTGAGATGGTACACACTCACTGCGGGTCTGAAGGACTCATGCGGGTTCAAATCCCAGGACACATTCCATGGATTAGCTCTCTGTGATGCGGGTATTTACAGATTTCCTATGCGAGTGAAATAGTCCCATGCGGTTTCGAGTCCCATGCGGGTGAAATAGTCCCATGAGTAGGATTGCATAATGATGCTGAGGGTGAATGCCCCTGATTGTGACATAGCTTTCATATTTTGAAATGGTAATAATTTCATATTTGAAAGGGGCACGGTTGATTTCATACTTTGAAATGATAACTTGAAATGATACAATTGGTATTACTTTTAAAAATGATATATTTTAAAAGGTACAGTTGAATCTCATCACTCTTATAAGGCACAATTATACTGTTATTTTGGTTATCATACATGTCTCCTGTTTTATTTTTACTGTTATGATTTCATTACTGTACTTTCAGTTTCACATACTTGGTACATCTTTTGTACTGACCCCCTTTCCTCGGGGGGCTACGTTTCATGTCGCAGGTATAGATACACAGTTTGGGGATCCTTGCTCTTAGGATCTCTATTCAGCTTTTTGGGAAGCTCCATTACTTCGGAGGCTTATCTTTTGGTACGGATCCCTGTTGTTGTAGATTTATATACTTTCAGGGGTATGGCGGTGCCCTATCCCATCATAGTTGTTATGTCAAAACTCTTAGAAGTCTGTAGTCATGTACGTGGGTTGGGCTTGTAAACGATGTAGCTCGTTTGATTATGTATATATACAAAAGGTGGCCTCATCGACTGGCTTGTTTCTTACTTCACGTTGATGCATGTCTATGAGTTTTTATTTAGCTTCCATTGGTTATCTCTGATGTATACCTATAAGGGTGCCCAGGTAGGGCACCAGTCGCGGGCCCGGGGTTGGGTCGTGACAAAAGTGGTATCAGAGCAGTTAGTCCTCAGAAATGTCTACAGACCGTGTCTAGTAGAGTCTTGGTTATCGGTGTGTTGTGCACCACACCTATAAACAGGAGGCTACATGATATTTAGGATTGGTTTCCATTCTTCTCATTCTGAGATCGTGCAGTAGAGATGTATTATTAGGTTGATCCCTTTCTGACTTATTCTTGTGCATCAGTTATGCCTTCACGGAAGGTGACAACGGCCCAGAAGGGCAAGTCAGCAGTAGGAGCTGCCAGTCGGACGCAGAGAGTTACGAGGGCACAAGACCAGTCTATGCCGGAGGCGGTGTATCAATCAGCTAGTTCTATTACGCCGCCATCACCAGAGGAGCTTAGAGCAGCTGCAGCTCCAGAGGCTTGTGATTGAGCCTCAGCCTCACGGCGGCAGAGGATAGGGACTTCAGAGATACAGTCCAGCTACTGGCCAGGATAGTAGCAGGACAGACTTATAGACAGGAGCCGGTAGTTAACCCCAGAGCAGACAGCTTGAGGGTTCGGGACTTTCTGAGTTGCAGTCCGCCAGAGTTTTATGGGTCGAGACCTGAGGATGATCCTCAGGAGTTCATTCGCCAGATTCAGCGGACGATGAGGGTGATCAAGGCTTCGGAGACCGAGTCGGTCATATTGGCTTCTTACCGGTTGCGCGATGTAGCAGTTAACTGGTTTGAGTCGTGGGAGCTGTCCAGGGGTGAGGGTGCTCCTCTAGCTATGTGGGACGAGTTCACGGAGGCCTTTCTTGATCACTTTTTGCCTCCTGATATGAGGAGAGCACGGGTTGACAGGTTCCTGACGCTGAGGCAGAGTGGGAGGACGATCATAGAGTATAGCCTAGAGTACGACTCATTGGCTCGGTATGCGCCCACTATAGTAGCGGATATGTCAGATAGAGTGCACCGCTATGTGATAGGGCTAGATCATTATCTGATTGATGGGTGCATGGTTGTAGCTCTTTAGCCTGGCATGGACATTTCCCGCATTCAGGCGTATGCACAGAGAGTTGAGGAGCGACATAGGGGTCAACGGCTTGATAGAGATCAGCCCAAGAGGGCCAAGACGGCTGGGTTTTCGAGTGGGTTCCGCGGCTGGCAGCCTCGACAGCAGGCGGGTCATGCATCTCAGCCAGCGCAGAGTACTCCTCCACAGTCTACAAGCAGGAGGTTTGGCCGTCCGGGGTATTCGGGGATCGGTCAGAGTTCGAGGGCTTCGGGTTCTCAGGGGAACAGGGGTCCTAGCCAGGGAAATCCATCTTTTCCTCGGTGCGCTCGCTGCGGTAGGTCCCATTTTGGAGAGTGTTATTCTGCTCCGGGAGCCTGTTATTCTTTCGGCCGTCCGGGCCATTTGAAGAGGGAGTGTCCGTATAGAGGAGACACGGGTAGTATGGATCTGCCTACAGGGTCAGTTGTTGTATCGATATCTTCTGTAGCTATACGCCCCGGAGGGCAGGGTGTTTAAGGGCCAGCAGGCCGCGGCAGAGGTCATGGCAGAGGTCCTAGTTCCAGCGGTCCTCCAAGCCGCATTTATGCCTTGGCCAGTCGGTGTGATCAGGAGGCTTCGCCGGATGTCGTCACAGGTATATTATTGATTTCATACTGTGACGTTTATACTTTGATAGATCTGAGTTCTACTTTGTCCTATATATCTCCTCTTGTTGCTAGTGGAATAGGAATAGAACCGGAGTCTATAGAGCCTTTCGAGGTAGCTTCACCAATAGGTGATTGGGTGGTAGCTGAGCGGGTATATAAGAATTACTCGACAGTCGTCAGACCCTAGCAGACTTGATAGAGTTGGATATGACAGATTTTGATGTCATTATGGGTATGGATTGGTTGGCTTCTTGTTATGCCAATATTGATTGTAGAGAGAGATTGGTTCGATTCCAGTTTCTCGGTGAGCCGGTTATTGAGTGGAAATGGAATACTGTGTCACCGAGGGGTAGGTTTATTTCTTACCTCAAGGCTAGGAAGATGGTTCAGAAGGGGTATATCTATCATCTTATTCGGGTATTCGACACGGAGGCTGAGGTACCAGCTCTTCAGTCGGTTCCAGTTGTTAGTGAATTCCAGGATGTTTTCCCTGATGATCTCCCAGGTATTCCTTCAGAGCGGGAGATAGAGTTTTGTATTGATGTTCTGTCAGATATTCGACTGATATCTATTCCTCCGTACAGAATGGCACCTGCTGAGTTGAAGGAGTTGAAGGACCAGCTGAGAGACTTGTTGGAGAAAGACTTTATTAAGCCTAGTACTTCTCCTTGGGGAGCGCCGGTATTGTTTGTAAAGAAGAAGGATGGGACGCTGCGTATGTGTATTAACTACAGGCAACAGAACAAGGTAACCATCAAGAATAGGTATCCCCTCCCCAGGATTGATGATTTGTTTGATCAGTTGCAGGGGGCTAGGTGTTTTTCCAAGATAGACCTGCGATCCGGTTATCATCAGGTACGAGTTAGAGAGGCAGATATCCCGAAGACTGCATTCAGGACCCGGTATGGGCATTATGAGTTCAGGGTGATGTCTTTCGGGTTGACTAATGCTCCAGCGGTATTCATGGATTTGATGAACCGGGTGTTCAAGCCATTTCTGGATACGTTTGTTATAGTATTTCATTGATGACATCTTGGTTTATTCTCGCTCGGAGCAGGAGCATGCAGATCACTTGAGAACGGTACTTGGAGTCCTCCAGATCCGACAGTTGTATGCTAAGTTATCCAAATGTGAGTTCTGGTTGGCCTCAGTAGCATTCTTGTGGCTCATTGTCGGGGCCGACGGTATTCGGGTTGATACGGAGAAGATTGAGGCGGTGAAGACCTGGCCTAGACCTACTACACCGACTGAGGTGCGCAACTTTTTAGGGCTTGCGGGGTATTACCGGAGATTTGTGGAAAAGTTTGCTTCGATCTCAGCGCCTTTGACTAGGCTGACTCAGAAAATGGCTAAGTTTCAATGGACGGATGCTTGTGAGAAGGGCTTCCAGTTATTGAAAGAGAAGTTGACGATGTCTCCAGTTCTTACTCTTCCGAAAGGATTAAAGGGTTATGTGGTTTATTGTGATGCTTTGGGTGTTGGGCTAGGTTGTGTGTTGATGCAGCACGGTAAGGTTATAG
Source organism: Przewalskia tangutica (assembly GCA_029844215.1). Taxonomy (NCBI): domain Eukaryota; kingdom Viridiplantae; phylum Streptophyta; class Magnoliopsida; order Solanales; family Solanaceae; genus Przewalskia; species Przewalskia tangutica. The sequence goes on along the minus strand of CM056739.1, from coordinate 69,721,019 downwards.
CCTATGCGTCCCGACAGCTCCGGAAGCACGAGAGGAATTACCCCACCCACGATTTGTAGTTGGCGGCAGTTATTCATGCCCTGAAGATCTGGAGGCATTACTTATATGGAGTTCATGTGGATATTTATACAGACCACAAGAGCCTCCAGTATTTCTTCAAACAGAAGGAGCTGAACTTGCGGCAGAGGCGGTGGTTAGAGTTGCTTATGGACTATGAGGTTGATATTCTATACCACCCAGGGAAAGCCAATGTGGTTGCAGATGCTCTTAGTCATAGATCTATGGGTAGTCTGACCGATGTGCAGCCAGATAGAAGGGACATGGTTCATGGGATTCAGCAGTTAGCGAGCCTTGGGATTCGGTTGATTGATTCCTATGATAGTGGAGTTCGGGTTCGAGAGGTTGTCGAATCTTCCATCGTAGAAGAGGTGAAGAAGAGCGTGATATGAGGATGCAGTTGCAGCACGATCTGAGAGATGTGGATCTTCGAGGGGAGAAGAGTCAATGTGAGGTAGCACCTGATGGGGTGCTAAGATATGAGGGTAGATTGTGTGTACCCGATGTTGCAGGACTTCGTCAGCAGGTTCTAGGGGAAGCACACAATGCTCGATATTCTATTCATCCGGGGTCGACGAAGATGTACCATGACCTCAGATGTGTGTATTGGTGGGATGGCCTGAAAAGGGAAGTAGCAGGGTTCGTTGCTCAGTGTCCGAATTGTCAGCAGGTCAAGATTGAGCACCAGAAGCCTGGTGGGTTATTACAGACGATTGAGATCCCGACTTGGAAGTGGAAGGTGATTAACATGGATTTCGTTACATGATTATCTCATACTCAGAGGAAGTGTGACTCCTTTTGGGTTATAGTAGACAGGCTGACGAAATCAGCCCATTTTCTTCTGGTCAGGACCACTTACTCGGCTGAGGATTATGCTAGACTTTATATCAGGGAGATTGTGAGACAGCACGGGGTTCCTACATCTATTATATCAGACAGAGGGGCTCAATTTACGGCTAACTTCTGGAGGTCATTCCAGAAGGGATTGGGGACACATGTGAGTCTCAGTACTGCGTTTCATCTTCAGACCGACGGACAGACAGAGCGTACTATCCAGTCACTTGAGGATATGCTGAGGGTCTGTATTATTGATTTCAGGGGTAGCTGGGAGGATCATTTGCCTCTTGTTGAGTTTTCATATAACAACAACTACCATTCCAGTATTCATATGGCCCCGTATGAGGCCTTATATGGAAGGAAGTGCAGGTTGCCGATTGGTTGGTTCGATGTGGGCGAGGCTACGTTAATAGGTCCAGACTTGGTTCAGCAGGCTGTGGATAAGGTGAAACTTATCCAGGAGAGGTTATTAGCAGCCCATAGTCAACAGAAGTCTTATGCAGATAATCGACGTCGACACTTGAAGTTCCAGCTTGACGATTGGGTTTTCTTGAAGGTATCACCCATGAAGGGTGTGATAAGGTTTGGTAAGAAAGGTATTCTTAGCCCGAGGTACATTGGGCTTTACCAGATTTTTCGCAGAGTAGGCAAGGTTGCCTATGAGTTAGATCTGTCATCCGATTTGGAAGCGGTACATCCGGTTTTCCACGTTTCGATGTTATGGAAGTGTATCGGGGATCCTTCCAGAGTCTTCCCAATTGATGATGTTTGAGTGATAGAGGAGTTATCGTATGAGGAGAGTCATATAGCGATACTTGATCCCAGGTCAGACGATTACGGACTAAGGACGTGACTTCCGTCAAGGTCTTGTGGCAGAATACTCATAGAGATAAGATGACTTGGGAAGCAGAAGAGGACATGATGAAGAAGTATCCTCACTTGTTCCCTACACCTTCATATAATTCGATTCCCTACTTGTCGATTTTAGTTGACATATATGCATGAGTGTTATATTATGGCCATGTATGACATATTTAATTGTATAGGGTATAATTAAGGGGGACTATGTCGATATCCGTTTAGATTGAACCTAGTATGAACATTCAAGACGAATGTTTCTAAGGGAGGAAGGATGTTACACCCCGTAATTTCCTAGATAATGAGATGAGAACGTACGTGAGAAAATAAGATTGAAATTTTGGAACGAATGAAGAATCACTTTTTCCTAAAGAGAAATTTTGGAACCTCGTGAAGGAAAAGGTTTATTATTTGGAATTTGATTCTCAAATTTGGTATTTGAGATTTATAGAATATATTGGAATTTTGGATTTTCAAGTCTCGGATTTGGTTATATGGGGCCCACCGGAAAAATTTACAACTTTGTGGAGCCTACAAGGTTTCGAGATATTGTGACCAAATGTGGATATTTTGTGGGATGAAATTTTTTAGACGAATTAGAGGGTGACACGTGTCACCCCACTTGTCTTGGTCTTGCAAGACTCGGACTTTGAGATATTTTGTGGACAAATGGACATGGGTCCCACACACACTTTTCTTGATCTCACTACTTGGGCTACATTATATATACACATAGAGGGTGCAAGACTCATCTTACACTTAGAATTATTTTCACTACACAAAATATATGTCTTCTCTTTCTAAGGTGCTCTCGGCCTAGGCCCATTTGTGAAGAACAAATTCTTAAATCTTCCAAGTTTAATTCCCTAACACAAGCTTAAGGCCCCTAACCAAGTTTTAGCCAAGATTAAACACCCCTAACCCTTAGAAACTCCTTTGGCCGAAAATAGGGGTATTGAAACCCTAAGGTGTTCTTCAACTTTTGGTGTTGGAACTTGAAGAGGAGTTGGTTATAAGCTTCTAAGGATTACATCTTGTGGATTGGAACTTGAAGAATATGAGCTAAGATATGCTAAGGATAGACTTTTAACTTGGATTATTTTGGGCATATTGGGGTAAGGATCATTGTCTTCTTAATGTAAATGGGTATTACATGTTGTAGTAATTAATGGATGAACTTGTGAATAAAAAGAATGAAGATTAAAAAGTGTTAAGGGCTAATTGGAAGTTGAGGCCGAGACATGGCACTTTTTGGCCATTGGAATTGTTGATCATTCTTATTGGTATTATCACTTGTTATATGTTATATAATAAAGAAAATATGGTTGTTGATAGTTAATATAACATGTTGGAATGAAGAATAAGAAGTACATGTCACAATCTTGACATGTTAGCCGATTGTGGACAGTTTTGGTATTGTCGGATTCGTTGGTTATTGTTGTTGTTAAAACATTACCTATTACATGTTGACATGACGGAAATCTTGTTGTTAACAAGTTAATATAACTTATATAAAGTAGTGGAATATAAGTTGGATTATAAGAAGTTATGGAAACAGTTTTGGTTATAGTAGTTGGCCGAAGATACTATAAAACTGTGGACTAATGTACTGTATTAGTGGACTAATGGACTGTATTAGTGGACTGTACTGATGGCCTGTATTAGTGGACTAATGGACTGTATTAGTGGACGGTACTAATGGACTGTTTTGTATAGATTGTGGGGCAGAATTTTACACGTCAAGTTAGGCGTGTAATCCCCTTTGGTTGCTGCTTTGTTGTGCCTTAAATGGGGCTTGTTTAGTTGTTGAATTCGGGCCTTGGAAAAGGTGGAAAAGTACGTAGAAACGGGGGAAGTGCTGCCCAAATTTCCGTAGAATAAGAGACCATTTACTTAGTATTACTCTACCTTAGAAAGCTTAGAATTGATAGAAGTATTATCGTCATTATAGGTTGACATTCTACGAGTGACGTATTCTACTTAGCTTGTGGAATAGCTTTAAAAGTATGTGGAACTCTTCCTATCTTTCTTGAGCATGAACCTTATAAAATGTTTGTACGGTGGACGTACATATTTTAAATGAAAGTGAATTCATTGTAGTACATAAAGGAAGTGACTTGATTTGAAAAGTAGAAGTATTTTGACACTACGGGTGTTAGTATCTTGATAATTATAAAAAGGAAGGCATGGTATTGCATTGGTGTTTATAAAAAGGAAGGCATGACATTGTCTTGGTTTTTCTAAAATAATAGTTCATTCTATTTGTTCTAATGAGAGTCAAAGATCATTTTAACTTGCATATGTTATCTCATATAGACATTCGTGCGAGTGTTATATTTCCACATCTCCGCGTCCCTCAGAGGGCCGACAACATTGTATATATATTCATGGAGTAGCTCCCATGACGTGAGATGGTACACACTCACTGCAGGTCTGAATGACTTATGCGGGTTCAAATCCCAGGACACATTCCATGGATTAGCTCTCCGTGATGCGGTATCGTGTACATATTTCCTATGCGGGTAAAATAGTCCTATGTGGGTTCGAATCTCATGCGGATGAAATAGTCTCATGAGTAGGATTGCATAATGATGCTGAGGGCGAATGACCCTGATTGTGACATGACTTTCATAATTTGAAATGGTATTAATTTCATATTTGAAAGGGGTACGGTTGATTTCATACTTTGAAATGATAACTTGAAATGATACAGTTGGTCTTACTTTTAAAAAGGATATATTTTAAAAGGTACAGTTGAGTCTCATCACTCTTATAAGGCACAATTAGACTGTTATTTTGGTTATCATACATGTCTCTTGCGTTATTTTTACTGTTATGATTTCATTACTGTACTTTCAGTTTCACATACTTGATACATCTTTTGTACTGACCCCCTTTCCTCGGGGGGCTGCGTTTCATGCCGCAGGTATAGATACACAGTTTGGCGATCCTCGCTCTTAGGATCTCTGTTCAGCTTTTTGGGAAGCTCCATTATTTCGGAGGCTTATCTTTTGTTACGGATCCCTATTGTTGTAGATTTATGTACTTTTAGGGGTATGGCGGGGCCCTGTCCCGTCATAGTTGTTATGTCGAAACTCTTAGAAGTCTGTAGTCATGTACGTGGGTTGGGCTTGTAAATGATGTAGCTCGTTTGATTATGTATATATAAAGAAAGGTGGCCTTATAGGCTGGTCTGTTTCTTACTTCACGTTGATGCATGTCTATGAGTTTTTATTTAGCTTTCGTTGGTTATCTCTGATGTATACCTATAAGGGTGCCCAGGTAGGGCACCAGTTACGGTCCTGGGGTCGGGTCGTGACATTACTTTAGTAGGGTTTCCATCGAATCTTCTTGAAACTTGTTCATATAGTTAATGCATTAGTTAATGATTTCTTCTTCAGCGTATTAAGATCTATTCAATATTGCTTTGATTACTTGATAATTAATTAGCTACTAATTATCATTACCTATATGATTTCGAATCGAGAACCGAGAGTAGATATTTGAATATGTTGTAGTTGTTTAGACATAGGTTAAAATCGTGGACGAAAGTACCCCGATACTTGTGTAGTGTTTTAAGGTTACTGTCCTTAATCCTCTTGTGCGGTAAAATCTATCATAGAAATATAGAAGGTTTCTGCATAAGATTGAGCTCTCGTATATCCTAACCGGAATATGACGGCAGACTAGTTAACCTGCTATCTTAATAAGAAGAAGAATCATTAGCATTGCATTAACACGTGAAATAGTGGATAGTTGAGGAGATTGAAAGCCCTATTCCCTTCATAACTGTTATAAACCCATAGTTTTATCAATCAAATCTAGTTTCATGCACTTCACTTTAATGATAGTTCTTAGTTACAAAACCAAACAATTTATCGATTGCCAAATAGAAACCAAAGTTTAGAAGTTTGGTACTTCGTAACCAGTCTATGTGGATGATATTCTGTTACACCTCGTAAGTTAAGACAAAGATTAAGAACGTCATTAAGGATTAAGAACGTCATTAAGGATTAAGATTCCAATTTTTGAATTTAAATATATTTTACGTGCTAATATGGATTTATTTTTGGTAATGACGTATGTGACGCCGAAAATTTCTTTATTAATAATTGGACATATATATGTACATGTATCCCGTCATGGAGATTGTAACGTATATAAGATACGACGATAAGATTTTAAGGCAACGAGTGTTGAGATTAATAGACGTGGGATTAAGATTTATTACTTGGGGGTTGTTTTTAGCTAAGAGGACATTTAAGGGACCCAAGTGTAAGTTTGAAGAAAAAAATTCAAAATTTGGGGATTTAATTACAAGACATTGAACAAAACCCTTCTATTTTAATTTCACTCCATTTTCTTAACACCCAAATTTCATCTTCTCCTCTCTCAATCCCAATCTGAAATTTCACCATTCTTAGCAAGAATTGAAGTCATTATTATCATCTTCTTCCTAGATTAGTCCATCTAACATTTAGAAGAAAAAAATTAGAACCCAAATCAGTGGGTTAATCGGCCAGACCTGGACCGAATTTAGGGCATCAATTTCCAGGTTTTTGGAGCAAATTTTAGGAAGAAAAACGTGTAGGAATGTTGGTCTAACATTGAAGAATGGTTGCATGTTGAAATGGAGTTGATGAAGTGAAAAATCGGATAATAAATTGATGAAATTTTGGGTTAAAAATCTGGGCAGTGTTCATGCGATTTTTGGACAATTTTTAAGGTATGAAATTCTTCTTCTTATGGTATAGATTAAGTTGCATGTTGTTGTAAATATTAGATTGGAACTTGTGTTGAGAATTTAACTAAGATTAAGAGGAATGAAAGTGAAATTTGCATTTGTTGTGGTGACATTGATTGTAGCCGATTGTGGGACTGATTTGGTGTAAAATTGAAGTCAAGTATTGTTGTTATTGTTGCTAATTGCATGTTACAAATTTGGAGGAAACATGGAGATTTAAGTTGTAGTTGTTTATATAAGAATGTTGAAATATGAAGTTGAATTTTAAGGAGTAAAGAAATGAGTTATGGAAGTATGTTGTTGGATATACTTGAAGACTATTTTATGTATATTGGAATGGAGCGTTGAGATGTTATTCTTATCACTAAGTGCATGTTGAGAATTGAAAAGAAATCTTGAAGTTAAGTTGTAATTAGTAATGTGGAAGTATTGAAATATGAAATTAGATTCTAAAGAATTAAGAAAAGGTGTTGGAATTGAATAATGTGTTGGCCGAAAGGTTGATGGAATTATTGAACGTGGTTGTGTCGTATTAGGGGCTACTTTGTTAAGACTATGATGTTGGAAATTAAGCTATAAACATGCATATGTATTGTGGTAATTTCCTATACACATTTTGGAGGAATTAAAGAGTAGGAAAGTGTTAATTTCACATTCTTGAATTGGCGATGTTGCTAGAAGATTTGACTGCTCCCATGAATAATTCTAACGTAACTAAATGATTGACTAACATGAGAAATAAATGTAGTAGTTACCTTGGTTATTGAAGTTGTTAAATGGAATAATTATAAAGAGAAGGTATGCACACAAATGACATAAATAGAATATTGAGATTATTGTGGTTATATTTTGAGTTATGACTTGTTGTTGGTATTGCTGGCTTGGTTTAAAATTGTGGATATGCATATAAACAGGGGAAGTGCTGCCTGAATTTTTATAGAATAAGAGAGTCGTCTTTCAGTTTAACTTACGTTAGGAATCATAGAGTTGACAGACCTATTGCTATTATTATAGGTTGAAGTATTAGACGAGACATATTCTAATAGTGAGTTGGTTAGCTCGACTATAAGGTATGTGAAACTCTTCCTTCTTTCTTTTGGCATGATTTTTAATGAAAGTACGGCGGACGTACGTGATTCCTATGAGTTCAATTTTAAAAGTGTTGATTAGTGCCTATGATTTTCAGTAAAAGAGTTTATTATGATAATATTATCGAGAGTCAAAGATGATTTTTAATTGCATATGGTTGCTCATGATATCTACTCGTGCTAAGTATTATTGTTTCACTCCACCGACTCTCGGGCCGGATCATGTTCGTGCGCAGCTTTACATAATTCATCGAGTCCCTCACTAGAGGACCGAGACATGTTATATACATATATACAGATTTTATCGAGTCCCTCCATAGAGGGTCGAGATATGATATGCGCATATATACAGACTTCCATCGAGTCCCTCACTAGAGGGCCGAGACATGTTATACAGATTGATATACAGACATAGACATAGTGACATTATGAGTAAACATTCATGATTTCTGATATGACTCTCATTTTTGTTAAACTTGATGACTATCTATCTTTACTTGACACAGTTGTGATTTCATTTTCAGTATTTCATGTTTTATATACTCAGTACATTATTTCGTACTGACCCCCCTTTCCTCGGGGGACTGCGTTCATGCCCGCAGGTTCATGTGTTCAGATAGGTGACCCTCCAGCTTAGGACATCTACCAGCCGCTGAAGAGCTCCCTTGTTCCGGAGCCAGTTATTTTGGTACAGATCCTTACATTCCAGACTTAGGTATATTTTGGGCACGACGGGGCCCTGTTCCGTCATATGTCAGTATTGTACTCCTAGAGGTCTGTAGACAGTTGTGGGGTGGTTGTATGTACTTCCGTTTTGGTTTGCGACGTTGCTCTACTCTGTGTTGGGATGTTCCCGGATATACTTGTTGTTATCTAGTGGCAGCCTTGTCGGCTTGCTTGTATATATTGTGTTGGTTAATTGCGACTCCCTCGGGAGACAGGTTCATTCACGTGTAAGGCCGCCTTGTCAGCTTGCCTACGTGGACAGGGGTTATCATTGCAGTATTATGCTGTCGAAATTTCTATAAATCCCGGTATTAAATGGATTAAGTATGACAGGTCAGTAAAGAAGTCCAATTAGGACGTTTAGTCGCGGCCCGTCGGGTCGGGTCGTGACATATTCAGTCTTACAGACTATATTACTTGTGAACGATACGTGCACTTGCGTGAGCATTTGTAAATCGCCTAGCAAGTTTTTGGCGCCGTTGTCGGAGACTGTAGTATAATCAATGTCGAACTATTTATCCTTATTTCTAATTTGGTTTTTATTTTTTTTATTTGAGAATATTTTGCCGTGATCTGTTTGCTTGTTTTTTATCATGCAGGAAAGACAAGGAAAGTGCTGATCCTTTGATAATGGAATATCAGCAAAACAATAATTTGGGGAATTATGTATTGCCTACAGTGACATGGGTGCAGACTTGCATAAGGCTCCCAGCAATAGAAGCCAATAATTTTGAGATTAACCCTGCTATTTTGGGTATGGTGCAGAACACAGTCCAGTTTGGAGGGTCGCCATATGAGGAGCCACATACGCACATTGCGAATTTCCTGGAGCTTTGTGCCATATTCAAATACAACGGTGTCACTGATGATGTTATCCGGTTGAGGCTCTTCCCATTTTCGCTCAGGGAAAGGGCGAAGGTTTGGTTGAACTCCCTGCCAACGGACTCTATCTTCACATGGCGGGACCTGACCCAGAAGTTCCTTGAAAAATTCTTTCCACCAGCAAAGGCAGCAAGACTTAGGGGAGAATTGAACAATTTCTATCAAATGGATGGAGAGTCATTGTATGATGCTTGGGAAAGGTTCAAGGATTTGCAGAGGAAGTGCCCACATCATGGCCTTGAACAATGGAACTTGGTGCACATCTTCTACAATGGTCTGAGTGGGACTACTAGAACAATTATTGATGCAACTGCTAATGGTACTTTCATGAGGAGGACAACACATGAAGCCCATGACTTGTTGGAAGACATGGCCACAAAAAATCACTTGCCAGATGAGAGAGGAACAGGTGGCAGAAAATCAGTTGGAGTTCATGAGACAGATGCTATCATTGCACTGCAGGCACAAGTTGCTCTCTTGACTAAGCAGCTCCAGCAGAATACCATATCCGTAAGGCAGTCCAGATGCAAGCAGTTTGTGAAATTTGTGGGGGTCCGCATACCTTTTATAGATGTCTAGAAACTGATGCAAACCGCATCCTAATGGAGCAGGCTCAATGCCAAGCTGTGGGACACTTTCAGAGGCAATACAACAATGCACAATCTAACACATATAACCAGGGGAGAAAAAATCATCCAGATTTTTCGTGGAAGAATGATGAGGGGCAGTATCAGCAGTTCAGCCCACCAGCCCCACACGAGGAGTCAGATGAGTTGAAAACGACACTATTGACATTGACAAACTCCCAAGCACAATTCGTCACAGAGACAAGGTCATTCATGGCAGAAACTAAGTACTCAATTTCAACCTTGGCCAATTCCCAAGCAATAATGACTAACTCTCAGACCCAGTTCATGACGGAGACGAGATCTTCTATTAGGGGTTTGGAAACTCAAATAGGGCAGTTGGCAGAGAATTTGAGTGATAGACCTCAGGGGGCTCTCCCCAGTAAGACATTGATGAATCCAGGGGAGCAATGCCAAGCAGTCAGTCTGAGAAGTGGGAAACAAGCAGAGCGATGGCCCCAAACTGTGAGTGGAAGACAATTGAAATAGAAAAGGAGGGGGTTACTGATGACCGCCCTAATTTAGAGAAGGCTCCACCGGCAGTAAGGAGAGAATATGTAGACAGAATCCATTATCCTCAAAGACCGTGGAAAAAGTCCTTAGACAAGGAGTTTTCCAAGTTTTTAGAGGTCTTCAAAAAGCTGCATATTAATCTCCCGTTCAGTGAAGCTTTAGAGCAAATGCCAGCATATGTAAAATTCGTGAAGGACATCCTGTTAAAGAAGAGGAAGCTGGCAGATTATGAGACAATAGCCCTGACAGAGGAGTGCAGTGCTATCTTGCAGAGGAAACTGCCCCCTAAGTTGAAGGATCCATGGAGTTTCACCCTACCTTGCACTATAGGTAAGGTGAGATGTAAACGGGCTTTGTGTGACTTAGGGGCCAGTATCAACTTGATGCCTCTCTCTGTGTTTAAAAGACTCGGTTTGGGGGAAGCAAAGCCGACTACAGTGAACCTGCAACTAGCTGATCGCTCAGTCGTACATCCCAGGGGTATTATTGAAATTGTGTTAGTGAAAGTGGGAAAATTTATCTTCCCTGCTGATTTCCTCATTCTGGATATGGAGGAGGATGAAGATATGCCCATCATTTTGGGGAGACCATTTCTAGCCACAGGAAGGGCCCTTATTGATGTTGAGAAAGGGGAGTTGAAGCTTAGAGTTCAGGATGAAGAAATGACATTCAAGGTGTTTCAGCCGCCACCTGAGCCAGAGTTAGCCTTCAAAGTTTTCAGACCACCCACTGAGCCCCGAGTCGATGAGAGATGTTTTGTTATTGGGGCAGTTGACAAGGTTGTGCCTGGGAAAAACCTCACTAGTATTGATGTTTGTGGGGTACCATTGAAGAAAATTGTGGAGACTGAGAGTAAGACCAGGGCATCAACAAATAATTAAACAATAATGAACCCTCCTGAAATCAATTCTGTGAAAACGAAGAGGAGGAAAAGGAAGCGATTGGTGCTGAGATGGTTATGTGGAGGGGGAAATCTACCCCCTTAATCTAGTAAGTGAACTGCGTCCGGCTAAAAGACGTTAAAGACAGCGTTTCTTGGGAGGCAACCCAATATTTTAATTCTGTTATTTCAATTTCTGTTTTAGTTTGTTTTATTTTGTCTTGAACGGTCTCACGTTTTGTACTTTTGAGTTGTGTGTATGGACAGGTGAGCAAATCGGGGACTAAGCACGAAGAGAAGGGAAAAAACGAAAAAAATGGGTTGGCACCGCGGTGCCGTCGTGCAGAACCGCGGTGCCAAATCTTCAGAGGGGCCACAATACTTTAGGCACCGCGGTACCGTCATGAAGAACCGCGGTGCCATCCTGCAGGACGGCACCGCAGTGTCGAGACGGGATTTTCAGAATTAAAAGTCCTAACCCCCAATTCTTTTCCCAATCCACCATAAATCCCTCATTCTCTCTAAAATCTTGAAATCATTTCCCTTACCCACGAAAATCCCCCACAAACCTTCCTAAATTCATCCAAAAATCCCTACAAAAAAACCCTCACATCTTGCACAATCATCATTCCTCCAATTGGGTCAAGAAATTTGTGAAGAACAACTCTTCAAAAAAAATAAAAAAATAAAAAAAAAGGTAAAACTTCATCATTGTTCTTGTGATTTCAAGACTAGTATGGATAGTAACTTGCAAGTTTGGGGGTGTAAGGGATTCGTGGGTGTATCCGAGGTATTGTTGGGCTGTGTAGTTGTGCGAATTGAGGCGTTTTATGGTGTAATTGTTGTGGGTTATTGTTGTGGTCTGTGATTGTTTGGTTAATTGTTGTTGTCTTGCGGGAGAATTGTTGGGAAACTACGAGAAAACAAAGAAAACGCTGTCAAAAATTTCCCAACAATTTTCAATATGGCCTCTACGAAACGAACTTCAAGAGCTTCAACATCTTCATCCACCCCAGACTATGATGTGACTCGATTCTCCAACAAACAAGCGGAGGATCGATACAACAAGATTAACATTAGGCCCTTGATACCAGAAAGAAGACTGGATTACCAGGCCAGGTCATTTGATGATAATGACGACTATGAGCTTATTAGGGCCAGGATCGAGGAAAATGGGTGGAGAAGGTTTACCAATCCGGATAGGATCACACTACAGAATTCTAGCCTTGTGAGGGAATTCTACGCGAATTACCCCGAGCAAGAGGATGGGCGGTGCTATGTTAGAGGAAAATATGTGTTTGTTAGTTCCAAAACAGTGAATGCTACACTAAGGACCTATGATGTGGAGGATCGGGGAGATAGTCCTAACCATTTCAGAAATTGGTCACGAAACGTCAACCACATCATGTGGGATGAAGTTGCGTAGACATTGTGCTACCCAGGCGCTGAGTTTAGTTTTGCCCGCAACGGATCCAGGAGACTTGCCTGCTGCCAATTTAATAGAACAGCCAAAGGATGGCTATATTTCGTAAGTGCACGCTTGATCCCGTCAACTTATTTCACAAATGTGCCTTCAGACAAGATCAGGCTCATTTATGGCATCATGAGGGGCATGACAATTGATGTGAGAAGAGAAGTAGTGCAGAGCATAAGGGAGATTAGTAGGCTGACTATTCCGGGCGGATTGGGACATGGTTCACTCATCACTGCCTTATGTGAAAAGCATGGAGTCCCAACATTCGCCATTGATATCCTAGAGAAGAGTCAGTCGACTGTAACCTACAGTTTAGTGCACTCCTTCTTTGACCCACGCCCAGCAGCCAGGGGAACAGGCCCAGCAGCAGCAGAGCTAACAACCATGGATGAGGAGGATTTTGACGTAGAGACACACAATGAGGCATGCGAAAGCAGCCATCAACCTCTCATAGCCTTGGAGACTCCAATGTCAATGATGGAGCAGATGCTCATGAATCAACAGAGGATAATGCAGAGCCTGGATAACTTGACCAACGTGTTGATGGTTTGAGCTCCAGGTTCGATCAATGGACCATGCATTACCCGCCACCACCTCCATTTTGAACCGTTATTATCTGTAAGTCGTCCCATTTTAATCCTTGAGTCTTTTACACATTTGAGACAATGTGTAGTTTAAGTTTGGGGGGAGAAGTTTTTATTTTATTTAGGTGTTTAGTCTATTATTTTATTTAGGTGTTTAGTCTATTTTTGTGAGTCTTTTTGAATTATTTTTGTGTGTGTTTGTTGAGTCATAATTTTTTTATGATCATGCATGCTGTATTTGCTGAAAATGCCTAGTGAATTAAGTGAGATAATGTAATGGAATTAGAGGCTAAAATTATGTGTGCTCAAGTTAGATATGCCAAAAACTCATGAAAATCTGATTGTTTGGGATATTTGCGCTTAGTTTATGCATGTCTATTGAAAATTTCTATGACGTCTGTTTGTTTGTTATTTGAAGCGAAATAATTAGGACATATATGTTAGGGAGATGACTCATGCATTTCTTTGTTAGCTCTTTTTACCATTTACTACCTACCTTGCACTAAAATGTATCCCTAGTCAACCCTTTGAGCCTAAAAATAAGTTGTTTTCTTTGACACCGCATGAATCCCTTGTGTGCCATAAGCTTTAATTGAAGAATTGAGATGAAAAAAAAGTGAAAAAGAAATACAAAAAGAGAGTGAAAATTGATGCACCCCAATGAAAGAAATATAAAAGCTTAAATTTGGGGGTGCCTATGTGAATATGTTTCACTCTCAAAAAGAGAAAAGGGGAGTGATAGGTATGAACTGAAAAAGAATACCAAAAAGAAGGACGAGATGGTTGAATGAGAAAAACGCTTATGGTACGTAAATTGAGCCTAAATGCCCACTTTTACCTACTCCTACCTAACCCTATATTACAACCCTGAAAAGTCCTGAAGATCTCTAAAATATATGTCCATGATTAGTGGAGAATGACAAGTAAACAGACCCATAGAACTAAATGAAATTGACATGCATGGTTTAGTATTCATATTTCCATTGATTATGATTGAATTGAATTTGTGAAATATCTGGCTTGAAATTCTAGATTGTTATATATTCATGTCAAACATGTTCCAACATATTATCCCACTAACGTACATGCTTTTGCAAAGTAACCTTGCGCAGCTGTGCGATTTCAGTATTTGAGTATTTTTGTTTTTGTTTCTTTGTTTTGTTTTGTTTCTTTGCTCGAGGGCGAGCAAAATTTAAGTTTGGGGTTTGTTAGGCATATTTCATATACCTATTTTGAGTCATTTTTTATTTGTATTTTACCCATTTTTGTTGAGTTTAGTATAGTATTAGGCTTATTTTTCTTTCTTTTAAGTCACAGCGGTCCAAAATGGCGAAATGAAGAAAAGGAACGAAAAATGGGCATAAAAGGAGGTTCCAGAGGCAAAAAAGGCAAAAAATTAGAAATTCAGACGAAGGCAGAGCAGCACCGCGGTGCCAGAACTACTATGAGGTTGCATAACTTTCAGCACCGCGGTGCCGGTGCGGAATTTTCCAGATCCGAGGCGAAATTGGCCAAGGGCAGAAGGGTCCATAGGGCACGAAATTTTGAAGCATACTTAAGCCCTAGGGATTAATCTAAGAGATGGTGGTAGTTTTTGACATTCTCACACACAACATCATCGAGGGCAGATTTGGAGGCCACAATTGGGACTTTAGTTCACAATATTTTTCTTTTCTTTGTATTTATTTCAATTATTGTTGGATTGTATTAGTTCTTAGCATGTTCATGGCTAGGAGCTAATTACTTTAGTAGGGTTTCCATCGAATCTTTTTGAAACTTGTTCATATAGTTAATGCATTAGTTAATGATTTCTTCTTCAGCGTAGTAAGATCTATTCAATATTTCTTTGATTGCTTGATAATTAATTAGCTACTAATTATCATTACCTATATGATTTCGAATCGAGAACCGAGAGGAGAGATTTGAATATGTTGTAGTTGTTTAGACATAAGTTAAAATCGTGGACGAAAGTATCCCGATACTTGTGTAGTGTTTTAATGTTACTGTACTTAATCCTCTTGTGCGGTAAAATCTATCATAGAAATATAAAAGGTTTCTGCACAAGATTGAGCTCTCGTATATCCTAACCGGAATATGACGACAGACTAGTTAACCTGTTATCTTAATAAGAAGAAGAATCATTAGCATTGCATTAACACGTGGATAGTTGAAGAGATTAGAAACACTATTCCCTTCATAACTGTTATAAACCCATAGTATTATCAATCAAATCTAGTTTCCTGCACTTCACTTTAATGATAGTTCTTAGTTACAAAACCAAACAATTTATCGATTGCCAAATAGAAACCAAAGTATAGAAGTTCGGTACTTGGTAACCACTCTCGGTGGACGATATTCGGTCTTACAGACTATATTACTTGTGAACGATATGTGCACTTGCGTGAGCATTTGTAAATCGCCTAACAACACCCGGGTGGAGATGGAGATGCACTTGATTAGAAAGAGAAATAATCCTTAATATTGTGAGTACTAATGTGTAGAACGGGAAAATAACAACAACAACTATTTGTTAGAAATCTGAAAATGATCAAGTATGAGGGCTTGCTGAGTCGACCAAATTTTTTATCTATCCTTAAGATAATATTGCCCCGTATATCCTTTCGACGGTTGTAATGACAACATATCTCTCAAGATAAAACAGTAATCAAATAAATGAGCAAAGGGAACTCAAGTGTTTTCTTTGGAAGAAAGATCTTTTAGTGTTTTGTGATTGCAAGAGAGGATGAAGTGTTTCAGATTTCAAGTGTATTTCCAAATGAGCCTTGTGTCTCATTTTATAATGTGTAGATGATGACCCTCCAAATGGCTAAGTAATGGCCATGAATGTCATGTTAATGCCTTGAATTTGGAGTTACAATTCAGCCAAATAATGACTGAATTCATGAGCAAAATAATGGAGAGTAAATACTCCAAAGTCAGCCCAAGAATCAATTTTTAATTCACCTCCAACGGATTGAAACAGTTGAGGAGTCGCGGCCCTTCGGAGAGGAGTCGTGGCCCTTCAGTTCCAGTAACTCACTGGAACGTCAATTAGAGTTGCGGCCCTTCGGGGAGGCGTCGTGGCCCTTTAATTCCAGTGAGTTACTGGAATTGAAACGTCAATTAGAGCAGCGGCCCTTCAGATGAGGAGACGCGACACTTCAAGCGCCGCGACCCTTACATGGAGGAGCCACGACCCTTCTCGGTTTCTTGGTGATTTCTGATTCACTTCATCTTTACACATTACACACTTCTTCCTTCATTTACCAACGTGAAATCATTTGTCATTTGGCCAATAAATGTCTATTACCTTACGTCTCAAACAATTCATATACTTACCAATATCTCTTCCATTAAGGAAATTTTGATCATTGGCACTATGTGTGCACGTGTGTGGAAACAAGATTTCCTACGTGCGGGGCTCCAATTATTCGATTCATAATTAATAAGATTTACTTTATTTCACGTTTAATAAATATTTCCAACAATCCCCTCTTGGAAGAGATTTTGGTGCACGCATATGGTGCCTTTCTATCAATCACTTGGCGGAACAATGTTGCATCCGGAGAGGGAGCCAGAGCTTTGAATCTTCCATAGTAGAATACCATCGTACATATTTACTGCGCGATGAACGTGATGTCTTGAACCATCAGTGTTTAGTATATGCCAAGACAATGGTGCCAACACAGCACCTTTCCTACTCAATATTTCTAGTGTTTTGTCCATCGTGGGCCGTGGACACCCTTGGATTCTTAAGTGCGTTCATTTGAGGCGGCCTGTCCTCGCACTTAAATAGGTGGTATCCTACAAGGTATCCTGTAATACCCCGCTACACAAGCGTAGGAACCATTAAAAATTTCACCAACCTAACCTCAACTTTTGAGGATCATTAAAGGTTTGGAAACTTATCATTTACCCCTCTTACAGGTAGCACTTTTCGTATATCATGGGAACGGCCTTGGATTATGTTTCTTAAGAAAGACACATTATCCGAAGTGTTCTTGCTTCCACCGAAGCGCTCACGAAACCTTTACACTTAGTTTTCCCATTGAACCTTATTCTTGGGATCTCCAATCTGTAAGGTTGGGTGTCCACTATATCGGTTCTTATTATTTGGGGTTTAAGCCCATTCCCCTAGACAGGCAGAACAACTGATCTTTGGATATTCCCTTCGTCAAGGGATCTGCGATATTTTCCTTAGATTTTATGTAATCAATGGAAATAATATCTGAGGTGATCAACTGTCTAACGGACTCATGTCTCTATCGAATATGATGAGACTTACCGTTGTATATTAAACTTTGTGCCCTTCCTAGAGCCGACTGACTATCGCAGTGGATCATTACAGAAGACACGGGTTTATCCCAACATGGGACATCCTCTAGAAAACCATGAAGCCACTCAGCTTTCTCTCCCATTTTATCTAAAGCAATAAATTTCGACTCCATCGTGGATCGGGCAATAAGAGTTTGCCTAGAGGATTTCCAAGACACAGCTCCACCACCGATTGTAAAAATATATCCGCTGGTGGACTTGATGTCGTCGCTATCAGATATCCAGTTTGCATCGTTGTACCCCTCTAGTACCGCTGGATATCTTGAATAGTGTAACCTGAAATGTATCGTGAACTTTAGGAACCGTAGTATCCTGCTCAACGCTTTCCAGTGATCCTCACTTGGATTTCGAGTGAACCTAGCCAATTTATTGACTGCATGAGCGATATCAGGTCGAGTGCAGTTTGTGATATACATCAGACTACCAATCACCTGCGCATATCGCTCCTGGCGTACGGGCTTACCCAGATATTTGTCAAGTTTTTGACTTATATCCAATGGTGTTGATACCGGTGAACTGTCGAACATCCCAAATTTCTTCAGTACATTCTCGATGTAGTGAGATTGAGATAAGACCAGTACATTAGATGTCTTAGAGATCTTAATCCCTAAGATGACATCTACAATGCCCATATCTTTCATGTCAAAACAATGTTTTAACATGTTCTTAGTCTCTAGGATTATTCCAGACTGCTTCCAGTGATCAACAAGTCATCTACATATAGACATATCATGACGAAGGATTTGACATTTCCTTTCATGTAGACACATTTGTCACCTCCATTAATGGCGTATCCTTTTGATAGTAGAGTACTATCAAATTTCTCGTGCCATTGTTTAGGGGCTTGTTTCAGCCCGTACAACGATTTAACAAGCCGACATACTTTTGTTTTTTGTCCTGGAACCACATACCCCTCAGGTTGATCCATATATATTTCTTCCTCCAAATCACCATTTAGGAAGACAGTCTTAACATCCATTTGATGTATTTCAAGATTCCGCAAAGCGGTGATAGCTATGAACATACGTATGAACATACGTATGGATGTCATTATTGACACCGGAGCGTAGGTGTCGAAGTAATCAAGACCCTCCTTTTGGCGATAACCCTTGACTACTAACCTAGCTTTGTATTTGTCGATAGAACCATCTGCCTTTAACTTTCATTTAAAGATCCACTTACAACCCAACGGTTTGTGTCCTAGGGGAAGTTCTGCCAACTCCCAGGTGTGGTTATGCAGAATGGATTCTATCTCACTTTCTAAAACTTCCTTCCAGAGCGGTGCTTCTGGAGTTGACACTGCTTCGGCGATTGTCCATGGTTCATCCTGAACCAAATAAGCTACAAAGTCTGGACCGAAGGACTTGTCCTTCTGTGCCATTTTGCTTTTCCTTGGTTCCATCTTTGAATCTTCCAAGTCCTGAGAATCTGGAATACTAAATTCTGGATCGTCAGCTACTTCAGAATTTACTAGATCTGAACCATTTTGATCTAGGTAGTCAGTGACTCCTAGTTCATCAGAGTTTTGCTCATAACTTCGTTTGCGAGAGGTTATGTTATTTTCCTTGTATGGAAATGTGTCTTCAAAGAACCACGCGTTCCTTGATTCCATGATCGTATCTTCATAAATGTTCGGATGATCCGACTTGTGTACCATGAAGCGATAAGCACTACTGTTATTGGCATATCCGATGAATATGCAATCCATAGTCTTAGGTCCAATCTTGGTCTGCTTTGGCATAGGTACTTTTACCTTGGCCAGACAATCTCATACCTTCAAATACTTGTAGGTAGGTTTCTTTCATTTTCATAGCTCGTATGGGGTCTTATCTTTACCCTTGTATGGGACTCTGTTAAGAATCCTATTTGCGGTAAGGAAAACTTCTCCCCACATGGTTTGAGGGAGGCTCGAATTGATTAGTAGAACATTCATCATTTCCTTTAGTGTTCGGTTCTTGCGTTCATCAACCCCGTTTGATTGAGGTGAGTAAGGAGTCATTGTTTGATGAACTATACCCGATTTAGTACAAAGTTCTTCAAAAGGCGCTACATATTCTCCCCCTCTATCGCTACAGATAGTTTTAAACCGTCCGCCTAGTTGATTCTCTACTTCTGCTTTGTAGCGTTTGAATTCTTCAAAGGCTTCATCTTTACTTTTTAGTAAGTAAAGGTAACAAAACCTTGTGCCATCATCTATGAAAGTCACAAAGTACTTGTTCCCCCCTCTAGTTTGAGCGAACTTCAAATCACATATATCAGTGTGTATAAGTTCTAGAGGAGCGGTATCCCTTTCGACGGATGTAAAAGGACTCTTGGAAAGTTTTGCCTCTATGCACACCTCACACTTACGTTGAGGGTTTATGTCAATAGACGACAATAATTCCATCTTTACCAATCTTTGGATAGATTGATAGTTTACATGTCCTAATCTATGATGCCATAGATTAGATGACTCAATCAAGTAAGTAGAAGGTGCAATTTTATTGATAGTTGAAACAGAAGGCATTACAGGTGCAGAATTGAACTTAAAGAGGCTTTCACAGACGAAGCCCCTTCCTAAAAAAGTTCCATTCTTAGTGATTACAAATTTGTTAGCCTCTAACACTAGCCTGAAACCAGCATTTACTAATAATGGTCCAGAAATCAGATTTCTACGAATATCTGGAACGTGCATCACTTCCTTCAGAGTCAGTTCCTTTTCGGACGTCATCTTTAGGATCACCTTTCCTACCCCCAGTACCTCTGTAGAAGAATTGTTACCCATGAACATCTTCTTGTCTGAGACTGGTGTATAAGTGGAGAAGACTTATTTATTTGAACATATGTGACGGGTAGCACCTGTGTCTAGCCACCATTGCACCGGATTCTCAACGAGGTTAGCTTCAAGAACTACCGCTGAGAACTCCTCAATCATATCGTTAACGAGCGTGTCTTCAACGATGTTAGCCTTGGCCTTATTCTCACGTTTGAGCTTGCGGCAGTCTTTGGCCATGTGACCAACTATACCACAGTGGTTACAATTTCCCTTGAACTTTTCAGTTGTTTGGGGCTTGTCTTCCTTCTGGAACTTCCGCTTCTTTCTTGAGTTCCCTTTGACTTCCGTAAGGTTTGCCTTAGCCTCAGCGGGTTGTTTTCCCTTTGACATGACCTTCTTATTGTCTTCCTGAATCTGGAGTTTGACAATAAGTTCATCTAGGGTCATCTCCTTCGTTTTGAGTTTTAGATAGTTCATAAACTCAGTCCACGAGGGAGACAACTTCTCGATTAATGCTCCAACCAAGAATTGTTCGTTGGTCTTTAATCCTTCCAAATCCATGTGATGCAGAATCATTTGGAATTCCTAGACTTGGATGTCACACTTTTGTTGTCCACCATTTGAAATTTCAGGAACTTCCCAATGTGAACTTTTTACTACCCGCATCTTGGGTGTTATACTTTTTCTGAAGTTTGTCCCATAACTGTTTGACAGTTTCAACGGTGCAATATACCATGTATAGTGGATCGGACAAACTGTTTAGAATATAATTCCTACACATGAAATCACTATGTTTCCATGTTTCGCGAACCATCCTCATGTCGTCAGCGACATGGTTACCTTGGCCCCCTCCCGCCAAATTATTTGGCTGAGGGTCCACGCTTCCCCAACTAGTGGAGGATCTTCGGTTAGGAAACGTGACATTTTCATAACCGTCAGGAAAAACAACATCTTTTGCTGCCATTTCTTAAAGTGAGAACCCATGAACTTTTCAGGACGTTCATGGTGAAAACCAGCAGGTGTTGGGGAAGTAGCGCCCCCTTAAGGAGTTGCAAAGGCATTGTGAATCCCTCCAACAAGAGTATAGTTGTTGTTGTCGCCTTGGGTAGGAGCCAAGGCACTATAAGTGCCCGGAG
The DNA here is from genome assembly GCA_029844215.1 of Przewalskia tangutica. Classification (NCBI taxonomy): domain Eukaryota; kingdom Viridiplantae; phylum Streptophyta; class Magnoliopsida; order Solanales; family Solanaceae; genus Przewalskia; species Przewalskia tangutica. Next base: position 69,699,524 of record CM056739.1, on the reverse strand, counting down.
CAGCAGTGGAGGCATTGGTTATGCCAAAGGCAGTGACGGTGGCGCTTGACGTACCAAAAATTGTGGAGTTGAAGGCAGCGTTAGTGCCTTGAGTAGTGGGATTGAAGGCAATGAGATTGCCTTGAGCATCGGTGGAATTTTCAGTGTTGAATTGATCTTGTCCAGTCATGTTGTTGTTGAAATAACAAATATTATCTTAAGCTTGTGAGTACTAATGTGTAGAACGGGAAAATAACAACAACAACTATTTGTTAGAAATCTGGAAATGATCAAGTATGAGAGCTTGTTGAGTCGACCAAATTCTTGATCTATCCTTAAGATAATATTGCCCCGTATATCCTTTCGACGATTGTAATGACAACTTATCTCCCAAGATAAAACAACAATCAAACAAATGAGCAAAGGGAAATCAAGTGTTTATTTTGGAAGAAAGATCTTTGAGTGTTTTGTGATTGCAAGAGAGGATGAAGTGTTTCAGATTTCAAGTGTATTTCCAAATGAGTCTTGTGTCTCATTTTATATTGTGTAGATGATGACCCTCCAAATGACTAAATAATGACCATGAATGTCATGTTAATGCCTTGAATTTGGAGTTACAATTCAGCCAAATAATGGTTGAATTCATGAGCAAAAATAATGGAGAGTAAATACTCCAAAGTCAACCTAAGAATCAGTTTTTAATTTACCTCAATGATTCAGCGGCGAAAGCGATCTTCAAGAATCACCGAATCAAACGCCAATTAAGTCGCGACCGCCGAGGCGCTGCGACCCTTCAATTCCAGTGAGTTACTAGAATTGAAACGTCAATTAGAGCCGCGGCCCTTCAGAGGAGGAGTCGCGGCCCTTCAAGCGCCGCGACCCTTACATGGAGGAGCCGCGACCTTATCGATTTCGTGGTGATTTCTGATTCACTTCATCTTTACACATTATACACTTCTTTCTTCATTCGTCATTTGATCAATAACCGTCTATTACCTTACGTCTCAAACAATTCGTATACGTACCAATATCTCTTTCATTAAGAAAATTTTGATCATTGACACTATGTATGCACGTGTGTGGAAACAAGGTTTCCACACGTGCGGGGCCCCAATTATTCGATTCATAATTAATAGGATTTATTTTATTTCACGTTAAATAAATATTTCTAACAAATATGTGAAATTGACTAGTGATTGTCAAGGTAATACACAATGAAATTAATAAACTTAAAAATAGATACAGTATATAAATTAATTTGGTTATCCTGTAATATATAAACAGTAAATAGTTAAATTGTGTAAAGAGCTATTTTCTTAGTGTATATGGTGTAAAATTCCCAAAACTTAATTAGCAGTCCAAAATAGCTATATGCTAATTTCTCCGTTCATATGAGGCGAAGTGCACAGATACTCAATATTGACGTTGCCATTTAACTTGTGATCGTTTTCTTTAAGAACTTGCACGTGTAGCTCACTTCGGACCGCTTCAGTCATTCGGTGTCTACACAATCTCTAAAGTTTTATATGACTGAAATGCAGGCACACATGATTAAAGTTTAGTTATTTTTATCTGAACGTAAATCATATTTTTGCCTCTTCAGTCATATATGATTGAATTCAGTCATTTTTGCTTACTTGAGACACATATGATTGAAGTTTAAGACGTTTGCCCATAAAAACAAAAAAAATCATTTTTTTAATTTTTTAATTTGAAATTGGAGTTGTGTTTTGCCATAATTTTGGCAAATAATATTTTGTTGTTACTTTTTCAACAAGGTTGTGAAAAAAGTGAAAAAAGTAAAAAATAAGGTTTTGATTGTTTTTCAAATTTTAAATACAACTTCAAATTGTATTTGGAATTTTCATGGTGAAACATTAATTTTTTTTTAAAAGTGAATAATTCTTATGGTGAATCAAGCTTTTATTGCGACATGCTACGCTTTCCAACTATTTTTGCTTGTACTTCGGATAAAAATACATGAACTTCATTTATATTATCAAACACAACTCTATCTTTAGAAGAGAATTTAGCTAATTCATTTTAGAAATTCTCTTTTTAATTTTATCTAAATAACTAAAAAAAGTCCTTGTTTTATTGGAAAATTATTTTATATATTTTGTGCTCTTTTATTTTCTTTCTGTAGGGACGGGCCAGGTGGTTAGTGAGGGTGGGGTGGTGGAGATTTGGGCGAGGAGGATGAGGAGACAGCTTTCTGCCACTGAACAGTTTGGCCTCAATAATTTAAAATTATTTTGTACTGAATTATTGCTATTCATTACTGGCATTTCTTAAGGGTATCATATCGATGTTGGCAATAATGTCTTGCCAATGTGCAGTTATGAAAATTCAATTTTTAGCATATTGATCTACTCCACAGTTCATACTATTTAATTTGCACAGGACTACTCAAGATTGACAAAGTCATAATTAAACCTGTCTAACGATCCAAATCGAACCGGTTGACCCGGTACAAAATTCGGACCGGACCGGTAAGGGCTTACCGGGTTGGGGGTTGGGTTGGCCCCCGACCCCAACCCGCACGGATTATATAAAAATTCGATAAGGCCCGAATCGGTACGAACCGATAATGGAAACTGGTTACCTTACCGGTTAACCGGACCGGACCAGCCCGGTAATTCACAAAAATTAAAAAAAAAAACTGGGTTGTTGCCCAAGAGTAATATTACCGTTGGGGGGGGGGGGGGGTGGTGGTTAACGGTCTTTTAGACCGTTTGGGCTGTTTTTTTTGTTTATTAATTATTATTCTTTATTAATTTCTTTTGTACCCTTTAAAAAATCTATAAATATTTTATATTTTTCTCATTTTTTTCACACAATTATTTCTACAATTTTCTCAATTCGCATACTCTCTTAATCTCTCTATTATCAATTCTCAAGTTATTATTATTAATTTTCAAGTTCAAACTTCAAAGACGCAAGACTTCGAGCTTCGAGTTTCAATTGAATTTTGAATCCCGAAGTTTGGTACACTCATTTCTTTCTCTAATTATTTTATTAAATTGTCATATTATTTGTTGATTAATTAAATTAAAATTAAAATTAAATATTTTATAATGGATAAAGGTAAAACTATTTCAAGTGGTACAAAATCTAAAAGTTCTTTATCATCTAATCAAAATATAGATTATGATCAAATGCAAGAAGATAATTATTATGATAATGCTCATATATATAATATTGTTGAAACTTAAACTCATACACCTACTAGTGTGTCTTCTGTCAATGTTAGTACTACTAGTCGTAGACCTCCTTTACCAGTAGTAACGAGTAGGAGAATAAGGAGTAAAGTGTGGAACTTTTATGATAGAATTGAGGACACTGATAGAGTTAGATGTAATATTTGTGAGCAAACTTATAAACATGATAATGACGGGGGACGGACACTTTAGTTAGGCATGTACAGGGAGTTCATCAGACACACTGGTCAACAACAAATTAAGTATAAAATATAAAAATGCAGTTACATTATTTGATAATTGAACAATTTTGCTACTAATCTTCGTTCTAGTTCTGCTTCTGTTTTGTGTCTACATCTGCAGAATTCAATGACTACAATATAAACTATAAAGTATAACTAAAGTTATAAAGTATAACTACAATTAGTTTTTATTTTATTATCTCTTTAGTTGTTATTTGTTAATTTATGTCTACTAATTTAATAAATTAATAAAAATATAACTACAATATTATAAAGTATAAAGTTATAAACTATATTATATTATTATATTACATATTTAATTTGAATTTAGTTAAATTTTCAAAAATTTAAAAAAAAAACGTACTGGTAGGCCCTGTTCAACACGGACCCGCACTGGCCGATCGAAAATCCGATAATGAACCGGACCGATAGGCCCGGTAAGTCAGTGAACCGGATCGGCAATCGGTCCGAAACCGGTTCAACCTGATAAGGATCTATCGGTCTGGTCCGGATCAACTCGTTAGACAGATATAATCACAATACTCTCTCTATTGTTATTTAGTTTGATCATCTCATCTAAATTTAAGTTATTAAAAAGAGTGTATTTTCTTCTACAAATGACACTTTTTTAGAGAGAACTTCAATTATCGGTCTTATGGTATGTTAGAGAACTTCGACAATGATTCTTTTTGTGCAAATTTAATTTTCAAACATATATTGTTAATTTTGGAAGATGGGAATGCCCTTCGCCCTCAAATAAAATATAAGCACACCAAATATTCAAATTATTGGGATTCTCTCATTTTAAAAGCTATTAAATTCAAGCTTTGCAAATGGAAAACTTCAGTTGTGGGGAACACTCTGCCCACTTAGACCATCTCCACCTAGGGATATGTCCTCGATAATTACTCGCAATAGCAGATAATTTGAATGATATGTTGATGTGAAAATTATTGGAAATTATTAAATATATATGAGATAATCTTGTCACGTGGAGACAATGTCTCCTGATGGAGAAAGAGACAATGTCTCCTGCAACGCCATGTGACAGTCTGCGATTGGCTGTCAGAAATTCATTTTTCACCGCTACTTTAATTGTTATTTTTGACCAATAATTTGACCGAATTAAAAAAAAAAACACCAATTTTTATTTTTATTTTTCAAGATCTATAAAAAGAGACTAAGTTTACTTCATTTGGATATCGAAATATTTTAGCTATTTTCTCCAAATTTCTATCTTCTTCCAAATTATTTACTATTTTTTTAAATATGGATCCTAATCAAAATTTTAATCTTCCTCCAAATTTTATATTTCCTAACCAACTACAAAATCTCAATATTCAACGTCCACAAAAGTCTCAAAATATTTCATCTAATTTTCAAATGTCATATATGATGTCAACTAATTTTGGTATGCAATATCCGTATAACCGAAAAGTTTGAAATTTGACAAAAATTTGGAACAACCGAAAATTAATTTTCAATTTGTGATTTTAATATTATTAATGTTTTAGTGTGTTTTTGATAAATTGTACGAATATCATGTATTGTTGTGTTTTAATATTATAATAAATTTGATAAGTGTCAAAATTAAATGAATATAAGTAATTTATAAGTTTATTATTATATGTGTAATAATATGAATTACAAGAATAATATCATATATAAAATAGAAAATGAGATAGAATAAATATATATAGTGGGGTATATGTATTGATGTGGAGAAAAAAAATAAATTATTTTATGAATATCCCTTGCCGTGAAGTGTATGTGATAAATGAAGATAAATAATCTGATGTGACAGGTGATAAAAGTGATTTCAATTATCTCCTGCCGGGAATGATCTTAATGGACCTAATCGACACAAAATTAGATTAATCGAATCAATGAATTTTAAATACTTCACTAATTAAACCTTATATATATATATATATAAAGGTAGAGCTAGATTGCCACAAGAGTGAATGTTTGATATGTACACGGTGAATGTTGAATCTTCTCGAATTTTTTATGTGTTTTAATTTTATATTTTGAATTTACTTAAAATTCCGCTTTGAATTCACTTGAAATTCCGGCTCCCCCATTACTTATATTTATAATAGAAAAGATTGTGGATGCAATAGAAAAATGAAATAACAAAGACCACAGCTTGATAAGTATGAAGATGTTTATTAATTGAATAAATGAATTTTACTAAAAGAAACAGTAAAATTATAGTTATACACAACCACCCTTTTGGAATAACAATACTGTTCGTTAAACCCCTCACTAACTCCCGCCCAGAATTCATTTATTCATAAATATATATATAAAAGCAGCCCGGACCGGATCACATTGGTTAATTCAGATTTCTGATAGAGGTTGTTTTCACCGCTCATGACACGTTACTTCAAGGCTCCCTTCATAAATATAATCTAACTCCAAAATAAAAATATTACAAAAATAAAGAACAAAGTATACATAATTAAAAAAAATGAATTCTTTTTTTTCTTCCATTCTTCTCCAAATCTCCATCCGTTAATGGAAAATCAAAGACAATGAACTTAACCCATGTTCAGTAGTATGGAATGACTGGTGGTGGTGGAGATGCATATGAGACTCCTACAACGGGTGGAAGAGGGACATTTTCGTAACTTGGTGGTGGTGGTGATGGTGATGGTGGCGGTGGTGATGAGAAGTAATAAGCTGGTGGGGGAGGTGATGGTGATGGTGGCGGTGGTGATGAGTAGTAGTAAGCGGGTGGTGGTGGTGGTGGTGATGGTGGCGGCGGCGAAGAGTAAGAATAAGTGGGAGGTGGGTGTGAACTAGGTGGTGGAGGTGGCGGTTCGTTACAAGGTGGGGTAGGTGGGGCAGGATGTGATGGCTCCTGTGGAGGAGTGTAACCAGCTGGTGGTGGTGATGGATGCTCATATGATGGTGGTGGTGGTGGTGGTGACGGAGTTTTTGGATGTTCATATGACGGTGTTGGTGTTGGTGGTGATGGAGTTTTTGGATACTCAGATGATGGTGGTGGTGGTGGTGATGGAGTTTTTGGATACTCATATGATGGTGTGGGTGGTGGTGAAGAGTAAGTGGGAGGGGGAGGGGGAGGTGGTGGTGATTGAGGCGTGTATGTTGGTGGGGCGTAATACACTGGTGGTGATGGGTGATAATATACTGGTGATGGTGGAGGAGGTGATTGATGAGTTACAGGAGAAATTTTGTGAGTAGGGGGTGGGGGACTTCTATGTTGATAAGTTGGGGACTTTTTGTAGGTTGGTGGTGGCAGAGGAGTTGATTGAGGTGGTGGTGGCAGAGGAGTTGATTGAGGTGGTGGTGGAGAACGCTTGTTATGCGAACCCGAAGACTTCCAAGAAGGTGGTGGTGGTGGAGATTCAATTGGTACAACAGGTCTAGTAGGACGAGATGGTGTTGGTGATGGTGGTTTGTTATGAACAGGTGGTCTCTTTGGCTTTGGTCTTGGTTTTGTTGAAGGAGATGTAGCAAAACGGCTAAAACAACTAGATTTTCTACAATCATATGGTTTCGCATCATCAGAAGCGCATTCTTTGACGGATCTTTGATCCTTCTTTCCAGCAATACAGTTCTCTTGCCCGTCAACAACTCTTCCAGATCTAGTTGCAGCGCAAACCGGAGCTTCCCCGGTGAAGTAGTTGAACGAGTATGTAAAGTTTTGCAACCTAGGTAGTTGGCAAATGGTGGCTGGTATAACACCAGTGAGCTTGTTGTGAGCCACATTGAGTTGCTCCACACTCCTCATTTTGCCTACAGTTGATGGCAATGACCCTTGAATCTTGTTGAAACTCACATCGAACACTGTTAGCTTCTTCAACATTCCAATCTGCGGCGGCAAACACCCAGTGAGGTTGTCATTCATCAGTATCAACTCATTCAATGTGTTGCCCATTTTCCCAATGCTGGCCGGAATGCACCCTCCAAGATCGTTGTTCGCAAACACGAGAACGGAAACCGGGGAGTTACCCAAGTTCTCAGGGATGCCAAAACGGAATCTATTGTCATTGAGGAACAATGCATCTAAATCTTTGTCGAAAAGTTTGTTAGGCACTGGACCTTCAAAGTCATTAAACCTTAGATCCAAGAACTTCAAAGAAGGTAAAGAAAGAACCACCTTAGGGAACCCACCAACAAATCTATTGTTGCTCAAATCAAGCTCCCTAAGAAGCTTCAAATGGCTAAATGTTTTGGGTACGACACCACAGAAACGATTCGAGTTGAGATGGAAAATAGCTAGATCTGTGAGCATACCAAGTTCAGGAACTAATGAACCAGCAATGTCAGCATGGTTAAGATCAATGCCAGCAACAACTCTAGTAGCATTATCGGTTAAAGATGGTGCACAAAACACCCCACTATAGGAACAAACATTTGGTCCTGTCCAATTGACTGTGAAGTTAAAAGGGTCAGAAAACATTGCTGTTTTCCAAGATTGCAACGCTATGTAGGCATCGCGAAGCTTTGGGTTTTCGAAACTTAACTTGCTAGCATTGGCCTTGATGTCATCTATATCAATATCATTGTTGCCTTCTTGTCCAGCAACAGATGAGATCTGAAAGGACAAGAAGGAAACAACAACAACGACCAACAAAGAACGATCGCCGCGGCTAGGAGGCCGCATTGCTGCTATTTTCTTGATATGAAACTTTTTTCAAGCAACAACAAGAAAATGAAGTTTTTTCTTGTAATGTGAATATGTTGTGTCTACTGCCTTTTTTTCTGAGAAGATGGCATATGAATGAATTGATTTGAATTAAATAGCAACTAGCCACCTCTATTTATTCCTTCACAGCTCTTTTATTTTTTTGTATTCTATCTTCGTACTTGGGGACACATTATAATGACATGACAGCACGTCTAATAATTTTTAATAATTGACTCAATATAAGATTCTTGATTGCAAAAGACCTTCAATTTGCCAACTATACTACTCGTTTTTGAAAGAAAAAAATGGCTCAAAAAGAACAATGGCGGTGCGCCGGTGCCAGATAGGTGTGCAAGTCACAAGGGTTATTATAGTACTATTTAAATTTAATTATTAAGAGGGGCACCGATTTCAATGACAACGGCAGTTTAGTACTTTGAAATATACATAATTTAAAAAGAGAGCGAAAAGATGTGTCGTGTAGTGGGTAGATTTCCAGGGCTCCACGTCTATCGTCTACGAGTAAATGACATGCCAGCACGTTAAGACAAAAGTAAGTAAGAGTTGCCCAGATCCTAAATTGCGAATTTTGTGAAATAAATTATTCTTCAAATAAACACCCCAAATTTTACTAGGTGATACATTTGGCCACGTCAAAAAATTGACAGCAGTAAAAGATTTTCTTTGCTTAGTGCTTTCTTTTTAAGAAACTAAGGGGGTGTCTGGTTCGCGCAGGGTAAACGGAATGAAATGAAAAAAAATTATCTAATTGTCTTTACATGTTTAGTTCTGGATGGTCTGGGGTCTGGAGTCTGGGATCGGGGGTCCGGGGTGGTCCGAGTGGTCCGAGGTTCGAGGTCCGGGGTCCAGAGTCTGGATTGGGGAAAGAGAATCCAAATACCTAGTGGGGTGGGGGGAATCAAGGAAAGGGAATGAAAGTGAAAAAAGGGGTAAAGGAAATGAAAAATAAGGCCAAATAAGCAACAACAAAGGGAATTTCATTCCTCCATTCAATTTTCCTTTTCTGTTTACCCCGAATCAAACGCAACCTAAATTTAAATAATAGTCCACTCAATCACTTAAATAAAAATTATTCGAAAGATGTATAATATATGTATAATTACATATAATTAATATATAATTTATTGATAGAATTAAAAGATTTTCCTCAATTGTATTCATCTTCTATGGTAACAATATATACATAGAATATATTTATTAGAAAGAGTGTTTCTAGCCTAATGTCCTCCTATTCTATCCCATAATATCTTCCAATTCAATGCATAATAATAACCCTACTTTATGATTGTACAACCTATCATATATACTAAGATATTACATTAATAATATTATTAATAGTAATTAATAATATTATAATCTAACACTCCCCCGCAGTTGAAGCTGGAGGACGGCGAATGTTGAGACTGTGCCTAAATTCTTCAAATAATATCAGCGGAAATCCTTTGGTGAAGATATCTGCGATTTGATGTTGTGTCGGAACATGTAGCACTCGCACTTGTCCGCGAGCCACTTTTTCACGGGCGAAATAGATATCTAACTCAATATGTTTAGTGCGTTGATGATAGATTGGATTCTCGGAGAGATAGATGGAACTAATGTTATCATAGTACATCACAGTAGCCATCGAGATAGGGCAATGTAGCTCAAGTAATAGATTACGAATCGGCGTAGTCGAGATACAACATTGGCAATGCGATGATTGACCTTTGGAGCGTGAAACTGTGGGTTGCCTTTTGAAAGATCAAGAGATCAAATTATCACCGTTAGGCATATTTTATATACCTTTTTGAGTCATTTGAGTTAGTATTTTACTCATTTTGTTGGTGTTTAGTATAGTATTAGTGTTATTTTTCTTTCTTTTGAGTCACAGCGGTCAAAATGGAGAAATGGGAAAAAGAAGATGAAATGAGCTTAATTGAGGTATAATTGCACAAGAAAAGACCAACGAAAAGAAGCCTAAGAAGTCCCGGAAAGTATAGAAGAAATCAGACGAAGTCCGGACGAGAAAATGACACAAAATCAGAAAACAGAGCAGGAGACGTTGTCGGCGCCGCAGAACCAGCCAGCAGGGCCGCGGCGCCCAAACACCTGCAACCTTGGATTTGCCTCAGTACTTCTGGGCCGAAATTTGACACGTTTTCAGGGTCCGCAAGCAATTTTTTCCAGCTATAAAACCCTAAAACCCTACTCATTTTTGGAGGACCCTTGTATATATTCCACCATTCTACTTTGGAGGCTAGGGAAGGAGGCAAGACACTTTGGAGGCTTTTCAGTTATTTTTCTTTTCTTTTCTTTTTCTTTGTCTTTAAATTGGTTCATGTTGGATTATGTATTAGTTCTTAGCGTGACTATGGCTAGGAGCTAAACACTTTATTAGGGCTTTCCTTTGGAATCACTTGAAACTCTTATTTACGAATTAATGCATTAGTTGATTTCTTCTTCACTTAGATTAAGATCTATTCAATAATTGGTTTGAATGCTTGATAGTTAATTGATCACTAATTATCATAACTCATATGATTTCGAATCAAGAACCGAGAGGAGAGATTTGGATATGTTGTAATTGAATAGACATAGGTTAAAATCACGGACGAAAGTACCCCGATACTTGTGTAGCATAATAGGTTACTGTTCTTAATCCCCCTATGTAGTAAATTCTCTCATAGAAATATATAAGGGTTCCACACTGGGGTTGAGTGATTATATATCCTAACTGAAATATAAGACAGTCTAGTTATCTTCCATTTCCAAACTTGTTACTTATACAGATGTCATTGGCGGGATGTCAGGACACGCACGCCCACCTCACGGTTATTGTGCGTGGGCCATTAGCGATTTTACAAATGTCCACGCAAGTGTACATATCGTTCACAAGTAATATAGTTGTCACGACCCGACCCCGGGCCCACGACTGGTGCCCTACCTGGGCACCCCTTATAGGTATACATCAGAGAATAGTAGCGGAACATACATACAACTCAACAATTACTAGTCATGAAATATCAACAGGTTAGCCGATAAGGCCACCTTCCAAAAAAATATACATATAAGCCCAAAAGCAGTTACCTCTTCCTCTTTACAACCCAATCCACAAGATATGACTACAGACCTCTAAGAATTTACTTAACAACTGTGACAGGACAGGGTCCCGCCATACCCCTGAATGTACATAAATATACAACATCAGGGAAACCGTACCAAAAGACAAGCCTCCGGAGAAATGGAGCCTTCTGACAACTGATCAGTGATCCTAAGAGTGAGGATCCACAACTCGCTACCCTACTGCGACATTTAACGCAACCCCGAGGAAAGGGTCGATGCAAAATATGTACCAAGTATGTAAAACTGGAAATACTGAAATTTACATCATAAGTCTAAAATAAAGCTGGAGACATGTATGATAATCAAATTAACAGTATATTGTGCCTTACTAACAATGAGACAAATGCGAGTATCTTTTACCGTTTAAAAGTAGGAAGGTTATGATCATTACAGGGCTACCCGCGTGCCGCCCGTAATACCATTTGTAATCCTATTCATGGGAATTTAACCCGCATGGGAATCGAACCCGCATAGGTCACGTGGACCCGCAATGCGTATATGTAAATACCCGTATCGTGGAGAGCTAGCCTACGGAATAGTCATGGGAATTTAATCCGCATAGGAATTGAACCCGCATAGGTCACGTGGACCCGCAATGAGTATATGTAAATACCCGCATCATGGAGAGCAAATCCATGGAATAAAACAATATCAAGGGAATTTAACCCGTAACATAACATCATGATTGTCGGCCCTCAAGTGAGGGACGCAGTGATATGGAAATATAATACTTGCCCGAATATCTATCGAGAGCAACATATGCAACCTAAAATCATTTAGGACTCTCATTAGATCTAATATAAATCACCTATCATTTTATAAGACTCAAGACACTAGTATGTCATGTCAAATCCGGGAATTTAACCCCAAGTACTATACCTTTAGAAATTCAAACCCAAGCTTTCAAGAACATCAAGCACTTATACTTTCACAACCTAGGCAACACATGCCTATAAATTAAGTAGACCAATCTCTTAACTTTTCATAAAGCCGTTATAACTAATTTTCCATAAATCCGTTATAACTCTTTATGTTTTAGACAATTAAGGCAGTTTCATCTCTTAAAGACAAGTAAGTTAATTCTCTAACTCAACCAAACTTAGACATTCTTAGATTAAGACAATGATATCAAAATGAAATCGAATTCCTTTAAAACTCGTACGTCCACCGTACTATATATTTGTAAAACTCATGCTCAAAAGATAGAGAAAGTTCTACATACCTCGTCGGTTCAATCCACTTGCTAAGTCCAATATGTCGTACGTAGTATGTCAACATATAATGACCATAATACGTCTATCAACTTCTAGTTTCAAACGTAGAATATTCTAAGTGTAAAGTCACTTATTCTACGGAAAATCGGACAACACTTCCTTTGTTTCTACGTACTTTTCCACCTTTTTCAAGGCCCGAATTCAATAACCAAACATGCCACATTTAAGGCTCAACAATGTAGCTAACAAAAGGGGATTACACGCCTAACAAGACGTGTAAAATTCTGTCCCACAATTGATATCCAAATAGTCCAATATTTCAATGTCATTCTCGGCCAATCAATGTACAACAACACAAAGTCTTTTCCAATTCTTTTTCAATCCAAGTTGTTTAGTCTAACATGGTATATAGTCGCAATCGATAACAACAACTACAATCCCTTTCTTATATAACATGCGACGACTAAAACTAATAACTAAATCGAATTACAATCTTAAGGTTAAACATGCAACTTTCGGATTCCATCCAAATATTCCATAACATCTCAATCTTCATAATATATATCTCATGCTTGTTTATATATATAACTACAACAACATGTAATCTTTAATCACTTAAGAGGACAAAATTGTTACCTTGACAAGCCCTAATATAACTTCAAGATCCAAAGTCGCTCCTTAGCAACTTAGCTCCTTTCCTTCACGCTCCAATCCGCTATTTGAAGCCTTTAGAAGTTCACAAACAACTTTCCTTCAATTTCCAAACAAAACTATGAAAACGACTTAGGTTTTCACCTTGTGACTAATGTAAAAATATAGCTTTTCCGAAATTTTTCTATTGAGATAACCTTACAATACCCCTTGGAACCTTGGTTTAACGTATTGTGAATTATGGACCACAAACAAAAAAAATTCTTGTTCATGGAGGAGCAAACCCGAGAGCTTCTTAGCAAGAACACAGAAGTTCTCTAATTTTTTTAAGTGTTGGGACAAGTCTTGCTACATGGATGAATATATAACTAAATGGAGGGTCAAGATCATAACACTTGTGTGGTCTTAGATGAAGGAATTTAAATATCTAGCCATGTGGGCTCATTGACTTGGTCAACAATATCAAGCCTTGGCCTTTCAATACTTGATCATCTTTGCCTTGGTCATTTGACCATTCTACCCTTGGTCTAATTCGACCAAGACCATCCAAGGGGGGGTGACATATGTCACCCTCCTATTCGTCGTAATATTTCGTTTCTCGACATTTCCATAATTCTGATAAATTCTACAAGTCTCAAATGTTAACGCCCTAATTTTTTACGTACGTTCTTATATACATGTCTTGGAATTACGGGGTGTAATATTTCCCCCCCTTAGAAACATTCATCCCCGAATGTTCTTTCGGAGTCAATCTAATAGATAGCGACATAGTCTCATTTTACAACCCCTACATACCAATTATGCCACATCTGACCACATAACAACACTTAAACAAATACTTCAATTAAAACTGACAAGTACGGAAAATGAATTACCTGAAGGTGTAGGGAATAAGTGAGGATACTTATTCATCATGTCCTCATCTGCTTCCCAAGTCATCTCCTCTCTATTATCATTCCGCCACAAGACTTTGACGGAAGCCACATCCTTGGTCGCGATCGCTTTGACGGACGATCGAGTATCGCTATGGGACTCTCCTCATACGATAATCCCTCTGTCACCTGGACATCACTAGCTGAGAAAACTCTCGATGGATCTCCGATACACTTCCGCAACATAGACACATGGAAGACCAGATGTACTGCCTCCAAGTCGGACGACAGTTCCAACTCATAGGCAACCTTGCCTACTATACGGATGATCTGATAAGGCCCAATGTACCTTGGGCTAAGTTTCCCCTTCTTTCCGAACCTCATCACACCCTTCATGGGTGATATCTTCAAGAAGACCCAATCGTCAACCTGAAACTCCAAGTGTCGACGCCGATTATCTGCATAAGACCTGGCGACTACGAGCGCTATGATCTCTCTGGATAAGCTTTACCTTATCCACAACCTGCTGAATCAAGTCTGGGCCAACTAACTGAACCTCGCCCACGTCGAACCAACCAATCAGTGACCTACACTTCCGCCCATACAAAGCCTCATTTGGCGCCATCTGAATGCTATAATGGTAGTTGTTGTTATATGCAAACTCAACAAGAGGCAAATGATCCTCCCAGCTACCCCTGAAGTTAATAACACAGGCCCGTAGCATATCTTCAAGTGTCTGGATAGTACACTCTGCCTGTCCGTCGGTCTGAAGATGAAACGCAGTCGAGACTCACTGTGTCCCTAACCCTTCGGAAAGACCTCAGGAAGTTAGTAAATGGCCCGGGCTCCTGCATGCGATATAATAGATCACAGAACTCGTGCGGTCTCACAACCTCCACGATATCTGATCTAGCATAATCCTCGATCGAATCGTAGTCTGTTGGAAGAAAGTGGGCTGATTTCGTCAGCCTGTCTATAACAACCCAAATAGAATCACACTTCCTCTGAGTGCGAGGTAACCCTGTAACAAAATCCATGTTGATCACCTCCCATTTCCATGTCGGAATATCAATCGCCTGTAATAGCCCACCGGGCTTTTGGTGCTCAACCTTGACCTGCTGACAATTCGGACACTGAACAACAA
The DNA here is from genome assembly GCA_029844215.1 of Przewalskia tangutica. Taxonomy (NCBI): domain Eukaryota; kingdom Viridiplantae; phylum Streptophyta; class Magnoliopsida; order Solanales; family Solanaceae; genus Przewalskia; species Przewalskia tangutica. The sequence continues at coordinate 69,684,439 of CM056739.1, read as the reverse complement.
ACTCTGCTATGTACCTCTTCAAGCCATCCCACCAATACATACATCTGAGGTCATGGTATATCTTAGTCGACCCCGGATGAATAGAGTAACGAGCACTGTGTGTCTCCTCAGAATCTGCTGACGAAGTCCTGCAACATCGGGAACACACAATCTGCCCTCGTATCTTATCACCCCATCAGGTGCTACCTCAAATAAACTCTTCTCCTCTCGAAGAGCCGTATCTCGATATCGTATCAGAACTGGATCCTCATATTGTCGCCTCTTCACCTCCTCAACGATGGAAGACTCAGCAACCTCTCGAACCCGTACCCCACTGTCATCGGTATCGACCAACCGAACCCCAAGGCTCGCTAGCTGATGGATCTGACGGACCATGTCCTGTCTATCTGGCTGTACCTCTGACAGACTCCCCATAGATCTACGACTCAAAGCATCTGCAACTACGTTGGCTTTTTCCGGATGGTATAGAATATTAACATCATAATCCTTCAGCAACTCTAACCACCGTCTCTGCCGCAAGTTCAGCTTCCTCTTCCTGAAGATGTACTGGAGGCTCTTGTGGTCTGTATAAATGTCCACATGAACCCCGTATAAATAATGTCTCCAAATCTTTAAGGCATGAATAACTGCGGCCAACTCTAAGTCTTGAGTAGGGTAATTCCTCTCATGATTCCATAGCTGTCGGGAAGCATAGGCTATAACCTTGCTGTGCTGTATCAATACGCACCCTAGCTCGATACTCGAGGCATCACAATAAATCACATAGCCCTCTAATCCCTCAGGTAGAGTAAGAACTGGAGCCGTCGTCAACTTTTCCTTGATGGCGGAAGCCCTTCTCAAGCTTCCGGCGGAACTTAGCCGCTCGAGTCGGCTAGTCAATGGCGATATCGAATGACCGCTCACAAATCTCGATAATAACTCGCCCCAAGAAGCTGCGCACCTCCATCGGAGTAGTAGGTCTCGGCAAAGTCTTGACCGCCTCAATCTTTGTCGTATCAACCTGAACACCGTCTGCCCCGATAATGTGCCCCAAGAATGCCACTGAGGCCAACCAAAAATCACACTTGGAGAACTTGGCGTACAACTGCCAGCTCCGGAGGACTCCAAGTACCGTCCTCAAGTGATCAGCATGCTCCTGCTCTGTGCGAGAATAAACCAGGATATCATCAATGAATACTATAACAAACGTATCCAGAAATGGCTTGAACACCCGGTTCATCAAATCCATAAATCTGCTGGGCGTTAGTCAAACCGAAAGACATCACACGAACTCATAGTGCCCATCCGGTCTGAATGCGATCTTCGGGATATACGCCTCACTAAATCACTTTGATGATAACCGGACCGCAGGTCTATTTTGGAGAAACACCTCGCACCCTGCAACTGGTCAAACAAATCATCAATCCTGGGGAAGGGGCATCTATTCTTGATGGTTACCTTATTCAGCTGCATGTAGTCAACACACATACGCAGCGTCCCATCATTCTTTTTAACAAACAAAACCGGCGCTCCCCAGGGAGAAATACTAGGCCTAATAAAGCCTTTTTCCAGCAAATCTTTCAACTGGTCCTTCAACTCCCTCAACTCAGAAGGTTCCATCATGTACGGCGGAATAGATATAGGCCGAGTTTCTGGCAACATATCAATATAAAACTCAATCTCCCTCTCTGGAGGAATACCTTGGAGATCATCTGGGAATACATCTGGAAACTCTCTAACCACCGGAATCGATCAAGAAGCGGCACCTCGGCCTGCGTATCAGTGCGAACGGATGATAGATGTACCCTTTCTGCACCATCTTCCTCGCCTTGAGGTAAGAAATAAACCTACCCCTCAGCGACGCTGTATTGCCCTTCCACTCGATAACCGGCTCACCGAAAAACTAGAATCGGACCAACCTGTCTCTACAGTCAACGTTGGCATAACAAGAAGCCAACCAGTCCATACCCATAATGACGTCAAAATCTGTCATCTACAACTCTATCAAGTCTGCTAGGGTCTGACGACTGTATATGAACACCGGGCAATCTTTGTACACCCGCTTAGCTAACACCGAATCACCCACTGGCGTAGCTACCTCAAAAGGCTCTATTAACACGGGCTCTATTCCCATTCTACCCGCAATAAGAGGGGACACATAGGACAAAGTAGAACCTGGATCTATCAAAACATAAACGTCACAGCATGAAATTAATAATGTACCTGTGACGACATCCGGGGAAGCCTCATGATCCTGCCGGCTGGCTAAGGAATATATGCGGTTCTGTGGACCTCTAGAACTAGGACCTCCACCACGACCTCTGCTGCGGCCTGCCGGTTCGTGACCACCCTGCCCTCTGGAGCGCATAACCACAGAAGAAGAAGACCCGTCAACTGACCCTGTAAGCTGAATCATACTACCCGTGCCCCCCTTGTACGGACACTTCCTCACCATATGGTCTCGACTGCCGCATGAAAAACAGGACCTCGAAGTAGCATGAAACTCCCCAACATGGGACCTCCCACATCGGACACACCGAGGTAAGGGTGGCCTTGTCCGGCTAGTACCTCGGAACCTCTACGAACCTACTGCCCTGGAGCCCTGACTTGCTCCCGAATAACCCGGCTGATCAGACCTCCTGCCAGAAAACCGAGAAGGAGCACTCTGTGCCGGCTGAAATGTAGTCCAACTGCTGAAATTTGTCGGCCTCGAAAGTTACCTGAAACCCTCCCGTCTGGCCGCCTCTTGGTGGGTGAGTCTGGTCCTCTCTCTCTGTCCTCGATCCTCTGTGCATACGCCTGCATCCTGGCAATATCCATACCTGGCTGAAGGGCCACTCGAGCATCACGGTAACCATATAACGGTCTAGCCCGTTTAATAGCGGGGAACTGCGTCCGTGTGTCGACCAGCGATAGTGAGTGCATACCTGGCCAATGAGTCAAACTCCAGGTTGTACTCTCTGATAGTCCTCACATTCTGTCTCAATGTCAATGTTGACACCCAATTTTGACCCTCTCGTCCAGACAGTAGCTATAAAATTACACTAATTTTGCAAAATAATTTTTTTATGATTTCTTATAATAAAATGCAACAACAAAACATTAATACATGCATAAATAAGCAATTTAATAATGGCACCGCATCTTACGTGGAGTATTAAGTACTTAGAGTCCCGCGCCCGCATTAATTAATTTTAAGCCCTGTCAAACAATTCTTAATAATTAATAATAAATACATAAAATAAATAATTTAGCAATGACGTCGTGTCAAGTAGCATAGTTGCATTTATTAATACGCAAAGCAATTTCATAACTTATTTTGAATAATAATGCACAATAAATAAGATTTTAAATAATAGCACCGCATTTTGAGTAAAAGCTTTAAACAATTCTTAAATATCATACTTGCATTTAGCATTTAAATAATTTAATCTAGACTCAATTCAATTTTAATTTAACTTCGCAATAATGCACAATAATAAGATTTTAAATAATAGCGCCGCATTTTAAAATATTAAGCACTAATTAAATAGCACGCCCGCATTTATTTTAGATAATTTAATCACAATTAATTAATTAATTTACCACTAATTAAAAGCCTAAACCTAATAATTAAAACTAACCTAAACTAAAACCTAATCAGCCCACCTTTTAATTTTACCCCAACCCACACCCCAACTACCCGTCGCCCCGGCCCAACACCCGCAGGCCCAGTTCCCTTCTACCCTTTATTCCCCCCAGCCCTTTCCCTGCTCGTCGATAATATCAGCCCATCATTCCTCAGTCTTTACCCCAGTCATCCTCCCTCAAACAAACCTAAACCTAGAACTAGAAACCAACCGCGCTTTCGCACCTTCCTCCCCATCGCAACGCCAAAGACACCCGAGATTCTCGCCGGAGAATCCGGGAGCCTTCCTTACCCATGCAAACGAAGCCAACGATTTCTTACCATAACCAAATATCCTTCACAATCTTAGCCAATCAATACGAAATCTCGTCGAATCAAGCACAAGAATCAGCCTTTATTTACTTACCAAACTTAGAACCTAGAGTTAGGCTATATAAGAACATGCAAAGGCATCAGTCGAAGGAGGGCGAGAGTCGGGGAATTGAGAAAACAATTCGGGGAGCTCAGTTTGGAGAAGACAGAGCATCGATTGAGGGCATAGAACAATGATCAGATGAAACCTGATAGAATAAGAAGTTCGAACCCTTCCCTTTCCATTCTAGCCAGAAATCAGTAAACAAATTTTGCCCTTTCATTCGCATCGCAAACCCAAAAGCCCGTCGAGCGGACCGACGACTTGATACGCTGCCCCGGGTCGCTGTCCGGAGAAGGTAAACTCGACTTCCTCTTGACTCTTTTCCTTTATGTGTTTGACATGTTTTTATGTTTCTTACTGATTAATCATGTGTAGTTATGTTTGTTTGTGTTACTATTTTTCTATTAATGCTTAAATGCAATGTTGGATTGGTCTGCTTTAAGTAATCTAGGTTTTGCTTATTGAAATCATTGAATAGATTTGTGTTCATTGTAACCATTTGCTCGAAGTAATATGACATTGATAATGCAGATTGCAGCAGTCTCGTTGATATTTGCTATTGCCTAATGGCGTGCTTACCCATTTCGGCCATGAATATTTGAATATGCTATGTTAGTTTCATATCCAGCACTATATGATGGTTGTTTCTTATTCTAATTACTGGTTTTAACAAGGATGTTTATAAAAATAAAAACTTTGGATCATGTCTATGTGATCAAGGAATATATATGTTTGTTAGTTTCCTGTTTGTTTTTTTTGCTACATGGATTACAAGGCAGTTTTAACTTTGAATCCCGACTAGCCTTCATAGGAAATTTGTTGTGTCTTAAGCGCAAGATAGTTAAAATGTGAATAGAAATATTGTATGGGCGTGGTTTCGGGAATCTGTCGACCCTTCGTAGACTAAAATATTGAATGCTTCCCTATCTTGTTTAAGTTCTTTAACTAGTTCAACTATAATATCCAGTTGACTGTTGCCATTTGTTTAGTGCTAGTTCTTGATAACCATTTGCATACAGTCCTGAAATGTGTACAGGTCTAGATATAGTTAAATGTGATGTGTCTGATTTAAGAGGATCTACATAGGTGAAATAGTATTCCTTAAGTGTTCTCATTGTCCTGTTTCTAGATTTTCGTTATTGCCCATATGCTTGAGCAGCTTCAGCGATACCAATTCAGGTGCATACGATTTGGTGCAGCCTAAAATATAGACATAAATGAACTCCCATGCATTACTAAGGAATATGTTGTGGCCATTGATTGCATTCGGGCCTGCTTGTATTCTGTTACGATAAATTAAATTGACTTACACATGTCAATGTTTATTTATTGTTGGTTGATTTTGGAACCCTTACTAATCCTTATCTTCCTTCTTTTTACATGGCATGCACCGGAGCAACAAAGAATCTCATAGCGAGATTCATCGTGGCAAACGTGAAGACCCACATCTATGTGCATCCTCTCCGCATCAGAAATTCCAAAGCCATAGGCGAAAATGACCTCGCCATTCCTTAGAGTCTTTATTATTGCCACCCCTTTCTCTATTTGTTTATTGTAATTATTTGTCTAACATTACGCTACTACTAGAACATAATATTGAAGCAATAAATTAGAAGATAACGTCCCCCTTTAAGCTCTAGGAAACCATTTAATAATTTTCATTTGCATAAGTATTTAGATAGCTAATATGAGAAACCCATTTGCTATAAATCTTTATTAACATCCACGTAAGAAAAATTATTTAAATCATAGGTTGTTAGCATGAAGCTATTTTATACCTTATCTCATAAATAAATATTTCGTCATAATAGATCTTGCACTATTACTTTTACTATATATAATACATGTCTAATATGGTATCTAGGTATCCTAATCACATAGTTTTTTTCAAAACTAACTTTGTCTTTTATACACAAATCTTACAATTTCTATCCCTTTTATTTAAAACCCTTTAAAAAAAAACATGCATTCTTTTAGCCATAATAATTACCCTAGGTTTGGCAGGACAACCGCAAGTTAGCGGATCTAGAGGGTGTCTAACCCCTTCCCTCTAGATTAATAAAGAACTCTTACCCAGAATCTCATTAAGTTTAGCAGACCATTAAAATGGAGTTAATGTTTACTTTAAACTAGTTAACATTTAGGTGTCCTAATTCACCCAATTAATTAGGTGGCGACTCCGCGAACCCTTAGCACTTTTTAAGCACCCTTTTAGCACTTTAGTATTTTAACTTTTAGCATTTTAGCATCTTTTAACACTTTTAACTTTTAAGCACCTTTTAGCATTCTTTTGCACTTTAGCATTTTTTATTTTATTTTCTAACCTTTTATTTAAGCAGGAGCCATTAACCTTTAAACACCCTCTTAAAACCATTTTTAACTATTTAGCATTTTATTATTTATTTTCTAACTTGCATTTTAAGCAGGAGATTCGCTCATAGAAAAAGTCGCGGTCGAAAAAGGGCGTGACAGAAATGGCGACTCCACTGGGGAATTTAGGTTCTTAACCACAACAGATCTAGGGTTATTATTTGGCATTACTTTTGCATTTAAATTTTTGCGTGCTGTATTTTGCTTTATTCATTTTGATTGCTATTTGCTTTACTGCTTTCCTTAAACTGGCATTCCGCTCATATTTCTTCCACTCTGGAAAATTCACACTATCACACACAACACGCGGGTGTGCTTCGCGCACCTGCAAATTTCTTTCAAACACCCACATTTAAGAGAGTTGGTATTTTGCGCGGAGAATCCGGTCCAACCGGTGGTCGCGTAACCTTCTCACTCGAGTTGTCCGCTCGGGAACCTTGCGTCTAGAAAAGCCAAATCTTAGAAACTTAAGATAGAGCTATACCACCCTTATTTTAGGGCATGCATGCATTTACCTTAGGTGGGTCGGTCCTTGGCATCGACACCACAATTAGGAAGACACCAAACTTGTCGACGGGTTTCTCAACCCAACGACCAACGGCGTATTATGTGTAGCGTGACAGCGATAGACAAATCCAAACTCAATCATGTCATGCTGAAATTGGGAAAAGTGCCGTCGTTTGGTCGCCATTTCCAACAAAGCATTACGGTTAGGCGAGCTTGGACAAATCCATCATAACCTCGCATATTTGATGTTTAGGCTTACCTCTGGCATAAAGAGGTCCCCCTTCATGTTAGGAAACGTTTGAATGTGCTATGTGCAATATATCATTACATACACGCAAATTATGTGCTTTATGCTAACAGTTTGTTGCATTTTTAGAAAGATTTATCATCCTCCCAAAAGGTCGGTTCGTATTTGACTCAACAATGTCGGGCATCCACACTTTACTGGTCGAGCACGAACCGATGATATGGCGGCTCGGCGTCGAGCCAAATGGTTTAGGAATTATTCTGTCGTGAAAGCAGAACCTTGGAAGGAAGGAATGTCACGATCGGGAAGAATGTATTGCCATTGCTTCTGACAAATTGGCGATATGCGAGTTGAGATGGAGAGGCTACGGAATCGACCAACCTATCCATTAGTTTGAATACCCACATGCGAGCAAAGGGCCACTACTCGCAAACTATCCCGAGAGACCTCCACCACCACATATCTCCCAAAACTTCCCACAAAGACTACGATCGCGATCAAACCGCCCGCCCGGCCCAACCTCAACCCCACCTTCAAATGATCCTCCTACTACCCGTGTACCTCGGCCCGCCTACTTACTTCGCCACAATCAGCCCTAATCGCGGGCCGACCAATACCCACGCACCATACCCATTACGGCCCGGAAACAACCGGACAACTAACTTATGCAGCGAAACCCGGCCTTTTACCGTCCGTGCTTCGCGAAGTGGATCATTACGAAGAGATGGAGAGGAAGTCCGAGCCAAAATGGGCGGGGCGTGGCGAAGAAATTCATAGTCCGAAAGAAGCGGTTGGGGCATGCGATCGGACAAAGGTCACGAAGGACTAGACTACGAGGATCTTTGCATGCGTCGGGCGTGGAGTGCATGGGGTACAAGGTGCGAAGTTTGAACTATTTGATGGGAAAGGAACCTCCGTGCACTTGAGTCGTATTGCGACAAGCTAATCGGGGTAGGGAAGAACCAGTGATCATTATGAAGTTGTTCATTCGGAGCTTGGCCGGCGAGGCACTAGATGGTATACGGCCAGATCCGCGGAAATGGCATATTTGGAATACATTGGCCCAAGATTTTTGTGGGCGGTTCGGGTTCAACACGAACCGTTGTGGGCGATTCTATTTAATGAAGTTGGAAAAGAAGTCTACGGAGACTTTCGAGTACGCCATGAGGTGGCGTTGAGCGGCAAAGTACAACCACCCGTGGTGGAGAGTGAGATGACCACACTATTCGTACAATCTTTGAAGGGCGCAACCTACTATGGCGAATGATAAGCGTCGTTGGGCGGAATTTTGCGGAAGTTGTTAGAATGGCGACCGTAGAAGAAGGTATTAAAGCGGTAGGATTACAAATGCGGCGATTACGAGCAACTAATAAGGCGATTCAGTCAGGGACACTCGGGAGTACTTCACAAAGGAAGAAAGAGACAGTTTCCCCTTCCATGTTTGTACAAAAACGCACACCCGAAGCATTCATAACATACCAAAACCCATCATACTACCACAACTACCACACACGGCCTATATATAACGCTTCCCAAACACCCGTTTATCCTGCCCCGCATAGATCCACCCATCAAGCCCGCCAACAAAATAGAGCACCCAATGCACCCAGAGCAAATAAGAATTTTGAAGGGAAACTACCCAAGGTTCGCACCCCACTAGCCGAACCCATACCTCAAATATATGAAAGGTTGCGAGCTGCAGGCCTAATCCAACCGATTCCAGAAAGGATTCCTGACCCTATCCCAAGATGGTATGATGAGAACAAACGCTGCGCGTATCACTCCGATAGCCCAGGACATGACACTGAAGGTTGCCACTCCCTCAGGGACAGAATCGAGGCGCTGATCAGAGAAGGGGTAATTCAGCTAAAGGATCCTGCCCCAAATGTGCATGATAACCCTTTGCCAAACCACGACCACGTCAATGTGCACCTGATAACCTTAGATGAGGAATACACTCCCCTGCCTATGCCCATTCCGCCCTCGAATCAGTCATTTATCCAAGCATGCACCACGCAGAAGCCAAAAGAGGGAGGTACTGATAGCAGAGCATGAAGACCCAGCCATCCACGATGCAGAGCATGAAGACGTATTGGTTGGACTTGCCCCTTGTTTTGGTCCGCCTAGAGCCCGGATTAGAAAAGCAATTTAGTTTAGCAGAATAATTTAAAAACTCATATTTTATTCTTTAATAATGTTTTCTTTTGTTTTGCTTGTAATGAACTACGTTCGACCTGATTCCCTTGGCGGATACGTAGGCGGCCACCGGCCTCGGTCCCACATTTAGAAATTTTAATTTCACCCCAAAATTTGCTTGTAATGAACTACGTCATGACCTGATTCCCACATAGGGATACGTAGGCGGCCTAAATCGGCTTCGGTCACACCATTAGGAAACTTTCCCTTCGTTCCGAAAATAACAAGAATACAAGCAACCCCATTGAGACCCATTTTAGGCGGACACCGCTTTTCAGCGGGACCATGTAGGAAAGCAGACGGGGTTGCAAGTCCAAACAGGCGAACCGCGGATATCAAAGGACAAGGCGTGAAGTCAGATCTGAATCGACCCACAAAACTCATAAATTTTCTTTGGCGCAGTCTTTTCATATTGAGCGAAAGTGCAATAGCAAAGCGCGAAAATACGGTGAAAGGTTTCTTCGTATTAGCGAAGCGACAAGCGAGAGGATGACAACAATCCAAAGTCCGCAGCAAAAGCAGCAGCAGCAGAAAGGGGCATCAACAATCAACAGTCAAAGTTCAGAGTTCCGCAACAAAACCTAGCGCATCAACTCGGGCATAAAGTCAAATTGGCAATCCACGCATCGCACTCAGCAAAGGCATCATGGCAATTCGTCGATTCTGGCGTTTAGCATGTCCGTGCAAGGACAACATCTCAGAGATGACATCTCTACCCATAAAATTGCACTTCTCATATGTATTTATCATTTCGTTTAAACAGGTATACACTAACGTTTTTCTCAAGCTTAGCTTGCAGGAGCATTTATTCTACGGCGGCGACACGTCGAACACGGCGTGACGTGACCCAAGTCCACGCAACGGCGCCCGGCGGCGTACGTCCGAGCAATGGCGTTATCGGCCAACAAGTCGAGCGGCGCCGCGGCATCGCGTCCGGACAACGGCGTGATCGGCGAAGTCCACGCGCAGCGGCGCCCGGCGGCGGCCGTCGGACAATGGCGTTATCGGCCGCAGAAGTCCACGCAGCGGCGCCCGGCGGCAATACGTCGAGCGGTGGCGTTATCGGCCGCGGCAACTCTACGCAACGGCGCCCGGCGGCACGTCGCAACGGCGTGATCGGCAAGTCCACGCCAGCGGCGCCCGGCCAATACGTCCGAGCAATGGCGTTATCGGCACAACAAGTCTACGCAGCGCCCGGCGGCGCCCGTCGACAACGGCGTGATCGGCCAAGTCCACGGCGCCCGGCGGCAATACGTCGAACAGCGGCGTTATCGGCCGCGGAAGTCCACGCAGCGGCGCCCGGCAACGCGTCGAACAATGGCGTTATCGGCGACATCAAGTCCACGCAGCGGCGCCGGCAATACGTCGAGCGGTGGCGTTATCGGCCAAAGCAAGTCTACGCAACGGCGCCCGGCAACACGTCCAAGCGGCGCTTATCGGCGCAACAAGCCCAAAACGACGCCATCGTGGCATATCACATCCACGCGAGGGCGATTTCTATACTCGAAATTGCATTTCTTACTCATGCTTTATTATTCATCTTAGCGATTATGACCGACTCTTTCTCAAGCTTTAGTCTGAGGGCGATTGCAGCAAGGACAACGTGTCCGCATTCACAATCGCAACACGTCCGTGTAAGGGCGAAATCACAGCATTTGCAGCATCGCATCAACACAGCAGACATCACATTTTTGCAGGATAACCTTTTCTACTCACAGTTGCATTACTTTTAAAAATCATGCATCATCATTTTGCCTTAGCAGTTATGCACTAACCGTTTGTTTGAAGTCTTAGCTTGCAGGCGGGAAGCGCGTGGATTTTCTCTTCTGGCAACGGGGCAATTTGTTGGGGGGGCCAACCTTCCCAATGAATGGCAGAAGCGGCCTCAAGCGTCGGTCCACTCATTCCACATCACCATAGAACCCAGCACCATAAGCCATAGCGGTACACCCCAGGTTCAAGCCAGTTATTTTTCTTTTACTTTTTGCACCATAGCCCAGTGTCATCATAACTCGACACTGGGACAAATTTTGAGACGCATTAGCCCGCCCAGTGTTTTGACCATGGTAGCGATGTCGTCATAACTCGACAACTGTGACAATTTTGATTTTTGCGTCGGCGCTTACACTTGACATTTTTGCAATTCTGAGGATCGAGACAAAATTGGCTATGAGTCAACGTCTTTGTCCGAAGATTCTTCCATCATCTCCATACAAAGAGGGACAAGTTGTTGACACCCAATTTTGACCCTCTCGTCCAGACAGTAGCTATAAAATTACACTAATTTTGCAAAATAATTTTTTTATGATTTCTTATAATAAAATGCAACAACAAAACATTAATACATGCATAAATAAGCAATTTAATAATGGCACCGCGTCTTACGTGGAGTATTAAGTACTTAGAGTCCCGCGCCCGCATTAATTAATTTTAAGCCCTGTCAAACAATTCTTAATAATTAATAATAAATACATAAAATAAATAATTTAGCAATGACGTCGTGTCAAGTAGCATAGTTGCATTTATTAATACGCAAAACAATTTCATAACTTATTTTGAATAATAATGCACAATAAATAAGATTTTAAATAATAGCACCGCATTTTGAGTAAAAGCTTTAAACAATTCTTAAATATCATACTTGCATTTAGCATTTAAATAATTTAATCTAGACTCAATTCAATTTTAATTTAACTTCGCAATAATGCACAATAATAAGATTTTAAATAATAGTGTCGCATTTTAAAATATTAAGCACTAATTAAATAGCACGCCCGCATTTATTTTAGATAATTTAATCACAATTAATTAATTAATTTACCACTAATTAAAAGCCTAAACCTAATAATTAAAACTAACCTAAACTAAAACCTAATTAGCCCACCTTTTAATTTTACTGACCCACACCCCGTCGCCGACCCAACACCCGAGCCCGCTTCTACCCTTTATTCCCCCCAGCCCTTTCCCTGCTCGTCGATAATATCAGCCCATCATTCCTCAGCCTTTACCCCAGTCATCCTCCCTCAAACAAACCTAAACCTAGAACTAGAAACCAACCGCCGCACCTCGCACCTTCCCCTCCCCATCGCAACGCCAGCACACCCCGAGATTCTCGCCGGAGAATCCGGGAGCCTTCCTTACCCATGCAAACGAAGCCAACGATTTCTTACCATAACCAAATATCCTTCACAATCTTAGCCAATCAATACGAAATCTCGTCGAATCAAGCACAAGAATCAGCCTTTATTTACTTACCAAACTTAGAACCTAGAGTTAGGCTATATAAGAACATGCAAAGGCATCAGTCGAAGGAGGGCGAGAGTCGGGGAATTGAGAAAACAATTCGGGGAGCTCAGTTTGGAGAAGACAGAGCATCGATTGAGGGCATAGACAACAGCAGTCCGATAGAGCACAGTAGAATAGGAAGTTCGAACCCTTCCCTTTCCATTCTAGCCAGAAATCAGTAAACAAATTTTGCCCTTTCATTCGCATCGCAAACCCAAAAGCCCGTAGAGCGGACCGACGACTTGATACGCTGCCCCGGGTCGCTGTCCGGCGAAGGTAAACTCGACTTCCTCTTGACTCTTTTCCTTTATGTGTTTGACATGTTTTTTATGTTTCTTACTGATTAATCATGTGTAGCTATGTTTGTTTGTGTTACTATTTTTCTATTAATGCTTAAATGCAATGTTGGATTGGTCTGCTTTAAGTAATCTAGGTTTTGCTTATTGAAATCATTGAATAGATTTGTGTTCATTGTAACCATTTGCTCGAAGTAATATGACATTGATAATGCAGATTGCAGCACTCTCGTTGATATTTGCTATTGCCTAATGGCGTGCTTACCCATTTTGGCCATGAATATTTGAATATGCTATGTTAGTTTCATATCCAGCACTATATGATGGTTGTTTCTTATTCTAAATACTGGTTTCAACAAGGATGTTTATAAAAATAAAAACTTTGGATCATGTCTATGTGATCAAGGAATATATATGTTTGTTAGTTTCCTGTTTTTTTTTGCCACATGGATTACAAGGCAGTTTTAACTTTGAATCCCGACTAGCCTTCATAGGAAATTTGTTGTGTCTTAAGCGCAGGATAGTTAAAATATGAATAGAAATATTGTATGGGCGTGGTTTCGGGAATCTGTCGACCCTTCGTAGACTAAAATATTGAATGCTTCCCTATCTTGTTTAAGTTCTTTAACTAGTTCAACTATAATATCCAGTTGACTGTTGCCATTTGTTTAGTGCTAGTTCTTGATAACCATTTGCATACAGTCCTGAAATGTGTACAGGTCTAGATATAGTTAAATGTGATGTGTCTGATTTAAAAGGATCTACATAGGTGAAATAGTATTCCTTAAGTGTTCTCATTGTCCAGTTTCTAGATTTTCGTTATTGCCCATATGCTTGAGCAGCTTCAGCGATACCAATTCAGGTGCATACGATTTGGTGCAGCCTAAAATATAGACATAAATGAACTCCCATGCATTACTAAGGAATATGTTGTGGCCATTGATTGCATTCGGGCCTGCTTGTATTCTGTTACGATAAATTAAATTGACTTACACATGTCAATGTTTATTTATTGTTGGTTGATTTTGGAACCCTTACTAATCCTTATCTTCCTTCTTTTTATATGGCATGCACCGGAGCAACAAAGAATCTCATAGCGAGATTCATCGTGGCAAACGTGAAGACCCACATCTATGTGCATCCTCTCCGCATCAGAAATTCCAAAGCCATAGGCGAAAATGACCTCGCCATTCCTTAGAGTCTTTATTATTGCCACCCCTTTCTCTATTTGTTTATTGTAATTATTTGTCTAACATTACGCTACTACTAGAACATAATATTGAAGCAATAAATTAGAAGATAACGTCCCCCTTTAAGCTCTAGGAAACCATTTAATAATTTTCATTTGCATAAGTATTTAGATAGCTAATATGAGAAACCCATTTGCTATAAATCTTTATTAACATCCACGTAAGAAAAATTATTTAAATCATAGGTTGTTAGCATGAAGCTATTTTATACCTTATCTCATAAATAAATATTTCGTCATAATAGATCTTGCACTATTACTTTTACTATATATAATACATGCCTAATATGATATCTAGGTATCCTAATCACATAGTTTTTTTCAAAACTAACTTTGTCTTTTATACACAAATCTTACAATTTCTATCCCTTTTATTTAAAACCCTTTAAAAAAAAACATGCATTCTTTTAGCCATAATAATTACCCTAGGTTTGGCAGGACAACCGCAAGTTAGCGGATCTAGAGGGTTCCTAACCCCTTCCCTCTAGATTAATAAAGAACCCTTACCCAGAATCTCATTAAGTTTAGCAGACCATTAAAATGGAGTTAATGTTTACTTTAAACTAGTTAACATTTAGGTGTCCTAATTCACCCAATTAATTAGGTGGCGACTCCGCGAACCCTTAGCACTTTTTAAGCACCCTTTTAGCACTTTAGCATTTTAACTTTTAGCATTTTAGCATCTTTTAACACTTTTAACTTTTAAGCACCTTTTAGCATTCTTTTGCACTTTAGCATTTTTTATTTTATTTTCTAACCTTTTATTTAAGCAGGAGCCATTAACCTTTAAACACCCTCTTAAAACCATTTTTAACTATTTAGCATTTTATTATTTATTTTCTAACTTGCATTTTAAGCAGGAGATTCGCTCATAGAAAAAGTCGCGGTCGAAAAAGGGCGTGACAGTCAAGAACCTATCCACGTGGGCTCTCCTCATCTCTGGAGGTAAAAAGTGATCAAAGAAGGCCTCTGTGAACTCATCCCAAACAGCTGGAAGAGCACCCACACCTCTAGATAGCTCCCATGACTCAAACCAGTTCAACGTAATATCGCGTAACCGGTAAGAAGCTAGCACAACTGACTCTGTCTCCGAGGCCCTAAGTATCTGCATAGTCCGCTGTACCTGCCGAATGAACTCCTGAGGATCCTCTTCAGATCTCGAACCATAGAACTCGGGTGGATTACAACCCAGAAAATCCCGAATCCTCAAGCTGTCGGCTCTAGGGTTAGCTATCTGCTCATGTCGGCGCTTCCCTGCCACTATACTAGTCAATAACCTGATCTACTCTCCATAATCTCTATACTCTGCCCCTGGTTGAGGGACTGGAGGCTCAGGTATCGGAACCTCTGGAGCTACGGCTGCTCTCGGCTCCTCTGTCTTTGGCGTGTGAACTTCGCCGTCTGGGCCTGACCTCGGGCATAGTGCGGGCACGAGTCCTAGTAACTCTCTGTGTACCACTAGCGACTCTGCTGCTTTGCCTTGCCCTGGCGGGTCGCGGTGGGCATAAGCGATACATAAGAATAGGTCGGAGAGGATTCAACCTAATAAGACGCTACATTGCACGATCTCGGAGAGAGAAGAATGAAACCAATCCTAAATGTCCGTAGCCTCACGATTATAGATGTGGTGCACAACACACGATAATCAAGACTACTACACGGTTTGTAGACACTTTCCGAGGACTAACTGCTCTGATACCACTTTTGTCACGACCCGACCCCGGGCCCGCGACTGGTGCCCTACCTGGGCACCTCTTACAGGTATACATCAGAGAATAATAGCGGAACATACATACAACTCAACAATTACTAGTCATAAAATATCAACAGGTTAGCCGATAAGGCCACCTTCCAAAAATATATATACATAAGCCCAAAAGCAGTTACATCTTTCTTTTTACAACCCAATCCACAAGATATGACAACAGACGTCTAAGAATTTACATAACAACTGTGACGGTACAGGGCCCCGCCATACCCCTGAATGTACATAAATCTACATCATCAGGGAAACCGTACCAAAATACAAGCCTCCGGAGAAATGGAGTCTTCTGACAACTGATCAGTGATCCTAAGAGTGAGGATCCACAACCTGCTTACCCCTACCTGCGGCATGAACGCAGCCCCCGAGGAAAGGGGATCAGTACAAAATATGTACCAAGTATGTAAAACTAGAAATACTGAAATTTACATCATAAGTCTAAAATAAAGCTGGAGACATGTATGATAATCAAATTAACAGTATATTTTTCCTTACTAACAATGAGACAAATGAGAGTATCTTTTACCGTTTAAAAGTAGGAAGGTTATGATCATTACAGGGCTACCCGCCCGTAATACCATTTGCAATCCTATTCATGGAAATTTAGCCCGCATGGGAATCGAACCCGCATAGGTCACGTGGACCCGCAATGAGTATATGTAAATACCCGCATCGTGGAGAGCTAGCCCACAGTATAGTCATGGGAATTTAACCCGGATAGGAATTGAACCCGCATAGGTCACGTGGACCCGCAATGAGTATATGTAAATACCCGCATCATGGAGAGAAAATCCACGAAATAAAACAATATCAAGGGAATTTAACCCGTAACATAACATCATGATTGTCGGCCCTCAAGTGAGGGACGCGGTGATATGGAAATATAATATTTTCCCGAATATCTATCGAGAGCAACATATGCAACCTAAAATCATTTAGGACTCTCATTAGATTTAATATAAATCATATATCATTTTATAAGACTCAATGCACTAGTATGTCATGTCAAATCTGGGAATTTAACCCCAAGTACTATACATTTAGAAATTCAAACCCAAGCTTTCAAAAACATCAAGCACTTCTACTTTCACAACCTAGGCAACACATGCCTATAAATTAAGTAGACCAATCTCTTAACTTTCCATAAAGTCGTTATAACTAACTTCTCATAAAGCCGTTATAACTCTTTATGTTTTAGACAATTAAGGCAGTTTCATCTCTTAAAGACAAGTGAGTTAATTCTCTAACTCAACCAAAGTTAGACATTCTTAGATTAAGACAATGATATCAAAATGAAACCGAATTCCTTTAAAACTCGTACGTCCACCGTACTATATATTTGTAAAACTCATGCTCAAAAGATAGAGAAAGTTCTACATACCTCGTCGGTTCAATCCACTTGCTAAGTGTAATATGCCGTACGTAGTATGTCAACCTATAATGACCATAATACGTCTATCAACTTCTAGTTCAAACGTAGAATATTTTAAGTGTAATGTCACTTATTCTACGGAAAATCGGACAACACTTTCTTTGTTTCTACGTACTTTTCCACCTTTTTCAAGGCCCGAATTCAATAACCAAACATGCCACATTCAAGGTTCAACAATGTAGCTAACAAAACGGGATTACACGCCTAACAGGACGTGTAAAATTCTGCCCCACAATTGATATCCAAATAGTCCAATATTTCAATGTCATTCTCGGCCAATCAATGTACAACAACACAAAGTCTTTTCCAATTCTTTTTCAATCCAAGTTGTTTAGTCTAAATGTTATATAGCCGCAATTGATAACAACAACTACAATCCCTTCCTTATATAACATGCGACGACTAAAACTAATAACTAAATCGAATTACAATCTTAAGGTTAAACATGCAACTTTCGGATTCCATCCAAATATTCCATAACATCTCAATCTTCATAATATATATCTCATGCTTGTTTATATATATAACTACAACAACATGTAATCTTTAATCACTTAAGAGGACAAAATTGTTACCTTGACAAGCCCTAATATAATTTCAAGATCCAAAGTCGCTCCTTAGCAACTTAGCTCCTTTCCTTCACGCTCCAATCCGCTATTTGAAGCCTTTAGAAGTTCACAAACAACTTTCCTTCAATTTCCAAACAAAACTATGAAAACGACTTAGGTTTTCACCTTGCGATTAATGTAAAAATGTAGTTTTTCCGGGATTTTTCTATTGAGATAACCTTACAATATCCCTAGGAACATTGGTTTAAAGTATTGTGAATTATGGACCACAAACGAAAAAATTTCTTGTTCATGGAGGAGCAAACCCGAGAGCTTCTTAGCAAGAACACACAAGTTCTCTAATTTTTCTAAGTGTTGGGACAAGTCTTGCTACATGAATGAATATATAACTAAATGGAGGGTTAAGATCATAACACTTGTGTGGTCTTAGATGAAGGAATTTAAATATCTAGCCATATGGGCTCATTGACTTGGTCAACAATGTCAAGCCTCGGCCTTTCAGGACTTGATCATCTTTGCCTTGGTCATTTGACCATTCTACCCTTGGTCTAATTCGACCAAGACCATCCAAGGGGGGGTGACACGTGTCACCCTCCCATTCGTCGTAATATTTTGTTTCCCGACGTTTCCGTAATTCCGATAAATTCTACAAGTCTCAAATCTTAAAGCCCTGATTTCTTACGTACGTTCTTATATACATGTCTTGGAATTACGGGGTGTAACAATAGTCTAGTAAGATCGAATATCGTCCTCAAAGACTGGTTATCAGTACCAATTATCTAAGCTTTAGTTTCTATTTGGTGAACGTAAATTTGTTTGTATTTTTATCTAATACCTAAGACTAAGTAATTGCAGAAAATAAACTAAAAAATATAATACTTTGACTTAAATCAGTTATGGTGGAAATATGGCTTCCAATATCCTCGACTATCCACTCTATTCAATCCTTAATGCGACTAGAATGACTTTTTCTTCTACTTTAAGATAGCGGTTACGGTAAAGGTGTAACCCATATTCTTGAGTGCCTGTATATACCGCAGAATTTGTTTGAGAGCATACATATGATCTTCCATTGGATTATGCATGAAAATACACACTTGTTGCACTGCATAAGTAATATCTGACCTGGTGAATGTAAGATACTGCAAAGCTCCTGCTAGGCCGCGATACAATGTTGGGTCAGCAAAGGGTTTGCCAAAGACAACACTCAATTTGGACTTCGTGTCTACCAGAGTTGCTGAAGGTTTGCAAGAAGACATTCCAGTCCGCTCCATAATCTCAGAGGCATACTTTTTTGGGAGAGAAATAACCCACCTGCATGTCGTGTCACAACAATTCCTAGAAAGTAGTGTAGAGGACCAAGATTTTCATGGCAAACTCGAAACCAAGCTGAGACATGATACTCTTGCGAAGGGAGTCTGAAGATGTTGTTAGAATAATATCATCCACATATAAAAGAAGATAAGCAATATGAGTTCCCTGATGATAAATAAACAGAGATGTATCAGAACGACTGTGTGAAAAACTCATATGTGACACAAAATCTGCAAACCGCTGATACCAAGCTCTGGGGGCCTGTTTGAGTCCATATAAGGATTTGTTTAGCAAACACACATGATTGAGATATGCAGGATCTCTGTATCTCAATGGTTGGTGCATGTAAACAATCTCATTCAAGTGGCCATGGAGAAAGACATTTTTGACATCCAGTTGATGAAGTGATCATCTTTTGGAGAGAGACAGACTGAGAACTGTTCTAATAGAAGCTGGTTGACCACTGGACTGAACGTCTCTCCATAATCAATTCCAACCTGTTGTGTCTTCTCATCACCTACAAGACGGGTCTTATGCCGCTCAAACGATCCATCAGATTTTTCTTTATGGCTAAAAATCTACATAGACCGAATTATATTAGCATTAGATGGCCGAGGTACTAAATCTCATGTCCTATTTTTAATTAGAGCATGATATTCATAATCCATGGCTAGGGATGACAACGGATCAGATCTGTACCGGATCTTACTAGATCCAGATCCATTTTTTATACATCGATCCGGATCCGAATCCAGATCCATCGGGTCCATAAAAATCAAATCCAAATCCGGATCCATCAGATCCACATATCGAATCTGGATCCACATGTAAAAAATATTTCCTTGAATAATATTCTCATCTGTTGAAACGTTTTTGACAAAATGAAACTGAATCTAATTGAAAAAAAATACTTATTCCGGAGATAATTGTTTGGACCATTGTGCTGAGTACAATTCTAATATTACTTGCTGAAAGATCATAAGAGTTGAAACTTTACTTCTGGTTATAACTAGATTCCTTGATAAAGCTAATTGTTCTGCTTTATTGAGTGCTTTAATTTTTTAATAGTGTAGTTCTCCCTTTTCCTGTATTTACACTAATTTATTTATTTAATTGAAAGATTATTTTCTCAAATGTTGGATCAGTCTACACGCAAGAAGTTGTCCTTTTCACTTTGATTATGGGAAGTTTTGAGGGGGAAAAGGCACAATTTTTTATTTCCTTAGGGTTGTCAAGTTGCAAATTAGCAAAGGTAAAACAGGTTTGTGTGTGTTAACTTTCGAAATGGCCAGTGTTTTTTGTAGTGAAATTCTCCTGTGAAGCTATCATAAAATTCAATCTCATTGGGGATTTGTGGTGGATAATTTTTGGATTTAAGAATACGGAATATAAAATAACAACAACATATCCAATATAATTCCGCAAGTGATGTATGAGGAGGGTATAATTTTGCAAGTGATGGGTTTAAACGTTTGAAGCATTTAAAAAATAAAGTTCAAATCTGAATATAAAATACAGAAATTATGAAAAAATTTAAGAAAATACTTATAAAATTACATTCTAGGTTATGGATATATTTAATAAAAAATGGATCCACGGGTCAGATCTGGACCGGATACAGATCTCAAATACAACATCCATATTTGATCCGTCAAAAATGGACCCGGGTTCGATCCGGATCCTTCAAATCTAAATTTTGAAGATCCGTGTCCTATAAAACGGATTTAAATCCACCGGGTCCAAGATCCACTACCATCTTTATCCATGACCATTTTCTAATTTAGATAATTTAGAGCAAACACTCTGGGTAACGAGGAAAAGGTGATTTGAAAACTTGGGTGTGAAGGCTGTATTTGTTATTGAGTTTTACAATACCACGTTGATTATGGGTGAACGGACGGGAGGGTGGGCCAGTGGACTGGACGCCACTGGTCACTGACAGAAAAAATGGGACAGGGATTGGAACCGTATGTTGGGCCACTCCAGTGGGCTGGTCACTGCGGATTGGGGACACAGGAGATGGGAAGTATGGGAGCAACTGGGCCTGTATTTGTTATTGATTGACAGGGCCCAGATGGTATTGATAAAGTGTCACGGACTGCTGTAATCATTGATCCAGTTGCCAAATTTGGTGATGGGGTTACTGAGCCCGTGTCCAAAATTGGTAACGGGGTGGCTGATTTATGTGACAAGGCCAGGGAAAATAATGAGTGTATCCCGGTATTCAAAAATTCATATGTGGGAGATCGTGACTCATGGATTTTTCGAAATGAGAATTGAGATTCATCAAAGATAACATGACGACTAATAAATATCCTTTTGTAGATAAATCATAGCATTTGTATCTCTGATGATGGGACGGGTATCCAAAACAATACACAGTGTAGATCTCGGTTGTAGTTTGTGGATGGTGATAGAGGGGAATAATGGATAACACAAGCAGTCAAAACCCGGAGATGAGAATATTTTGATTGTCGTCGGTAAAACAATTCAAGGGGTGTTTGATTTGGTGTAATTTTGTTTGGTAGTATATTCAACAAATAAGTATGCATTTGAAGTGCATGATGCCAAAAGATAGGAGGGAGAGATGCATGCGCAAGGGATGTCCTGACAATGTTATTTATTGTTCGGATTTTACGTTCTGCTTGTCCATTTTGCGAAGAGGTATGAGGGCATGAAAAATGAAAATTCAAACCATTGATTTTGCAAAAAAACCAAAATTTCCTATTATCAAACTCCAGCCCATTATCACATTGGATGTTTTTGATATCCCTTTTAAACTATTTTTGGATAAATGCTCTAAAAATGAGGAAGGTGGAAAACACTTGTGATTTTTTCGATAGGAGAAATGTCCACAAGAATTTAGAGTAGTCATCTAAAACAAGCAAGTAATATCTATAACCTGAGGAGCTCAAAACAGGGGATGTCCAAATATCACAATGGATAGTATCAATAAGCATAAAAGTGCAATTAGAAGATTGTTACACCCCGTAGATTCAAGAGAATGAGATAAGAACGTCCAAAAGGAGATAAGGTTTGAAATTTGGAAAGCTAAGTTGGCTAAGGTTGTAGGCAGATTTTCAATCAACTTTGGAGCGGTATATCTCCTAGTTCCTTAGGAGTTACGAGGTGCTTCAAAAGCCTAGCATGGAGTTCGTTGAATGAAGTTTCCAACGCAACAAATCGCTCGTCGATAGGACATCGGGGGTAGAAAGTTATGGACGTTAGAAGTTCGGTTGACGAATAGAAATGAAAGCTTCAGTCAGGCGCCACAGCGCCACGGCGTCGGCAGCAGGGCCGCGGCGCCGAAAGCCCTGAAGTTTTCTGAAGTTTCAGCGCCGAGGCGGGATTTTTCGCGAAAAAGGGGGGAAAATCAGAAGTTTTTTTTGTAAAGACCTATGGGAGGGTGACAAGTGTCCCTCCCATCTTTTTGACCAAGAGGAGGCCTTATTTATTGACCAAGTCTTCATGACTTGGTCATTTTTCAAAGAATCACTCTTAAATATTTCTCTCCCTTCTCTCTAAAATTCAAGGAAAACCAAGGCCTAGTAAAATTGTTGGAAGGGCGGCAAGAAGATAAAGTGTTGGTACACTTGTAGAAAGCTCGCGTGGATGAGTTTGATGAGAAAAGGAGTTGCGGAAAAAGGGCTATAGTGGGCACAAATCCTAAAGGTAAAATTCTCTCTCCTCTTGGAAGTAAACTATGTTATATGTAATAGTCGATGTTGACCATATGAATTATACATTGAAGTTGATAAGTGTTATAGAGTATTGGGAACCTAAATCCGAACACGGTCTTATTAGCCATTGAAATTACGATACAAATGAATCGATAGTTATAAATATCGCATGTTGTCTAAAGGAGAGATTATAGTTGTTAAAATTGGTTGCGACTATATAACATGCGAAAACGACGTTATGGATTAAAAAAAGAATTGGAGAAAAAGGTTTATTGTGGTTGTACCTTGTAGTCGAAATGACATGTAATATTGGACTGTTTCATATGAATTGTGGGGCGGAATTTTATACGTCTTGTGAGGCGTATAATCCCCTTTGATTGGTTAATGTGTTGAGCCTTAAATGTGGCGTGTTTGGTTATTGAATTCGGGCCTTGAAAAAGGTGGAAAAGTGTGTAGAAACAAAGGAAGTGCTGTCCAATTTTCCGTAGAATAAAAGACTTTACAATTAGAATATTCTACGTTGAAGCTAGAGGCTAATAAACGTATTATGGTCATTATAGGTTGACATACTACGGGCGGCGTATTGAGCTTGGCAAGTGGATTGAGCCGAAGAGGTATGTGGAACTTTCCTATCTCTTGAGCATGAATAGTTGTAAATATATAGTGCGGTGAGCGTCTGAGATTTTAACGAATCTAGTCCATTTGATATCCTTGGCTTATCTTAAGAATGTCCAAGTTGGTTGAGTTAGGGAATTAACTCACTTGTTAAAAAGATTAAGGATGTCTTAGTTTTTAAAGTTAAGGGAATTGAAGTATTTTTGAAAGTATATGATACTTGTCTTGTTTGAAAGTATAAGTCCCTTGGATATAAGGAAGAATGTAATTGCCTAAAGTATAAAGTTAATATAACGACTTTATGGGAAGTTGGTTATAATAACTTTACGGCGAGTTAAAAGAGTGGTTTACTCTAAGTAATGTAAGTAAAAATAGAAATGACTTGATACTACGGTTATTAGTATCTTGGAAGTTTTATATGGGAAAAAGTCATTTTAAAAGAATAGAAGTACGTAGTACTTTGGGTTAAATTCCCGGATTTTTTTAAAATGACATGTTAGTGCCTTAAGTAAACTAAAATGAGAGGGTATATAAAGAATGTTAATAAGAAGTTAGGGGATTTCTTAACTTGCTTATGTTGTGATAAGCCGGTAGCGCTTATGTTATGTATGATAAGTCGGTAGTGCTTATGTTATGTATGATAGCCGGTTGTGCTAGTTTAAGTTATTCTTACGGGGTAAAGCCCCGGGTTACTACTAATTCCATGGATTTGCTACCCATGATGCGAGTGCGGTGTTTGTACTCATTGCGGGCCCACCGGTCCTAAGCGGGTGAAATAGTCTTGTGCGGGTGAAATAGTATTGTGCGGAGCGCATCGCTCCATTGCGGGTCCGCAGGACCTATGCGGGTGAAATAGTCTCATGCGGAGCACATCGCTCCATTACGGGTCCACATGACCTATGCGAGTGAAATAGTCTCATGAGTAGGATTGATTAATGATACTACGGGCGAGTGACCCTACTTTGATCATGAGCCTCCTATTTTTATGCAGTAAAGTATACACTTGTGTACTCTCATTGTTAGTAAGACACAGTGTAGTGTAATTTGAGTATCATACATGTCTCCAGCTTTATTTTAGACTTATGATGTAAATTGCAGTATTTTCCAGTTTTACATACTTGGTACATATTGTGTACTGACCCCCTTTCCTCGGGGGCTGCGTTCATGCCGCAGGTAAGGGTAAGCAGGTGGTGGATCCTCATTCTTAGGATCACTGATCAGGTGTCAGAAGCTACATTTCTCCGGAGGCATGTCTTTTGGTACCGTTTTCCCTGATGTTGCAGATTTATGTACATTCAGGGGTATGACGGGGCCCTGTCCCGTCACAGTTGTTATTTTTAAAGGTCTGTAGTCATATTTGTGGATTGGGTTGTAAGAACAAAGATGTAACTGTTTTTATTTTGGGGTTATGTATATTTCCCGGAAGGCGGCCTTATCGGCCAACCTGTTGATATTTGCTGTTATGTATTGTATGAGTTTTGTATGTTCATTGCTATTCTCACGATGTATACATAAGGGTGCCTGGTAGGGCACGATCGCGAGCTGAGTCGGGTCGTGACAAAAGTGGTATCAGAGCAGTTAGTCCTCGGAAAGTGTCTACAGACCGTGTCTAGTAGAGTCTTGATTATCGGTGTGTTGTGCACCACATCTATAATCAGGAGGCTCCAGGACATTCAGGATTGGTTTCCATTCTTCTCTCTCTGAGATCGTGCAGTAGAGCTATCTTGTTAGGTTGAATCCTCTCTAACCTATTCTTATGTATCAGTTATGACTCCACGGAAGGCGACCAGGGCCCAGAAGGGCAAGGCAGCAGCAGGAGATGCTAGTGGTACGCAGAGGGTTACCAGGACTCAGGCCCAGATTATGCCTGAGATTGTGGGCGGGTCGGCGAGTTCAGCCACGCCGGCAGTATTGGCGGAGCCGAGGGCGGCCGTAGCTCCAGAGGTTCCGATACCTGAGCCTCCAGTTCCGCAGCCAGGGACTGAGTATAGAGACTATGGAGAGCAGATCAGACTATTGACTAGCATAGTGGCAGGGCATCGCCGACGGGAGCAGGCAGGAGCAGGCAACTAACCCTAGAGCCAACAGTTTGCGGATTCGGGATTTTCTGGGTTGTCATCCACCCGAGTTCTATGGTTCGAGATCTGAGGAGGATCCTCAGGAGTTTATTCGGCAGTTACAACGGACTATGCAGATGCTTAGGGCCTCGGAGACAGAGTCAGTTGTGTTAGACTCTTACCGGTTACGTGGTATTGCGTTGAACTGGTTTGAGTCATGGGAGCTGTCTAGAGGTGAGGGTGCTCTTCCAGCTGTTTGGGAGGAGTTCGCAGAGGCCTTCCGGGATCACTTTTTGCCTCCTGAGATGAGGAGGGCCCGCGTGGATAGATTCTTGACATTGAGACGGAATGGGGGGACTATCAGAGAGTACAACTTGGAGTTTGACTCGTTGGCAAGGTATGCGCTCACCATTGTGGCTGACATGGCAGACAGAGTTCATCGCTATGTGATGGGGCTAGACCGTCATATGATTACTGCATTCCTGGGAGTGGCCCTTCAGCCAGGTATGGATATTGCCAGGATGCAAGCTTATGCGCAGGGGATAGAGGACAGAGAGAGAGAGGATCAACGGACTCGAGCGGCCCAAGAGGCGGGGCGAGGTCTCAGAGTGATTTTCGAGGCGGACAACCTCAGCAACAGGCCAGGTCCACATTTCAACCGGCACAGAGTGCTCCTTATCGGTTTTCTGGTAGGAGGTTTGATCGATCGGGTTATTCAGGAGCAGGTCAGGGCTCCAGGGCTTCGGGTTCCCAGAGGAACTGGGGTCCCAGTCAGATGAGGCCACCTATACCTCGGTGTGGTCGGTGTGGTAGTTCCCATCGTGGGGGGTGTCGTGTTCATCCAGAAGCTTGTTACTCTTGTGGCCAGCAGGGCCATTTGAAGAGAGATTGTCAGGCGGATCACGGCATGGGTGGTATGGTCCGGTAAACAAGTCGATTCGGGTATTCTTCTTATGTGATTATGCGCCCCGGAGGGCAGGGTGTTCACGGACCGGCAGGCCGCGGCAGAGGTCGTGGTGGAGGTCCTAGCTCTAGCGGTCCACATAACCGCATATATTCCTTAGCCAGCCGGCAAGATCAGGAGGCTTCCCCGGACGTTGTCACATGTACATTATTGATTTCATGTTGTGACGTATATGCTTTGATAGATACAGGTTCTACCTTGTCCTATGTGTCCCCTCTTATTGCTGGTAGAATCGGGATAGAGCCGGTGTCGATAGAGCCTTTTGAGGTAGCTACGCCAGTGGGTGATTCAGTGTTAGCTGAGCGGGTATACAAAGGTTGCCCGGTGTGTATTTACAGCCGTCAGACCCTAGCATACTTGATAGAGTTGGAGATGACAGATTTTGACGTCATTATGGGTATGGACTGGTTGGCTTCTTGTTATGCCAACGTTGACTATAGAAACATGTTGGTCCGATTCTAGTTTCCTGGTGAGCCAGTTATAGAGTGGAAGGGAAACACAATGTCGCCGAGGGGTAGGTTTATTTCTTACCTCAAGGCTAGAAAGATGATGCAGAAATGGTACCTCTATCATCTGGTACGGGTATTCGATACAGAGGCTGAAGTGCCAACTCTTCAGTCAGTCCCAGTGGTTAGAGAGTTTCCAGATGTATTCCCAGACGATCTCCCGGGTATCCCTCCCGAAAGGGAGATCGAGTTTTGTATTGATATGTTGTCAGACACTCGGCCTATATCTATTCCGCCGTACAGGAAGGCACCTGCTGAGTTGAGGGAGTTGAAAGACCAACTGAAGGATTTTCTGGAAAAAGGCTTTATTAGGTCTAGTATTTCTCCCTGGGGAGCGCCAGTTTTGTTTGTAAAGAAGAAGAAGGATGGGGCCTGCGTATGTGTGTTGACTCTGAGCGGTGAATAAGGTAACCATCAAGCAGATACCCTCCCGTGATTGATGATTTGTTTGACCAGTTGCAGGGTGAGAGGTGTTTCTCCAAGATAGACCTGCGATCTGGTTATCATCAGGTGCGAGTTAGAGAGGTAGATATCCCTAAGACTGCATTCAGGACCCGGTATGGGCACTATGAGTTCAGGGTGATGTCTTTCGGTTTGACCAACGCTCCAGCGGTATTTATGGATTTGATGAACCGGGTGTTTAAGCCATTTTTGGATATGTTCGTTATAGTATTCATTGATGACATCCTGGTTTATTCACGCACAGAGCAGGAGCATGCGGATCACTTGAGAACGGTACTTGGGGTCCTCGGGCCGGCGATTGTCGCCAAGTTCTCAGTGTGAGTTTTGGTTGACCTCGGTGGCATTCTTGGGGCACATTATTGGGGTTGGCGGTGTTGGGTTGATCGACAAAGATTGGGCGGTCAGTCTTGGCGAGACCTACTACTCACGGCGGAGTGCGCGATTTCTTAGAGTGACAAGTTATTATCGTAGGTTTATGGAGCGGTTGCTTGATATCGGCACGGCCCGGTGACTTCGAAGCAGCTAGGTTCCAGTGGACAGAAGCTTGTGAGAAGGGCTTCCAGTTACTGAAGGAAAAGTTGACGACGACTCCAGTTCTTACTCTTCCCGAGGGGTTAGAGGGCTACGTGATTTTTTGTGATGCATCGGGTATCGGGCTAGGGTGCGTGTTGATGCAGCACGACAAGGTTATAGCCTATGCTTCCCGACAGTTACGGAAGCATGAGAGGAATTACCCTACCCACGACTTAGAGTTGGCCGCAGTTATTCATGCCTTGAAGATTTGGAGACATTATTTATATGGGGTTCATGTGGATATCTATACAGACCACAAGAGCCTCCAGTACATCTTCAGGAAGAGGGAGCTGAACTTGCGGCAGAGACGGTGGTTAGAGTTGTTGAAGGATTATGATGTTGACATCCTATACCATCCGGGAAAAGCCAACGTGGTTGCAGATGCTTTGAGTCATAGATCGATGGGGAGTCTATCAGAGGTACAACCAGAAAGACAGGACATGGTCCGTCAGATCCATCAGCTAGCGAGCCTTGGGTTTTGATTGGTCGATACCGATGACAGTGGGGTACGAGTTCGTGAGATTGCCGAGTCTTTCGTCGTTGATGAGGTGAAGAGGCGACAGTATGAGGACCCAGTTATGATACGGTATCGAGATACGGCTCTTCGCGAAGAAGAAGAGTGCATTTGAAATAGCGCTGATGGTGCTAAGATTTAAGAAGCGGTGTGTGTTCCGATGTTGCGAGACTTCGTCGGATTCAGGCAACCGCGGTGCTCGTTACTCTATTCATGCGGGGTCGACTAAGATGTACCATGACCTCAAATGTATGTATTGGTGGGATGGCCTGAAAAGGGACGTGACAGGTTTTGTTTCTCAGTGTCTAGCATCACAGTCAAGGTTGAGCACCAGAAGCCCGGTGGGCTATTGCAGGCTATTTATATTCCGACATGGAAGTGGGAGGTGGTCAACATGGATTTTGTTACATGGTTACCTCGTACTCAGAGGAAGTATGATTCCATCTGGGTTATTGTAGACAGGCTGACAAAATCAGCCCACTTTCTTCCAATCAGGACTACGTATTCGGCTGAGGATTATGCCAGATTGTATATCAGGGAGATCGTGAGACTGCACGGAGTCCCTATATCGATTATATCAGACAGATGAACCCAGTTTACGGCTAACTTCTGGAGGTCTTTCCAGAAGGGGTTAGGGACACATGTGAGTCTCAGTATTGCGTTTCATCCTCAGATCGACGGGCAGGCAAAACGTACTATCCAGACACTTGAGGATATGCTGCGAGCCTGTGTGATTGATTTCAGGGGTAGCTGGGAGGATCATTTGCCTTTTGTGGAGTTTGCTTATAACAACAACTACCATTCTAGCATCCAGATGGCACCATATGAGGCTTTGTATGGGAGGAAGTGTACGTCGCAAATTGGTTGGTTCGACGTGGGCGAGGTTCAGTTAGTTGGGTCAGACTTGATTCAGCAGGCTGTGGATAAGGTGAAGCTTATCCAGGAGAGACTGTTAGCAGCTCAGAGTCGGCAGAAGTCTTATGCAGACAATCGACGTCGACATTTGGAGTTTCAGGTAGACGATTGGGTCTTTTTGAAGGTATCACCCATGAAGGGTGTGTTGAGGTTCGGGAAGAAAGGGAAACTTAGGCCAAGGTACATTGGGCCTTACCAGATCATCCGTAGAGTAGGCAAGGTTGCCTATGAATTGGATCTACCATCGGATTTAGAGGCGGTACATCCGGTCTTCCATGTTTCTATGTTACGGAAGTGTATCGGAGATCCGTCGAGAGTTTTTCCAGCTAGCGAGGTCCAGGTGACAGAGGGGTTATCGTATGAGGAGAGTCCCATAGCGATACTCGATCGCCAGATCAGGCGACTACAGACCAAAGATGTAGCTTCCGTCAAAGTCTTGTGGCGGAATGATAATAGGGAGGAGATGACTTGGGAAGCGGAGGAGGACATGTTGAGGAAGTATCCTCACTTATTCTCTACACCTTCAGGTAATTCATTTCCCTTACTTGTCAAACTTTAATTGAAGTATTTTGCTTAACTGTTATTTTGTGGCCACGTGTGGCATTATTGGTATGTAGGAGTGTAAAAGGGAAACTGCGTCACTATCTTTAAGATTGACTCCGAAAGAACATTCGGGGACGAATGTTTCTAAGGGGGGAAGAATGTTACACCCCGTAAATTCAAGAGAATGAGATAAGAACGTCCAAAAGGAGATAAGGTTTGAAATTTGGAAAGATAAGTTGGCTAAGGTTGTAGGCAGATTTTCAGTCAACTTTGGAGCGGTATATCTCCTAGTTCCTTAGGAGTTACGAGGTGCTTCAAAAGCCTAGCATGGAGTTCGTTGAGTGAAGTTTCCAACGCAACAAACCGCTCGTCGATAGGACATCGGGGGTAGAAAGTTATGGATGTTAGAAGTTTGGTTGACGAATAGAAATGAAAGCTTCAGTCAGGCGCCACGGCGTCGGAGCGGCGCAATTAGAAAGCCACGAAGTTTTACGAAGTTTCAAGGCGAGGCGGGATTTTTCGCGAAAAAGGGGGAAAAATCAGAAGTTTTTTTTGTAAAGACCTATGGGAGGGTGACAAGTGTCCCTCCCATCTTTTTGACCAAGAGGAGGCCTTATTTATTGACCAAGTCTTCAAGACTTGGTCATTTTTCAAAGAATCACTCTTAAAAATTTCTCTCCCTTCTCTTTAAAATTCAAGGAAAACCAAGGCCTAGTAAAATTGTTGGAAGGGCGGCAAGAAGATAAAGTGTTGGTACACTTGTAGAAAGCTCGCGTGGATGAGTTTGATGAGAAAAGGAGTTGCGGAAAAGGGGCTATAGTGGGCACAAATCCTAAAGGTAAAACTCTCTCTCCTCTTGGAAGTAAACTATGTTATATGTAATAGTCGATGTTGACCATGTGAATTATACATTGAAGTTGATAAGTGTTATAGAGTATTGGGAACCTAAATCCGAACACGGACTTATTAGCCATTGAAATTACGATACAAATAAATCGATAGTTATAAATATCACATGTTGTCTAAAGGAGAGATTATAGTTGTTAAAATTGGTTGCGACTATATAACATGCGAAAACGACGTTATGGATTAAAAAAAGAATTGGAGAAAAAGGTTTATTGTGGTTGTACCTTGTAGTCGAAATGACATGTAATATTGGACAGGTTTCATATGAATTGTGGGGCGGAATTTTATACGTCCTGTGAGGCGTATAATCCCCTTTGATTGGTTAATGTGTTGAGCCTTAAATGTGGCGTGTTTGGTTATTGAATCCGGGCCTTGAAAAAGGTGGAAAAGTGTGTAGAAACAAAGGAAGTGCTGTCCAATTTTCCGTAGAATAAAGGACTTTACAATTAGAATATTCTACGTTGAAGCTAGAGGCTAATAAACGTATTATGGTCATTATAGGTTGACATACTACGGGCGGCGTATTGAGCTTGGCAAGTGGATTGAGCCGAAGAGGTATGTGGAACTTTCCTATCTCTTGAGCATGAATAGTTGTAAATATATAGTACGGTAGACGTACAAGATTTTAACGAATCTAGTCCATTTGATATCCTTGGCTTATCTTAAGAATGTCCAAGTTGGTTGAGTTAGGGAATTAACTCACTTGTTAAAAAGATTAAGGATGTCTTAGTTTTTAAAGTTAAGGGACTTGAAGTATTTTTGAAAGTATATGATACTTGTCTTGTTTGAAAGTATAAGTCCCTTGGATATAAGGAAGAATGTAATTGCCTAAAGTATAAAGTTAATATAACGACTTTATGGGAAGTTGGTTATAATAACTTTACGGAGAGTTAAAAGAGTGGTTTACTCTAAGTAATGTAAGTAAAAATAGAAATGACTTGATAATACGGTTATTAGTATCTTGGAAGTTTTATATGGGAAAGAGTCATTTTAAAAGAATAGAAATACGTAGTACTTTGGATTAAATTCCCGGATTTTTTTAAAATGACATGTTAGTGCCTTAATTAAACTAAAATGAGAGGGTATATAAAGAATGTTAATAAGAAGTTAGGGGATTTCTTAACTTGCTTATGTTGTGATAAGCCGGTAGCGCTTATGTTATGTATGATAAGCCGGTAGTGCTTATGTTATGTATGATAGCCGGTTGTGCTAGTTTAAGTTATTCTTACGGGGTAAAGCCCCGGGTTACTATTAATTCCATGGATTTTCTACTCATGATGCGAGTGCGGCATTTGTACTCATTGCGAGCCCACCGGGCCTAAGCGGGTGAAATAGTCCTGTGCGGGTTAAATAGTCCCATGCGGAGCGCATCGCTCCATTGCGGGTCCGCAAGACCTATGTGGGTGAAATAGTCTCATGCGGAGCACATCGCTCCATTGCGGGTCCACAAGACCTATGCGGGTGAAATAGTCCTAGGAGTAGGATTGCTTAATGATACTACAGGCGGGTGACCCTACTTTGATCATGAGCCTCCTATTTTTATGTAGTAAAGTATACACTTGTTTACTGTCATTGTTAGTAAGGCACAATGTACTGTAATTTGAGTATCATACATGTCTCCAGCTTTATTTTAGACTTATGATGTAAATTGCAGTATTTTCCAGTTTTACATACTTGGTACATATTGTGTACTGACCCCCTTTCTTCGGGGGCTACGTTCATGCCGCAGGTAAGGGTAAGCAGGTGGTGGATCATCATTCTTAGGATCACTGATCAGGTCTCAGAAGCTCCATTTCTCCGGAGGCTTGTCTTTTGGTACGGTTTTCCATGATGTTGCAGATTTATGTACATTCAGCGGTATGGCGGGGCCTTGTCCCGTCACAGTTGTTATTCTTAGAGGTTTGTAGTCATATTTGTGGATTGAGTTGTAAGAACAAAGATGTAACTGTTTTTATTTTGGGGTTATGTATATTTCCCGGAAGGCGGCCATATCGGCCAGCCTGTTGATATTTGCTGTTATGTATTGTATGAGTTTTGTATGTTCCGCTGCTATTCTCTGATGTATACCTGTAAGGGGTGCCCAAGTAGGGCACCAGTCGCGGGCCCGGAATCGGGTCGTGACAAAGATGACTCAAATGGTAATTGAATATGTTTTCCCAAAGGACATGATTGACACTTATTAAAAATTCGTGTATATGAAATAGAATTATTCAGTTTGAGAGAGTTTAAAACAGACTCTCCTGGATGTCCCAAACGTTCATGCCACAAATTGGAAATAAAAATAACAAAATTAAAATGATTCTTATTCGGGTTGAGGATTGAAGTAACTGGATAAAGCTCCCCTTGGCTATCACATCTCATTAGCCACGCCCCTATTTGAAAATCATACACGGAAAAATCAAAGGGATCAAAAGCTACAGTAACCCAGTTATCTGTTGTAAACTTTCGAACATATGTTAAATTTTTAATTAATTATGGAGCATGAATAACATTTTTCAAGGCTAGTGGTAGATTTGGTTTGGACAATGTAGTGGAATCATAACCTTTAATTGGAATGGAATGGCCATTTCCGACAGTTATACCATTTGTTTTGCTCGAATTAAAATAGGACGTAAGATTACATTGGGAGGACGTCATATGTGACGTTGCACCTGAGTCCATATAACAATTCGCGTCCGGTGGATTAAGCCCGACTGTGTGCATGACGTATTCAATGTCAGTGGGTTGGCCGACTGCGTGGTGTGCCTCCTGCCACACCTTAAGCCCGAGTGTGTGCATGACGGATTCAATGTCAGTGGATTGGCCCACTGCGTGGTGGGCCTCCTGCCACACCTGCTGAGGCCCAATTGACTGGGTTGTTTCGCCTGGGTAAGAAGACCCAGCCTCACTGTTGGGCTTTGTGAAATTCGGCCCAGCAGTGGGCTGGACAGAGGTTGAAAATCTAGTAGATGCATGCTGAAAGTTTGCTGGGGCAGGGAATGGATAGTTGGACCTGGACCAGTTGGTAGTGGGGGTATGGACATGGAGGTCCAACCCAATTCCAATGGCGAGATCCGCTGCGATGCAGGCTCTTGCGCCATGGATGTCGTCATTCTTTGCTCCATGCGAATTCCGGTGACCACCATTTTTGTTGTGATTTCCACCTTTTTTATTTCCGTTCCGTTCTTTTTGTCCACGGTTATTTTGCGAGGGTGCAAAATTATTACCATCATTTATGGCCATTAACGCCAAGTCTTTTGTGGGTGCCATCTTTTTTGAAAAGCCTTGTTCTTCAAGGATCAACATGGACCTTGCTTGGTAGAATAAGGGAAATGGGTTACTTTGACGGATAACGGTTGCAACCCCACTATATGCCTCGGTCAATCCGGCAACAAGTTGTAAAACTAAACGGTTTTTGGTGACGAGGGAGCCAACATTTTTCAATTGATCCGCCAACACTTTGAGGCGTTGACAATAGGCGGAAGCATTAGGAAAATCCTCCATATCCACACTGGAGAATTCTTGTCTAAAGCAACCGCACGAGTGTTTTGATTATCATAAAAAATGTCCCGTAATCGATTCCAAGCATCAATTGCCTTTGAATCGGGTTCCATGATCGTGTGCAACAAATCGATTGAATCGTTGCATATATCCAACCAAGAACAGTGGCATCGAGGGTATCCCACAATTCTTTGTCTTCATCCATTTTCAAAAGTTTTTCCTTGACTTTTTCCGGGGGAATGATGTGGTTAAGAACCCAGTGAGAACGTCAACATATTTTGAAAAGTTCCGCCCATGAAGCATAATGCACATTCTCTATTTGCAATGTTATGGGAACATGAGTTTTGATATTAGATAGGGTAAGAGCGGGATGATAAAATGTTTTGGATTCAGACATGGTGATAGTAGTTGGATAAACGAGCAATGGAGAAACAATAAAAGTAAACAATCAAAATTCGTGAATGGAAGAATTTTGAAGGAGATGGTGAAACCAAAAGAAAAATTTCGGCTAAGGTATGTGGAAGAGGGTGGGGGGCCGAAATTTTGAATTTTTTTTGGTATAGAAATGAATCTTTTCCTTATGCTTTTGATACCATGATAGAATTAGAAGATTTTTCTCAATTGTATTCATCTTTTATGGTAACAATATATACATATAATATATTTATTAAAAAGAGTGTTTCTAGCCTAATGTCCTCCTATTATATCCCCTAATATCTTCCAATTCAATGCATAATAATAACCATACTTTATGATTGTACAACCTACTATATATACTAAGATATTACATTACTAATATTATTAATAGTAATTAATAATATTATATTCTAACATTTATATATATTTATAGAAAAATAAATAGTAAAATTAACCGGCTAGTAAAATTACACATTTGACCGGCCGGCCAAATAACTATGATCTTTAGACTAAATATATATATTAATTATTTATATAGATATAATATTTATAATATATTAATTATATAAAATATAAATTTTTGGTATTATCTTAAATGATGGTTATACAGTGTAAAAAAAATTGGATATTTTTCTTGCTTAGTTAGGCGAGAAATGAAGATTTTTTTCTGATAAATATTTACTTGCACCGAGTATTTACACTAAAGATTTTTGAACCACGTGTGAAAAAGAAAAAAAAAGACTTAATATTGGCTGCATTAAGAAATTTTCTCCGCTTAATCAGGCGAGAAATAAAGCTTGCATGGCAAATATCAACTGACACCCCGAAAAAATCCTTTCTTGAAAAATAATAACTGAAATGTGAAATTAAATATTAAAGTGAAAATACGTGTAACTATTAAGAATCCGCTTGATTTAGATAATTGTAAATAACAAGCAATAAGCATTAAATGTTGAAACATTTTTGAAGTGTTGAAATTAGTCTGAATGATAAAGCTGAAATTAATCTTACAAATAAACAGTTGTGTGTGTTTGAATGATAATTGTAAATAACTAGCAATGATATGCTGACTCATTCTCGTACCTCCTCTTCACATGTCCGAACCAATATCTCAGTCTCGTTTTCTTCATCTTATCCGTCATTGAGGTCATTCCCACGGAGTCACGTATAACTTCGTTCTTAATCATATCCCTTCTAGTATGATACACATTCATTTGAGCATCCACATCTCGCTACATTCATCTTCTGAACTTAGGCTTGACTGACCAACATTCTGCCTCATATAATAGTGTTAGTCTAATCACCACTCTGAATAATTGTGAGTTACACAATGGATGTACGAAAATAATATACAACTACTACTAGTTCTTAGAAAGGATAAACAATTACAATACAACAGGATTGAAGCCTAACATGAGTTGTGACAACAACAATGAGTTTTGTGGTCTTGATCTATTGTTTTGAATCCGTCTTGGATCTTTTGTCTTTGGATCTTCGTTTCAATTGCAACAAGCTCCTTGATCTTGATAACCTGAAACCAAGAGACACTAAATCTCTACTTGTTACAACTGTGTTGAGTCGAGTGTTAGCAGTCTGTCCTTAAGACAATATTGTCCCGTATATATCCTTTTACGTTGATGGACAACTGTCTCCCAAGATAAAACAACATAAAAAATAAATGAGCAAAGGAAACTCAAGTGTTTCTCAAGAATAACATTTGAGTGTTTGAAAAATATGCTGGAGAGGAAGAAGTTCAGAAAATCTGAACTATACAAGAGTGAGGTGTGTTCTACAATTGAGTCAAGGGCCTCAATTTATAGTGTGTGTAAGATGACCTCTCATCTAGCCAACTAATGGCAATCAATTACCATGTAATGACACTTATGAACAGGTATTATTCAGTCAAATAATGGCTGAATTCATGTGTCAATTCGTGGAGAATCAATGGCCCAAACCATCCCAAAAGTCATAAACTTTTCAGCTCGATCGCGCGATTCGCCTCCGAAGCACTGACGCGGCAACTCCAGACTCATCGCTTGCCAAGGCGCCATGTCCTTCACGGCTCCGCGACGATTTTCGACTCGTTTCATCTTTTACACATCGTACATTTCTTCATTCATTTACCAACGTGGAACACGTGTCATTTGGCCAATAACCGTCCATCACTCTATATCTCAAACGTTTCACTTATGTACCAATATCTCTTTCACTAATGAAATTTACGATACTTGACACTACGTGTGTACGTGTGTACGTGTGTGAAAACGACGTTTCCGACGTGCGAGACCTAAATTGTTTGGGTCATAAATAATGGGTTAAACTTATTTCCACATTAGTAAATTTTCAACAATAATTTACCTTCAAGTCTAGACGACACTTTCTTATCGCACAATACTTTAGAGGCAGAACAATGAAAATGAGGAATGATGAATACAAAATGAAGATGAGGTTTAGGATTTTGTTTTGGGAGAGGTACTTTGAGAATTACAAAAAGAATGATATTGTTTTATATTTAAAAATAACTTTATTTTAAACTTCTTATTTTACTCTCATGATTTTATAGTCCCAGAAACGTAGAATATTTTAACGATCTGAAATTTTAAAAGTTATATCACCGCATAAATTTCAAAAAAGTTATTTTTTAAAAAATCTCACAAATTCAATTAGGTTATGTTTGAATTAGCGGTGAGCAAAATTGATTCTGAAATAATTGATTTATGTTTGGATGCAACAATGTAAAAGTAATTGTTATAATTGATTTATGTTTGGATAGTTTTGATCAAAATTGTTTTTGAATGTAGAATTACCAAAATGGACATTTAGTCAATATATATAAATAAAAATTAATAAAAAATGAAAGTATGTAAATAAAAATTACAAACAAATAATAGAATTTAAAGTGCAATATAGTACTTAAATATTAGTAGAATATTATTACAATACTAATTTAAAGTGCAAATAGTATTTAAATATTATTACAATACTAATTTTGCATGTACTCTATAATTTGATTGCAGACAAAGTCTCGAAGGTGATCCATCTCTGATGAAGAAGCTACATTAAAAACATGTGATTGATCAAAGTTAGATGATCTATGATAATCATCATGGTGAATGATTGTTCTTTCATCTTCATAAAGATCAAAATTAATATCCGTTTCTGCATTCCAATCTACAATTACACATGAACAAATGTCAACTTTAGTAGTATAATGCTTTTGGTTGAGTCTTGGATGTAAAACCCTCTGACTGTATCATATACACCTCCTAAATTAGATTACCATTGAGGAAGACAATTTTAACATCCATTTGCCAAATATCATAATCATAGTATGCAACTATTGCAAGCAAAATCCGAATGTACTTAATCTTCGCAACTGGTGAAAAGGTTTCATCATAATTGACCCAGACTGTTTGATTATAACCTTTAGCCATCAATATTGATTTATAAGTCTGTACCTTACCATATGCATCAATATTCTTCTTGAAGACCCATTTACATCCTATGGGTCTAACCCCTGTTGGCAAATCAACCAAGTTTCACACTTGATTGATGTACATTGAGTCCACTTTGGATTTCATGGCTTCTTGCCATCTTTGTGAATCAATGTCTAACATAGCTTCGCTTACCTTGAGAGCTTTCAGGAATGTCATTTTCATGTCTTTTCTGAATAGGATGATGTACAATTATTATATCATCTTCCATTAGTTGTGTATGAGAGTCTTGCATTTTTGCATTATTTCTCACAACACTCCCACTGGCTGAAGGGTGTACTCTAAGGACCCAATCTTCACCAAGTACTCCCACTGAATCCTTGTCTAGGTCATTTGACAAGGGTTCAACCTCTGTATTATCTTGTGCTTCTTGAATTTCTTCAAGTTCTATCTTATTGCAACTATGTTCCTTGTAGACATAGTCTTTTTCAAGGAAGATTGCATTTCTGAAAACACTGACCTTATGATCTCCAGAAAGATAGAAATAGTATCTCCTAGTTTCTTTTGGATACCACACAAAATAATACTTCTCACTTTTAGATTCCAACTTGTCAGTAAGAAACTTCTTTACATATACAGGGCACCCTCAGGGTCACATGTGTTTAAGTGCTGGTTTCTTACCGTTCCTATCTCATATGGTGTTTTCTCTACTGACTTTGAAGGAACTCTATTCAGAATATATATTGAGCTTTGTAGTGCATATCCCCAAAGGTATGTTGGCAGAGCTAAGAAGCTCATCATGGATCTAACCATATCTAATAAGGTTCGATTTCTCCTTTCAGCAACACCATTCATTTGTGGCGTTCCGGGAGGTGTCCATTGTGATTGGACTCCATGAAGCTTCAAGTAATCTAGAATTGTTTTACTTAAGTATTCACCTCCTCGATCTGATCGAAGGGTCTTGATACTTGTTTCAAGTTGCTTCTCTACTTCTAACTTGTACTCTTTGAATTTCTCAAAAGCTTCGGACTTGTGTTTCATAAGATACACATGCTCAAACCTTGTGAAATAGTTTGTAAAAGTGATGAAGTGAGGAAAGCCTCCCTTTTCCTGAGTTGATAATAGCCCACATACATCGGTATGGACTAACTCAAGCACCTTTTTTACACGCACCCCTTTCCCAGAAAGTGACTTGGTGGTCATCTTTCCTCTCAAGCAAGATTCACAATTACCATAGGACTCCAAGTCAAATGGTTCTAGGTAGTCTAACTTCCTTAATCTTGCTATCCTTAATTCATTGATGTGACCAAGTCTGCAGTGCCATAAGTAGGTGGGGTTTCTTGGATTACTTATTTTAGCTCGTTTATTTTGTACATTGAAAATTTCACGACTATAGTTTAGAACATACAATCCATCCACAAGCAGAGTATTTCTACAAATAAACCATTAAAATATAATAGATAACTGTCATTGGTAATGAATGAGGAAAACCCCTCAGTGTCTAACACTGGGATAAAAATAATATTCCTCGTCAATGAGGGAACAAAATAACAATTATTTAGTTCTAAAAAAATCCTGAAGGTAAATCTAGTCTATAAGTTTCCACGCGTTCAACATCCACTCGTGCTCCATTTTCAATGCGCAAGTCTACCTCTCATGGTCTGACCTTTCTGCTGTTAGTCAGACCCTTCACATTATTACAAATGTGAGAGCCACGTGCGGTATCTAATACCCAGCAGTGAGAGTTATTTATAGACATATTTATTTCAATGACAAACATACCTTGTCCAACAGGTCTAAAAGCACCTAGTGTGTTGTCTTCTCTTGGATCTGTGCAATATCCCTCATAAGCTTTTAGAATGTTGTGAAGTTTTGAAAGATTCACCTTGGTTCCATTCATGTTGAAGTTCATAATGAAATTCTCAAATGAAATTCAGGATCATGTTGACATAGACATTTATAGGCAGCTTCGTTCCAATCGAAGCCAACCTCTCTATTAACCCAATCATCTTCAGAACATGCGCTGACACTGGACCCCTTTCGTTCAGCTTACACTTGAAGAGATCTCCCAACAGTTCATACTCCATTGTCTGAGACTATGAGTCATAGAGACTCTTCAAATGTTATAGCATCTCGTTGGGACCCATGTTTTCATGTCGCCTCTGTAACTCTACAGTCATGGAGGACACATTATACACTATGCCAGGGTAGCATAGTCTAGATGTTTCTGATAAGTTGTGTTGTTAAACAGGGAAAACTTAGCAGAATCTTTAGCAGGGACCGTGGGGAATACTGTGTCTAACACATACTCAATTATTTCTAGTTTTAACACTAATCGTAGATTTCTTAACCAGTCATGGAAATTTACTCCAGACAGTTTGTTTGTTTCAACTAATATTTTAAGTGACAGATTCGACATTGTAAACTGAAGAAAAGATAGACTTGAAATTAACATTCTAATATAATTTCTATTGAACACATTCGTTAACTAATTAATCGTGACATTTAGTTTAATTAGCTCCCACTATTTTAACATATTCTTCCACCCCATGAAAGAATACGGACTTATATCTAAAGTGCCAAGCGGGCGGGGTGGCGGGAGTGGCAAGGGTCGAGTCTGGCGGGTGAGGTAAGGCGGGTCGTGGTGAAGTCATCGGTCGGTGCCGATTGCAGTGGGTAGGGGTGGGGTCGGGTGAGGTCATTTTTTTATTTTCCTTTAAATTAAATAAATAAATAACACACACATACAACAAAATAGTTTAATAAAAACATCTTAAGGCTGTTTTTGTGTCTATTATATTATTCGACTAGAAGTATGATTTTTTTTTTTGGTAATACAATTTCAAAATTGCAACTTCGTGATATTGAAAGTTGCAAATAAATAACATAGTAAAATTACAATTAAAAGAATTATATTTTAAGAAACACATTTTCTAGTTTCTTTATAATTTCTTGTGGTTCTTCGGTTGTAATTGGTATATCTTGGTCAAATTGATCGACGTCGCTTGCACATCCGTCGGATATATTTCGTTGTAGTTGTAGTCTTCTTCTTTGTTGATCTCCGGTTGGACGCACCTCCTACGCTCCACACGAATCCAGTCTCTGAATAGAACTGCAATCTCTAATGAGTCTCCTGCCAAAGAATGTATGTGCTCCCCTATTTGAAATCTTCCCGCATAAAATGCACTTTCAGGCGCTGTTGATGACGCTTTAATGTTCAACACATCTCGGGCCATCTTAGATAGTGTTGGAAAATTCTTCTCATTCTCCCTCCAGTATTTTAGCAAGTCTTCATGTCCCTCTTCATTTTCAATTGATTCGTACGGTACAAGACCCTGCAAAACAAAAATATCAAACTCGCTAACATGGTTAGAAATGGTACCACTAAACATTCTATGTCTGAGGCTTTCAATACTAGCCACAACATGTCTTTTTTGAGGTTGTGTTGAAGAAGAAGAAGATGTCATGAAAGTCGGTTGGTTGCTAGCACTTTCTTGTTGGTAATGCGTATATAACTTTTTACATTCATCTTGTATGCTAGACAACACTTCTTCTCTTGTTTTTTCAATAGGTGGTGGGTCATTTGGATTTTTGGGAGGTGAAATTTTATCTATGCAATCATAAATAGTTTCAATAAGTGCTTTACAACCGTCTATTTTAATAGATGGATTTAATACAACACTAATAATATAAATTGGGGGAATAGGAATAAAATATTTTTTCATTTTTAGAAATATTTTTTTAATAGGTGCCTTATATGCTTGTTCTTCCATATATTCACTAAGTAATATAAATATTAGATCTATATAAAATAACATTGACGAAATAGTAGGATAATAAATACCGGAAAATTTTTTAGTAGCTAGATAAAATTTCTCTAAAAATATATTTAGTTCTAAAATTATATCCCAATCGGAATCAATAATCATATCAGTAGGATTTCAATTACGGGCGTTAAAAAATTGGGTTACAGGTCTTCTATACTCATAAGCAACACGTAGTTGGTTGTATAAAGAATTTCATCTAGTGCATACTTCTTCGAGAATTTTTCTGTAAGGTAGTTCACAATCGTGACAAGTTTTTTTATATTATTTTATTCTTTGTATTCTATTACTTTTAAAAATAAAGTTTATATCAAATTATATTTTTACAAGAATGTCTTTAAAAAGTGATAGACCATCCTTTACAACAAAGTTATAAATATGACATGCACATTTTATATGAAAATGATCTGGAAAAGTTGGAGTTAATACATTTTTAATGATGTAACAACAAAATTATTAGAAGATGCATTATCTAATGTAATACTCATTATTTAATCAGTTATGCCATAATAATCGCAAACTGAAAAAATATTTTCTACAATAAAAGACCAGTGTGACTACTATCAATATATCTATATGCTAAAATACGTTTTTGCATAGAAAATTTATAGTCTATCCAATGACATGTTACAATTAAATAATCATGGTCGTTAGTACTACGGTCTATATCAGACGTAATAGATACTTTGCCAGGAAAATGATATAATGAATAACGTAAATATTGTTGATATTCGTGTGCAAATTTAAAAACGTCTCTCCTAACAGTTGATCTAGGAAAACCGTTATAAGCAGGATTGTACATTTATCTTATATAATGAATAAAACAGGAGAATCAGGAAATGAAAAGGGCAAACCCTCCACTGCAACTAATTTTGATAATTCTTCCCTATCTTTATTTTTATCGTATTTAGGGCCTACAATTGCCCCCGTCATAGGGTCAATTTGACTCTGTACCTGGTGCGGGACAGTATGTGAACCTTGTCCCGACCGAGAGGGCATTGACTCACCTTTCATTTTAGCCTAATAATCATCCCACCTAGCTTTGTGTTTGGTATTCAAATACGTAGTTAAACCTCTTGTCCCGCTCTAACCTTTTCCCATTTTAAATTTATAAATAATTTTACAAATTTTGCATATAGCAGCTTGATTTTGTACGTCTCTATAAAAAAAAGCCCATACATGTGATGTTAATTTTCGTTTTGGTGGGCCTCGTCTCATACTAAGGGGAATAGGAGGCGTTCCAGTTTGAGGTGCATAAGTGGACGTGTCATCTAGATTAGTGGGTGTGTCATCTAGATTATTTTATAAATTAAAGTCTTGTTGAGTTCCAGAAAATAACTCATCGTCTAAATCTAATGGTACACTAGGAAATAATTCAGTATCAATAAAATCGTCCTGTCTAGGAGGAA
Source organism: Przewalskia tangutica (assembly GCA_029844215.1). Taxonomy (NCBI): domain Eukaryota; kingdom Viridiplantae; phylum Streptophyta; class Magnoliopsida; order Solanales; family Solanaceae; genus Przewalskia; species Przewalskia tangutica. Next base: position 69,640,891 of record CM056739.1, on the reverse strand, counting down.
TAGGATGACTAGAAGAAGTATCATTGCACTTGTTACCACTACTAGAAGAAGCCCGACCCCTACCCTTAAACATACCTCTTCATCCTTTCATTTTAATTATGTAAATAAATAATTAAAGATAAAAAATTAAGTGTGATAATTAAAATAAAGACACAATAATAATTTAATGAAGGAACGAATGTACCAAACATCGACGTGTAATCGAGAGGTTGAAAATTGAAACTTTGCTCGATGGATGATCCTCAAGCTAGTTGACAACTTCACTCCCAAATGAATAAATAAAATTGAATATTTAGTAGACAATGTAGAGAGAATGAGAGATAGATTGAGAGATTATTAGAGAGATTGTAGGAAGATTTGTGAGAAAGAAAGAAGAAAAAATGAAGTATTTATAGTTGAAAAAATTGGATTAAAGTGTAAATATAATAACTTAAGGGTTTAAAAATAAATATTAGGGGGTAGGGTGGGTTGGGGGATCGCTTAAGCCCTTACTGCGGTAGAGTAGGATGCTTGACCTTTGCACAACGGCCAAATTGGGCAAAGTCATTGTGCAACGGCTAGAAGGGGGAGGGGTGTGGGAAGGTGTCGGTGTCGGGGTCGAAATTTTTTCTCGACCCCGTACCGGTACCGGTATCGAATACCGATACAGGTATAGGGTAGGTTGGGTCGGGGCGGGGTCAGTATGGTGTCGGGTCGGGGTTGGTATACCCCACCCCATTGGCCAGCCTTATTTATATCAAATATGGTCATAATGGGCCAAAATCCAGACTCATGATGTCTCCGCGTTTGCTGAGGCTGATAACTCCAACAACTTGATCTGGTAGGTCTCTAAACCAATTACAAATAATTTGCAACTCTTGGTTGATCGCATGTTCTAAACAAAATGATCTGTGTCCCTCGGTTGTCCGACACTGGGGCGCCAAGACAACCTAGCAAGTCAACCCCGTTATGCGACTCCAATTATGTATTTAAGTGGGTTTTGCCTTCATAAAGCAAACACTGGAGTGTAAATACCCATGAAAGTTTATCACATACTTCTACATTTAACATGCATCTATGAAAGAGTCTGAGTCCTCGTAGACTTAGAGAAAATGGTGGGGCATAAATACTCATCTCGCCGAATTTTTTTTTGTACTACAATCAATTATAACGGGTGACACGTTCTTATTTAAATGAGACTTGTATTAAATTTGGGGAATATTTTAATTCAGGGTTTTAAACAGGATCAACTCTAACATGTTTCAAACATCACTCAAAGCATGGTATTAAACAGTTAGACAAGTATTGGGCGCCGCCTACCCAAACATTATCTACGATGCTATTCTAGTATAATAAATGACGATCATTTAGCACATAAAACAGTACACTAAATATACTGTATGATAATAATCATGGGTAATTTTCTGAAAGCAATATCTGGTGGTGAAGGCATTCCAGCAAGAGCTGCATGGGCATCTGCTATTAAGAGGGAGCAGTAGATCGTCGGAAAATGAGGCTTGAACGAATGTGAGAGGAGTGAAGCTGCTCTTCACTTTCAAAGAATTTATGCCCTGAACTCGCCCCTGGCTTACCTAAACCGCTGTTAGCATGTTAGCACGAGAGTGCCATACTCCCAGGAAAAGCTCGAACGACTTTGAGCAAGCCGCGGTGCTCCTCCAAAGAGATGCGGCGCTTGCGGGGCTTAGACTTTTCAGTTTCTGTTCTGTGAATTAGAGTCGCGACTCTCCACCATGGGGTCGCGACACTTCTTATCCAGTGAGTTCCGAATTCTAAAATGAGGTTTTAATCACGATTTTGGATTTGAGCTGTGGCCCTGCCTATTACCGTGATTAGCGCTCCACCATTGAGCCACAACACCTCCCTGAAACCCTAGTAAGTGTCGCGGCGCCCTGCAATAGGGCCGCGAAGCTGACATCCCGTCAGAACGATTTCGCGTTAATTTTCGAAAATCGTCCAAACCCTAAATCTAGTTTAGGGATCAGATCACGAATCATTTATTATCACCTACCAATATCAATAACGCACATGTCGACCATCACCCATTCCCACTCGTTCTTTGCCGTGCACCATGTTCGCAATGAACCGGTTTCTGCACTAGACTTTGTTCGAGCTAGAATGGAATGACTTGATCGGTTTTGCGTAGTTGATAATTTAGGGTGACCACAAAGGTCAATCGTTCAGTCAAGGCATGTCAGATTTCAAATAACCTTATTTTAATTCAGATTAAAATCAATTTTACGGTTAACCCATATTATTATGTCTTTCAATTGTTACGTAATCATTGAAGCAGCCTGAGCTATGATACCACTGTAGGGTTTTGTTGGGTCTAAACACATAAGTAAGGCACGTCGAAAGTTTAAAATTTTGATAATTTACTTACCCAAAAATTATGTTTGGTATGATTGCGTTACAATTGAAATCTGCAAAGACTAAAGAAGACTTACAGTTTGTGTTATCTGAAGTCTCTACTAGAGGGAGCGCACACGATTATCCTTTAGACCGCAAGCCTTTTTTTTATACCCCGTAGTTCCAGAGTATGTATGTGAGGACGTACGTACGAAAATACGACAGAAAAATTGGAAAGGAAGAAAGATGTGATTTTTCGACGGAAAAGTTTTCGGATTTTGTGAAGGAAAAAGGTTCGTTAATGGGAATAGGATTCCCAAATTTGGTATTCGGACTTTTTGGAATATTTGAGAATTATGGAATTTTATTTCCGGAATTGGTCACGTGGGGCCCACGGGAGGAAATTTACGGTTTTGTGGGGCCCACTTTATTTTCGGATTTTTGGCATTACGGATATTTTTTTTCGGAAGACGGAATAGTTTGGACGAGTAGGGGGGCGACACGTGTCAACCCCCTCGAGGCCACGTGGTAGATTGAGTGGGTGTGTTGGACGGTTTTGAGTGGGACAAGTGGCTTGCCACTTGTCCCATTGTTATGGTAGACAAATGGTTGGCCAACTACCCACACACATGTACCCCATCCTCACCACACACTTGCCTAGATCTTGGCCATTGATTTTCCTATAAATACCCCATTGATTTCAAGACTTCTTCATCCACTTAAATGTTTCTAAGTCACAAAAATTCCCCTCTTATATGGCTCTCGTCAAATTTCCCCTTGGTAGAAAAATTCTTCAAGTGTTGGTATAGTCCCAAATACCTTGGCCTAGTATTCCTAGTAGTTTTCCAAAGTTATTTCTAATATTAAGAGCCGGAAATACTACTTTGTTGCTTTAGTCGCCAAACGAAGCCCTAGAAAAATCTTCATAGCTTAGATGAAGTGTTAAGAGAAGTTGTTTAGAAACTTCTAAGGGTTGCTTGGAGCGGGTTGGAGCGTAAGGAAGTGGAGCTAAACGTTGCTCAGGATCGACTTATAAACTTGGATAATTTTGGGCTTATCGAGGTAATGATCTTTCTCCCCCTATTGTAATTGAAAATTACATGTTGTAGTAGTTAATAATTGAGTATAAGATATATTGGAAGAATCAGTATAAAGAATTGAACTGTATTTACATAGAATTTGTATTCTGATAGACTTGTAGTATTCTGTGAAGTAGAATTGAACACGTCAGGTTAGGCGTGTAATCCTCGAGTTGTTGGCACAGTAGCGGGCCTTGATAGGAGGAGATTTATGTGATAGCGGGAGAGTCTTTGCGAATTTTCCGTAGAAATATTCTACGAAGAGAACCAGAAGTTAATAGGCGTTTTATGGCCATTATAGGTGGAAGTACTATGAGTAGTGTATTCTACTTGAAGGGTGGAAAAGGCTAGCAAGGTTGTAGTACTTGGAGCATTTTGCTAATTGTCGATAATCGTCGCGGTATGTGAACCTCTTCCTATCTTTTCTAGCATGATATGTTGTGAACTATGTAGTGCGGTAGACGTCATGTGTTAAATGAATTTGGTTGGTTTAAAACATAAAGTGTTATAACGGCTTTATGGGAAGTTTGTTATAACAACTTTATGTGGGCAAAGAAATGGTTTGTGGTTTTTAAAAGATAAAAGACTTGATGTGAAATAATAAGGACTTGGGTTGTGTTAAAAAGTTGTGAAACCGCTTTAATGAGAAATGGGTAATTGGGTTTTAAAAGGAATAATGTTATATTGATTTCGGAAATGAGGACAAGTATCGAACAAACCACTGCAGCGTTAATAAAGGAAAATGTATTGACAAATTAATTATTATTAAAACCAGTAGAAACCTCCATCTGCATAGAAGCTAAGATAAGACAAAATTGTATTACATTTTCTAGATCATGGCTGCTTTAATAAGATTGTTATAAACAAGAATAACCTACTCACACATAAGGCATATGTTACTCAAATTGTTTTAAAATAGAATTATGTTATTAAGTGATTAAGACTATGAACTACGAAACCTTTCGAAAATAAGAGACTTGAGTATTTGAAATTAGGCAAACTTGAACTTTTGGAAAAGAAGGTTGTTACTTGTCTTTAAAAAGGGAAATTATTTTGGTTTACTTAAAATAATAGTTACTCTGTTTTGGATACTACGAGTGTTGGTATCAGGTGACTTCTTGTGAAAGAATGGATATTTGTAAGAGAATTGAAGTATGGTAATTTGCTTGTGCTTGCTTGTGATAGTCTTGTTGTGTAAAAGTTGTATTCTTATGCTACCGCGTCTCTCGATGGAGGGCCGGTATATTGTTATTGTTGTTACATGGACATATACGCACGCGATGAAGAATTAGGGGCATGCGGCGCGGCTAATCACGGTATATTGTTATTGTTGTTACATGGACATATACGCAGATGAAGAATTAGGGGCATGCGGCCACGCGGTGGTTTAATCACGGTATATTGTTATTGTTGTTACATGGACGTCCGCGATGAAGAATTCCGGGCATGCGGCCGTGCGGAGGTTGATTACGATATATTGTTATTGTTGTTACATGGACATGCTGCACCGATGAAAAATTCGGGGCATGTGGCGTGCGGCGGGTTGATTACCCGATATATTGTTATTGTTGTTACATGGACATATGCACCGATGAAGAATTTGGGGCATGTGGCGTCTGGCGAGGTGATTACGATATATTGTTATTGTTGTTACATGGACATGTCTGCGCGATGAAGAATTCGGGCATATGGCGTCTGGCGGGGTTGATTACGGTATCTTATTGCATCTGGACATGTCTACAGATGGAGAATTCCGGGGCATGTAGCGTGATGCGGGCATGATTGATATTGTGGGCGTGAGACCTTGGTTATATTTGAGTGATGACTTTGAGGCGTGAGTCCTCGCTTTGACATGATCGCTTTTATGTCGTGAATCGTAGTTTGGTTATCATACATGTCTCTGTTTTATTTAGACATTATGATTTCGTTCTGATATTTTGATTTCACATACTTGGTACTGTTGTCTTGACCTCCTTGAGGGTTGCATTCATCGCCAGTAGAGGTACATCGGTTGTTGATCCTCACTCTTAGGATCACGATTCAGCGTATTAGGAAGCTCCGTTTCTCGGAGGCTTATCTTTTGGTATGTTTCCCGAGTTGTAGGTTCTTGTACATTCGGAGTATGGCGGGTCTGTCCGTCATAGTTGTTGTTACACTCTTAGAGAGTGCAGAAATCTTGTTGTGGCGGGGTGGTAAAGGATGCTGTTCAAATTTCTGTATATATGCAAAAGGCAACCGTTTTGGTTAGCTTTGTTTTCTTTTATCTTGTTTCATATCGGTATGTTTTTATTTCCGTGGTTTTTCTCGATGTTGTATCACTAGGGTGCCGGTAAGGCACGATCGCGGGCCGTGGTCGGTCGTGACAAAAGTGGTATCGAGCGATTAATCCTCGGAAAGTGTCTGACCGTATCTAGTAGAGTCTTGATTATCTGTGTGTTGTGCACCACACCTATAATCAGGAGGCTGCGGGATATTTAGGATTGGTTTCCATTCTTCTCACTCTGAGATCGTGCCTTAGAGCTGTGTTATAAGTTGGACTCCCTTTGACGTATTCTTTTCACCCGTTACCCCTCTACGCAGGCAACCGAGCCCGAAAGGCAAGCGGCGAGGAGAGCTGCGAGTAGAGCACAGAGGGTTACCAGGGCACGGGCCCAGTCATTATCTGAGACAACGCTTCATTCGGGGAATTCTGCGACGCCGCTAGCCCGAGAGAGTTTAGAAGCGATGGCGAGCCACCGAGACCACGATACCGAGCCTCTAGTCCCACGGCGAAAGCAGAGGATAGGAGTTACAAAGAGATGGCGATTACTAGCTAGTCCGGTGGTTGGGAATGAGGAGACGAGGCCGGTGGTTCGGCGATACGATAGTTCACCCGATCCGATAGTTTTGAGATTTGGGACTTCTTGAGTTGCGATCCACCCGAGTCCTATGGATTGAGGACGAGGAAGATCATCGAGTTTATTCGGCGATTCTGTGGATCATGAAAGTGATCAAGACCTCGAGGCATTCTTACACCTTGCCCTCGCAGATGAAGAGCTCGAGGCAGATAGATTTATGGGGTTGAGGCGAGCAGGCGGGCGACGATTCGGAATACTGATATAGAGTTTGACTCATGGGCTCGTTATGACCCCGCGTTAGTGTCAGACAGGGAGGATAGAGTGCAACGATATGTCACAGGACATGACGATTATCTAACAGAGAGTTGTACAAGAGTAGCTCTTCAGTCAGACATGGACATTGCCGCGTCTGAGCTTACGCGTGACCGAGGAACGTAGAGGTCGGCGGAATGACCGAGATCGGCGAAGAGGCGAGCAGCAGGTCCTTTGGTGACTTTCGAGGCGGACCGCCTCGCGAGCTAGTTATGCACCTTCGCCAAGATGCAGTGGTCCTCGCGGACTTGGGCGTTCGGGGTATTTAGGAGTTGGTCAGAACTCCAGGGTTTCCGGTTCACAGATTTACATAGGTTCTAGCCAGTCAGATTCAGTTTTCCCTCAGTGTCCACTATGTGACAGGCGTCATCCCGGGGAATGTCGTCTTTTTGCTAGTACTTGTTTTACCAGCGGCCGTCAGGGCCACGTGAGGAGAGAATGTCCTAGTAGAAGGGATACAGGTGGGATGACTTAGCCTACCAGTCGATTCTGCGGTGGTTCGGAGAGGAAGGGGTGTTAGCCAGAGGAGGCCACCCCCACCTCGGTATGGCCGTTGTGGTAGGTGTTCTTATGGGGAGTGTCGTACTACTTAGATAGCTTGTTAGGCTTGCGGCCAGCAGGGCCTTTTTGCGAGAAATTGTCCGAACAGAGGTGGCGCGGATGTTACGACTCGACGCCGGATCGATGGTGGTTCATCACCGTCTGTAGTTATGCGCCCAGAGCAGGATTTGATTAGGCGGCAAAGGAAAGTGAGGCGAGTTACAGAGATATCTTCAGCCTTAAGAGACTTGTTTAGGTCGTTATGGTAGATGCATGTGGAGTGCTATGTTCGGTTAGCATTGTGTAAGTTGTGATTAAAAAACATGGGTAGTTGAAAAGGGTAAGTTTGGGGGGTAGGGAAGAATGGTGAGCCTTAGAAGTTTGATAACAGTTGAGATCTTAGATGCGAGGCCATCTTAAGTGAAAGATTTACGGTTAATCTTTGTCAGAATGTGTAGTACGTGGAGTATTAGCGTGATAATTCCATGAGTAGTGTGAGATAGGAGTGGTAGCTTTCTTGATGTTAGTTAGTAAGTTTGTTCCGGATTGGGGAACAAGAGAGTCTGGTGCGATTATGGGTCGGGTTGAGGACCATTCACGGGTCAACCCGTAGCCCGGAATAAGATGGGGTCAGTTCGAGGTGGTCCCGCCAGGTGGTAGGGTCGCGAGGGTGCTAGGCACAAGTTTAGGTAACCATCGTACGGGTTCGTGGATGCGTTCGACCAGAATCGGATCGTGAAGGCCGGGAATGGACTTAGAGGAAATTGAAGCAGTAACTGAAGGGTGGAATGTGTACTAGAGGTGATTCCTCGTTAGTTTGGATTTGAGTTTCTTGGCGCGTGTTATATTACGGCCATTGGTGGCATGATCGGTTTTGTAAGTGTAATAGTGGAGACTATACCGGCGCAAGTACGTTTGGAGACTTAGAAGGAACATTCGGGACGAATGTTTCTAAGGGGGGAAGAATGTTATACCCCGTAGTTCCAGAGTATGTATGTGAGGACGTACGTACGAAAATACGACAGAAAAATTGGAAAGGAAGAAAGATGTGATTTTTCGACGGAAAAGTTTCCGGATTTTGTGAAGGAAAAAGGTTCGTTAATGGGAATAGGATTCCCAGATTTGGTATTCGGACTTTTTGGAATATTTGAGAATTATGGAATTTTATTTCCGGAATTGGTCACGTGGGGCCCACGGGAGGAAATTTACGGTTTTGTGGGGCCCACTTTATTTTCGGATTTTTGGCATTACGGATATTTTTTCGGAAGACGGAATAGTTTGGACGAGTAGGGGGCGACACGTGTCACCCCCTCGAGGCCACGTGTAGGCGATTGATTGGGTGTGTTGGACGGTTTTGAGTGGGACAAGTGGCTTGCCACTTGTCCCATTGTTATGGTAGACAAATGGTTGGCCAACTACCCACACACATGTACCCCATCCTCACCACATACTTGCCTAGATCTTGGCCATTGATTTTCCTATAAATAACCCATTGATTTCAAGACTTCTTCATCCACTTAAATGTTTCTAAGTCACAAAAATCCCCCCCCCCCCTTTGGTAGAAAAATTCTTCAAGTGTTGGTATAGTCCCAAATACCTTGGCCTAGTATTCCTAGTAGTTTTCCAAAGTTATTTCTAATATTAAGAGCCGGAAATACTACTTTGTTCCTTTAGTCGCCAAACGAAGCCCTAGAAAAATCTTCATAGCTTAGATGAAGTGTTAAGAAGTTGTTTAGAAACTTCTAGGTTGCTTGGAGCGGTTGGAGCGTAAGGAAGTGGAGCTAAACGTTGCTCAGATCGACTTATAAACTTGGATAATTTTGGGCTTATCGAGGTAATGATATTTCTCCCTATTGTAATTGGAAATTACATGTCAGAGTAGTTAATAATTGAGTATAAGATATATTGGAAGAATCAAGATAAAGAATTGAATGTATTTACATAGGATCAGATTTACTGACTTGTAGTATTCTGTGAAGTAGAATTGAACACGTCGGTTAGACGTGTAATCCTCGGGAGTTGTTGCCTAGTAGCGCCTTGATAGGAGGAGATTTATGTGATAGCGGGGAGGTCTCGAATTTTCAGAGAAATATTCTACGAAGAGAACCAGAAGTTAATAGGCGTTTTATGGCCATTATAGGTGGAAGTACTACGAGTAGTGTATTCTACTTGAAGGGTGGAAAAGGCTAGCAAGGTTTTAGTACTTGGAGCATTTTGCTAATTGTCGATAATCGTCGCGAGGTATGTGAACCTCTTCCTATCTTTTCTAGCATGATATGTTGTGAACTATGTAGTACGGTAGACGTACATGTGTTAAATGAATTTGGTTGGTTTAAAACATAAAGTGTTATAACGGCTTTATGAGAAGTTTGTTATAACAACTTTATGTGGGCAAAGAAATGGTTTGTGGTTTTTAAAAGATAAAAGACTTGATGTGAAATAATAAGGACTTGGGTTGTGTTAAAAAGTTGTGAAACCGCTTTAATGAGAAATGGGTAATTGGGTTTTAAAAGGAATAATGTTATATTGATTTCGGAAATGAGGACAAGTATCGAACAAACCACTGCAGCGTTAATAAAGGAAAATGTATTGACAAATTAATTATTATTAAAACCAGTAGAAACCTCCATCTGCATAGAAGCTAAGATAAGACAAAATTGTATTACATTTTCTAGATCATGGCTGCTTTAATAAGATTGTTATAAACAAGAATAACCTACTCACACATAAGGCATATGTTACTAAAATTGTTTTAAAAGAGAATTATGTTATTAAGTGATTAAGACTATGAACTACGAAACCTTTCGAAAATAAGAGACTTGAGTATTTGAAATTAGGCAAACTTGAACTTTTGGAAAAGTTATGTTACTTGTCTTTAAAAAGGGAAATAATTTTGGTTTACTTAAAATAATAGTTACTCTGTTTTGGATACTACGAGTGTTGGTATCAGGTGACTTCTTGTGAAAGAATGGATATTTGTAAGAGAATTGAAGTATGGTAATTTTCTTGTACTTGCTTGTGATAGCCTTGTTGTGTAAAAGTTGTATTCCTATGCTACCGCGTCTCTCGATGGAGGGCCGGTATATTGTTATTGTTGTTACATGGACATGGCTGCACCGATGAAGAATTCCGGGGGCATGCGGCCACGCGCGCTAATCACCCAGATATTGTTATTGTTGTTACATGGACATGTCGCACCGAAGAATTCCGGCATGCGCTACGCGCGTTAATCACCGTATATTGTTATTGTTGTTACATGGACATGTCTCGCACCGATGAAGAATTAGGGCATGCGCCACGCGGAGGGTTGATTACCCGATATATTGTTATTGTTGTTATGGACATGTCGCACCGATGAAGAATTCCGGTACGGCTACGCGGCATGTTTGATTACCCGATATATTGTTATTGTTGTTACATGGACATGTCTGCACCGATGAAGAATTCCGGGGGCATGTGGTCATGCGGCAGGGTTGATTACCCGATATATTGTTATTATTGTTACATGGACATGCTCGCACCGATGAAGAATTCCGGCATGTGGCTACGCGGGCAGGTTGATTACCGATATCGTTATTGCATCTCGACATGTCTACACCGATGGAGAATTCGGGGCATGCGTTACGATGCGGCATGATTGATATTGGCGTGAGACTCGTTATATTGAGTGATGACTTTGAGGCGTGAGTCCGCTTTGACATGATCGCTTTTATGTGGAATCGTAGTTTGTTATCATACATGTCTCTCGTTTATTTAGACCGTTATGATTTCGTTCTGATTTTTGATTTCACATACTGTACTGTTGTCGACCTCGCCGCGTGTCACGCCGCAGTAGGCACATCGGTTGTTGATCCTCACTTAGGATCACAGCCGTATTAGGAAGCTCGCTTTCCGAGGCTTATCTTTTGCATGTTTCCCAGTTGTAGGTTCTTGTACATTCCGGTATGGCGGGCCTGTCCCGTCATAGTTGTTATTACACTTAGAGGTCTCAGTAGTATCGGCGCGGTGGTAAAGGATGTAATCGCTCAAATTCTGTATATATGCAAAAGGGCAACCGTTTTGGTTGCTCGCTTTCTTTATCTTATTTCATATCGGTATGTTTTATTTCATTGGTTTTTCTCTCGATGTTGTATCACTAGGGTAAGGCACCGCGCCCGTGGTCGGGTCGTGACACTTTTGTCACGACCCGATCTCGGGCCCGCAACTGGTGCCTTACCCCGGGCACCCTAGTAATAATACATCAGAGAAAATCAGCGGAATAAAACTCATAGAAATGGAACAATATAAAAGAAGAAACATGCTAACCAATAAGGTCACCTTTCTGCATACATATATAAAACCCGAACAATTATCTTTTACAAGCCCAACTCACAATAATACTACAGACCTCTAAGAGTTTTTATAACAACTATGGCGGGACAGGGCCCCGCCATACCCCTGAATGTACATGTACCTACACTGACAGAGTACCATATCAAAATATAAGCCTTCGGAGAAACGGAGCTTCCCAAACACAGAACTGTGACCCTAAGAGCGAGGATCAACAACCAGTGTACCTCTACATGCGGCATGAACGCACTTCGGCGAGGTCAAGACAACATGTACCAAGTATGTGAAATCAAAATATCAGAATTAAATCATAATGCATATAAAATAGGAGACATGTATGATAACCAAACTACGATACAATATATAGCGATATGTCAAGTCAGGGACGCATGCCCTAAAAGTCATCACTCAAATATAACCATGGGTCTCACGCCCAAAATATCAATCATGCCCGTGGAATTCCTTCCTCACTGTCGGCAGTCCATGATATAATATCACACCAATAAGTATACATGAACACCAGGTCCCATCTGTGTCATAAAAACCGTACGGGACAAGTAGGAAAGCCAACCACCAGATCCATCCTGCATCATAAAACTGACCGGGGCAAGTACGAAGGCATAACTACCAGATCCAGGCTGCGTCATCAACTGACCGGGGCAAGTACGAAAGCCAGCTACCAGATCCAGTCTAATCATAGTCTTGCCCTGAAGGGCGCATAGCTAGAGAAGGCGATGAATCAACCACTGATCCCGAAGGCTGAGTCTTAACATCCACGCTACCTCTGTTCGGACAATTTTCGCAAAATGGCCCTGTCGGCCGCAGGTAAAGAAAGCTCCCCGAACACCATGACACTCCCCAACATGGAACCTATCACAATGACCACATCGAGGTAGGGGTGGTCTCATCTGGCTAACATCCCTGTTCCCCTGAAAACCTAAAACCTCGAGCTCGACCGCCTCGAATACCTGCACGCCCCGAAGACGGTGAAGGTACTGCATCGGGTGAAGTGTATATCTAGCTCACGAGGATGTCCGCCTCGAAAGTTACCAAAGGACCCTGCTATCTTGGCCCTCTTATATTGATCTCGGTCATTTCGCCGACCTCTACGTTCTCGCCTCCTGCGGCATAAGCTCGCACGCGGCAATGTCCATGCCCTACCAAGAGCTACCCCTGTACAACCCTCTGCTAGATAATCATCAAGTCCCGTGATATATCGGTGCACTCTATCCTCCATGTATGCCACTAGAGTGGGGGCATACCGAGCTAATGAATCGAACTCTATGTTGTACTCCCGAACCGTCCGCCCATTCTGTCTCAACATTATAAAACTATCCACTCGGGCTCTCCTCATCTGTGGAGACAAGAAGTGGTTAAGAAACGCCCAAAACACGCCCCAACCACTGAAACGCATGCTCCCGACGCTTCCCATGAATCAAACGATTGATCGCAATATCCCGCAATGATAAGAACCCAAAGATAACCGGCCTCTGAGGCCTTAATCACTCCCATGATCCGCTGTAGCTGTCGAATAAACTCCTGCGGATCATCCTCAGCTCTCGATCCATAAAACTCTGGTGGATTTCAACTCAAGAAGTCCCGAAGCCTCAAACAATCGGTTCTGGGGTGCACCACTGACACTACCGGAACCACCGGCTCTCGTCTGTCCTCATGCCTAGCCACGATCCTGCATAAGAATCGGGCCATCTTTGTAACCCATATCCTCGGCTCCTGGTCGTGGAACTGGAGGCTCAGATATCATGGCCTCAGTAGATATTGCTGCCGCTGTGCTAAAATCTGCTGGGGCTGGCGGCGTCGCAGAACTCCCCGTATGAAGCACTACCTCAGGTAATGACTGGGCCTGTGCCCTCGCAACCCTCTGTGTTCTACTAGTAGCTCCCTCTGCTGCCTTGACCTTCTGGACCATGGTTGTCTTGCGTGGAGGCATAATTGGTACATAAGAATACGTCAGAGGGAGTCCAACTTATAACACAGATCTATCGCAATCTCAGAGTGAGAAGAATGGAAACCAATCCTAAATATCCTGCAGTCTCCTGATCATAGGTGTGGTGCACAACACGCCGATAATCAAGACTCTACTAGATACGGTTGTAGACACTTTTCGAGGACTAATTGCTCTGATACCACTTTTGTCACGACCCGATCTCGGGCCCGCAACTGGTGCCTTACCCCGGGCACCCTAGAGATAATACATCAGAGAAAATCAGCGGAATAAAACTCATAGACATGGAACAATATAAAAGAAGAAACATGCTAACCAATAAGGTCACCTTTCTGCATATATATATAAAACCCGAACAGTTATCCTTTACAAGCCCAACTCACAATAATACTACAGACCTCTAAGAGTTTTTATAACAACTATGGCGGGATAGGGCCCTGCCATACCCATGAATGTACATGTACCTACACTGACAGGGTACCATACCAAAAGATAAGCCTCCGGAGAAACGGAGCTTCCCAAACGCAAAACTGTGACTCTAAGAGCGAGGATCAACAACCAGTGTACCTCACTGCAGATGAACGCACCCGGGCGAGGTCATAACAGTACCAAGTATGTGAAATCAAAATATCAGAATGAAATCATAATACTATATAAAACAGAGACATGTATGATAACCAAACTACAAGACACAATATATAAGCCATGTCAAGTCGTGGACGACGCCTCAAAGTCATCACTCAAATATAACCATGGGTCTCACGCCCAAAATATCAAGCATGCCCGTGGAATTCCTTCCTCACTGCCGGCAGTCCATGATATAATATAACACCAATAAGTATACATGAACACCAGGTCTCACCTGTGTCATAAAAACCGTACGGGCCAAGTAGGAAAGCCAACCACCAGATCCAGCCTGCATCATAAAACTGACTGGGGCAAGTACGAAAGACAGCTACCAGATCCAGTCTGCCGCCATGAGATATGACCGGGGCAAGTACGGAAGCTATCTACCAGAGCCTACCGTACCAAACTATGCTATAGAACTGACCGGGGCAAGTACGAAAGCCAACTACTGATCCACCAGATCAAGAATCGACGGCAATTACGGGGGCTAGCTACCAGATCCTGCCTGCGTCACTAAACCTCATGAAGAGCTAGTCCATGGAATAACAATAATAATAGAAACATACCCGTGGGCCACCCAACGTGTCAGTATGTCCAAGTAAATAACACGATAACCGGCCCTCCATCGAGAGACGCGGTAGCATAGAAATACAACACTTGCACAACAAAGGCTATCACAACTAGCATAGGCAAGTTTAACATACTCTTAGACTTTCATTTTATGCCAACAATCCGAGTTTTAACCCCCAAAGTACTACATACTTCAATTCTCTTAAAGAGATCCATTTTTACGTAAAAATCACACGATACTAATACCCGTAGTATCAAGACACTTTCATGTTTAAATCAAGTACTTTATACTTTTTAAACCAAGTGGCTTACACTTTTAAAACAATGTCAAGTATACTTTTAAAACCCAAGTAACTCACTCTTTTAAGATCAAGGCACTCACACCTTTTAAAATCAAGTCACTTATACTTTTCCAATCAAGAAAAGTTCAATATTTAAAAACAAGTTACTTACAGTTTTAAACTCAAGTAACTTACTCTTTTCAAAACAAGTAACCTATACTTTTAAATCAAGTTACTTCTCCTTTCCCAAAATCAAGTCGTTTATAAATCAAGTCTCTTATCTTTCAAGATCAAGTCTCTTAACTTTCAAAATCAAGTCTCTTAGCTTTCAAAATCCAGTCTCTTAACTTTCAAAATAATCAAGTCCCTTATCTTTTAGAATAATCAAGCCATTCTTTTATCTTCATAAAGTCGCTATAACTAACTTCCCATAAAGCCATTATAACACTTTATGTTTTAAACCAACCAAAGACAACCACACTCATTTCTGAAATTAAGAGAACTTTATTCTTTTAAAGACCAAGTATCAATTTCCTTCCGAATAATGATTCATAACTTTTTAGAATAATTCAAGGTTCTTAACATTTAGAACTCAAGTCAAGGACATCAAAGTGAAACCAAATTCATTTAACACACGTACGTCTACCGTACTATACATTTCACAACAATCATGCTCAAGAGGATAGGAAGAATCACATACCTCCTCGGCTAATCCACTTGCCAAGTCGAATATGCCGCGCGTAGAATATCATCCTATAATAATCAAATACGTCTATCAACGTCTAGATTTCTTCGTAGAATATTTCTAAGTATATGGTCTCTTATTATACGGAAAATCGGGCAGCACTTCCCCTGGTTTTACGTATTTTTCCACCTTTTTCAAGGCCCGAAATTCAATAACCAACATGCCACATTTAAGACGCAAAAATACAACAATACTAAAGGGGATTACACGCCTAACTGGACGTGTAAAATTCTGCCCCACAATAAATAAAACAGTCCGTTAGTCCAACGTAAATACAGTCCAATGTAAATACAGTCCATTAGTTGGTGTTCTTGGCCAGATACTACAATCAAACTTATCCAATTTTCGGCTAGCATGTCAGAATTACTTCTTTAATCTTCCAACTTATATTCCAATCTTTATATAAGTTATAATAACTTTGTTATTAACTGCCAACAGGTAATACATAATGTTTTTACCATTTTAATGGCTAGCATGCCAATTTCTCGATTTTAGCAACTTAACAAGGTCCAAATCTTTTCCATCTTCCTTCCATGCATCACATACTTATTTATATACAACCAACATATATAATATCCAACTTCACAAGGAGGACAAAGTCCATTACCTCAAAGAGCCCAAAATAATCCAAGAACTAAAAGTCGATTCGTAGCACGTTTAGCTCCTATTCCTTACGTTCCAATCCGCTCCAAGCAATCTTTAGAAGCTCCTAACCAACTCTTCTTCAAGATCCAACTTCAAAAAGTGAAGAACACTTTAGGCTTCAAACTTGCAAGTTTCGGCCAAGGGGGTGTTTTTAGGCTAGGGGTGTGAAATCTTGTCTAACACTTGGTTAGTAACCTTCCTAACACATCAAGGAAGAACACTTAAGAGTTTAAGAATTTTTGGACAACATTTGGTCAAGAACAATGGCCAATGGCCGAGAGCACTAGAAGGGAGGGAGTATTTGTTGTCTTGAAATAATTCAAGTGTGGAAGATTTCATCCTACTAGTGTGATGATATAACACAACCAAGGGCTAGGATTAAAACATGTGTGTGGTTGAGATTAGGGACAAGTGTGTGTGGGTCCCACTTGTCCAACAAATATCTCACAAAATATCTAGCACAAGACTTGTCCAATTGTCATCATTTTCGCCCAACATGGGCTCACTTGGGGTGACACATGTCTCCCTCCTATTGGTCCAAAATATTTTCATCTCCAAAAAACATCCATATTGGCCAAAATCTCGAAAATAATGTGGGCCCCACGAAATCGTAAATTTCTCCCGTGGCCCCCACGTGACCAATTCTGGAAAATAAAATCCATAATTCTATTATATTCCAAGAAGTCCAAATACCAAAATTGAGAATCCAATTCCCAATAATAAACATTTTTCCTTCACGAGGTTCGGAATATTTTCCGTCGGAAATTCAAAATTTTCTTCCCTTACGTACTTAGTGTTATATTCTCGTACGTACGTCCTCAAATACATACTCTGGAACTACGGGGTGTAACACCTTTGCTGTGGTATATTCCTATGTCAGGAAAGCCAGGAAATCTTGATAGAGGTTTGAGAGGATTTTATTCTCTGAACTCTGAGTTCAGAAAGTAAGAATTAAGTGTTAAATTCAGTAACCAAAATAATGAGGTTAAGTACTGAATATATATGGGAGGTTAGGTTACAAATCAGATTAGGCTTAAAACCTGACCCAAATTCCGACGATGGTCATCGAATTGGGCCCATCGTCGCATCTGCCGCGGCTCACCTCTTAGCCGCGCGCTTCGCCTAGTTTTAATATTTCAGTACGTTTTAATTTTAATTAAATCCAAAATCCAATTTTCATTTAATTAAATAATTTCCATCAAATAAAAATATCTCATAATTTATTATTAGTTAAAATATCTTGATTCTAAATCAAGTATTTTACATTCTCTCAATATACCCTTAGACCGAAAAGACAATCGACTTAGTGTGACCCTTTAGGCATTCACACATCGACACTTAATCTAATTAAGGTTCACACGGAACTCCTAGACTGCGTCATATGCCAAACTCAATATGTGAAGTACGTTTACAAGACTCTAGTAAACATAACCTTTATGTGAGATGATAAATTCCTTTCATTCGCAACACACTCGATCAAGCTTAGGATTTGCCGAGTGTCTATCCAAATGGCTTGATCACTTTATCTCATCTATATTAGTCGACAACTAGATCATATCCTAAATATGTCTTGCATTGACCAATGACTTGGTCGACCTAACATTACAGAGAAGCTGAGTGTTCCTCTTGGATATCCAATCGAGGAATGAATCATATTCTTGGCTCAACTACCACCTTTGTTTACATCGCAATGTACCAAACTCAAGCCTTGTCTTATCCTATAAATAATTTAAGCTTAGGACATGATCAAAGTACATTACTCTGTAAAATAGGTGCGTATTGACATCAAGTCAAATGACATTTATATCCCACATGATGATAATACTGTAGACATGTATAACAAATAGTTTATCAGCAGGGTATATCAATACCCTTTAAGAGTATCCATGTGTCTATCACTAGTAATCACACTAGTAGTAAGTGAGACATACTACATTCTCTAAGAATGTGATGCAGACCACATATTGACTTATAATATATCATTGATATCTCGTTCTCAATGATCATTAGTCAATGCTATTTTGAGAGTTACGTTCTATCATTAATATCTCACTTCATCAATGACAACATAAGCTCAATGGATGAATATTAATGAATAATCACAAGCAATCAAAATCATAATTCAATAATTGTAAATGCCAAATTATATTAATCTAATTAATAATATGAATGTGTTCAAGTATATTTGTTCCTAAAATAATTATTTGTATGACATACATACTTGCATTATTTAAGTCATATGTCCCACTAAAACATCTATCATTTTAGATCGGAGAGAATGTTTTCAGCGATTTCTTTGTCGGATATACTTTTTTTATTAGAAGATTATTGTTATGACTTTTGTGTAGGGATGGGATGGGATGGTGAGGTATTTGAAATTTTGGTATAGTAATTTTGGTTTTCAATTTTAAAAAATACTATATTATTACCATACCAAATTAATTAGGTATAATTCGGTACTTTTAAGTTCGGGTTCAATATTTTGTGGTATGGTAAATCGATAATCATAGTTTATTCGACTTCGACTTATATATACTCATATCGTAGAGAATTATGACTTTGGCTATTCAAGAAACGTCTCAATATATATATATATATATATATAAGCAACCCCATTCGTAAATCAATTAAACAAAAAAAAATCAATCAAGATAGAGTAGTCAAAGTTCCAATATCTAAACAATTAGTTTTGTACTAATACTAATTTATATTTTTTTAGTATTATGATACTAATATATATGAATTATACATGTAACTATATACTCGGTATAGTATTCGATATTTTCTTTATAAATACCGAATATCAATTTTTTTTAAATACATATTAAATACCGTATTAAATATCATATACCGAAATCACGGTATAAAAAAATCAATTTTGATATGGTAATCAGTATCTACCATATCATGCCCACACCTACTTTTGTACAACACATTGCTTGTAGCTTGATCAAACTTCTAAAATTTATTTATTTTAAAAAGTATTTTTGTCTAAAAGTAATTTTTTTTATAACACTTTTAGAGAATAGCAATTAGTGGTAGATTAATTAATTTAAAAAATCTCCTGGCATTATGGCATGTCTCATTTGTGTTTGAATAACATTTCAAAAGTATTTACGGAGAAAGATTACTTTTTTTTAGCTTTTTAAAAACATTTTATGCTACTATCCAAAAATACTTATTTTTCTAAAAGTTTGATTGAATAACTCAACTCTCTAAAGTAAGTACTTTTTTAATAAATAAATAAGTATTAACTTCCAAAAATTTGGCCAAATAAGCTATTAGTTCGAAAATTGTCCCTGAAATTTACAAATATTTTCATCTGAAAATGTTAATGAACTCTCACAGTAAAAGAACCGCAGTAGCAAATGGTGTAGCCAGAAGAAGAGAAATGACCGCAAGGTCACGAGTTCGATCCTGCATAAACCTTCTTGGTCAGCACACATGGCTTGCCAAGTGGTTTACTCTACCGACGTGGTTTGCGTGCCATCGCTACATCCGCGCACCAAGGCACTGAAAGAGAACGGCCGCGCTTCTTCACAACAAAAAAACTCTCACAGTAAAAGCAGTTATAAACAACAGCAGCCAGGATTCACGCCCTGGTAGACCTTATGTTTCCAATCTTGCACATGCCCTGCCGTGCCAACTCCGTCCTAGTATTCGAAAGTGATCTAAACAAATAAGTCAAATTGAAGGGCAAATCTTATTCGTTAAGAGTCTCACAAAGCAAAGGGTATCAGAGTTATGCCTATTTCAATTAATTGTTCACCGATGTTGAATCCCTAAATTATATTATTCACCTCCCAGTTAATAAGATTTGGGTGCGGAGGAGTGTTAAGAGTCCCGCATCAAATATGAAATGAGAACATGAACTCCTTATATGGACTTGAACAATACTCACACTACAAGCTAGTTTTTTGGGTTGAGTTAGACCCAAGATCAATTCTCTACCTTCTTCCCTTTACTTTTGTTAAGCAATTGAGAAGCCTTAAGTATAACATATTTCTTTTGAGAAGCTTAGTAACTTCATCATTAAATGTGAAACTTTACTTAGTGTTTGTGACTAGAAAGTTAGATAAAAAAAACTTTTTAACCAAACTTTTCTGTAGAGACATCCCTCAATTGAAATGTTGTTAAAAAAGTGCATGGAGCATTTACATGTTCAGTAATCTATTTCTTTTTTACCTCATGTATAAAGGTTTATACAAACATTTCTTTTTTAATTGTGGAGAAGCATCAAAGAAAAAACAAGCTCACACATCAATTAATTACCGGTTAGAATGTTCACGGTTCGATTTGGATTGGTTTTTTCTATAAAGAAAATTAAACCAATTAAGTCATTTTTCAGATGTTAGAACCAAATCAAATCAATTAAGTCAGTTTTTTGTCACTTTAGTTTTTATTAGTGTTTTTGGTTAAATAAGTTATTCCTTAAGAATAAAAGAAACTATAAATGTAATCAAGTTGTATATGTAGCTTACTCGAAAAAATTGTATATATTGTAGAACATTTAGCCATTTTCAAGGAACACAATAAAACTTCTTACAACGATTTTTTTGCCCATAAATTAAAGAGTTATGATTTACTAAAATATCTTGATGATAATTGAATTAAATAATGATTAACTATTAAATGATTCTAAGACAAATTCTCTTGGACATGAAATAGATCCTTCGAATTATCAAAATAAAGACTACAAATCAAACTAAAAAATAAAAAAAATAATTGAATTATTATGAAGGTAAACACCCAGATTAAGAATCAAGTGCAAAAGATTAATATACCCGCAAGGGTAGCCAAGTTGGTGTAGCAGTAGAGCGCGGGACCGCAAGGTCACGAGTTCGATCCCCTGCATAAACCTTCTTGGTTGAGCCTGTCACACATGGCTTGCCAAGTGTGGTTTACCTGACTGACGTGGTTTGCAGGCTATTGCGTCAGTCCGGGGTTTACCCTGTGCGCACTCGAAAGAGTAGCGGCTGCGGGTTCCTTCGTCAACAAAAAAAAGATTAATAAATACCATTATATATATATATGTGTGCGCGCGCGCAATTATAAAGTTTTAAATAGGTTTTAATATAGTCGGTTTGATTCCCTTTTTTCGGTTATTTTTTATTTAAAGTCAAGACCAAATTATATTTTATCAATTTTTTAAATTGTAAATCAAAATCAAACCAACCCAAAAAGTGTCTGTTTTTTCTATTTGTGTTTCGTTTGGTTTTTGGTTTGGTTCAATTTTTCGTGAACATCCCTAAACACAATAATAAATTAAATGTAAAGAATGAATCTTGGGTGTAACTCAACATTAAAAAGCTAACTTATAGGGTGATGATTGTCCAAGTTCATATAAGAGAGTTCATGTTCCCATTTCATATCCGATGTGGGACTTTAACACTCCCCCGCACGCTCAGACCTTGTTAACTGGAGCGTGAATAATATAATTTGGGGGTCCAACATCGATGAACAAATAATTGAAATGCGTCTCGCTCTGAGATCATGTAAAGAATGGATCTTGCGCCTAACTCAATTACAAAAGCTAGAGTTAAGCCCAAGATCCATTCTTTACATGATATCAAAGCAAGACACATTCCAACTCTTTGTTCACCGATTGTTGGACCCCAAATTATATTATTCACTCTCCAGTTAACAAGGTCTGGGCGTACGAGAGAGTGTTAAGAGTCACACATCGAATATGAAATGAGAACATGAACTCCTTATATGGACTTGGACAATTATCACCCTACAAACTAGTTTTTGGGATTGAGTTAGACTCAAGACCCATTCTTTACCTTAAACAACTTAAAGTAAAGAGTTTATTTTAAGTATTTATAAATTTTGTGAAAATACATTATTAGATAGTTTTTTTCTTTTCCGAATGACAATAATATGAATCTTCTTTCAGTATTACATCATATGATCGAACGAGGAATTTATACGAAAGAATTTTAAAAAAAGATCACTCGATAGTCGCATCTAATGAACCAATGAACTAAATTAAAGTAATTTTTGAACATCCTACGTAAATACATACATAAATTAAATTGAACCACCTTCCCTCATTAGCTTAGCCGCCGTACATACCTACGTAAATACATACATAAATAAGTAAATATACTCAGACTTATTTCTCTTTAAATTATCACTCCAATTGAAAAGGTATCTCAAGAAATAGGTCAAAAGATTCATGCTTTAGCAACTATACCTGATATGTGACGCATTTTCAGTCTTTACAGCTTAACTCAAACCAATTCAAACTTTTTCATATCGAGACTTATTGACCTTGTTAGAGAGTATATATATCCGTCTTAATTTATGTGATATTTGACTTAACACGCAATTTTTAAAAAATAAAGACTTTTAAAATATATGATCAAAAACAAGTCTTGTATAAATATATAACTATAAATTATCTCATAAAATTAAATTGTTTATAAATATAGAAATATGATATTTTTTTGGGACATATCAAAAAGTAAATAGTGTTATATATACATATTGGGTTTTTTGAATTTCCCCTTCCTATGTGGAATTAGATTAATAAAATCTAATCCAATTTGGACCAACTCACTTTTGCCCTAAAACTCACTATATATAGGATCAGATTATGTCTTATTTCATATACACAAGAGTGAATTCATAGCAATCATATAAAGAGAAAGCTTGAGAGAGAAAATTTGATTTTCACACATTGAAAATCAGCTACACCAATCCGCTTAAACAACATTTCTCGTTTCGTTAACCGTTGGATCTTGCTCAAATTTGATCTGGGGGATCTCAACATATGATTGGGGATTGAATTTTGTGGTATGTAGCTCCAATTTTCGAGCACGAACAGTAGCTCGTTTTTGGAGTGATTTCTCTCAATTCTTCACTAATATTGGTGTTATCTTTTATGTATTGTTGCTTCGTCTTTGGCGTTGATGTTGTAGCCATTTGAAGAACATTGTTGTAACTCTTGTTAATTTTGGAGCTTTTATGGGCGGAGGTCCCGTGGTTGTTTCCTCTTCACATTGAAGGGGGTTTTCCACATAAAATTTGGTGTCTCTTGCATTCAATTTATTTTTGCTTGCTTTGATATTTTATTGTTGGTATAGCTGCTATCCATATATCCATTTGTGTTTGAAATTAATTTTCTCCTCTATTGTTCAAATAGTGTGTGGAGTTTTTGACATGAGTATCCTTTCACATATATCTTGTCGTGCAATTTAATTATTGCTCGTTTCTTCCCAACAATATATTTGTTAAAAGACAATATAATTTGTTTTCTCATTGAATTATGTAGCGCACTTTTATGCTCTGTATCCATGTGTGTTAACCACATAAAGCAGATATTACGATGGATGGTTGGCACAGTCATACAGTAAGCACTTCCAGCACGCGAGTTGCCTATGATTTCTTTAGGCCACACAATCCGAAAGTACACTGGGACCGTGAGGTTTGGAATGCATGTATCCTTCCGAAACATGCTTTCATCATATGGTTGAGCATTAAAAAAATACTAAGCACCAAGGATATACTATTTTTTGTGGACATTGACAGAATTTGTACCCTTTGTCATCAGTCTGATGAATCTGTTACTCACTTGTTCTTTAGTTTCCCCACGACTACATACATTTGGTCGAGGATCAAGAATTGGCTAGGTATCACTAGAGCCATGACCACCATCGACAACGCTTTAAAGTACATTCGAAAGGAGGGCCGCGACACTGGCTGGCAGTTAAGGTCAAACGTGTTGCTTTGTCTAGCATGGTATATTTCATCTGGACGGACATAAATAAGATGATTTTTGAAGGATCCAGATTCGATAAAGAGACAACCATTTTCAAGATCAAGACCAACATCTATAGAGTCTTGTTTGCACTTTATCCTCATTTCATCACTAGATTTGAGACTTTGGCAACTGGATAGTTATTCACCACCGGACTAACCGACATGTGGGATTAGCTGGAGTGTTTGATATTTTCATACCACTTGACTACCCGACCTGTGGGATTAACTTGAGATGCACTAATGGCGCCTCTAAACGTCGTATTGTCCAGGTACGACAATTACAACGTCTTCTCTTTTGGTTAGCTTTACTTATGTGTTGTTGTTGTATACCACTGGCAGTTACAACTGTTAGCAGCTATAACGCTAAGGTACTCTTCCCTTGCCATGAGTTTGTCCCATTTAGGTTTACCATGGCAAGGATTTGATGAGGCCCGTGGCTGCAACCTTTGTGTTTTATACATAAGGGAATTGCCACTGGCTAGGAGTTTTGTACTCTTGACTACCCCTCTTATGGGATTAGCTTGAGATTTTGATTCTGACGAGATAAATCTTGTGACAGTCCGTCTTGTGGATGCGCATAAGACCATTCTTAAAAAAATAGTCAATATCAACAATGATTTCATTTGTTTCGTTAAAGGGAAAAAATGACCTAAGCTACTTTTAGATAGTGATTGTTTTTCGTTGCCAAAACATAACAAATAGTACCAGGCAAAATGGACTGACAACCTTATAAATTTGTCGGTAATGTCAGTATTCGAACCACAATATGTTTCCATTGAACATATAAATACATGAAGGGTACTTATTGTAGGGGTTTTGTTGGGTCTAAAACACACAAGTAAGGCACAACGGAAGTTTAAAATTTTAGTAACTTACTTACCCCAACAATTCCATCTCTGGTATGATTACGTTATAATTGAAACCTGTAAAGACATGAGAAACAAACTTATAATTGATATTCTTAAGTCTCTACTAAAAGGTGCGCACACGATTGTCTCCTCGGGTGCAAGTCTTCTCTACAGTATACTCCTCTGTCAGGAAAGCTAGAAAATCTTGGCAGAGGTTTGCGAGTATTTTAATCCCTGAACTCTGAGTTCAGAAAGTAAAAGTTTAGTTTATAATTCTAGTAAGAATTCAACCAACAATTCAGTAATCTAAATTATGAGGTTAAGTGCTGAATATGTAGGGGAGATTAGATACAAATCAGACTGGAATTAGGCTTAAAAACCTTACCCAAATCCGAGTTGCAGTGGGCCAGTCGGAATGGGCCCACTGCCGTACCAGCGTCGCGGCTCAACCTCCTAGGCGCCGCGGTGCCTCCCCTGTTTTTCCAATATTTTTGCACGTTTTAATTTTGATTAAATCCAAAGTCTAATTTTGACTTAATTAAATAATTTCCATCAAATAGAAATTATCCCATAATTTATTATTGATTAAAATATCTCGATTCTAAATCGAATATTTTATACTCTCTTAATATACCCTTAGATCGAAAAGACAATCGTCTTAGTGTGACCCTTTAGACCTTCACATATCAACACTTAATCAAATTAAGGTTCACACGGAACACTGCGCCACATGACGAACTCAATATGTGAAAACGTTTACAAGACTCTAGTAAACACAATCCCTATGTGGGATGATAGATTCCTTTCATTCGCAACACACTCGATCAAGCTTAGGATTTGCCAAGTGTCTATCCAAATGGCTTGATCACTTTATCTCATCTATATTAGTCGACAACTAGATTATATCTCAAATATGTCTCTTGCATTGACCAATGACTTGGTCGACCTAATATCACTGAGAAGCTGAGTGTTCTCTCGAACATCTAATCGAGGAATGAATCCTATTCTTGGCTCAACTACCACCTTAGTCTGTATCGCAATGTACCCAATTCAAGCCATGTATTATCCTATAAGGAATTTAAGCTTAGGACAGGATCAAAGTACATTACTCTACAAACCAGGTGCGTATTCACCTCAAGTCAAAGAACCGCTATCTCCCACATGCTGATAATACTCTAGATATGTATAACAAATAGTTTATCATCAGTGCATGTCAATACCCTCTAAGAGTATTCATGTGTCCATCACTAGCAACTATTACTAGTAGTAAGTGAGACATACTACATTCTCTAAGAATGTGATGCAGACCACATGTCGACTTATAATATATCATTGATATCTCATTCTCAATGATCATCAGTCGGGGCTACTTTAAGAACTACGCTTTATCATTAATATCTCATACTATCAATGACAACGTTAGTTCAAGGGATGCACATTAATGAATAATACAAACAATTAAATAATAGTTCAGTAATTGCAAAAGCCATAAATATATTAATCTTATTAATAATACGAATGTGTTCAAGTACATCTGTCCCTAAAATGATTGTCTCTAGGACATCTATATTTTCAATCTCCCATTTTGCCTAGAGCCAATCTCCAACGTATCTAATGCCCATATTTTCAAAATGACCATTATGCTTGACTAAGCTTAATGGTTTAGTAAATGGGTCTGCTAGATTTTCATCTATGGAAACATAGTCTAACTTTATTTCTTCAGTCTCCACCATCTCTCTAAGTATGTGGTATTTCCTTGGTACATGCTTATTTCTGTTCATTGATCTTGGTTCATTAGCTTGCGCAATCGCACCAGTGTTGTCACAATAAATCATTATTGGACAAGTGACACTTGAAATAACCCTTAGTTCTTTTAAGAACTCAGATATCGCGACATCTTCCTTACCAACTTCCGATCCAGCAATGTACTCAGCTTCAGTAATTGAATCAGAAGTTGTAGCTTGTTTGGAACTTTTCCAACTCACTATTCCACCATTTAAAATGAAGGCATATCTAAATTGAGATTTGAAGTCATCAAGATCTGTCTGGAAACTAGCATCAGTGTACCCAGTAGCTACTAGCTTTTCTTGTCCACCATAGACTAAGAAATATTCTTTATTTCGTCTAAGATACTTAAGAATACTTTTGACTGCTTTCCAGTGTTCCTCCCCAGGATTCTGTTGGAATATGCAAGTCATACTAAGTGCATTGGCCACATCTGGCCTTGTACATGTCATGTCATATATGATTGATCCTATAGCTGAATCATATGTGATCTCTTCATGCGTTCAAGTTCTGCAATAGTAGAAGGACTATCCTTCTTTGATAACTTGATGCCTTGACCTATAGGAAGATTTTATTTCTTGGAATTCTCCATAGAAAAATGTTTTAGCACTTTGTCTATGTATATGTACTGTGACAGCCCCAATAATCTATTAGGTCTATCTCTGTAGATCCTAATTCCATCCTAATTCCAAGAATGTAGCAGACTTCACCCAAGTCCTTCATCATGAAGGTGCTGGATAACCATTCCTTGACTGATTGCATGAGAGTCTTATTAACTCCCATTATCAATATGTCATCTACATATATGACAATGAAGACAATACTCTCATCTGTGTGATTACTATAAACACATATGTATTCTTTGCTTCTAACAAAGTCAAACTATTTGACTGCTTTGTCAAAGCAAATATTCCAACTCCTTGAGGCTTGCTTAAGTCCATAAATGGACTTATGTAGTTTGCATACTGCTTTGGGTTGAGTCTTGGATGTAAAACCCTCTGGTTGTATCATATACACCTCCTCAATTAGGTCACCATTGAGGAAGACATTTTTAACGTCCATTTGCCAAATATCATAATCATAGTATGCAGCTATTGCAAGAAAAATCCGAATGGACTAAATCTTTGCAACATGTGAAAATGTTTTATCATAATCGGCCCCAGACTGTTGATTATAACCTTTAACCACCAATCTTGCTTTATAAGTCTGTACTTTGCCATATGCATCAATCTTCTTCTTGAAAACTCATTTGAATCCTATGGGTCTAACCCCTGTTGGAAAATCAACCAAGTTTCATACTTGATTTATGTACATGGATTCCATTTCGGATTTCATGGCTTCTTGCCATCTCTGTGAATCAATGTCTATCATTACTTCGCTGTAGGTAGTAGGCTTATCATCATCAGGAATATATATCTCATTGTGTGTTTCAACAAGGAGGTTAAGTCTTTCAG
The DNA here is from genome assembly GCA_029844215.1 of Przewalskia tangutica. Taxonomy (NCBI): domain Eukaryota; kingdom Viridiplantae; phylum Streptophyta; class Magnoliopsida; order Solanales; family Solanaceae; genus Przewalskia; species Przewalskia tangutica. Next base: position 69,612,763 of record CM056739.1, on the reverse strand, counting down.
GTGCACAATGAGTCTGTTATATCCCGTAGTTCAGGCCATGCGTATGAGAACGTACAAAAGGGATTAAGACTTAAAATTTTAGAAAGATAGGTTGACGGATTGTTTCGGACGGGTTTTTAGTCAAATTTGAAGCGGTTTATGTCCAGTTGCATTATGAGTTCCTAGGTGTTTCAAAGTCCTAGTACGTAGTTCGTTGAGTCTAGTTCCCAACGCAACCAACCGTTCGTCGATAGGACATCGGAGTAGAAAGTTATGGAAGTTACAAGTTCAGTACGCACTCGGATAGAAAAATATTTCGGTCAGGAGCCACAGGGCCGCGGCGCCGGATGCAGGGCTGCGGCGCCGGATGCAGGGCTGCGGCGCCAGATGTTCTGAATGTTCGCTGAAGTTGCAGCGCCGCGGCGCGAGCGTGGCCGCGCGAAGTTCGAGTCGCAGAGGTTTCGCGGCACGCCGATCGCAGGCCAATGTGGCGCTACCGCTATGCCAATGTGGACTATAGAGAGAGATTGGTACGGTTCCAGTTTCCTGGTGAGCCGGTTATCGAGTGGAAGGGGAATACTGCGTCGCCTAGGGGTAGGTTTATTTCTTACCTCAAGGCTAGGAAGATGGTGCGGAAGGGGTATATCTACCATATGGTTTGGGTATTCGATACTGAGGCCGGGATACCGCACCTTGATCGATTCGGTTGTTAGAGAGTTTCCAGACGTATTCCCAGACGAGCTTCCGGGTATCCCTCCTGAGAGGGAGATTGAGTTTTGCATTGATATGTCGCCAGACACTCGACCGATATCTATTCCGCCATACAGGATGGCACCTGCTGAGTTGAGGGAATTGAAAGACCAGCTGAAAGATTTGCTGGAAAAAGGCTTTATCAGGCCCAGTGTTTCTCCCTGGGGAGCGCCAGTTTTATTTGTAAAGAAGAAGGATGGGACGCTGCGTATGTGTGTTGATTACAGGCAGCTGAATAAGGTAACTATCAAGAACAGATACCCCCTTCCCAGGATTGATGATTTGTTTGACCAGTTGCAGGGTGCAAGGTGTTTCTCCAAGATAGACCTGCGGTCTGGTTATCATCAGGTGCGAGTTAGAGAGGCAGATATCCCAAAGACTGCATTCAGGACCCGGTATGGGCACTATGAGTTCAGGGTGATGTCTTTCGGGTTGACCAACGCCCCAGCAGTATTCATGGATTTGATGAACCGGGTGTTCAAGCCATTCTTGGATATGTTCGTTATAGTATTCATTGATGATATCCTGGTTTATTCGCGCACAAAACAGGACCATGCAGATCATTTGAGGGCGGTGTTGGGAGTCCTCCGGGACCGACAGTTGTATGCCAAGTTCTCGAAATGCGAGTTTTGGTTGGCTTCAGTGGCTTTCTTAGGGCATGTTATCGGGGCCGATGGTATTCAGGTTGATACAGCGAAGATTGAGGCAGTCAAGACTTGGCCTAGACCCACTACACCGACGGAGTGCGCACTTGGGCCTCATGGTTATTATCGGAGATTTGTGGAGAAGTTTGCTTCCATTTCAAAGACCTTTGACTAGCCGACTCGTAAAGCGGTATGTTCCGGTGGACGGATGCTTGTGAGGAGAGTTTTCAGTTACTGAAGGAGAAATTGACGACCGCCCCAGTTCTTACTCTACCAGAGGGTTTAGACGGATATGTGGTTTATTGTGATGCGTCGGGTGTCGGGCTCGGGTGCGTGCTGATGCAGCACGGTAAACTTATAGCTTACGCATCTCGACAACTCAGAAAGCATGAGAAGAACTATCCCACACATGACTTAGAGTCGTGATGATTCATGCCTCAAGATCCGAGACATTATTTGTATGGAATTCATGTGGATATTTACACATACCACAAGAGCCTCCAATATATCTTCAGCCAGAGGGAGCTGAACTTACGGCAGAGACGGTGGTTGGAGCTACTTAAGGATTATGATGTCGATATTCTATACCACCCAGGGAAGGCCAATGTAGTTGCAGATGCCCTTAGCCGCAGATCGATGGGTAGTCTGTCAGGTGTGCAGCCAGAGAAGAGGGGCATGGTCCGCGAGTTATATCAGCTAGCGAGCCTTGGGGTTCGTTTGATTGGTTCTGATAGTAATGGAGTTCGGGTTCGAGAGGTTGCCGAGTCTTCCATCGTCGAAGAGGTGAAGAAGCGACAGTATGAGGACCCAGTGTTGGTATCGAGATTCAGCTCTTCGGGAGGAGAAAGGTCTATTTGAGGTAGCGCCTGATGGGGTGCTAAGATTTGAGGGCCGGTTGTGTGTTCCCGGTGTGACAGGACTTCGTCAGCAGATTCTGGGGGAGGCACACAGTGCTCGTTATTCTATTCATCCGGGGTCGACTAAGATGTACCATGACCTCAGATGTGTGTATTGCGGATGGCACAAGAGGACATTGCAGGTTTGTGGCGCAGATGTCCGAATTGTCGCAGTCAGGTGGAGCACCAGAAGCCTGGTGGGTTGTTGCAGATGATAGAGATTCCGACATGGAAGTGGGAGGTGATCAATATGGACTTTATTACAGGGTTACCGCACACTCAGAGAAAGCATGATTCCATCTGGGTTATTGTCGACAGGCTGACGAAATCAGCCTATTTTCTTCCAGTCAGGACGATTTTTTCGGCCGAGGATTATGCTAGATTGTATATCAGAGAGATTGTGAGACTGCACGGAGTTCCTATATTGATTATTTTAGACAGAGGAGCCCAGTTCACGGCTAACTTCTGGAGGTCTTTCCAGAAAGGGTTAGGGACACAGGTGAGTCTCAGTACTGCATTTCATCCTCAGACCGACGGACAGGCCGAGCGTACTATCCAGACACTTGAGGATATGTTGCGGGCCTGTGTTATCGATTTCAGGGGTAGCTGGGAGGATCATTTACCTCTTGTGGAGTTTGCGTATAACAACAGCTACCATTCTAGTATCCAGATGGCGCCTTATGAGGCCTTATACGGGAGGAAGTGCAGGTCACCGATAGGCTGGTTTGAGGTGGGAGAAATTCAGTTAGTCGGGCCAGACTTGATTCAGCAGGCAGTGGATAAGGTGAAGCTTATCCAGGAGCGGTTATTGTCAGCTCAGAGTCGACAGAAGTCGTATGCAGATCATCGGCGTCGACACTTGGAGTTTGAGGTAGATGATTGGGTCTTCCTGAAGGTATCACCCATGAAGGGCGTGATGAGGTTTGGGAAGAAGGGGAAACTTAGCCCAAGGTACATTGGGCCTTATCAGATTGTCTGTAGGGTAGGCAAGGTTGCCTATGAGCTGGATCTTCCGTCCGATCTGGAGGAAGTACATCCAGTCTTTCATGTGTCTATGTTGCGGAAATATATCGGAGATCCATCTAGAGTGCACCCGATTCGTGATGTCCAGGTGACAGAGGGGTTATCATATGAGGAGAGTCCCATAGCGATACTAGATCGTCAGGTTAGGCGACTACGAACAAAGGATGTGGCTTCCGTCAAGGTCTTATGGAGGAACGAGAACAGGGAAGAAATGACATGGGAAGAAGAAGGGGACATGATGAAGAAGTATCCTCACTTGTTCCCTACACCTCCAGGTAACCCACTTTCCTGCTTGTTAGTTTTAATTTGGCAATTATGCTTAAGTATTGTTGTACATAGAAGGAACATTCGGGACGAATGTTTCTAAGGGGGGAGGATGTTATACCCCGTAGTTCAGGCCATGCGTATGAGAACGTACAAAAGGGATTAAGACTTAAAATTTTAGAAAGATAGGTTGACGGATTGTTTCAGACGGGGTTTTAGTCAACTTTGAGGCGGTTTATGTCCAATTGCATTATGAGTTCCTAGGTGTTTCAAAGGCCTAGTACGTATTTCGTTGAGTCTAGTTCCCAACGCAACCAACCGTTCGTCGATAGAACATCGAAGTAGAAAGTTATGGAAGTTACAAGTTCAGTACGCACTCGGACTGAAAAATATTTCGGTCAGGAGCCACGCGCGCGGCTGGATGCGGGTCGCGCGCCGGATGTTCGAATGTTAGCTGAAGTTGCCGCATGGCCGGAAAAGAAGGGCGCGCAAAAGTTTTGAGAGTTGGCAGAGGCGTGGCATGGCAGCGCGCCGAGGCGGAGTTTTGGCGAACTGGGGAAAATCAGATATTTTCTTTTAAAAAGGCCATGGGAGGGTGACAAGTGTCCCCCCCATCTGATTTTGCATGTCCTATTTATTGACCAAGTCTTGAAGACTTGGTCATTCTTCAAAGCTTCTTCTTCTCTCTAAAATTAAAAGCTCTTCCTTCTCTCTAGAAATTCAAGAGGAAGCCAAAGCTTAGTGAAAAATATGAAAAGGTGGTAAGAAGGAAACATGTTGGCAATCTTGTAGGAGGTTTTGTGGAGGTGATTGTGGAAAGAAGGCAAGTGAAATTGTTGAATTATTTTGGGTAAGCTCTAAGGTAACAATCCTTTCTCTTTTGCTAGTAAATTATGTTGCATGTATGGAAGAAAGGACTTATAGTTGTCAATATTGCCTTTAGAAGTATTGCATGTAGGAATTAGATAAGAAATTGGATTAAAAAGGAATTGGATAAGAAGTTATGTTGTTATACCTCAAAATCGCCAAGTTGGACTTTGTAGTTTGTATTAGTTGTTATGTATGGTGGGGCAGAATTTTACACGTCCAAGTTAGGCGTGTAATCCCCTTTGTATTGATTGGATTGTTGGGCCCAAAAGGTGGCGTGTTTGGTTATTGAATTCGGCCTTGAAAAAGGTGGCAAAGTATGTAGAAACAAAGGAAATGCTGTCCGATTTTCCGTAGAATTTAGTGACTTTGCACTTGGGATATTCTACGTTGAAGCTAGAGGTTAATAAACGTATTATGGTCATTATAGGTTGACGTACTACGTGCGGTATATTGGACTTAGCAAGTGGATTGACCGAAGAGGTATGTGGAACTTTCCTATCTCTTGAGCATGAATAGTTTTACCTATATAGTACGGTAGACGTACAAGACTTTGGCGTCCTTTACTCGTTTTAAAAGTGTCCAAGTCGGTGGAGTTAGGGGATTTACTCACTTGTTTCAAAGTAGTAAGGATGTCTTAAGTTTTCAAGGTTAAGGGACTTGAAGTGTTTTTAAGTATATGATACTTGTTCCGTTTTAAATCTACAAGTCCCTTGGATATAGAAAAATGTAATTTACTTATAGTATGAAGTTAATATAACGACTTTATGGGAAGTTGGTTATATTAGCCTTATGGAAAGTTAAAAAGAGAGATTTACTCTAAGTAAAATAAGTAAGGATAAATGACGCGAATTAATGAAAGGCAAATCGATTTTAAGGCATCAATTGCCTAAGGTTTTAAAAGAGTAGAAGTACATGGTACTTTGGGTTAAATTCCCGAATTTCATAAAGACATGTTAGTACCTTAAGTAAACTAAAATGAGAATGTATATGAACAAGACTAATAAGAGGTTAGGGGATTTCTTAACTTGCTTATATTATGTATGATAGCCGGTTTGTGCTAGTGATATATTATTCATTACGGGGTCATTCCCCGGGTTGTGGCATTTGCATATTCCGTGGATTTGCTACCCATGATGCGAGAAATACCTCATGCGAGTCCGTAGGGCTTATGCGGGTGAAATAGTCTCATGCGTGCGGGTACATCCTATGCGAGGAATACCTCATGCGGGTCCACACGACCCATGCGGGTGAAATAGTCCCAGGAGTAGGATTGCTTAATGACATCGCGCGGGGTGACCTTGCTTTGATCATGAGCTTCCTATTTTCATGCAGATAGTATATGCTTGATATTCTCATTATTAGTAAGACACGATTGCAATCGTAAATTGATTATCATACATGTCTCCAGTTATTTTAGACTTATGAGGTATTTTCAGTATTTTCCAGTTACGCATACTTAGTACATATCAGGTAATCGACCCTTCTTCTGGGCCGCGTTCATGCCGCAGGTAGGGGTAAGCAGGTGGTGGATCCTCATTCTTAGGATCACTGGTCTGGTGTCAGAAGCTCCATTTCTCCGGAGGCTGTTTTGTTGGTACGGTTTTTTCCTGATGTTGTAAAATTTAGGTACATTCAGGGGTATGGCGGCCTCGTCCCGCCACGTTATTCCTGAGGTGCGTAGTCACGTTTGTGGTTTGGGCTGTAAGAACAAAGTTGTACTATTTTACTTTTGGTTAAGTATATTATATGGAAGGCGGCCTCGTCGGCTAACCGGTGATGTTTACTGTTTACATGTTTATGTGATATGTAAGTTCCGCTGCTATTCTCCGATGTATACCAAAACGGGGTGCCCCGGTAGGGCACCAGTCACGGTCCCGGGGTCGGGTCGTGACAGAGTCCTAGTGGTCTTACGGAGTTGAATATTTTGCGTTTCAGTATTTGTTTTATTTTGATTGTGAGAAAGTGTTTGTGTGTTGGAAAATCCAGCACCTTGAGAACTTTCAGGAATATCATTTTGAATAGGATGATGCACAAACATTGTGTCATCTTCCATTGGTTGTGTATGAGAGTCTTGCATTTCTGCATTATCCCTATTCACTCACATCACTCCCACTGGATGAAGGGCGTACTCTAAGTACCCAATCATCTTCAAATACTCCCACTGAATCATTGCCTAGGTCATTGGACAAGGGTTCATCCTCTATATTATTTTGCACTTTTTGAATTTCTTCAAGTTCTATCTTGTTGTAACTCTGTTCCTTGTAGACATAGTCTTCTCAAGGAAGTTGCATTTCTAGAAACAATAATCTTATGTTCGCCAGAAAGATAGAAGTAATATCCACTTGTTTACTTAGGATACCCCCACAAAATAATACTTCTTACTTTTAGATTCCAATTTGTCAGTAAGCAACTTCTTTACATATGCAGGGCAACCCAGGGTCGCATGTGTCTTAGTGTTGGCTTCTTGCCGTTCCATATCTCATATAGAGTTTTCTCTACTGACTTTGAAGGAACTCTGTTCAAAATATAAATTGAGCTTTGTAATACATATCCCCATAGGTATGCTGGTAGAGCTGAAAAGGTAATCATGGATCTGACCATATCTAATAAGGTCCGATTTGTCCTCTCGACAACACCATTCATTTGTGGCATTCCGGGAGGTGTCCATTGTGATTGAACTCCATGAAGCTTCAAGTAATCTAGAAATTCTTTACTTAAGTATTCACCTCCTCGATCTGATCGAAGAGTCTTAATACTTGTTTCAAGTTTCTTCTCTACTTTTAACTTGTACTCCATGAATTTCTCAAAAGCTTCAGACTTATGTTTCATAAGATACACATGCCCAAACCTTGAGAAATCATCTGTAAAAGTGATGAAATAAAGAAAGCCTCCCTTAGCTTGAGTTGAAAACGACCCACATACATCGGTATAGACTAACTCAAACACCTATTTGGCACGTATCCCTTTCCCAGAAAGTGATTTAGTTGTCATCTTTCCTCTTAGGAAAGATTCACAATTACCATATGACTCTAAGTCAAATGGTTCTAGGTAATCTAATTTTCCTAATCTTGTTATCCTTGATTCATTGATGTGACCAAGTCTGCAGTGTCATAAGTAGGTGGTATTTCTTAGATTACTTATTTTAGCTCGTTTATTTTGAATATTGAAAATTTCATGGCTACAGTTTAAAACATACAATCCATCCACAAGCGGTGCATTTTCACAAATAAAACCATTATAAGATAAAACATAACTTCCATTGGTAATAAATGAAGAAAACCCCTTAATGTCTAACATAGGGATATAAATAATATTCCTTGTTAACGAGGGAACAAAATAACAATTATTGAGTTCTAAACAAAAGCCTGAAGGTAAATCTAGTCTATAAGTCCCCACGCGTTCAGCATCAACTCTTGCTCCATTTTCAACGCCTTCCCAAGGTCCAACCTTTCTACTGTCAATTAGCCCCTGCACATTATTACAAATGTGTGAGCCACAAGCGGTATCTAATACCCAACAGTGAGAATTAGTTATAGACATATTTATTTCAACAACAAACATACCTTGTCCAGCAGGGCCAGAAGCACCTTGTGCTTTGTCTCCCCCTAGGACTGTACAATCCTTCTTCTAATGCCCTTTTCTCTTGCAATTGAGGCAAACATTAGCAGCTACCTTGGCTTTCTTTTGTACAACTCTTCGAGGTTTCACAGCTGTGGGTGTGGCGGCAACCGCCTTACCCTTCTTCTTCTGCACATTCTTACCCTTAGGCTTGAACTTGCTAGATGAGCACAACTTTACCTTTAAATGTGGACGATTCGAAGGTCTTCAACATATTATGAAGCTCTGGGAGATTCTCTTTGGTTCCATTCATGTTGTAATTTACAATAAAGTTCTCAAATGAAACAAGAAGAGAATTTAAGATTAGGTTGACAGAAACTGTTACGGGCAGCTTCGTTCCAATCGAAGCTAACCTTTATATTAACCCAATCATCTTCAAAACATGTTGTGACACCTGACCCCCTTTGTTCAACTTACACTTAAAGATCTCTCTCAACAGTTCATACTCCATTGTCTGAGACTGTGAGTCATAAAGACTCTTCAAGTGTTCTAGCATCTCGTTAGGGTCCATATTTTCATGCTGTCTCTGTAACTCATGAGTCATAGAAGATAACATGACACATTGTGCCACAATAGCATCATCAAGATATTTCTGATAGGCCGCCTTGTCAAACAGGGCGTACGCTTCAGAATCTTCAGCAGGGACGGTAGAGAGTGCTGTATCCAATACATACTCTCAGAAAAGAGGTAATCCTAATAGTCAACTATTAGCGTACCCGCTATCAGTCCAGTACAAAAAACCTTTGCTGATTCGGCCTATTTCCCTTATACTAGAAAGGCTCCCCCGAAATCTGACTTTCAATTGCCAGTTTTCACGCGCTTCACCCCTCTTCAAATCCAATCATGTAGAGAGTTTCTGCTTTCTATGGGGGCCCCTTTTTTGAGTTTGTTTTCGGCTCCAGGGATATTTCCTCCCTTTTCCTTTCCAAAGTGGAATTCCTCCTTGCTTTCCCTGCCAAACTCCACTTTTGCTGTTGCCAGGTGGAATGTTCATTCAGCCTCGGTATCGGAAAAAAAAGAACGATTTTTTAGAACATAGCAGAGGAATTCAAATTAGGACAAATCTTTCTCTTTCTCCGCATATGTCTCGTTGAATCAGTCTTTTTCGCCACAAGAGTTTTCTTAGAACAGCGTAGCAACGAATTGAACTATTCCACAGTGATCGGAGGGGATAGAAAGCAACGTGCCAAGTAGCTCCTCTATCTAAGGCTATCTTTTCTAATCGCAACATCAAACGCAAATTTCTTAACCAGTCAGGAAAATTGGCTCCATTCAGCTTGTTTGTTTCAACCAACATTTTAAGTGACAAATTCGACATTATAACTGAAGAAAAGATAGACTTGAAATTAACATTCTAACATAATTTCTATTTGAACACATTCGTTAACTAATTTACATGATCTTTAGTTTAAATTAGCTCCCACTATTTTAACATACTCTTTTACCCCATGAAAGAATACAGACTCAGATCAAATACGGTCATAATGGGCCAAGATCCAGACTCATATTGTCTTTGCGTTTGCTCAGGCTGATGACTTCAACAACATGATCCGGTAGGTCTCTAAATCAATTACAAACAATTTGCAACTCATGGTTGGTCGCATGTTCTAAACAATTAAAATCTGCGTCCCTAGGTTGTCCGACACTGGGGCGCCAAGACAGCCTAGCAAGTCAACCCCGTTATGCGACTGCAATTATGTATCTAAGTGACCTTTGCCTTCATCGAGCAAACACTGGGGTGTAAATACTCACGAAGGTTTATCACCTACTACAACATTTATATGCATCTATGAAAGGGTATGAGTCCTCATAGACTTAAAGCAAATGGTGGGGCATAAATACCCATCTCGCCGAAAAGAATTTTACACCACAATTCATTATAACGGACGACGCGTTCATTTTAAATGAGACTTGTATTAAATTTTGGGGAACATTTTAATTCAGGGTTATATTTAAGATCAACTATTACATGTTTCAAACATTACTCAAAGCATTTAAAACATGTATTTAGGCGCCGCCTACCCAAACATGATTGCAGACTCTAAACGAGTTTTGGGCGCCGCCTACCCAAGCATGATTGCGGACTCTAAACTAGTTTTGGGCGCCACCTACCCAAGCATGAATTGCGGACTCAAAAACTTAGTAAAGTAAATGACAATCATTTAGCACGTAAACAATATACCAACATACTGTGTAATAATAATCAGAAATTAAATTTCAAAAAACTAAGATTTTAACTCTCTGGACATCAGGCGCCGTGGAGCTACACCATGGAGCCGCGACTCTGAACAGGCAGAAACTTTTGGTTTCTGTTTCTGTAAATTAGGGTCGCGACGCTCCACTATGGAGCCGCGATGCCTCAGTTTCAGTGAGCTCTGAATTTTAAAAGAAGGTTTTAATCACGGCCCCTGATAATTACCGTGACCGGCACCGCGGCGCCGCTGTGAAACCTTAGCTAGCGTCGCGGCACCCTACAATAGGGCCGCGACACCGACATCCTTTTTAGAGCAGTTTCCGCACTGATTTTCTAAAAATCGTCCAACCCCTAAATCTAATTTAGGGTTCAGATTATGAGTCCTTTACTACCACCCACCATCATTAGTAACACACATGTCGACCATCATCTATTCCTACATGTTCTTCGTCGTGCACCATGTTCGCAATGAACCGATTTCTGCATAAGGCTCAGTTCGTGCTAGAACGGAATGCCTTCCTCGATTTAGCATAGTTGATAATTTAGGGTGATTTCAAAGGTTAATCGCTCAGTCAAAGTTTGTCAGATTTCAATAGCCTTGTTTTAATTCAAATTAAAATCAATTTTACGTTTAACCCATAATATTATATCTTTCAATTGTTACGTAATCATTGAACCAGCCTGGGCTCTGATACCACTGTAGGGTTTTTATTGGGTCTAAAACACACAAGTAAGACACAACGAAAGTTTAAAATTTTATTAACTTACTTGTCCCAACAATTCCGTCTCTGGTATGATTACGTTACAATTGAAACCTGTAAAGACATGAGAAACAAACTTACAGTTGATATTCTTAAGTCTCTACTAAAAGGTGCGCACGCGATTGTCTCCTCGGGTGCAAGCCTTCGCTACGGTATACTCCTCTGTCAGGAAAGCCAGGAAATCTTGACGAGAGTATTTTAATCCCTGAACTCTGAGTTCACAAAGTAAGAGTTTAGTTTATGATTCTAGTAAGAATTCAACCAATAATTCAGTACCTAAATTATGAGGTTAAGTGCTGAATATATAGGAGAGATTAGATACAAATCAGACTGGGATTAGGCTTAAAAACCTTACCCAAATCCGAGTTGCAGTGGACCAATCGGACTGGGCCCACTGCTGTACCAGCGCCGCGGCGCCTCACCTGTTTTCCAATATTGCTGCACGTTTTAATTTTGATTAAATCCAAAATCTAATTTTGACTTAATTAAATAATTTCCATTAAATAAAAATTATCCCATAATTTATTATTGATTAAAATATCTCGATTCTAAATCAAATATTTTATACTCTCTCAATATACCCTTAGACCGAAAAGACAATCGACTTAGTGTGACCCTTTAGGCCTTCACATATCGACACTTAATCAAATTAAGGTTCACACGGAACTCCTAGAATGCTCAACATGACGAACTCAATATGTGAAGAACGTTTACAAGACTCTAGTAAACACAACCTCTACGTGGGATGATAAATTCCTTTCATTCGCAACACACTCGATCAAGCTTAGGATTTGCCAAGTGTCTATCCAAATGGCTTGATCACTTTATCTCCTCTATATTAGTCGACAACTAGATCATATCTCAAATATGTCTCTTGCATTGGCCAATGACTTGGTCGACCTAATATCACTGAGAAGCTGAGTGTTCTCTCGAACATCTAATCGGGGAATGAATCCTATTCTTGGCTCAACTACCACCTTAGTCTGTATCGCAATGTACCCAATTCAAGCTATGTCTTATCCTATAAGGAATTTAAGCTTAGGACAAGATCAAAGTACATTACTCTACAAACCAGGTGCGTATTCACCTCAAGTCAAAGAACCTCTATCTCCCACATGCTGATAATACTTTAGATATGTATAACAAATAGTTTATCAGCAGGACATGCCAATACTCTCTAAAAGTATCCATGTGTCCATCTCTAGCAACTATTACTAGTAGTAAGTGAGACATACTACATTCACTAAGAATGTGATAGAGACCACATGTCGACTTATAATATATCATTTATATCCCATTCTCAATGATCATCAGTCGAGACTATTTTAAAAACTATACTCTATCATTAATATCTCACACTATCAATGACAACGTTAGTTCAAGGGATGCACATTAATGAATAATACAAACAATCAAATAATAATTCAGTAATTGCAAAAGCCATAAATATATTAATCTTATTAATAATACGAATGTGTTCAAATACATCTGTCCCTAAAATGATTGTCTTTAGGACATATATACTTTCACTTCTATCAGATACTTTGGACGAAGTTTTGAAATAATTTTTGAGCGTTTTATCAAGCGTCTATTACGTTAGTAAGTTAACTATATAAAATATGACATCTCTTTTAATCATACATATCAGCCGCAATTAAAGCATGTTTGAGCTTTTACGACTTATATATTGAGGGTAATACATAAAATTAAAGGAAGTGACATATATTTTAAGTGATTAACTGATCTACTTAATGAACGCTTGAGAATACGAGTAAACTTGAACCTGAAATGTCTAACGAGAACATTTAATCGTGTGTTCAGGTACTCCATCAAAACAAAATGCATTTCGAGTATCTAAAAAAAAAAAAATAGCATATAGTGTGTGCTACAGCCGATAGATCATTAGAGTTACACTTATTGGAAAATTTCTTTTTCAATAAATTCCTATCCAATTAGTGAAATAAATAAACACGTCAAGCAATAACTAACTACTAAAAAGTCCATTTCCTACTAGAGAAAAAGTGAACAGGAAAAGATACAAATATGACATGATATATGACGATGCCATACTTTTGAGATTGAAAAGCTAACACGTTAAAACAAGGACCGGAAGATATAATACTTACTTCGAAAGGAGGAAAAGGGAACTTATTAGTGAAAGTGATTTTTTTTATTCAAAAAGAGTTCTTACCAAATCAGAAAAAAATTATTTTTATTTTTATTTGTTCTTATTAAATATTAAGTGATCAAATTCTAATATCTAGTTAATTAGAGGCATTTTAATCAAATTAATTAATTTCGCCTAAAAATTAATATTTTTTTAAGAGGGGTACAATTGACTAAGTGAAACTCTTTTTGATTTGGAGGGAGTACCTATTAATTTGAAACCACATAAAGAAGGAAAATAAAAAGACGATACTTAAATTCGATTTTTCATTATGTCATGTCTTTTTAATAAATTCGAGTTTTCATTCTGTCACACTCTCACTGAATAAAAAAGAGTGTTCACTTAACATTTACTTTTTTATTCAAAAAGAGTGTAAACTAACAAGATGTTTCTGATTTGAGTTCTAGATATGGAGAAATTCATGGTAAGGAGCTTTTCCGTTAAATGGACTTTACGCATAGTGAATCTGAATTAGTCAGATTTCAATGTGGGTATCGAATATCTTATGAGAAACAAAAAGAAAACTTTGGGACTATTTGTATGTCATATAAGATGATGTTAATTTTTAATCACTCAATTTTTATGTTGTACTTGTCTTAAATTATTTTTTGAAATAAATATATCAATCAACTTGCTAAGTGCCACGACTCACGAGAATCATTACACTACTTTTTTTTTTTGTAAATAAAGAGAATCTTTATATCATATTTAGATAATATTAAAATTAAAAAATATCCACTGCCTTTTTGTGATACTTATACCAAATTTAATTTGTGTATTACGAAAATAAATTCATGAGTTCTATTTTTTGTTGACGAAGGAACCCGCAGCCGCTACTCTTTCGAGTGCGCACAGGGTAAACCCCGGGCTGACGCAATAGCATGCAAACCACGTCAGCCGATTAACCACACTTGACAAACCATGTGTGACAGACTCAACCAAGAAGGTTTATGCAGGGGATCGAAATATTAGATAGACAAATAAAATAGTTCAATTGAAATACGGAAAAAAGAACAATCAAAACTTAGGGGTCGTTTGGTAGCTGGTTAGAAGCTAAATTATTCATATATGGATATTAAGTCCTGCATACATAATACCATTTTTTGTAGCATTCTTTTGCTATATATAAAATTCAACACACTTAGTACGGTATTTGTCTTGCAATTTAGAAACCCGCATAACTAATACATGTATAAGTTATGAAGGGTATAGTTATTCATTTATTAATTATTTCATCTTCTATTCTCCATAAAATAATATATATATTCAATCGCTATGGTATTTGTTCTCCATAGCGGAACAAATAAGATGAATCGATCTTCGATTCTCTGATTTTTAGAAAAAATAGCAATTTTGATTTTCAATCGCAATTTCGAATTTCAGTTCTTCGATTTTCCATTTTTTTGATTTTTCAGAGGAAAAGTATATTCTACAGAGATTACCTCAATCTTCCTTGATTTCAATTCGGATTTTCAGAAGAAATTCCTCAACTCCTTCGCAATTTCGATTTTTCAGAATTTTCAGAAGAAACTCCTTCGTTTTCTCGATATGTCCCTTCAATTTGAATCGATTTGAATCAGTCGCTTAATATCAATCGATTAACAACAGTTTCAGTTTCTTCGATTTCGATTTCGATTTTCTAATTTTTAGTCAAAAATTGCGATTCCAATTTTTTCAGTTCTCAAATCGTTTTCAATTTTCAATTGCTTCTGATTTTCACCTCAATATGTTCGATCAACTCCTCAATGTTCAATTCCTTCACAATTTTTGATTTTTCAGAAGAACGCGATTTTGTTCCTTCGCGATTTCGTTTTCAGCAATTTTTGAATTTTCAAACTCCTCACTGCAATTGGATCGATCTATACAACACTTGGCTTTGATACCATGTTAGATTCTAAAATGGAGGAGCAAACAGAGAGGGAAGACAGTGGTTGAAGGAGAGAAACGCAGGGAGAAGGGAGCAAATGAGGTCAAGATATTTGGGAGCAAATAGAACTCCTTTTCTATTATTATTTGCTCAAGATAAAACTAATTACAATGGTTCTATTTATAGCCAACTAATCTAAAATATCTATCTCACTAAAATATAATCAAAATATCTAATCAACAACTAACTAACCACAAGTAACCACATATATATTTTGTGTATATATGTGGTATATCTATATACTTCAACACTTATTTCTATATTACTAATACATGCATAATTCTAACCAGCTACTAAACGACCCCTTAGTTTATATAAGGAAAAAGACATAAATTACACCCTATACTTGTCTGAAAAAATCGAATTCAAACTAATCGGGCAACCTATTACCCCTCTATCCTTGTTCAAAGTGTATTTAGTGCCTCCCTGAGACACATATAACCAGTTGCACAATAGGAGGTGTTACACACTTGTCATATGTCACTTTGAACGAGGATATAGGGGTAACGGGTCGCTCGGTTAGTTGGAGTAAGAATTTGACTTTTTCGAACAAGTTTAGGGTGCGAGAAAATGACATAAATGGTCCCTTAACTACGAGGACAGGTTCAAAATAGTCCCTTAACTATGCATTTAACAATTTTGATAATTTAAGTTTGCCACAAGTTAACAAAAAAGATCCCTTAACTATGAGGATATATTAAAAATAGTACTTTAACTTAAGTATGCACTTAACAATTTTGGATCTTTATGTTTGTCAAAAACTAACATTTTTAGTCTCCGATAAAATATTTATCGAACTTTATTTGTTAGATTTGAGGGAAACTAAGAAAACAAAGACGAAATTAGAGAGAACTCGCATTTGGAGGTATACACTGCTATAAAATGGGTCAAATACCTCGGACAAAAATCGACGATCGCCAGTTGGTTATAGTGCAAAATAGAAAAAAAATATATACTTGATAATATCATAAAATAGTGTCTCGAAACATAAAAATCGATAGACCCTATCATAGGGGTATGCAGAAACCGGTTTAACCGATAAAGTGAACCAATAAAAATGTCATTGGTTTATCAGTATTAAATTATTGGGTTAACGGTTCGTAAACGGTTTTGCAATTTTTTTTTTGTTGGATTATCGTTTCGGTTTTAAAAATGTAGTTAATGGTTAAACTGATAACCCAATAAGCTTATATTAAAATTATATTTTTTATCTCTATTTATATAATAGTGGCTTTATATTTTAATTTTTAAATACAAATCCTATTTCTAAATTCTTACTGGAGGCAAGCTTATTCTCTCAATTTTCAATTCGCTTATCATTTGTACTTTCATTATTTAGAATGCATTAAATAATTGAAAAGTTCATTATCATTTGATGATTTATTGCTTAATTGCTACAGTGCGTTTTATAGCTTTTGTCTTATAATTTGTGTGAACTTTTATACATGAAGGCATTGTATATATGAACAAATGAAAACAAGAGAAAACAAAAAAATTGAGTGGAGCATTTTCTTATTGGTGTAAATCGAAAACCAAAATGTTAAGGATCGAAAATTGATAAATTAAAGATCGATAACGAATATCTTATCGGGTTGATTAATGATTTAGCATATTTACAAACATAAATCGAACCGGTCGATAAGAATTCTTACCCTATCGATTGAAATCGAGGGAGTCAATTGACTAAGTAAAATATGCCCCACTTTAGAAAAAAACGGATCCTTTATATAACTACACCAAGTATATCCCGCATAAGCAAGAGACATAACATATTAATTAATAAGAGTATGTTTGGAAAGTCACCTGGTAATTGGAATTGGTGTAATTATTAGGGTAATAATTACACAACCTAGTAATTACACAGTAAAATAATTACGATGACATATTTGTTTGTCATAACATAATTAAATTTTAATTACAAAAGTACTGTTTGATTGCACAAATACAATTATACATTTAGATATTTGAAATTTCAAAACCAAAAGTTAATTGTCAACAACTAAACGTTAATATTTGACAAATATATATTTATATAAGTAATATAACTTAATTTATCTATAACTATTTACTCAAGATACATATTATTTCAAAAATATAGAACTAAATAATTATAAATTTGTAACTACTATTGTAAAAAAATGGATATGTACAAAATAAATAATACTTTAATTGAACCAATTAATAAGAACTTCTATGTGACCAAGATGTCATGAGTTCAAGCCGTGAAAACAGCCTCTTGTAGAAATGTGAGGTAAGACTGCGTATAATAGATCCTTGTGGTCCGTCCATTCTTCGGACTCCGCACATAGCGGGAGCTTAGTGTACCGAGATGCCCTTTAATAAGAACTTTTAACTAAATACACTGCAATGACATCATGGACAATATGTTTAACAAACAATATATTTACAATCATAATTTCATAATATTATTTAAATGTTAAAATAATCTAGCAATTCGTGTCACCCAATATAAGCTATGTTTGCATATATCATCATCCAACAATGAAATTCGTTCATGTTTAATGATATCACTCATTATAAGTCAAGTTTGAGAATTAGTTATTCGTTCTAAGATTATGAGGTATAATTTATTTAAAAAAAATTAGAATAATAACATAGCTAAGTGAAATGAAAAAATAACATAGCAAGCAAAATAAAAAATAACAAGAAAGAAGTAAAATATGAGAAATTATGTAGAAGCACGTGAAGTAAAGGTTAAGAAATGAGAAATAAAAACATAAAAATATTAATTTTTTTAAAATAATTTAAAAAGTTAAAATAAAAAATAAATTAAAAAGAAAAAAGAATAGAAATAAAAAAACTAAACGAAAAGAAAAGATAATAAAAAATAACCTTGTAATTAACCATCAATTTTTAGCCCTCTTTGAGTTATAGAGTGTAATTACATTCTTTAAATTATATTAAATTACATGTTGATCAAGTAATTATTTGGCCAAACAAATATGTTAAAACTGTATAATTACATGCAATTATATCTAAATTCAATTATAGGATAACTTTCCAAACAGGCAGAAAACTTAACCTCAGGGGGTAATTGGAAAAATGAATGAGTTAAAACAAAGGCAACAACTTTTCTAAGACGCGTTTTGAATTTTTCTTTTTCATTTATTTTAGGGTAGAATTGGCTTAGTAATTGAAAATATTCGAGAGGGTTGCATGGAAGATCCTGTTGACAGAGTAAATGTGGGACCTTTGGTCGACAAAACTTAATACGGCACACTGTGAGGACTCTAATTAAGCAACATATTGTCCAACTGGCATAGCACAATGTCTTAACTTGTCTTGGACATTTTAGTTGATTTATTTAACGTAACAAATCGTACCAACACAGAGCTGAAATGGTTCACAAATCTAAAAGTATATTTTATTTCATCCTCAATTTCCATTTCGTTTTGGATAAGTTCTCATTGTAACTTTTGTTAAATTTTTGCAACAAAAGAAAAATGCATCTAATGATCATATTGTATATATATATATATACATGTATGAGGAAAAATTCGTATAATACAGATGGACGAATTATGTCATGACACGTGGCTCATACGAGGCTCATGCTAACTATTTCTTTAATTTGTCTTAATACTACTAACTTGCATTATACATTATCTGAGATATCTGTCAAATCAATCACTTGAGATCCACGTGTCCTTGATCACGTATACAAATTCAATTGTACCATTTTACGGGTAAACAGTTTGGCACGCAACATGGGCCTGACAATTGTGGTGACACAAATGACCCTTTTCCACTAATCTAATCTTTTATTTTAGTCTTGTTTTTTGTTCCGAACAAACAAATGATAGGAATGGAAGAACTCGGAGGCAGCCGCAACACTGGGGATAACACTAACAATCTCCCCATCCGACCAGATGACCTACTGATAAAAGATCCATAACCAGAAGATCCGATGGTTGCAGATGGAGTCACATCCGGAGGCGGACATACCCAAGAGGAGGATCTTCCCAATGACGAGACACCCGAGGAAGCCATGCAAATCTTGAGGGCACAAAACACCGCGATGAGCGGACAGTTGGACAACCTGATGTAAATTTTCTCTGAGTTCATGTCCAAAAATGCTAGTAGTACTCCAATGACCGTATCCACACCACCAGCAAATGCCACGTGTGTTGCAAGGAATGGTTAGAATAACTCGAGACTTGACGACGCATCAGGAAGTGAAACCGTTCCTGAAAATCCATTCCAGGAGCAGGTTTTACAATTTATGAAGGACATGGAAAATAAAATGGATACCAATGCAAAAAAAGCAAAGAAAAATGCCAAGGAGTTCCGACACTAGTTAAATCAAACATCGAGGGTCCCTTATGTGATCGAAGGACCAAATGCAAGGAGATATATTCAACTGACGTATAAGTTAGAGGCTGCGCTTGAGTTAATCCCCAATAGATTCAAGATGTTGTTCATACCCAAATATAATGGGACCACTGATCAATGGGAACATATAATGACATATACTACAACCGTCAAGGGGAATGATCTAAAAGAACACGAAATAGAATCGGTTATGACTAAAAAATTTGATGAAACACTCGCTAAGAGAGCCTTGATATAGTATTCACTTCTCCCTGAGCACTCAATTGGGTCATTCGCCATGCTCACCGACATGTTCATAAAAGCTCACGCGGGGGCAAGAAAGGTGAAGACAATAAATGCAGATATCTTTCCCATTGTGTAAGGGGAGACTAAACTCTTAAGGACTTTGTTACACGGTTCCGGAATGAGCGTATGTTTCTACCCGTGATCCCAGATGAATGGGATGTAGAGGCCTTCCCAAAGGGTTTGAATAATTTGAGTTTGGATGCCTTGCAAAAACTCAAAGAGAATCTCTTGGAATTCCAAGCTACAACCTGGAAAGATGTTCATAATCGATATAAGTCTAAGTTCCGGATAAAAGATGACTTGCTTGGAACTCAGACCGGGAGTATTTTTCAGAAATCAGACAAAAGAGCCAGGATAGACCAGAACTCCTCGAAAAACCACTTCTAACCTTATCCCGCTCTCGGAAAGCAAATAGGTGGACACGATTTTTTCTCCCTTGAGAAAATAAATAACAAGGGAGGCCCCAGAAGAAACAATCATGGATTGGTGAATTTCGACAAAGGAAATTCATCCAACTCATCCACAAAGGGTCTCAGATACCCAAAATTATCCGAGTACAACTTCAGCATTAATGAAGACCAGATGGTAGTAGTACTAAGAACTCATCCAACATCCCGACCTCTAAAATCATTATAGTCCGATTCGAATAAAAGAGACCAGTCCATTTGATGTGAATTTCATGGCACCCATAGACACCAAACCACAGATTTCAGACATCTATGAGAAGAGGTGGTAAGAATGCTAAGTAGGGTCCACCTACGAGAATATTTGAGTGAAATAGCTCATAGCAACTATGAGCGATGACCTCCCGCTAAAGGAAAAAATTATCTGGCCGCGACCACATGTGATAAATATGGTATTTGGTAGTCCAATGATTGCCGATACATCATTCATTGTGGCAAAGAAAACAAAAAATTCAGTAACCCGGGAAACAAAGTTTTGAAAAATACCAGATGAACATACTATTACTTTTACTGAAGAAGACGCTGCCGATGTGATTTTCTCTCATAATGAAACATTGGTGATTTCGGTACCTATTGATTACTTCCAGGTGAAAACAGTTTTGATCGATACCAGAAGCTCTGCTAATATTATCCGGCTTGAAGTGGTAGAAGAAATGAATATGACAGACAAAATTGTTTTGGATGCCAGAACAGTATCAGGTTTCAATATGTCCAGCAAAATAACTAAATCAAGGTAGTGGATTGTGAATCCACCATGCGCGGGTTCAATTCCCGTCGTTCGGGAGAATTGACCTACCAATGGATGCTATGAGAGTTATAAAGGTAACTAAGATTTATATCATTGATGGTGATATAAGATATAATGATATATTTGGGAGGCCATGGATACACAATATGAAGGCAGTTCCGTCAACATTGCATCTACTGGTGAAATTCCCGACACCAGAAGGGATCAAACAAATTAAGGGAGAACCACCCGCTGCCATAGAGATCTATGCCATAGAGGAACCAGAAATGGCATCAGATCCTAAATATCAATTAAAGAAAGCGGAGCCCGCATCACAAGATGTCCATCAGGTTCCACCATCAGAAACAGAATCAACTTATCCAGAAGAGGATTTTTAGACCGATACTAGGTGCCTAGATACTTTCAGGTAACGGATGAGTCAGACGCTACCAAATCCACAATAGAGGAGCACGAGCATATAAATCTGCGAGAGAAAACTCTCGACAGAAAGGTATACCTGGGCATGAGGTTAACCCTAGAGCTCAGGAGTTTAATTCTTAATTATCTTACAGCTAACAATGATTGTTTTTCTTGGTTACATAATCATATGACAGACATCCCTCCAGAAGTTACAACTCATAGGTTGAGCATGTATCTCAATTTTCCTCCCGTGCGGCAGAAGAAGCGGCCTATCGCCGAACTCCGCAATAGGTTTATGAAAGAAGAATTAGCTAAATTTCTTAACATAGGATCGATCCGGGAGGTAAAATATCTAGATTGGTTAGAAAACGTAGCGTAGTACCTAAAAACGAAATAAATTCAAGATGTGTATTGACTATAAAGATTTAAACAAGGCTTGCCTAAAAGACTCATTCCCACTACAGAATATAGATCAAATGATCGCTGCTATGATTGACATGAGATAATGAGTTTCCTTGATGCATATTCTGGGTATAACCAAATAAGGATGCACCTGAAGACCAAGAGAAAATAGTTTTTTGAATACTTTTGGCACTTTTTGTTATAATGTTAAGCCTTTCAGATTAAAAAATGTCGGACTACTTATCAAAGGATGGTAAATAAAATATTTGAAAACAAATAGGAAAATCTATAGATATAAAAAATGTCGGACTACTATATATTCTTGTTAAGATTCTTCTTTCAGATGACCATTTGGGTCATTTGCAGAAAACATTCGAGGTGCTGAGAAAATATAATATGAAGCTCAACCCCGAGAAAAGTGCCTTTAGGGTAGGCTCCAAAAAAATCCTGGGTTTCTTGGTTTCTCAAAGAGGAATTTAGATAAACCTTGATAAAATAAAAGGCATCAAAGATATATCGGATACACTTGAAGACGTAAAAGCGGTACATCGACTGACCGGGCGAGTGAAGGCTCTGAGCAGGTTTATCTCCCGATCATTAAATAAGTGTCATAGGCTCTTCTAATTTCTAAAAAAGAAAAATGACTTTATATGGACACCCAAATGATAGAAGGCCATACAGGACCTAAATGCTTACCTATCCAGTCATGTCAAAGCCAAAGGACGGAGAACAACTCTTCATATATCTCGCGGTCTCGAAAGTAGTGGTAAGTTCAGTTTTGTATCGGTAGAGAAAGGTACGTAATTTCATATTTACTATGTAAGTCGAGTAATATCAGGGGCGGAAACTCGATACCCATTACTCGAAAGGTTGGCTTTCGCTTTAGTTATGCCATCGTGAAAGATTAGATCATATTTCAGTGCCACATAATTGATGTAGTAACTACGTTTCCACTTAAGAACATGTTACATAAGCCCGAACTTCCAGGGCATTTGGCTAAACATACGGTGGAGTTAAGTGAATTAGATATTGAATATAGATCCCGAACTGCGATAAAGTTGCAAGTCCTCATAGATTTTGTGGCCAATTTCCGTCTGGTGGTAACCCCCAGGCAGAAAAAGAAGCCATTTTGGTCTCGGGGACTACTCTTGTCACGACCCGAACCCCAGACCCGTGACTGGTGTCCTACCTGGGCACCCCCTCTTATACCCTCACATCCCATATAAGACATAGGCCAAATAATAAATGGAAAATTGTATATGTAGAAACAAGGCAAGCCGATGAGACTGTCGCTATCTAAAAAGGGGAACAACCCGACAATACAGTAGTACAAATGACCAACAATATATATAAAACTCCCGCAAGTCCAGCCCACATATGAATACAGACCTCTAAGAGTTTGGACTATAACCTATGACGGGATAGGGCCCCGCCATACTCTTGAATGTACATAAGCCTACAATAACAGGGATCCGTACCAAAAAGACCAGCCTTCGAAATAATGGATCTTCCTAAAAAACTGAGTAGAGATCCTAAGAGCGAGTATCAACAAACTGTGTACCTACACCTGCGGCATGAAATGCAGCCCCCCGTGAAAAAAGGGTCAGTACGAAAGATGTACCAAGTATGTGAAATAATAAGTACTGTAAATGAGATCATAACAGTCTAACATATAACAAGAGGCAAGCATGAAAATCAAATACCAGTACAACTGTGCCTTGTAACCATGAGAGTAACGAGAGTCAATTTGTTTCCTTTTCAAAAAACAAATTGAATCAACTGCACCATTTCAAATTATGAAATCCTTCCCATTTCAAAATATGAAATCAACTGTACCATTTCAAATATGAAATCATTACCATTTCAAAATATGAAATCATTACCATTTCAAAATATGAAATCATCTGTACCTTTTCAATTATGAAATCATTACCAATTCAAAATATGAAATCTTCTGTACCTTTTTTTCTAAAATATGAGAGTCATGTCAAATCAAGAATGCATGTCTGTATGATCCACATATATATACCTATCATATAATGTGACCGTATGAGTATCTAAATTCGCACCATGAACCTTGTCCATGAAATAACATAAGGTATTCTGCCCTGCCCATTAAGGTATACTGCCCTGACCATTAAGGTATAATGCCCGGTTCATTCTGGGACACGGTAAAGTCATGTAATATATATACTGGCCTGCCCATTAAGGTATACTGCCTGGTCCATTCTGGGACACGGTAAAGTCATGTAATATATATACTGTCCTACCCATTAAGGTATACGGCTCGGTCCATTCTGGGATACAGTAAAGTCATGTAATATATATAATGCCCTGCCCATTAAGGTATACTGCCCGGTCCATTTTGGTACACGGTAAAGTCATGTAATATATATACTGCCCTTCCCATCAATGTATACTTCCCGGTCCATTCTGGGACACGGTAAAATCATGTAATATATATATTGCCCTGGCCATAAAGGTATACTGCCCGGTCCATTCTGGGACACGGTCCAAATATAAAGGACTATACACATATAGCTATCATAAGAAATTATGCGCAATTTAAATCATCTTTGACTCTCATTAGAACCATTAAAATGAACCTTCATTTTAGAAAAACCAAGGCATTATCACATCTTGCAATATTAGGGGCTTGAACAAAAAAGTACTATGTACGTTCACCGTACATTCATTTTAAGTAAATCCTTTGACTCTCAATGAAACCACATAAAATAACTTTCATTTAGAAACTCCAAGGTACTATCACATCATGCATCAATAAAGATTAAGATTCAATAAAACAATGCACGTCCGCCGTACAATCTTTCCTTTATAAAAGCTCAAGACATTAGCACTTGTAGCATCAAGGTACTTCCACTTTTAAAATCAAGTTACTTACACTTTTAAACTCAAGGCACTTACACCTTTAAAATCAAGTAACTTATTCTTTTCAAATCAAGTCACTTATACTTTTTAAAATCAAGTCACTTATTCTTTTCAAATCAAGCGACTTATTCTTTTCAAATCAAGCAACTTATACTTTTCAAATCAAGTAAACTTATACTTTTCAAATCAAGTAAACAATACAATGAAATCCGAATTCATTTAAAATACGTACGTCCACCGTACACTTATTTTATAAGGTTCATGCTCAAAGAAAGATAGGAAGAGTTCCACATACCTCTTCGGCGAATCCACTCGCTAAGTAGAATATGCCACAAGTAGTACTTCAACCTATAATGACAATAACAATTCTATCAACTTCATGCTTTCTAGTGTAGGTTAATACCAAATGGTTCTCCTTTTCTACAAAAATTTGGGCAGCGCTTCCCCTGTTTATACATACTTTTCCACCTTTCAAGAAGACCAATTTCATCAATAACCAAGACTCCAATTAAGGACACAACAAAACAACAACCAAAGGGGATTACACGCCTACTTTACGTGTAAAATTCAGCCCCTTAATCCATATAAAAACAGTCCACAAAATCAGTCCACAATCCAACAATAACAAGAGTGAAATATGAGGTCTTTTAACACCTTTCTAAACCCTTAATCCCTTAGGACTTTCCTTAGCAATTACTACATTTTAACATGCATATTAGTGGTTGAATTTCCAGCAACGCCACAAAACAGTCCCTTAAAACTGCACAATAATATCCCACAGTTTCATACAATACACGGCCAACACCTCAATACAATTACCCTTTCCATAATTCTTTTTAATCCAATTCAAGTTCCAATACTTTTCTACAAATCATATCAACTTATCAACAACAATATTACTTCATTATAACATCCAATAGGTGATGTTAACAACAACAATTATAGCCAACAATTTCAATGGCCGAAACTGCCTAGTTTCGGCCCAACATCGAAACTTCCCCAAACACTTTTTATCTTCCATTATTTTTAGCACAAGCTCATCTATACATTATAACAACACGTAATATCCAATTACTTCAAGAGGAAGAAGAATGTTTACCTTATTTTAAGCCAAAAATCGTCCCAAAATAGTCCACAACTTCCGGCCCGCAGTTTTGTCTTAGCTCCTCTTATTCAAGTTCCAATCACTGTCATGCATCCTCTACAAGCTTATAACCAACTTCCCTTCACGTTTTACCTCCAAAAAGTCGATGAACAAGCTAGGGTTTTCAACCCCACTTTCGACCCAACATGGATTTTGGAGATTCTTGGAGAGTTAACTTGTCTTAGAACTTGATTAGTGTTCTTAATCTTAAAAAATAATTAACTTGTGTTCTTGGAAAATGTTGGAGAAATCGTGCCTTATTGGCTAAGAGAAGAGAGCTTGGAGAGATGAAATATTTGTGAGAAGAGAAAATAATGGCTAAGTCTTCAATCACCTCCTCTATATAGATATTTGTCTTCAAGACAAGTGGAAGAGTGCCACGTGTCAACTTCTCATTGGCCGAAAATTCCCTCTTGATAAAATATTTAGATA
Source organism: Przewalskia tangutica (assembly GCA_029844215.1). NCBI lineage: Eukaryota > Viridiplantae > Streptophyta > Magnoliopsida > Solanales > Solanaceae > Przewalskia > Przewalskia tangutica. The sequence goes on along the minus strand of CM056739.1, from coordinate 69,586,554 downwards.
TTTAGCCCAAAATATCTTAAAATCGAAGGGCCTCGCGAAATTGTGAAATTCTCGGCGGACCCCATATTATCAATTCCAATTCTTCGTAATCGAATGCTAATCCATAAATCCAATTAGAAGTATTAACTCCGAGTTAATAATTTTTGTCGTCACATTTTTTCGAAATTTTTCCTTAAGAAAAAGAAAATTTTCTTTCCTTCTAAAATTCAAATCTTATATCCTTAAGTACGTTCTCATATCATTGCCTTGGAATTACGGGGTGTAACATCCTTCCTCCCTTAGAAACATTCGTCCCGAATGTTCATACTAGGTTTTTAAACAGATTCGGCATAGTCTCCTTTAATTACACCCATCAAATCCAAATATGCCACACATGGCCACAATATATCACACATGCATATACACCAATCAATATGGCCAAGCGAAGAATAGAATTACCTGTACAACTATAATTTCCTTCACCTTTATTATCCTTGTAGTAATCCTTCATTCTACTCATTATTAACCAAAAATATTTCTACCTTGATACTCAATCATATAGTTCCATTCATACTTATTAACTGCTTTCATATCTCCATAGCATTAAGCAATACAACAATCTTATCAATGCATGTATGTCTCTAAAAGATCAAAAATATACATGTAACCATATCTGGTGACGACTCCTAGTCACGTCTATTGGTCAAAGCATATAGGCGGTTCGAAGGACCGCTTAAACTGGAACTCCTACCACGGCCTCTACCACGTCATGCTGTCGTATGGATACCCTGCCCTTCGGGGCGCATGGCTATAAAGGAGATGAACCAGCAACTGATCCAGTAGGCTGTGTTATACCTCCGGTACCACCTTTATGAGGAAACTCTCTCATCACATGGCCTAGACGACCACAAGAAAAACAAGCACCCGTACCAGAACGACACACCCCTGAATGGAACCTACCACACTGGGTGCACTAAGGCAAATGTGGCCTCGACTGAGTGGAAACCCCATTTCCCTAAGACTCTGAAGCTCTGACCGGCCCCTGAATACCCTGGACGGTCAAACCCCCTACTTGTGAACTATAGAGGAGAACTCTGTGCTGGTTGGGGTGAATATCTAACCTGCTGTTGAGGCGGCCCACCTCTATACTCACCAGAATAAACTATCGACCTGGACCTCTTAGGCTGGCCTCCACCATGACCTGCCCGATGACTCCATACGCCCGCCCTCTACTCCCCGGCATATGTCCAACTGAGCGATATCCATGCCCGACTGAAGAGCTACTGCCATGCACCCATCAATCAGGTAATGATCCAGCCCCATCACGTAGCGGTGCACCATGTCTGCCATGTCCTCTATAATAGTGGTTGCGTACCGAGCCAATGAGTCAAACTCTAGGCTGTACTCCCTAATAGTCCTTCCACTCTGCCTCAAGGTCAAGAACCTGTAAACTCTGGCTCTCCTCATCTCAGGAGGCAAGAAGTGGTCAAGAAGGCCCCCGTGAAATCGTTCCACACAGCTGGAGGAGAACCTTCGCCCCTGGACAACTCCCACGACTCAAACCAGTTAACTGCTACATCGCGCAACCAGTATGAAACCAATACGACTGAATCGGTCTCTGAAGCCTTAATCACCCTCATCGTCACGTGATCCGCGGATGAACTCCCGAGGATCATCCTCGGCCTCGACCCGTAAAAACTCGCGGACCATACCGAAGTCCGGACCTCAAACTATCTACTCGGGTTAGCACGGCCTCGCTCAGAAGTCCGTCCGGCTACTATCCTAGCGCCACTGGATCAGATCCTCATGTCCCTATCTTATGCCCCTGGATGAGGAACTGGAGGCTCAAGTGTCGAAGCCTCTAGAGCTGTTGCTGCTCTAAGCTCCTATGGTGACGGCGGCATAACAGAACTAGTCTTCTGACACACCCCTCGTGCATCGATCGGGCTCGTGCCTAGTAACTCTTCGAGTCGACTAGCCTCTTGCCGCTGATTTTCCTTCGCCACCGCTTCTTCCTTGGAGGCATAACTGTAAGCACAATGATACGTCAGATATGGATCATCCTAATAACACAGCTCTATTGCACGATCTCAGAGTGAGAAGAATAGAAATCAAATCCTAAATGTCCTTTAGCCTCTTGTTTATGGGTGTGGTGCACAACACACCGATAACCAAGACTCTACTAGACACGGTCTGCTGGGCACCCCCTCTTATACCCTCACATCCCATATAATACATATGCCAAATAATAAATGGGAAACTGTATATGTAGAAACAAGGCAAGCCGATGAGACTGCCGCTATATAAAAAGGGGAACAACCCTACAATACAGTAGTACAAATGGCCAACAATATATATAAAACTCGCGCAAGCCCAGCCCACATATGAATACAGACCTCTAAGAGTTTGGACAATAACATATGACGGGACAGTGCCCCGCCATACCCCTGAATGTACATAAGCCTACAATAACAAGGATCCGTACCAAAAAGACCAGCCTTCAAAATAATGGATCTTCCTAAAAAACTGAGTAGAGATCCTAAGAGCGAGGATCAACAAACTGTGTATCTACACATGCGACATGAAATGCAGCCCCCCGTGGAAAGGGGGTCAGTACGAAAGATGTACCAAGTATGTGAAATAATAAGTACTGTAAATGAGATCATAACAGTCTAACATATAACAGGAGGCAATCATGAAAATCAAATACCAGTACAACTGTGCCTTGTAACCATGAGAGTAACGAGAGTCAATTTGTTTCCTTTTCAAAAAACAAATTGAATCAACTGCACCATTTCAAATTATGAAATCCTTACCATTTCAAATTATGAAATCCTTACCATTTCAAAATATGAAATCAACTGTACCATTTCAAATATGAAATCATTACCATTTCAAAATATGAAATCATCTGTACCTTTTCAATTATGAAATCATTACCATTTCAAAATATGAAATCATCTGTACCTTTTTTTCTAAAATATGAGAGTCATGTCAAATCAAGAATGCATGTCTGTATGATCCACATATATATACCTATCATATAATGTGACCGCATGAGTATCTAAATTCGAACCATGAACCTTGTCCATGAAATAACATAAGGTATTCTGCCCTGACCATTAAGGTATACTGTCCGGTGCATTCTGGGACACGATAAAGTCATGTAATATATATACTGCCATGCCCATTAAGGTATATTGCCCGGTCCATTCTGGGACACGGTAAAGTCTTGTAATATATATACTTCCGTGTCCATTAAGGTATACGATCCGGTCCATTCTGGGACACAGTAAAGTCATGTAATATATATAATGCCTTGCCCATTAAGGTATACGACCCGGACCATTCTGGGACACGGTAAAGTCATGTAATATATATACTGCCCTGCCCATCAAGGTATACTTCCCGGTCCATTCTGGGACACGGTAAAGTCGTGTAATATATATACTGCCCTGCCCATAAAGATATACTGCCCAGTTCATTATGGGACACAGTCCAAATATAAAGGACTGTACACATATAGCTATCATAAGCAACTATGCGCAATTTAAATCATCTTTGACTCTCATTAGAACCATTAAAATGAACCTTCATTTTAGAAAAACCAAGGCATTATCACATCTTGTAATATTAGGGGCTTGAACCCAAAAGTACTATGTACGTTCACCGTATATTCATTTTAGGTAAATCCTTTGACTTTTAATGAAACCACATAAAATAACTTTCATTTAGAAACTCCAAGGTACTATCACGTCATCCATCAATAAAGATTAAGATCCAATAAAACAGTGCACGTCCGCCGTACAATATTTCCTTTATAAAAGCTCAAGACATTAGCACTTGTAGCATCAAAGTACTTCCACTTTTAAAATCAAGTTACTTACACGTTTAAACTCAAGTAACTTACCCTTTTAAAATCAAAGCACTTACACCTTTAAAATCAAGTAACTTATTCTTTTAAAATCAAGTCACTTATACTTTTTAAAATCAAGACACTTATTCTTTTCAAATCAAGCAACTTATACTTTTCAAATCAAGTAAACTTATAATTTTCAAATCAAGTAAACACTACAATGAAATCCGAATTCATTTAAAACACGTACGTCCATCGTACACTCATTTTATAAGGTTTATGCTCAAAGAAAGATAGGAAGAGTTCCACATACCTATTCGGGGAATCCACACACTAAGTAGAATATGCCACAAGTAGTACTTCAACCTATAATGACAATAACACTTCTATCAACTTCATGCTTTCTAGTGTTCGTTAATACCAAGTAATGGTTCTCCTTTTCTACAAAAAATTGGGCAGCGCTTCCCCTGTTTATACGTACTTTTCCACCTTTCAAGAAGACCAATTTCATCAACAACCAAGGCACCAATTAAGGGCACAACAAAACATCAACCAAAGGGGATTACACGCCTACTTTACGTGTAAAATTCAGCCCCTTAATCCATATAAAAATAGTCCACAAAATCAGTCCACAATCCAACAATAACAAGGGTGAAATGTGAGACCTTTTAACACATTTCTACACCCTTAATCCCTTAGGACTTTCCTTAGCAATTACTACATTTTAACATTCATATTAGTGGCTGAATTTTCAGCATTCCAACGCCACAAAACATTCCCTTAAAACTACACAATAATATCCCACAGTTTCATACAATACACGACCAACACCCCAATACAATTACCATTTCCATAATCCTTTTTAATCCAATTCAAGTTCCAATACTTTTCTACAAATCATATCAACTTATCAACAACAATATTACTTCATTATAACATGCAATAGGTGATGTTAACAACAACAATTATAGCCAACAATTTCATTGGTCGAAACTTCCTAGTTTCGGCCCCAACATCCAAACTGCCCCAAACACTTTTTATCCTCCATTCGTTTTAGCACAAGCTCATCTATATATTATAACAACACGTAATATACAATTACTTCAAGAGGAAGAAGACTTTTTACCTTATTTTAAGCCAAAACCGTCCCAAAACAGTCCACAACTTCCGGCCCGAATTTTTATCTTAGCTCCTCTTCTTCAAGTTCCAATCACTCCCATGCATCCTCTACAAGCTTATAACCAACTTCCCTTCATGTTTACAGGTTTGGGTAAACTTTTAATGGTTCTTAACACTTGTGTAGTGGGGTATTACAGGATACCTTGTAGGAGACCACCTATTTAAGTGCAAGGACAGACCACCTCAAATGAAGGCATTTAAGAATCCAAGAGTATCCACGGTCCACGACGGACAAACCTTAAAGAAGGATAGAGTAAGAAAAGGTGTTGTGTTGGTATCGTTGTCTTGGCTTACACTAAACACTGACGGTTCAAGACATCACGTTCACCGCGCAGTAAGTAAGTCCGATGGTATTCTACTATGGAAGGTTCAAAGCTACGACTACCTATCCAAATGCAACATCGATCCGCCGGATGATTGCTAGAAAGACACCATGTGCGTGCACCAAAATCTTTTCCAAGAGGGGATTGTTGGAAATTTATTAAACGTGAAATAAAGTTAATCCTATTATTTATGACTCGAACATTAGGGGCCCGCATGTCGGAAACACTGTTTCCACACACGTGCACACACAGTACCAATGATCATAAATTTCCTTTGTGGAAGAGATATTGGTACATATACAAAATATTTGGGACATGAAATGATAGACGGTTATTGGCCAAGTAACAATGGTTTCACGTTGGTAAATGAAAGAAGAAGTGTACAATGTGTAAAAGATGAAACGAGTCAGGAAAATGCGTGAAGGGCTGCGACGCAAGGAGCAATGCGACGCCTCCTCCCAAGGGCCGCAACGCTTGGAACGGTAAATCACTGGGAAGCTACTGGAGTTGAATCACCGCGGCGCTACAGTTCCAGTGTGACCTTTGGAGACGAGATTTAATCGACTTTTGGGCTGACTTTGGAACATTAATTCTTCATTATTTGCCTCATGAATTCAACCATTATTTGGTTGAATTATAACCTCAAATTAAATGACATTATATGGCATTGAAGGCCATTACTTGGCCATTTGAGAAGACTTCTTGAACACACTATAAATTGATGCCATTGTCACAATTGAAGAGGACACTCCACACTTGTATGATTTCAGATTTTCTGAAATATCTTCCTCTCTTGCAATCTTCACACACTCAAAGATCCTTCTTTCCTAAGCGAACACTTGAGTCTCCTTTGCTTACTTTTTTTATTGTTGTTTTATCTTGGGAGATAAGTTGCCAACACACCGTTAGAGGATTACACAGGGCAATATTATTTTAAGGATAGATTGAAAAATCAATCGACTCAGCAAGCCATTATCCTTACACTATTTCTAGATTTCTAAACATATTGTTGTTGTTGTTCTCAAGGGTCTTGCTGCAGTTCCAACGAAGATATCAAGACTCCAAGAAGGATCAAAGACAGAAGATCAAGATCATCAACACTGTCGCGCCCTTTTTTCGATCGCGACATTTATTTTCTAAACTCCTGCTTAGAAAAAGGTTAGAAATAAAAATAAATGCCTAAAAAAGGGTGCTAAAATATTAAAAGGGAGTGCTTGAAAGGTGCTAGAATAAAAAGTGTTAAAAGGTGCTAAAATGCTAAAGGGTTGCTAGGGAGTCGCCACCTAATTAATTTGGGTGAATTAGGACACCTAAATGTTAACTATTTTAAAGTAAACATTAACTCCATTTTAATGGTCTGCTAAACTTAATGAGATTCTGGGTAAGGGTTCTTTATTAATCTAGAAGGAAGGGGTTAGGCACCCTCTAAGATCCGCTAACTTGCGGTTGTCCTGCCAAACTTAGGGTAATTATTATATTAAAATGCGTGTTTTGAAATATAAAAGATGCTTCAAAATATTTTATAAAAGGAGGCACGTTGAATGAAGTTTATAAGACTAATGCTATAAAGTTTTAAAGTGTGCGTTTATATTATTTATGATGTAAGCGGTGCCCAAGTTGATTTATGGACTATAGATATGCATTTATCTGCGAAATCCAAGAAGTGGTGTGTTAGTTTTAGATATGCAATTTTAAGGATTAGACAAAAGATTAGATATAAAATGGCAAGCCTAAGATAAATGATTAGAAGTGCATTTAATTCTAAATCACCTTTCCACCTTTTATGTTCAAAGACTAATTGAACTAACTCTCCTATTAATTACAAAGTTAAATAATAAAATTGCAATAAACAAATAAATGCATAAAATAAGGCAATTAGATTTAAAGAGTAAGAGGAGTTGAGACGGACGACAACGCCATCTTGTCCTATTTTTGTTTAGGAATTTCTGAAGCGGGAATGCGAATGCGGATGTACATGGACGCGGGTTGCCATTTGAAGTAGCTCGTGATGAGTCTCGCCGTGAGACTCTTCATTTTGCTCCGGTGCATTTCATGTAAACGAGAAAAAGGGATAAAGATTAGTATCTGTCCAATTGTATCAAAGACAACAGTAAACAAAAATGATCTTGAGAGGCTGAACATACACATGATCCACTGATTCTATATTTTAACGCAAATCGCTTGGCCTGTGGAATGGAGAACAAGAGGCCGTATGCGACAATAGAGGAAACAAATATGCTGGCCCATTACTGTAAATTCGAATTAAACATGGAACCATTCTTATGCAAAGCCCACATTTATATTATCTAAATTCAATGGAAGGTAACATTTAATCTTTCTGATAGGAAACCCAATCGAACATGTATCAACCAATAGGCATCAAATTTACCACACACCACATTAATACATTCAGGTTTTCTTTTACAGGGTGACTTAACGTGATCATACAAGCAAATTACTGGTTTATGAAGCGCCAACAACACACTGGGCATGGCCAATTACTTCATGATTTCCAAGACCAGACAACAAGGTTCAGTTTGCACATATTTAGAAGATACTAACAAAACCGAGTTCGCATATCATTTTTTGTAACTGAAGATGGATGAGACTGCCTTTGTAAAACCAACATGGCAATTGTACATACACATTAACTTTAACCAATGATTGCCTAATTCAACTAATGTCAATATAGAAAGGCAGGGATGATCAATCATAGTCTCAAAGGAGTCAGCATGTTTCTTAGACTACCACAAAAGGCTTTAAACCTCCTTATCTAATTAGACAGACCCCAACCAACATCGTATGAACTAAATAGCTAAAAATAGTTAAGACGCGCTGAAATTAGCATGCTGATCATTTAAAATTACTAAGGAAAATCACACAGGACATAGTAAATTTCAACCTAGCATATTAGGTATATATGGGCCTAATTATACACAAACTAACACCACCTTAAATCAGTATGATAAACACTTAAACCCCTAGACAAGCATAGTGAACAACTAGCCATGATCTTAGTTTACTCAAATATTATTAATACGTAGTTTAAACAAACATACAAGTTAACATGCCACATAATCACCTAATAAACACAAACAACAACTAGGTTCATAGTGTTACAATAAGAGTCCAACAATGGTCTAACATGATTACACTCTTTATTACCCATACTTGAATATGTTTAGCAGAATAACTGCGCAGCGAAAATAGCATGAGGTATTAATTGAAACATTCTGAACAGTATTGCGCTTGATGCGAACTTAACTAATGACTTAGTCGAACAAGAACATACAGAGATTAGTTGAAAAACAGACCCACAAAGTATCGACCACCTAACTTTAGCACAACATTTCTCACTACGAATAAACCCCATTATTATGCTTTAAAGCTAGCCTGCTCAGATTTCAACTAGACAGAATAAACAGGTTCAACAATTGACTTAATGAACATAAACAGTCGCCGACATCGATGTAACACACATTTAACAGTCAATTCAAAACACATGCTGTACATATTAATGTTAAGCGAAATCTAAGGCTATGAGGGTAAAATATTATCTTCTCCGGGCAGCGAACCGAGGCAGCGTATCAAGTCGTCGGTCTGCTCGGAGGTTTTATGATGTGCGATTGAAAGCGATGCGGTTTATGGTCGATTCTAGGTGCGGATTTTCGATATGCTGCTCTAGTGTTTTTTTATTCTCGCTGGTTGGCTTTTGTTAGTCGAAAAAGAAAGGGGTCCGATTGTCCCACCCTTGCTCCTCCCCGATGCCCCGATGTTCTCGCTCGTTTAAATTGTTTATTGCTATTCGATCGCTTCTCCCGATGAGCTCGCCTCGCTCGCCTTTGCATGTGCTTTATATAGTCATGGGTTGGGCTCTGATGTTGGTAAGTAATCAAGGTGCGATTTTGGACCAGATTTTGTGCTTATTCTTACTCTGATTTCGTATTTATTCCCTGCGATTTTTGTGTGATTTGGGGTGTGATTTCGAACCGATTTGTTAACATTTGTGGGCTATTTTGGGTTATGGCGAGTTGTGGGTAAGGGAAACCCCGGATTCTCCGACGAGAATCCAGGCTGGGGCGACGGGGGATGCGAGGGAGAGGTGCGACGTTTGTTTTTTAGGTTTAGGTTAAGGTTTCTTTTAGGGTAAATGCTGGGAGAGGGACGATGAAAGGGCTATAGGTTAAATGTTTTAGGGCTTGGGTTGGGCGGAATAAAAGGCTGAAGGGAGAGTTGGGCCCGCGGGCATTGGGCCTGTGCTGGGTCGTGGGCTGCGTTTTATGGGTATTAGTTTAAAGTGTTAGTTTTAGGAATTAGTTTTAGGTATTTAATTAGTGGTAAGTTATTTAAATTATGATTAGATTATTTAGATGCTTTATTAGTCTGAGTTTTAAAATTATTACATTAATAAATGCGAGTGTGCTATTTAATTAGTGCTTGATATTTATAATGCGATGCCGTTATTAAAATTTATGTATTTTGCGATGTTAAATTAAAATTGAATGGAGTTTAGATTAAATTATTTAAATGCTAAATGCAGGTGTGATATTTAAGGATTGCTTAATGCTTTTACTTAAAATGCGGTGCTATTATTTAAAACGCATGTGTTAGATTGAAATTAATTTAAATTACGAATTATGAAATTGTCTTGCTATTAATAAAATACGAATATTTTATTTAACACGACGTCATTGTCAAATTATTTATTTTATGTATTTATTTATTTTATTATCATTTAAGAACTATGACATGACTTAAAATTAATAAATGCGGGCGCGAGACTCTAAGTGTTTATTTCTACGTAAGACGCGGTGCCATTATTAAATTGCTTATTTATGCTTGTATTAATGTTTTATTTGCTGCATTTTATTATAAAAAATTATAAGAAATTATTTTGCAAAATTAGTGTAATTTTATAGCTAATGATCGACGAGGGTCAAAATCGTGTCAACAACTTGTCCTCTTTGTATGGAGATGATGGAAGAATCTTCGGACAAAGACGTTGACTTATAGTCAATTTTGTCTCGATCCTCAGAATTAAAAAAATGTCATAATTAAGACAAGGCCGACGCGACTAAATCGCTCCAAAGGTCGAGTTATGACGACACCGCTACCACGGTCAAACACCGCGCGGGCTAACGCGACTCAAAATTTGTCCCAGTGTCGAGTTATGACGAAACTGGGCTACCATGGTCAAAACACCAAGGCGGGCTAACGCGGACTCAAAATTTGTCCCAGTGTCGAGTTATGACGACACTGGGCTACCATGGTCAAAACATCAAGGCGGGTTAATGCGGACTAAAAATTTGTCCCAGTGTCGAATTATGACGACATTGGGTTACCATGATCGAAACACCAGGGAGGGCTAACGCGGACTCAAAATTTGTCCCAGTGTCGAGTTATGACGACACTGGGCTACCATGGTCAAAACACCGCGCGCTAACGCGACTCAAATTTGTCGAGTTGTCGAGTTATGACGACACTGGGCTGTGGTGCTAAAAATAAGTAAAAAATAAAAATAACTAGCTTGAACCTGGGGTGTACCGCTATCGGCTTATGGTGCTGGGTTTTATGGTGATGTGGAATGAGTGGACCGACGCTTGAGGCCGCACGCCATTCGCCAGGTTGGCCCCAACAAATTGCTCCGTCATTGAAGAGAAAATTCACGCCAGGCTCTCGCTCCCGCACGCTAAGACTTAAACAAACGGTTAGTGCATAACTGTTAAGGCAAAATGATGATGCATAATTTTAAAAGCAATGCAACTGCGAGTAGAAAATGTTATCCTGCAAAAATGTGATGCCTGCTGCAAATGCTGTGATTTAGCCCTTGTACGGACGTGTTGCGATTGCGGATGCTGATATGTTGTCCTTGCTGCAACTGCCCCTGTAGACTAAAGCTCAAGAAAAAGGGTTAGTGCATAACTGCTAAGACAGAATAATAAAGCATGAATAAGAAATGCAATTTTGAGAGTATAAAAATCGTCCTTGCGTAGATATGATATGATGATGATGGTGTCGTTTTCGGACTTGGCGTCATGGCGTCGTTTTCGGACTTGGCGTGTTGCTGCTGGCATCGTTGCGTAGACATATTGCTGCTGGCGTCGTTGTGTAGACGCAATGCTGATGACGTCGTTGTCTGGACGTATTGCTGCTGGCGTCGTTTTCGGACTTGACGTGTTGCTGCTGGCGTCGTTGCGTAGACATTATTACGCCGCCGTTGTGTGACGCAACGCCGATGACATCGCCGTTACTGGACGTATTCTCGCGCCGCGTTTCGGACTTGGCGTGTTGCTGCTGGCGTCGTTGCGTAGACATATTGCTGCTGGCGTCGTTGTGTAGACGCAATCGGCGACGCCGCCGTCGGACGTGGCCGCCGCATCATTTTCGGACTTGGCGTGTTCTTCGGGCGTCGTTGCAGACATATTCCGGCCGGGCGTCGCTGTAGACGCACGCCGATGACGTCGTTACTCGACGTATTCTTCGGGCGTCGCTTTGGACTTGGCGTGTTGATAACGCGTCGTTCGGACGTGGCCGCCTTGGCGTCGTTGCGTAGACTTAATGTTGATGACGTCGTTGTCTGGACGTGTTGTTGATTGACGTCGTTTTCGGACTTGTTGTCGCGATAACGCGTCGTTCTGGACATATTCTTCTTGGCATCGTTTTGGACTTGTTGGCCGATAACGCCGCTGTCGACGTGTTGCCACGACGCCGTTTCGGACTGGCCGATAACGCCGCTCGGACGTGTTCGCCGCTCCGTAGAATAAATGCTCCTGCAAGCTAAGTTTGAGAAAAATTAGTGTATACCTGTTTAAATGAAATGATAAATACATATGAGACGTGCAATTCTATGGGTAGAGATGTCGTCCCTGATACGCCTGATGAATACTGAGATGTTGTCCTTGCACGGACATGCTAAACGTTGCAACTGACGAATTGCCATGATGCCTTTGTTGTGTGCGATGCGTGAGTTGCAAATTTGACTTTATGCCCGAGCTGATGCGCTAGCGGAATTCAGAATTCTGACTGTTGATTGTCGATGCCCTTTTCTGCTTCTGCTGCTTCTGATGCGGACTTTGAATTTTGGATTGTTGTCATACCCTCTCGCCGCTTTTTTTCGCTTCGCGAAGAAACTTTTGCCGTATTTTCGCTTCGACTATTGCACTTTCGCTTCGTTAATATGAAAACTCGCGCCAAAGAAAATTCGTGAGTTTTTGGGGGGGGGGGGGTCGATTTGTATTTGACTTCGCCGCCTTGTTCCTTGACATCTGCGTGCCTGGCTTGCTTGGACTTACAACCCCTGTCTGGTTTCCTACGTTGTCCCAGTTTTGAATATGCAAAGGGCGTTTGGCTTAAAGTGGGTCTCAATGGGGTTGCTTGTATATTATGTGTATTCTTGTTATTTTCAGAAAGAAGGGAAAGTTTCTTAATGGTGTGACCGAAGCCGATTTAGGCCGCCTACGTATCCCCATGAGGGAATCAGGTCATGACGTAGTTCATTACAAGCAAAATTAGGTGAAATTAAAATTTCTAAAGGTGGGACCGAAGCCGATATGGCCGTCTACGTATCCCCACGAGGGAATCAGGTCACACGTAGTTCCAACGCAAGCAAAACAAAAGAAAACGTTATTAAAGCTTAAATACGAGTTTTTCTTTTTATTAATCTGCTAAGCTAAATTGCTCTTTCTTATCCGGGTTTTAGGCGGACCAGAACAAGGGTGCAAATCCAACCAATACGCCTTCTTGCTCTGCATCGTGGCTGGCTGGGTCTTCATGCTCTGCTATCGCACTCCTTCTTTGACTTCCGCGTGCATGCTTGGATAATCGATCGATTCAAAGCGGGCGGTTCTCGCCAGGAACACCTTTCTTCCTTTGGGGTTCATTGTACTCATTAGGGGAGGCATCCTCCACCTGAATGACTCCTCTTTGATTAACTCTATTTTGTCCTTGAGTGTATAGCATTTTCGATGTCGTGCCTCGACACCGGAGTGGTACGCGCAATGTTTGGTTTTATCATACCTCGGGAAGTAGGCACAGGGGTATTCGAATTGGTGGAGTATTCCCGCGGTTTTACTTCTCTCATACACGGGTTATGGGTCTGGCTAAAGGTGTATAGGTTCGTTGGCTTTCTCTCAACATCTACGGGTTTGAAGATGTTTAGTGCGGCCTTGGTCGTGGCGTATACACGCGTGGGTATCGCAAGGGTTGTCGTATGATCGCGAAAAGTAGGTTGTGGTGGCCTTTGGTTTGTGTTTGGGAGTATGGTAGGCATTTGGTTTTGTGCGATATATGGACGCATTGTATATTGGCCGAATGGGATATGTAAAGAGTGGCAATCGTAATAATTTGGAGGATTTTGGTTATTTGCAGTGAAGAGTGCTTTAGTGATGTTTCTGAGCCTTCTGATTTCGGCCTGCAGGGTTGCCATTTGCTGCGGTAATTGGGCGAGGTGTTCGATCGGATCTACGCTGATTTTCTTTTCTGAGACCCCTGCTTCGCCTATAGGAACCAAGACAGGTTCCGACTGCTCGCTTCAAATGCCCTTGAATCACCATGTATTTGGACCGTGCCTTTGATCTTGTGAGATATCGATGCTCTGCCATTGCTTAGTCAAATACAAATCGACCTTTGGGGAAGATGATAAATCCTTTTAGACAAAATGCAGCAAACTGCGTTAGTGTAAAGCACGTGATTTTGCAGAAGTGTAAAAACATTTAGCAAGTACATGTTGGACGTAAATTGTCACATTGCAAGCGAGTCCTAATATGCATGGGGACCCCTTTATGCCAGAGGTAGGCCTAAACGTCACATATGAGAGGCTGTGATATATTTGTCCAAGTCGTCCAACTGTAATGCTTTTGTTGGAAGTGGCGACCAAATGACGGTGCACTTTTCCCAATTTCAGCATGACATGATTAGGTTTGGATTTGTCTATCATTGCCACGCTACACATAATATGTTGGTTGGTCGTTGGGTTGAGAAACCTGTCGACTAGTTTGGTGTGTTCCTAATTGTGGTGTCGATGCCAAGGACCGACCCACCTAAGGTAAATGCATGCATGCCTTAAAATAAAGGGTGGTATAGCTCTATCCTGAGTTGCTAAGATTTGGCTTTACTAGACGCAAGGTTCCCGAGCGGACAACTCGAGTGAGAAGGCTACACGGCCACCGGTTAGACCGGACACTCCACGTATATTACCAACTCTCCTAAATTTGGGTTTTGAAGAAAGAATTTTGCTGATGCACCAATCGCACCTCGCATGTAGTGTGTGATTGTGTGAATTTTCCAGAGTGTAAGAAATATGAGCGGAATGCCAGTTTAAGGAAAACAGTAAAGCAGGTAGCAATTAAAATAAATAAAACAAAATATAGCACAACAAATTAAATGCAAAAATAATTGTGAAATAATAACCCTACGTCTGTTGTGGTTAAGAACCTTAATCCCCAGCGGAGTCGCCATTCTGTCGCGCCCTTTTTTCGACCGCGACATTTATTTTCTAAACTCCTGCTTAGAAAAAGGTTAGAAATAAAAATAAATGCCTAAAAAAGGGTGCTAAAATATTAAAAGGGAGTGCTTGAAAGGTGCTAGAATAAAAAGTGCTAAAAGGTGCTAAAATGCTAAAGGGTTGCTAGGGAGTCGCCACCTAATTAATTTGGGTGAATTAGGACACCTAAATGTTAACTATTTTAAAGCAAACATTAACTCCATTTTAATGGTCTGCTAAACTTAATGAGATTCTGGGTAAGAGTTCTTTATTAATCTAGAGGGAAGAGGTTAGGCACCCTCTAAGATCCGCTAACTTGCGGTTGTACTGCCAAACTTAGGGTAATTATTATATTAAAATGCGTGTTTTGAAATATAAAAGATGCTTCAAAATATTTTATAAAAGGAGGCATGTTGAATGAAGTTTATAAGACTAATGCTATAAAGTTTTAAAGTGTGCGTTTATATTATTTATGATGTAAGCGGTGCCCAAGTTGATTTATGGACTATAGATATGCATTTATCTGCGAAATCCAAGAAGTGGTGTGTTAGTTTTAGATATGCAATTTTAAGGATTAGACAAAAGATTAGATATAAAATGGCAAGCCTAAGATAAATGATTAGAAGTGCATTTAATTCTAAATCACCTTTCCACCTTTTATGTTCAAAGACTAATTGAACTAACTCTCCTATTAATTACAAAGTTAAATAATAAAATTGCAATAAACAAATAAAGACATAAAATAAGGCAATTAGATTTAAAGAGTAAGAGGAGTTGAGACGGACGACAACGTCATCTTGTCCTATTTTTGTTTAGGAATTTCTGAAGCGGGAATGCGAATGCGGATGTACATGGACGCGGGTTGCCATTTGAAGTAGCTCGTGATGAGTCTCGCCGTGAGACTCTTCATTTTGCTCCGGTGCATTTCATGTAAACGAGAAAAAGGGATAAAGATTAGTATCTGTCCAATTGTATCAAAGACAACAGTAAACAAAAATGATCTTGAGAGGCTGAACATACACATGATCCACTGATTCTATATTTTAACGCAATCGCTTGGCCTGTGGGAATGGAGAACGAGAGGGCAAGCGATGCGACAATAGAGGAAACAATATGCTGGCCCATTACTGTAAATTCGAATTAAACATGGAACCATTCTTATGCAAAGCCCACATTTATATTATCTAAATTCAATGGAAGGTAACATTTAATCTTTCTGATAGGAAACCCAATCGAACATGTATCAACCAATAGGCATCAAATTTACCACGCACCACATTAATCCATTCAGGTTTTCTTTTACAGGGGGACTTAACGTGATCATACAAGCAAATTACTGGTTTATGAAGCGCCAACAACACACTGGGCATGGCCAATTACTTCATGATTTCCAAGACCAGACAGCAAGGTTCAGTTTGCACATATTTAGAAGATACTAACAAAACCGAGTTCGCATATCATTTTTTGTAACTGAAGATGGATGAGACTGCCTTTGTAAAACCAACATGGCAATTGTACATACACATTAACTTTAACCAATGATTGCCTAATTCAACTAATGTCAATATAGAAAGGCAGGGATGATCAATCATAGTCTCAAAGGAGTCAGCATGTTTCTTAGACTACCACAAAAGGCTTTAAACCTCCTTATCTAATTAGACAGACCCCAACCAGCATCATATGAACTAAATAGCTAAAAATAGTTAAGACGCGCTGAAATTAGCATGCTGATCATTTAAAATTACTAAGGAAAATCACACAGGACATAGTAAATTTCAACCTAGCATATTAGGTATATATGGGCCTAATTATACACAAACTAACACCACCTTAAATCAGTATGATAAACACTTAAACCCCTAGACAAGCATAGTGAACAACTAGCCATGATCTTAGTTTACTCAAATATTATTAATACGTAGTTTAAACAAACATACAAGTTAACATGCCACATAATCACCTAATAAACACAAACAACAACTAGGTTCATAGTGTTACAATAAGAGTCCAACAATGGTCTAACATG
The DNA here is from genome assembly GCA_029844215.1 of Przewalskia tangutica. Lineage (NCBI taxonomy): Eukaryota > Viridiplantae > Streptophyta > Magnoliopsida > Solanales > Solanaceae > Przewalskia > Przewalskia tangutica. Next base: position 69,569,710 of record CM056739.1, on the reverse strand, counting down.
ATTACACTCTTTATTACCCATACTTGAACATGTTTAGCAGAATAACTGCGCAGCGAAAATAGCATGAGGTATTAATTGAAACATTCTGAACAGTATTGCGCTTGATGCGAACTTAACTAATGACTTAGTCGAACAAGAACATACAGAGATTAGTTGAAAAACAGACCCACAAAGTATCGACCACCTAACTTTAGCACAACATTTCTCACTACGAATAAGCCCCATTATTAAGCTTTAAAGCTAGCCTGCTCAGATTTCAACTAGACAGAATAAACAGGTTCAGCAATTGACTTAATGAACATAAACAGTCGCCGACATCGACGTAACACACATTTAACAGTCAATTCAAAATACATGCTGTACATATTAATGTTAAGCGAAATCTAAGGCTATGAGGGTAAAATATTACCTTCTCCGGGCAGCGAACCGAGGCAGCGTATCAAGTCGTCGATCTGCTCGGAGGTTTTATGCTGTGCGATTGAAAGCGATGCGGTTTATGGTCGATTCTAGGTGCGGATTTTCGATATGCTGCTCTAGTGTTTTTCCTATTCTCGCTGGTTGGCTTTTGTTAGTCGAAAAAGAAAGGGGGTCTGGATTGTTGTCCACCCTTGCTCCTCCCTGATTCCCCCGATGTTCTGCTCTGTTCCTTAAATTGTTTATTGTTATTTGACTGTTCTCCCGACTGAGCTCTGCCTCTCGTTCTGCCTTTGCATGTGATTTATATAGCCATGGGTTGGGTTCTAATGTTGGTAAGTAATCAAGGTGCGATTTTGGACGAGATTTTGTGCTTATTCTTACTCTGATTTCGTATTTATTCCCTGCGATTTTTGTGTGATTCGGGGTATGATTTCGAACCGATTTGTTAAGATTTGTGGGCTATTTTGGGTTATGGCGAGTTGTGGGTAAGGGAAACCCCGGATTCTCCGGCGAGAATCCAGGCTGGGGCGACGGGGGATGCGAGGGAGAGGTGCGGCGTTTGTTTTTTAGGTTTAGGTTAAGGTTTCTTTTAGGGTAAATGCTGGGAGAGGGATGATGGAAGGGTTGTAGGTTAAATGTCTTAGGGCTTGGGTTGGGCGGAATAAAAGGCTGAAGGGGGAGTTGGGCATGGGCATTGGGCTGTCTTTGGAGTCGTGGGCTGCGTTTTATGGGTATTAGTTTAAAGTGTTAGTTTTAGGAATTAGTTTTAGGTATTTAATTAGTGGTAAGTTATTTAAATTATGATTAGATTATTTAGATGCTTTATTAGTCTGAGTTTTAAAATTATTACAATAATAAATGTGAGTGTGCTATTTAATTTAGTGCTTGATATTTATAATGCGATGCCGTTATTAAAATTTATGTATTTTGCGATGTTAAATTAAAATTGAATGAAGTTTAGATTAAATTATTTAAATGCTAAATGAAGGTGTGATATTTAAGGATTGCTTAATGCTTTTACTTAAAATGCGGTGCTATTATTTAAAACGCATGTGTTAGATTGAAATTAATTTAAATTACGAATTATGAAATTGTCTTGCTATTAATAAAATGCGAATATTTTATTTAACACGACGTCATTGTCAAATTATTTATTTTATGTATTTATTTATTTTATTATCATTTAAGAACTATGACATGACTTAAAATTAATAAATGCGGGCGCGAGACTCTAAGTGTTTAATTTCTACGTAAGACGCGGTGCCATTATTAAATTGCTTATTTATGCTTGTATTAATGTTTTATTTGCTGCATTTTATTATAAAAAATTATAAGAAATTATTTTGCAAAATTAGTGTAATTTTATAGCTAATGACTGGACGGGAGGGTCAAAATTGAGTGTCAACACACACTTATTGTTGTTGTAACAACTGATGTTAAACTTCAAGCCTATTATATTGTAATTCATTTTATTTATCCTTCCTAAGTACTAGTAATATTTATTCACTATTCTCGTACATCCATTGTATAACTCACATATTTCATATATGAGTAAACAAAACAGCTCAGCTTATCATATACAAGTATGCATCACTGGGCTCGAGTTCTTCACCAGAAATATCAAGGTAGACGAAATGATGTAGAATTTGGCTAGTTACTAGTAACAGAATGACTGGAAGACCCTTCAAACCTCGAGTTCCTGAAACCGTGGAAAGAAAGACAACGATTAACGAGAAGAAAAAAAGGATAGAGTTTTTTCTCTTCAAAATAATGGAAATCCTCAAATATCTAGCGGTGAAATTGTGTGTTACGCACAAGCTATTCAACCTTTGCTAGCAGATTTTATAGTAAGCTTTTATGGATATGCTAAACCGATAAACATTACTCAACTTAGTTATGCAGATTTAACTCGAAATGTTGTTTTTTAGCATCTTAAAATTTTCTTTGGAAAGAAATCAACTCTCATATTCATAAATCATAATTGAAAATAAAGCTAGTAGAACAAATTTTACCCGCTGGTTGAGCTGTGAATTGCATGAGAAGCAAGGAAAATGTCTATAATTAGTAGAATTTCCTTGAAAATATCACCAATATCCATCCTTTCTCTCGGAGATTCAGCTGAACATGCAACTCCAATCTGTATTATTGAGATCAAGCATTCCTGCGCTTGTTTCATACCAGAATCGGGAAGACCTTAAGTACTGAATTAATGAAATTACACCTATATCGCGAAAAAGAGCTCTTAACTGACGAGTCATTCCTCCTCCTCCTCCTCCTCGTCTTGTATTTCTCTGCTGCTGTTATGTAGAAGCACGGGGTCTACTACTTCATCAATTATTTCAGGTAAATCCATCTTAGCAAAATTATGAAGGGTCGGTCCATCTTAGAACATGTTAGGTCTGTTTCCAGTAAACATCTCTAGCAAAAGGATCCCATAGTTGTAAACATCACCAAACGCGGACACTTTACCTCCCATGCTGTATTCTGCCGACAGAGGAAAGAAAACATGTAAAGAACTTAAAACATGTCAAATCAATCTGAAAAATCTCTCAAGAAGGCACTACTTCTAGAAAGAGATAATTATAATCCAATGTCTTTTAGTGATCTAATTTACAAAATAGTCAGTAAATGTACATGTTTTGTATATTAAGTATAAATATACATAACCAGTATATAGGTTTTGTATATTTTGACTAGCAACAATAATTAATTGTGGTCGACCAGCCAAAAAGGAAAAGCCCTTTGAGAAACAATTTAACAAGAATCACTATAAAGATCTATATCAACTTTGAAGTATCTAAAAGACATGAGTAATGGATTCAACAAGTTAAACAATGTTACTTGATGCAGCGTATCCAATTGAACTACTCTGATTAGGATGATATTTGCTAATGCCTTCTGAGAAAAACTTTGCTAATTAAAAATCAGCTACATGTGTTAGAATATTATATTATTAATTACTATTAATAATATAATTATGGAGTATTATATGTATGGTAAATAGTAAAAGTATTAATGTAGTATTATTAAGGGATATAATAGTATTAATATAGGAAGATTTTAAGGATAGAATATGAGGATTTTAGGAAAGACTTATTCTTCTCATTCAATGTTGTTTGGTGTATATATTCTTACCTATTGTGATGAATAAGATTAAGGAAAACATTCCAAACTCTTTCATGGTATCAGAGCATAAGGAAGAAAAAGATCCACAAATATTTTTCTTGTTTCCTTCCAAAAATCCGGTCATCTTCCTCCTTGTTTTCCCTTGATCGAAAATACCATTATTATTTTTTTTAGCCTTTTTTCGTCCATTATTGTTCTTACTCACAACCATGTCTGAATCAAAATATTTTTTTCACCCAGCCCTTACTATCTCCAACATCAAAACACGTGTTTCCGTCACACTAGAGATGAAAACTGTTCATTATGCAACATGGGCGGAGTTGTTCAAAATATGTTGTAGGGCTCACAAAGTTCTTCATCATATAATTCCACCAAAGAATGATACAACAAGGGATCATCTGATGTAGACAAAGAATTGTGGGATACCCTTGATACCACAGTTCTTGGTTGAATTTATGCAACCATATCCACTGATTTGTTGCATACAATAATGGAACCGGATTCTACTGCCATGGCGGCCTAGGAACGCTTGAGAGACATTTTTCAAGACAACCAGAATTCTCGTGCCGTTGCATTGGAACAAGAATTTTCAACCATTGCCATGACAGACTTACCTAAGGTTTCAACCTACTGTCAACGCCTCAAAGTGTTGGCAGATCAATTGAGGAATGTGGGTTCACCGATCACTGACAACCGGTTAGTTTTACAACTAGTGCCAGTCTCACGGATGCATATAGCGGCGTGGGGACACTAATCCGTCAAAGTAATCCCTTACCAAAGTTCTATCAAGCAAGATCCATGCTTGTGCTTGAAGAGTCGGGCTTGATTAAGAAGGTTTCAACGACTACAAATTCCGCCATGGTTGCCACGTCTTCGAATGCTGGTAATTTTGTTGACTATTCTTCACAAAATAAAGGTAAAAAAGGATGTGGTAATAATAATAAGAAGGGTGAAAATCGCGGAAATAATCAAGGTGGAGGCCACCGAAATTTCGATGGCGGCGGAAATGGCGGCAACACCAACTCCGGCGGTGGCTGGCGCGGCTACGGCCAACGACAAAGAAGAAGGCGAGAGGCCCAACACTCACCGGGCAAAGCCATGGCGAAGCAATGTCCACCAAATGCAATTGGGCGAGCAAGCCAATCGCCTAACGGCGGTGGTAGCCCAACCAAAATCAGCAGCAGTTTGGACAACATGGCAGATTGACCTAGCAGGCCCAATTTGCTGGGTCAGTCTCGGTAGCAGGCAACATCTTTAGGCCTCATCTGGCCCAATGGCAGGAGGCTCATTCAACGATGACCCAACCCAAGGATATTGAGCACGCTATGCAAACTCTTGGACTCAATCCACCGGATTCTAATTGGTATATGTACTCCGGAGCAACGTCCCATATGACATCTTCCCAAGGTAGACTCTCACCCTATTTTATTTGAGCAAATAAAATGATATTGTTGTCAGAAATGGCCATTCAATTCCAATAAAAGGGTATAGGTCAAACACACTGTCCCCACCACTGATTTTAAATAATATCCTTCATGCTCCCAAATTAAAAAAAAATTGGTCTGTGTTAGGAAGTTTACTACTGATAATTGTGTTTCTGTCCGTTTTGACCTGTTTGGTTTTTCCGTACATGACTTTCAGACGGGGAAGCTTCTCACGAGCTGTGATAGCAAGGGGGAGCTCTATCCAATAAGTTTACCAAATCATCAGTCTAAAGTTACTTCCACTTTTGCAGCCTTGGCACCATCATTATGACATGAACGTTTGGGACACCCGGGAGAGTCTGTTTTGGCCTCTCTTAAACAGAATAATTATATTTCTTGTACTCAAACTCAAACTTTAAATACGTGTCATGCTTGTGTTCTTGGTAAACATGTTAAATTGTCGTTTATGTCATCTACTTCATGCACTACTATGCCATTTGACATATTACATTGTGATATTTGGACATCCCCTGTTTTGAGTTCTTCAGGTCATAGGTACTATTTTCTTTTCCTTGATGATTACTCTAATTATTTGTGGACATTTCCTTTATCGAAAAAATCACAAGTGTTTTCCACATTTCTTACCCTTAGAGCATTCATCCGAACTCAGTTTGAACGAGAGATTAAAAGTATTCAATGTGACAATGAGAGTGAATTTGACAATATACGATTTTGGGATTTTTCCAAAGCAAATGGTTTAAATTTTCGTTTATCCTGTCCTCACACCTCTTCACAAAATGGGAAGGCGGAACACAAAATTAGATCCATAAACAATATTGTTAGAACATCTCTTGCTCATGCATCCATACCCCCTCATGTTTTGGCATCATGCACTTCAAATGGCTACATACATGTTAAATATCCTCCCACATAAAAACATGTCTTACCAAGCTCCACTAAATATGATTTACTTACGAGAGCCCTCATATCATCATTTAAGAGTGTTTGGTTGTGTTTGCTACCCTCTATTTCCATCCACCACCATCACAAAACTCCAACCCCGGTTCACTCCATCTGTCTTCTTAGGATATCCTACTAATCACCGTGGTTACAAATGTTATGACATTTCTTCCAAACGGATGATTATATGTCGTCATATTATTTTTGATGAATCACAATTTCCTTTTGCCAATATACATGACACCGGGACTCATACTTATGATTTTTTGGATGATGATAGGCTTTCGTATCTAACTCATTTTTTTCACAGCCCAGGTGGACAAAAGGATCTGGGCCCACTGGACTAGGGAACCACAGTCCAGTCACTGGAAAAATACATTCCAACAACTAGGGCCAGAAATTCCAAGGCCCACGGCCTCCACATCCTCCTAAATTGAGAAATACATTTCATTGGGCCCTCCCACATATTCAGGCCCAATCCTATCCCGAGGAGTCACCCACACCACTGCCAGTCACGACAAAAGCACCATGGGCAGTGGCGTCCAGTCCACTGCCCACTCCTCGGCCAGCGACGTTCAGTCCACTAGCCACCTCACTCGTCCAGTTACTCGTAGTCAACATGGAATTATAAAACTCAATGCCAAATACAGTCAACACACTCAAGTCTCGAAATCACCTTTGCCCCGTAACCAAGTGTTAGCTCTAAAAGGCCCGAATTGGAAAATGGTCATGGACGATGAATATCATGCTCTAATTAAAAATAGGACATGAGAGTTAGTACCTCGTCCGCCTAATGCTAATATAATTCGGTCTATGTGGATTTTTAGTCATAAAGAAAATTCTGATGGTTCTTTTGAGCGGCATAAGACCCGACTTGTAGGTGATAGCAAGACCCAACATGTGGGATTAGATTGCGAGAAGACATTCAGTCCAGTGGTTAAACCAGCAAAATTCAGAATAATTCTCAGTCTAGCCCTCTCAAAAGGATGGTCACTTCATCAATTGGATGTCAAGAATGCCTTCCTACATGGACACTTGAGTGAGACTGTCTACATGCACCAACCATTGGGGTACAGAGATCCTCAATATCTCAATCATGTGTGTTTGCTTAAAAAATCATTATATGGTCTCAAGCAGGCTCCCAAGACTTGGTACAAGCGATTTACAGATTTTGTGTTCAACATGAGTTTCTCAAACAACCGTTCGGATAATTCTCTGTTTATCTATCAACAGGGTAATCATACTATTTATCTTCTTTTATATGTAGATGATATTATCCTAACAACATCTTCAGACTCTCTTCGCAAGAGTATCATGTCACAGCTTAGTTCCGAATTTGCTATGAAGGATTTTGGTCCACTTCACTACTTTCTAGGAATTGATGTGACACGGCATGCATGTGGATTATTTCTTTCACAAAAGAAGTATGCCTCAAAGATCGTAGAACGAGTTGGAATGTCTACTTGCAAACCCTCCGCAACTCCTGTAGATACCAAGTCGAAATTGAGTGTCATATCGAGCAACCCATTTGCCAACCCGACATTGTACCGCAGCTTGGCCGAAGCTTTGCAATATCTCACATTCACCAGGCCGGATATTACCTATGCAGTACAACAAGTGTGTCTGTTCATGCATAATCCGATGGAAGAACAATGCACACGTTCAAACACATTGTGCGATATATTCAGGGCACTCTGGATTATGGATTGCATCTTTACCCATCTTTCATGTCCAAGCTTGTCACTTACACAGATGCAGACTGGGCAGGATGTTCCACCTCCGGGTATTGCGTCTTCCTCGGTGACAATTTGATATCACGGTCCTCCAAAAGGCAACCTACAATATCACCCTCAAGTGCTGAAGCTGAATACCGTGCTGTGGCCAATGTTGTGTCTGACTCATGCTGGATTCAAAATCTTTTTCTTGAGCTTCATTTCCCCATTCCGACAGCCACTCTAGTATATTGTGATAACATTAGTGCAATTTATCTCTTCGGAAATTCAATCCATCATCAACGCACAAAGCATATTGAGTTATATATTCATTTTGTCCGTGAAAAGGTGACTCGCGGACAAGTGCGAGTGTTACATGTCCCGACGCGACATCAGATCGCAGATATTTTCACAAAAGTGCTTCCGCTGATATTATTTGAAGAATTTCGGGACATTCTAAGCATTCGCCCCCTCCAGCTTCGACTACGGGGGAGTGTTAGAATATTATATTATTAATTACTATTAATAATATAATTATGGAGTATGCATATGTATATGGTAAATAGTAAAAGTATTAATGTAGTAGTATTAAGGGATATAATAGTATTAATATAGGAAGATTTTATGGATAGAATAGGAGGTTTTTAAGAAAGACTTATTCTTCTCATTCAATGTTGTTTGGTATATATATTCTTATCTATTGTGATGAATAAGATTTAAGAAAAACATTCCAAACTCTTTCAAAATGGGCGATCATGTTATTGCCGAGAAGAATGTTGTTCGATTTCAAATCACAGTGCACAATTGGCTTGTGACAACGGTGATGAAGATTTTCCAGTGCACAGGCCACATGAATAGAAATATTTGGTCTTTCAACTAGAGCTAGGATCTTCACCTCATTATTTGAGGCATCAGCTCCCAAAATAGGATGTAACCAACTTTCTAAGCTCCCATTAAGCATGTATTAATGAACTAAAGCTTAAAAATCACAAGTTGAACAGGCAGTATAGATCTTAACAATTAGTGATAACTTAAAATCATTTCACACACGATTATTGAATTAAAAAAAATCTCTGGCCTAAAAAAATCTACTCAATTTCTAAATGAGCTGGACCTAATTCACCAGGAAAAACAATTATGTGATTTTAGAAACAAGCTAAATGATTCTAGAAAAAATTCTGTCAGCGAAAAATATATATTTGCGTTGTGTGTGTAATGTCATAGATATATATGCACCATTTTTTAACGAGAGGTACATCTGCTCTACATCACAAAGTTGAGGGGTATATTTGCACATTTTTCCTATTTTGTTTGATTGCATTTTTTTCACTCGAATTGATTTTGGTTTCACCGAATTAGCTTGATCCATGGTTACAAAAAAAAGTTTGTGGTTCAATTTCAATTTGTATAATTAGTTTTTATTAGTCCGAATAATAAAGATTATTGTTCCGACTGTACTTTAAAAAATGAAAAAGTTGAGAATCTAAGAGGTAAAAATCAGATAAGTCGATCAAATCAAATAGTGAAAATATTTCACTCATATATTTTTCAATTCTTCAGGGTTATCTCATCCTTAATTTAATGCATGTGTGTGATGGCTTTTCTTTAGTTGAGCATTTGTGCATAGTTGGAAACTGAGATCAAATGTGTAGCAAACTGAAATTGCCAGTCACTATTTTGCTAATAAAGAAAATAAGTCATTATAAATACGATTAATATTTTCATCATGAAAATCGAATCTACCTACAAACGATGGCATGAGAACCTAAATCTATTCCTAATAACAGTCCAAATAACAAAGTAAAAGTATATGTATGTTCTAGAGACAATCTGTATTAGGATAAAATGTACTTTATACATATTCGTATTTATATTAATGATGATTAATATTATGACATTTGCATTTGTTGAGTTATTAGTTGATTGTTTATAATATTCTATAAATGCATCCCTAGAGTTTACGTGTTTATTAATAATGTGAGAATTAATGTTATAATGTAACTCTTAAATTACCTCGACTAATGATCATCGAGATTGGGATATCGATGATATGAGATACGTCGACATGTGGTTTGCATCATATCCTTAGGGGATGTAGTATGTCTCACTTGCTACGAGTTATGGAAACTCGTGATGGACACATGGATCCTTGTTGAAGTATTGGTATACCCTGCTGATGTATTGTTTTGTTATATGTCTATAATGTCATCGGCATGTGGGAGATAGAAGTCCTTAGACTTGAGGTCAATATCACCTTGTTTACGGAGTAATGTACTTTGATCCTGTCCTAAGCTCAAATGTCTTATAGGTTGAGACGCGACTTGTTTTGGGTGCATTACGAAGTAGATTAAAGGTGGTATGTGATCCAAGATTAGGATTAATTCCTTGAATGTATATTCAAGTGAACACTCAGATACTCATATGGTATTAGGTTGACTAAGTCATTGGCCAATGCAATAGACATGTCTTTGATATGGTCCTGTTGTCAACTAATATAGATGAGTTATAATGATCATGTTATTTGGATAGACACTTGACAAATCCTAAGCTTGATTGAGTGTGTCATGAATGAAAGGGTTTTATCTTCTCACATAGAGGTTCAGTTCACATTATTCGTGTAGCTAAACTTTACATTTTGAGTTCGTCTTCCGGCGCAGTCTAGGAGTTCTGTGTAGACCCTAATGTTATTAGTGTCAATATGTAAAGGCCTGAAGGGTAACACTAAGTCAACAGTTCCGTCGATTCAAGGATGTAATCAGAGAGTATAATAAATGTTCGGTTGATAATCGAAACATTAGAATAAAATAGAAACGAAGAAAAAATTGAGAAGGGCCACGTCGCGAGTGAGTCAGGGCCACAGCGCTATAGCACCGCGGTGCCACTTACTCAGCGCCGCGGCGCCACGCGTCCAGTGGGTCCAAAATGACCCACTCTATTTCCGTTTCTGGACCTGTCCCACGAGGGAAACCCTAGCTGATATATTCAGCTATATATACAGGGTTTAGCCTCATATTTTCTACACCATCTTTTCATAAGATTAAATTCTCCCGAAACTCTGCTGGAATTCCTAGCTTTCGAAAGGAGTAATTACATCACAATCTTTGACTTGCAAATCGAGGGACTATTGCGTGCACACCCTCGGACTACACAAAGCTCAATATTTTCAGATTGCTATCTACAATGTAAGTATTCGTTCGAAGTATTACATTATTGCTTTGTTATTTTACATTGTATAATCATCCTACAGTTTGACCGTCGTCGGGTTTGAAACATAAATTTTCAAATTCCGCTGCGTGTACGAACCCGACAAAACCCTTCAGTGGTATCAGAGTCTGAGTTGTTTTGTGTGATTATGCAATGAATATTAATGATAATATGAGTTAAAATTTGATTTATGTCATTTAAAAGGCTTTAAAACTTTAAAATCCCAAGAACACATAGTTTGTATCCAGATCTGTTAAACAGTGATGTAATCGAGGAAGTCATTCAAATCTAACTCATCTAAGTTGATATGTGTAATCGGTTCTATTCGAACATGGTGCATTGAGACGAAGAACGAGAAGAGATTTGATGATGGTCGATGAACGTGCTGTTAAATAGTGAAAGGGGTATGAAATGGATCTGCAAATCTGAGCCTAAACCAGTTTTAGGGTTTCAGAATTGCAGAAATTGTGTTTCTGGGGTCGAGGCGCTGTTGCGCTGACTAGGGTTTTGCGGCGGCGCTGTGGCTCTGTTCAGTAGGGCCACAACGCTGTTTATCCAGTAGCTTAAAATAAATTTTTGGACTTACTACCGAGCGCGCGCCACCCTTTAGCGCGGACGACGAGACGATGCAAGATTTTCACGAACTTTCGACGACGCGTGAGCCTCCTCCGGGCATACGGCTGTCGATAGAAATATTAAAAAAAAATCAAAATTAGAAACTGAAGTTTTAAAACTTTCAGAATCTGATTTTGAAAATTTTAAAAGTTTCAGAGTCTGATCTCCCTCTTTGACTGGAGATGATGGAAGAGTCTTCAGACAAAGACGTTGACTTATAGCCAATTTTGTCTCTATCCTCAAAATTAAAGCAAAGATTAAGAAAAACAAGGGCAAATTCCGGCTCAAAAATTATCCCAGTGTCGAGTTATGACGATACTGGGCTACCGCGGGCTCAACATTTTTTCCAGTGTCGAGTTATGACGACACTGGGCTATCACGGGCTCAAAATTTGTCCCAATGTCGAGTTATGACGACACTGGGCTATCGCGGGCTCAAAATTTGTCCCAGTGTTGAGTTATGACGACACTGGGCTACCGTGGTAAAACACTAAAGGCGGGCTGATGCGGATTCAAAAATTGTCTAGTGTTGAATTATGATGACACTGGCTGCTATGGTGACACTCTCAAAATAAGGCCGGCGCTAAAGAAAACTATCTCAGTGTCGCATTATGATGACACTGAGCTACTGTGATGACACTGGGTTATGGGAGAGTGGATCGACGCTCGAGGCCGCTTCTACCCTTTGTTGGGTAGACTGGCCTCCCAACAAATTGCCTCAGTTCGCTGTAAGAGAAAATCCACGTTGTGCTCCTGCATGCTAAAGCTCAAGAAAAAGTTAGTGCATAACTGTCAAGGCAAAAAAATGATAAAACATGGATATATAAGCAATATGATTCTGAGAGCCGTTATCCGGGTAGCGTCTTGCGCGCGGTTGGCGATGTTGTCTCGTTAATGTGGTGTTGCCAATGCTGAGATGTCTTCCTTGCACGGACATGCTGCCACTGCGAATACTGATGTGTTGTCCTTGCGTAGACATGCTGCAACTGCTCCTGTAAGTTGAGGATCCTGTAGGCGAAAGCTCAAGAAAAAGTTAATGCGTAACTGCTAAGACAAAATAATAGAGCATGAATATATAAGAAATGCAATTTTGAGAGTAGAGATATCGTTCCTGCGCAGATGTGATATGTTGATGACGTCGTCTTTGGACGTGGCATCACTTTCGGTCAAGGCGTCATGACGTCATTTTCAAACTTGGCGTCGTTTTTTGACATGGCGTCGTTTTTCGGACATGGCGTCGTTTTCGGACATGGCGTCATTTTTGGACATGGCGTCGTTTTCGGACTTGGCGTCGTTTTCGGACTTGGCGTCGTTTTCGGACATGGTGTCGTTTGCGGACCTGACGTCGTTTTCGGACCTGGCGTCATTTTCGTACTTGGCATCGTTTTCGGATATGGCGTCATTTTTGGACTTGGCGTCATTTTCGGACTTGGCGTCGTTTTCGGACTTAGCGTCATTTGTGACATGGCGTCGTTTTCAGACTTGGCATCGTTTCGGACATGGCATCGTTTCGTACTTTGCATCGTTTTCGGACCTGGCGCCGTTTTCGGATCTGGTGTCATTTTCGGATCTGGCATCATTTTCGGATATGGCGTTATTTTTGGATCTGGCGTCGTTTTTGGACCTGGCGTCATTTTTGGACCTGACGTCGTTTTCAGACTTGGCTTCATTTTTGGACATGTCGTCGTTTCAGACGTACTATGATGATGTCGTTTTTCGGATGTGATGTTGATGAAGACGTCATTGTGTTGATGCTCCTACTCCTGTGAGTTAATGCTCCTGCAAGCTAAGCTTAAAAAAAATTAGTGCATAAATGTTTTAAGACAAAAATGATAAATATATGAAAAATGTAACTCTGAGTAGAGATGTCGTTGATGCGCGGTAAGATGCACACACTTTAAACGCAAGTGCACGTTATCATGACAAGTAGTATAGTCTTGATAAGACCGAATATCGTCCTCAAAGACTAAGGTTCAATTACCAACTATCTATTTTTTGGTATCTATTTGGTAAATTGATATTTGGATTTGTTGTTTATAACTAAGAATTATAAAAGCTATTTTAACTATAAGGTTTTACTTCAGTTGTGATGAGAATAGGGCTTCCACGTCTCCTCACTATCCGCTTATGCTACTTATTAATGCAATAACTTATGGTCTTCTTCTTTTGGAGAAAGCAGGTTCACTAAATCGTTTTATACTCCCGTTAGGGTTATATAAACACCCAACCTCAAAGATTGCACCTTACCTACCTTTCGGTGATAAGGATAACTCTATAGGAGGATTAAGAACAAGAACCTAGTTAACCGTCACGCACAATGCGCAAAATTAGGGTTTTTAAGCCTCTCATTAACGCTACATAAATAATTGAGGTATTTTCATCCCCAATCCAAGAATGTCTACCCAACATACAAAGATATTCACAATCCCTCCTTTCTGAGTCCGATTAGAAATCATATAGTGATAATTAGTTGTCAATTAACTACCAAACATTCAATTCAATTATTGGATAGATCTCAAAAGGTTAAGAATAACCATAAGCGCATTAAATCATAACATAAGTTTCAGAGATTCAACATGGAAAGCCTATAGAGGAATTAGTTCTCAGCCATTGACATGACAAGAACTAATCCGTGTTCATCATACAAAACTGAAATAAAGTAAAGAAAAGGAAAAGAATTTACTAAACTATGGTCTCCAATCTCCAAGCAAGAAGTCTTGTGTTTTGCCATAATGGGAACCCTTAAAAACTGCATAGTGTTCTCCTTTTATAGTTTGAAAACCGCCTCAACTTTTCCTGCGGGCTGGCCTAAAATCCGTCTGAAAACATTATTTTTCCGCGTCGGCGCGCGGCCTGCGCAGCGCCATGGCCGGAACTTCGCAATCCGTCGGGTGATTTGGCGCCGCAGCCAGTTCTGGCTGCGAGGTGCGCGGCCGCAACTTCTATAGCTTTTCGGATGTTTAGGCGCCGCGGCAGCTCGCGAGCGCGCGGCCAGTCTTCGCAGCCTCTGGATAGTGGCGCCGCGCAGCCTATCGCAGTGAGAGGCCATGCGGCTGTCTGGGTTTCAGCCTCGTTCGCCACTTTCTCTGTTTTTAGCTCTGGAATCTCCTCTTTTGCCCTCTTTTAGCTCCTTTTCCGCCATTTGACCATTTTAACCACTTTGACTCAAAAGAAAGGAAAACTATCCTAATACGACACTTATATGTGCAAAACGGGACAAAAGACTAACTAAAACTGACTCAAAAGGTGTATATAAAATACACCGATCAGTCGTCCCTGTAGGATGGTGTGAATGCTAAGATGTTGTCCTTGCACGGACATGCTAAATGTTGCAGCTGCTGAGATGATGTCCTTTCACTGTCGTAACACGTTTGTGAAATGCGTGGATTTCCATGATGTCCTTGATCTAGGTGTTGTGCGTTTGTGAACCGTATGAGTTGCAATGACTTGTGATTGTTGATATGTTGGACCTTATTGTGATTTTGAACTTCAATTGTTGTTGCATTTCCTGGTTCTGCTAATACGAAGAACCTGCGCTCAAAGAAACTTGTGAGTTTTGGGGGGCGATCGATTCACGTTGACTTTGCAGTTTTGATTCTTGATGCTGCATGCTTGACTTGTTTGGACCTGTAACCCCTGTCTGGTTTCCTGCCTTAGCTAATTATTAATTATTGCTTGTGATAAAGTTAGTATTTTGATAAAAGTTTCGGTCGGATTGACTAAATGAACATTTTATCAAAATTGTCCCAGTTTTACCTTTACATCATGCAAGGGTGCTTGGTTTTAAACGAGTCTCTTAGGGAATTGTTTGTCTATCCTACCAAAGTGTGTATTTTGTTATTTCTGAAACAAAGGGGAAGCTTCCTAATGGTGTGACCGAAGCCGATTTAGGCCACCTACGTATCCCAACGAGGGAATCAGGTCATAACGTAGTTCGTTACAAGCAAGACTGGGTAAAATTAAAATTTTTAAGGTGGGACCGAAGCCGATATAGCTGTCTACGTATCCCTGCCGAGAAAATCAGGTCAAACGTAGTTCAAATTACAAGCAAAAGGGAATTTGGGATTTTTTAAAGGTGGGACCGAAGCCGATGTGACCGCCTACGTATCCAACCGAGGGAATCAGGTCATAATGTAGTTCCAATTATTTTAATTTAAACTAGTACAAATTCTATCGAGCTCCTCGGAGGACCAGGACAGGGGTGCAAGTCCAATTTTGGTGTCTTGATTATAGTAAGAAGGTAAATTGTGGCTTGTCTATTAGTGGAAATGGGCTCATGAGGTTTCCCCGTAGGAAGGAAAAACCATTCTTACTACTCTTTTGTCCTCGGTGGGATTTGATACACCAGGAACTGGTATGGCCTATGCTCTTGAATGACCATGACAGGGGATGCTGCATCTCTTTTTCTTTGGGAGGTACCTCCGATTGAATCTGACTGCATTGCTCTGTAAGTTGCTTATAGGGCTGCTAGGTTTGTAATCCTGCCCGTTTTGATGGCCTCTTCCACAAAGTCTCTCATTCTTACGACTTCTGCAAAACTTCACCCGATTACACTGATCATTCTCTCATAGTATGTCGCGTCTTTTAAGGACTGCACGAACAGGGTGGTCATTTCGCTCTCTGCTATTGGAGGTTGGACCTTTGCCGCTTCTGACCGCCACCTCATGGCGTATTCCCTGAAAGTTTATGTGGATTTCTTTTCCAGCTTCATCAGATAAAATCTATCTGGAACAGTGTCAGTGTTGAATCTGAATCTATCCATGAAATACTGCGCCATGGCATTCCAACTGTTCCACTTTCGAGGGTATTGGCATATGTACCAATCCCGTGTCTCACCGGTTAGACTCCTAATGAATAGTTTCATGATGATTGCTTGGTCCTTTTCAACTCCAATCAATTTATCACAGTATGACCTTAGATGAGCGCGGTGATTCCCCTTTCCATCGAACATGTCCAATTTGGGCACCTTATACCCTACTGGCAATTCAACATCGGGGTGCATACATAAATCCTCATATCCTAGCCCTTCGTCCCCCTTGTTCATCTTAATGCTTTTGAATGCCTCTTTCAGGCTACAGATTTCTTTTGCCACATTTTCATCGGCTCTAGATCGGGTCTGCCTCTCCATTTCCTCGTATTGATCTGTATCTTGAGAAAACATGGGCATAATAAATGGTTGGGTTTCGATCGTATGTGTCAATGGCATGTACTGTTTGTTAGGGCAGGCGATACGTGTCTTCTGCTTGTATTGTATGGCTTGGCGATTTGGACTGAGCGGTGTAATATAAGTAAGTGGAGGTTGGGATATGTATGTAGTGAATGGATCATTTTGGAGGTTGGCTTGCAAATTGATTGGGCGGGTGGCAGTTTGGTGTGAGACGGTATATTGCGGCCTTTGCAGGGAGTTTTGGGGATGTAGATGTGAAAATGCTTGTGGCATGGTTGTATCTGTCTTTTGTTCTTGGAGTGGTGCATTTAAACTAATGGACATGTTTGTAAGATTTCGGAGCCTCTCCACTTCGGCTCGCATGGTTTCCATTTGCTGCAATAATTTGGCGAGGTGTTGATCAGTGATGTTTCCCCTTTCCGAGACCTCTACTTCTCTTACAGGAACGAAGATGAGTCCTAGACCTGTTTTTTCTGATGCCTCTGAATTAGTCATTTTATTGAATGATTGTGCTTCTACTTCTTTTTGTGGAGGTGTTCTACCAGTCAACGCGAATCAACCTTTGGGGGAATAAGCTAGGCAAAAAAACAATCCTTTAACAAATGAAGCAAACCAAGTTAGTAAAATATGCAAAGAGTTGCAAGTAACACACAATAATAAGCAAATTGAAAATCGAGCGCGTGCTCTAACATGTTTGAGACCTCTTTTATGCCAGAGGTATGCCTAAACGCCAGATATGCGAGATTATGGTAGATTTGTTCAAGCTATCAAACTGTAATGCTTTTGTTAGAAATTACGATAAAATGAACGTGCATTTTCCAATTTCGACATGTCATGTTTAGGTTTGGATTTGTCTACTATTGTCACGCTACACATAGTAAGCTGATTGGTCGTTGGGTTGAGAAACCCGTCGACAAATTTGGTGTTTTTCTAATTGCGATGTCGATACCAGGGACCGACCCACCTAAGGTAAATGCATGCATGCCTTAAGATAAGGGGTGGTATAGCTCTATCCAAAGTTTTCTAAGATTTGTCTTACTAGAAGCAAGGTTTCCGAACGGACAACTCGAGTGATAAGGCCACGCGGCTGATCAGCCGAACCGATCAACTCCGTGCCTGCGCCAACTCTCCTAAGATTTGGGTATTTTGAAAGAAATTTTGCGAGTGCACAGAGCACACCTCGCATGTAATGTGTGATAGTGTGAATATTCCGTAAGGGAGGAAATATGAACGGAATGTCTGTTTAAGGAAAACAGTAAAAAATAGCAATTACAGCAGTTACAAATAAACCCAATTTTACGTACGCAAGAAAATAAAATGCAAAAAGTAATGCTCAATAATAACCCTAAGTCTGTTGTGGTCAAGAACCTGTTTATCCCCAGCAGAGTCGTCATTTCTGTCACGCCCTTTTTCGACCGCGACGTTCCACTCAGTGAATCCTGCTAAGTTAGTAATAAAATAAAAGTAAAAGTGCAAAAGGGTATGCTAAGGGTTCGCGGAGTCGCCACCTAATTAATTTGGGTGAATTAGGACACCTAAATGTCAACTAGGTTAAAGTCAACACTAACTCCATTTAGTGGTATGCTAAACTATGTGAGATTCTGGGCAAGAGTTCTTTTTTATTCTAAAGGGAAGGGGTTAGGCACCCTAAAGGATCCGCTAACTTGCGGTTGTCCATTCAAACCTAGGGTAATTATTTATGCTAGAAAATGCTGACTAGAAAGTAAGAGGAACATTTGCAGTGTATAAAAAAGCATTTTTGGTAAAAGAGTTATGCAAATTTAACTTTGGATGAAAGCATGTATTTATAAAGTACTTAAAAAAATATGTGCAACTATGCTAATAATGCTTTATGAAAAATAAGTTTCTCATGTTAAAATAACACATTAGCTGTCTAAATAATTATGCAGATGAAAATTATTAAAATAGTTTAATACAACTTAAGCAATGCATGACAATCCTAAAATGATTAACTTAAAGGGAATAAACTCCTAATGTCAAACTACTTCTTAATAGCGACTCCAAGCTTAAATGTACTAAATGTCCTACTAGTGTAATGTTAGTGTTAGGCAATTAATTTACAATAAATGAATGAGGGAGGGGTCGACATTGATAAAATGACTCGAAGAATGACGATGCCCTTCGCCTGTGGTTTTGGAATTTTTGATGCGGAGAGGATGAAGCACGTAAGATGCAGGTCTTCATTTGATGAAAGTCGCGATGAGTCTCGCAATAAGACTCTTCATTTGGCTCCGATGCATTTCATGTAAAATAAGAAAAAAGGATTAGTATATGTCCAACACCTTATTAAATAATGAATTGGCATCAGATTTAAACACATAATCACTTTATTCGGCAATTAAAGGGGCAAACAGACCCAAACCATAATCAAACAAATTCTACAAAGCCGGGCCTTAAGATATGCATAGGATAAAAAGAATACAGGGGAGACTCACTATTGACAGCTTCAGAAACAAAAGTAAGATATGTACTCCTAACCAGACAACTTAAACATAGGCGCATATTTAGAAAAGAGCACCTAAATTTAAAAATGCCCTTAAGGTCAAACGAGCTGTATTACATTAAAATAATGCACCTTGTTGTAGTAATGGATAAAAATAAATGTCTTATTTAATAAAAATCATGATAGTATCATATTAGTGAGAATTCTTAATAATTTGGATTTATTGCTTTTAAATATTAGTGAAGGTAATCCTTGACTTTGGTATCATAATCCCTACCCAACAATCAAGGTACAACATTTAATCTCTTTACAAGCGAGGAATTATAATCTTTTTATAACTACTCTGTGAACCGAATGACACTTTAAACATATATGACCATTCATATTAAAGTGTGCTCACAACATCTTAATCATGCTATTCATAAGAACCCCTCCAAACACTCAACCAGACAAAGTGATTTTTAAATAATCTTACTGATTTTACCAATCATCATCTTCGGCACATCGCATAAATATAAAATCTAGTCGACAGCTTAAGGCACGAATGTACCCAGATTAATTAAGCAAACCGTTCAGCGTCATATTCGTGCATTACAACAACATGTATGAACAAACCTAGCACACGTTTCACATCCAAACACACAGAAATACGAAATGAATTTGAGAGGAATTTGAGTTTACCTTCTCCGGGCAGCGAACCGAGGCAGCGTATCAAGTCGTCGATCCACTCAGATTGTCTCGCTACGTGAATGAGAAAAGCAAAGCTTTGCTTAGAGAATGATGGTCGATTCTTAATGCTTCATTGCTAATTTCCCCGATTGACTGCTCTTTGTGGTTTATGGTTTTTTAGACTGATTTTCTATGGATGCTTCCTGATATTCAACGGTTCTTTTCATTTTACCCCTTATTTTTGGATGCCATTCTGAATGTCTAAATCGCTATATATATATATATATAGTCACGATCATGGGTTTCAATTTTGGACTGATTTTATGCTTATTTTAGGGAGATTCTTTATGAGATTTGGTGTAAAACTTTGGAGATTTGTGACGGTTTTGGGAGAGTTTATTTGTGGTAAAAGGATGATTCTTGTTATGGTAAGTGTAGATTTTGGTTATGGAATATTTTGGAGCTTGATTTTGTGTGGCTGTGTTAGTGTAAAATGGGATTAGGTTTCTCTTTTTTTTTCTTGTGGGTTTTATGTTAAAGATGGGAAATAAAGGTTGAGGACTTGGGCTTTATCCGGTTGGGCCCTTTTATTTGGGCTCAGCTGGATGAGTTTTTTTTTTAATTTGTTTGGGTTTGGGTAGTGTTTCCTTAAGGAATTTATTTAGGGTAGAATTTTAGTTTAGATTTAGTGGAAATAAAAAAGGGATTTAAATTATAAATGATATTCATAAAAAATGTTTTGAGTATTATTAAGAATAACAAATGCGGGCATGATATTTAAAAATTGCTTAATGCTCTATAAATGCGACGCCATTATGAAAATTCTTACTTGCGTATTTGTACGTTTATAAAATTACTTCGCGATGTTAAATTAAAATTGATTTAATGGGGGTTTAAATTGCAAATAATAATTATGAAATTGCTTTGGGTTTTAATAAAATATGGATATAATTTTAAGGAATGCTTGATGCGACGCTGTTATTAAATTGTTTATTTATTTATGTATTTATTATTAATATGCTAAACACGGACATAATATTTATGGAGTGTTTAATGCTTGGGATGTCATTTTTGAATTGTTTATTTATGTATTTATGTGTTTATGCATGTATTATTATTACTATGATTATTCTAAAAATGAGTGTAATTTTATAGTTAATGATTGGACGAGAGGGTCAAAATTGGGTGTCAACATCTGAAAATAAAATTTTAAATTGGACAAATTTGGTCCTTTCGGACAAATATGTAATTAAAGAAACTTTCTGAAAATTTGATTTTGAGTTTTGGAAATTGCAAGCAGGTCCTTGAAACCTGAAAATATTTTCTGAGAGTTAAAATTGTATTTTCTGAATTTATTGGGGTTCGAATTGAACATTTAAATTCTTAAGGGACTAAACTGTAAATTTTAAGAATTTACAAAATTCCTGAAAATCAGAATTTTAAAATCAGAAAATGTTTAGGGACTGTTTGGCAAAGACATAGTTTTAAAATTTAGACAAATAAACCCATGATTATCATTAATGATATATTATTCGATAATATACAAATGTGCTAAGTGTTTGAATGTGACGCATTTAAATTATTAGCATAACGTCCGCAATTATTATCTGGGTAGGCGGCGCCCAGTAATTGTTTACTTTCAATGACCATTGTAATCGCCTCTGTGAAGCGGCAAAAGATGTGATTAAAACCATCTTATATCATGTCTATTGAGTTTGATGGTTTTCCATCTAAATGTATTTAGAAATTGCATGATAGTATGTCATATGATGTATAACATAGTTGTTGATCTTGATTGAAATCCCCAAAACTGAAATGTTTCCCAAACATTAAAATACAAGTCTAATTAAAACACGTCGTCCATTATAATTGTTAGGGAGCAAGATCCTTTTCGGCGTTACGGATATTTATGCCTAAGCATTTGCTCTAAGTTTACGAGGACTCGGGACCTTTCATAGATGTGTTAAAATAAAAGTTGAGGATAAACTTTTGTAGGTATTTACACCAAAGTGTTTTCTTGCAAATGCTAAATTTACTTAGGTACTTAAACACATTAGCATAATGGAATTGACTTGTTTAGATGAATCTTGGCGCCAAAGTGTCGGACTAATCTAAAGACGTAAGATTAAAATGAAAGATATTTAATCAAACCAAGAGTTGTGAATAAGCTTTACAATTGGTTGAGAACCTACCGAAGTGTGCTATTGAAGTTATCAGCCAAAACAAACGCGGATATAACATATGTTTGGATCTTGACCCATTATGACCTTTAAAATGTTTTAGGTCCATATTCTACGTTGGAGTCGTAGAAGTATGTAAAATAGTGGGAGCTAATTAAACAAAAGACCATGTTAAATTAGCATATAATGAATATGTATAATTAGGAGAATAATTTTTTTATTGCATCTTTCATGTCTACCTATATCTTCAGATTTTCAAAATATCGAACTTCTCAATAAAAATGCTAATGGAATCCAACAGATTGACTGGACCCAACTTTATAGATTGGTTCAGGAATGTGAGAATAGTCCTGATACAAGAGAAAATTGAATATACATTGGACCAGGTATTCCATACAGTACCCGCGGAGGACTCTACCGAATATGCAACCTTTGATAAAGTGGCTTATCAAAACATTATGATGATGCCATTTCAGCTCAGTGTTTGATGTTGTCTTCTATGTCACCTACATTATAAAGACAACATGAGAGATTTGTCTGTAAGTTGGGAGATCTCATACCAAGTTGTTAGAACCTCTAAGTGTCATATAGGATCCTTTAAAATATGAATAAGTTAGAGAATGCTCAGAACACTTGCTGATAAGTGATTTGTCTGTATCATGCCTTAAATTTGAAGAAACCTAGGAATTCAGTAGTCGCTTATGTGCAATGTGTGGCTATGCTTAGGTGTTTGATTAATTCGTTGATGTTGATCCGATTATTCAAAATTTGAGTTTGTATGACTTTGTTGTTTGCTTAAGATTAAATCCATGTGCCATAAAGATGTAATTTAGACAACTTAGAATGATAGGATATTGGACTGATTTGCTCTTCTTTTAAATCTGAAATTTGTATATGTCGAGCCTATTTTCTGTTTCTGCACACGATTTACCGGGGTCGAACAATGTTTCCACTCGTCTGGATTAGTCGACCTGTTTTTGAGGAACTGATGTCATTAAATAAAACTGACCATATATGTATATAGTTCATCGTGTTGGCTGCAGTCAATAAAATGTACAAATCTATCTACTCTCCCCTTTTAAAAAATCTAAAAATGATGGGTTGGGCCTGCTTGATGACTTTACACATTGTTAGTATCTAAGGCCCAAATCTGGGTTGTATGAGATCAGACCTGACCATTTTTGGGGTCTGTCTGTATCCTCTTACCCATATGCATCCTAAGGCCCAGTTTTAATTAATATTGTTTGATTGTTGGTTTGGGTCTGTTTGTCTATTAAATTGCCAAAATGAAGTGATTTATATGTGTTAAATTTTATATCAATATTTTTTTATTATCGACCAAGGTTGGAATATATACTAATCCTTTCTTTCTTTTATTTACATGAAATGCATGGGGAGCAACGAAGAGTCTCGTTATGAGACTCATCATGGCTATCATCAAATGAAGACCCACATCTATATTCCTTGCATTCTCCGGCCTCAGGATTTCTAAACAAACGGGCATGGATGACAATGTCATCTGTTCTGAGTCACTCTTTATTATTATTCCTTAATTCTGTCATTTACTTTTGTTGTAATTTAATTTATTGCACTTCTATAATTATTGAATTGGTTAGAATAGGTAGACTTAGAATTAATAACTTGAAAAGGGTAGATTTAAAATCAAAATCACTAGTTTATTTATCTTTTGCTCGTCATGCATGCCTAAATTTTCAAAACATTATATTTTCCATATGCATTATTAGTACTACAAAAATCATAAAATTTCAATTTTGTTTAAACTCAAAAAGCGATAATCTATTTCTTACAAAAAAATATCTTTTCTTGCTATTGCAAAAAATGGAAATTCTTCTATACAAATGCATACCCTTTTTTATAAAAATCAAGTATATGTATTATGTACTTTTTTTCCAATAAATTATTTTCATGCTTTTTTTTTAGACAAATCTCATGAATTTATCAAAAACGTATATCTTTCAAGTAGTTATTTACAACATCTTTTTCTTAAGTTTTCAAAACATTTGTTAAGCCTAAGTTTGACCTGATAACTGCAAGTTAGCGGTTCTTAGAGGATGCCTAATTCCTTCCCTTTAGGATAATAAAGAACCCTTACCCAGAATCTCATTAAGTTTTACAGACCATTAGTTTGAGTTATTTTTAAGCAGATTTCTGCTAGAATAGATGTCCTAATTCATTTTTAAAATAATTAGGTGGCGGCTCCTTAAATACCATTTAGGAATCACCTATATGTCGTATCCCGTTTCGACTCCGGTTAAATGAGATATTACAAACAACTAAGAAATAAATTGTGAATTATCACCAATATGATTCTCGTTCAAATGATCATTTAAGTCAAATGCTAGAAGCATTTGCTGACCCAACTATTTCATATTCCAAGTGCAAGATGCTCCTAAATGTCCCTGAAGGACAGGGTTTACAACATGCGTGAAGCATGGTAGACAAATCGATTTCAAACACAATAATCCTTAAAAAGGAGAGGAGCAAATGATCAAAATAATTATAACAAAGAGGTAATGTGCTCTTGAAGAGCCTACGATATAACACTTCATAAAACTTCTTACGAGGTTCAGGTACTTGAAAAAATAATGAAGTGATAATATCTTAGTAAGTTGTGTCTAATTGTAAACCGATACAAAATGATTTATCGTTGATGATATATTTGATACAATATAGTGCGCAATATTATATAATATTATGAGGATATTAATTCTACATCTCTTAAAGCATATTGATGTAGGAATAATTACCAAGTAGAAATATCTTGGTAAATTTACTGGACCTGCAGTCCTGATATGAGAAGACGTCATGTAAATTGAATACTAAATGAGAATTGTCTCAGTCTATATGGCCCACGTGATAAAATTATATAATTTTTTTTTAAGGATTCAAAATGCCTGAAGCATATACAAGTTATTGAAAACTTTGTTTGTAATCCATAAATGAATTAAATGAACTAAGGTTGATCTACTGAAATCGCCTTAATAAATATTTATTGACGAATGGTACAAAAATGACTATGTTTATCCTCTTCCCTTTATGATAATCAAAATCTTTCATAAGGTTGTGCAAGTTGCTGACTTGAATGTGATTGAAGATTTTTGAAGAGTTTTCAAAAAGCAGTAGACTACCTGCTAAACGAAGTTGAAATGAGAAAATTAGATTGGTCCTGAAGTGTCATATATTTTTTCAATTGATGCATTTATTTATTTTGCTATAACTATGAGCATGATATAATTTTTTCCTTACACGAAGATACATAAATAAGATCAATTGCATATTGTCGATTTGATAGAGAATTTTCCACAATTAGGGGGAGAGAATAATGAAATAAAAAGGAAAGTTTTGTGGAAAAAATCATCATCGTCTCATCTTGATCTACGTTCTTCTATTAGTGAGCAAGAGGTCCAACATAGCAAATCAAATTCCAGACGCATTTACAGATTTGAAAAGGATTACCGAACCACATATCACTGCAGAGAATGTTCAAATTCGGATTGATGTCTATGTAGGACCATCTACTAGTGTCATAGCAAATTAGTCCAAAAGACCATTGGGTTCTAAGGATCGGAATCCTAGAAAAAGAAAAATAAATAGTCAATATGACACTAATAAAGAATCTCATAAAGAAATGCAAAATTTGATCAATCCTGATATTCTTGAATAAATCAATGAGTCGTAAACTCAAGAAAATGAAGAAATATTAATAAATTTAATTGATGTTATCACTATTTGAATAACTTGAAAATAAATGTGGTTTGAAATACCCACAATCTTATATGAAGATAATGCAACATGCATTGCTCAATTAAAGGGATGATTCAGAAAATGAGATATGACAAAAACACATTTCACCAAAGTTGTTCTTCACACACAAGCTCCAAAATAATGGTTATATCAATGTGCAACAGATACATTCAAGTGATAATATGACTGATTTGTTCACTAAGTCTCTACCAACTGCAACTTTCGAGAAGATGGTGCACAAAATTGGAATATGAAGACTCAAGCATTTGGACTGAAGTTCTCATCAGGGGAAGTTAATACATGTTGTACTCTTTTTTCCATATAAGGTTTTGTCCCAATGAGTTTTTCTTGTAAGGTTTTTAATGAGGCAACCAAAATATATATTATTAAAAATGTGTACTCTTTTTTCTTCACTAGAATTTTTCCCACTGGATTTTTTCTAGTAAGGTTTTAATGAGGCATATTATCTATCAAAATAGACATCCAAGGGGGAGTGTTATGGATATAATCATATATTGTGGATATCTATCTTTAGGAGAAATGTTAGGGTTAATAACTTTGGGACCAAGTAAATTCTCTCATATAAATAAAGATGTTCCCCTCATTGTATTTCATCCTTCAAGAGAAATAAGAACTGTTGAAAATATTTATTAAACGTGAAATACAGTTAATCCTATTTAATTACGAATCGAACAATTGGGGCCCCACACGTAGGAAACGTTGTTTTCACACACGTGACATATAGTGTCAAGGATCAGAATTTTCTTAAATGAAAGAGATATTGGTACGTATATGAATTGTTTGAAACGTAAGATAATAGACGGTTATTGGACAAATGACGTTGATTTCACGTTGGTAAATGAAAGGAAGAAATGTGTAAGAGATGAAAATGAATCAGTAAATTTGCCGCAGAAAAATTGGAAGCACCGAGGTGTCACAAGAACATTACCGCGGTGCTAGGTGGCACCGCGGTGCCTCCACCGTGGGACCGCGATGCTAATCCAATTTTCGGTTCCAGTGACTTACTGGAATTTAGGCACCGCGGTGCCTTCCCGTAGGACCGCGGCGCCTCGACGTTTTTCAGTAACATAGTGGACGAATTAAAACTGATTCTTGGGATGACTTTGGAGAAATTACTCTCCATTACTTGGCTAATGAATTCAGCCATTACTAGGCTGAATTAACCTCAATATTAATGGTTATTACTTGACATTGATGGCCATTCATTTGGTGAATTGAGAAGACCAAATCATCTACCTATAAATTGATGCCTTGGGCACAATTGCAAGACACACTACACATTGACACTTAACCAATTCTCTGAAAATTGTCTTCCTCTCTATCAATATAATACATTCAAAGATCTTTCTTATCAAGCGAACACTTGAGTCCCTTTGCTCACTTGTTTGATTGTTGTTTTATCTTGGGAGATAAATTGCTAACACAACCGTTGAAAGGACATACGGGGGCAATATTATCTTAAGAAAAGATTGAAACTTCAATCGACTCAGCAAGACCTTTTACTTGTTAAATTTCCAGATTTCTTATTTACTTGTTGTTGTTGTTTCTTTCCCATTTTCTTATAATTTTATATTCTCATCCAACAAGCTTAAGATAATATTTGTTGTTTCAACGAAAACATGACTAGACAAGATCAAATCAACGCTGGAAATTCAAACATCACTCAAGGTATTCCTTGTACCTTCAACCTCACTGCTCAAGATGTTCCAAACATCTTTGCTTCTATGTTACTCTTCCTGACAGTTATGGGAATATCACATTTCCTAACCAGAGACCCTCCACTAGTTGGAGAAGACGCGGAACCTCAGCCTAGTAATATGGCGGGAGGGGACCAAGATATCCGTGTCTATGACGACGTGAAGGTGGTCCGTAAGGATTGCAACTACTGTGGTAAAGTTGGTCACATGGCTAAAGACTGCCTAAATCTCAAACAAGAGAAGGCCAAAGGCAAGATTAAGACAAACATCATCGAAGACACGGTCTTAGATGATATGATTAAATAATTCTCAGCAGTGGTTCTTGAAGCTAACCTCGTTGAGAATTCGGCGCAATGGTGGCTAGATACGGGTGCTACCCGTCATATATGTTCCAACAAAGATGTTTTTTCCATATATACACCAGTCACATATAAGAAAATGTTCATGGGCAACAATTCTTATTCAGATGTGTTGGGGGTAGGAAAAGTGACCCTAAAGATGACGCCCGGAAATGAGCTAATTTTGAAGGAAGTGATGCATGTCCCAGAAATTCGAAGAAATTTAATTTCTGGACCTTTATTAGTAAATGCTGGTTTTATGCTAGTGTTAGAGGCTAACAAGTTTGTAATCACTAAGAATAGAATCTTTATAAGAAGGGGCTTCGTCTGTGAATGTCTCTTTAAATTTAACGATGCACATGTAATGCCTTCTGTTTCAACTATCAATAAAATTGAGCCTTCTACTTACTTGATTGAGTTATCTAATTTATGACATCATAGATTAGGACATGTTAACTATCAATCTATCCAAATATTGGTAAAGTTGGAATTAATGCCGTCTATAGACATAAACCCTCAACGTAAGTGTGAGGTGTGCGTAGAGGCAAAACTTTCCAAAAGTCCCTTTAGATCCGTCGAAAGAGAAACCGCTCCTCTAGAACTTATACACACTGATATATGTGATTTAAATTTCGCTCAAACTAGAGAGGGGAACAAGTACTTTGTGACTTTCATAGATGATGACATACATTTACTTACTAAAAAGTAAAGAAGAAGCATTTGAAGCATTCAAACGCTACAAATAAGAAGTTGAGAACCAACTAAGCGGACGGATTAAAACAATCCGTAGCGATAGAGGGGGAGAATATGTAGCACCTTTTGAAGAATTCTGTACTCAATCAGGTATAGTTCATCAAACAACGGCTCTTTAGTCATCTCAATCAAACGGTGTGGCTGAACGCAAGAACAGAACACTAAAGAAAATGATGAATGTTTTACTCATCAATTCAGGTCTTCCCCAACACCTGTGGGGAAAAGCTGTCCTTACCACAAATACAATTCTTAATAGAGTCCCACACAAAGGTAAGGACAAGACTCCATATGAATTATGGAAAGGAAAGAAACCTACCTATAAGTATTTGAATGTATGGGGTTGTCTGGACAAGGTAAAAGTATCAATGCCAAAGTAGGTCAAAATTGGATCTAAGACTGTGGATTGCATATTCATCGAATATGCCAATAACAGTAGTGTTTATCGCTTCATAGTGCATAAATCGGATCATCCAGACATATGAAGGTACGTTCATGGAATCAAGGACGCATGGTTCTTTGAAGACACGTTTCCATACAAGCAAATCAACATAACATCTCACAAACGAAGTTATGATCAAATATCTGAGGATCTAGGGGTAGATGACTGCCTAGATCCGAACGTTTCAGATCTCGTAAATGCTAAAGTGGTTGACGATCAGGAATTCAGTATTCCAGATTATCAAGACTTGGAAGATTCAGATATGAAACTAGGACGAAGCAAAAGGGCCCGGAAGGACAAGTCTTTCGGTCCTGACTATGAAGCTTATCTGGTTCAGGATGAACCACGGACAATCACTGAAGCATTATCAACTCCAGAAACACCACTCTGGAAGGAAGCTATAGAAAGTGAATTAGAATCCATCATGCACAACCACACCTGGGAGTTGGCTGACCTTCCTCCAGGACACAAACCTTTGGGTTGTAAATGGATCCTCTAAAGGAAGTTAAAAGCAGATGGTTCTATCGACAAATACAAAGCTAGGTTGGTAGTCAAGGGCTATGGCAAAAGGAGGGCCTTGACTACTTCGACACCTATGCTCCATTATCTAGAATGACATCCATACGTATGTTCATAGCCATCGCCGCCTTGCGGGATCTTGAAATACATCAAATGGATGTCAAGACAGCCTTCCTGAATGGTGATTTGGAAGAAGAAATATATATGGATTAACCCGAAGGGTATGTGGTTCCAGGACAAGAGACAAAAGTGTGTCGGCTTGTCAAATCGTTGTACGGGCTAAAACAAGCCCTAAACAATGGCATTAGAAATTTTACAGTACCCTACTATCAAAAGGGTTTACCATTAATAAGTGTGACAAATGTGTTTACATGAAAGGAAATGCCGATTCATTCGTCATAATATGCTTTTATGTAGATGACTTGTTGATCACAGGTAGCAGTCCGAGGACACTCCTTGAGACTAAGAACATGTTGAAACAATGTTTCGACATGAAAGATATGGGGGTCGCAGATATCATATTAGGGATCAAGATCTCTAAGATATCTAATGGACTGGTCTTGTCTCAATCTCACTACATCAAAGATGTGCTGAAGAAATTTGAGATGTTCGACGGTTCACCAGTAACGACACCATTGGATAAAAGTCAAAGGATTGACAAGCATCTTGGTGCACCCGTACGCCAGGAGCGATACGCACAAGTTATTGGGAGTCTGATGTTTATCACAAACTGCACTCGACCTAACATCGCTCATGCAGTCAATAAACTGGCTAGATTTACCCGTAATCCAAGTGAGGATCACTGGAAAGCACTGAATAGGGTACTACAGTTCCTGAAGTTCACGGAAAATTTTGGGTTGCACTATTCGAGATATCCAGCTGTACTAGATGGGTACAGTGATGCAAACTAGATATCTGATAGCGATGACATCCAGTCCACCAGCGGATATATTTTTACAATCGGAGATGGAGCTGTGTCTTAGAAATCCTCTAGGCAAACCCTTATTGCCCGATCCACGATGGAGTCGGAATTTATCGCTTTGGACAAAGCGGGAGAAGAAGCTGAATGGCTTCATGGTTTCTTAGAGGATGTCCCATGTTGGTATAAACTCGTGTCTTCTGTAATGATCCACTGCGACAGTCAGTCGGCTCTAGGAAGAGTACGAAGTTCAATATACAACGGCAAGTCTCGTCATATTCGACGGAGACATGAGTCTGTTAGGCAACTGATCACCAAATGTGTTATTTTCATTGATTACATAAAATCTAAGGAAAATATCGCAGATCCCTTGACGAAGGGAATACCCAGAGATCAGATGAACTTTCTGTCTAGGGGAATGGGCTTAAAACCCAATCAATAAGAATCAATATAGTGGACACCCAACCTTACGGACTGGAGATCCCAGGGATAAGATTCAATGGGAAAACTAAACTGTAATGGTTCAGATAAGCGCTTCGGTGGAAGCAAGAGCACTTCAGATAATGATTTCTTCTTAAGAAACATAATCCAAAGGCCATTCCCGTGATAGACAAAAAGTGCTACATGTAGAGGGGTAAAGGATAAGTTTCCAAAACCTTTAATGATCCTCCAAAGTTGAGGTTAGGTTGAGGAAACTTTTAATGGTTCCTAATGCTTGTATAGTTGGGTATTGCAGGATACCTTGTAGGAGACCACCTATTTAAGTGTGAGGACATACCGCCTCAAATGAACGTACTTAAGAAACCAAGGGTGTCCACGGCCCACGATAGATAAAACACTAGAAAGATTGAGTAGGAAAGATGTTGTGTTGGTATCATTGTCTTGGCATATATTAAACACTGACAGTTCAAGACATCACGTTTACCGCGCAGTAAATATGTCTTATGGTATTCTACTATGGAAGGTTCAAAGCTACGGCTACATCTCCAGATGCAACGTCGATCCGCCGGATGATTGCTAGAAAGACACTATGTTGTGCGCCAAAATCTCTTCCAAGAGGGGATTGTTGGAAATATTTATTAAACGTGAAATACAGTTAATCCTATTTAATTACGAATTGAACAATTGGGGCCCCGCACGTAGGACACATTGTTTTCACACACGTGACATATAGTGCCAAGGATCAGAATTTCCTTAAATGGAAGAGATATTAGTACGTATACGAATTGTTTGAAACGTAAGATAATAGAGGGTTATTGGCCAAATGATGTTGATTTCACGTTGGTAAATGAAAGGAAGAAATGTGTAAGAGATGAAAACGAACCAGGAAATTTTCCGCGGAAAAATGGGAAGCACCGCGGTGCCTCGACGTTTTTCAGTAACGTAGTGGGTGAATTGAAACTGATTCTTGGGATGACTTTGGAGCAATTACTCTCCATTACTTGGCTAATGAATTCAACCATTACTAGGCTGAATTAACCTCAATATCAATGGTCATTACTTGACATTGATGACCATTCATTTGGTGAATTGAGAAGACCAAATCATCTACCTATAAATTGATGTCTTGGGCACAAATGCAAGACACACTACACATTGACACTTCACCAATTCTCTGAAAATTGTCTTCCTCTCTAGCAATCTAATACACTCAAAGATCTTTCTTATCAAGCGAACACTTGAGACCCTTTGCTTACTTGTTTGATTGCTATTTTATCTTGGGAGATAAATTGCTAACACAACCGTTGAAAGAACATACGGAGTCAATATTATCTTAAGGAAAGATTGAAACTTCAATCGACTCAGCAAGACCTTTTACTTATTTAATTTTCAGATTTCTTATTTACTTGTTGTTATTGTTGCTTTCTCATTTCCTTATAATTTTATATTCTCATCCAACAAGAACTCTCCTCTCTTCTCTCTTTCTCAACAATATTCTTGTTCTAGCTTTATTATTATTATTGTTGTTGTTGTTGTTATTATTATTATTATTATTGTTATTGTTATTGTTGTTGTTATTATTATTATTATTATTCATATTATTATTTTATAACATTTTCTCTTTTCAACTTTATTTTTAGATTTTTCAGAATTATTTATTTTGCTAGACTCAACATAATTCACCTGTTAACCAACTTCTAAAACATAATTATTTTCATATTTTTGTGTTTCTTCTTCAATTCGAATATGCTTTGTCAACTGGTCCATATTAAAGTCTTTATTAGAGTTTGGAAGATAATTTGGTGTTGGATTGATGAAATAATTATAGAGTTAGAATCCTTAGGTTATGGAAAACTCAAATTTGAAATCAATTGTGAATTTTGACTCCAATGTTTGGGTTTGACTTTTATTGACTTTGACCTAAATCGTGTATTAAATTATAGGAATTGATTTTTTAGCTTTATTTAACGTTAGTGAACATTCTTTTGGGTAGAGTTGAGCCATTTGGACATGTTCAGACATGGAAAGGAAGTCAATAAGGATTGAAAGCTCAGTTTGATCAAGGTAAATTAAGTGTTGCACCTTAATAGGAAAGTTTTTCACAGCTTATGTGTTAAACCTAAATTAATATGTGGGGAATAACATATATGTGTCGTTGGGCGTCGGTCGAGTGTCGCTGTTAGGGGTGTTCCTTGTTCGGTTTGGAGCGGGTTTTGGTTAAAACTAAAACCAAACAAATTTAAGTTTGATTTTTAATTATCAAAACCAAACCAAATAAAATTTACATGCATCGATTTGATTATTGTCGATTTGTTTCGGATTTTAAAAAACCTAAATCAGGTATTAACCTTTATTAACCTTTTATTGTGGTAGTTAAAATTTTCTTGAATTTGGAGAAATGTCTTAAGATCTATAAACTTAATCAAATAATTAAAGTTTATAACAAATACAAAAAAAAATACAGGTAGACCTCATAGTTATTTCTTTAAATAAATGAGTTTAAGAAATGAGCTTAAGGTGTAATCATTAGCCTTTAGATATAAATAAAATTTTCATGAAAAAGTATACAAAGAATATAAAATTATTTATAAAATAAATTAATTGTATATATATAATTATACAGTTTGTGTATATCATCTATCGATTTGGTTCGAATTTTTTTTCAGTTTGTTTTAATAAAATCAAACCAAATTAAATATTATCATTTTTTAAAATTTAAATTCAAACCAAACGAAATCAAATAAAAGTTAATTTAGTTAATCAGTTTGATTCGCTTTTTGATTTGAATAAGGTTTTCATCAAATCGTAAACACTCCTAGTCGTTGGGCATCAGTCCATGTCGCTTGATGAGCATATATACGACTATAGGGTATGAAAGAGGAGATACCGACATGATAGTTTGTAGCTTTCCTATCTTTATTTTGATGACTTGAACATGATATATATGCCTTGTTCATGATTTTGAACTTGTTCTATGCTAGAAAAGCATCTTTCTATCTTTGTATATGTTTAAATCCTATTTGAGAACTTATATCGAAACTATATTTATGTCCTAGAGACTATCTATATTAGGACAAATGTACTTTATACACATTCTTATTTATATTAATGAAGATTAATATTATGACATTTATAATTATTGAATTATTAATTGATTGTTTATAATATTTTATAATATGCATCCCTAGAGATTGCGTGGTTATTAATAGTGTGAGATATTAATATTGTAACGTAACTCTTAAAACAGTCTCGACTAATGATCATCGAAAATGGGATAACGATGATATGTGATAAGTCGACATGTGGTCTGCATCATATCCTAAGAGGATGTAGTATGTCTCACCTGCTATGAGTTATGGTAACTCGTGATGGACAAATGGATACTTTGGAAGTATTGGTATACCCTGCTGATATACTGTTTGTTATACATGTCTAAAGTATGATCAGCGTGTGGGAGACAGAAGTCCTTATACTTGAGGTCGATACGCACCTTATCTACATAGTAATGTACTTTGATCCTGTCCTAAGCTCAAATACCTTATAGGTTGAGATACGGCTTGTACTGGGTATATTACGAAGTGGATTAAATGTGGTAGTTGAGCCAAGATTAGAATTCATTCCTCGAATGTATATTCGAGAGAACACTCAGTTTCTTAGTGATATTAGGTTGACTAAGTCATTGACCAACATAGTAGACATACCTATGATATGGTCTTGTTGTCAACTAATATAGATGAGATATAATGATCAAGACATTTGGATAGACACTTGGCAGATCCTAAGCTTGATCGAGTGTGTCATGAATGAAAGGATTTTATCTTCCCACATAGAGGTTCAGTTTACCAGATTCGTGTAACTATACTTCACATGTTGAGTTCGTCTTCCGGCGCCGTCTAGGAGTTCCGTGTAGACCCTAATGTGATTAATGTCGATATGTGAAGGCCTGTAGGGTAATACTAAGTCAATTATTTCATCGATCTAAGGATAATGAGAGAATATAAATGTTCGATTTATGATCGAGACATTTGAATGAATAATGATTATTTAATTAAGTCGAGATTGGATTTCAGATTTAATTAAAATGAAAAACGAGACAAAATTGGATAAGGATCGCGACGCCGCCTTGGCAGTGGGCCTTCCAGACTGGCCCATTGCGTCTCGTTTTTTGGGACAGGCCCACGTGTAACCCTAGCTGCATTTTAGGGTTAAAACGCAACTATAAATACACACCTTAATATCATTATTAATACATTTGATTTCACAAATCATTCTAAGTCTTAGAGATTTAGTCTTACAATATCCTCTCGAACCTCTGCCGAATTTCCTAGCTGTTCGAAGAAGGCATTACATCGGAATTTAGAACATGCAATCGAGGAACATTTGTGTGCTCACCCTCGGATATACTAAAAGATTTCAGATTAATTCAAACGTAAGTTTTCGTTCCAAGTATTATATATTATACATGTTATGTTTACATGTTTTATATGATTGCATAATCATCCTGCAGTTCGTCGCTTGTTGGATTTGAAACTAAAATTTTCAAATTTCGCTGCTTACACGAACACAACAAAACCCTGCATATACGTCTTACACTGTTTTTTCCTTATCTTCTCCCTATGTGATGTATCACTAGTGTGGAACTGAGATGTGAGTATTGAGGACCGTGTGAGTCTGTGATTGAGATTTTGATGAGGACCGTGTGTGTTTAGTGTGATAAAGAGATATGGGGTTAGTGAGCCGGATTGTGAAGTTACATGTCAAGACTATTGAGTCCGAGATAATAAACATGATCATGTGTGCATGTGGATACAAATCCGTTCTTTATGAGATAAAGATCCTATCTTTACTGTTTTTCCTTACTTTAATTCATTATCTGTATTAAAATTGTATGTTTGGTTGATTTGAACTCAGATAAATCCTTATGTGATATTATCTGTCGAGTACATATTTATGTTTCTGTTATTCGTTCATTGTGTTATAGTTCTATGTAAACTACACATGTTAATTGTAAGGTATTACTCTATTGAGAGGGGTTAATGAAATTATCGGGTACACGTTAATTTTTGTAGTCATATCATACTAATTAATGCATTTTTTGTGCAGGTTCAAATTCCAGTACCACTACAGTTCGTTCGTAAGTTTCTATACTTGTGGATTAAGCTTTGTTGTGCGCCACGGGCCTTCTACCACAGTGGACACTACGTCCCTTTTCATTTATATCATTTTTGTTATGTCGTCAAACTTTATAGTAGTGAGACTTTTGTACTTTACTTTCTAGTTTGTTCATGACAATGCAATGCCTGATCTTGAGGAGTTAACATGTATTTATGTTAATTCAACGTGTTAGAATTAATTATTTACTTCCGTGTATTTATTTTGGGTAATAATTAAATACTTGGTTCACCTGTCATCACGGCTAGGGAATAATTTGGGTCGAGACAAAAGGAAAAACTTAGTTATATT
This sequence comes from Przewalskia tangutica, assembly GCA_029844215.1. Classification (NCBI taxonomy): domain Eukaryota; kingdom Viridiplantae; phylum Streptophyta; class Magnoliopsida; order Solanales; family Solanaceae; genus Przewalskia; species Przewalskia tangutica. Next base: position 69,533,418 of record CM056739.1, on the reverse strand, counting down.
GGACACATGGTTGGATTACATTTGTCTTACGTAATAATTGTCCGTATGGCATTTCGATTAGTTCAGTAGATTCGCAGTAGCGAGTTCGGCGCAGCAATGATATGCGAGTTCATTTCTATTTTGTTGGGGATGACTCCTTGTTGGCATCAGACACTGTGTCTTCCACCTAGTGCGTAGTACCATAATTTACCTCCTACCACGCCACGAGACGATGCCCTCATGAATTTCGCCTTTTATCCCCAAGTTAGAGAAACATTCGTACAAGGAGTAGCGGGCAGTAAAGGCGCTTGGCCCGTAAGACTAAGTACAGGAAAGGGGAAACCTTGAGGTGGGTCGTTACAAAAAGAGATGTTGGGAGGTGGATTAATATTTGTTTGACTCAATATGAGGACATTAAAAAAGGGGTTGTAGTATCTGCATCCATAGTGACACGCATAGAAGTTGATGTTCTCCTACAAAAAGTCTCTACGCGATCATAGTCCAACATATCACATGCAAAATGGGGTGAAAATTCAAAAAGTGTAATATCTCCACACTAATCCAGTGAACAGCCATATTTTGCAAGCAGATCTGCCAACTAATATTTGTTCCTATAAGTATGTCATATGATCGGCTCATCGAGCGAGAAACATTTGAACAAACTCATTCTATATATAAAAAATCAAATATTTTAGATGTATTCTTTTACATTCATGAAGTTATGAACTTCTAGTGTTAGCAGTTCCTCTTTTAATTGCTTTAGACACAATTAAAGCTGACAAATTAAGAATTTCTTTACTATGTCGTGTCAATATCCGTCCTATTGGGTCCCGAAGCTACAGATTAGTAAAAAGTGTAAGATTAAAATCGCTAAGACTAGAACAACAAAAACAGTCACTGGATGTTGCCTTCAATGTTGTGTCAACATCTGAGGCAACATTGTGATAAAACAGTATAAACCTTTGTAGGGTAAATGTAGCGAAAAAAGTAAAGAGACACAAGGTTTATATTTTCCCTTGATGGTCGATGACCAAAAAAATTATATAAATTATATACAATTACAAATGAATTTCTTTTTACAACTTGAGCGTTACAAACGAAAAAGAAATTACAAACAAAAATGAAGTCGTAGATGACTTCGCCTAAAGTTACAAAGTCTAAAAGATAAAAGACAACATTTTCATTAAAATCGCTTGAACAATAAGCTTAATCTAGAATAAAGATAGCAATTGTTATGTGATGTTGTTAAAACAATTTTAGGCTAGGTGTGTTGATCCAATTTTCTAAGGTAAAATCTGAAAGCTCTCTTGGCAATTCTTTTCTTTGTAAATCTGGATAATCGATACACTGAAGAACCCCTTATAGTGTGAAACTTCCCTTGAAATCTTCACTGATTGTTGCGGAAGTTGATCAAAAGATGACAGCAGCTTGGACCGAGTCTTCCTCCTGGAAATCCTCAACGATCTGGACTTGTTCATACGTTGCTTTCTCTCCACGTTTTTACTGCGTCTTTCACCGCGTTTTAAACACAACATTCTTTTAAGCTTTCCTAGGTCATTTTTACTCTCAGTAATATCAACTGTTTTGGCCGGAAGAATAGGCAAAACTGTTACAGAGATGTTGGCAGATATGTTGTCGCAACATCGCAGACAACATTCTTGTCTACACAAGAGATGTTGTCCTGAGAGTTTTCAGATGTTGCCTCAACATCCATCCAAAATCAACAATCTCCCCCTTTTTGTCTTTCTTCACAAAACTTCATGCAATACAAAAATGACTAGGATACTGAATCTTGATGTATTTCTTGATAATCTAAGAAACAATAAGATCAGTGTCGTGCTCCCCCTTGAACCTACAGTTACAAATTTCAAGCAATGTGGTATCGATGTTTTTGATTAGTTAGGTGTTACATTCTGTTACTCATTACTTACAGCAGATGTGCAGTAAATATTCATAACATACCATAACATGTAACCATATATAGCATTGACCAAAAATATCCCAAAATTAATTACAGAACCAAAAATAATATCCAAATGTCTGTTAAACAAAGCTATCAACAAAATGATTGTTCAAATAGTAACCAGCAACATCAATAAACAGAAAACAGGATTGATCTAGCCACAGTAGCTTCCCGCCGCTTTCTGTGATTGATCAACCTCACACTGCATCACCACCATCATCATTTTCACCGCATCACCACCATCATCATCTTCATCATTCCAGTAGTCTTTCAGCTCTTCTCCACCTGCTTTTAGGTCTTCTCCCCCTGCTTGTTTGTCCCAGCAACATCTCCCCCTTTCTGTTTGCTTCTTCTCTCAGCAGCAGCAACATCATCGGCATCTTCATCACTCTCTCTCCCTTTTTGTGAAGAAAGCATGTACTCATAGTAGCTCTTTGCTCGCACAATCTCTTGAATTTGTCTATCAAGCTCAGCAATGTGCTTCCTTAGCCAGGCGTTGGAAATAGGGACAGTCCTTTTGATGTTGCCAGGAATGTTGGCAACATCCTGTGTTGGTTCAGTGTCCCAAATTTCTTCCTTCCAGGGCAGGTCTATAACCTTGTCCCTGCTGTTTACTACCGCTTTTTGTACTGAATAAACATCTAAGGGTTTACTCAGTCTTTCCCCTTTCGGAATTTTGAAGCCTTGGTTAAGTATTATATGAAAAATGAAGGAGGGATATGGAAGGGCAGAGTTAGATTTTCTTTCAGCCAGGTTTGTGACATGGTTGAAAATAAGCGTTCCAAGATCAACTCTGTGATTTCTTCCAATCTTATATAGTAGTGTTGCTTGATCAAGGGTAACAACAGTTTCGTTCAAAGATGGTAACCAGTTGTAAATGGCAATTCTATGCAGGGTGGCAAATAGTGCAGTGAGCTTTGAAACTGGACTGCGAGGAGCCCAAGTGGTAATCAAATTTCCAATGAGATATTTGATCATTCCATTAAGTTCTTCAGCAGTAGGTGTAGTTTCAGGGGTTCTATCAATATGAGGGATCCCTAGTGTGGCATTTATGATCTAAGGGGTAAATTCATATACCTTGTTGTAAATGTACACTCTCTCAAATTTCTTTGAGGTCGTGTCCCTTGCAAGGTGTGCCAAATTAGCATAAAACACCCTAACAACCTTTTCACAATAAGGATTTTTTCCAGTCACAGAACTAAGAACCCTACGACTGCTTAAAAATTCAGTTAAACCATATTCTGAAAATGAAGACAAATCTATTAATTTTTCTCCTCTAATGCCTCTATTCTTAAACCAGTTCCATCTACTAGAACATGTTTTACTGTGGAACATAGAAGAGTAAGGCATTACCTCAGAATCCGATTAGGATTCTAGATTTTCTCTATTCTGGTGGTGTGGATTCTGGTGTTACCTCGGATGTTGGGGCAATATAGTCAGGGTCAGTGTCTTATTTTTCCTCTGTTGCCTTCGATGTTGAGGCAACATTTGAACCGAAGTTCCATTATGTCCTTCGAACTTTTTTCGGTATGAAGTTCCTTAGAGGAATATCGTCAGACATTTCCTCTTCTCCTTCCTTTTCGGCTTCGGCAGTTGGAGTAGTGGCTGAAGGTATTGGTAGTCTGGGTAGACTCTCGATACTGAAGTCAGAGTCAGTGCTGGTGGAAGTGGTGAAATCAACAGGGAAAGTCGACTCTTCAACAGGGAAGGTCGATTCCCTCCTGGTCCTCTTGGTAGATTGGCCTTCACTGAATCGTTGTTCAGAAACCCTCTTCGACCTTCTTGTCGGCATTGTCGATTTGGAATGTCTCGGCTCAAACTTTGTGAAATCAGATGTTGTATCAACATCTATAGGGTTTTTGGAGTCTCCAGGGTATCATACATTCAAGGGTTCATCGGAACCCATTAAAATCATCGCTACCGAGACATCTTCCTCAGCAGGTTTTTGATCATTGGCAGCTATATAGTGTTTGTACATTCTGTTGCTATTTTTGGGGCTTGTTGACATTGGAGAGTAATCTTTGGATTTGGAAGATTTGGGGGATATGGACATGGGAGAGGGTTTTGAAGAAGGTGGTGTATTGGAGAAGTTTTGAGTTGGAAAGTGTGAAGGTGATGGTTGATGTTCCATTAATCAATAGACTGATTAGGCGGCAGTGATGTGATGGTTCAAGAGAAAAAAATGGAGGCTCAATGATGGTAATATATGAGAACATACAACTCATTTTCCTTAAAATCAGATAGTGTACAAGAATACAAACTCTTTTACACTTCTAAAACAAAAAGGACTTTGCATAGCACATGACATCCTTTAAAAATTTAAAAAAATCCATATTTTTTGGAATTTTCTGTTACGGATGAGACTTAAGGAACAATCAAACAAAATAAAATTAAGATAAACAAATATCAATCAAAGTACTGGAACACAATATTGTTACGAATGTTGGCAACATTTCAGTTTAAGCAAGCAACATGAGACTTCAAGGTTATTCTGATTTGGTATAAAAACCTTGCATATGTTCCCTATGAGACTGATCGCTGGACTAATGTAACATTTTACCACTGTCCTTAATCAACTTAGTTGAACATTTACAAATCTTTTGAGGTGTTTTCACCTTCTTTTTTTAAAGCATATGATACTCTTATAAAATAGGAACGATACCAACCTTAGAGCTTTGCTCTTTTTGACAAACATCCAAATCTTTGATGGAGGCTTCGCCTTCTCTTGATACTTTTTTTTTATGAAATACATGATTATTCTATGCACTTCATCGTAGGGAACAATATCGCATTTAAACCTTATCCTTGGAAGTCATGCTTGATTATCTTGAATGATATTGCAACATTTTCACAACTTATCTCCAGTATTTTGATTAATCAGCAAATGTTACCCAGAATGTTAGGTCAACATTTAGGACAACATCTGCCTACACAGCTTATCTTTAGAGAAAACAGAGACCAAGAGATTTCTTCAAAGTTTAAAATCTCTCATGATCTAAAGGTTTGGTAAAAATATCAGCTAGCTGAAAAAGAGTATCAACTTGTTCGATTTGAACTAGCTGTTTTTCCACTAAGTCTCTCAAAAAATGATGTCTTATGTCTATGTGCTTTGTACGTGAATAACAGGATTTTTGGAAAATATTAATAGCACTCAGATTATCACAGTACAAAATCATGGAGTTATTAGAAAATCCATAGTCATCTAGCATATGTCGTAACCAAACCAATTGAGCACAACAACTTCCGGCAGCTATATATTCGGATTCGGCAGTTGAAAGTGACACACAATTCTGTTTCCGACTATACCATGAGATTAGATTATTTCTAAGATAGAAACACTCACCACTAGTACTCTTTCTATCGTCTACATCACCGGCCCAGTCCGAGTCACTATACCCTATTAGATTAGGATTAGTATCTCTAGAATACCAAATTTCCAAGTCACTTATACCGGCAATATATCGTATGATACGTTTCACGACATTAAGATGAGATACCTTGGGACTAGCTTGGGACCGTGCACACACACACACACTAAACATGATATCAGTACGACTGGCAGTAAGGTATAAAAGGCTACCTATCATAGATCGGTACAATGTTGGGTCAACATCTTGTCCAACATCGTCTTTACATACATGTTGCGTAGAGCCCGTTGGAGTTTTCATGTGTTTAGCATTTTCCGGACCAAACTTCCTAACAAGATTCTTGTCATACTTGCTCTGAGATACAAAAATCCCTTCTTCATTTTGCTTAATCTGCAAGCCTAAGAAAAATGTTAGTTCTCCAATCATGCTCATTTCAAATGTTGTCGACATTGCTTCTACAAACGACTTTAAGAAGAATTCTGTAGTCGAGCCAAAGACAATATCATCAACATAGATTTGAGCTATAATTAGATCTACTTTGTGTCTTTTGATAAATAAAGTTCGGTCAGCTTCTCCACGGATAAAATCAAAATCAATATGAAAGTTAGTTAAACGACCATACCATGCACGTGGTGCCTGTTTTAGACCATACAAAACTTTCTTGAGCTTGTATACATGTTGTGGATGGTGAAGATCTTCGAATCCTTTTGATTATTCAACGTATATGTCTTTGTCCAAGTATCCATTGAGGAAGGAACCTTTAACGTCCATTTGGTGCAAGGTAATCCTTAGATAGAAAGCAATGACAAGTAGTAGTTTTATCGATTCAATTCTATCTACGAAAGCGAAGGTCTCGTCATAGTCAATCCCTTCGACTTATGTATATCCTTGAGCAACAAGTCTAGCTTTATTTCTCACAATCTTCCCTAATTCATCTAATTATTTTTTGAATATCCACTTAGTCCCAATAATATTACGAATACACCCTTGTCACTCTTAGAGTCGATTTAGCTAGTTTATTCCTGTCATTAAAAATATAGCACACACACCCAAAGACATGGAAGTACCTCACTGTAGGTTTCTTTCCATTTAATAGTTCATAGGGTGTCATCTTGGTCCCTGGCCTTAGATAGACTCTATTACTTATGTAACATGTTGTGTTCAAGGCTTTTGCCCAAAACCTCTTTGATAATTACTTAGAACTCAACATTACTCTTGCCATTTCCTGTAAAGTTCGGTTCTTTCTCTCGGCAACCCCATTTTGTTGAGGTGTTTTTGGTGCCGAAAATTCATGGAATATGCCTTTCTTTTCACATAATTTGCAAATGTTTGATTTTCAAATTCCTTTTCATGATCAGATCTTATTCTGAAAATTGAAGAACAAAACAGATTCCTAATTCTAGAGTAAAGTGTTCTAAACATCTCAAAGGTTTGTGATTTTTCCTTTAAGAAATATATCCACGTAAATCTGGAAAAATCATCAATAATCACATAAGAGTATCTCATTCCTCCTAGGCTATCTACCTCAATTGGACCCATAAGATCCATATGAAATAATTGGAAACAATGAGACATACCTGAATGTTGTCCGTCATGTTGGATAATATTGTGAGAGACTCGGGTCTACTTTCCCTTCAAACAATCTTCACACATTGTTTTATCTTTTGAATCCAGTCTGGGAATGCCTTTGACAGCTTCAAACGAGATCAGCTTCTCTAAGGTGCCGTAGTTGACTTGTCCCAACTTCTGGTGTCAAAGCGTCAAGTCACCTACCTTTGCGGAGTTGCAAAACTCTTGTCTACCTACTAGATAGCAGTTATCTCCGGTTCGGGTTCCTCACATGACACACTTATTTGTAGAATCTATAACTTTGTATCCAAGCTTGTTGAATTTCATCTCTAGATCGTCATCACATATTTGACTTATGTTAAGGAGATTAGCAACTAAATATTCTACATGAAGCACATTCTTCAAGGCTGGTACATTTGGAACATTAAGAGTTCTTCTACCAATAATATTACTCTTACTTCCTCCTCCAAAAGTCACGTACCATCCATTGAATGCTCCATACTCCTTCAAGAGACTTTTGGTACCTGTCATATGACGTGAGCAACCACTATCAAAGTACCAAGAACCTGTAATGTTGGTACGCAAGGCAGTTATGCACACATTACATTTCAGATTCAGTTTGGGTACCCACTCATTTTCAAACCTTTTCTTCCTTCTGCTCGCAGACTTGTTGTTTTGAATGTTGTCAGTGATGTTGGGCAACATTGGTGAAAACACTTCAGGCAATAGTCTGAGTGCATAGTTTTGAAATTTGTAGCAGTAGGGCATAAGATGTCCTGAATTTTTACAGAAGCTACATACAAACTCCGATCCAATCATAGCACTCTGAGAGTTACAAGCATTTTATTTGACAAATTTTATCCTCTCAGTCTGACTATGGATCCTGGAAGTATTGATTTTCCTAGGAGATTAGTAACCAAGCCCAGTCCTTATGGGATTGCAGAAGTTCAGTATTTCATCCAGTTTGGAGGTTTCCATGTTGAGCCTTTGAAATGTGGTCTCAGCTGTGTTCAATCGTGCACGAATCTTACCAAGCTCTAGATCCTTCTTGGTAAGTGTCACCTCTAATCAGTTGATTGTGCCTTTTAAATTGCTATTCTCAAGAGCTAATGATTTTGCTTTTGAGTCTAGTTGCTCAGATTTAGTGATTAAGGCTTTATAAAGATTTTGTAATTCCTTTATCGTTTCATCTTTGGAGTCAACTAGATCTAAATTTGTAGCCTCAGTTGAAGAAATAAATCCACTAAAACAATTTACATCAAAATAATCAAAGTATACATACCTCTCTGATGGTGCCGACATTCCAGATGTGAAATATGATGTTGTCGCAACATCGTCAACAACATCTTCATCGTCAGACAGTGAGTGTTCAAACATGACTGCAAGCATTGCCTGTGGTTGTTCTTCTTCTTGATCTTTTTCTTCCTCTTCGTTCTCATCATCACTGAGGGTTACCCACATAACCTTACCAATTTTTCTAAGGGTGTTTGCACACTCATTAGCGTAGTGTCCCCAACCCGAGCATGCATGACATTGCACTCTCTCGAGTTGTTTGGGATTGTAATTGGTACCATCAGAGTTGGATTTCCTCAGTGGATTGCGATTTCTCTGCTCAGAAGGTGACCTAATTGGCTGCTTATTGAAGAGAGGGTTCTGATGTTTATTATAATTGGATTTATTACGGTCAGTGTTGATTTTTCTCACCATTGAATTAAATCGACGAGTGAGTAAGGCAACAGTTGCATCGCTTCCCAGTTCCTCCAGGTTTTATTCCTCGTTTTCCAATTCAAATTCTGAGGTTTGCCCTTGGAGTGCCAACGTCTTATCTTTGTACAGATCTCTGGCTCTTCATGTTCATCTCATATGTTTGAAAGATGCTCATCAAGGCATGAAGATCCATAGTAGCTAGATTATGGGCCTCTTCAATAGCACAAATCTTAGTATTAAATCTTTCAGAAAGAGATCTGAGAACTTTATCCACAAGTTGTGTGTTGGTTAATGAAGACCCAAGCACTTGACACTAATTAGCAATGTCAATCAACTTTTTAAAATAGGATTTTATGTCGTCAGACTCTTCCATCCTTAAGTGTTCGTATTGACTCAAGATCATGCGAAGCTTTGTACGTCCAACACTTGAGGTCCCCTCAAAATGGGTTTGTAAGATTTCCCAAGCATCATTTGACGTTGTGCAATTCTGGATAAGCTTGAACATATAGAGATCTACCCACCCAAATATCTCATTTAGGGTCTTTTCATTAAAATGTGCACTGTTGATCTCTTTCTGGGTCCATTCAGACTCGAGTTTAGTGAGAACATCACCATCCTCGTCTGCTGGGTACTTGGAGATTACATAGCCTTCAGAAACTGATCTTCATGCTCGAACATCAATGGATTTGATGTGCGAACGTAGTCGAATTTTCCAGTAGGCATAGTTAGATCCGTCAAGTATTGGAAGTCTACCAACATTTTGTATAGCTGAGTCCATAGTCGTAATATTCATAATCAAACACTTATTATATCAAGTGAAGACTCTGATACCACTTATTGGGTCCTGAGGCTACGGATTAGTAAAAAGCGTAAGATTAAAATCGCTAAGACTAGAACAACAAAAACAGTCACTGGATGTTGCTTTCAATGTTGTGTCAACATCTGAGGCAACATTGTGATAAAAAAGTATAAACCTTTGTAGAGTAAATGCAGCGGAAAAAGTAAAAAGACACAAGGTTTATATTTTCAAGGATATATATAAATATATCCCTTGATGGTCGATGACAAAAAAAATTGTATAAATTATATACAATTACAAATGAATTTCTTTTTACAACTTGAGTGTTACAAACGAAAAAGAAATTACAAACAAAAATGAAGTCGCAGATGACTTCGCCTAAAGTTACAAAGTCTAAAAGATAAAAGACAATGTCTTCATTACAATTGCTTGAACAATAAGCTTAATCTAGAATAAAGATAACAATTGTAATGTGGGACAAGATGTTGTTAAAACAACTTTAGGCTAGGTGTGTTGATCTAGTTTTCTAAGGTAAATCCGAGAGCTCTCTTGACAATTATTTTCTTTGTAAATCTGGATAATCGATACACTGAAGAACCCCTCTATTTATAGTTTGAAACTTCCCTTGAAATCTTCACTGATTGTTGCGGAAGTTGATCAAAAGATGGCAGCAGCTTGGATCGAGTCTTCCTCCTGGAAATCCTCAACGATCTGGACTTGTTCATACGCTGCTTTCTCTCCACGCTTTTACTGTGTCTTTCACCACATTTTAAACACAACATTTTTGTAAGCTTGTCTAGGTCATTTTTACTCGCAGTAATATCAACTGCTTTGGCCGGAAGAATAGGCAAAACTGTTACAGAGATGTTGGCAGAAATGTTGTCGCAACATCGCAAACAACATTCTTGTCTACACAAGAGATGTTTTCCTGAGAGTTTTCAGATGTTGCCTCAACATCCATCCAACATCAACACTAAGGAAAGTAAAAACATGCTAAGGGTTGATCCCTGGTGCAACCCCATCACGACCAAAAAGTGTTCGGAATCACCTGCAAATGTCCTAGCCCAGTCTTGACACCCTCGTACATGTCCTTGATTGCCCTGATGTAGGTCACATGCACACCTCTAAACTCCAAACATCTCCAAAGGACCTCAGGCGGGACTTTATCATATGTCTTCTAGATCAATGAACACCATGTGTAAGTTTTTCTTTTTGTCCCTATACTTCTCCAACAATCGCATGACAAGATGAATAGCTTCATAGTCGATTGTCCCCGCATAAATCCGAACTGGTTCTCGGATATAGACACATCATTCCACATCCTCATTTCAATCACTCTCTCCCAGACTTTCATAGTGTGGCTTAGCAGCTTGATACCCTTATATTTATTGCAATTTTGAATGCCGCATTTGTTCTTGTACAACAGGACCATTATACTCCACCTCCATTCATCTGGCATCTTAGCAGTCCTAAATATAACATTAAACAACCCCGTCAGCCACCTTATACCCGTCGCCCCCATAATCTTTCAAAAGTCCACGAGGATCTCATTCGGTCCGGTTTCTCTACATCTCTTCATTTTCGTATAGCTCCCCTAACCTCTGTAGCCTTTATGCGCCTAGAATACACAAAGTCTCTACGATTCTCGAAATACTCTCCCAACACGATATCCATGTCCTAATCTTCATTCAAGAGCTTATGGAAGTATGTTTGCCATCTCCGTCTAATGTGCGCCTCATCTACCAACATAACACCAATTTCGTCCTTGATGCGCTTCATTTAATTTAGGTAACGAGACTTTCTCTCTCGCATCTTTGCAAGTCTATACAGCATAGCACCATTATCGTCTTTGCAAGACTTTCACGGCTTCTTAGAGGATATCCATTGTTGGGATAAACTCGTACATTTGGTGATGATTCACTGTGACAGACAATCGTCTTTAGAAAGGGCACATTATGGTATGTACAACAACAAGTCTAGACATATTCGTCGGAGACATAAGACTGTTAGGTAGTTGATCACTATGGGTGTCATTTCAATTGATTACGCCAAATGAAATTTCCATTGATCACATAAAATCAAAGGATAACATAGCAGATCCATTAACTAAAGGCCTACCCAAAGATCAAGTTTTCTGCCTGTCTAGGGGAATGGGCTTAAAACCCAAACAATAGAAATCTTTATGATGGTAACCCAACCTTACTGACTGGAGAATCCCAAGAATTTTGGTTCAATGGGAAAACTAAATTGTAGATATTCAGTTTTAGCGCTTCACTTGCAGTAAGAGCACATCAGACTATTATTCTTTAAAGAAATATAATTCCAAGGTTGTTCCCGCGATAGACATTAAGTGCTACCTGCATAAATGGTAAATGATAAGTTTCTAAAACTTTTAATGATTCCTAACACTTGCGTGTGTGGTATAGAAGATTACCTTATAGGAGATCACCTATTTAAGTGCGAAGACAAGCCGCTTCAAATGTACGCACTTAAGAATTCAAGAGGTGTCCAAGGCCACAACGGCTAAAACTATAAGAAGAAATGAATAAGAGGAGTTAGTGTGTTGATATCATTGTCTTGGTTTACACTAAATGCTGACGGTTCAAGACATCACGTTCACCACGCAGTAAGTAAATTCGATGGTAATTGACTAAGGAAGGTTCAAAGTCGAAAGCTACCTTTCCTGATACAATCTCTTTTCGCTGAAAGACTGCTGGACTTTGGCACCCCATGTGCACCAATTCTCTTTTAAGAGAGGATTGTTGGAAATTTAACTATGCGGGATTGAATTTTTCTCGTCTTTAATGACTTAAACACGTGGGGTCCACATATCGGAAATATCCTTTCTTAGCACATGCCTAATTTACTAAATTAGTAGATGATATTAATGTCAAGTATCATCAAATTCCATTAAGAAATGAAAGAGATATTGATACACAAAGTAAAGTGTTTGAGACATGAATAGATGGATTGATTTGACCAAATAATAGATCTACCACATAGGTGGAAAATGGAAGGATTGAGTACTATATAAACTCTAATGTTGAGCAAGGGTTGGACCCCCAAGGGGTGACCCATGTGTTTAGAAGGGGGATGACCTAGGTGAGCTTGGGTCGGATCTCGGGCCTCAGACCATGGACCGTGGGCTTTTTCCCGAGAATTCTCTTTTGATCCCTGAAATATTTCTTATTTATATTTTGGTCTCTGAATATTTCAGAAACGTTGCAACGACTCTATCTTCTCCAAACGGCGCCAACCAACTGATCTGACTTCAACAGTCATAATTTGCTCTCTTCTTCACCTATAAATTGAACATTACTATTCGGTTCAAATATAGAGAAAAACACACAGAAATCCTCTCTTCTCTTCAGCGGTCTGTTTTATATTCTTTTTCTTCGCCAGAATTAACCTTACTTGCTTTGTATTGTTGGTTGTTGATTTTTTATTTTGGGAGACTATTGTTTAATACCGTAAAAATATATATACGGGACAATTTAATCATAAAGAAAGAAACACTTTTACCATCAGTTTAGGCATTCAAACAAACACATTCTATATATAAAAATCATATATTTTAGATGTTTTCTTTTACATTCATAAATCTATGAACTTCTAGTGTTAGCCGTTCCTCTTTTAATTGCTTTAGATGCAATTAAAGCAGATAAATTAAGAACTTCTTTTATTAGATTAATTGTGGCTACCTGCAGTTTGGACCAAATACTACTCATAACATTTTCTTTGTAATGGTGCATATTAATTATCTGCAATATTTTTCTCTCATTCAACCAAAAAGAAATGTAAGAACTCCTCGTTACAAAATACGATATAGAAAGTTAGTTTGGAGTAATTATATGTATAAAAATTCCTAACTAATTACTTGATTAAACTGTTTGATTAACCCATCTTTTTAGCCTCACTACTTGGATTTACAAAGAACTCATAATTATTAACGAGTACATACATCAATAAATATTACAGTAAGTAGACTCCTTATTGTAATATATATATATATATATATATAGTGTATAATGTGAAATCCTAATATAATAAGTCTATTATAATTATACATCAATAAATATTACACAATGTAGTTACCCTCATTTAGAAAATAAGCTATTAAATTAAAATTTGAAAAATCTAATTAGCTTTTAGTCAAGATCAAGTGTCTAGAGCATTGATTTCTTAGGATAGATTCAAATTCAGTACATGTCATGAAATTGAGCAACAAAATAAATTGCTTACCATTTTCTAACATATCTAATCTGAAAACTCATTAACATCCTATTACAATAATATGAATTTCAAATGGTAAGAACATTATGAAATCAATCTATTTAAAGAGTTTTGATATAACAAAATTAATTATATTCTTAATTTATGGCTTCTCCTAAACAAGAACTTCTCAAGTGAGTTTCTTTCCAGTTATTCTATTTTTATTTTTATTTTTGTTATTTATTTTACAGATGTTTTTCTTGTGCTTTTAATTCTTAGTGAGATCAAGAAAACATTGGATGAACTTAAGTTAAAAAAGGAAAAGCTCCTCTTGGAAAAAACGTTGTTGACTGAAAGTATAAAGAATCCAACTTGCTCTTCATCTACTGAAGAACAAAACAAACTTGTTGAAAAGTTGTGTGAGGATATGGAACAATTGAAAACTGAGGTAAATTTTCAAATATTCAATTCATTTATTTATTACTGACCTTATAATAATATATGACCTTTTTATTGCAGTATGAAAAATTGTCATGTTATGTCAATTTTACCAAGACAACATTTAATGAAAACTAGAGCTGGCCCCAGAAATGATTGTGGTCATTAGTTGTGGTCTCTCTCTCAAAATTCAATCATCATTTCAGATTGAATTGCTATTATGTTTCTCCTACTTTTGACTTTGTTGAAATCTATTATAACTTTTCTCATGAAATCATTTTGTAACTATATTAAGGTATCAAAAGTTAAATAACCAAATGGATTATCGCGTTCAGTGATATAATCTTTTTACTAGATTTTCTTTTCGGGCAAACGCTAAGAGTACTTGTAAATTTAACTAACAAATACGACAATATCTAACAAACAATAATAGGAAATAAAATAGAGAAAGGTCACGAGTTCGATCTCCTGCATAAACCTTTTTGGTTGAGTGCATCGCGCGTACACATCGAGTGTGGTTAATCGGCGGCGTGGTTTGCGCTATTGCGTCGGCCGGGGTTTACTCTTGTGCGACTCGAAAGAGTGCACATGTCGCCTTCAAAAAAAAAAAGAAGAGAAGAATCATTGGCTGAGGCTGATCTATGTCTTCCCAAAAAATTTATATATGAGGAGGATTGATTATCATGTGACATTTGATAAAAAAAAAATCAACAACTAAAACTCGAGCTCATAATTTTAAATACAATAAGAAAAGAAAACCACAAGCCAAGCATCGAAATGAAAGTAATTAACCAATTCGATGTTTCCACCAATTGAACACAACAATTCTTTGGTCCTCCTTCCAATTATTGGACATGAATAAGGCATAATTATTAGTGTCCTAACAAATATATTGCTATCCGTGGGAGACTTCTCTCTTAGGTAAATTAAAAATGGTATTTTAATTATATTCATGAGCAATTTTGGTCCGTTAAGTTTGACAAAAGTGAGTCTGGTAGTTAGATTTTGTGGGAACTATGAGAAAATATTTAACCAGAAATATTAGAAAAGTCTCTTCATAGCTCAAAAATCGCACCAGATTAATCACATCATTTTTAGTTTACAAAATTAGTACTTTAATTATGAACTAAAAAATTAAAAGAAATATTTTCCTTTATGCCGAATTTTTTATGATTTTCTCTTTCCCTCTTTGTTTCCCCCCTCTTGTTTACTATCTTTTGGTTATTTTTCCCTTTTTGGGGTTTGTTTCGGCTCCTACCCTCTTAGTGCGCAGTTATTGCTTTAGATTATGTAAATCTCAGTTTATTTAGTGTCCGTTTGATTGGACTTTTGGATTTGTCTAAAGTATTTTTGAAAGGTCAAAAGCACTTTTAATAAAAAAAATTGGAGTGTTTTGTTCAAAATTAAAAAAGTGTTTTTGGCTTCCAAAAACACTTCTGGCCTCTATTTTCAAAAGTTTAAATTTTTGGCTTTTGAAAGTAGAGGTTGTTTTTGTCTATTTTTAAGTCAAAAACGTTTTTTTATTGACAACCAAACACCTAACAACTTTTTTGATAAAAAACTCTACTTCTAAAAGATCTACTTTTAAAAACCCTTTTTAATAAGTTGTACCAAACGGGCGATCATCCAAAAAAACAAGATTGGCACTCTTAAAGCATTTTAAAGACTTTGTAAAGCCAAAAAATAGATGAATTCTTCTAGGTTTTCCCATTGAGAATATAACTGACTTTGTTCATATATGAAAGTATTTAGTCTAATTTTGAGTCTATTGAACAAGTTGGGAAATTAGAGGAGTGAATTTTTTAATAATGAAGAATATTATGTTTCTGATGGTCTCACGAAAACAACAACTCTATCTATCAAGGTAGAGGTAAGATTTGTGTATACTCTATTTTTTCCAGACCTCATGTTATGGAATTTTATTAGATATGTTATTGAAGATTATTATGTCTCTTCTTTGGTGATTTTGATTTTCTTTGTTAATGGTGTCTATGTAGCACTCATTGTGCATCTAAGAGCTTGAGATATATGTGATCTCAACTTATGTTTTTACAGTTGAGTTGTAGAGCCTAATTCATCGTCAACATTATGAAGATCCTATACAAAGTATGGAACACTGATTGACTTGAGCGGTCAGGTCGACGTAGGGGTTGGAAGGGGTAGTAAACCCCCCTCCCAAGGGAGTAGGGGGCGGAGTCGTTGATTTTTTTTTATAATGTAAGGTTATTTAGTGGATGATATTTTGGAAATTTTAGAGTTGTATTAAGTTCGCCATAGTTTTCGCTATATATAGACTAAGGTGCAAGAGAGCAAGAGAGAATTGTAACTCAAACTCCCTATTAGATTATAGTAAAATATACAGCGGCAAAGTGGACGTAGCTCTCGCATTTAGGGTGAACCACTATAAATGTGTGTGTTATTTGTTCTCCGCTTATTTACTTTTTTATGATTAGGTGACTCAAATCCTAACATTTACATCATTTTTTTAGTTTTTAATAAAAAGTACAAAAAAAACTGAAATTAGCTATAAATTTCATTGCTAAATTGTTCGTAACTAGCATAATTTTTTTTAAGTATCCGTCATTAATTAATAGGAGTGTATACGGCTTTTACTGTTTAGCTACTTCTTAATAATTTGAGATTTGGTTTCGAATTTATCTTGGATGTGATTCTTTTCTTATGATGTATCCGATCTGTTCGGTTTTTATACATGACTACATCTTCATCTTATTTTCAGGGTCGGCCCTGAGATTTAGGAGGCCCTAAGCCATTATAATTTTTTTTGTCCCTCATCAAAAATAGTTAACAAGTAGCTAAAATTACTTAAACACATGAATAAAAAAAAAATTAACATGATTATTAACCTAATATAATAAAAATAGAGGTTGTAACCTTATTCAAAATTGTATAGCTAAGTAACAAGAATATTACCTTATGAGTATACGAGCATTGCTATTGAAACATTATTCTTTTGGCCTTTTTGCTAGCAAAATCATTTATCAAGCTTTCGAAATTGAAATTCACTAACATTTCCTTCTCAATTGATATCATAGCTAGTCAATTCAACATTTCACATAGTCGAACAAAGATACGACTTGATCAACTTCAGTTTTGAATTTTTTTTTTCTCCGAAAGCGACTGTCACTGGTATAATTAACAAAATCCTATAAACAATTGTGACATTCGGGTAGCAACCTTCCATACTATTCAAAAAGTTCAACATCTCAATTGATTTTTTTTATTTCCGCGGGTATGCATTCTTTTAGAACTCTAACTCAAGAAATAAGACATTCTCATCGATATCAGAAACAAAATCACGCTTCAATTTTTTTTCCAGATTAATGCATGAAGCCTTCAACATGTCGTCGCTCGCGAACTTCAATTTTTTCACAAACAGAAATCCAAAAGTGTTATCATATATTTGAAACTGATTAAACCTGAATTGAAGTAAAATCCATTAAGCATATAAAATAGTTAACTTTAAATTATTGTTCCGCGGAGAGAACGAAATTTTCTTCGACATTTTCATCAAACTGTCGCTTTCTCTTTGTTGGACGTTTGTCGCGAAAATTAGGTTCAACCCCCAATTCAAATGCCAATTTTTTAGCTTCAGCCATACCCTTTTCAAAACATTTTCTCTACAATTCTGAAAATAAGAAATCAACCATTTTAGTTGCGTAATGACAACCTCAATATCCATATTTTCTGATTGTAAGAGCTTGATAACAATATTAATGAAGTATAATATATCATGCCAAATGATCATACTAAATAAAAACTTATAGCTCAAGATTCATTTCTTTCCCAATAAGGCTTGAGCTTCACTCCGTATTTTAGGATCATCTCTTGTTTTTTGTAACTGGATCAGAACATCTCTTATCATGGGAATTTGAAACCTGATTACAAGAATAAGAAAATTAAATTTTGAGTTATACCTGATAGAGAAACTTTAAAGTGCTAGGGATCTAGGATTTTGAATTCTTGATTTTGTTTGACTTCCTATCGACGCAGAAGTTCAGGTTGATATAAGAGAGTTAGGAGAGACTCTTAGCTAATCTACAAAGGTGATGGAAACGAAATACAATTTAATTTCTGAACTAGCTAGGGTGAGTGATGGAGAGTAAACTTTTGTAAACCTAGTGAATAATGATTTGTTATTTGAGTTTATATGAGAGGTTTTATTAGAAATTCTTTAGAGTCCAAAAAGATGCGAGAAATGTGTATTTTGACCCCTAAAGTTTTGATTATTATTGTATTTAATAGTGATTTTTTTTCCAAAAAAATATATCATAATTTTTTTCCAAAAAATGATGCCCTAAGCCATTACATTGGCTGTTTTGGCTCAGGGCCGGTACTGCTTATTTTCTTGTCTTTCAGCTGATGTTGATCGGCTTAACAAATTCACATGTTTCACTTCATTAATTTTGAGAAAGTAAAACAATAAAAGGTTGATACAATTAAGTAAATCACGAAAAAAATGATTTCTTATTTAGTTATAGATTTTAATCCATGCACTATGCTCAACACCGATTCATTTTTTTTCTTGGAAACAAATTACCAGCTCAATTCTCTCTCCCTCCTTTTCATTTATTATTATTTTCCTCGGTTTCGTTAGTACTTTTTGGTTTTTATCAATTGACTTTCTTTATTGTAACATATTTGTTAATTAGGGTTTTAGTCAAGTGCCGAATCCAGAAAACTATGTGATAAGACTAACTGAATAAGGAACTAGGACTTGATACAAAACTTGGTTATACAGCGGTTAACTGCCAATTCCAATATTGTTATAAAGAAGCCAATCAAGTGGCGGATGCATTGGCCAACTGGAGCATCGACAAACTTTCTCTCTCTGGAGAAATATAATTGCCACAGAGTGCAAGAGGCTCGTATAGGATGGATCAAATACAATTCCCTTCCCTAAGACTCAAATATAGGAAGTACAGTTTTTGGCGACTCTGTTTTTTGCGTTTTAAGCCTAGTAAATAACTAAATGTTTTTTTGGGCTTTTTTGTTAATAAAAACCTCTTGTATAGTAGGTTATAAGGTGTATTGCAGTAATGCAGTTGTGTAGATTGAGGAGGCAAGGACGTGCATATCAACCTCTTTGTATGTTCCTCTTTTTGGTGATTAATGCATACATATGGGCTACCGGGAAGATTTGTGTCACGACCCAAATTCTCATTGTGGCGTGAGGGCACTATCCTAACTCGTAGGTGAACTCAACATACAACATGTGATTATGCTAATTAAATGAGAAAGTAAAGAAGTCTAACAAGTCTTAATAATAAATACATAGTTTGACAAAGGAAAACCCTGAATAGATTTGGTAGTCATGAGTACAAGCTCTAAATATATAAATACAAGTCTGAATAGAAAATACATAATCGGTCTGGATAAAACAAAGAAAGGAACCATAAAGATAGATAAAAAGAGTTCCAGTGTCGGGGATGCATCAGCAGCTCGCCCTGGTCTCTCCAAAAGATCACCAACTAACTATGCTCAGTCAACTGCTCCGTCCTCCGGCTCAGTACCTCCACATAGAGTGCAGCAAGCATAGGGTGAGTACGAGAAACACATGTACTTAGCAGCATCGTCGACCGATCCTAGCTATAACGGTGACGAGAGTTGGTACTTTCCGATACGTCTATACTAATTAGTTAGTTAAACATAATAAGTAAGAAGTTAACCAACCTAACAGTAAGTCTACAGTTCGTTATTATACATGTACTCTCACATTCGCAGGTTTATAACAAGGTTCAGTCTAACCTCATTCAGGGTGTCTAGACTCATCAAGATAGTCCACTCAAGTCTCACAGTGATATAAGTGTAAACTAACAGTATTTCTTCCATCAAACCAAAAGAGTTTAAGTATATCAAAGAATCAGCACCGAGCACACATAACACCAAATACATAGCAGAATATGAATGAATGCAATACAAATTATATGTATGTATGCATGCAATGGCCATATGTTCCTAGTATACACACGTTGTTGCAGTAGCTGTCATGTGACTCATGTGAGACTCATGAGGTCCATATACCCATTTGATCCCATCGGATACCAGCTCTATGACTGAAATGTCATCATCAGTCACCACTCTCAGCAATATTTCAACAGTTCAATGCCAATTATAATACGTATGAATGATATGGATATGTGTACACCATGAAAACAACATAACCATTATGATCAGAATTATAAGATTCTATTCAAGTGTTTAGATGAGATGTGGAGTGATAAATGCATGACAAGTCAAATCAAGAATATGTCACGACCCCTTTTCAGGAATCGTGGTGACACCTACACAATCCCACCAGTAGGCGAACCACTCCCTATCATTCACATGATATAACACAAATAAAGGAGGAATATAATAAATATTATATAAACCGTCTCATAATATAAATGTGGAAGAAAATAATAAATTTGATACATAAAAAACAACCTCCAAGTGATCTAGTATGTGAATACAAGAGCACTAAAATACGATATACATCTAAAATGGGCAACCAAGTGCCAAAATTGAATACATACTTTGAACATGTCTTCAAACACGAATAAAAAACTCTAATAGGGAATAAACATCCAAGGGTATGCTGGAGGTAGCATTCTCACCCTGAATACTGAAGGTCAACAGCTCGAACTCAACCACGTGATCCTACGGAGGTGGAAGGTACTGAATATGCATCTAAAAAGAATGCAACAAATGTAGCATGCGTACACAACATACCCCGTAGACATCAAAGGCTGACAACGAGGGAAGATACATAATCAGAGATAAATACCAAGTAATCTTATGCTAATAGTTCAATAATCCATGTGAGTCACATAACCCACGTTCATAGAGTTCAATAATAATTCAAGTATCAAGTAGCATGTATAATCCTTCCAATTCTAGAATTCAGTCAATTATCAACAATCGCTTCAATTACAAGTCCAATCACAGTTTATCAATGAAATGGCATAAGTATGTATGATATGAATGCAATGCATATGCAAAGGTATCTTTATCAGTCCGGTATACAGTACGTCAATGTTTTATTATGATCCGTACACCCATGGGGGACCCGCAAAGTTCATATACCGCTCCTAGCCAGCCAGAATTCTACACACAAATATGACTAGAGTCCAAGACTAATTTTTTTGAGACTTATCAATCATTTCCCTCATCTCAATATTGCCATAATCTCATATTGTTCTTACCTTCCCGACCTCTTTGGACCCACAACATATCCATACCACTCTCACATCAATATCATAGAATCATGAGTGTATGAATGCAATGACAATGTAAGGCAATATATCATGATATAATGAGATGCAATCAAGTATTGAGATATCACATCACATGTTTCCTAAAATTCAATAGCATGTATACAAATTCAAGTCAAAATCAGAATATCATATTGAAAGCATGTGTGATAAGTAAACAAATAATGACAAACATGAATACAAGCCCACAGATGGCTACAAGCCCAAATATGCAGCAGTCGGAACCATCACACGGTTAATTCCCTAAATCATCCATCATCACAGTTCAACATCGGTACCCACTCAAACGTTCATTACAATTGGCTGAGTGGGACCCCCAAACACGTCCAATACGCCTTAATATTTATAACTAATTATGTCTTCTATCGAAATATTATAAAACTAAATCGTAGCCTACCTCTGGGTCGAGCAGGTACGCTAACAAGTCAAGCCTCGGTCATCGCCTTGCCATTCTGTTGTGCCTTGTGATAATCGAAGTCCTTCCACGTAGATTCTATTCATTAATATAAACCTTACACAATATAAAGCAAGTCTTTAAATGCTAATCCCGAGCCCACTCTACTAAGACTCGAAGAAGTTTTTCCCAATTGGAATAGGTTTCTATAACCAAATTAAGCATTAAAATATGATTATGTAACAATATCCATCACTAATTCACAATAATACAAGTAAACTAATCCATAAACCCTTCATTAATTATTGATTTAACTCTCGTATTCTCACAAGAATGCATAACTTATCTTCCCCAACTTATAATAATGTTATTCCACCATTAAAGAACTTAGAACCACAAAATGAAACCATAAATGTTGAAATTGTTACCTCAAAGATGGATTCCTCTTCTAAACCTTTGGAAATGCTCTCTAGCGGCTCTAGGTTCAAGATATACTATTTTGGGGAAAAAATTCTGACCTAGGGAATCAAATAGGACACCTGAACAGTGATTTTGCCCCAGCAGAATCGACTCCGCTTGAGCGCATCTGGTACGACGACCTAGACCCTCGCTGAGGAAATGTCACTTGACACTTCACCTCAATGCCACGACGAATACTACTCTACGGCGGCAGACTCACCCCAATGGACTCTTCCCGACAGACAGACCCTCCTCCCATGCAGAAACCTACCATTTCCAAGCTCCCACTTTGGCGATCCAACCTCTCACCGAGGCGGACACTGGTGCCGCTGAGGCAAACACCAACAAAGGGAAAACAGCCGTAAACTCCAGGTCATCTAGCCAAAAGTCAGCTTTGAGTCAAACTATCCAACTCTAAGTTTCTAATTTCGGGTTTTTCATATGAAATGCATATAAATGGACATCGGGACCTGTGTCACCCATCCCCGTACATAACAAACCCCACAAAGAGTCTACAGAAAGGGTCAAACAAGCAAATAAGTGTTTTAAGCTAAAAACGATAGGATAGGTCGTTACATCATATACCAATTAAAACAATGTTTATCCTCGAATGGAAAGAAATGAACAGAAGGAACGTACCGGAAGTAGTGAACAAGCCAGGATATCTGCTCTACATATCAGACTCGGTCTCTCAAGTCGCCTCCTCAACAGAATGATGCCTCTAATGAACCTTCACATAAGCTATCTCCTTCGACCTCTACTTCCTCATATGTCTGTCCAAAATAGCCACATGCTCATCCTCGAACTCCAAATTCTGATCAAGCAACACGGAGTCCCACTGAATGATATAAGAACATAATCTGGTCCTAGATTTCTGTGTCTCAAACGTGAATAACTAATAACCCTTAAAATTACATTGGTACCCACACACGTGCTTATTTCAGTTACAAGTATGGGATACCCTTTCACGCCCTCAACCCCTTTAGTATATATATATATATATACACTCTCCGATCGGAGTCTAAAGAGTAAGTCATAACCTACCTCAAAAAAGAAGAGCAGGAGCCCCTAACACTCAAACCTGAGCCTTTCCATTCTGAAGTTCTTCCGAATGATCCAAAGTTATAAAATATGAGTTCTTCATTAATATGCGATTCCTAGACACCCCTATTGGCTATATATGGATCGGGTAAATCCTCCCCAAAAAGTGATCTGGACCTACATCGACGAAATCAGAAATTTTCTTCAAAACAATTTCATCCTAAACCTAAGGATACGAAATATAGAAAACCCATTCAAAAAGTCATGATTTTGGCCCTCAATTTCATCTTTTTCCCCTTAATCTCAACCTAGGGCTAAATCATCAATTTTATACCAACCCAACATGGAAATGAAGCTAAAATACGAATTAAATCTATTGAGTTATGATAATTATATGTTTTGATGATTGACAAATAGGTTCAAATAACACCGAAGTAGACTGATGACAGACTAAGATGATGCTTGTGATAACTGTATCCGATGTCTCAACCTCTGGTCTACTCGGAAAAGCATAACAATAAGTAAATCATCCCTCAAACTGAGTACTCTGTTGGGCACCTCAGCACTAACAAGAGACATCTCTCCCTGATTGGGATCCACACGATCAGTCTGATGGACACCATGGCCTGATTGAGATCATCATTGGCTAACTTGACCACCACTCCTAGATGGCTATGTTGGAGTCCTGGGTGCACTCAATACATATCTGGGGAAATCTCCTGAAATGCCCAACCTCACCACAAGTGTAACAAGTCCTAGCCGCTGAGGGCTGATGAATAGAGATAGAAGAACCCAAATCACCATGATCAGAATATCGAGATGGAGAACCCCTCAAATACTAGCCGATCTACCCTATAGAGACACCATCTATACTCTGAAGGGCTTCCTAAATAGGTCGAGTAAGTTGCGACTGCTAATATCTACTATAATAGTCATAAATCATGAGAAGTAGATCTGTTGAACTGTCTCTGTCACCTCTCCCTCTTATATGACTCATAAATGAGCATTTTTCCCCTTACAGACTCCACCATCCTCGCATGATCAACTACAGTCTCAAAAGAATATCCAAGTGCCACTAACTGTAATATAGCCAACTGAAAGAGAATACTCAAACCTCTAACAAAATATCTCACTCGCTCAACCTCCGTAGGTAGCAAAGGTGCTACATAGCGCGATAAGGCATGAAAACGAGTCTCATAGTCTGCAATTAAAGAACCCCTTTGCTCAATCCTCTGAAACTCAACACACTTTCTCAGACACAAGCTAAGAGATACATACTTCTCCAGAAAATATACGATAAAACCTAACCTATGACAGTGGGGGCAAATCCGCTGGTCGATAGTCAATATAAGCTTTTCACTATTGTTTAGCATCTCCTAAAAACTGAATGACCACAAAACCCCGGGTGTATAAAACTCGAGAGTCTGAGTTTGTCCCTCTCCCACACGGGTATGAGAACCACCCGGAGTAGTCAGAAGCATGCCCGCCTAGGAAAAACCATCAAGAACACTTAACAATATGACCAACGTGTCCTATAGAATCGGAGTAGCAACAAATCCAGGATGATCTTGGGCTGGAGCCCATCTCCCCCTCAAGTAACTTATCTTGAGGCTCAATAACTTACTCAAGAGAGATTGATCTAGTGTGAGTTTGGTTGACTCCTGTCACGCCCCGACTTTTCCTAAGTCTTTACTTAGGGCGTGATGGCACCTGGACAATTATTTTCCACCAGGAGCACCATTTAATTCTCTTTATTTAGAAATTTAAACTTATATTCAGATACAGAGCTATTAATAAAAATAACAATAAAGAAATTTGTTCATGACTTTATTGAAAATATAACGCGAGCCCATGCTCGTGCAAACATTGTTTCTACATAGACGTACTGACAAATCTTATTCTAAGTTGGAAGGGAGCCCATTCCACGGCGCATTTCGAGACACTGGGCCCGACATTACGAACTGGCGAGTACCAAGCCCGAAGCAATGGACTTGGTATGACAAGAGGCTGCGGGACGATCGCTAGCCTTGGCGTGAAGTCTTTCCTCTATCATGCTTTCCTGAAACATGTTAAATAAAGAGTCAGCCCTACCATCCGGGTGGTGAGAACCTTACCTATGATTCAAAGTAACACCACAATATTCCAAGTGCAATCACATTATAACGTAATAAGCATATTGCAAAAACATATCAGGTTACAACATCTTTAAATATGCAACAACTCCTCATAGGAAATTCTCGGTTTAATTAACACTTCATTTTATCTCGTATTATACGTTAAGACATTCCCCTGCATTTCCACATGTTTATTACATTTATATATTTGTGAGCAGCGTATTCACTTTTCATATTTATATATAGGTGAACATGTATTCATCTTTCATATTTGTTGCGGCGTGCAACCCGATCCATTATATTTACGTATTTGTGAACACGTATTCACTTTACGTTTTGTTGCGGTGTGCAACCCGATCCATTATGTTTACGTATTTGTGAATGTGTATTCACTTTACGTTTTGTTGCGGCGTGCAACCCGATCCATTATATTTACGTATTTGTGAACAGGTATTCACTTTAGGTTTTGTTGCGTTCAACCCGATCCAGTATGTTTACGTATTTGTGAACAGGTATTCACTTTACGTTTTGTTGCGGCGTGCAACCCGATCCATTATATTTACGTATTTGTGAACATATATTCACTTTACGTTTTGTTGCGGCGTGCAACCCGATCCATTATGTTTACGTATTTGTGAACGCGTATTCACTTTACGTTTTGTTGCGGCGTGCAACCCGATCCATTATATATTTATATATTTATGCGAACACGTATTCACTTTTCATATTTTTCAGAAGATCAAATAAATACTATTCTCTTTTCTAACATTCTGTCATTCATACTTGTAACGATTATAACTTTTTAACCATAACTCCAACTAAGGTGTTTCTCAAGCGGAAACTAAGGTAAGACGGGGATCTTTCACTGTACCAAATTTCATTTAAAACTACTTTGGGTAACTAACACAAATTTATCCTCAAAACAGCCACATGAAATTTATTTCGGCAGAATATTTATTAAACAATACCCAATCTTAGAATAGTCATAACTCCTAATATGTAAACCCGTTCAAGCCCCATAAAATCTCAAAACGACGAGAACAGAGAGCTACACGTCTCCATGTGAACCATCTTTTCATATTCTGTACCATTTGGTACAGTTTTACACTTTTATTCGCTGCCCTTCCTGAATCTCGATAGATCCGAGGCAGAAACTTTAAACAGCGATAACTCTCAATCCGTAAGTCGGATAGACCCCCGTAAGGTCTCAAAATGTCCAAAACAAAGAGATCTAGAACTTTCATTTAGCAACAATTTTCATATTCCCCACAGATTAGTACAGTTTTACGTTTCAACGTCCTGCCCTTCTGGATTCCGACGAATCCGAGGCAGCAACTTCAAACTACAATATCTCTCAACTCGTAAGTCCGTTTTAATAAATCTTTATATATATATATCTGTCCGTAACAGAGAGATTTATAACCATGTAAATTTTCATATAATTCTAATAAGTAAAACTCAATAAAAACAGTCCGTAATTATGCTTTTCCGAATTTCGACCAAATCTAAGGCATGAACTTTGAACTATGATAACTTTCAAACCGTACGTCCATTTTACCTCATTTTTGGTTATATATGATCATATTAGAGAGTTGTACAATTCCTCCGAATTTCATCAAATTCTAACAATTATAACTCAGTGAGAACAGTTCGTAAAGTTCATGACGCAACTAGTTGTCTAAACAATTAAAAGTTCAATATTTCTTTTCAACACTCAATTCTTATTCTAACATGTATTGAACTAAAAATAAAGGATGTTACCAAGAATTTCTGAGTGAGAAAACTCACCTTGTAAGTGTGAAAAAAAAGATTATCGGTTGCTACAAGTGATCCTTGCTCCTTAGTGTTCCCTAATTTTCTTGTTCTCCTTCCTTGATATCTTCTTGATTTTTTTTCCCCTCTTGTTCACTTGATTATTTTCCTGATTTTCTAATCTTTGTGGTATGCACTTTTTTTTGTGTATAAGTATAATGTATAAGTGTAGATGGTTGTATAACTTATGGGAGATAGAAGGCCAAGGGTGGAGGGCATTAAAATGGGTTTGGGTTAAGGGGGGGTGGACGTGCATATCTGCATGCATCTTTATTTAATTTTTTTTTTGTTTTTTTTTCTTTTGTTTTTTTTTTTGTTTTTGTTTTTGTTTTCTTATTTTCATTTTATCTATCTATTTTATCCAACTTTAACACTAACTCTATCCCATGCAATTTATTCTTTGTTTTCTTCTATATATATATATATATATGTATATATATATATTTATTAACCCAACCACAACTATATATTATTATTATATTTTTTTTCCCGGATTTTACATTCTCTCCTCCTTAAGCAACATTCGTCCTCGAATGTGAATAAGGTCGTAACATAATCACATAGACCCAATAATGTTTATTGTTATTGTAACAAATTTGGGGCTTCACATTCTCCATTCCTTAAGAAGCATTCGTCCTCGAATGAGAATAAGGTTGTAACACATGCATAAAGACACGCAAATGATACACATATGAAGTACTATGTAATGCATTTTTTTTTATTACCTTAGTCAAATAGGAACGGATATTTGACTTTCATCGCCTCTTCCGCTTCCCAGGTGGCTTCCTCGGTGGAGTGGTTCCTCCATAGGACCTTCACTAAGCAATATCTTTATTCTAAAGGCGCTTAACCTTCCTATCAAGTATTTCCACCGGAACTTCTTCATATTGAAGCTCCTCATTAAGAATTATCTCACGGGAAGGATGGCGTGACTTGGATCGTGCAAGTATTTTAAACGTTGACACATGAAATCCGGATGCTGCTTCCGCTCTTGTGGAAGTGCTAATTCGTAAGCCACATTCCCACTCTTCGCAAGATCTCATATGGCCCAATAAACCTTGGGCTCAATTTCCCTTTCTTACCAAAGCGCATCACTCCTTCATTGGGGACACTTTTAAAAATACTTTCTCCTCTTGGAATTCAAGATCTCTTTTAGATGATCCGCATAGGACTTATGGCGACTATGAGCTGTTTGATCCGCTCCCGAATCATCTGTACCTTATCATTTGTTTCTTGAATGACTTCAGTCCGACGATTGCGTCACCCACCTCGAACCATCAGTGGAGATCTACATTTTCGTCCATATAATGCTTCAAACGGGTCATTTGTATGCTAGAGTGAAAACTATTGTTGTGGCGAACTCAATTAGACATAGATGGTCCACCAGCTTCCCGAAAATCTAACACACAAGATCGCAACATGTCCTCAAGTGTTTGAATTGTTCGCTCGGCTTGCCCATCTGTTTGCGGGTGGAAAGCGTGCTTAACTTAACTTTTGTCGAGACCTGCGAAACTTTGCCAAAAGTGTGAGGTGAAGGAACCCCTATCGAAATAATTTGTAAGGAATCGTGTAACCGCACAATCTCCCTCAAATAAATCTGTGTGTCTTGTGGTGCGCGTACGTAGTCTTGGCCGTAAGAAATGGGCTGACTTTGTAAGCCGATCAACAATCACCCAAATGGAATCGTACCGCTTCTCGAGTTTTGGTGGGCCGATTCTGAAATCCATATGAATCGCCTCCCATTTCCACATGGGGACTCGATGTCTTGAAGTAATCCGCCGGGTTTTGATGTTCGACTTTCACTGGCGACATATAAGACATCTCGACAAACTCCATGGCGTCCTCTTCATCCCGTCCCACCGAATTTGCCTTGAGGTCTGATACATTTTTGTTGACCACGGATGAATGAAATATCTTGTGTTGTGACCTCATCTAAGATCTTCCTCCTTAGATCCTTTACCTTAGGAACACATAACCTACCCTTATACCGGGCGGTTCGTCATTATCTCCCAATGTAAATCGTGAAGGTTTTCCTGTTGGATCCTCTCCCGAAATCCAACAAACTCTGTATCCTCAATGACTTTCTTTTATTTACAAGCTAAGGCTGATGCGAGGTATCATGTACCACCACCCTACCTTCACCGATCTCGGTTAAGCTAACCCGAGGTTTCCCGATCTTTGTACCTCGAACAATACCTCTTTTGTATTGCCAAATGGGCGAGCTACCCGTTGATCTCTCGAGTCGTCGGCCACCACGTTAGCTTTCGGGATGGTAAAGAATACTAAGGTCATAATCCTTAAGCAACTCTAACCATCTTCTTTGCCGGAGATTCAAATCCTTACTGCGTGGTTATGTCGCAAACTCTTATGATCTGTAAATATATTCACATGCACACCATACAAATAATGTCTCCATATTCGTAAGGCAAACACCACCGCATGACTAATTCCAAGTCATGAGTTGGGTAATTCTTCTCATGTATCTTCAATTGTCTAGATGCATACGATAACCTTTCCAAATGCGCATCAAGACACATCCTAACCCAACTCTAGAGGCATCGCATGATAGGCGTGAACCCTTCCCGTCCGGGATGGTAAGGTTAAGGCGGTGCGATGTCAACAATTCCTTTAGTTTACGAAAACTTGCCTTACATGCTTGACCATTTGGTACTTAACCGCTTTTGAGTCAACCGGTCAAAGGAAGCGTGAAGACTAGAAAAACCTTTACGAATCTTCTATAATACCCCCAAACCCAAGAAACTTCTAACCTCTGCCGGAGTGGTCGGTTTGGCGATTCTTTCTTCTTCTATCTTACTGGGGTCTACCGTAATTTCATCCCTTGACACAACATGGCCCAAAAAGGCTACCTTTTCCAACCAAAATTCACACTTTGAAAATTTAGCATATAGTTTCTCTGTTTCAAGACTTGAAGCCGCCTCGGATGCTCTTCATGTTCTTCACACTCTTCTTGTAGATTAGGATATCATCTATGAACACAATCACGAACAAATCTAGGAATGGTTTGAAGATTCTATTCATTAAATCCATAAAAGCTGCTGGGGCATTGGTTAACCCAAAAGACATGACCAAGAACTCATAATGGCCGTATCGGGTTCTAAAGGTTGTTTTGGATATATCATCTGGATTTATTTTCATTTGGTGATATCGACGGAGATCAATCTTGGAAAAATAGCCAGCTCGCGAAGTTGGTCAAAAGATCATCGATTCTTGGTAATGGGTATCGGTTCTTGATCGTGACCTTATTTAGCTGCCGATAATCGATGCACATTCGGAGCGATCCGTCTTTCTTTTTCACAAACAGGACTGGTGCACCCCAGGAAACACTAGGCCTTATAAAGCCTTTATCCAGAAGATCCTTGATTGTTCTTTTAACTCCTCAATTCGGTGGGGCCATTCGATATGGAGGAATAGAAATGGGTCTTGTACCGGAATTAACTCTATAGCAAACTCCACTTCTCTATCAGGAGGAAGGCACGGAAGATCTTGGGAAAAACCTCAGGAAAATTTGAACAATAGGAACATCATTCACCGTGAGGATTCTTTTTGGGTATCCACTATATTAGCGGATATGCATACTCCACTGTGACTTCTCAATAACTTTTGAGCCCAGGTAGGAAATAAAGCGACTGAGGATATTCCAACCCTACCCTTATAACAACACGGTTCTCGGAAAAGTTAATCTCACTATCTTTCGTCGACAATCCAACATGGCATAACATGCCGACAACCAATCCATACCCAAAATGACGTCGAAGTCTACCATATCAAGTAGTACTAGGTTCACCATTGTTCCTGCCATTCACTTCTAATGGAAAATTATTTACCACGAGAGGCCCAATTGAGGCCCTGCGGTGTCATAACCTCAACAGTTCACTTAAATAAGAAGGTTCTACATGTAAATTCTTAGCAAAGCTCATTGACACATATGAAAATGTAGAGCGGGATCGTATAATACAAATGCAGGAATACTCGAGACTAGCAAAATACACCGTGACCACCGCATTAGATGCTTACGCCTCATTCCTCCGGAGCAAAGCGTGGCCGATTAAATTGTTGGGTTGTTGACCTCACGACTCTGGCGGGGTTGGTTTCTGATTTCCCATGTGGCGGTGTGGTTGCTTGACCTCCCTGAATATATTGAGTTTGGGTCCTCTTCGCAATCCACAGGTAGTGGCACGACTCCTGATTATAACATGTCTTCGTTAGGCGACATTCTCGGTGTGTTTTCTTTGACAAATCTTACAAATCGGTTTGTCGCCTCCGTGTTAGGGTTGGTGGCCTTGTCGCACTACCTTGGTAATTAGACCAACTGTGCCCTTAGGCTTGAAATAAGATGACCAGCGATTGGTTCGGTCCCGAAGATCCCTTACTAAACTCCTGCTTCTGATTTTGACTCTGGTTAAATGATCCTGACGTCCGAAATCTCTTCTGCGAATATTCTCTTTTTGCTTTAGCGAAACCTTCTACCCTCAAAGCCATATCGACAATCTGAAGATAAGTTCGATCGTTGGCTAACGCCACCACCTTCTCTGCTATGTTCGGGTTTAAACCCTCTACAAATCGCTTGACTCTATCCATTTCTGTAGGGACGACATGTGTGTTGTATGCCGATAACCTCACGAATTGTGTATCATATTCTTTTACACTGCGGTCACCTTGCTTCAATTGTTCAAACTCCCGTCTGAGCTCATCCTTGCGCGTATTAGGCATAAATTTCTTAATGAATGTCGCTCTGAACCCTCCCCAAGTCATTGGTGGTGACATCGGGGGACGATTTTTCCTAAAATTCCTCCACCACACCCATGCATCATCCACTAGTCGTGCGCCTACCAAGTTGACGCCCTGCGTCTCCACGCATCCCAATGTGAACATTAAGACTTCAACTTCATGAGAATACCATCGGGTCGGCCTTG
Organism: Przewalskia tangutica; assembly: GCA_029844215.1. Taxonomy (NCBI): domain Eukaryota; kingdom Viridiplantae; phylum Streptophyta; class Magnoliopsida; order Solanales; family Solanaceae; genus Przewalskia; species Przewalskia tangutica. Next base: position 69,501,355 of record CM056739.1, on the reverse strand, counting down.
GGGTCCTTCCCGAGTCTGATGGTTCTCTTCTCCTCATAAAATTTGCCCATAGCCTATCAGTGCTTGCAGGATTCTACACTCCCGATGCGTAGTGCGATGCAATCGGTCCACTGGGCGTGCAGTTACAGTTCGGGCCTATGACAGAGACACTAGGTGCGGGCGGAACCATGTGTGGACCTGCAGCTGTCATTAACTCTATGAGTCTATCTAGTTTTTGTCCCACCGTTTCTTGGGCCATTTGACTCGTTCTCTCAACATTTTCTCCGACATTTTCTCGCTCCTTCGGACACTACGTCAATGGAGGTACATGAGCTTCGTGATGAACCTCCTCTTGAGCCCGGGATTTGTGAATTCACCATTTTCTGTGAAGACAAACACACGCGTTTTAGAAGACGGAATATCTACTCTAGCTCTTAAAATTTTCTTATAGTTCATAAGCATGCAACACCACAATATGCCAACAAGAAAAATAATTTAATAAAACATATCCTTTCTTTCTTGTATTCATAGCACTTCATTCATCATATTTTAAAATAACAATGTCATGACTACAATACATCACATCAGTCAACTCGCCCGTTGTGCAACCCGCTATAGCCCTTGTCTTGGAGCAGACCGCGTCTTATCACGCGTTAAAGGGCTTAACCGCATGATTCGTCTATTCTGCGAGTTGGCATTCAACTCCGTGAACCTTCCTTTGCTTCTCTTTCCATATAGTTCATTTTATACCTTACTCCTCTACATGATGCGAAATTGGTGCAATGAATTTTACGTAATATCTTCTCTTAGCATCCTTGCCTTTACGAATGCGGAATGAAACTTTTCGGGACGGAATTGACTATTATCCGTAGTATGACTCCAATTGGAAAGTTGAAGAAGGTCGGTCGTATGAACGCCTTTTCCTTCTAGTCCTAAGCAAATATGTACATAAATGCGATTGTGTCATCAATGTACTCATCAAAATCACCTTACGAGTCCATGCTACGACGCATGAACTCCTCGAGCTCATTTCCTTTGCCTGTTCCATGAGTACTTCCCTTTTTGTTGGAACTCGCCTTATAATCGCCATCTACACAAATCATATTAGTCAGTATAACGTTGTACAATCCCTTTTTCTAACCCGTGTGAAGGAGGTAGTACGAAAAATCAAGTCTTTGAAAAGACTCAAGGTAGGCACGAGAAGAGTACGAAAGAAGGGAAACTTTAGGATGTTATTCCGTTCACTTATTACTAAGGTGGCGCGCACACCGTCGCAATAAGTAACCGTTCAAACACCCAACTCGAAGAAAACTTCCTAGAATCTCTTAACTTGGTTTAGCTCTGATACCAATTTGTCACGCCCCGACTTTTTCCTAAGTCTTTACTTAGGGCGTGATGGCACTGACAATTATTTTCCACGGGAGCACCATTTAATTCTCTTTATTTAGAAATTTAAACTTATATTCATATACGGAGCTATTAATAAAAATAACAATAAAGAAATTTGTTCATGACTTTATTGAAAATATAACGCGAGCCCATGCTCGTGCAAACATTGTTTCTACATAGACGTACTGACAAATCTTATTCTAAGTTGGAAGGGAGCCCATTCCACACGGGCATTTCCCGAGACACTGGGCGAAATTACGAACTGGCGAGTACCAAGCGAAGCAATGGACTTGGTATGACAAGAGGCTGGGACGATCGCTAGCCTTGGCGTGGAGCCTTTCCTATCACGCTTTCACGAAACATGTTAAATAAAGAGTCACCCTACCATCGGGTGGTGAGAACCTTACCCTGCAATTCAAAGTAACACCACAATATTCCAAGTGCAATCACATTATAACGTAATAAGCATATTGCAAAAACATATCAGGTTACAACATCTTTAAATATGCAACAACTCCTCATAGGAAATTCTCGGTTTAACTAACACTTCATTTTATCTCGTATTATACGTTAAGACATTCCCATGCATTTCCACATGTTTATTACATTTATATATTTGTGAACGCGTATTCACTTTTCATATTTATATATAGGTGAACATGTATTCATCTTTCATATTTGTTGCGGCGTGCAACCCGATCCATTATATTTACATATTTGTGAACACGTATTCACTTTACGTTTTGTTGCGGCGTGCAACCCGATCCATTATGTTTACGTATTTGTGAATGTGTATTCACTTTACGTTTTGTTGCGGCGTGCAACCCGATCCATTATATTTACGTATTTGTGAACTATTCACTTTACGTTTTGTTGCGGCGTGCAACCCGATCCATTATGTTTACGTATTTGTGAACGCGTATTCACTTTACGTTTTGTTGCGGCGTGCAACCCGATCCATTATATTTACGTATTTGTGAACATATATTCACTTTACGTTTTGTTGCGGCGTGCAACCTGATCCATTATGTTTACGTATTTGTGAACGCGTATTCACTTTACATTTTGTTGCGGCGTGCAACCCGATCCATTATATATTTATATATTTATGCGAACACGTATTCACTTTTCATATTTTTCAGAAGATCAAATAAATACTATTATCTTTTCTAACATTCTGTCATTCATACTTGTAACGATTATAACTTTTTAACCATAACTCCAACTAAGGTGTTTCTCAAGCGGAAACTAAGGTAAGACGGGGATCTTTTACTGTACCAAATTTCATTTAAAACTACTTTGGGTAACTAACACAAATTTATCCTCAAAACAGCCACATGAAATTTATTTCGGCAGAATATTTATTAAACAACACCCAATCTTAGAATAGTCATAACTCCTAATATGTAAACCCGTTCAAGCCCCATAAAATCTCAAAACGACGAGAACAGAGAGCTACACGTCTCCATGTGAACCATCCTTTCATATTCTGTACCATTTGGTACAGTTTTACACTTTTATTCGCTGCCCTTCCTGAATCTCGATAGATCCGAGGCAGAAACTTTAAACAGCGATAACTCTCAATCCGTAAGTCGGATAGACCCCCGTAAGGTCTCAAAATGTCCACAACAAAGAGATCTAGAACTTTTATTTAGCAACAATTTTCATATTCCCCACAGATTAGTACAGTTTTACGTTTCAACGTCCTGCCCTTCTGGATTCCGACGAATCCGAGGCAGCAACTTCAAACTACAATATCTCTCAACTCGTAAGTCCGTTTTAATAAATCTTTATATATATCTGTCCGTAACAGAGATATTTACAACCATGTAAATTTTCATATAATTCTAATAAGTAAAACTCAATAAAAACAGTCCGTAATTATGCCTTTCCGAATTTCGACCAAATCTAAGGCAGGAAATTTGAACTATGATAACTTTCAAACCGTACGTCCATTTTACCTCATTTTTGGTTCTATATGATCATATTAGAGAGGTGTACAATTCCTCCGAATTTCATCAAATTCTAACAATTATAACTAAGTGAGAACAGTTCGTAAAGTTCATGACGCAACTAGTTGTCTAAACAATCAAAAGTTCAATATTTCTTTTCAACACTCAATTCTTATTCTAACATGTATTGAACTAAAAATAAAGGATGTTACCAAGAATTTCTGAGTGAGAAAACTCACCTTGTAAGTGTGAAAAAAAAGATTATCGGTTGCTACAAGTGATCCTTGCTCCTTAGTGTTCCCTAATTTTCTTGTTCTCCTTCCTTGATATCTTCTTGATTTTTTTTCCCCTCTTGTTCACTTGATTATTTTCCTGATTTTCTAATTTTTGTGGTATGCACTTTTTTTTGTGTATAAGTATAATGTATAAGTGTAGATGGTTGTATAACTTATGGGAGATAGAAGGCCAAGGGTGGAGGGCATTAAAATGGGTTTGGGTTAAGGGGGGGTGGACGTGCATATCTCTGCATGCATCTTTATTTTTTTATTTTTTTTTCTTTTGTTTCTTTTTTTTGTTTTTGTTTTTGTTTTTTTTTTCTTATTTTCATTTTATCTATCTATTTTATCCAACTTTAACACTAACTCTATCCCATGCAATTTATTCTTTGTTTTCTTCTATATATATATATATATATATATATATATTTATTAACCCAACCACAACTATATATTATTATTATATTTTTTTTTCCGGATTTTACAACTCCCTCTTCCCCACCTCGAGTTGGTGTCGATCCTCTAGCTTAACCTCGACCCTTAGCAAATCCTCTACTATGATTGCACACCACAGGTGGTGCCTTCTTCCTCGTTGCTTCGGCACGAGTCCTCACCATCTGTGAGAGAATAGGAACAAATGTCATATACTAATTTGATTCAACTTAGCACAAAAGGAATGAAGAATGTGAAATTTTCTAAATGTCACACAACCTCCTGAAGATAAGTATGGATGTCTCTGCACCGATCCGCGAAACTCTACTAGACATTGCTCTTGTATCTGAGACCATTTAACATAAAGCTCTGATACTAACTTTGTCACGACTCCTTTTCAGAAATCGTGGTGGCACCTACACAATTCCCACCAGTAAATGAACCACTCCCAAATCATTCACATGATATAACATAAGTAAAAGCGGAATGATTACAATTACTAAATAAGCTGTAGTATACCTCTGGACCGAACATGAGCGCTAACCAATTAAGCCTCGGTGATCGCATTGCACTTTCACTGTGCCTCATGATACTCAAAGTATAACCATGCATATACTACTAGTTAATGAGGAGCTTACACAACATACAATGATATAATCCTTAACAAATCAAGACTTTAAATACCAACCCTTGTACTACGTCACAAAGACTCAAACTTTATTACCCAAAAATCAAGAACATGTGCTAGGTAACATATCCTCAAGTTAATTGGAAAATTATACACAATTGGAACCTCAATTGAACAATATACAAAAAACCTCAATTCGAAATCCTAAAATTTCCCCCCAAATGGAATATGTTTCTATACTCAAATTAAGCTCTATAACATGATAAACTAGTATAATCCATCACTAATTCACAATAATACAAGTAAACTAGTCCATAATCATCATTTAAAGTAAGACTCAACTCTCTTATTCTTAAATGGGATCATACTTCATTTTACCCAACTCATAAACATACTAGATCACCATTAAGGGAATTAGAAACATGGAATCAAATCATAATGGATGGAATTGTTACCTCAGATGAATTTCCCTTCTAAACCTCTGAAATATCTCCTTTGGCAGCTCTAGGTTCGAGATAAACTCTTTTGGGAAATGAACTCTAACCTAGGAAATTATATATGACACTTGATACAGTGATTCTGCCTCAGCGGAATCGACTCCGCTGATACTGACCCGCTACGACGAGCCAACTTCTTGTCGAGGCGGACACGCCAGAACGAGAACAAGTGTCGTCGAGGCGGACACCAGACACCAAAATATAGAAAATAGCCTCAAACACCCGAAATACTCTCGAGACCCCCGAAAACAAACCAAACATGTTCGTCTAAGGTAAATAGGGGTACGAACTTGTTCATACCAACAAATTTCTCATTTGATCGAGATAAGACATACTTTTCTAAAGAATCGTTCGAGAAAACCAAATATCCAAACTTCACAAATAAGGCCACAAAATATATTTGATTGCCTTGAGAAGCGAACCAATGATTCGACTAAGTCATAAATGACCCCCGGGAGCTACCGAAAGCAACAAAACCTGGAAACAAATTCATCTAGTCAAAAGTCAACTTTGTGTTAAACTATCCAATTCTAAATTTTTAACTTTTGGATTTTTCATCCGAAACTCATATAAATTGACCTCGGGATCCGTGCAACTCATCCCCACACATCACAAACCCCACATAAAGTCTACAGGAAGGGTCAAACAAGCAAATAAGGGTCTCAAATTAAAATCGACCAGGCGGATCGTTACATTAATAAAATAAAATGATCATATTAAATCGCACATGATCTAACTTCAAATGATCATATCTCCCTGTGTATATTCATTTGATGTTTAGGCTATACGTCAAATTAAAGCCCCTCAAGCAACACTTCAAGCTATTTGTCCTTCCTATATTTTATAAAGAGTTATGTCAGCTTTACTAAAGAATATCAAAGTAGGCATTGGGCGCGTGAGAGAGCACCAAAAAGGATGAAACGTATAAAACGAGACCTAAGAGAGAAATTAATTTCATTATCAAGTGCGCCTAAGGCGTCTCTCTCACCCGCAACACGACATATACTAATTCCCCAACATCCAAGGTGGGTTAACACAATTAAAGTTATATTTATACTTTCAGGCAACTATTTTAACATGTCATCTTGAAATCCCTATATTCTTAATAGGAGTGAAACTCTAGAATTAAACCTAGGCCTAAGTTGAGAAAAAAGAGTGAAACTCTAGAATTAATCATTGTATTGGGTAACGTAGAAATCGTTTGATGAAATTTGTGTCCTGAGCTGTCTGTCATTCCTTTAAAGTTATAGTCTTCATAGACAATACTAGTTCCAAAAGATGGAATCTCCCACCCCGAGAGCCCCCACACCCCGACACAACAGAGTTGGTGGAGGAGTTAAATCATGGTGACTTAGTTGATTCGCAAAGGTTAGACCCATGTCACATCGCGCACAAGGAGCCCCCCTCATTTCTTCTAGGGGTAAATCTCACACTTCCCCTTGCGGGACTCGATCCTTGGTCACTTGTTCCAAAATTCACCTTTGAAACCAACTAAGCTGCCCATGCAGATTCTTCATAGACAATGCTAGAATGGTGACATTGATGTCCACATTTCAATATTTTTCTTTTCAGTGTATTCAGCAGAAAAAAATAAATTTTAGTGACCGATTGTTATTTAATTTTGTTAGAAATTTACTAATGTGGAATTAAGTTTAATCCATTATTTATGACTCGAACAATTGAGGCCTTGCACGTCGGAAAAGTTATTTCTACACACGTGCACTCGTAATGCTAAATATTGTAAATTTCATTAGTGAAAGGGATATTGGTACGTGAGTAAACATTTGAGACAAAAAATAATAGATGGTCGTTGGTTAAATGACGTGTGTTCCACGTTGGTAAATGAAGGAAGAAGTGTACGAAGTGTAAGATTGAAACGGGTCAGAAAAAGGGCACGATGCCACCACCACCAGGGCCGTGGCGCCTGAAGGCTGAGCCACGGTGCAAATTAGTCTTTTGGCTACTGGAGCCGCGGTGCTAACGAGGCAGTGTCTGTGCGGACGGAATTCCAAAAGTTTGGCTGATTATGGGGACGTTTTGGAGCATTCAAATTGCAGTTTTCCTTCATAAATCAACCATTATTTGTAAATTAAGTGGCCATTACATGAAACGTAAATGGCCATTACATGAAACGTAAATGGCCATTACATGGGCACTTAATGAGGCATTCTTACACTACTATATATTTAGGTCTTTGGCTCAATTGGAGAAAACTACACTCATATTTACACTTAGATTTTCTGAAACTCTTCTTCTCTATACATTCTTTCAAACACTCAAAGTTCTTCTAGAGAAACACTTGAGTTTCCTTTGCTCATTTGTTAGTTATTGTTTTACTTTGGGAGACAATTGCCCATTACTGTAAAAGGATATATACGAGGCAATAATGTCTTAAGGACAGAGTGAATATCACTCGAATCAGCAGCGCCTCTGTAACACTATCAGATTTAGTGTCTTTTGATTTTAGGTTATCAAATTCAAGGGGCTTGCTGCAGTTGAACAAAGATCCAAGAGTTCAAGGACGAAGATCAAGATCACAAAAGCTTATTGTTGCCACAATTCTTGTGGGCTTCAAGTTGTTGCTATTGTAATAACTATAGTTTACCCTTTCGAAGCACTAGTAATAGTTGTTTACTATTCCCGTACATCCATTGTGTAACTCGCAAATTTAAAAGTACATAAATAAATTTTCTTAAATTGCTTTGAGATATGTTGAGATGTATTGCATAATAGAATTAGGAAAACATAGAAAACTCAAGAAGATACCATCGATCAAGTTAAAGGCATTGAGGGTCGATCATGACTTGATTAGAGAGAGAGTTAGAAATCGAGTCGTTAGAGAGAGAGAATGATGTAAACGTGTATAAGTATATATCCCACCATAATTATAATATATCTCATATATTGTGTAATATTAGTGATATGTAATTATGGTAAACTAGGATTCCTCTTGTAATTAGGACTAGGATTCTTATTGTATTAAGGATACATCTTGTATACTATATATATTGATATTAATGAGAAAGACTCCCCAAGGGAGATTAATATCATCTTACATGGTATCAAGATCCAAAACCCTACCCTCTCTCTAAAAACTTGGCAACACCGTCGGACCTCCCCTTCCCTCCTTCTTCTCGGCCGCGGCGCACTACCAAATTCTAGGGTTCTTTCCTTCTATCCAAAATTATGTCCATTATCATAACTCCTCCTACAGTCTCATCCTCCAGCGTTATCACTCCCGAAACACCAAAATCATCTTTTCACCCAGCCTTAACCGTTACCAACTTTAAGAACTATCTTCCCATACTTCTTGATCAGGAAAACGGTCAGTATTCTCCTTGGGTTGAGCTGTTTTGCATTCATGCATGTGTCTAAAGTGCTTGATCATATCGATACCACTATTCCTCACCCCCCGGAGGTTGATGATCCTACATGGCTTCGTCTCGACGTCATCGTCAAATAGTGGATATATGGTAGTATTTCTCAGGATCTACTTCTTACTATCATGAAATCTGGCGCCACAACCCGTGAATTGGGGATTCGTTTGGAGGAAATTTTTCAGGATAACAAGCACACTCGTGCTGTGTATTTGGAGGAACAGTTTAACAATACACGTCTTGAAAACTTTTCTAACATGACTGAGTACTGCAAACAGTTGAAACTTATGGCGGATCAACTTTTCAACGTCGGCACACCTGTCTCGGAAACTAAAATGGTGTTACATTTGATTGCAGGTCTTCCTAAAGGCGAATATGATACTTTGGCCACCATGATTCAACAGGCGGATCTGTTACCCAGTTTTAACAAAGCTCGCTTGTAGTTGTTGCTCGAACAGACTCGTCATGCTGAGCAAGATGAGAACAATCATAAGTCATTAGCTGTCGAAACGCAACCCTAAGATCCAACAACGCCGAAAAATTCCTAAGCGCAACAGGGGTGGCAAAGGCTGCGGCGGTAGAGGAGGTCGTGGTCGTGGAAAAGGTCCCGATCAGCAGAACCAGGCGACGGTGGGCGATGAACCGGGGCGCGCCGCAACATTACCAAAGCACCGCGGCGCGCCACAATTCAGTTCAATGACCGCCTCCGTATTTTCAACACGGGTTGTTGGGCCCAACTCCAGCCCCTCGGCTAGCCCACTTCATGCAAGGCCAATTCTAGCAGCCCGCTTTCGGCATGGCCCCCACTGACTTGGGTCAGGATTTCAGCAGCCTCAACCTGCAACAATCGGACAATAATTGGATCATGGACTCCGGTGCCACATCTCGCCTCACCCGATCTGCAGGTAATATTCCTAAAATGTTTAGTTTAAAGCATCCTCAATTTATTACAGTTGGCAATGGTCACCGCATTCCAATAAAGGGATATGGTACATCCTACACACAACCTCCTCATCCACCATTCTCTCTTAAAAATGTCCTATATACCCCACACATCATTATGAACCTAGTTTATGTCCGCCAATTTACTCGTAATAACTCTGTCTTTGTTGACTTTGACCCTTTTGGTTTCACTGTGAAGGATCTTCATGCGGTACACCTCTTACGAGATGCAATAGCACGGGGGATCTCTATCCATTCCAATCCACCTCTGCTGCCGGATCTTGCTCTCCCGTCTCTCTAGCGGTTATCTCTCCATCCACGTGGCATAATAGGCTCGGTCACCCAGGAGCCCCAGTTTTAAATTTTCTTAGAGGCAATAATTTCATTACTTGTAATAATGGGAAACTTGTCGAACATTGTGTTTCTTGTTCTTTAGGCAAACATACTCGTCTTCCATTTAAATCATCTACTAGTGTTACCTTTGCACCACTGGACATCACCTATTGCTAGTATCTTCGATCATAAATATTATCTTGTCTTGCTAGATATTTTTCCACTATCTTTGGCTATATCCTCTCAAATTTAAATCGGAAGTGTTTGCCAAATTTCTTGAGTTTCGAACATTCATTCAAACACAATTTGAAAAAAGGTATAAAATCATTTCAGTGCGATAATGGTCGTGAATTCAATAACTCTATATTTCACCGCTTTTGTACTAATAATGACATAGTTTTTCGCTTCTCCTGCCCTCACACTTCCCCACAAAATGGTAAAGTTGAACGAATCATTCACACCATTAACAATATGATTCACACTCTATAGATTCATGCCTCACTCTCTCTGTCCTTCTTGGTCTATGCTGCTAAAATGTCAGAATACATTCTAAATATTCTCCCGACTAGCACCTTGCACAACATGATCCCCACCGAAATCCTCTATCGCAGAGTCCCCTCTTACGATTATCTACGGATATTTGATTACCTCTGTTATCCTAACCTTGCTTCTACCGCCCCTCACAGACTAGCTCCCTGGACCACTCCATGTGTCTTCCTAAGCTTCCCGTCGAACCATAGAGGCTATATTAGCTATGACTTGTCCACTCGTCAAATCTACATTTCCTGTCACGTCACGTTTGACGAGACCACATTCCCGTTTTCGACTCCTCAGAAATTTTGAAAACCGGATTACTCTTTTCTTAACGAGCATGTCATCTCTCCTATCATTCTCAGTCAACTCAATCATAGCACAACTGAAAAATCACCTTCTCTGTCCAGTGTCCCACATATAGCGTCAGCGCCGCGACGCCATTCTTCTAGTGAACCCACTATTCTCGATTCGTCGTCAGTGTCTCGGCCCTTAGAGGAGGCATCGCGACGCCTAAGCTCCAGTAACCACTGGACATCAGGCGCCGCGACCCTAGACAATGGCACCGTGGCGCCTTCCACTCCTCTGGCTCCGCGATCAAGGGTCGCGGCACCGCGATGCCTTCGACAAATTTTCCGCCACCATCCCCTTATCCGACCATGCCATCTGTTTCAGATCCCACCACTCAGACTCCGCAGTCACTAAATGTCTCCACTCACCAAATGGAAACTCTTGCTAAGCACGGATTTTCAAACCCAAAATCTAATTTAACTTGTCTGCCCAAGTCATTTCTCCAATTCTCAAGAACCCTAAATTGGCCAAACAAGACCCTAATTGGAATGCGGCTATGTCTGAGGAATTTCATGCTTTAACTAAACGTCACATATGATATCTCGTACCTAGACCAGATGGGGTGAATGTAATCCGTTGTATGTGGTTATTTCGTCATAAATTCAGAGATAATGGAGTTCTAGAGAGGTATAACTGTATAAGCACTCCTTGTGGCTAATGACACAAATCAGCAGGAGGGTATTGATTGTGGTGATACATTCAGCCCGGTTGTCAAACTGGCTACTATTCGCACAGTTCTGAGCATAGTCATAGGCAAATACTGTCCAATACATCAACTTGATGTGAAAAATACATTTTTACATGGGGACCTGAAAGAAACAATCTACATGCATCAGCCACCTGGGTTCGTTCATTCAGTTGTCCCTCACTATGTGTGTCGTCTCCGTAAGTCGCCTGAAACAGGCCTCCCGTGCGTGGTATGATTGATTTGCCAGGTATATTATGCAGATTAGGTTTATATGCAGCAGAAGTGATAATTCCCTTTTCATCTTTCATCGAGGTAGTAGAATTGCTTACTTACTACTTTATGTGGATAATATTGTTCTTACTGCCTCCTCTAATGAGTTGAAAGATGAGATTATTGCTTTGCTAAAACCGAATTTGTCATGACTGATTTGGGCAGGTTGAGCTATTTTTTTGGGATATCAGTGACCATGTCTGCCAATAACGTGTTCTTAAATCAGCGTAAGTATGCAGAGGAGATTGTGTACAGGGCTAAGATGACAAATTGCAAGATCATACCCACACCAGATGATTCCAAATCCAAGCTCAGGACTATGGATGGTGCTCCAGTCTCCGATCCTACTCTTTATAGGAACCTTGCAGGTGCACTTCAGTATCTCACATTACCAGGCCAGACATTGCTTATGTTATTCAGCAGGTATGCATATTTATGCATGCCCCTAGGGACTCTCATTTCACTACCCTTAAGCGTATCATCTGATACATTAAGGGCACACTTGATTATGATTTGCACCTATACCCCTCTGCACCAAACAGGTTGCTAGCTTATACGGATGCAGATTGGGCAGGGTGTCCGGACACGGGACGCTCCACCTCCGGCTTTTGTGTGTTTTTAGGGAATAATCTGATTTTATGGTCTGCCATGAGCGAGCCACCTATCTCGTTCGATCTTAGAAATTTGAGTACAAAGCGTTGTAAATGTGGTAATGAGATTTGTTGGCTCAAAATTTACATTAGAGCTCAGGTGTCGCTGCGTCGACATCTATTGTGTATTGTGATAACATTTCTGTGATTTATCTTTCTCACAACCCGGTTCAACATCAATAAACCAAGAACATTGAGATGGATCCACTTCGTTCGTGAGAAAATCGCGCTAGGAGATGTCAGAGTGTTACATGTGCCCTCATCATATCAGTACGCAGATATAATTACTAAAGGACTTCCACGACAGTTATTTCTTGACTTAATTCAGTCTTAGCGTCCGGCCTCCTTCCGCTCCGACTAAGGGGGTGTGTAAACATGTATATGTATATATCCCACCATAATTAGGATATATCTCATATATTGTGTAAATATTAGTGATATGTAATTATGGTAAACTAGGATTCCTCTTATAATTAGGACTAGGATTTCTATTGTATTAAGGATACATCTTGTACACTATATATATATTGATATTAATGAGAAAGACTCACCAAGGGAGATTAATATAATCTTACAAATGCAACTAGTTATTGTTTTCCAAAAAATAATATTAAAAAGTGAATCAATGTTGAGCGTGGTGCATAAATTAAAATATGTGCCTAAATAAGAAATCATTTTCTTTCTTATTTACTTAATTGTATCAATCTTTCTATTTCACTTTCTCAAAATTAATAAAGTGAAACATGCCAATTTATTAAGTCAATCACTATCAGTTGAAAGACAGAAAACAAGATAAAGATGTAGTCATGTAGAACTAAACATCAAACAGATCAGACACATCATAAGAAAAAAACAATTACTACAACAATTAATTCTAAGAGCATTTTTATAAATTTAAAACTAAAAAATTAGATGTAAGAACATGATGATCGCATAGACACCATTAACACTGAAAATCAAAATGATAAAAAAGAGAGACATAAAATTCTTCTTTCAACAAACTTGTACTCTTCTAGTTTCTCAATTTATTCAATAGAATGTTGAGCCGAGGGTCTCCCGGAAACAACCGCTCTACCTATCAAGGTGGAGGTGAGGTCGGTGTATATTCTATCTTCTTCAGACCCCATATTGTGGGATTTCAATGGGTATGTTATTGTTGTATTCAATAGAATGTTGATCAATTAGGTTTTTTGTCGTCTCTTGACAGAAAGTAGATCAAAGGCTTCCATCATTTTGAGAATCCATGACTCGGATGTAAATCAAGTGATGAACAAAGTCAATCTTTAATGGGAAAACCTAAAAAAATCACCTTGTCTTGGATTTAAATGAATTAAGATTTACATAATCTAAATAACTTCTAGCCCAATCATAGATTAAAGTACTTATTTTAGTAAAATAAAGATGAAGTGCTTAATATGTTTGGTCAATGCAGTTTTTGGTATTGCTATTAATGGGATTTCTTATCTGGTTTTATTGGTTAAATCTTTTTATTTACAATTCTCATAATTTAATAGATAGAATTTATAAAATATTGACGGAGATAAAAAATGCTCACTTTTGTCAAATTTAAAAGATAAAAAGTACTCATAAATATATCTAAGAAACATAACTTTTAAAATAATCTCGACTAATGATCATCGAGATAGAGATATCGATAATATGACATAAGTCGAAGTCTCCTACCGATAATTAAATTTCCAACAATATTTTTATGAGGACGTTAAAAAATACTCCAATGATTAGGAGGAGGAATAAAGTTTTGTTTTGTCCAGTCTGTGGAAACATCGAAATGGTTAATTACTTCCATTCAAAAATAGAAGATTTATTTTTTGTTTATTTGAATTGGTATACCTTAATACAGCTATAGACAGAAATTATGAGAAAAACTACAATAGATTTCAACAAAGTTGAGGTACGAGAAACAAGATTGCCATTAAATCAGGAAAAAGAACTGAAATTTCCAAAGAGAGCTACAATTATTTTATTTATAACATCCAAATTTTTCCCTATATACGGAAGTAATAAGCTTGTAATATGTGATACAACAATAACATATTCAGTGAAATCTCACAATATGAGATCTCTTTCATCGATTCACTCAACAATTTGTATTCCAAAAAGAGTATTTTCTTTTTGGAATTAAGTACATTATTTGCTTTCTTGATCTCGCTAAAAATTGAAAGCACCATCAAATTATCATGAAAATTGTAAAATAAATAACAAGAAAAATTAAAAATTATACATAAAAAAACTCACTTGATAAGTTCTCTTATTGGAGAATCCATTGGTACAAGAAATTTAGAGAAAAATAACAATAAACAAGCTTGGTTTATTTTACTTTTCTATATTACTTGTTTCTCACAAGAGGGCTTAAATAGATTGTTTTTATTATGTTCTTACCATTCGAAGTTCACATTGTTGTTATAGAATAAATTTTGAGATATTAACATATGTTAGAAAATGGTAAGAAACTAATTTTGTTGCGAAAGTCGTTGCGCAACAAGCAACGGATGAGCGCACTAGCGCGAAAGTAATTTTTTCAATGCTAAATTATAATTTGAAATTTAATAGATTTCTTACTAAAGAAGGGTAACTATTGTGAGTGTCATTCTTTTCTTTTTTTTGACGAAGGAACCGGTAATTCTTTCTTTCAGTGCGCGAGGTAAACCGGTGTATGATAGCGCAGAACCACGTGCCTGCAAACCACGTCAGCCGATTAACCACACTTGGCAAGCCATGTGTGACAGACTCAACCAAAAAGGTTTATGCAGGGGATCGAACTCGTGACTTTGCGGTCCCGCGCTCTATTGCTACACCAACTTGGCTACCCTTGCGGGTTGTGAGTGTCATTCTGAGTTCATTACAAATCCAAGTAATAAGGCTAGAAGGACGGTTTAATCATCAACCAAAAGTAGTTTAATCAGCCAATTAGTTAGGTATTTTTGTACTAGGAATACTATTACTCCGAATAAGCATTTCTTACGTTCTTTTTACTTGAATGAGAGAAAGATATTATAGATAATTAATATGCATCATTACAAAGGAAATAGAATTTGGTCCAAATTACCATTAGCCACAATTAATTTAATAAAGAGGTTTTTACTTTATCTGCTTTAATTGCGTCTAAAACAAAAAGTACTGCTAACACTAGAAGTTTATAACTTTATGAATTTAAACAAACACAACTAAAATATTTGGTTTTAGTATATATAATGGGTGATCACTCACGTCACGTCACGTAGGGATGAAAATTGGGGCAGGACGGGACAGGACAAACTCTTAACGGGGCAGGGCAGGTCAAGCTCTTAACGGGGCAGGGCAAAATTAGTTTTATTAAAAATTGTAATGGGGCAGGGCAAATGGTAGGTTTTGTTAAAAATTCTAGCAAATCGTGTATCAAACTTCCTAACTAGCATAAATCAATTTTAAAAACAGAGAAACTGACGCCTTCACTCCTCTAAAGTCCTCTTCTCAAATACTCTGAAGTTTCATAACACCGCATATTAAACTTCTTAACCCCAGTATCACATTCTATATTTGAACACTTACTATGGAAATATATACTCACACTTCGTGTATTCATCATTTGGTGGGAGTCACTGTGGCTGAGGAATTATGGCTAAAATGAAAAAGGTCCATAGCTGTTCTTTTGGAAAACTAAGCATGGATGATACTTCTAGTAAAGTATGCGCTTCAGAACAACACTATACATACAGAAACTGCAAGTAGAACCCCTTCAATATATTTTGTTAAAAACTTCAAGATGATCCATATTGATATAAATGTCCAAATAGGGCGGGGCAGGGCTTAACGGGGCAGGGCAGAATAGGATAAATTTTTTAAAATGTTAAACAGGCAAGGCAGGGCGGGTTAAAATCTTAGCAGGTCAAGGTTTGCCCCGCTCTAACCCGCCCTAACCTAATTGACATCCTAACGTCACGGGCAACAGATCCGACGAGCTTAACTTCCATTGCTGTCGAATAAAACTACTAAATACTAAATGTAGAATTTCAAACTGAAAAATTCACGAACCATATGCCATAAGTATAAGAACAAAAATCAGTCTGCAAATTTGCTTGCAAAATATGGCTGGTCACTGAATCAGTGTGAAAATATTATAGTTTTTGAACATCCACCCCATTTTTTATGTGATATGCTAGACTATGATCGTTTAGAGACATTTAGTGTGAGAATGATTATTTCTGTGCGCATTCCTACGAATACAGATATTATAAGCCCTTTTTGTAATGTCCTCATATAGGGTCAAATAAACACAAGACCAAATCCCAACAACCCTTATTCTAACCCACCTCAAGGTTGCCCCCTTACAGTAGTCTTACAGGCCAAGCGCCCTTGCTGCTAAATACTCCTTATACAAATGTTTCTCAAACTTAAAGATAGGTAAAAGAGAGCAAGCCTTAATTTTACATTCTTCTTGTATCATATTTAAGCTACCAATATATAAAGTAGGGGTCAATATCAAACGAATAATCTGAAAAGGTTTTTTTCGGACAGAGAAAATTTAACGGTAGTAAAACAAAATGTCTAATTTGGTTATTCATAAAAAATCTTTTTGACCTACGTTTTATTAATGCATAAGTGTCACGGTCCAAATTACCGAGTTGTGATGACACTAACCCCAAAGGTCAGTAACCAACCACAACCTCATTAACACAAGTTGAAAGAGAACTAAATGCGGAAAGAGTTAAGCAAAACGAATCAAGTCTTAAAAGAGAAGCTTAAAATATATAATATAAAAATACATCAATTTCTCAAGTCTGGTGTCATAAGTATAAGAATTTACTAGAGATTATTACATACTCCGGGTAAAACACACTAATACAGTCTGAAATAAAAATACTGAAGAGTAAAGTAGAAGGGCAAAATCTGGTGCTACAGATCGACTGGTAGCTCACCCCGAATCTTCCAAAGCAGCGCCTCAGTGAGCTGGATAGTCCCACTAGTGTTATGAACAGAACCTGCAAACAAAAAGATGCAGGAAGTGTATAAGGAGTATCATTGATCGACCTTATGTTAAACGGAGATGAGGGTTGGCCTTCTGAATACTACTACCACACTAACCGCCATTAGTTCTTCGTAAAAACAGAAATTACAAGTACACCTAAATTATGAGTCCAAGCCTAAGTTAATAACCTCTATTTCCTCAATTGTGGTCAAGTATTCACATAATCAAATTAATAGAGTCCAAGTACAGCTTGGGTATCAATCAGACAATAAGTGTATAAGATGATATGAGACGCAAATGAAAATGCAATGCATTGCCTTTATTTCTCATTATCGGTACACATATGTTTGAACATTAACGAATCGTGACCCATCTAGGACTCGCAAGGTCCTATATACCACCCGAAATCATTTCCTTTCGGGTTCACAACCACATAGGCTCGCGCAGTACCTGTCTCTAGCCACACAGGCTCATATACTCATCTCCAACCACATAGGCTCATATGATATGAAGCATGAATATGACATGCACAACAATAAGAAGTCATGATATGCAATAAAGATCCGTCCTTTATCCATTTACACAATAAAGATTCGATCTTTAGCTTTCTTCTATTTTAAAACGAGCATAAAAGAGTGATGGGGACACACAATCACATATAAAACATACATATAATAATAATGCGGAAAGTACGGGCTTCATACCCTATTCACGGATCCAAAGGATCGTACTATACTATCAGTTAATTCACAAAGCATGACATTCTCTATGTAATTTAAAGACGCAAGTATCCATAATATGTCATCGGTACCCGATACAAGTGCTCGTCACCTTACAAGTATCGTGACCCCCCTATTATCTCCATTACACTCTTATTTATTTAATTAAACCAACCATAATGCTTAAGTAAGGTACAAGATCTCAACTTGCCTGCAATTAGGAGTCCCATAATCACAACAATGCCTTACCTTTTTGTAGAGCCTCTGAAAGGTGTCAATCTATTCAAATATGGATCGTATGTCAACACACAATTCTATCAATACACATATCTCTATATGAAATTTACAGACCCAAAGGTCATCCAAAAATAGGATTTTGAGCCATAAAGGAAAAAATGAGAAACTTATTCCAAAATTAGCTTACCCAACCTCTAGGGAGTCTATATACCAAGAATAATCAAAATCTAACATCAATTTCATGCTAAAATCAAGAATCCCCAAATTTATAGCTTAGGGTTCATAAACCCATGAAACCCTCTTCTCAAATCATAATTTTTACCATGGAATCCTTTACTAATCATAAGAGGAAGGTTAGAAGCTTACCCAATGGATGAATCTTTCAATTCCCTCAAATATCTCCTCAAACCAAGCTCTCAAGTTCCAAATGTGAGTTATGAAATGTCCAAGACTAAATGGGGGATTAAATACCAAACCTTAGTGATGTCGCAAGTGTGGCCATTTTCTTGCACCTACGACCCAAACCTCGCAGGTGTGAGGTCCATTAATGAGGCCCAACTTCGCAGGTGTGAGGCCACATTCACGCGTGTGCCTTCACCCCTGTACTCAAGATCTCACAGGTGCGAGCCTCTGCCTCGTCCCCTTTTCTCGAACCTGCACCCCACCTTGCGCATATGCAGCCTCGCAGGTGTGATACACCAGAAAACAGAATCCCAAACCAAGCTTCAACTTTCAAATCAACCCTTGAAATGCATCTGAGACCTCCCAAACATAAATCAAACATATAAACCAACCCTAAAACATGCGACTGCTTGCACACTCAAAATACTAATACGAGGTCGTCTTGACCGAATGTTGACCCAAGTCAACTCCAATTTCCTTAAATTACAACAATCTCAATTAGGACTCCAAAATACACCCAAGTCCTTCAGAAATTGAATCAATGACTCGACTAATGCATAAACGATATTCCGGACCTAATGAAATCGATGAAACTTTGAAAAAGACTCAAATGCCCTCAATATTGAATTTAGTCAACTAAACACATCCTTATGATTTAAGACTTTCTGAATTCCACAAACTGATTTGAATTTCACCCAAATCACTCGGGACTCGCTCTAACCTTCACCAAAGTGAAAAATCACGTTTTGGAGCTAATAGAACAATCATAATTCGATTCCAAGGGCATCTTCCAAAATGTCAACTCTAAGTCAAACTCTTAAAACTTCTAAAACTCAAAATTTAGATTTTCTTCCTTTATTTTGATCTGCTTGCCTTGGGAATTGCATCACCCATCTCCGCACATCAAAAACATCAAAACCAAGCTAGGAGAAAGGGTATTTACTGAAAAATATGTAAAAAGCCAAAACAGTCTAATGGGTCGTTACATCATCTACCACTTAAACACATGTTCATCCTCGAAGATAAAAGAGATAAGAAGTACCTGAATCTCTGAAAAGTTGAGGATATCTAGTCCGCATGTCTGTCTCAGTCTCCTAGTTAGCCTCCTCAATCAGACGATGCCTCCACTGTACTTTACCAAAACTATCTCTTTGGATCTCAACATCTGAATTTGTCTATCAATTACAGTAATCGACTCCTCCTCATAAGTCAAATTATGATCAAGCAATACCAAATCCCACTGAATCATATGAGAACCATCCGAACGATACTTTTTTAGCATAGAAATATTGAACATAAGTTGAATACCCAGTAATCTCAGAGTCAAATCCAACTCATAAGCTACATCACCGATACGCTACACAATCTCAAAAGGACTAATATACTTGGGGATCGTAAAATACTATAAATGATCTCCGTTTAAAGGTCTGCAAAACTTTATGAGATTCCAGGTAAGAGTTCTTTATAATCCTAAAGGGAAGGGGTTAGACATCCTATAGGATTCACTAACTTGCGGTTGTTCAGTCAAACTTAGGTTGGTATTATTGTGCTAACATATATTCTACAATTCTAAAGGTGTTCTACAATTATTAAACTAACTAAGAGATATTTAAACTAGGCATGCATATATTTAAAAAAGATATATATTTAACAGGATTGTAACGAAAGCAAAAATCATATAAAGAGGGAGTGAAGAGAACTTAGCGGTATTTCACTTTTATTTTCCTCTTCTGCGCAGGCTTTAACTTTGGGATGTCTCCGGGTACCTGTAAAAAATACTTAGTAAAAGAGTTAGTAAATGATAAATAAGCTATCAAATAAACAAAATTTATATATATATATATATATATATATATATATATATATGTAAAAGATATTTTTAGTTTTTATATAGTGTGGACTCAGCTAGTGTTATGTCATGGGTACTGAGACATGAGAAGCCAATATCGCCTCGGCTACGGTCGACTCGCCTTGCCGGTGAACGACACTATGCATTCTCGTCTTTATATTATTATTTTACTTTCATAGTTGCCCACATATTTCGTCTCACTTACCATGGAGGCCTCCAAATCGATGGATAAATCCTTCATCGGCCTAAGTGTAGTATCTTGTTCAAATCAGTAAATAACCAGAACCGAAGGGACGTGACCTTAATTTCAATTTCATTGGCCTAAGCGTAGCATCATGTTCTTGTCATAGAAATCGATCAAGTGTAGTAATCTATTCTTGTAACAGAAATCACAGCAGTAGTTGTTCTAAAAATCCGACAGTACGCGAGTTAAAATGTGGCCAGAAAACAGCAGTTATTTAGTTCAAAATGCAGCAGTTGTGTGAATCAAAACATAGCAGCAACTGGCTCAAATTTGGCCAAGAAAACACCGCAACAATTTGGCCTCAAATCTACCTAAAGTGTAGCAGTAGTTTGGCCAAATAACAGTGATTTCAACCTAAAATATCATCTCAGAGTTGCAGCAATTCAGTAAAAATGCATCAGTAATTACTGGATGTATGTTTCTTTCATTCAAGTGTAGCAAGTTGTTCCCCAACAGTAGAGCAGTAGCAGATAAGTAGCCAAGGCAGAAGCAGCAGCTCGACAAATACGACAAATCAATATAATATATGTTCACTTGAGACTGCAACAATAGGAAATAACACAGGACATGTACAACCAATGGAAGTAAAGTCGACATTATAGGAAAGTTTCTTGAGCATGACAATGGTTTAAACCGCAAGAATGTCGGTCATTGCCTTCCTTCTAGTTCTCAACAAAGTAGCACAATTTCAAGTTCACCAGCAGCTTAAGGACACTCGACATTCCCCCAAAGTCATGCAAAGAAAGAAGGAGGGTAAAGAATGAGTATCGAACAATCAAAGTTTATGAAGGTATGATACTTATAACATTTTTAACATGTATCAACAGTGACACAAATTTGGGCCATATATTACATATTCAATAAATTTTATATATAAAATACACATGCTCACATGGACACATCCATTAACAATCCACAAAGGAGGGTAGGGATCACATGCTCTCAGTCAAGGCAAAGAAAGAGGGATCATCAAGACTGTCCAGGTTTCACAAACAAACTATAAGGGTGGGGATTGATCTAAAACCTGCTATATTTTGAGCATTTAATCACAGCTTAGGCAATAAGGACACAGATATAAATCATTTCTAACCCAACATATACTTAACCAAAGATAGACATGCTTTCAAAACAGATCCTTAAATCAAGAAATAAAACATACATTCGCCAAAACACAGTTTAGACAAGTATGTACAAATTATTAGGACGCATATGAATCCTATTCCCAAATGAGACCTATTCAAGCTTGCTGAACCTCCCCCTTTAACCAAATTATATCCTATGCATTTACTATATGACAATCTGGTGTGAACTTAGCCATGGGATACATATATGCAACAATCTTAACATGGCACATATTAGAAGACTGGAGGGAAAATGATGACATCAATAACTCCATGTGCAAAGGCATGGCGTGGTTAAAATGGATATTAGGGCTAACTTGCATGAATCAAATGTGCAAAGTACATATAGGAGAAGGGCAAAATTATAAACAAGGATATGCAAATGATTACTCAGCCTAGACTTAACAAATGTCATAAAATGGATATGAGTGACCTACACAGGCACAATATGCTATCATTTATAGTTCAAAATGAACATACATGTACTTGAGACTACAAGAATGGAAAGACAAGTACATATACCTATATGATTCCCTTAAAGGTTAGACATGCTCTTAAGACTATTCCAATAACACATTGAATCACTTTAACTCAGTTAGCAAATCCTAGACTAATATTTTAAGCAATCTATTAACTGAATAGCTTAAAATTTGACTGAAACATACTACCACCAACATGCTAATCACTTTCAGGCCATTTCAGCAGATTACACATGATCGAATAACCCTTAAGCTAGACATTAAGGTAATCAGATAATTTATATATGCATAAAAGCAATTTTAAACTAACATATAGTATCTGTATCTCAACACATACAAATAGTTAACAAACATGTTTATTAAGAACACAATCACATAATACATGTTGTACTAAGTTAATTAAGTGACAAACTGAAAAGGGAATGTGTTTACCTTCTCCGGGTAGGAAACCGAGGCGTGTTTCGACTCGTCGATTCCACTCGGAGATGTTTGTCGTTTATGCGATTGAAAAAGTGGAAGTTTAAGAGTTTGTGGCTTTTCTAATTCGAAACTTGAGAATAGAAGAAATGTTTTCTTTCTGATTTTGCAACAATTTTAAAATAGTCAGAATCTGATTTTTTGTTCTCGGTTTTGAAACAAAGAATTCGATCCAAAGTGAGAAATGTGAATTTTGTTCTTGGCCTTTTTAGGAACCCAGAATTTTTCGATAACTTTCAATGTAAGGACTTGAGTTTTGTTCTAGGCTTTCTAAAACACAGAATTTTTTCCCCATCCCCAAACACAACTCAAGGGGTTGTATTTATACAACAAGACTAAGGGCTTCCCTTCTTGAGTTTGAAATTTGAATTCCAAGAAAAAGGAAAAGTGACTGTTTTCTCTTTGCTTTTAGCCGTTTGGTTAGATTCATGGTTATTTTGTGGGTAAAAGAAAGTTGTGAGAGTGATGGTGTTTATTCTATGTGTAAAAGGGTGTGTGAAAGTTATGGGTGATGGTATATCTTCTGCCATAGCTATGCTAGAGGTGAGGGATAGAGGTGATGGGGGTGGATAGCAGGGATACCAGAGGGGTTGGTGGTGTTTGTGTAGTTATCGTCTGATTTGGACGATAAGAGGGGTTCTGATTGGGGTCGTTTGGTTTAATGGAGAAAAGGTTGGGGAATTGAAGAAAATAGGTTTATGGCCGGGTCATGGAAAATGTTACACCCCGTAATTATAGGTCATGTATTGAGAACGTACGAAAGGAAATAAGAATTGAAATTGGAAAGATAAGTTGACAGAATGTTTTGGACAGGTTTTCAGTCAAATTTATAGCGGTATATCTCCTAGTACATTAGGAGTTTTTAGGTGTTTCAAAATCCTAGTATGAAGTTCGTTGAGTCTAGTTTCCAACGCAATAAACCGCTCGCCGATAGGACATCGGGGCGGAGAATTATGGACATTAAAAGTTCACCGCGTATAAAGGAAAAATATTCGATCGGCGCCAGCGCGGCGCCAGTTGCAGGGCCGCGGCATCGTAAGTCCTGAAACTTTCTGAAGTTGCAGCGCCTCGGCGCCGGCTGCAGGGCCGCGGCGGGATTTTTCGCGAAAAATGGGGAAAAATCAAAAGATATTTGTGTGAAGGCCTATGGGGGGCGACAAGTGTCCCTCCCATCTTGTAGACCCAGAACAATCTTATATTATGACCAAATCTTGAAGACTTGTGCATCGACCCGACCGGGCGCATGGCGTGCCCTACTCAGGCACCTTCTGTATACATCGGAGAATAGCGGTGAACATACACAACACATATAAATACTTAGACAATAATAACAACAAGAATGATATATGCCACCTTCCGTAAAATATACATAATCCAAAAATAAATCAGTACATCTCTGTTCTTAAAACCCAATCCACAAATATGATTACAGACCTCTAAGAATAACAACTGTGGTGGGACAGGGCCTCGCCATACCCCTGAATGTACATAAATCTACAACATCAGGGAAAATCGTACCAAAAGACAAGCCTCCGGAGAAATGGAGCTTCTGACACCTGATCAGTGATCCTAAGAATGAGGATCCACCACCGCTACCCTATCTGCGCGATTTAACGCAGCGGAGAAAGGGTCGATCTAATATGTACCAAGTATGTAAAACTGAAAAATACTGCAATTTACATCATAAGTCTAAAATAAAGCTGGAGACATGTATGATAATCAAATTACAGTACACTGTGCCTTACTAACAATGAGAGTAACCAAATATATATTTTACTGCATAAAAATAGGAGGCTCATGATCAAAGTAGGGTCACCCGCCCGTAGTATCATTAAGCAATCCTACTCCTGGGACTATTTCACCCGCATAGGTCCTGTGGACCCGCAATGAGGTCATCCGCCTCGCATGAGACTATTTCACCCGCATAGGACTATTTCACCCGCATGGGCCCGGTCAGCCCGCAATGAGTACAAACGTCGTACTCGCATCATGGATAGCGATTTCATGGAATAAGTAGTAACTCGGGGTCTACCCCGTAAGAATACATAATCTATTCAAGGATATCAAATGAAATTAGATTCATCAAAATCTCGTACGTCTACCGTACTATATATTTACAACTACTCATGCTCAAGAGATAGGAAAGTTCCACATACCTCTTCGGTTCAATCCACTTGCTAAGTCCAATATGCCGTACGTAGTATGTCAACCTATAATGACCATAATACGTCTATTAACTTCTTACTTCAAATGTAGAATATTCTAAGTGCAAAGTTACTAAATTCTACGGAAAATCGGACATCACTTCCTTTTTTTCTACATACTTTTCCACCCTTTTCAAGGCCCGAATTCAATAACCAAACATGCCACATTTAAGGCTCAACAATGTAGTTAACAATAGGGGATTACACGCCTAACAAGACGTGTAAAATTCCGCCCCACAATTTATATCAAACTAGTCCAAAAAGGCAATGCCATTCTCGGCCAATAGGTGTAACAACATATCATCCTTTCCAATTCCTTTTCAATTCAAGTTGTTTAGTATAACATGTTATAAAGCCGCAAACGATTACAACTACTAAAATCTTCAAGTAGATAACATGCGACGATTCTAATTATCGACCAAATTGTATTCCAATTTCAAATGGCTTACAATGTCATTACGGATTTTTGGCTTCCAATATCCATAACACTTATCAATCTTTAATACATATACTTTCATGCTAGTTAAAATGTAAGGCTACAACAATATGTAATCTTATAACACTTAAGAGAACAAGATTGTTACCTTGACGAGCCTTAATCCAACTTCAAAATCCGAAGTCGCTCCCTAGCAACTTAGAGCCTCTCCTTGACACTCCAATCCGCCACTTGAAGCCCTTAGAAGATCACAAACAACTTTCCTTTACTTTCCAATCCAAACCTATGAAAGTGACTTAGGTTTTCACCTTGCGACTAATACAAAAACTATACTTTTTCGGGATATTTCTATTGAGATACCCTTACAATACCCTTAGGAACCTTGGTTTAAAGTGTGGAGCTTATTGAACAACAAACAAAAAAAATTCTCCTTGAAACCCGAGAGCTCCTCTTGTGTTCTTCAAGTTTTCTTGAAATTTGTCTAAGTGTGGGAACTAGTCTTGCTACTAGTATGTTTAAATAACAACATGGAGGGTCAAGATGAGAACAATTGGGTGGCTTGGATCCAATTCACTTAAAATATCTAGCCAAGTGGCTCTTGACTAAGTCAACAATATCAAGCTCTAAGCTTAGCAAGACTTGGTCATCTTAACCTTGGTCAAATGACCATTAAATCCATGTCCATTTCGTCCAAGACCAACTAAAGGGGGGTGACACGCGCCGCCCTCCCATTCGTCGCAATATTTCATTTTCCGACATTTCCATAATTCCGATAAATTTTTACTAGTCTCAATTCTTAACATTTTTGAGTTCTTACGTACGTTCTTATAAACATGTCCTGGAATTACGGGGTGTAACATTCTTCCCCCCTTAGAAACATTCGTCCCCGAATGTTCTTTCGGAGTCAAACTTATAGATAGCGACATATTCTCATTTTACAACCCCCACATACCAATAATGCCACACGTGGCCACATAATAGCACTTAAGAAAATACTTCAATTAAAACTTGACAAGTAAGGGAAATGAATTACCTGAAGGTGTAGAGAATAAGTGAGGATACTTCCTTAACATGTCCTCCTCCGCTTCCCAAGTCATCTCCTCCCTGTTATCATTCTGCCACAAGACTTTGACGGAAGCCACATCTTTGGTCCGCAGTCGTCTGACCTGGCGATCGAGTATCACTATGGGACTCTCCTCATATGATAAACCCTCTGTCACCTGGACCTCGCTAGCTGGGAAAACTCTTGATGGGTCTCCGATACACTTCTGTAACATAGAAACATGGAAGACCGGATGTACCGCCTCTAAATCCGATGGCAAATCCAACTCATAGGCAACCTTGCCTACTCTACGGATGATCTGGTAAGGCCCAATGTACCTTGGGCTAAGTTTTCCCTTCTTTTCGAACCTCATCACACCCTTCATGGGTGATACCTTCAAGAAGACGGTGTGTTCTACCTGAAACTCCAAATGTCGACGCCGATTATCTGCGTAAGACTTCACGACTACGAGCTGCTATGATCTCTCCTGGATAAGCTTCACCTTATCCACAGCCTGCTAAATCAAGTCTGGGCCAACTAACTGAACCTCGCCCACGTCGAACCAACCAATCGACGACCTACACTTCCGCCCATACAAAGCTTCATAGGGCGCCATCTGAATGCTATAATGGTAGTTGTTGTTATAAGCAAACTCTACAAGAGGCAAATGATCCTCCCAGCTACCCGTAAAATTAATAACACAGGCCCGCAACATATCCTCAAGTGTCTGGATAGTACGCTCTGTATGCCCGTCGGTCTGAGGATGAAACGCAGTACTGAGACTCACCTGTGTCCCTAACCCTTCTGGAAACACCTCCAGAAGTTAGCCGTAAACTGGGCTCCTCTGTCTGATATAATCGATATAGGAACTCCGTGCAGTCTCACAATCTCCCTGATATATAATCTAGCATAATCCTCAGCCGAATACGTAGTCCTGACTGGAAGAAAGTGGGTTGATTTCGTCACCGTCTCTGATAACCGGATGGAATCACACTTCCTCGAGTGCGATGTAACCTCAGTAACAAAATCCATGTTGATCACGCCCCACTTCCATGTCGGAATATCAATGGTGCAATAGCCACGTGGCTTCGGTGCTCAACTCGACTCATCGACAATTAGGACACTGAGCAACAAAACCTGCCACGTCCCTCTTCAGGCCATCCCACAAATACATACATATGAGGTCATGGTACATCTTAGTCGACCCCGGATGAATAGAGTAACGAGCACTGTGTGCCTCCCCTAAAATCTGCTGACGAAGTCCTGCAACATCGGGAACGCACAATCTGCCCTCAAATCTTAGCACCCCATCAGGCGCTACCTCAAACAGACTCTTCTCCTCTCGAAGAGCCGTATCTCGATACCGTATCATAACTGGGTCCTCGTACTGTCGCCTCTTCACCTCATCAACGATGGAAGACTCGGCAATCTCACGAACTCGTACCCTACTATCATCGGTATCGACCAATCGAACCCCAAGGATCGCTAGCTGATGGATCTGACGGACCATGTCCTGTCTGTCTGGCTGTACCTCTGACAGACTCCCCATCGATCTACGACTCAAAGCATCTGCAACTACGTTGGCTTTTCCCAGATGGTATAGGATATTAACATCATAATCCTTTAACAACTCTAACCACCATCTCTGTCGCAAGTTCAGCTCCCTCTGCCTGAAGATGTACTGGAGGCTCTTGTGGTCTGTATAAATATCCACATGAACCCCGTATAAATAATGTCTCCAAATCTTCAAGGTATGAATAACTGCGGCCAACTCTAAGTCGTGAGTAGGGTAATTCCTCTCATGCTTCTGTAGCTGCCGGGAAGCATAGGCTATTACCTTACCGTGCTGCATCAATACACACCCTAGCCCGATACCCGAGGCATCACAATAAATCACGTAGCCCTCTAACCCCTCGGGAAGAGTAAGAACTGGAGCCGTCGTTAACTTTTCCTTCAGTAACTGGAAGCCCTTCTCACAAGCTTTTTTCCACTAGAACTTAGCTGCCTTTTGAGTCAGCCTAGTCAATGGTGCTGATATCGAAGCAAACTGCTCCACAAACCTACGATAATAACACGCAATTCTAAGCTGCGCGACTCGTCGGATGGTAGGTCTCGCCAAGACTTGACCGCCTCGATCTTTGTCGTATCAACTCGAACACCGTCATTGATAATGTGCCCCAAGAATGCCAGAGGCCAACCAAAACTCACACAGAGAACTTGGCGAACAACTATCGACTCGGAGGACCCAATCACCGTCCTCAAGTGATCTGCATGCTCCTGCTCTGTACGCGAATAAACCATGATGTCATCAATGAATACTATAACAAACGTATCCAAAAATGGCTTGAACACCCGGTTCATCAAATCCATAAATACCGCTGGAGCGTTAGTCAAACTGAAAGACATCACCCTGAACTCATAGTGCCCATACCGGGTCCTGAATGCAGTCTTTGGGATATCTGCCTCTCTAACTCGCACCTGATGATAACCAGACCGTAGGTCTATCTTAGAGAAATACCTCGCACCCTGCAACTGGTCAAACAAATAATCAATCCTGGGGAGGGGTATCTGTTCTTGATGGTTACCTTATTCAGCTGCCTGTAATCAACACACATACGCAGCGTCACATCCTTCTTCTTTACAAACAAAACCGGCGCTCCCCGGGGAGAAACACTAGGCCTGATAAAGCCTTTTTCCAGCAAATCTTTCAGCTGGTCCTTCAACTCCCTCAACTCAGCAGGTGCCATTCTGTACGACGGAATAGATATAGGCCGAGTGTCTGGCAACATATCAATACAAAACTCAATCTCCCTCTCAGGAGGGATACCCAGGAGATCGTCTGGGAATACATCTGGAAACTCTCTAACCACCGAATCGATCAAGAGTGGCACCTCGGCCTCTGACGAACACGAACGGATGATAGATGTACCGCTCGCACCATCTTCCTAGCCTTGAGGTAAGAAATAAACCTACCCGCCGGCGGCGTTGTGTTGCCGCTTCCACTCGATAAGCGGCTCACTGTAAAGCGGAATCGGACGACTGTTTCTGATCCAACGTTGGCATAACAAGAAGCCAACCACTCCATACCCATAATGACGTCAAAATCTGTCATCTCCAACTCTATCAAGTCTGCTAGGGTCTGACGACTGTAAATAAACACCGGGCAACCTTTGTATACCCGCTCAGCTAACACCGAATCACCCACTGGCGTGGCTACCTCAAAAGGTTCTATCGACACCGGCTCTATCCCGATTCTACCAGCAATAAGAGGGGACACATAGGACAAGGTAGAACCTAGATCTATCAAAGTATAAACGTCACAGCATGAAATCAATAATGTACCTGTGACGACATCCGGGGAAGCCTCCTGATCCTGCCGGCTGGCTAAGGAATATATGCGGTTCTGTGGACCGCTAGAACTAGGGCCTCCGCTACGACCTCTGCCGCGGCCTGTCGGTCCGTGAACACCCTGCCCTCCGGGGCGCATAACCACAGAAGAAGAAGACCCAAAAACTGACCTTGTCGGCTGAACCATACCACCCATGCTGCCTCTGGTCGGACAATCTCTCTTCAAATGGCCCTGCTGGCCACAAGAGTAACAAGCTCCTGGAGGAATACGACACCCCCCACGATGGGAACTACCACACCGACCACACCGAGGTAAAGGTGGCCTCATCCGACCGGGACCGATTCTCTGGGAACCGAAGCCTGGAGCCACGACACGCCTGAATAATCGACCGATCAAACCTCCCGCGTAAAAACCGAGAAGGAGCACTGCGTGCCG
Source organism: Przewalskia tangutica (assembly GCA_029844215.1). Lineage (NCBI taxonomy): Eukaryota > Viridiplantae > Streptophyta > Magnoliopsida > Solanales > Solanaceae > Przewalskia > Przewalskia tangutica. The sequence continues at coordinate 69,471,101 of CM056739.1, read as the reverse complement.
TTGAAATGTGGACTGGCTTTCTTCGAGGTATGCCTCGAAAATCACCCTAAAACCCTGACGTCCTGGCCCTCTTGGGCTGGCCTGAGTCTGGCTGATCCTCTATCTCTCTGTCCTCTATCCCCTATGCATAAGCCTGCATCCTGGCAATATCCATACCTGGCTGAAGGGCCACTCCCAAGCATGCAGTAATCATATGACGGTCTAGCCCCATCACATAACGATGAACTCTGTCCGCCATGTCAGCCACAATGGTGAGCGCATACCTGGCCAATGAGTCAAACTCCAAGTTGTACTCTCTGATAGTCCTCCCATTCTGTCTCAATGTCAAGAATCTATCCAAGCGGGCTCTCCTCTCGTGAGGCAAAAGTGATCGGAAGGCCTCGTGAACTCATCTCAAGCAGTGGAAGAGTATCCACCTCTGAAGCGGCTCAGCGACTCAAACCAGTTCAACAAAATATCACGTAACGGTAGAGGCTAACACAATGACTCTGTCTCAGGGCCCTAAGCACTGCATAGTCTGCAGAATCGCTGAATAAACTCCCGAGGATCCTCTCGATCTCGAACCATAGAACTCGGGTGGATGGCAACCAGAAAATCTGAATCATAAGCCCATCGGCTCTGGGTTAGCTACACCGCTTCCTGTCGACGCTCGCCACTATGCTAGTCAATAACCTGATCTGCTCTCCGTAATATCTATACTCTTCCTCTGGCTGCGGAACTGGAGGCTCAGGTATCGGAACCTCTGGAACTACGGCCGCTCTCGGCTCCTCTATCTTGCTAGCGTGGTGAACTTCGCCGATCCGCCTGACCTCGTGCATAGTGCGGGCACGAGTCCTAGTAACCGCCGGCGTACCACTAGCGACTCCTGTTGTTGCCTTGCCCTTCGGGCCTGGTGCCTAGTGAGGCATAAGCGATACATAAGAATAGGTCGGAGAGGATTCAACCTAATAAGACGGCTCTGCACGATCTCGAGAGAGAAGAATGAAACCAATCCTAAATGTCCTGCGACCTCACGATTATAGATGTGGTACACAACACCGATAATCAAGACTCTACTAGACACGATGCGTAGACACTTTCCGAGGACTAATTGCTCGATACCACTTTTGTCACGACCGAGCCGGTCAAGAATCGGTGCCCTAAGGCACCGCTCGTATACATCAGAGAATAGCAACAGAACATACACAACACATATAAATACAATAACAACAACAGGCTAGCCAATAAGGCCACCTTCCGTAAAATATACATAATCCAAAAATAACAGTACATCTCTGTTCTTAAAACCCAATCCATAAATATGACTACAGACCTCTAAGAATAACAATTGTGGCGGGACAGGGCCCCGCCATACCCCTGAATGTACATAAATCTACAACATCAGGAAAAACCGTACCAAAAGACAAGTCTCCGGAGAAATGGAGCTTCTGACACCTGATCAGTGATCCTAAGAATGAGGATCCACCACCGCTACCACTGCGACACGAACGCGGCCGAGGAAAGGGGTCGAGACCTGATATGTACCAAGTATGTAAAACTGGAAAATACTGCAATTTACATCATAAGTCTAAAATAAAGCTGGAGACATATATGATAATCAAATTACAGTACACTGTGCCTTACTAACAATGAGAGTAACCAAGTATATACTTTACTGCATAAAAATAGGAGGCTCATGATCAAAGTAGGGTCACCCGCCCATAGTATCATTAAGCAATCCTACTCCTGGGACTATTTCACCCGCATAGGTCCTGTGGACCCGCAATGAGGTCATCCGCCTCGCATGGGACAATTTTACCCGCATGGGCCCGGTGGGCCCTTAATGAGTACAAACGCCGCACTCGCATCATGGGTAGAAATTCAATGGAATAAGTAGTAACCCGGGGTCTACCCCGTAAGAATACATAACCTAGCACAACCGGCTATCATACGTAACATAAGCACTACCGACTTATCATACATAACATAAACATCACCGGCTTATCATACATAACATAAACACCACTGACTTATCATACATAACATAAGCAAGTTAAGAAATCCCCTAACTTCTTATTAGCTTTGTTCATATACACTCTCATTTTAGTTTACTTAAGGCACTAACATGTCATTATAAAAAATCCGGGAATTTAACCCAAAGTACTACGTACTTCAACTCTTTTAAAATGACTCTTTTTCATATAATACTTCCAAGATACTAATAACCGTAGTATCAAGTCATATCTACTTTTCAAGACAAGTCACAATACCTTTTAGAAATACATTTATAGGCTTCTAAATCAAGTGACGTCTTTCTTTAAAACCTTAAGCAATTGATGCCTTCAAATCCATTTGCCTTTCATTATTTCAAGTCATTTATCATTATTTATATTACTAGAGTAAACCACTCTTTCATCTTTCCATAAAGCTATTATAACCAACTTCCCATAAAGTCGTTATACTAACTTTATACTTTAGGCAAATACATTCTTTTTTATATCCTAGAGACTTATACTTTCAAAACGAAACAAGTATCATATACTTTCAAAATACTTCAAGTCCCTTAACTTTTAGAAACTAAGACATCCTTAATCTTTTTAAACAAGTGAGTTAATTCCCTAACTCAACCAACTTGGACATTCTTAAAACAAGTCAAGGATATAAAATGAAATTAGATTCATCAAAATCTCGTACGTCTACCGTACTATATATATACAACTACTCATGCTCAAGAGATATGAAAGTTCCACATACCTCTTCGGTTCAATCCACTTGCTAAGTCCAATATGCCGTACGTAGTATGTCAACCTATAATGACCATAATACGTCTATTAACTTCTTACTTCAAACGTAGAATATTCTAAGTGCAAAGTCACTAAATTCTACGGAAAATCGGACAACACTTCCTTTGTTTCTACATACTTTTCCACCTTTTTCAAGGCCCGAATTCAATAACCAAATATGCCACATTTAAGGCTCAACAATGTAGTTAACAATAGGGGATTACACGCCTAACAAGACGTGTAAAATTCCGCACCACAATTTATATCAAACTAGTCCAAAAAGGCAATGTCATTCCCGGCCAATAGGTGTAACAACATATCATCCTTTCCAATTCCTTTTCAATTCAAGTTGTTTAGTATAACATGTTATAAAGCCGCAAACAATTATAACAACTAAAATCTTCAAGTAGATAACATGCGACGATTCTAATTATCGACCAAATTGTATTCCAATTTCAAATGGCTTACAATATCATTACGGATTTTTGGCTTCCAATATCCATAACACTTATAAATCTTTAATGCATATACTTTCATGCTAGTTAAAATGTAAGGCTACAACAATATGTAATCTTATAACACTTAAGAGAACAAGATTGTTACCTTGACGAGCCTTAATCCAACTTCAAGATCCGAAGTCGCTCCCTAGCAACTTAGAGCCTCTCCTTGACACTCCAATCCGCCACTTGAAGCCCTTAGAAGATCACAAACAACTTTCCTTTACTTTCCAATCCAAACCTATGAAAGTGACTTAGGTTTTCACCTTGCGACTAATACAAAAACGATACTTTTTCGGGATATTTCTATTGAGATACCCTTACAATACCCTTAGGAACCTTGGTTTAAAGTGTGGAGCTTATTGAACAACAAACAAAAAAAATTCTCCTTGAAACCCGAGAGCTCCTCTTGTGTTCTTCAAGTTTTCTTGAAATTTGTCTAAGTGTGGGAACTAGTCTTGCTACTAGTATGTTTAAATAACAACATGGAGGGTCAAGATGAGAACAATTGGGTAGCTTGGATCCAATTCACTTAAAATATCTAGCCAAGTGGCTCTTGACTAAGTCAACAATATCAAGCTCTAAGCTTAGCAAGACTTGGTCATCTTAACCTTGGTCAAATGACCATTAAATCCATGTCCATTTCGTCCAAGACCAACTAAAGGGGGGTGACACGCGCCGCCCTCTCATTCGTCGCAGTATTTCATTTTCCGACATTTCCATAATTCCGATAAATTTTTACTAGTCTCAATTCTTAACATTTTTGAGTTCTTACGTACGTTCTTATAAACATGTCCTGGAATTACGGGGTGTAACATGGTCATTTACAAAGATTCATCCTAAAGAATTCCTCTCTTCTCTCAAAAATCTAAAAAAAAAAACCCTAAGCCTAGTGAAATTATTGGAGAGGCGGCAATAAGATAATATGTTGATAAACTTGTAGAGAGTTCGTGTGTATAATTTTGACGTGAAAAGGAGTTGCGGAAAAATGGCTACGGTGGGCGAAATCCTAAAGGTAAAATTCCTTCTCCTCTTGAAAGTAAATTAGGATACATGTAATAGTTGATTTTGATCATGTGAATTATTTATTGAAGTTGATAAGTGTTATAGTATATTGGGAGCCTAAATACGAACACGAGCGTTTTAGCCATTGAAAGTACAATACAAATTGGTCGATAGTTATAATCGTCGCAGGTTATCTAAATAAGGGATTATGGTTGTTAAGATTGGTTGCGACTATATAACATGTGAGAACGACATTATGGGTTGAAAAGAAATTGGAAAAGATCGTATGTGGTTGTGCTTTGTAGTCGAAGAATGACATTTAATATTGGACTGTTTTATATGAATTATGGGGCTGAATTTTATACGTCCTGTAAGGCGTATAATCCCCTTTTATTGGTTGATGTGTTGAGCCCTAAATGTGGCATGTTTGGTTATTGAATTCGGGCCTTGAAAAGGTGGAAAAGTACGTAGAAACAAAGGAAGTGTTGTCCGATTTTCCGTAGAATTTGGTGACTTTACACTTAGAATATTCTACGTTTGAAGCAAGAAGTTGATAGACGTATTATGGTCATTATATGTTGACATACTACGTACGACATATTGGACTTAGCAAGTGGATTGAACCGAAGAGGTATGCGATTTTTCCTATCCTCTTGAGCATGATTGTTGTGAAATATATAGTACGGTAGACGTACGCGTGTTAAATGAATTTGGTTTCACTTTCATGTCCTTGACTTGCGTTCTAAAAGTAAAAGAACCTTGAATTATTCTAAAAAAGTTATGAATCATTATTCGGAAGGAAATTGACACTTGGTCTTTAAAAGAATAAAGTTCTCTTAATTTCAGAAATGAGTGTGGTTGTCTTTGATTTGGTTTAAAACATAAAGTGTTATAATGGCTTTATGGAAAGTTAGTTATAGCGACTTTATGAAAATAAAAGAATGGCTTGATTATTTTGAAAGTTAAGAGACTTGATTTTGAAAGCTAAGAGACTTGATTTTGAAAGTTAAGAGACTTGGTCTTGAAAGATAAGAGACTTGATTTATAACGACTTGATTTTGGGAAAGGAGAAGTAACTTGATTTAAAAGTATAGGTTACTTGTTTTGAAAAGAGTAAGTTACTTGAGTTTAAAAGTGTAAGTAACTTGTTTTAAATATTGAACTTGTCTTGATTGGAAAAGTATAAGTGGCTTAATTTTAAAAGGTGTGAGTGTCTTGATCTTAAAAGAGTGAGTTACTTGGGTTTTAAAAGTATACTTGACGTTGTTTTAAAAGTATAAGCCACTTGGTTTAAAAAGTATAAAGTACTTGATTTAAACATGAAGGTGTCTTGATACTACGGGTATTAGTATCGTGTGGGTTTTTTACGTAAAAATGGATCTTTTTAAGAGAATTAAATTATGTAGTACTTTGGGGTTACAACCCGGATTGTCGGCATAAAATGAAAGTCTAAGAGTATGTTAAACTTGCCTATGCTAGTTGTGATAGCCTTTGTTGTGCAAGTGTTGTATATCTATGCTACCGCGTCTCTCGATGGAGGGTCGGTTATCTTGTTGTTTACTTGGACATATCGGCCATTCTTTGGATGGTCGCGGGTATGCTTCCACTATGATTGTTATCGTGTTATTTACTTGGACATACTGACACGTTGGGTGGCCCACGGGTATGCTTCCATTGTTATTGTTATGCCATGGACTAGCTCTCCATGAGGTTGATGACGCAGGTAGGATCTGGTAGCTAGCCCCGGTCGTTGCTGATGCAGGCTGGATCTGGTAGTTGGCTTTCGTACTTGCCCCGGTCAGTTTTATAGTATAGTTTGGTACGATAGGATCTGGTAGCTATCCCCCGTACTTGCCGATCGATTCTTGTCTGGTGGATCCGTAGTTGGCTTTATCTTGCCGGTCGGTTCTATAGCATAGTTGGTACGGTAGGCTCAGGTAGATGGATTTCGTAATTGCCTGGCCATATCTCGTGGCGTGATGGATCGTAGGCGCTTTCGTACTTGCCGATCGATTGATAGCCTTGGTGGATCGTAGCTATGCCTTCGCACTTTCCCGTCGATTTATGATGCGAGTTGGATCGGTGGTTAGCTTTCCTACTTGGCGTCACGGTTTTATGACACGAGTGGGACACGGTGTTCATGTTTACATATTGGTGTTATATTATATCATGGACTGCCGGCAGTGAAGAAGGAATTCCACGGGCATGATTGATATTATGAGCGTGAGACCCATGGTTATATTTGAGTGATGACTTTGAGGCGTCGTCCACGACTTGACATGACTTCTTATATATTATGTACTGTAGTTTGGTTATCATACATGTCTCCTGTTTTATATAGTACATTATGATTTCATTCTGATATTTTGATTTCACATACTGTACTGTTGTCTTGACCTCGCCCGAGGCTGCGTTCAATCTGCGGTAGAGGTATACCGGTTGTTGATCCTCACTCTTAGGGTCACAGTTCTGCGTTTTGGGAAGCTCCGTTTCTCCGGAGGCTTATCTTTTGGTATGATTTCCTGAGATTGTGGGTTCTTGTACATTCAGGGGTATGGCGGGGCCCTGTCCCATCATAGTTGTTATAAAAACTCTTACATGTTTGTAGTACTGTTGTGAGTTGGGCTTGTAAAGGATAAATGTTCGGGTTTTATATATGTATATGCTGAAAGACGATCTATCGGTTGGCCTGTCTCCTATTTTACATTGTTACATGTTTTTGAGTTTTATTCCGCTGATTTTTCTCTAATGTATTATCACTAGAGTGCCCGGGGTAAGGCACCAGTTGCGGGCCCGAGATCGGGTCGTGACAGGAAATATTAGGGTCGGTCTGGATGAAAACGGGGATTGGCTTGAGGGAATTAAAAAGGGCTTTGGTTTTAATTTAAAGAAAATAAAATGGGTTGGGGTTTTAAAATGTGAAGAGAGGTTTATTAATAAAATAATATGCTTCAAAAAAATTGTAATTTATTTAAAAATAAAAAGACGATATGAATATAATATTTGCGGAATGTTTAATGCTTAATTAAATTAAAAAGTGATGTCATTTTGTGAAAATAAAACATAAAATATTAGGTAAAAATATGATTATTATATAAAAATGCACAAAATGATGACAAGAGTGTGATATCAAAAATATTTAAAATTGCAACAAATAATCGGAAAAGATGAAACAAAATTGGGTGTCAACAGCTTGTCCTTTTTTGACTGAAGACGATGAAAGAGTTTTTGGACAAAGACGTTGACTTGTAGCCAATTTTGTCTTCATCGTCAAAATTAGAAAATGCATGGGTAAACGGAGTTTTCAAGAAGGAAAGGGGATTTTTATGCTAGGAACTTAAGAGCAAAGCTGATACAGATTCAAATTTTGTCTCAGTGTCGAATTATGATGACACTAGGTTGTTGTGATACCAAAATTAAAGACGGGCTGACGCCGATTTAAAAATTTATCCCAGTGTGGAATTATGACGACACTGAGTTATTGCGATATTTTTTTAAAGGCAAGGCTAACGCGGTTTCAAAATTTTATCCAAGTGTCGAAATATGATGACACTGGGACCATTGGTGTTGCGGGATGCTGGAGGAGAGTGGATCGACGTTCAAGATACAAATTGTCTCGGTTCACCGTAAGATATAGTTCTACGTTGTGTTCCTGCTCCTGTAAATTAAGGTACCTGCAGGCTAAAACTCAAAAACAAATTAATGCATAACTGTTAAGACAAAATGATAAGGCGTGAATATGAGAGAAGTGCAATAATGTGAGTAGGAATGTCGCCTTGTGTAGACGTAATGTGCTGAAGATATCATAGTTGCAGAAGTTGGTGACGTTATTGTGTTGACGTGATACCGATGACGTCATTGTGTTGACGTGATGCAGATGATGACGTCACTGTGTTGACGCATTGCTGATATGAAAAACCTGCACTCAAAGAAACTTGTGAGTTTGGGGATGGGTGTTTAAACGCCTCTAAGGGTGTTTGTTCCCTGAGGTGCCTCTAAGGGTGTTTGTTCCCTGAGGTCAAAATGCAAAAGGTGTTTGTTCTACGTGTTAAAAGAAGACATGGTGTTTGTTCCCTGAAATGCCTCAAGGGTGTTTGTTCCCTGAGGTGCTTCTAAGGGTGTTTGTTCCCTGAGGTCAAAATGCAAAAGGTGTTTGTTCCCTGAGGTCAAAATGCAAAAGGTGTTTGTTCCTCGTGCTAAAAGAAGATAGGGTGTTTGTTCCCTGATGTGCCTCTAAGAGTGTTTGTTCCCTGAGGTCAAAATGCAAAAGGTATTTGTTCCTCGTGCTAAAAGAAGACAAGGTGTTTGCTCCCTGAAATGCCTCTAAGGGTGTTTGTTCCCTGAGGTGCCTCTAAGGGTGTTTGTTCCCTGAGGTCAAAAATGCAAAAGGTGTTTGTTCCTCGTGCTAAAGAAGACAGGGTGTTTGTTCCCTAAAATGCCTCTAAGGGTGTTTGTTCCCTAAGGTGAAATGCCTCTAAGGGTGTTTGTTCCCTGAGGCTGAAAATTAGATAATTTTAATAGTGTGACCGAAGCCGATATAGGCCGCCTACATATCCTAGTAAGGGAATCAGGTCATAACATAGTTCGTTTCAATCCAAAGGAAATTGAGAGGTTATGTCGTCGTTGCAAGACAGAATATAGCTGAAAGCCGCTGCATAGGCGTAATAAAATGACGTCGTTGGGTAAACGTATTGTAGATGTCATCTATTGTATAGACGAAATATAGATGAAGTCGTTGCATAGGCGCAATAAAATGACGTTGTTGGGTAGATGTATTGTAGATATCATCGTTGCGTAGACAAAATATAGATAATGTTGTTGCACAGGCATAATAGAATGACGTCGTTGAGTAGACGTGTTGTAGATATCGTCGTTTCATAGACGAAATATAGATAATGTTGTTGTTCAGGCATAATAGAATGACATCGCTGGGTAGACGTGTTGTAGATATCGTCATTACGTAGACGAAATATGGACATTATTGATAACCGTAATAGGAAGAATGTCATTGTGCGGACGTAATAAGATGAACGTCGTTGAAAATACGTAATAATAGAATGTCATTGATAGATGATAAGACAACGTCATTGAATAAACGTAATAAGAGAAGCGTCGCTGATAGATGATAAGACAGCGTCATTGAATAGACGTAATAATAGAAGCATCACTGATAGACGTAATTGAGCTAACGTCGTTGTGCAAACGTAATAAGAAGACGTCGTTGATAGACGTAATAAGATGATTTCGACCTGGTGGGACAGGCTACTATGATGAAATTACCAGCATAATATAAACCAAATAAAATAGTTAGTGTCATCATAAAGTAATTGAGAAATGAGGATGAGAGTGTGGCCATGTAATCCAAATGACGTCTTGATAGACGCGTGCGATTGTGGCCTTGCGGGATGAGCTGATATGCGAAACTTTTTACAAAACCAAAGATATATGATATAGTTAGTGCAGAGATATATAGATATGTAAAATGAATGAATGAGGATAAGAATGTGGCCCTGTGAGTCGAGTTACTATGCGAAAATCCCCTTCAACGTTGCCAACTTTCGAGCCCCTGTTATCAGTACTCAAAAGAAAATTTGTGAGATTTGAAAGGGCGGCTAATTTGTGCTGACTTTGTAGCTTTAACTCTGACCACTCGCACGCCCAATATATTTGGGCTTGTAACCATTGTCTGGTTTCCTGCCTTTAATGATTTTTTTTGTTGAAAATAAGTGCTTATGAAAAAGCTTTTGTCGGATTTCTAAGATCAACGTTTCTGTGTTTATTGACGTCTTTTTGCGAAGAAACCTAAAATATTGTCCCTATTTCAAATATGCGAGGGTGCTTGACCAAAATCTAGTCTTGTGGGGTTATTTGTCTACCATATCAAGGTAATCAAAATCGTGTATTTTGTTATATGCAAAGCAAAGGAGAAAAATTTCAATGGTGTGACCGAAGCCGATATAGGCCGCCTACGTATCCCGCATAGGGAATAAGATCATAACATAGTTCATTACAAACAGAGGAAATTATAAGATTTTCAAAAGTGGGACCGAAGCCCATATGGACCGCCTACGTATCCCGCCGAGGGAATCAGGTCATAACGTAGTTCAACTTAAAGCAAAAGGATGCAAACTATTTACAACCTGAATGTGAACCTGGACTCGACTGAGTCGCATTATTTTGTTAAAACTAAAACATTTTTGCCAAGATTTTCGGAGGACCAGGACAGGGATACAAGTCCGATTGTTTAAAATGTCTTCTTGCTCTGCATCTCAGATGATCGGGTCTTTGATTTTGTGAAGTGGAGATGTTCTGTCAGTCAACGCGAATCAACCTTTGGGGAAATAAGCTAGGAAAAAAATAATATTTCTAAAAAATGAAGTAAACCACGTTAGTATGACATGGGTAATTATTGTTTTGAATAATATGTACAGAATTGCAAGTGACAAACAATAATAAGCAAATTTTATGCAAATCAAGCGCGCGCTCTAATATGCTTGGGCTCTCTTTTATGCCATAGGGAGGCCTAAACGCCATATATGTGAGACTGTGATAGATTGATCCAAGTCGTTAACTGCAATGCTTTGTTGGAAATTGCAACAAAATGACGGTGCATTTTCCAATTTCGGCACATCTAGATTAAGCTTGGATCTGTTTATCATTATCACGTTACACATAATATGCTGATTGGTCATTGGGTTGTGAACCCGTCGACCAGTTTTGGTGGATTTCTTAATTGTGGAGATGATACCAAGGACCGACCCACCTAAGGTTAATATTGTCTTAAGATGAAGGGTTGTATAACTTTAACTTAAGTTTTCTAAGATTTGGCTTACTAGACGCAAGGTTCCCGATTTGGTATTATTGTTCTAACATGTATTCTACAATTCTAAAGATGTTCTACAATTATTAAACTAACTAAGAGATATTTAAACTAGGCATGCATATATTTAAAAAAGATATATATTTAACAGGATTGTAACGAAAGCAAAAATCATATAAAGAGGGAGTGAAGAGAACTTAGCGGTATTTCACTTTTATTTTCCTCTTATGCGTAGGCTTTAACTTTGGGATGCGTCTCCGGGTACCTATAAAAAACACTTAGTAAAAGAGTTAGTAAATAATAAATAAGCTATCAAATAAAGAAAATGTATATATATATATATATATATATATATATGTAAAAGATATTTTTATTTTTTATATAGTGTGGGCTCAGCTAGTGTTATGCCATGGGTACTGAGACATGAAAAGCCAATATCGTCTCGGCTGCGATCGAATCACCTTGCCGGTGAACGATACTATGTATTCTCATCTTTATATTGTTCTTTTACTTTCATCCTTGCCCACATATTCCGTCTCACTTACCATGGAGGCCTCCAAATCAATGGATAAATCCTTCATCGGCCTAAGTGTAGTATCTTGTTCAAATCAGTAAATAACTAGAACCGAAGGGACGTGGTCTCAATTTCAATTTCATTGGCCTAAGTGTAGCATCATGTTCTTATCATAGAAATCGATCAAGTGTAGTAGTCTATTCTTGTAACAGAAATCGCAGTAGTAGCTGTTCTAAAAATCCGGCAGTACGCGGGTTAAAATGTGGCCAGAAAACAACAGCTATTTAGTTCAAAATGCAGCAGCAGTGTGACTCAAAACATAACAAGAACTGGCTCAAATTTGGCCAAGAAAACACCGCAACAATTTGGCCTCAAATCTGCCTAAAGTGCAGTAGTAGTTTGGCCAAACAACAGTGATTTCAACCCAAAATATCATCTCAGAGTTGCAGTAGTTCAGTAAAAATACATCAGTAATTACTGGATGTATGTTTCTTTCATTCAACTGTAACAAGTTGTTCCCAACGAGAAGCGATGGCAGATAAATAGCTAAAGCGAAGCTGCGGCTCGACAAATATGACAAATCAGTATAATATATGTTCACTGATCTGCAGTGATAGGAAATAGCACATGTACAGTCTGACGATTGGAAGTAAAGTCGGCATTATAGGAAAGTTTCTTGAGAATGACAATGGTTTAAACCGCAAGCATGTCGGCCATTGCCTTCCTTCTAGTTCTCAATAGAGTAGCCCAATTTCAAGTTCACCAGCAACTTAAGGACACTCGACATTTCCCCCAAAGTCATGCAAAGAAAGAAGGAGGGTAAAGAATGAGTATCCTATGCATTTACTATATGACAATCTGGTTCTGAACTTAGCCATGGGATACAGATATGAGCAACAATCTTAATATTGCACATATTAGAAGACTGAAGGCAAAATGTTGACATCAATAACTCCATGAGAAAAGGCATGTCATGGTTAAAATGGATATTAGGGCTAACATGCATGAATCAAATGTGCAAAGTACATATAGGAGAAGGGCAGAATTATAAACAAGGATAATGCAAATAATTACTCAGCCTAGACTTAACAAATGTCATAAAATGGATATGAGTGACTTACCCAGGCACAACATGGTATAATTTATGGTTCAAAATGAACATGCATGTACTTAAGACTACAATAATGGCAAGACAAGTACACAGATGTTGAGTATATTTTATACACACTTTTGAGTCTTTTTAGTTAGTATTTTACTCTTTTCGTTTGTGTTTAGTATAGTGTTAGGGTTGTTTTTCTTTCTTTTTGAATCACAACGGTCCAAAAGGATGAAATACCAAAATGAGGATGAAATTGCACAAGTAAAACCCAAGTAATCAAACCTAAGGAGTTCCAAGAAGAATAGAACAAATCAGGCGAAATCTGGTCAGAAACGTAGAGCAGAGCCGCGGCGCAAGGAAAGAAGGGTTGCGACGCTGATGAGCCACGGCCGAAGGAATTAGGGCCGAGGCGCAAAATTTCCAAAGAGCTGAAGAAAACTTTACCATCGAAAGAGCCGCGACGCAGAAATTCCAGTGAGCAACAGTTGATCTCGGCTGATTTAGGGCCGACACACATATTTTAGAAAATAAGTTGAATTTTGACAAGGGTCTGAAACAATGTTTTGCACAGATATAAAACCCTGAAATCCTCTTATATATCATTATCATACTTTTGGGAGGCAAGAATTGGAGGCAGACACAAGATTGGAGACAGCTTTTGTTCAAGTGCTTTTTCTTTCCTTTGTTATATTTCAGTCTATGTTGGATATTAAATTAGTTCTTAGCATGACAATGTCTAGGAGCTAATTTCTTTATTAGGATTTTTCGTCGAATCGCTTGAAACTCTTTCATAAGTTAATGCATAGTTATTGATATCTTCTTCAATTGTTAAGATCTATTCAACTTGTTATGATTGTATGATAATTGACTGACCATTATGTTACACCCCGTAATTCCAGGACATGTTTAAGAGAATGTACGTAAGGAATCAGGACTTAAAAATTTGAACGAAAGAAAGAGTTGTTATTTCTAAGGAAAAATCTTCCGAACCTCGGGAAGGAAAAATGTTTGTTAGTAAGAATCTCATAATTGTTATTTGAGACTGATGGAATTTTACTTTCGGATTTGGTCACGTGGGGCCCACCCGGAAAATTTTACGTTCTGTGGGGCCCACGAGGTTTTCGATATTTTGACGAATTATGGAAATTTCGGAAAATGAAATATTTTAGACCAATGGGAGGGCGACATGTGTCACCCTCCACATGGCTTGGTCGAAATTGACCTAGAGGAATTGGTCAAGTCTTGAAAGCCAAAGCTTGAGATATTTGACTAAGTCAAATAGCCAACTTGGCACAAGATATTTGATTCACATTAATTTTGACCACACAAGTGTTTTAATTCAAACCCTTGGCTTCATTATTTAAATACACAGTAGTGCAAGACTAGTTTCTACACTTAGTAATTTTTTTCAAGAACTTTTAGTGCTCAATATGGAGCTCTCGGCTAGCCCTCCTAGAACACAACAAAAATTCTTCAATCTTGATTCATAAATCCCCATATTCAAATCCAAGATCCCTAAAGGTATTCTAAGGATATCTCAACACAAAAATCCTGGAAAACTACGTTTTTACGTTAGTCGCAACATGAAAACCTAAGGGGGTTTTCATAGTTGGAGTTGGAACTTGAAGAGGAGTTTTTCATAAGCTTTCAAAGGTTGCTTGGAGTGGATTGAAACATCAAGAAGATGAGCTAAAGTTGTTAAGGATCGACTTTAGGTTTTGGATTGTATTTGGGCTTAAAGAGGTAATAATCTCTGTCTTGCTATTGTAATTCAAGATTTCATGTTGTAGTAGTTGATAGATGAGCATGTGATATTTAGAATGAAGATGGATAAATGTTATGGAATTTGGAAGCTTAAATCCGAGATTGACATGTTAGCCATTAAAATTTGAAATCAATTTGGTCGATAGTTATAATCGTCGCATGTTATATTAGAAAGAGATTATAGTCGTTATAATTGATTGCGACTATATAACATGTTGGACTAAACAATTTGGATTGAAAAGGAATTGGAAAAGAATAGATGTGGTGTTATCCTTGTGATTGCCGAAAATGGCTAAGAATATTGGACAGTTTTATATTAATTGTGGGGCAGAATTTTACACGTCCTGTTAAGGCGTGTAATCTCCTTTGAATTGTTGGTTTGTTGTGCCTTAAATATGGCATGTTGGTTATTGATTTCGGGCCTTGAAAAAGGTGAAAAATACGTAGAAACAAAGGAAATGCTGCCCAATTTTCCGTCGAATAAGAGACTTTACACTTAGTATTATTCTACCTTAAAAAGGCTAGGAATTGATAGACGTATTATGGTTATTATAGGTTAAAGTACTACGTATAGCGTATTCTACTTGAAGGGTGGAATAGCTATCAAGGTTGAAGTACTTTGGAGCATTTGCAACTTGTAGCTAGTCGTCGCGAGGTATGTGAACCTCTTCCTTCTTTTGGCATGATCCTACGTATAAAATAACCATGTGATATTGTTTCATGATTCCTTCTACTCTTAGAAGTTAAGAAGTCTCCACGTTATTGATTCTATGTTAAAGGTACGTCTAAATTATCCTAGGTCCTTACCAAGTCTTATAGGAGATGTTGGTAAGAATTAGAAAGTTATGAGGTTTGATTTAAAGCTATGTGCCTTGATTTATATGAAGTAAGTAAGTTGATTTTATATTTGAAAATGACTTGAATTTATAAATGAAAAGGGACTTGATTTTATAAGTGGAAGTTATATGGTTTTAAAGAGAATAAGTTACTTGGTTTTGGAAGTGTATGAAACTTTATTTTTCAAGTTATGGGACTTGATTTCTAAAGTATAGATGACATGATTTTATATGTATAAGCGACATGATTTTAAAGAGAATATGATACGAGGTTTTAAGACTATAAGCCTTGATTTTATAAGTGGAAATGACTTGATTTAAAAAGTATGGCTTCTTGATTTATTTCAAAAGTTAAGAAGATTGATTTCAAAAGAGTATGTAACTTGAGTTTTAAAAAGAAGAAATTTATTGATTTAAAAGAGAAGGAGTTTTATGATTCTTTTTAAGTATGTATGTCGTAGTACTTTTGGGTTTAGTTTCCCCTAATGTTGTAAGAAATAAAAGTGTTTTAAGTTGTCTAAAATGAAAGGTTGTTATAATAGCTTTATGGGAAATTGTTATAACGACTTAAGAAGAAGTGAAAAGATGGTTTAAAATGTTATTTAAGGAGAATTACACCGTGTCCCGAAAAATGGGTCGAGTTATGTTATGTAATACACCGAGCCTACAAATAGGCCGGGTTATGTTATGAGACACACTAAGCCTACACATAGGCCGGATTATGTTATGAGATACACCGAGCCTACACATAGGTCGGGTTACGCCATATACACCGAGCCTACACATAGGCCGGGTTACGTCATTTTACACCGAGCCCCATAAGCGGGGCGGGTTATGCTACAGATTCCACAGTACACCGACCCCCACAGGCGGGCTGGGTTATGCTACAAATTCTATAGTACACCGAGCCACACAGGCGGGCCGGGTTATGCTACAGATTCCACAGTACACCGAGCCCCACAGGCGGGCCGGGTTATGCTACAGATTCCACAGTATACCGAGCCCCACAGGCGGGCCGGGTTATGCTACAAATTCCACATTACACCGTGCCCCACAGGCGGGCCGAGTTATGCTACAGATTCCACAGTACACCGCGCCCCACAGACGGGCCGGATTATGTCACATGATTCATCAGTACACCGTGTCCCGCAAATGGGTCGGGTTACGTTATCAAGTATGGATAATCAAAGCAAGCTCCAAAATGGGAAGTCCCTCCATAAAGGGTCGGATTATGTTATGTAAGATATGTAAGTTATGTGAAAAAACTTGATCAAATTCTTAAGTATGTATGTAAGATTATGATGTTAATTCTTATTGAAAGAAGGAAAAGAACGACTAATATAGACGAATTTCATGAGTTAAAATGGCACGGTAGGATCTGGTATTTAATTTTTATACTTGCCCATGTCATTCTTTTATAAAATTATGATTTGGTTACTGTACCTTATTTCCGTCTCATACTCGATACTGTTGTCGACCTCAGCCGGAAGCTGCGTTAAATGCCGTGTATTAGGTACCCAGGTTGGTGATCCTCATTCTTATGATCTCTGTTCAGTTTTTGGGAAGAAACTCCATTCACTCCGGAGGCTTGTCTTTTGGTGCAGATCCCTGTTGATGTAGATTATGTATATTCAGGGGTATAGCGGGGCCCTGTCCTGTCACAGTGGTTATGTCCAAATTTCTTAGAGGTCTGTAGTCATATCTTGTGGGTCGGTTTGTAAAGAAGAATGATGTAACTGCTTTTGGCTATGTAGATATATATATGTCCAGGGAGGTAGCCTTATCGGCTAGCCGTTGTTTATTTCCTGTTAATATACGTTATGATTTCGCAGGTAAGGCACCAGTCGCGGGCCCGGGGTCGGGTCGTGACACATTAATTGTTATAACTTATATGATTTCGAATCGATATCTGAAAAGGGAGATTTATTTTGTTTTGTTGTTTGTTTTGACCGTTGTTTTGTGTCTGTAAGTTGTCCCTTTAAATTTTAGTCTTTACACATTGGGGACAATGTGTCGTTTAAGTTTGGGGGGGATCTTATTTTGGTTTGTTGTTTGTTTTGAGTCTTTTTGTTTGTTTTATGTGTTTGTGAGTCATAATTTTTTTTATGGATCAAACATGTTGTAGTTGCTAAAGATATTGAGTGGATAGAGTGGGATAATGTAATGAAATTAAAAGCAAAAATATGTGTGCTTAAGTTAGATATGTCAAAAATTCATGACATCTAATTATTTGGATATTTGTACTTAGACTATGTATTGTCAATTATGGAAAGAATGGTTGAAAATGTCTAGAAAACATGTTTGCTTGTTATTTGAGGAGAAATAGTTAAGAGATACATGTTTAGGAAAAGGTTTCAGGCACTCTTTGATAGCCCTTCTTACCATCAATTTCCTACCCGGACATAAATTGTATCCTTATTCAGCCCCTTTGAGCCTAAATAATATCTTTTTTTGACACCCTATGATTCTCTGGTTGTGTCATAAGTGATAATTCAAAATTGTGATGAAAAGTGTTGAAAAGCAATAAAAAGAGAATGAAAATTTGATGCACCCCAATGAAAAATATGCAAAATCCTAAGTTTGGGGGTGCTTGTTATTTATAATGTGTCTCATTCTCTAAAAAGAAAAGAGGGAGAAAATAAGTATGAGACTAAAAAAGAAAGTCAAATGAAGGAAAAATGAGTTAAATGAAAAATGCTTATGGTACGAAATTGAGCCTAAATGTCAACTTTTATCTACCCCTGCCTAAAACTACATTACAACCCTTGAAAGTCCTGAAAATCTCTAATGTGTATGTCTATGATTAGTGTAGAATAGCAAGTAGACAAGTCTATAGATTTTTTTGGAAAAATGAAATGAAATTGGCATGCATAGGTTAGGTGCTTGCATTTTCAGTGATTATGATCTACATGTTTTACTCAGGCTCATCATTGAATTTGCGAAATATCTGACTTGAAATTCTAGATTTCTAAAAATTCATGTTGTATTCTAACATATTATCCCAGTTTTCATCCATGATTTTTGAGGCAACATTAAAATAACTACTTTATCCATTTCATAGTGTCTCTTTTTTTTTTTTTTTAGTGCTTTACTCGAAGGCGAGTAAAGTGTAAGTTTGGGGGGTGTTTGTTGAGTATATTGTATACACACTTTTGAGCCATTTTTATTTAGTATTTTACTCATTTCATTTGTGTTTAGTATATTGTTAGGGTTATTTTTCGTTCTTTTTGAGTCATAGCAGTCCAAAAGGATGAAATACCAAAATGAGGTTGAAATTGCACAAGCAAAGCCCAAGTAGTCAAACCTAAGGAGTACCGAGAAGAATAGAACAAATCAAGCAAAATCTGGTCAGAAACGTAGAGAAAAGCCGCGGCGCAAGGCAAGAAGGGCCGCGGCGCTGATGAGCCGCGGCCGAAGGAATTAGGGCCGAGGCGTGAAATTTCCATAGAGCTGAAGAAAACTTTACCGTCGAAGGCGCCGCGGCGCAAGAATTCCAGTGAGCAACAGTTGATCTCGGCTGATTTAGGGTCGCAGCGCCGACGCGCATATTTCAGAAAATAAGTTGAATTTTGACAAGGATAAAAGGGTCTGCAATAAGGTTTTGCTCAGATATAAAACCCTGAAACTCTCTCATATATCATTAGGGAGGCAAGAATTGGAGGTAGACACAAGATTGGAGACAACTTTTGTTCAAGTGCTTTTTCTTTTCTTTGTTTAATTTCAGTCTATGTTGGATATTAAATTAGTTCTTAGCAATGACAATTTCTAGGAGCTAATTTCTCTATTAGGGTTTTCCGTCGAATCTCTTGAAACTCTTTCATAAGTTAATGCATATTTATTGATTTCTTCTTCAATTGTTAAGATCTATTCAACTTGTTATGATTGTATGATAATTGACTGACCATTAATTGTCATAACTTATATGATTTTGAATCGAGATCTGAAAAGGGTGATTTTAATATGCTATAGTTGTATAGACATAGGTTAAAATCGTGGACGAAAGTACCCCGATACTTGTGTAGTATTTAAGGTTATTGTTCTTAATCCTCCTGTTACACCCCGTATTTCCAAGGAAATGATATGAGAATGTACGTAAGGAAATAAGATTTGAATTTTGGAGCTAAAGAAAAATTATTTTTTCTTAAGGAATAATTTCGGAACGTTGTGAAGGCAAAAGTTAATAACTTGGAATTCGATTCTCAAATTTGATTTGTGGGATTTGTGGGATTTGTATATGATTATGAAGGGTCGGATCTAATAATATGGGGCCCGTCGAAAATTTTACAATTTCGAGGGGTCCACATTTTTATGGAGATAATTTTGGGAAAATATCTAGATATTTTATGGAGGTAATGCTTGGACCAATAGGAGGGTGTCAAGTGCCCCCTTCACTTGTCTTGCTAACACTAGATATTTTATACACAAGCAAGAGCTAGCAAGACTTCACACTTAGCCATATTTCACAAACTTGTATCTCTCTCTCCTTCTCTCTCAATTTCGGCCATAGCAAGAATTGAAGAACAAGATTTCATAATCTTCCAAGCTTAGTTGTTAATACAAGATTAACTCTCCATTAAGTGTTAAGCCAAGAGATTTCATTCCAAAAAAATATGGGGGCTCACAGTTTTAGCCTTGAATTTCTCAAGAAACCCTAACTTTTTATACATTTTTTCGGGAGGAGAAACGTGAAGTGAAGATGGGTGTAAGGTTGTAGGGGTTACATATATGTGATTGGAACTTGAAGAAGTGGAGCAAAACGAAAACTGCGGACCAAAACCTAGCGGACTGTTTTGGGCGTTTTTAGGCTAAAATAAAAGGTAACGTTCTTCCTTCTCTTGAAGTAATTGGATATTACATGTTGTTGATATGTATAGTTGATCTTGTACTAAAAAGAATGAAGAATAAAAGGTGTTTGGACAATTTTTGGTGTCTTGGCCGTGAGCTTGACTTTTTGGCGTCGTTGGATTCGTTGGTTATTATTGTTGTTATTCACACTTGTTGCATGATTAAATGAAGTAGTATGGTAGTTGATAAGTTGGTATGTCATATATAGAAGTGTTGGAACTTGAATTGGAATAAAATGGATTAAGGAAAGAGTTATCAGATTGTAGGTATTGGCCGTGGAATCTATAAAACTGTTGGACGTTATTATACAGTTTTTAGGGACTGTTTTAGGGCGTCGGAATTCTGAAAATTCAGCCCTCTTATTACATGATTAAGTATGGAAATTGCTAATGAAATTCCTAAGAGATTGAGGGTATAGAAGGGTGTAAAAGGCTTCACATTGTACCCTTAATGTTGATTTAGTATGGACTGTTTTATGGACTGTTTTAATATAATTGTGGGGCACAATTTTACACGTCAAGTTGGCGTGTAATCCCCTTTGGTTGTTGTTTTTATTGTGCCTTAAATGTGGCTTGTTGGTTGTTGATTCGGGTCTTGGAAAAGGTAGAAAAGTACGTAGAAACAGGAGAAGTGCTGCCCAATTTTCCGTAGAATAAGAGACCCTTTACTTGGTATTAATCTACCTTAGAAAGCTTGGAATTGATAGAAGTGCTATTGTCATTTTAGGTTGAAGTACTACGTGTGGCATATTCTACTTAGAGTGTGGATTAAGTCGAAGAGGTATGTGGAACTCTCCCTATCTTTCTTTGAGCATGAACCTTATAACATGTGTAGTACGGTGGACGTACATGTTTTAAATGAATTCGGATTCCTTGTGGTACATGAAGTAAGTTACTTGACTTGATTTTATATGTGAAAGTGACTTGATTTGAAAAGTATAAGTTACTTGATTTGAAAATAATAAGTGACTTGATTTGAAAAGTATAAGATACTTGATTTTGAAAGGAGTAGTAACTTGATTTAAAGGTATAGGTTACTTGGTTTTGAAAGGAGTAGTAACTTGATTTAAAGGTATAGGTTACTTGAATTTGAAAGGAGAAGTAACTTGATTCGAAAGGTATGAATTACTTGATTTTGAAAGAAGAAATGACTTGATTTAAAGGTAATAGTTACTTGGTTTTAAAAGTGAAAGTGTCTTGATGCTACAAGTGCTAGTATCTCGGGGTTTTATAAAGGAAAGAAGGTATGGTGAACGTACATAGTATTTTGGGTTCAACTCCCTAATATTGCATGATATGATTCTTTTTATAAGAATGAATGTACATAGTACTTTGGGTTCATTTCCCTAATGTTACATGACATGATAATGCCTTGGTTTTATTAAAAGGAAAGAGGTGATAGTGTCTTGGTTTGTTTAAAAGGAAAGATGTGATAGTACCTTAGTTTTCTAGAATGAAAGTTTATTATAACGGTTTTATGGAAAGTCAAAAGATGGTTTAAAAGTCATATGGTTGTATTGATACACCGAGTCCCACAACGGGCCGGGTTATGTTATAGATGCAATACATCGAGTCCGCAAATGGGTCGGGTTACGTCATATAAAGAGCATTACACCGAGTCCCACAAATGGGCCGGGTTACGTTATACAAAAGATTACACCGAGCCTCACAGTGGGCCGGGTTATGTCATGTAGATGCATACACCGAGTCCCATCATGGTCGGGTTACGTCACATGTTGAAGCCTACACCGAGTCCCGCAAATGGGCCGGGTTACGTCACACATATTGATAATTAAATCGAGCCCCAAATGGGTCGGGTTACGTTATATTAATGAGTCCATCGAGTCCCTCAATAAAGGATCGGTTTATGTTATATGAGATAAGTTAACTATATGTATATGAACTTGATGATTCTCTGAGTAAACATTCATGATGTTGATATGACTCTAATTGAAAAGGTAAAGTTGATTTCATGTTTCCAAATGGAAATGATTTCATAATTTAAAATGACACAGTTGATCTTACTTTTAAAGGCATATTTTAAAAGGCACGTTGACTCTCATTTCTATCACTTGTTATAAGGCATAGATGTACTGGTACTTTGATTTTCATACTTGCTCCCTGTTATATTTTGGACGGTTATGACTTCATTTACAGTACTTACAGTTTCACATACTTGGTACATCTTTCGTACTGATCCCCTTTCCTCGGGGGGCTGCGTTTCATGCCGCAGGTGTAGATACACAGTTTGGTGATCCTCGCTCTTAGGATCTCTGTTCGGCTTTTGGGAAGCTCCATTACTTCGGAGGCTTATCTTTTGGTACGGATCACTGTTGTTGTAGGTTTATGTACATTCAGGGGTATGGTCGGGCCTTGACCCGTCATAGTTATGTGTCCAAACTCTTAGAGGTCTGTATTCATATGTAGGCTGGACTTGCGTGAGTTATATTTATATTTTTATACAGTTGTAGTCTCATTCGGGTGTTATATATTATGACAGTCTTGTCGGTTTTGCCTTTGCAAAAGAAACGAGGAGTGTTATTTAGCTTCTGCAGGTTACTTGTGTTGTATGGGTAGAAGGGTGCCCTACGCGGACCCGGGGTTCGGGTCGTGACACCTCCTATGTGGTAAAATCTATCATAGAAATATAGAAGGTTTCTGCATAAGGTTGAGTTTTTATATGTCCTAACCGGAATATATAACATATTAGTTAACCTGCTATCTTAATAAGAAGAAGAGTCATTAGTCTTGCATTAACAAGTGAAAGAGTGGATAGTTGAGGAGATTGGAAACCATAATTCCCTTCATAAATGTCTTAAACCCGAAGTATTATCATCATTAGTTTAATTTTCTGCACTTTACTTTAATTGCAGTTCTTAGTTAAAATTCCAAACAAAAGATCGTTAACCAAATAGATATCATAGATTAGATATTCGGTACTTGACAAACCAGTCTCTGTGGACGATAACCCGGTCTTACAGACTTTATTACTTTATCGATACGTATACTTGCATTAGCGCATAGAAATATCGCAACAAGTTTTTGGCGGTGTTGCCGGGGACTGACGTACTATCAATATCGAATTATCTAGTCTTATTTCTAATTTGGTTTTTATTTTAGAACACACTTCTGCCTTGATCTGCTGTATTGTTTTTTATTTCAAGAAACATGTTTATGCGAAGTAGGAGAGGAGCATACACTCTTGTCCCTTTGAACCCTGAAATTGAAAGATTGTGCGGACAGAACAGGAAAGATAAAAGAATTGCTGATCCTTTAGCAATGAAAAATCAGCGAAACAACAATGAGGTGAATGATGAGTTACCGCCTGTCATGGGACAAGTCTCGCATCCTGCAGATATGAGCCTAATGGACTATGTGTTACCGACAATTACAGAGGTGCAGACTTGCACCAGGCTACCCGCGGTGGAAG
Organism: Przewalskia tangutica; assembly: GCA_029844215.1. Taxonomy (NCBI): domain Eukaryota; kingdom Viridiplantae; phylum Streptophyta; class Magnoliopsida; order Solanales; family Solanaceae; genus Przewalskia; species Przewalskia tangutica. The sequence continues at coordinate 69,447,530 of CM056739.1, read as the reverse complement.
CCAATAATTTTGAAATCAAACCGACGATCTTGCACATGGTTCAAGGTTCAGTTCAGTTTGGGGGGTTACCGTCTGAAGATCCCCATATGCATTTGACAAATTTTCTGGAACTGTGTGCAACATTTAAATACAATGACGTTACTGATGATGTCATTCGATTGAGGTTTTTCCCCATATCACTCAGGGATCGAGCCAAGAGCTGGTTGAACTCATTGCAGGCGAACTCCATTACCATATGGCAATACTTGGCCCAGAAGTTTCTTGCCAAATTCTACCCTCCATCGAAGGCAGAAAAGCTTAAAGGAGAGCTTAATAATTTTTATCATCTGGAGGGAGAATCATTGTATGATGCATGGAAGCGGTTCAAAGACCTGAAGAGGAAATGCCCGCATCATGTGATTGAAAAAGTGGATGTTGGTCCACATATTCTACAATGGGTTGTGTGGTACTGCTCGTACCATTATTGATGCTGTTGCAGGAGGGACTTTCATGAGCAAGAGTGTCAATGAGGCACATGATTTATTAGAAGATATGACCACCAACAACCATCAGTGGTCAGATGAGAGAGCAACAAACATCAGGAAAGTGGCTGAGGTTGATGAGTTGGATGTTATCACTGCGTTGACTGCTCAGGTTACCACTTTGACAAAGCAGTTGCAGAAAAGTAATATGTCCGTGAATGTTGTTCAGACACCAGTGGGTTGTGAGATTTGTGGGGGGGGGCCCATACTTTTGATAGGTGCACAGCAGTGGATCCAAACATTAAACATATGGAGCAGGTTCATGTAATTGGAAACTTTCCAAGGCCCCACAACAATCCTTACTGCAACACCTATAATCAGGGGTGGAGAAATCACCCCAACTTTTCATGGAGGAATGACCAAGGGCAGCAACCTCAGTTTCAGGAGCTATTTCAACAGACCAATCCATCTCCTCAAGGACAAATCCAGCAACAGCAGCCCATGTCACAAATTCCACAAGAGAAGCCTGATGAATTGAGCACTGTTAACACTCACAAATTCCCAAACTCAATTCATGACGGAAACAAGATCCTCTATTAGGAACTTGGAAACTCAAATGAGGTAGTTATCAGAGAAATTAAATGACAGACCGCAGGGGACCCTCCCTAGCAACATAGTGAAGAACCCAAGGGGGCAGTGTCAGGCAATCAGCTTAAGGAGTGGTAAACAATTAGAGCATGTTGCACCCCAGCCACTGGTTGAAAAGGAGAATGAGTTGGAGAAGACAATTGATGCAGCGAAAGAGGGGGTTACTGAAGATCGTCCTATTTTGGAGAAGGATCCACCAACAGTCATGAGAGAATATACAGACAGAATTCCATACCCTCAAAGACTTGTGAAGAAATCTCTTGACAAATAATTTTTCAAGTTTTTAGAGGTCTTTAAAAAGCTGCACATCAATCTCCCTTTCATTGAAGCCTTGGAGAAAATGCCAGCGTATGTTAAATTCATGAAAGATATCCTCTTTAAAAAGAGGAAGCTGGCAGACTATGAGACAGTGGTGCTGACAGAGGAGTGTAGTGCAATCTTGCAGAAGAAACTTCCCCCGAAGTTGAGAGATCAATGGAGTTTCACCATACCTTTCACTATAGGGAATGTTAAATGTAACACGCCCTGTTTGATTTGGGGACAAGTATCATCCTGATGCCCCTTTCTGTGTTTCAAATACTTGGGTTGGGGAAAGCAAAGCCAACAACAATCAACTTGCAGCTAGCAGATCACTCAATAGTACATCCCCGAGGCATAATTAAAGATGTATTGGTGAAAGTGGGCAAATTCATCTTTCCAGATGACTTCCTCATCCTAGATATGGAGGAAGATGAGAATATGTCAATTATCCTTGGGAGACCATTCCTAGCCACAGGGAGAGCCCTCATTGATGTTGAAAAATGAGAGTTAAAGCTTCGAGTCCAGGATGAGGAAATGATTTTCACTGTTTTCATGCCACCAACTGAACCACAAGCCAATGATAGATGTTTTGTTGTTGGGAAAGTTGAAAAGGTTGTTTCTCAGGAAAGCTCTAAGGGTACTGATGCTCGTGGGGTAACATTAAAAAGGTGTGAAGAACCTGAGAGTAAGGTGAATGAAACTGTGAATGATGTCCAAGGGGTGAACTCCTCTGAACTTAACCCTGTGAAGAAGTAGAAGAGAAAGAGAAACAAGAAGAAAACATTCCTGAAGTGAATTTGTTGTGGGGGTAATCTACCCCCTTGAGTGAACAAGGCATTTGCGTCCGGCTAAATAACGTTAAATACAACGCTATTTGGAAGGCAACCCAATATTTTTAATTATGTTATTTCAATTTTTGTTTTAGTTTATTTTATTTTATCTTGAACAGTCTCACGGTCTTGTGTATGTTGTGTTTTTTATGACAGGTGAAGCGGGGACTAACTCCGAGGGCAAAAGGGTGAAAATGTTGAAAACTGGGAGAAATCGAATATTTCAGTGAATTAGCGCCACGACGCCAACTTGCAGGGCCGCGTCTCCGAAAGTTCAGAGAATCTAGATGCCTGTGCGATTTCAAGAACCTCCTCCTAGACCTCCGTTGTGACCGCTGTTTTGAGTCTGTAAGTTGTCCCATTAAATTTTAGTCTTTACACATTGGGGACAATATGTCATTTAAGTTTGGAGAGATCTTATTTTGTTTTGTTGTTTGTTTTGAGTCTTTTGTTGTCTTTTTATTTGTTTTATGTGTTTGTGAGTCATAATTTTTTTTATGGATCAAGCATGTTGTAGTTGCTAAAGATATTGAGTGGGTAGAGTGGATAATATAATGGAATTAAAAGCCAAAATATGTGTTCTTAAGTTAGATATGCCAAAAATTCATGATATTTAATTATTTGGATATTTTTACTTAGCCTATGTATTGTCAATTATGGAAAGAAAGGTTGAAAATGTCTAGAAAACCTGTTTGCTTATTATTTGAGGCGAAATAGTTAAGAGATACATGTTTAGGGAAAGGATTCAGACATTCTTTGATAGCCCTTCTTACCATCAATTTCCTATCCAGACTTATATAGTATCCTTAGTCATCCCCTTTGAGACTAAATAATATCTTTTTTTGACACCCTATGATTCCCTGGTTGTGCCATAAGTGATAATTAAAATTTATAGTGACGAAAAGTGTTGAAAAAGCAATAAAAAGAGAATGGAAATTTGATGCACCCCAATAAAAAATATGCAAAAGCCTAAGTTTGGGGGTGCTTGTTATTTATAATGTGTTTCATTCTCTCAAAAGAAAAGAGGGAGAAAATAGGTATGAGACTAAAACAGAAAGTCAAAAAAAGGAAAAGGGAGTTAAATGAAAAATGCTTATGGTACGAAATTGAGCCTAAATGTCAACTTTTATCTACCCCTGCTTAAGCCTACATTACAAACCTTAAAAGTCCTAAAGATCCCTAATGTGTATGTCTATGATTAGTGTAGAATAACAAGTAGAAAAGTCTATAGAATTTTGGGAAAGATGGAATGAAATTGACATGCATATGTTAGGTGCTTGTATTTTCACTGATTATGATCTACATGTTTTACTTGAATTTGCGAAATATCTTACTTGAAATTCTAGATTTCTGAAAATCCATGTTGTATTCTAACATATTTTCCCAGTTTTCATCCATGATTTTTTAGGCAACATTAATATAGCTACTTATTCATTTCATAGAGTTTTTTTTTTAGTGCTTTACTCGAGGGCGAGTAAAGTGTAAGTTTGGGGTGTTTGTTGAGTATATTTTATACACACTTTTGAGCCATTTTTAGTTAGTATTTTACTCATTTTGTTTGTGTTTAGTATATTGTTAGGGTTGTTTTTCTTTCTTTTTGAGTCACAGCGGTCCAAAAGGAGGAAATACCAAAATGAGGATGGAATTGTACAAGTAAAGCCCAAGTAATCAAACCTAAGAAGTCCCGAGAAGAATAGAACAAATCAGGAGAAATCAGGCGCTAGGGATGTCAGTGGGGCGGGTAAATGCGGGTACCGCCCCGCACCCATTCCAATTGGGGCGGGTATGGGGATGGTCTGGTGGGTGGTGGGGCGGGTATGGGTATCAAAAGTGCTACCCGCCATGGGTAGTGGGACGGGGGTGGATTTCATATAAGACCCGCCCCGCACCCGCCCCGCCCCGCTACCCGCACCGCTACCCGCACCGTACCCACACCGCCCATATCCGTATCATCTATTAGTTTAATTAGGCTATTTACGAATTTATTTGGCTCTTTCTTGATTTAAAATGTGACTTGAGCTAACCCGCACCGTGTCCTGCTTGTTAAACACAAATGCACCACGTTTCTTTTTCTCATTCTCTTTGTTCTCCTTTTTTTTGTTAAATATTTTCATCTTCACTGTTTTTTAATATTCATAATATTTTGGCAAAGTTTTAGACTTGATATTCGATACACCATAGTGGAAAGGTTCATTTTTTTTCCATTTTTCTTATATAACTTTCATTTTGGTGACTAAAACAATTGCTAGACATTATTTGAGCATTTTATTAATAGATACCCGCCGGGTAAGTGGGTATCCGCGTGAAGTAAGTGGGGCGGGGGCGGATGGAGGAATTACTACCCGTGATGGGTGGTGGGGCGGGGGTGGGGATGTGTTTTAGGTGATGGGTACGGGTATGAGATACCCTTCCCCCGCCCCCGCCCCGCCCCATTGACATCCCTATCAGGCGCTGATGAGCCGCGGCCGAAGGAATTAGGGCCGAGGCGCGAAATTTCCAGAGAGCTGAAGAAAAATTTACCGTCGAAGGTGCCGTGACGCTTGTCAGCAGCACCGCGGTGCAGGAATTCCAGTGAGCAACAGTTGATCATGGCTGATTTAGGGCCGCAGCGCCGATGCGCATATTTCAGAAAATAAGTCAAATTTTAACATGGGTAAAAGGGTCTGAAACAAGGTTTTTCTCAGATATAAAACCCTGAAACCCTCTCATATATCATTATCATACTTTTGGGAGGCAAGAATTGGTGGCAGACACAAGATTGGAGACAACTTTTGTTCAAGTGCTTTTTCTTTCCTTAATTTTATTTCAGTCTATGTTGGATATTAAATTAGTTCTTAGCATGACAATGTCTAGGAGCTAATTTCTTTATTAGGGTTTTCCGTCGAATCACTTGAAACTCTTTCATAAGTTAATGCATAGTTATTGATTTCTTCTTCAATTGTTAAGATCTATTCAACTTGTTATGATTGTATGATAATTGACTGGCCATTAATTGTCATAACTTATATGATTTCGAATCGAGATCTAAAAAGGGTGATTTGAATAAGCTACAGTTGTCTAGACATGTGTTAAAATCGTGGACGAAAGTATCCCGATACTTGTGTAGTATTTAAAGTTATTGTTATTAATCCTCATGTGTGGTAAAATCTATTATAGAAATATATAAGTTTTCTGCATAAGGTTGAGTTTTTATATGAGCTAACCGAAATATATAACATATTAGTTAACCTGTTATCTTAATAAGAAGAAGAGTCATTAGTCTTGCATTAACAAGTGAAAGAGTGGATAGTTGAGGAGATTGGAAACCCTAACTCCCTTCATAAATGTCTTAAACCAGAAGTATTATCATCATTAGTTTAATGTTCTGCACTTTACTTTAATTGCAATTCTTAGTTAAAATTCCAAAAAAAAAACGTTAACCAAATAGATACCATAGATTAGATATTTGGTACTTGACAAACCAGTCTCTGTGGACGATAACTCGGTCTTACAGACTTGCGTTAGCGCACAGAAATATCGCAACAACAGGCCTATATGATTCATATGCCAAAGCTAATGAAATCTCAAAGGCTATATTAAACCATATATGAAGCCTAGATTAGTAAAATAGACACAAAGTTGACATTGAATGAACATAACATGGTCCCTTAAAGGTTAGACATGATCTTAAGACTATTCCAATAACACATTGAATCACTTTAACTCAGTTAACAAATCCTAGACCAACATTTTAAGCAATCTATTAACTGGATAGCTTAAAATCTGACTAAAACAAACTACCACCAATATGCTACTCACTTTCAGGCCATTTAAGCAGATACACATGATCGAATAACCCTTAAGTTAGACATTAAGGTAATCTGATAATTTATATATGCATAGAACCAATTTTAAACTAACATATCAGGTATATATATATATCTCATCGCATACAAACAGTTAACAAACATGTTTATTAAGAACACAATCACATAATACATGTTGTACTAAGTAAATTAAGTGACAAACTAAAAAGGGAATGTGTTCACCTTCTCCGGGTAGCGAACCGAGGCGTGTTTCGACTCGTCATTTCCGCTCAGAGATGTTTGTAGTTTATGGGATTGAAAAAGTGGAAAGTTTAAGATTTTGTGGCTTTTCTAATTCGAAACTTGAGAATAGAAGAAAGGGTTTTTTCTGATTTTGCAACGATTTTAAAATAGTCAGAATCTGATTTTTTGTTCTCGGTTTTGAAACAAAGAATTCGATCCAAAGTGAGAAATGTGAATTTTGTTCTTGGCCTTTTTAGGAACCCAAAATTTTTCGATAACTTTCAATGTAAGGACTTGAGTTTTGTTCTAGGCTTTCTAAAACACATAATTTTTCCCCATCCCCAAACACAACTCAAGGGGTTATATTTATACAACAAGATTAAGGGCTTCCCTCCTTGAATTCAAAATTTGAATTCCAATAAAAAGGACAAGTGACTGTTTTCTCTTTGCTTTTAGCCGTTTGGGCAGATGCATGGTTATTTGGTGGGTAAAAGAAAGTTGTGAGAGTGATGGTGTTTATTCTATGTGCAAAAGAGTGTGTGAAAGTGATGGTATAGCTTATGCCAGAGCTATGCTAGGGGTGAGGATAGAGGTGATGGGGGTGGATAGCAGGGATGACAGAGGGGTTGGTGGTGTTTGTGTTGTTATTGTCTGATTTGGATGATAAGAAAGGTTCTGATTGGGGTTGTTTGGTTTGATGGAGAAAAAGTTGGGGAATTGAAGAAAATAGGTTTATGGGCCGGGTCGTGGGAAATATTAAAGTTGGTCTGGATGAAAATGGAGATTGGGCTTGAGGGAATTAAAAGGGCTTTGGTATTAATTTAAAGGAAAGAAAATGGGTTGGATTTTAAAATGTGAAGAGGGGTTTATTAATAAAATAATATGCTTTGAAAAAATTGTAATTTATTTAAAAATAAAAAGACGATATTAATATAATATTTGTGGAATGCTTAATGCTTAATTAAATTAAAAAGTGATGCCATTTTGTGAAAATAAAATATAAAATATTAGGTAAAAATATAATTATTATATAAAAATGCACAAAATGATGACAAGAGTGTGATATCAAAAATATTTAAAATTGCAACAAATAATCGAAAAAGATGGGACAAAATGCTAATTTGTGAAGCATCACAACAGATAGTAAATATCTCTCTTTCCACGAGAAGAGTCAAAATCAAAGTTGTAGTTAATAAAGTCTTGAGCTTTTTAAAGCTTACCTCACACCCATCCGACCATTGGAAAGGTACATTCTTCTAAGTCAATCTCGTCAAGGGAGAGGCAATATATGAAAACCCCTCTACAAAATGTCGATAATAACTAGCGAGGCCAACAAAACTCTGAATCTTAGTAACTGAAGTAGGCCTAACTCAATTACGGAATGTCACTACCCAAGTCATGAGTCGTGATGACACCTACCCTATTCCCTCGAGTAGGCGAACCATATTCTCAATAACAAGTTAAATCAGCGGAAATAAAATAAAGAAAAGAAGTTATAAAATCTTAAATACTTAATTCTCCAAAATCTGGTCAAAACGGGTACAAGAGCACTAACAAGTCTGGAAAAAAAGGTAGAAGTCTGAAAGAGTTCCCGAAGGCTACATATTGTCTGTCAATAACCAACGAAAAATGAAAATAATAAGAAGCCCTTCAGGGGCCACGGGCGACCAAGTAGCTCATCCTGAATGACTAGAAGACGTCCACCTCGTGAATCAGCCACGGGGCGTAGAACTGGAACCTGGATCATACTCTGCACTCAACAAAAGTGCAGCAAGAGTAGTATCAGTACAACACTAGTACCGGTAAGCATCATAGGTCGACAGTGATTAGATAACGCATGGAGAGTTAAACTAACAAGTAGCACATAGAACAAGCATGCATGGTTACGTGTCCTATGCAAGTCAAAATATAAGCAATTATGAAATCAACCAAGACAGATATAATTTCACCAACTGAGCAGTTAAAACTAAGAGTAGATGGAAGCAATGCAATACAATAGTCACCTCTCCCTCACTCCACTCTCGTACACACATGCTAAGGGAAATGCCTCGAAGCCATGACCCATGAGGGACCCGTGAATTCCATGTACCACTCGTGCTCTCCGGCTAGAACCTCGGAGGCTATCAATCACTCGCAATCTCGGCAAAGACCTCGGAGTTGCTCAATCACTCTCAATCTCCGGCAGAAACCTAGGATACTCTAATATAATTAAATACCCTATCGTCTCATACTCTTTTCGTAGTCTTAAAGTGTTAAACAACTAACGGGTCGTTACATTAGATACCAATCAAAAAATTGCTCGTCCTCGAGCGACAAGGGTATGGGTGGAGGAAAGGAGGTACCTAAACTATCGAACAACTGAAGGATATCTACTCCGCATATCCGCCTCGGTCTCCAAAGTGGCCTCCTCAACCGGACGATGCTTCCACTGAACCTTGACTGACGCAATATCCTTGGACCTCAACTTCCTCACTTGCCTATCCAAGATTGCTACCGGCTCTTCCTCGAAGGACAGGTTCTGATCAAATAATATTGAATCCCACCGAATGATATAAGACTCATCTAAATGGTACTTCTTCAACATGGAAACATGGAACATCGGGTGAACACCTGCCAAACCTGGTGGCAAAGCTAACTTGTACGCCACCTCGCCACCTCGACGAAGAATCTCAAAAGGACAATAAACCTAGGGCTCAACTTTCCATTCTTCCCGAACCGCATCATACCCTTCATGGGTGAAACCTTCAATAGGACATGCTCACCAACCATGAATTATGTATCACGAACTTTCCGGACCGCATACTCTTTTTGCCTACTCTGAGCTGCCAGAAGCTTTTCCTGAATAAGCTTCACCTTGTCCAAAGACTCCCTCAACAGATCTGTACCCCAAGGTCGAACCTCAAAAGCATCAAACCACCCAATAGGAGAACGACACCTCCTACCATATAAAGCCTCGAATGGCTCCATGTCCATACTGGAATAGTAGCTATTGTTGTACGCGAACTCTGCCAAGGGTAAGAAACCATCCCAATGACCACCAAAATCAATAACACAAGCCCTTAACATATCCTCAAGCACCTGAATAGTCCTCTCGGACTGACCATCTGTCTGCGGGTGGAACGCGGTGCTAAGATCTAACTGAGTTCCCAATTCCTTCTGCAAAGTCCTCCAGAAATGGGAAGTAAACTGAGTGCCTCTGTCGGAAATGATGGAAATAGGAACCCCGTGCAATCGCACTATCTTTAGGATGTAGATCCTAGCTAACTTCTCCGCGTTATAAGTAGTATGAATCGGAATAAAGTGCGCGGACTTAGTCAACCTATCCACGATAACCCAAATCGAATCAAACTTGCCCAAAGTCTTCGGAATACCAACCACAAAATCCATAGCGATCATTTCCCATTTTCATTCGGGAATGGGCATAATCTGAAATACACCACCTGGTCTCTGGTGCTCATACTTAACCTGCTGGAAATTCGAACACTGAGCAACAAACTCCATAATGTCCCTCTTCATTCTACCCCACCAATAGTGTTGCCTCAAGTCGCGATACATCTTTGTTGCTCCTGGATGAATGGAGTATCTGGAACTATGAGCCTCTCTCAAGATCAACAGAATCAAATCACCAACTCTAGGAACGCAAATGCGCCCTTTAATCCTCAAAACACTCTCATCATCAAGAGTAGCCTCTTTAGCTTCTCCACTTAGCACCTTATCCCGAATCTTGCACAATTTCACATCCTCAAACTGCTGGGCCCGGATCCGCTCTAAAAGAGACGGCCTCGCCTCCACACAAGCTAACACCTTATCGGGTTATGAAATATCGAGCCTCACCGTACTATTAGCCAAACATTGAACCTCCATAGCTAAAGGACGCTCTCCCACAATCAAACGCGCCAAACTGCCCATACTCACTACCTTTCGGCTCAACGCATCGGCTACCACATTAGCCTTTCCTGAATGATACATGATAGTAATATCATAATCCTTGAGCAACTCCATCCATCTACGCTGCCTCGAGTTCAAATCTCTCTGACTAAACACATGCTGAAGGTTGCGATGATCTGTGAAGACCTCACAATGAACTCCATACAAGTAATACCTCCAAATTTTCAAAGCGAAGACCACTGCAGCAAATTCCAAGTCATGAGTGGGGTAGTTCTTCTCGTGAACCTTCAATTATCTCGAAACATACGCGATCACCTTACCCTCTTGCATCAACACACATCCCAAGCCAATGCGTGAAGCATCACAGTACACAGTAAAGTTCTTTCCCTCCACTGGTAAAGCCAAAATTGGAGCTGGAGTTAATAAATCCTTAAGCTTCTAGAAGCTCTCATCACACTCATCGGACCACTGGAAAGGCACACCCTTTTGGGTCAACCTAGTCAAATGGGAAGCAATAGACGAAAATCCCTTCACAAATCGACGGTAATAACTCGCAAGGCCCACAAAACTTTGAATCTCAGTCACCGAAGTAGGCCTGGCCCAATCTCTAACCGCCTCGATCTTTTTGGGATCAACCATAATCCTATCCTTGGACACAACATGTCCCAAAAATGCTACGGAACTGAGCCAGAACTCACACTTGGAAAACTTGGCATACAATTCCTTCTCCCTCAACAGGCCAAGCATGATCCTCAGATGCCTCTCATGGTCTTCCTTACTCCGAGAGTACACCAGGATGTCATCAATAAACACGATCACAAATGAATCCAAGTAAGGCTTGAAGATTCCATTCATCAAATCCATGAAGGTTGCAGGGGAATTAGTAAGCCCGAAGGACATCACCAAGAACTCATAATGACCATAACGGGTCCTGAAAACGGTCTTCGAAACATCCTCCGCTCGAATCTTCAACTGATGATAGTCTGACCTTAAATCAATCTTAGAAAATATCGACGCACCCTGAAGATGATCAAATAAGTCATCAATACAGGGTATTAGATACTTATTTCTGATTGTAGCATTGTTTAATTTCTGATAATCGATACACATTCTCATTGTGCCATCTTTTTTCTTCACGAACAGGACGGGAGCACCCCAAGGAGAAATACTGGGTCTAATAAATCATTTGCTCAACAAGTCTTGCAACTGCACCTTCAACTCTCTCAGCTCTGCCGGAGCCATCCGATAGGGTGGAATAGAAATAGGTCGGGTGTCTGGCTCCAAGTCAATGCAAAAGTCAATATCTCTATCAGGCGGCATACCAGGAAAATATGTAGGGAAACCCTTTGAGAACTCACAAACAACTGGCACTGACTCTACGGAAGGAGTATCCACACTAGTATCCCGAATATGAGCCAAAATGCTAAACATCCCTTATCCATTAACTTTTTTGCCCGAAGAACTGATATGATCCTATTAGGTGTTGGACTAGGAGTACCCTTCCACTCTAACCGTGGAATCCCTGGCATGGCCAACGTGACTGGCATGACAATAAAAAATAGAATGATAAGGAGATAACCAGTCCATGCCCAAAATAATGTCAAAGTACACCATATTCAAAATAACCAAATATCATACCCTATAAACGTGACCACACAAGACCTATAGATCCGATCTACTATCACAGAATCCCCGACAGGAGTAGAGACACGAATAGGTACCTCAAGCATATCCAGACTCGTAGAGAAATAGGTGGACATATAAGAGAAAGTAGAACCTGGATCAAATAAAACAGAAGTTGACCGGTGACAAAGCGAAATAATACCTGTGATAATCGCGTCAGATGCCTCGGCTTCTGGTCTACCCGAAAAAGCATAGAAATGGGCACGTCCACCCCCGGACTGTGTGCCTCCACGACCACCACGGACTGCCTGATATCCTCCTCTCACGGACTGAGCACTGCCCCTACCTGACTGATGACCATCTCTACTAGGCTAGTGGCCACCCCGCCCGATCGCGAACCTCTACTAATGTCCTCATCCGACGGGCATCTTTGGAGGCACGGATGTCGAACTCGAACCCCTGCTCGATCTAGAACACTCCCTCACATAATTCCCTGTCTCGCCGCACTCATAATATGCTCCCTTAGCCATAAGCTGCTGAACTATCATAGAAGAACCCAAATATCCTCCACTGTCTGAAGGTCGAGAGTAAGACTCGAAGTCTCGCCTGCAATCGTGCCCGCTATAACTCAAGAATCGCTGCTGAAACCTATAGTAATGATTGGATGGAGCGGCTGTAGGGATGATGACGAACCCTGTCATGGTGTCCCCTACCTCTAATAGGACCTCTGGAACTATCAAATCTAAGAGTTGTCTTGTCGCCACCCCCACTACGTGCCTGAACCCTCTCTGACTCAACCCTCCTGGCATGCTCTACTACTGACTAGAATGAGGCCCCAGAAGCCTCCAACTGCAAGGTCGCCATCCCAAGCGTAAGATACAAACCCTTCAAAAATCTCCCCTCTCTCAGCCTCTATGGGAAGTAATGTCGTCGCATAACGGGACAACGCGAGAAATCTGGTCTCATACTCCTCAACCGAACTACCGTGTTGCTCCAAAGTCGAAAATTCATCCTTCATGTTGTCTCTCAGAGTACGAGGGACATACTTCTCCAGGAATACCTGGTAGAACTGGGTCCAGGTCAAAGGTGGTGATCCAATTGGTCGATACTCCATGTACGATATTCACCACTGCTTGGCATCCCCAACTAACTGGAAAGAAACATAATCAACCTCGTGAGACTCCACTATATCCAACTTATGAAGCATCTCATGGCAGCTAAAAATAAACTCGTACGCATCCTCCACGGGAGTACCATAGAACCAAGGAGGAGTCATTTTGGTAAACCCCTCGAACAATTTCCACTCCTCAGCGGTCAACACTGGTCCATCCATAGGCCTTAGAACAAAATCAGGCGCTGGTGTATCATCAATACGGGGACCCACTGCTGACGCCGGCAATACCCTCGGTGTCCAAAATCCTAGAACAACTGCAACATCGGGAGTCTGACCTCCCACTCTAGTCTGCGAACCATCCGAGTAACCGAAGCATGCACGCTGAGCCAAATCACAAAGTACCCCAACACCAAACCTCCGAAAGTCGAGTAATAGCGACCAGTGTGCCTCGGCTCTCAAGATTCTAATTTTCTCCTCATGAATGTCGTCAAGCATCAGAGTCAACTCCTTGTCCGGGTCCTGAGCAGTGCCGGCCTTGGTGTCGTTCCTACTGAATAGTCTGACGGCCGCCGCCATGTCCCCCGCCGCCTACGAACACCGCCCGCAATCGGTATGGATGCAGGTGTGGGTGCAGGTGTAGCCTTCTGGCCTCCAGTAGCAGTCGATCGTGCCATCACTATTTGTGAAAGAACATAGAAATGAGTGTAAGATGTCAATCTAAACAATGTCGCACGAAAATAATGAACCAGATGCCAATTGGATTGAACTAGCAAAAAAAGACTAAAGAAGTGAAGTGTTTCTTAAATGTCATATAGCCTCTCGAGGATGAATACGGACGTCTACTTACCAATCCGCAAGACTCTACTAGACATTTTTCTTGTACTCATTAGACCGATTAACCTAGAAGCTCTGATACCAACTTTGTCACGACTCAAGTCACGAGTCGTGATGGCACCTACCCTATTCCCCCGAGTAGGCGAACCATATTCTCAATAACAAGTTAAATCAGAGGAAATAAAATAAAGAAAAGAAGTTATAAAATCTTAAATACTTAATTCTCCAAAATCTGGTCAAAACGGGTACAAGAGCACTAACAAGTCTGGAAAAAAAAGAAGGTAGAAGTCTGAAAGAGTGCCCGAAGGCTACATATTGTCTGTCAATAACCAACGAAAAATGAAAATAATAAGAAGCCCTTCAGGGGCCACGGACGACCAAGTAGCTCACCCTGAATGACTAGAAGACGTCCACCTCGCGAATCAGCCACGGGGCGTAGAACTGGAACCTGGATCGTACTCTGCACTCAACAAAAGTGCAGCAAGAGTAGTATCAGTACAACACTAGTACCGGTAAGCATCATAGGCCGACAGTGATTAGATAATGTATGAAGAGTTGAAACTAACAAGTAGCACATAAAACAAGCAGACATGGTTACGTGTCCTATGCAAGTCAAAATATAAGCAATTATGAAATCAACCAAGGCAGATATAATTTCACCAATTGAGCAGTTAAAACTAAGAGTAGATGGAAGAAATGCAATACAATAGTCACCTCTCCCTCACTCCACTCTCATACACACATGCTAAGGCCAATGCCTCAAAGTCATGACCCATGGGGGACCCGCGAAGTCCATGTACCACTCGTGCTCTCCGTCTAGATCCTCGGAGGCTATCAATAACTCACAATCTCCGGCAAAGACCTTGGAGTTGCTCAATCACTCTCAATCTCCGGCAGAAACCTCAGAATTTATCAATCACTCTCAATCTCCAGCAGAAACCTCGTAGTTCATCAATATCATCACAATAATAATATAAAAAGTATGACAGACATGATATCAGTCTCAACATGTATCACAAATATATAATCGACAAGTACAAGTCATATCAGGTGATGATCACAGAAAATAGCACATATGGCGACAAGCCCACATAACAGCTAACGAAACCAACGTAAATGTAATTTATCTCCACTTCATGCCCGGAGGCCTATCATGCTATCCCTGTCACTTCCTAAAACTACATATGATTCTCTAATCAGAGTCTAACTCAAGTAAACCATAACCTACCTCAATGTCGAGCAGGTGCCACGAACAATCAAACCAATGCATTTTCCTTGCGTAGAGCCTGTGAACGATTAAAATCTAGAAAATATGTGAACTACATTATAATACGAATCTAAGGACACCCATATTACTATATTGATATTAACAAGATCTTTACCATTCCCATTGTATGACTAAACTCATACCCCTATAAAATTATTAGCATAGATTCAGGACAAACAAGTAATTCCTTTCTTTTAACTTTCTCGTATCTCCCGCTTGTAAAGGATATAATATTAAATTCGTAACTCCAAATCAGGTGTTTATTGTACCACATCTAAGGAAACACTAGGATCTATTATTATGTCGAATCCCGACTGGTAATACTTAGTGTAGATAGTGAAAATTTACAAAGGAAACAACCCTATGAAATCTGTGTCGCCAGAATTTTTGTAAAACAAGACAGAAACTTTAAACAGCCATAACTTTTAAACCATAAGTCGTATTTATATTCGTAAGATATAAAACTGACGGGAACAGAGTAATCTACAACTTTCATGCAACCCATATTTTCATATTCCTTACGGATTTGTACAAGTTTTATATTTAAAATGATGCACCCGAAATAAATTCTATTGACTAACAATCATACACCCCTTAACTAACAATCATTATCCAATGATTTCTCCAATCATTAGCCTAGTCAATTGCCTTAATAACTATAATCATGTGACCCCTTAATAATCAATGAAAAAAATATGTGCTATGGATACCCCAAAGGAATCATACCTAAAGCTTGCAAAGGATTTGCTTTCACCGTGTCCCTTTTTTTTTCTTCTTAGTGTTAGGTTTTTTTTTTCGTTCCTTCTTTTTTTTTTTTTGCTGCCTGTATACGTTTTTCTTTTCTCTTTGTGTTGCTGCACGTTCCCTTCTTTTTCTTTTGCTATGCCCACGTTATTCCCCCCCCCCCCCCCTCTTTTTTTTATCATTGTCGTGCCCTACACAAGATTAGTGGGCTTGGCCCACTTAATCATTCACTAATCTCATGCATATATTTTATATTATAAATCATATAATTAAATACCCTAACGTGTCATACTCTTTTCGTAGTCTTAAAGTGTTAAACGACTAACGGGTCGTTACACGGAATGTCTTAATTTTCTTGGGATCCACCTTAATGCCATCCATAGTCACCATATGGTCCAAGAATGCCATAGAACTAAGCCAAAACTCACTTGGAAAACTTAGCATAGAGTTACTTTTCCTGCAGAATTTCAAGCACGATCCTCAAATGTTGCTCATGCTCTGCCTCACTTCGAGAGTAGATAAATATATGCCGGTAACGAAAATCACAAAAGAATCCAAGTATGGCTTAAAGACACAGTTCATCAAATACATGAAAGTTGTTGGGGAATTAGTCCGCTTGAAAGACATGACCAAAAACTCATAATGATCATAACATGTCCTGAATGTTGTCCTAGGGATATCCTCTGCTCTAATCTTCAACTGGCGATAACTGTACCTCAAATCAATCTTAGAGAAGACTGGTGCACTCTGAAGCTGATCAAATAGGTCATCAATGTGAGAAATTAGATACTTGTTCTTGATTGTGACCTGGTTCAACTGTCCATAGTTAATATATATCTGCATAGATCTATTCTTCTTCTTCACAAATAAAACCAGAGTACCCAAGGCGAAACACTCGGTCTAATGAACACTTTACTCAAAATCTCCTATAATTACCCCTTCAACTCTGTCGGAGCCATCTGATATTAAGGAATAGAAATGGGCTTGGTGCCTGGTTCCAAATCAATATCATGATTCAGTGGAACACCTGACAAATCTATCGGAAATACCGCACGAAACTCCATTACTGTTGGTACTAACTCAAGGGGAGGTGTATCAACACTAGTATCACAGAATACTCCAAATAAGCTAAACACCCTTTCTCCACCATTCTCCTAGACTTAAGATAAGATATCACCTTCTTCAGCGCATAACAAGTAGTACCCTTCTACTCACTGGGAATTCCCAGCATAGCCAACGTAAATGCCTTGACATGATAGTCCAAGATTTACTGATAAGGATATAACCAATTCATACTCAAAATGATATCGGAATTAGGGATGGAATGTGGGTATAATTTTTCGAATTCCGCACTCGTCCCAGTTGGGGCGGGTATGGATATAACTTTAGTGGATAGTAGGAGGGTATGGGTATTGAGTGGCGGGTAGGTGGTGGATTTTGCAGTTATATCCGCCTCCCCCGCCCCACATCCAATCGCACGCCTACCCGCCCCATAAGCCTAGTAATATTTGTAAGTTTATAGCAGTCCGTAACTAATAATCCCAATGCCAATAATTAATAAGTGAGTAGGGTTTACTCTTCAGCACTCTCAGCAGCCTTCACTCATTAACTCTTCTTGTTTTTCTTAACGCCTTACGCCTCCCTATCTCCGTCTCTCGTTCACTTCACTCTTCTTTTCTCTTCACGTGTCGTCTCTCCTCCCCCTCCAATTCTCCGTCACTATCACGCCGCCATCAGCCTTCACGCCTCCCTATCACCGAGACCCTGACAACAGGTATTGATTAATTTTAAATACTTTTTATGTAAATCAAAATTTTAAATAGATTAAAGAACACCATAACTCAATATGCGACGCCTATGGGTTCATATTTGTTAAAAATCCATCCCTTTTGTTTCTCAGGGATGGACATAGATCTGTTTTAGGTGGCTGATTTGGCTAGACAGAACTATCTTTCTCACAGAAAAGCTTTACAAGATTGGAACGAGCCACTGACGTGTAATCTTCAATCAATTGCTAGATTTTATAACTCTAGCTTTTCTCCTAGTGGTTGTATGTGCTTGTTTTTGTCTTGATGGGTAAGGAGATCCTTAATGTTTATATTCATTTGTTGTACTTTTGAACCCTTGAAGATTTAATACAATTGTTTGACTTGTGTAAGGGTGGAAAGACATTTTTTTTACTCAAGGAGGTTCATGAATATCTTATGTTGTTTCTTTGTTGACAAATATGATGTTGACGACCAAAGACTGGATATATAATGATACTATTAGATTGCAATTCATAGCACTGAGTCTAGTAATTTGAGCACCATGTCCATCTAAATTTATGTCAATGGTGAAGGGAAAAAATCCAGCCAATAATAATTCATGGAAACTCCAAAGCTGAATCATCAGGTACTCTTTCTTGTGTGATTATGCAAGTTTTAATGTGGTAATATAAATTTGATAAGGTCGATCTTCTATGATTATGTGATTATGCAAGTTTTAATGGTTGGGTTTACAAAATATGGCTGGCGGGTATTGGCGGGTGGCGAATATCCACTTGGGTGGTGGAGTGGGTGTGGATTTGGAAATATACCCGCCTAGGAGGGTATGGATGTTAAAATTGTACCCACCACGGGTGCCGGGTAGGTGGTGGGTATAAAATTTTCTGATGGGTACGGGTGCGAGGGACTGGGTACCCGTACCCGCCCGGCCCAATTGTCATCCCTAATAAAAATCTACCATATCTAGAATTATCAAATCAGCCCAAATGTGATACCCCAACAAAAAGTGACAATACAGGATCGGTACGCCCGATCCATCACTATAGAATCTTTATCGGTGTAGAGAAACTAACAGGAAATTCAAGGGACTCACACATCATAGCCAAATACTGAGAAAAATAAGCAGACACACAACAATATGTAGAACCTAGATCAAATAATACTATAGCTAGCCGACGACAAACTGAAATCGTACTTGTGATGACAACATCAGAAGCCTCTGCCTTTAGTATATCAGGGAATGCATAGCACTGAGCATGACAACCCTCGCCTAAGAACCTCTATGACCTCTGCCATGACTTGAATGAGAATCACTCTGACCTGAATGGGAACCTCTTCTACCAATTTGTGTACCACCTCTAGTCGGTTGTACTGGTGTCCTAGATCTAGAACCCTAAGAATCAGAGTGTTGACCATTCTGCCTAAGCATGGGGCATGGGGCAGCCCCTCACAAAATGTCCCAACTCTCTACACGCATAACATGCACAAGGAGACACAGGTGGCTAGGGTGAGCTAGAATAACCACTTTGACCTCCAAGTCAGTAATAAGAACTACTTCGAGAACCCTGACATAAGTTGTGACCACCACGACCCGAAGAACTATCGATTGAAGTTTTCTTGTAGGGGTGGGTGTGCCTCTATGGAGTTTTCTTCCACCCAAGTGGAGGTTTGGGATTTTAAGTGAACACACCCTAGAGGATAGGTTTTCTGTCGAAGCGTGTCCGCTCCAATGGAATCGATTCTACCGGAGCGGAAACACTGTTTAGATTATAAGAAGTTATTACCTAGAATTATATTATCATTTCCCCAAAATATTCCTCTTGGTACTTTAGCTTGGGCAGTAGATTCTTGAATATTTAAGGGAAATTGATCATCTAAGGTAACTTTCCTCCATTAATTAATGTGTATTAGTTAAACTTTATCCTAAGTATGATTCTTAGATGGGGGTAATAAGAGAAGTGCTGTGTTGAGAATAAGAGAGTTATATTTAGGGATTGGTTATTGGATTATTGTTGTTTATATTTTAAACAGTGATATATTAGACTAGTGAATGATATTTACTTGATCAATTGCATGTTGTAAACCCTTTTGGGAATTGGGGAAAATTCTAGGATTAGAATTTGGTTTTTTGTCAATTCATGAAATTGAGGATCCAATGGGGATTTGTTGTTAAATTAACTTGAGATTATGACTATCTAGCATGTTATAATATTGTTTGGTAATAATGTTCAAGTCTTTATAATGTCAGCCCGTGGTTCCTTTGTAATTTGGGATTATAATTATCCATAGATATGAGTACCATTGGACCGTAATCTCAAATAATCGATATGATTTATCAGAGTGGGATCTTGAGGAGGCTCAGCGGAATAGGAAAGCTATTTCATGAGATCTTCGGCTTTTAATCATGTAATTTGAAACTTTCTAGACCTTAGTATAGTGTTTATGTGTTGGTATGCTAATAATGGACTAATGGAAGTAATAGGGAATTGGGAGTATCATATTAGTGATTTGACGAGCAATAATACGAGTACCGGTGAACTTAATTGGGTAATTAATGAACTATTATGATATATGTGAAGGAGTTTATGTGTTTAGCCTTTGAGCCAAGGGTGCGGTGTATAAATCTGCTTAGGTTGGTATGATTGATGTTTACTTGGGTTGTAGCAATGTTGATATGATATTCTTGATTTGACTTTTTATGCACTCATCACTCCACATCTCGTCTAAGTATATGAAAAGAAACTGATAAATACTGCTAGTATTGTTTATGTTGATGCATGGTGTACACATATCCACATCATTCATACATTCTATTTGGCATTGAACTGTTGAGATATTGCTGAAAGCGGCTTGAAAAATCAGTTATTGGATATAGTACATGATACAAGAGTGATGACTAAGTATGACACTTCAGCCACCGAGCTGGAATCCGATAGGATTGAATGGGTATATGGACCTCATGAGTCCCTTATGAGTCACGTGATAGCTAATATAGCACCATGTGTATACCAGTTACATATGGTCATTTGCATACATGCATAAAATCCTGCATTACATTCATCTCTACTTTGATATGTAATTGATGAAGTATGTACTCAAATAGACTTATAACTTTTGGCTGATAGAAGGGATATTGACAACTTATACTTATGTTGTTGTGAGATGTGAGTTGAGGAACTTGATAGGTCTAGACACCCTGATTAGGGTTTAGGCAGACATAGTAATATTCATAATATGCTTACTTGAGATATGAGAGGATGATAATAGATTGTTGAACTATAACTATTGATATGTTGGTTAACTGATTCTTTTATGATTAACTAACTAACTAGTAAAGAGGTATCGAAAAGTACCAACCTTCACCATTATTATATCTAAGGTTGGTCGACGATGTTGCTGAGTACAGGTATTTCCCGTACTCACTCTATGTTTGTTTCATTCTATATATAAGTACCGAGCCAGATGATAGAGGAGCAGGTGGAGCATTGTTTTGTTGGTGATCTCTTGAGGAGTCCAGGGTGAGCCGTTGATGCATTCCTGGTACTAGAACTCTTTTATATCCTTATGATTCTGTCATTTTACATTCAGACAACATATTTATTTGATTTTCAGACTTGTTTTCAGTATTAGGGCTTGTACACATGACTAGCGGATTATTGGGGGTTTTCTTCAGATTATCTATTTATTATTAAGACTTGTTAAATTACTCCTCTTCTAATTCCTTATTTTTCACATTTACTTCCGCATTACTTGTGTTGATTGATGGGGTTCGCATGCGGGTTAGGATAGGTTCCCTCATAGCACAATGAGATTTTGGATCGTGACACTAACAGAACCATCGGATTTCGATTCCAAGCGCGTCTTCACAATGCGAGGATCATGTCCTTTTGTTCTAGAATTTCTTTTACTAAATTTATTATTTTTCTTATCAGCTTGAGGTTTGGCTTTTCATGCATTTTTATAATGGCATGTTTAACCACAGTGAGTGCATAAACATATCTAGAAGTAGTGTCTTGCTTGTTGTGTCGATTATAATCAAAATTTGCCTTTTGTACTCCAACGCCTTTTTCTCTTCATGTCCTATTCTTGTACACGGAAGTGACCACTTCAGAAGACCAGGTCCAGCAAAGTGACTTATCAAAATCATGTTTTACTTTCTCTAAGTTCTCTTGGAACTGTCTTCTCTTCTCACTCTCTGCAGTGCGACTCATTTTGACCTTATTGAGTTTATCTCCAAGACCAAGTTGGACTTTACTTGCTACCTCCTTTCTTCTTGAGGAGACATCCATCCAATTCTTGCGCTACCTTTTTAATTAGAAATTTTCCTCAACCACTTTGTCAACTCGATCCTTTAAGTTTATGACAATGTCACCCTAGTACTTCCTTTTTATGATCTATTTCAATAGGAATTTCAGTTAGTACGTCCCATTCTATGATGAGCCTATGTATGCATCGATTAGAAAATTTGCTGAAGTCATCAGTTTTTTTTAGGCCTGGACATTGGACCGGGATGACCCGGTCCCGATCCCGCCCCGACACCACCCCGGTCTGGCCCCGACCCCGAAATTATTAAAAAAAAAGAAAAAAATGGTACCGGAACTCGAACTGGGATGGGACATAGTCTCGTCCCGCCCGGTCCCGCCATGACACTACTCATCCAGATCCCGCCCCGATCCTGCTCCGGTCCCACCCTGGTCCCGCCCCTTTTCTCGCCCGAAACCCCTCCCCCCCCCCTTTTTGCAAATATAGTTGTTGCACCAACGACCATTTTACATTTTGGTCGTTGTCCAACGGCCATTTTTAGCCTCCCCAACCCCCTTTATATTTATTTTTAACCCCTAAGTTATTATATTTATACTTTAACCCAATTTTTTAACTATAAATACCTCATTTTCTCTTCATCTTTCTCACAAATCTTCCTACAATCTCTCAATCAATCTCTCTACAAGTCTACATTGTCTATTAAATATTCAATTTTATTTATTCATTTGAGAGTGAAGTTGGCAAATATCTTGAGGATTATCTATCGAGTAAAGTTTCAATTTTCAACCTCTCGATTACACGTTGACGTTACGTCGGCGTTTGGTACATTCATTCTTTCATTAAATTATTATTGTATCTTTATTTTATTTTACGCACTTAATTTCATTATCTTTAAGTCTTTAACTATTTATTAGCATAATTAAAATGAAAGGATTAAGAAGTATGTTCGGTAATGGTAAAGCTTCTTTTAGTAGGGGTAACAAGGGCAGTGGTACTTCTTCTAGTATTCCTAGTCCTACTCCTAGACATGATGATTTTATTGATACTGAATATTTTCCTGAAATACCATATGATTTAGACGAACAGATATTTTTCTCAAAATGAACAAGACTTTAATTTAGAAGATGCTCTAGATGATGATACACCCACTAATGTAGATGAAACACCCACTAGTGAACATCCAACTGAAACATCTCTTATTCACATATTGTCTCGGACCAAGTACATGGTCAAATTAACCCTACGACGGGGGGAGTTGTAGGCCCTAAATACGATAAACATAGAGATAGAGAAGCATTATCCAAATTAGTTGTTTTAGAGGGTTTGTCTTTTTCATTTTATTCATCTCCTGGTTTTATTCATTATATTGGAGATATGTATAATCCTACTTATAAAAGTTTTCCTAGATCAACTGTTAAGAGAGATGTATTTAAATTTGCACATGAATATCAACAGTATTTACGTTATGCATTATATCATTTTAATGGCAAAGTCACTCTAACTTCTGATATAGGTCGTAGTACTAACATACATGAATATTTAACGGTAACCTGTCATTGGATAGATTATAAATGGTATATGCAAAAACATATTTTAGCGTATAGATATAGATAGTAGGCACACTGGTGATTTTATTTCAGAAAATATTTATTTAGTTTGCGATTATTACGGAATAACTGATAAAATTATGAGTATTACATTAGATAATGAATCTTCTAATAATGGTTCTATTACAGTTTTAAAAGATACTTTAACTCTGTCTTTTCCAAATAATTTTCATATAAAATGTGTGTGTCATATTTATAACTTAGTTGTAAAGGATCTCCTATTACTTTTTCAAGATATTCTTGAAAAAATACAATTTGCTATACACTTTATTTTTAAAAATAATAGAATACAACGAAAAAAAGATTATAAAAAAACTTATCACGATTGCCAACTACCTTATAGAAAAATTTCCGAAGAAGTACCCACTAGGTGAAATTATTTATATGAACAACTACTTGTTGCTTATGATTATAGAAAACCTATAACTTTATTTTTTAACGCTCATAATCAAAATCCAACTGATATGATTGTAGATAATGATTGGGGAAAAATTAAAGAACTTATTGTATTTCTAGAGAAATTTTCTCAAGCAACAAAAGAATTTTCCGGTATATATTAGCCTACTATTTCAATAACGTTGTTTTATATAGCTATAATATTTTTCTGCTTAGAGAATGCATGAAAAAAACAGCTTATAAGACAGCTATTAAAAAATGTTTTTGAAAATAAAAAAATATTTTATTCTTATTCCCCCTATTTATATTATTGGTGTTGTATTAAATCCGACTATTAAAATAGACGGTTGTAAATCACTTATGAAAAATATTTATGACTGTAAAACAGTACTACCACCTCCAACTCCCAAAAATTTAAATGCCCCACCACCTATTGAAATTGAACAAATGAAAGAAGAAGTGTTGTCTAGCATAGAAGTCGAATGCAAAAAAAGTATATAGGTATTACCAACAAAAAAGTGCTAGCAACCAACCGGCTTCCATACCATTTTCTTCTTCTTCAACACAGCCTCTAAAAAGACATGTTGTTTCTGCGGCTAGTATTGAAAGCCTCAGAAATAGAATGTGCGGTGGTAGCACTACTAACCAAATTAGCGAGTTTGATGTTTTAGTTTTGCAGAGTACTTTACCGTACCAAGCAGTTGTCAATGAAGAAGGAAAGGAAGACTTGCTGAAATACTGGAGGGGGAATGAGAAAATATTTCCGACACTTTCAATGATGACCTGATATGTTTTGAACATTCAAACGTCATCAACGGCTTCTGAAAACGCTTTTTCTGCCGGCAGATTTCAAATAGGAAAGCACAGACACTCATTAGCCGGAGACAGCTTGGAGATTGTAGTACTATTCAGAGATTGGATACGAGCGGAGCGGAGAAGGTGCGGTCAATCGGAGATCAACGAAGAAGAAGACGAAAACTACAACATCTCATCTGAAGGCATGAGTAGCGACGTGGATCAATTTGACCAACAAATACCAATTTCAACCGAAGAACCAAACGACATTGTGAATAAACTAGAAAAAAGTATTTTCAAATTGGTAATTTATTTAATTTCAATTTTACTATGTCATTTGCAACTTTTGAACAACACCACAAAGTTGTAATTTTGACAATTATATATGTATGACCAAAAAACATATTTCAATGAAATAATATAAGAGGCACAAAAACAGTCTTGAGATGTTTTTATTACACTATCTTGTTCAATTATTGAGTTGTTCATATATTTAAATTTAATATCTATTATTTTTTTAAATAAGTGCACAATAAAAAAATATAAAAAAACCGACCCCGACCTGATCCCGGCCCGCCCCGCCCCGCTAAATCCGTTACCTTTTCCCGACGGGATCAATACCAGGACGGGACATCGGTCAAGCCCGATTGACCCGCCCCAGCCCGATCCCACCCCAACCCGATCCCGCCCAAACCCGCCCCACCCCGGCTCGGCCGTCCCGTTGGCCACCCCTAATTTTTTTAGAGTAATGCTTCAGGATTTTTTAACATCAAGAAGGCTTACCTCATCTTGCTCATTTATGTCATCATTAGTTTCTGTCACAAGATCAAATACTGACTCATATCCAGATAATCCTCTCATCAATAGCCATCATGGACATATCGTCTTGGTTGTCTTCTCCTTCAGATTCGCTATAGGAACCCCTCTAGACAACAAATGTCTGCTTTATTGAGTTGTCAGCTGCAATTCTCCTTTTGAGTTTCTCAGGTACCATATTCCTATTTTTGTAGTTATTTTGTTTGTGAAGAGGACATTCTTTGATGAAATGTCCATGTTTTCTGCACCTGTAGCAACAATCATTTCCTCTTAGATTTTTACTTGGGTTTCCCCTTTTAGAGAAACTGCCACCTTTTAGGACCATTTTTTGAAATATTTAAGTGAGCTAAGTTATTTCTAACTCGTCACCACATGAATTACTCTTGGCCGCCCTAAGAACCAGGTTTTTCTCCTTCTTGGCTCCCTCCTCTCATCGTCTCTCTGCTTCTTCAGCTCATAGGTTTTTAGATTTCCAATTAGCTTATCAATGGTCATTGTCTGCAAGTCCTTGGCCTCTGAAATACCATTGGTAGAATGTTGAGAAGCTTGTGTATGGGCCTGTAAGTCTTAATAACTTCATCAAAAGAGTGAAGTTCATTGATAATAAAAGTGAACCTAGTGTGCATGTCCTAATTGGACTCTCCGTCTTTCATCTTGAAGAATTGTCTGTGGTAAGCAGTTCTACTTTAGACTACTTCACATGACTGGTTCCCTCATGAGCAATTCACAAAGCTTCCCAAAATTTTCTTTACACTTTGACAAGTTGAGATTCGATTGTATTCATCTAGACCAATACCACAGGCAAGGATTTTCTTAGCTTAAAGTTCTTCTCAACTGCTTTTATGTTCGCGTCGTTGTATTCCTTCCTGGATTTTGGAATGGTTGACAGCTAAGTCCATGTTCATAAGAAGATGTGGACATATAACATCCCATAGCTCAGATTCCTCTGCCATGATAAAGTCATGCATTCTTGTGTTCCACCACCCATAGAATTTTTTATTGAATCTAGAGGGTCTTGTTGTAGATTTGCCTTCTTTTAGGTTTGGTGGAGCAGTCATGAGAGATATTTTTTCTAGGTGTTACTCCGTTAGAAAGTACTCGCTCTGATATCAATTGATGTAGTGTATGAGTCCACCAAGTAGAGTAGAATATCAAGTTCTCTACTTTTCTCTTAAGTAAAAGCATAAGGTAAATGACACAAGATATTTACGTGGAAAACTCCTTGCTCAAGAGATTAAAAACCACGATTCACCACAGTAGGATTTCCCAAACTCCATTATAACTGGGCAATATTTAGATTACAACCTATTGCAATCTATGGATTAAACTCTTAATCCTCCTTCCTTCTTACAATAATTCTATTGCAAAGACACTCTTTGACTAACTCTAGTAAAGAGAAATCATTAACCCCTCCCTCTTACAATAACTCTACTGCAAGACCTTACAATGACTCTATTGCAAAACACACATTGACTAACTCTAGTCAAGTTTACAACTCGAGGTGTTAAAACTAAATTACTACAACATGCTTCTTAAAAGAAGAGTAAGTTTACAAATTTAAGAACTACAAACAAGACTCAACAAACCTAGGACTTAGACATCTTCACTTGTTAGAACTGGTCCACGTTTTGTTGTTGTCTTGATTTGCTTCTAAAACTGATGACCTTGACGGCTTGTTGTCAATAGCAAGAGCAATTTTGATTTGTCTAAGGTTAGGTTTTCACTCCTCAGCCTAATGTATATATATGAGGGATGTGAGGAAGTGACAAACCTTAATCCTTTGGACCAATGGCGTGCCCACAACAGCTCTGCAGCAGTGTTATGACATTGTCACTGTGTCAGTAGCTTTACAGTTGTAGAGTTAACTTTCATCGGACGGAACATGTTCATCTGTCTAGTGGAACTGGGTTTTAGTTGTTTGTCAAATCATCAAAACAATGCAACACAAATATATGCATATATTCATAGCATGTATTATCATGAATGGTACCAGTTAACTCATCTTTTTCAACATGAAGTGAATATAATCGAGTCATGTTAGATATAGATGATGGAATACTTCCCCAAAGCTTGTTTTCAGATAAATCCACAAGCTGAAGCCTACGAAAATTGCTAACGACTTCAGTAATGCTACCAGAAAATTATTTTTTTGCAATCGCAATTCAGTCAAGTTAACAAGATTTCCTCTTCCTGAATGAATACTGCCAAATAGTTTATTACCTCGCAATCTTAGAGACAGAAGAGTTGTCTATAAATTTACAATAGAATCAGGCAGCACACCTCCAAATTTGCAATTACTCAAATCCAAAACTTTTAAGTTTCTGCATCCACTCAAAGATTTGAAAAAACTCAAGTCATCAATTGAATTTGATGCAAGAATCAGCCACCAAATATTCGATAAGCCACCAAAGTCAATCGACACTTTGCCAGTGAAATTACTACCATTTGCATCAAGTTTAACGAGATTTGAAGCATTAGATAATGACTTTGGAAGGAGTCCAGTAAACCAATTATGACCAATGTTTAGAACTTTCAAACTAGGAAGACTAAAACCAAAATCTGATGGGAAAGTTCCATATAACTGATTATAAGGAACAGTGAATATCCCAAGAGATGAAAGATTGAAAATTGCATCAGGCACCACACCACCAGATAACTTATTTACACCAAAACCAAGAAAATTCAATGTCTTTAATTGGCCAAAAGAACTAGGAATAGTACCTTCCAAATTGTTGACTGATAAAGAAAGGGACTTGATTGAGGAAAGATTACCTAAAATTTCTGGGATTAATTAGACTAGTAAGGTTGTTGTTATGAACATGAAATCTCTCAAGTTTTTGCAATGAGCCAAACTCATCTGGAATTTTTCCAGACAATTTATTCCAACCAAAATGAAGTCTAACAAGATTAGAACAACGAGAAAGATTTATCGGTATCTCTCCAGAAAATGAGTTATTAGTCAAACTAAGATGCTTAAGCCTAAACAAACGGTTAAGTGTCCCACGTCGGATATAAAATAGGAACATGTACTCCTTATATAGACTTAAACAATCCTCACCCTACAAGCTAGTTTTTCGAGTTGAGTTAGGCTCAAGATTAATTATTTACATGGTATTAGAGTCAGGTTCATTCTAATTCTTTGTGCACCGATGTTGGGCCCCAAATTATATTATTCACTCTCCAGTTAACAAGGTCTGGGCGTACGGGGAGTGTTAAGATTCCCACATCCGATATGGAATGGGAACATGGATTTCTTATATGGACTTGGACAATCATCACCCTACAAGCTAGCTTTTGGAGTTGAGTTAGGTCCAAGATCCATTCTTCACACAAACCACCAACCTTTGGCGGGATTTTCCCATGGAAATTGTTGAGCTCAAGTTTGAGACTAGTGAGAAAAGTAAGATTACCTATGTAAGGTGACAAAGTACCTACTAAGTCAAGTTCAGTTTAGTAACTCTCTGGTGAAGATGACCACAAGTGACACCTGTCCAGCTGCAGATATGGAGTGAATCATTCCATGAAGTAAAAATACCATAAGGATCTTGAGTTATCCTTGCTTTGATGGCAAGTAAGGCTTGCATATCAGTTTCATTACCACTATGTAACTTCAAGGCATGTGAGGTAAACATGCATGGTTGGAACGTAACAACATTTAATACAACTAAGATAGAACTCCGTCTCAAATATTTTGGGGTCCTGTTCTAATTCATAAAAGTGAGCCCTTAGTTGGGATAAAAGCTGCGAATTATGAGCTTTACAGTAACTTTTGGCTAATACTACTTGATAAAAAATGAAAAAGAGATCCTAAAATTTTTCGCTTTTCGAGGGACTCTGTGCGGTAGCACACCTCGCACGGGTTAAAAGAGAACCTGGCTCATCTATCATATTTTAGCCACCAATAACTAAAGTAAGGGTCAATATCAAACTTCTGAAAATATTTTCCTTGGATAAATAAAATTAACGGAAGCAAAAATAAAATGTTGAATTTAGTTAATCATGAAAAATAATTTTGTTCTGAGTTTTATTGATGTACAAGAAATTGCATGTAGAAATTCTGTCGACAATTACCCATATTTATGAAAACAACAGTAAGTTTCAATCCGCTTTAAGAAATGTAGATATATTAACTACATTAAGCCAAACTTTAACTCTCATTAGATTTGAAAATCTATGTATTATTAATGTATAATTTTTTTAACATATCCAAACCACTAAATATGGAAACTTTCTAAAATCATCTTCTTTGCTTCATTCATACCTTAAAATTTCACAAGAATGATGACAGAAGACGAAAAGCTTAGTTGTAATTTCTTCTTTTTATTAAATAATAAAATAACTTGAAAAGAAAGAGTTTGGTAAACCCTACATCACATAAACTAAATACATAAAGGAGAGTGACATATATAGTCATATAGATTATAAATGAAACTCAAGCTCTATAACAATTGCTAGATTAGACTTGAGAGAATGCTGCAACGAAGTTGAATACCACTTAACCCTTCCATCATTCATCTTTTCTATCATTAGATATCCTTCAGCCAGTTTGACTGAGCAGAACATGTGCTATGATCACCTAACACCGTTGAGTTTCCTAGTATGGACAGTCGAACACCTAAAGGACACGACCACATCACAAGAATTGAAAGAGATACCAAAATCTTTACATGGAAAATCCTTCTGAATAAGGAAAAAAATCACGGGCCTAATAAGAGCAAAGTAACCACTATAATAAGGAATTTTACATTGCGTGATCACGAGTAACTACTCCAGGAATCACTACTTACTCAAAAGAAATAACCATCACATGCTATCTGTGAAATACTTTGAAGCTTTTTCGTTGCTTCTGTGTGTACAAATGAGAAGATGAAGCTTCAATTTATAGGAAAACTAACCGAAACTTTAACTAATTAGAAGGATTGGGTTTGTTGCAAGTTGGTCCTACAACAGTACAACTTAACAATTTGCATTCTTGCAAATCTACAAACCATGAACCAAAACTTGTTTTGGCATCTAATTTTCCCTTTTCTCTTCTAGGTATCATGTTGCTAGAGTTGTTCACTGGTAGAAAACCAATCAATGAGATCTTCAAAGATGACCTGAATATTCACAAATATGTCAAAATCACTTTACCTAGACATGTCACGGAGATTGTTGATCTATTTCTTTGATGAATTTACTTGAACATGATGACTATTAAGTCCATGTTATTGAGATATTCATTCTCTTAAACGTTACATTGTGCATTTGCATTGTCTTGGCTTTGCGTGATCTACGAGATCGGGATTTCAAGGTAAGTGACGTATTTAGAAGGGGAATCTAACTATTCTCAAAGAGATTCTTGACAACACCATTAGGAAGATGAGGGAGAAATAAGGATAATGCAAGTGATTTGGAAGAAAAGACAATACTTCAAGATGACGATTACATATCCCAGCTAAATGCCAGCACTATGATAGACGGATGCTTGGTCTCAATCTTGAAAATTTGACTTTTATGTTCTAACTCATCGCCAAGAGATCGGGTGCCAATAAGAATAGCTTTGGACAAGATTCACACAACCAATAACTTATTCTACAGTCTAAGAAGATTGACAATAGTATAGATAGATCAGATGGTAAGTAAGATAATCAAATTATCATCTTCACAATTTTATTGATGGAGGTTAGAATACACAGAATTACAACTTTGAAATGGACACCATTTACTATTATATACTATTGTAATTTGTACATAGAGGAAGATCTATCCTTCTATGAGAACATCCAACTGCATCAAAATATTCTAAACTTTTAAGTTTTATTCATTTTTTAGTCGCTTGCATGAAAAGATAAAGTTGCAGCTAGTAAATGATATAACCTCAAGCATTAACTGGTCAAAAGTAAGTTTTACCGGCCAGTTGTTGCAAAATGTGAATTGTAATCAAGAAATTATGTGTATTCACATCATAGAGCTTGGTTATTCAATCGCTGCGTACGCTAGTTCATTTTCTACTTTTGTGTCGTTTCAACAGATCATTTCTATATGTGCATATACTATACAGCTCAGGTAATCATATACAAGTATGCATCATCCGGCCTCGAGTTCTTCACCGGAAATATCAAGGCAGATGAAATGATGTAAAATTTTGCCAATTACTAGTAACAGAACGACTGGAAGATCCTTCAAACCTCAAGCTCCTGAAGCCGAGAAAAGAAAGACAATGATCAACAAGAAGAAGAAAAAAAGGGATAGATTTTTTCTCTTCAAAATAAGGGAAATACAATGGAAATACTCGAATATCTAGCGGTGAAATTGTGTGTTACATATAAGCTATTCAACTTTTATAGTAAAGCTTTTATGGATATACTAAACCGGTAAACATTACTCAACTTAGTTTTGCAGATTTAACTCGAAATGTTGTTTTTTAGCATCTTAACATTTTCTTTGGCAAGCAATCAACTCTCAGATTTATTTCATAATTGAAAACAAAGTTAGTAGAACAAATTTTACCCGCTGGTTGAGCTGTGAATTGCATGAGAAGCAAGGAGAATGTCTCGAATTAGTTGCAGTTCCTTGACAACATCCCCGATATCCATCCTTTCTCTTGGAGATTCAAATGAACATGCAACTCCAATCTGTATTATCGACATCAAGCATTCATGTGCTTGTTTCATACTAGAATCATCTGGATCGATAAGTCCTTCCTCCTCCTCTTGTCTTTCTCTGCTGCTGTTATGTAAAAGCATGGGATCTACTATTTCATCAATTATTTCAGGTAGACCCATC
This sequence comes from Przewalskia tangutica, assembly GCA_029844215.1. Taxonomy (NCBI): domain Eukaryota; kingdom Viridiplantae; phylum Streptophyta; class Magnoliopsida; order Solanales; family Solanaceae; genus Przewalskia; species Przewalskia tangutica. The sequence continues at coordinate 69,415,382 of CM056739.1, read as the reverse complement.
TTAACAAAGTTGTGAAGAGTTAATCCATCTTTGAACATGCTGTCAGTAGGTCTCTTTCCAGTAAACATCTCTAGCAAAAGGATCCCATAGCTGTAAACATCACCAAACGCGGATGCGTTACCTCCCATGCTGTACTCTGCCCACACAGGGGAAAAAACTTGTAAAGAACTTAAAACATGTAAAATCAATCTGAAAACCTCTCAAGAAGACACTACTTTGAGAAAGAGATACTTATAGTCTAATGTCTTTCAGTTTACAAAATAGCCAGTATATGTTTTGTATATTAAGTATAAATATACATATAATTTACATATTGTATACATAAATATACATAACCAGTGTATAGGTTGTGTATGTTTTGGCTCGCGCCCATAATTAATTTTGGCCGACGGGCCAAAAATGGGAAAAAACTGTGAGAAACCATGTAACAAGAATCAGCATAAGGATCTATATCAACTTTGAAGAATCTAAAAGGCATGCGTAAAGGAATCAGCAAGTTAAACAATGTTACCTGGTGCAGCATATCCAATTGAACTACTCTCATTAGGACGATATTTGCTCATGGCTTCTGAGAAAAACATTGGTAATCCAAAATCAGCTATGTAGGCAGTCATGTCATTGTCGATAAGTATGTTTCTCGGCTTCAGATCACAGTGCACAATTGGCTTGTGGCAATGGTGATGCAGATATTCAAGTGCACATGCCACATCGATAGAAATGTTTAGTCTTTCAACTAGACCTAGGATCCTCACCTCATTTGAGGCATCAGCTCCCGAAGTAGGATGCAACCAACTTTCTAAGCTCCCATTAGGCATGTATTCGTAAACTAAAGCTTTAAACAGATTACCTTCAAAGTCACAAGTTGAACAGGCAGTATAGATCTTAACAAGATTTCGATGCCTAATGTGACTCAGGGTCTCACACTCAGCCATGAAGTTCTTGAAAGCCCCTTGTTGGTCAATGTTTATCACCTTTACCGCGACCAATCTTTCACCTGGATCAAGTACCCCTTTGTAAACAGAAGTAAAGCTACCATTCCCAACCAAATTGGCAGAAGAGAACCCATTCGTTGCTCTATATAGGCTCTCGTGAGTAACCGTCAAAAGAAAACCCCCCGTGGGTGAAGATGTTAAAGAAGGCTCTCTCCTTGCCTTTCTTAACCGAAAGATTATGACTAAAGACATCATCAAGGCCAGTGCTAGAACTCCAGAAAGAATAGGGATCATTAGCTTAATGCTGTTGGACTTATCTCTTCCCTTAGCTTCAAATTTTGGACATGTTGGCAACTCCAATTCTGGTATACCCCCACAAAGTTTCTCATTCCCAAATATGGATATTGCAGATGCATTTCTGAAAACCCCATAAGTTGGCAACTGACCCTCAAACTGGTTGAAAGACAAATTCAATCTTTTTAAGGAAATCAGCTGTAAAGATCTTGGAATATGACCGGATAAGTTATTGCGAGAAAGATCCAACTCTTCAAGACCTCTCAAAGAACTAAGGGATGAAGGAATTGTACCTTCAAAGAAGTTTCCAGATAAAATAAGGCTCTCCAAAGTTACACACTTATCTATGCTACTAGGAATTTTCCCAGACAACATGTTATTAGAAATATCCAGCATTGCTAAGGAAGACAAACTCATAACTCCATTTGGTATGGTACCACTTAGATGATTCTGAGAAAGGTCTAAATCTCGCAAGTACCGGAAGTTGCCAAACTTAAGGGGAATTGTACCAGTTAACTCATTCTTTTCAACATGAAGTGAATATAATCGAGTCAAGTTAGAAATAGAAGATGGAATACTTCCCGAAAGTTTGTTTTCAGATAAATTCACTAACAGAAGCCTACGGAGATTGCCAACGACTTCAGGAATACTACCAGAAAAGTTGTTCTTTTGCAATTGCAATTCAGACAAGTTAACAAGATTTCCTATCCCTGAATGAATACTTTCAAATAGTTGATTACCTCCCAATCTTAGTGACAGAAGAGTTGTCGATAAATTTGCAATAGAATCAGGCAGTACACCACCAAATTTGCAATCACTCAAATCCAAAATTTTCAAGTTTCTGCATCTACTTAAAGAATTGAAAAAACTCAAGTCGTCAACGTCTCCTGTTCCAAGGGAATTTGATGCAAGAATCAGCCACCAAATATTCGATAAGCCACCAAAGTCGATCGACACTTTGCCAGTGAAATTGCTACCATTTGCATCGAGTTTAACAAGATTTGAAGCATTAGATAATGACTTTGGAAGGGGTCCAGTAAACCAATTATGACCAATGTTTATAACTTTCAACGTAGAAAGACTAAAACCAAAATCTGATGGAAAAGTACCATATAACTGATTATAAGGAACTGTGAATATCTCAAGAGATGAAAGATTGAAAATTTCAGCAGGCACCACACCAGATAACTTATTTATACCCAAACCAAGAAAATTCAATGTGTTTAATTTGCCAAAAGAACTAGGAATAGTACCTTCCAAATTGTTAACTGATAAAGAAAGGGACTTGATTGAGGAAAGATTACCTAAAGTTTCTGGGATTAGTCCACTAAGATTGTTGTTATGAACTTGCAAAACCTCAAGCTTTTGCAATAAGCCAAACTCAAATGGAATCTTTCCAGACAGTCTGTTCCAACCAAAATGAAGTATAACAAGATTCGAACAACGAGAAAGATTTATCGGTATCTCTCCAGAAAATGAGTTATTAGTCAAACTAAGATGCTTAAGCCTAAACAAACCTCCAACCTGTGGTGGGATTTTTCCATGGAAATTGTTGAGCTCAAGGTTGAGACTAGTGAGAAAAGTAAGATTACCTATGTAAGGTGATAAAGTACCCACTATGTTAAGTGATGTCAAGTTCAATTTAGTAACTCTTTGGTGAAGATGACCACAAGTAACACCTGTCCAGTTGCAAAAATGGACTGAATCATTCCATGATGTAAAAATACCATAAGGATCTTGAGCTATACCTGCTTTGATGGCAAGTAAGGCTTGCATATCAGTTTCATTACCAGTATGTAAGGTGAACATGCATGGTAGGAAGGTTAGATAGAAAACAAAAGAATAGAGTGACATTGGAATGTTGAAGTGTAGAGAAAAACCCATAGCTCTTACGGAAAAAATAAACCAGTTGAACATACAAAGTGTACAATGCACTCAAGAATAAGATAGCTAGCTGGTTTATTGACTTTATTCTGTTCTTTTGGTGGGAAAATTCCTTTTATTTTCTTCTTTTTATCCTTTGTACTTATTTATTCCTTTAGCATTAATTATAAGTATCTTATCCTTTTTATTTTATCTGACTTTTTTTATGTTTTCTAAGCCGGAGTTCTTTCAAAAACTGTTTATCTACCTCCTAATGTAGGGATAAGATTTGCGTATACCTATTCACCTCATGCGCTAGGTCGTGGAATTTCACTAGTTGTGGAATTTCACGGGTATGTTGTTGTATCTTTTCTTTTTCATTCTTGAACTAAGAACGGAGAAAGGTGAATTCTTGATGAGCCATGGAGCATTGGAAATTTACATGTAAGTGTGCCAACAGAGAATCAATAAACATGGTCCACTTTTCCTATTTGAGTAACAATTTCTGACCATGTCAAAGTACTTATGACATAAAAGAGTACTATTGTAGCATTCTCCTCTAGACATGAACTTATTTCCATATTATTCTGCTCTAGTTGACCTGAAAAGTAAGCAACTTTGAATTCAAAGCCCTTTTTAGTACATAGGGCTAATAAAAAGGGGAATTTGAGTAAAGAATTGTGCAAAAATACGGGGAAACAAGGATTACTTCTGCTCCTCAATTTAAGTGTCTTAGGTTACTGAACATAAAGTTTAAAAAATAAAATGAGAATTTTTAATCTTGTGATCCTAAATTAAAGATGTGTGTAATGTACTAAGTGTTTTTAAAATATTATGGTTTTAAACTTGTCATTTATGACAAAAACTAAAAGTAAGACACTTAGTTAGCTTGGGCATAGATTTTGGATCAAATTTTAAAAATGTATCTTCAAATTTCTATTTGGCCATACATTTTGGATCAAATTTTGAAAATTTATCTTTAAATTCTTTTTCAAGTTCCAAAAAGTGGTCCAGACCAGTTTTTAGATTTTGGGGATTTTCACTCACAAAAATTCAAATATTTTTTAAGTAAAATGCATGTTTAAACATAACTTTAAATTCCAAATATCACAATTTTAAAAATTCAAATTTTTAAATTTCAACTTCAAAATTTATGGTCAAACAGAAGCTTAAATTGTGACGGAGGGAGTAGTACGATAGGTATTAATGGGTCAATTGGGCCTTTTATAACTTTTGAACGGAACAAAATGATGTTACAACGATTTCTTGTATATTATTTACATATATCTAGTAATAGAATAATTATGGACATTGTGAAATAAAATAAATCCCTATTCATGGTTTTGTACTAGAGGTTTCTTTATCATACCCTTTTAAGATTTAGTTTTTTTTAAATTTAAACATGTCAAGTAAGCAAAAAGAAAAAGGAAAACAAGATATTGAGACCAAAGATGACAAATGGACAAATTGAATAGTGAACCAAAATGAAAGTGTAGGGATTTAAGGGAAGATTAGATGTCAATCAAAGATTAGTTACATGATAATTAGTGAACCTAGTTGAAGATATGGGTGTATCAATAACTCATGACATATAATAATAGAGAAAGACAGTGGACCGCTGAATCATCATAATTTATCTTCTCAATCAATATATGTCGGATCGGGGATGGCCGGATGAACCTTATGGGCGGGAGATTTCGCATTTCCCTCAAGTAATAGAGAAAGACAGAATTGAGATATGTCTAATCAAGAATCTGATTCTTTTTCCTCCTTTCCCCCTATGATTCTCTCTCAAATGAAGTGTCAATTTGTGTACTTTTTCTGCCTCGATTTATGTAAAGATATTTGATTGAATACGAAAGATTAAAAGAAAAAACTTCTAAACATTATGATCTAAAATAAATCATAAAATTTTATCTAGCTATAAAGCAACACATTAAAGGTAAAATGAAAAAATTAAAATTAAATTATTACTACTAAATATTAAAAATGTCATTCTTTCTGAAATTGACTAAAAATAGTATCGCATAAATTATAACGGAAGGGATATTAAACTTTTGTGACTTGTCCAGTGGGATACCTTGCATTACATTGATGATGGGGTAAAAGAGAAACTAAAAAGACAGTGAATAAGACAGTATTGATTAATTTGTATGTCAGCTCTCTCTGGTACAAAAGGTAAAGTGAAAAAAGAGATTACAACATTAGCAATACCTCTAGTAAGAACCTTTTTCACGTGTGACAAGAGGCATATCTGGAAATCTGGATTTGTTGGCTGAGAAAGATATCTGGGATAGAGATGGGAGGAAAAGTGTCAAGTGGGATGTGATAAAAAGTTTCTTACTTTATTTTTTATATCTACTTTCCGGCGTACGCCAGATTATTTTTGGAGATAGTAATTTTGGTCCCTCAATACTAATATCAGTAAATCCGAAATGTGTCTGAATGACCAGGATTTGAGAACAGAACAATTAATATCATCTACAACGCCCTAACCCAGAGAGCAAATTGCTCTCACCGAAATTCGAACTCACGCTGCAGGCCTCCAACTGGATTTTAAATTCTTATTATTTATCACCCAGTTATGCCCGACTCTTCTTACTTAATTGTATTTCACATATAATCATTAAATTTTACTCACGGTGACAATAAACTTACAAAATATTTTTTAGGCAAAAGTGCAAATATATCTCTTAACTTTGTGATTTAGAGCAGATATACTTTTCGTTTAAAAAGTGGTGGATATATATGTGTCGTTACAAAATAGTACAAATATATCCTTTCTGCTGACGGAATTTTTTTTTAAAATTATTTATCTTATTTTTGAATTAAAAAATACCACCAGGCTTTAAAAAAAAAAAGCCTACTCATTTTTTTGAGTAGATATATTTTTCTAAAGTCATTTAAAAAGGGACGTACTCATTTAAAAGTCACGAAACACTTTTTTATAATTAAAAAGTAAGCTAAACGATTTTAAAAATAATTTCCGTCAGCGAAAAAGGTATATTTGAATCATTCGTGTAGGCAGGGTATATTTGCACCATTTTATAATGACAGGGGTATATATCCACCGTTTTTTTAATGAGTGATATATATATGCTCTAAACCTCAAAGTTGATGGATATATTTGCATCTTTCTCCTATTTTTTTTATAACTAAACTATGTGTGAATCACTGAATTTCTTCGGAATTTTTTTGACTTGAAGGTCAAATTGTTGGTACCAAATTATTATGACACATTTGCTACAGAAAATAAATAAATGCAAGGCATGTGTTTATCACATACACATACGTTACTTAATCATAGTTAAGTAATATATATTTTTATTTAATTTTTAACTATTAAAATTAATTACATTTATTTTTTGTATAAACACTTGATATAGATAAGTTTTACCTGCATGCTACCAGCTACAATGTAAATTCTTCGTCAGAAACGAAAGAGTTCTTGTGGAATCATAATACTATTGTTATCCAAGATGTTGCCAACATTACTATTGACATTATCATATAATGATATTTGTTGGGATACAGTATTTAACTAATTTAAAAAAAATCTGTTTTTAGCTTCCCTATTTTTATGCATTATTTTTGGAATTCAAACTTTTAAATGATTAGATAAAATTCCAAATCTTGATGTCTATTTTTTTTTATAAATTTAGGTGCAAGCATTTGACTACAATTCAAACACCTAAAATCAAGGATATTTTTATTTGCCAAGTGTATAAAAAAAATTATTAGTTCTTCTTTTTAGTTATTTGTCTTTTCCGAAAATTTTAAAAAAGGAAAATATCACATCAATCTCGGTTTAAACAACCAAGACCGATGGATTCATCATCACTCTCTTCATCTTCCAAAACCCCCAAAAATTCTAAACCCTTAGAATCTCCTTCTCATTACTCTCCAATGGATACATCCCCGATGTTAACACCCTTGACTGTTACACCCCGTAATTCCAAGACAATGAGATGAGAACGTGCGTGAGGAAATTGAGTTTTGAATTTTGGAAAGAAAGAAAAATTACTTTTTTCTTAAGGAAAAATATCAGAAAATTGTGAAGGAAAAGGTTTATTAATTGGAGTTTGGTTCTCAAATTTGATATTTGGACTTATAGATTATATTGGAATTTTGGGTTTTAAGTTCCGTATTTGGTCATGTGGGGCCCACGGGAAAATTTTACGGTTTTTTGTGTCCCATAATATTTTGAGATATTTTGGCCAAATATAGATATTTTGGGGAAGAAATAATTTTGGATCAATCGGAGGGTGACACGTGTCACCCCACATGTCTTGAAAGTTGACTACACTTTATAGATATTTTGAATGGAGGACAAGTGGACAAGTGGGTCCCACTCCACTTGTCCATACATGTGGCTATATTATTCAAGTCTTGGAAGACTTGGATTCATTATACACTTAGACCACATGAGCTCTCATCTCTTCTCCCTTAGTTCCATATTTTCGAAAATACTTAGGACAAGAACAACAAGATTAGTTAGTTTCATTCATCCAAGATCACTTAGACCACATGAGCTCTCATCTCTTCTCCCTTAGCTTCATATTTTTGAAAATACTTAGGACAAGAACAACAAGATTAGTTAGTTTCATTCATCCAAGATTAACCCCCTACACCAAGTGTTAAGCCAAGATCATTATTCCACAAGTTTTGTTGGTTTTGACCGAGAATGAGGTGGAGAAAACCCTAAGTTTTATCGACTTTTGGAAGCGAAACGTGAAGTGAAGTTGGTAATAAACTTGTGGTAGATTCATATATGTGATTGGAACTTGAGGAAATGGAGCGAAACGAAAACTGCAGACCAATAAAGACCAGACTGTTTTGAGGCATTTTTTGGCACAAAATGAGGTAAAAGTCCTTCTTCTTTTAAAGTAATTGGATATTACTTATTGTTATAATGTATGGATGAACTTGTACTAAAAAGAATGAGGATTAAAAAGTGTTTGGACAATTTTTTAAGGCTTGGCCGAGAGCTAGACTAATTTTGAGGTTTTCAGATTTCGTTGGTTATTGTCGTTATTTACACTTGGTACATGTTATATAATGAAGGAAATATTGTAGTTGATAGATTATATAACTTGTATAACATGTTGTAACTTGAATTGGAATAAAAGGAATTAAGGAAAAGGACTTTGGATTGTTGTAGTTATTGTTGGACGAAAACTGCCCAAAACTGTTAGACGTTGGGATGTCGTTTTATGGACTGTTTTGGGGTGCATATATGCTGGAAAATCAGTCCCTAACATGCATGCTTAATGTGGTAAAATGACTAGTGAAAGTCCTAAGTAATAAGGGTGTTAAAGGCTTCACATTGTACCCTTAATGTTGGTTTATTATGGACTGTTTAGTGGACTGTTTTATGGATTGTTTTGCGGACTGTGTTGTATAGATTGTGGGGCAGAATTTTACACGTCAAGTTAGACGTGTAATCCCCTTTGGTTAACTGTTGGTTGTGTCTTAAATGTGGCTTGTTGGTTGATGAATTTGGGCCTTGAAAATGTGGAAAAATACGTAGAAACAAAGGAAGTGCTGCCCAAATTTTCATAGAATTAGAGGGCCATTATTTGGTATAAGTCTTACACTAGTAAGTTTGAAGTTGATAGAAGTGTTATTGTCATTTTAGGTTGAAGTACTTCGTATAGCGTATTCTACTTGGCTTGAGGAATAGCCGATAAAGTTGAAGTACATTGGAGCGTATTGCTACTTGTCGTTTTGATTAGTCGTCAACGAGGTGTGTGAACTTCTTCCTTCTATCGGCATGATTATTTGGAGTATACTTGACTTGTTTCTTGAAGTATACTTGCCTTGTTATTGAAGTATACATGACTTGTTTCTTGCAGTATACTTGACTTTATTTTTATAAAGAGAAGTGATTCTACACCTAGAAGTTAGGGGTATTCGTGTTGTTTATTTTATACTAAGTGCATGTCTAAATTCTTCCTAAAGTCCTTACCAAGTTGTTGACACTCAATTTTGACCCATCTTTTAGTCATTTCTTGCAATTTTAAGCATTTTAGGACACCGCATTTTAATCATCATTTTTTGCATTTTTTACATAATATTCTATGTTTATTTCTTCGCAAAATGGCATTGCATCTTTTTATTTTAAATTAAGCATGATGTCTTTGTTAATATTATGTTTCTATTATTATTACACCGTCGTTTTATTTTAATAATGTTGCATCTCTTTATATAATTAATTGGCAACGCGTTTTTACTTTTAATTAGGCATTAAACATTTCTTAAATATTGCATTTTATTATTATAGCGTTGACATTTTTATTTTGATAATTTTGTATCTTTTTAAATAATTTTTCTTTTAAATAATTAACCCGTTTTGCATTTTGTCAAACCAGTCCAATCCGAGACACAATCCGGATCAGTCCAGTCCGCCAAAAAGCCGAAGCCCAAACCAAGACCCAAAAAAATAAAGCCCAATACACTTTCATCTTGTTTCCCCCCTGTCGCACCCGTTCTTGACCTCGAAGTCTGAACGGTATCCACAACGTTGCTCTTTGGCGCGGTTCCCTGGATGGAGCAATAATGTTGTTTTAAGGAGTCGTCACCTAATTAGTTAAGTGAATTAGGACACTTGATTTATTGCAATAAAAATACTACAATTAATCTCCATTTAATGATCTGCGAAATTAATGAAATTCTGAATCAGGGTTCTTTATTATCCTAAAGGGAAGGGGTTAGGCATCCTTTAAGATCCGCTAACTTGCGGCTATTCGTTCAAACCTAGGTTAATTATTTATTGCCCCTTTTTATTCTACGTATTCTAAGCATTTTTTCATAATTTATAATTAAAATAAAATGCAATACAAAATAATAAAAATTAAAATTAAATGCGACATAAAATAAAACTGCGGGACATCTTTTAGCCTTTTTTAGGTCTTCTGCACAAGATGATCTCCGGGTACCTGCATAAACACTTAGTAAAAGTGTTAGTACTAGAATAGATAATTTTAAAGCAATGACATGAATTTAATAAGTAAATCCAAACAAAAAAACCATCTTTTGCACAGAGGAGGCCTTGGAAATCAGACGGAGATTCCTTCATCGGCCAATATTGTTAAAAGCAATAAAATAAATAAAACCTTCAGATCCGCGTCAAAACAATAATAGTTTTAAACACGGAGGGCTCAGATATATATAAAAATAAAGTGGGACATCCTAAACAAGTGCGGCTGCGAGAATTCGCCCTGCCACCACATGTTGGTTATCCTGTGTAAGTAGAAGAAATCATCAACGCCCAGAAAGCATCATTTATTTTATATTCCGTCTTAGCAACTGTGGAGGCCTCAAAAATCGACGGATAGCTTTTTCATTGGTCAGTGTAGTATCAAGTTCAAAATCAGTAAAATACCAAGTGTAGCATTTGTTCTTTAAAAAATCAGTTTAATAAAAATAAAGGGTGAAATCGTCGTAATTAGTCCCAAAATCGAACATCGTGAATAAAGTGGTAAAACCCACAAAACCACCCAGAAGCGGCCTATACCCACAAACAGTCCACCAATAGCAAAACCTGTGAAAATCAGTCCAACACAAACGGAAAATAACAACATCGCTGGAAATATCAGTCCGACAACAGCAGTAGAAAGATACCAAAAATGAAGCCAACAAGGTCGCCTGAAAATTTAGAACATCGCCGGAGTTTTCAAAACTCCGGCCAAATACAAAATCATACTAAATCAGATGCGATGCAAGCGACCCAACAACATCATGAAAAAGTAGAAAGCAGGGCGGTTCACGGAGCGATGGAGAAAGTCGTGAAATAGTCAATGGAATTTTCAAACGTCGCGAGTCTTAAAACTCAAGCGGATGCCTCATAAACGTAAATTCAGCCTCTTAACCAAGATAACAGATGCACGAAAATGCGATCAAAACAGGTCGCGGAGTTTTTAGAACTCCGGTAAGACGCGACGCAAAATCAGAAAATCAGTTAACCCAAATCACAATATATAATAACAACAAAAAGAAACTAACAACGTCTCGCGATCGCGGTGGTCACTCCGTGGCGAGACGACAAAAGGGATACAGGGTATGGGGAGTTCAACAGTGGGTGTGACGGGAGAGCAAGATGACGGTGGTTCGCCGGTGAGGTGTGGAGGTCGACGAGAGGTGTGGAGAGGGGAAGTTAGATGCATTGTGCGGCTGCTGGGTGTTTAAAGGGGGGTTCGCCGGAGCTTGGAGCTCCGTGAAGGTGCGGCGACGGAGAGGGCACTGTGCGGTGCGACCTTCAAGTGAAGAAAAATGGGCTGATGCCCTTTAAAATGTGCGGCTGCCCCCTTTTGTTTTTCTCCTCCCCCTTTTATTTTAAGTGGGTAGTGTTTATTATATAGGGGTATAATTAGGTTTAGGGTTTGAATTTGGTTTTGGGGGGGGGGGGGGGGAGATGAAAAGTGGTATTTGAAATTTAAAAATGAGGGGGGGGGGGGATAAAAGAGGGTGTTTGGATGAAGTGATAATGGTGTTGGATTGGAATGATGGACTGGACTGATTTGGCAAAATGCAAAGCGGGTTAATTATTTAAAAGAAAAATTATTTTAAAAAATGCAAAATTATAAAAAATGCAAATGCCGATGCAATAATAATAAAAATATAATATTTAACAAATATTTAATGTTTAATGTCTAATTAAAATTAAAGCGGGATGTCAATTAATTACTTAAAGAGATGCAAATATTATTAAAATAAACGACGACGTAGTAATAATAGAAACATAATATTAACAAAAACATAATGCTTAAATTTAAAATAAAAAGATAAAAAATGCAAAAAATGATGATTAGAATGTGGTGTCCTAAAACACATAAAATTGCAATAAATATACGAAAAACGGGTCAAAATTGACTGTCAACAACATGTCTCTCTTTGTACGGAGATGATGGAAGAGTCTTTGGACAAAGATATTGACTCGTAGCCAATTTTGTCCTGTTTTAAAAACTAGAACTCAACAGTGGGGCTGATGCAGACTCAGAATTGTCCCAGTGTCGAATTATGATGACACTGGTCGTTGTGATGCGAAGTAGAAAGCAAAGCTGACGCAGATTTAAAAATGTCCCAGTGTCGAATTATGATGACACTGGATTGTTGCGATGCTAAAGTAAAAAGTAAAGTTGACGCAGATTTTAAAAAATGTCCCAGTGTCGAATTATGATGACACTGGGTTGTTGCGATGCTAAAGTAAAAAGTAAAGCTGACGCAGATTTAAAAATGTCTCAGTGTCGAATTATGATGACACCGGGTTGTTGCGATGATAAGTAAAAATAAAGCTGACGCAGAATTAAAAATGTCTCAGTGTCGAATTATGATGACACTGGGTTGTTGCGATGCTAAAATTATGGCCGGACGAATACCGATTCAAAAATATGTCCCATTGTCGAATTATGATGACATTGGGTTGTTGTGATGCTGGAAAATTAAGGCAGGGCGGATGCGGATTTAAAATTTTGTCCCAGTGTCGAATTATGATGACACTGGGTATCGTGTCGCGGGATGCTGAAAAATTAAGGCAGGGCGGATGCGGATTCAAAATTTTGTCCCAGTGTCGAATTATGATGACCGGGTTACGTGGTCATGAGATCTTTGGAGAGCGAATCAACGTTCGAGGTACAAATTGCTTCAGTTTGCCGTAAGAGATGGTTCCACGTTGTGCTCCTCCTCATGTAAATTAAGGCTCATGCAGGCTAAAGCTTAGAAAGATTAGTGCATGACTGTTACGGCAAAATGATAACTCATGAATTTATAGGTAATGTAACTGTATTAGTAGAAAATGTTATCTTGTAAAAATGTGATGTTTGTTGTGTCGATGTGATGCTGCAACTGTTGTGATTTTCGTCCTTGCACGGACGCGTTGCGATTGTGGAGGCGGATATGTTTCCCTTGCTGCAACTTCCCCTGTAGACTAAAGCTCAAGAAAGAGTTAGTGCATAACTGTTAAGATAGAATAATAAAGCATGAATAAGAAACACAATTTTTGAGGGTAGAGAAATCGTCCCTGCGTAGATGTGATATGCTGATGACGTCGTCTTTGGACTTGACGTCGTTTTCGGACTCAACGTCGTTTTCAGACTTGGAATCGTTTCCGGTCTTGGCGTTGTTTTCAGACTTGGCGTCGTTTTCGGACTTGGCGTCGTTTTCGGACATGGCGTCCTTTTCGGACATGGCGTCATTTTCGGACTTGGCACGTTTTCGGACTTGGCGTCGTTTTCGGACTGACGTCGTTTTCGGACATGGCGTCCTTTCCGGACATGGCATCGTTTTCGGACATGGCGTCGTTTTCGGACTTGGCGTCGTTTTCGTACATGACGTCGTTTTCGCACATGGCGTCGTTTTCGGACTTGAGGTCGTTTTCGGACATGGCGTCATTTTCGGACTTGGGCGTCGTTTCGGACACGATGTTGATGAAGATGTCATTGTGTTGATGCTACTATTCTGTATGATGTGTAGGACGTTGTGAATGCTGATGTCGTCTCTGCTCGGACTTGCGGGATGCTGCGGATGTCGATATCGTCTCTGCACGGACTTGCTGAATGCTGCGAATGCTTGTTGAATGCTGCTAATGCTGATGTAGCCTCTGTACGGACTTGCTGGATGCTGAGATATTGTCCTTGCACAGACGTGCTGCAACTGCTCCTGTGAATTGAGGAACCTGTAGGCTAAATCTTAAGAAAAGTTAGTGCATAATTGTTAAAACGATAAAATATGATAAAACATGAATATAAGAAATATGATTATGTGAATAGGAATATTATCTTGCGTAGACATTATGTGCTGAAGTCGTTGCATTGGCTAATGAGATAACGTCGTTTCTGGACGTAATGCAGATAGCATCGTTTTATGGCCGTATTGTGATGAAGATGACACCGGTGCTCAGGCGTGATGCGGATGACGCCAGTGCTAAGGCGTGATGCGGATGACGTCGGTGCTCAGGCGTTGACTTAAATAACGTCGGTGCTCAGACGTGATTTAAATAATGTCGGTGCTCAGGCATTGATGCAGATGATGCCGGTGCTCAGGCAATGATGCAGATGACGCCGGTGCTCAGGAGTTGACTTAAATAACGCCGGTGCTCAGGCGTGATTTAGATGATGCCGGTGCTCAGGCATTGATGCAGATGATGTCGGTGCTCAGACATTAATGCAGATGACGCCGGTGCTTAGGCGTTGACTTAAATAACGTCGGTGCTCAGGCATTGATGCAGATGACGCCGGTGCTTAGGCGTTGACTTAAATAACGCCGGTGCTCAGGCGTGATTTAGATGATGTCGGTGCTCAGACATTTATGCAGATGATGCCGGTGCGCAGGCATTGATCACGAATGACGGTGCTCGAGCATTGATCACGAATACGCCGGTGCTCAGGCGTTGACTTAAATAACGCCGGTGCTCAAGCGTGATTTAGATGATGCCGGTGCTCAGACATTGATGCAGATGATGTCGGTGCTCAGGCATTGAGATTGCGTCATTGTGTGAACGTGATATATGGGTTGTCGTTGTATAGACGAAATGCAGATAAGGCCATTGCATAGACATAATAAGATGGCGTTGTTGAGTGGACGCGATATAGGGTCGTTAAATAAAAGGAGCGTCGCTGATAGACGTAATTGAGCTAACGTCGTTGTGTGGACGTAATAAGATGATTTCGACCCGGTGGGCCAGACCACTATGATGAAAGTACCTGCAGAATATAAACCGAATAAAAATAATTAGAGTCGTAAATTGATTGAGAAATAAGGATGAGAGTGGCCCTGTGAGCCAAATGACGCCTTGATATACGCGTGCAATGGTGGCTTTGCGGGCTGAGCTGCTATGTGAAACTTCCTACAAAATCAAAGATAGATGCAGTAATTAGTGCAGGGATATATAGATATACAAAAACGAATGAATGAGGATAAAAATGTGGCCCTGTGAGCCGAGCTGCTATGCGAAAATCCACTTCAACGTTGCCAACTTTCCAGCCCCTGTTATCATTCGCATGCCCGATCTGTTTGGACTTGTAACCGTTGTCAGGTTTTAAGTATTTGGCTACGAGAGCGTAGTCTATAATATGCTCTTCGGTACTGACGGCCTCTTCTTGCAGTGAAGCTTCTTTAAAGTAGCCCCAGTTTTGGCATAAGTGGATGCCGAATGGACGAGACCGAATTTGATATGGAATACCGAACTATCCTATCGCGGAGATTGGATGGAGTGTGCTTTGTAACCGGTAGAGTAAGGGCAAAAGATTTTAGAAAGAGTTGGACTGAGTTCGATGTGGCCACCTACGTATCTCGCCATAGATATCAAGTAGATACATAGTCCAGGAGTATAGCCCTGTTGAAGTTGGGTTCGTCGATTAGACTTCGAGTTTTTTTTTTTTTTTTAAAGATGGGACCAAAGCTGATATGGCCGCCTATGCATTTGTCACGACCCGACCACGAACCCGTGACTGGTGCCTTACCCCGGGCACCCTTGTGATACAACATCAGAGAAAACCAGCGGAAAATAAACTCACAACAAGAACCCATATAGAATATAAGCAGGCTAACCCAAAATGGCTACATCTAAATATAACAAAGCTGAACAGTTACATCCTTAACAACCCAAGTTATGACAGGACTACATGCCTCTAAGAATGAGTAAACACTATGACGGAACAGGGCCCCGTCATACCCCTGAATGTACAAAACATCTACAACACCAGGGAGAACCGTACCAAAAGTCGAGCCTCCGGAGAAATGGAGCTCCTGACACCTGAGCAAGATCCTAAGAATGAGGATCCATCACCTGCTTACCCTTACCGCGCAGATGAACGCAGCCCGGGAAGGGGTCGTTACACAATATGTACCAAGTATGTAAAACTGAAAAATACTGTAATAATATCATAAGTTTAAAATAAACTGGAGTCATGGAAGAAAGTCAAAATACAGTACACTGTGCCTTACTAACAATGAGAGTAACAAGTATAAACTTTACTGCATAAAAATAGGAGGCTCATGATCAAAACAGGGTATCTCGCCCGTAGTATCATTAAGCAATCCTACTCCTGGGACTATTTCACCCGCATAGGTCCTGTGGATCCGCATGAGGTCATCCACCTCGCATGGGACTATTTCACCCGCATGAGACTATTTCACCCGCATGAGGTCATCCGCCTCGCATGAGACTATTTCACCCGCATGGACCCGGTGGGCCCGCATGAGTACAAGCGCCGCACTCGCATCATGGGTAGCAAATCCATGGCATAAGTAGTAATAATAATAGTAATACATAAATCAGCACAACCGGCTATCATACATAACATAAGCGCTACCGGCTTATCATAACGTAAGCAAGTTAAGAATATCCCCTAACTTCTTATTAACATTTTTAGTATATTCTCTCATTTTAGTTTACTTAAGGCACTAACATGTTATTTACAAGAAAATCCGGGAATCCAACCCAAGTACCACGTACCTCTAACCTTTTAAGAAAATGACTCCTTTTTATGCAAAACTCCCAAGATACTAATAACCGTAGTATCAAGTCACGACAACTTTTCAAAACAAGCCACGTTTACCTTTTAAAAATACAATAGGCTTCTAAAATCAAGTGACTTCATTTCTTTTAAAACCTTAGGCAATTAATGCCTTAAAAACAATTTGCCTTTCACAAATTCAAATCCTTTATCCGTACTTATTTTACTTGGAGTAAACCTTTCTTTGTTAACCTTTCATAAAGCCAATACAACCAACTTCCCATAAAGTTGTTATATTACCATTATACACTAGTCAAACACATCTCCCTATATCTAAGAGACTTATACTTTTAAAACGAAACAAGTTTCATATACTTAAAACACTTCAAGTCCCTTGACCTTGAAACTTAAGACCTTACTAAAACAAGTAAGGAATATCAAAGCCTTGTACGTCTACCGTACTACATAGATGTAACTATTCATGCTCAAGAGGTAGGAAAGTTCCACATACCTCTTCGGATCAATCCATTTGCTAAGTCCAATAAACCGCACGTAGTACGTCAACCTATAATGACCATAATACGTTTAATAACCTCAAGCTACAACGTAGAATATTCCAAGTTTAAAGTCACTAAATTCTATGGAAAATTGGGCAGCATTTCCTTTGTTTCTACATACTTTGCCACCTTTTTCAAGGCCGAATTCAACATTCAAACGCCACATTTAAGGCCCAACAATCCAAACATTTCAAAGGGGATTACACACCTAAACTTGGATGTGTAAAATTCTGCCCCACAATGTATAACAACTAACTTAACAAGTTAAATGTAGTATTTTGGCTATAACATGCTCACATAACCTTCTTATCCAATTCTTTAATATCCAACCCATATTTCTTACATGCAATTTATCTAAGAGCAATATTTTCAACTACAAGTTCTTTCTTCTTCACATGCAACACCAAAAACCAACAAAGAGAGAAGGAATTGTTACCTTAGAACTTTAGCCAAATATTCCAACAAATTCACTAGCCTCCTTTCCACAATCACCACCACAAGAACTCCTACAAGCTAGCCAACAAGATTCCTTCTTGCCACACTTTTCGGATTTTCCTCAAGCTTTGATTTCCTCTTGAATTTCTAGAGAGAAGGGAGAACTTTTATTTTTAGAGAGAGATGAGAGCTTGAAGAATGACCAAGTCTTCAAGACTTGGTCAATAAGTAGTACATGAAAAATCAGATGGGGGGGGGGGGACACTTGTCACCCTCCCATGGCCTTTTTTAAAATAAAACAGTTCAGATTTTTCCACTCAACTTCGCAGAACCCGCCTCGGCGCCGCGGCCCTGCTTCCTGGCGCCACGGCTCTGCAACTTCAGCGAACCCTCAGATCATCTGGCGCCGCGGCCTTGTGGTTCCTGACTGAAACACCTTTCTGTCCGACTGCGCACTGAACTTGTAACTACCATAACTTTCTACTCCGATGTCCTATCGACGAACGGTTGGTTGCGTTGGAAACTAGACTCAACGAACTACGCACTAGGTCTTTGAAACACCTAGGAACTCTCAATGTAACGGGTCATAACCCGCCTCAAAGTTGACCAAAAACCCGTCCGAAACAGTCCGTCAACCTATCCTTTTAAAATTTTAAGTCTTACTCCCTTTCGTACGTTCTCACACGCATGGCCAGAACTACGGGGTATAACATTCTCCCCCCCCCTTAGAAACGTTCGTCCCGAATGTTCCTTCTAGGCTTACTCAAATCACAGTATCGACATAGACCCCCTTAACTATTCTTTTTGCAATTAAAGACGCTCCACGAGCCACAACATACTTAAGCATAATTGCTAAATTAAAACTAACAATCAGGAAAGTGGGTTACCTGGAGGTATAGGGAATAAGTGAGGATACTTCTTCATCATGTCATCCTCTGCTTCCCACGTCATCTCCTCCATGTTCTCGTTCCGCCATAAGACTTTGACGGAAGCCACATCCTTTGTCCGAAGTCGCCTAACCTGACGATCGAGTATCGCTATGGGACTCTCCTCATACGATAACCCCTCTGTAACCTGGACATCACGAATCGGGTGCACTCTAGACGGATCTCCAATACATTTCCACAACATAGACACGTGAAAAACTGGATGCACTGCCTCCAGATCGGACGGCAGATCCAACTCATAGGCAACCTTGCCTACCCTACGGACAATCTGATAAGGCCCAATGTACCTTGGGCTAAGTTTCCCTTTCTTCCCAAATCTCATCACGCCCTTCATGGGTGACACCTTCAGGAAGACCCAATCATCTACCTCAAACTCCAAGTGTCGACGCCGATGATCTGCATACGACTTCTATCGACTCTGAGCTGACGATAACCGCTCCTGGATAAGCTTCACCTTATCCACTGCCTGCTGAATCAAGTCTGGCCCGACTAACTGAACCTCTCCTACCTCAAACCAGCATATCGGTGACCTGCACTTCCTCCCATATAAGGCCTCATAAGGCGCCATCTGAATACTAGAATGGTAGCTGTTATTATAAGCAAACTCCACCAGAGGTAAATGATCCTCCCAGCTACCCCTGAAATCAATAACACAAGCCTGCAGCATATCCTCGTTGTCCGGATAGTGCGCGCCCGTCCGCTTGGCTCGAGGATGAAACGCAGATGCAGACTCACTGCGTGTCCCTAATCCCTTCTGGAAAGACCTCCAGAAGTTAGCCGTGAACTGGGCTCATCTGTCTGAAATAATCGATATAAGAACTCCGTGCAGTCTCACAATCTCTCTGATATACATTCTAGCATAATCCTCGGCCGAAAAAGTCATCCTGACTGGAAGAAAATGGGTTGACTTCGTCAGCTTGTCGACAATAACCCAAATGGAATCATGCTTCCTCTGAGTGTGAGGTAACCCTGTAATAAAATCCATATTTACCACCTCCCACTTCCAAGTCGGAATATCAATAGCTCGCAATGACCACCGGCTTCGTGCTCAACCTGACTGGCCGACAATTCGCATCGCGCCACGAACTCCGCAACGTCCCTCTTCAGGCCATCCCACCAATACACGCATCTGAGGTCATGGTACATCTTAGTCGACCCCGGATGAATAGAATAACGAGCACTGTGTGCCTCCCCCAGAATCTGCTGACGAAGTCCTATCACATCGGGAACACACAACCGGCCCTCAAATCTTAGCACCCCATCAGGTGCTACCTCAAACAAACTTTTCTCCTCCTGACGAGCTGCATCTCGATACCGTACCATAATCGGATCCTCATATTGTCGCCTCTTCACCTCCTCGACGATGGAAGACTCGACAACCTCTCGAACCCGAACTCCATTGCTATCAGAATCAACCAAACGAACCCCAAGGCTCGCTAGCTGATGTAACTCGCGGACCATGTCCCTATTCTCTGGCTGCACACCTGACATACTACCCATCGATCGGCGACTAAGGGCGTCTGCAACTACATTGGCCTTCCCTGGATGGTATAGGATATCGACATCATAATCCTTAAGTAGCTCTAACCACCGTCTCTGCCGCAATTTCAGCTCCCTCTGGATGAAGATATACTGGAGACTCTTGTGGTCTGTGTAAATATCCACATGAACTCCATACAAATAATGTCTCCAGATCTTCAAGGAATGAATCACTGCTGCCAACTCTAAGTCATGTGTGGGATAGTTCTTCTCATGCTTCCTAAGCTGTCGAGATGCGTAAGCTATAACTTTACCGCCGCATCAAGACGCACTCCAAGCCCGACACCGACGCATCACAATAAACCACATATCCGTCTAAACCTCCGGAAGAGTAAGGACTGGGCGATCGTCAATTTCTCCTTTAGTAATCGGAAACTCTCCTCACAAGCATCCGCCCACCGAACATACCGCTCGAGTCACTAGTCAAAGGTCTGAGATGGAAGCAAACTTCTCCACAAATCTCCGATAATAACCCGCAAGGCCCAAAGCCGCAAGACTCCGCTTGTAGCTGGTCCGCCAAGTCTTAATCGCTTCAATCTTTGTTGTATCAACCCGAATACCATCTACCCGATAACATGCCCTAAGAAAGCCACCGAGGACAACCAAAATTGCGATTTCGAGAACTTGGCATACAAATGCCGGCCCCGAGGACTCTAATACCGCCTCAATGATCCGCATGCTCCTCGCTCGTGCGCGAATAAACCAGATATCATCAATGAATACTATAACGAACATATCCAAGAATGGCTTGAACACCCGGTTATCAAATCCATGAATATTGTTGGGGCGTTGTCAACCCAAAGACATCACCTCGAACTCATAGTGCCCATACCGGTCCCGAATGCGCTTTGGGATATCTCGCCTCTAACTCGCAGACTGATGATAACTGCATCGCAGTCTATCTTGGAGAAACATCTCGCACTCGCAATCGGTCAAACAAATCATCAATCCCGGGAGGGATATCTGTTCTTGATAGTTACCTTATTTAGCTGCCTGTAATCAACACACATACGCAACGTCCCATCGTTCTTCTTTACAAATAACACTGGCGCTCCCCAGGGAGAAACACTTGGCCTGATAAAGCCTTTTTCCAAAGAAATCTTTCACCGGTCCTTCAATTCCTCAACTCGGCAGTGCCATCCTGTATGGCGAATAGATATCGGTCGAGTGTCCGCGCCAAATCAATGCAAAACTCAATCTCCTCTCGTGAGAGGATACCCAAGCTCTTCCGAATACGCTCAAAACTCTCTAACGATCGAATCGATCAAGGTCCAGATCTCACCGTGATCGAATACCCGAACCATATGGTAGATATCCCCCTTCCGCACCATCTTCCTAGCCTTCAGGTAAGAAATAAATCTACCCTACGACGCAAAGATTCCTTCCACTGATAACCGGCTCACCAGAAACCGGAACCGCATCAGCCTTCTCATACCCACATAGGCATAGCAAGACGCTAGCCAATCCATACCCATAATTACATCAAAGTACGTCATATCCAACTCTATCAAGTCGGCTAGAGTCTGACGACTGTCTATAGTCACTGGGCAAGCCTTATATACCCGCTCATCTACCACCGAATCACCTACTGGCGTAGCCACCTCAAAAGGTTTTATGGACTCGGGCTCTATTCCTATTCTACCAAAGAATATGAGGAGATATATAGGACAAGGTAGAACTCGATCTATCAAAGCATATACATCACAACATGAAATCAATAATGTACCGTGACGACATCCGTGACGCCTCCGGTCCCGATACCGACATAGCATAGATGCGTTTCGAGGACCGCTGAACTGACCCCTACCACGACCGCCGCGCTCGCTGGTCCGTGAACACTCGCTCCGGGCGACGCCACCGAAGACGAAGATCCGACCATCGACCGCTTACCGAGCCATAACATTCCCGCCGCTCTAGTCGGACAATCTTCTCAAATGGCCTCGCCGCCATAAGAGTAACAAGATCACGGAGTAACACGACACTTCATAATGGCAATCGCCACATCGACCACACCGAGGTATAGGTGGCCTCATCTGACTGGAACTCGTCCTCTCGAGAACCGAAGCCACGGACCCTATCTCGCCTCGAATGTCATGTACGTCCGGAAGATGGTGGAGGAGCGCTCTGAACCGGCTGAGGTGCAAATCCGGTCTGCTACTGAGGTTGTCTACCTCGAAAACTACCAGAGGACCCTGCTGTCCTAGCCCTCTTCTCGCGATACTGCCAATCCGCTGCCTCGTTCTCACACCTGCGCATATGATCGCACGCGGCAATGTCCATTCCCGGTTGAAGAGCTACTCCCGTGCAACTCTCGGACAAGTAATCATCGAGCCCTGTGACATAGCGGTGTACCCTGTCCTCCATTTCTGCTACCAAAGCGGGTACATACCGAGCCAATGAGTCAAACTCTACATTGTACTCCCGGACCGTCCGCCCACTCTGTCTCAGTGTCAAAAATCTATCGGCCCGAGCTCTCCTCATCTACGTAGGCAAGAAATGGCTAAGGAACGCCTCTGAGAACTCGTCCCAAACAGCTGGAAGCGCATGCTCCCCCCGGGATAGTTCCCATGAATCATACCAGTCAACGGCAGTATCCCGCAACCGATGTGAACCCAATATTACCGACTCTGTCTCCGAAGCCCTGATCACTCTCATGATCCGTCAGAATCGCTTTGGATAAACTCCCGAGGATCATCCTCGTGCCTCGACCCATAGAACTCGGTGGGTCGCAACTCAAAAAGTCCCGCAGCCTCGCTATCGACCGGGTGGACTACGGGTACAACTGGAACCGCTGCCTCCCGTCTATCCTCCTGCCTAGCCACGATCCTGGCTAATAAATGGGCCATCTCCTTGTAACCCATCTCCTCGCTCCAGCCGTAATCGAGGCTCGTGTATCGCGGTCTCGTGAGCGTTGTTGCCGAACTCTGCTGGGGTTGACGACGTTGTGGAACTCGCCACCCGAAACATCATCTCGTGTAAAGACGGGCTGTGCTCGTAACCTCGATGTCCTACTAGTAGTTCCTCACCGCTTTGCCCTTCGACCGGTTGCCTTGCGTGGAGGCATAATCGATACAGAAAATATGTCGAGAGGAGTTCAACCTATAACATGCCTCTATTGCACGATCTTAGAGTGAAAGAATGGAAACTAATCCTAAATATCTGTAGCCTCACGATTATAGATGTGGTGCACAACACACCGATAATCAAGACTTACTAGATACGGCGTAGTCCCTTTCCGAGGATTAATGGTTCGATACCACTTTTGTCACGACCGACCACGGACCGGATCGTGCCTTACCCCGGGCACCCTTGTGATACAACATCAGAGAAAACCAGCGGAAAATAAACTCACAACAAGAACCCATATAGAATATAAGCAGGCTAACCCAAAATGGCTACCTCTAAATATAACAAAGCTGAACAGTTACATCCTTAACAACCCAAGTTATGACAGGACTACATGCCTCTAAGAATGAGTAAACACTATGACGGGACAGGGCCCTGTCATACCCCTGAATGTACAAAACATCTACAACACCAGGGAGAACCGTACCAAAAGTCGAGCCTCCGGAGAAATGGAGCTCCTGACACCTGAGCAAGATCCTAAGAATGAGGATCCACCACCTGCTTACCCTTACCTGCGGCATGAACGCAGCCCCCGAGGAAGGGGGTCAGTACACAATATGTACCAAGTATGTAAAACTGGAAAATACTGTAATAATATCATAAGTTTAAAATAAACTGGAGTCATGGAAGAAAGTCAAAATACAGTACACTGTGCCTTACTAACAATGAGAGTAACAAGTATAAACTTTACTGCATAAAAATAGGAGGCTCATGATCAAAACAGGGTCTCTCGCCCGTAGTATCATTAAGCAATCCTACTCCTGAGACTATTTCACCCGCATAGGTCTTGTGGACCCGCATGAGGTCATCCACCTCGCATGAGACTATTTCACCCGCATGAGACTATTTCACCCGCATGAGGTCATCCGCCTCGCATGAGACTATTTCACCCGCATGGGACTATTTCACCCGCATGGACCCGGTGGGCCCGCATGAGTACAAGCGCCGCACTCGCATCATAGGTAGCAAATTCATGGCATAAGTAGTAATAATAATAGTAATACATAAATCAGCACAACCGGCTATCATACATAACATAAGCGTTACCGGCTTATCATACATAACATAAGCGCTACCAGCTTATCATACATAACAAAAGCGCTACCGGCTTATCATAACGTAAGCAAGTTAAGAATATCCCCTAACTTCTTATTAACATTTTTAGTATATTCTCTCATTTTAGTTTACTTAAGGCACTAACATGTTATTTACAAGAAAATCCGGGAATCCAACCCAAGTACCACGTACCTCTAACCTTTTAAGAAAATGACTCCTTTTTATGCAAAACTCCCAAGATAATAATAACCGTAGTATCAAGTCACGACAACTTTTTAAAACAAGTCACATTTACCTTTTAAAAATACAATAGGCTTCTAAAATCAAGTGACTTCATTTCTTTTAAAACCTTAGGCAATTAATGCCTTAAAAATAATTTGCCTTTCACAAATTCAAATCCTTTATCCGTACTTATTTTACTTGGAGTAAACCTTTCTTTGTTAACCTTTCATAAAGCCAATACAACCAACTTCCCATAAAGTTGTTATATTACCATTATACACTAGTCAAACACATCTCCCTATATCCAAGAGACTTATACTTTTAAAACGAAACAAGTTTCATAAACTTAAAACACTTCAAGTCCCTTGACCTTGAAACTTAAGACCTTACTAAAACAAGTAAGGAATATCAAAGCCTTGTACGTCTACCGTACTACATAGATGTAACTATTCATGCTCAAGAGGTAGGAAAGTTCCACATACCTCTTCGGATCAATCCACTTGCTAAGTCCAATAAACCGCACGTAGTACGTCAACCTATAATGACCATAATACGTTTAATAACCTCAAGCTACAACGTAGAATATTCCAAGTTTAAAGTCACTAAATTCTATGAAAAATTGGGCAGCATTTCCTTTGTTTCTACATACTTTGCCACCTTTTTCAATGCCGAATTCAACATCCAAACGCCACATTTAAGGCCCAACAATCCAAACATTTCAAAGGGGATTACACACCTAAACTTGGATGTGTAAAATTCTGCCCCACAATGTATAACAACTAACTTAACAAGTTAAAGGTAGTATTTTGGCTATAACATGCTCACATAACCTTCTTATCCAATTCTTTAATATCCAACCCATATTTCTTACATGCAATTTATCTAAAAGCAATATTTTCAACTACAAGTTCTTTCTTCTTCACATGCAACACCAAAAACCAACAAAGAGAGAAGGAATTGTTACCTTAGAACTTTAGCCAAATATTCCAACAAATTCACTAGCCTCCTTTCCACAATCACCACCACAAGAACTCCTACAAGCTAGCCAACAAGCTTCCTTCTTGCCACACTTTTCAGATTTTCCTCAAGCTTTGATTTCCTCTTGAATTTCTAGAGAGAAGGGAGAGCTTTTATTTTTAGAGAGAGATGAGAGCTTGAAGAATGACCAAGTCTTCAAGACTTGGTCAATAAGTAGTACATGCAAAATCAGATGGGGGGGGACACTTGTCACCCTCCCATGGCCTTTTTTAAAATAAAACAGTTCAGATTTTTCCACTCAACTTCGCAGAACCCCCGGCGCTGCGACTGCGGCCGGCGGCGCTTGAAACCTCTGCGACTCCAGACTTTTCGCGCGCGGCTGCAACTTCAGCGAACCTCAGATCATCCGCGCCGGCCTCGCATCCGCGCCATGACTGTGGTTCCCGATCAAACACCTTTCTGTCCGATCACAAGACCGAACTTGTAACTCACATAACTTTCTACTCCGATGTCCTATCGACGAACGGTTGGTTGCGTTGGAAACTAGACTCAACGAACTACGCACTAGGTCTTTGAAACACCTAGAAACTCTCAATGTAACGGGTCATAACCCGCCTCAAAGTTGACCAAAAACCCGTCTGAAACAGTCCGTCAACCTATCCTTTTAAAATTTTAAGTCTTACTCCCTTTCGTACGTTCTCACACGCATGACCAGAACTACGGGGTATAACATCATTTTGCCAAAGGAATCGGTTTATTCCATAGTTTGCAGGTGACGGAGAATAAAGAGATTCTTAAGAGATGGAAAATTAGGATTTTTCTAAAAGGTGGGACCGAGGCCGAAATGGCCGCCTACGTATCCCGCCATGGGAATCAGGTCACACGTAGTTCCAAATGTGATAAAATTTTGAGAAAATCGTTGTTTGAGATATGGGCTTTTCGCGTATCGTGCTGATAACGCAAGGAATAACACAGCCCCCAGAAAACCAAGCTAGTAAAGCTCGTAATTAATACTAAGTGAATGCTCAAAGTTGAAGTAGCAAAATAATGTAGTAAAGTGCACATAGCTGAAAACAACAAGCATTATAATAGCAAGCAGACTATATAGATATCAAATGCGCTTCCTAGCATGTTTGGGACCTCTTTTATGCTAGAGGTGGGCCTAAACGCCAAATATGCGAGATTATGATAAATAGGTCCTAGTCGTTAAACTGCAATGTTTTGTTGGAATGACGACCAAATGACGGTGCACTTTTTCCAATTCGGCATGTCATGTTTAGGCTTGGATTTGTCTATCATTGTCACACTACACATAGTATGCTGGTTGGTCGCTGGGTTGTGAAACCCATCGACAAGTTTTGGCGTTTTCCTAATAGTGGCGTCAATACCAGGGATCAACCCACCTAAGGTGTATGCATGTATGACTTAAAATAAAAAGGATGGTATAGCTCTATCTTAATTTTGCTAAGATTTGGCTTACTAGACGCAATGGTTCCCGAGCGGACTACTTGAGTTAGAAGGCTACGCGGCCACCGGTTGGACCGGATTCTCCGCGTAAAATGCCAACTCTCCTAAATTTGGATATTTGAAAGAAATTTGCGGGTGTGCAAAGCGCACCTCGCGTGTAGTGTGTGATAGTATTAATATTCCGTAAGGGAGGAAATATGAACGGAATGACAGTTTAGGAAAAGCATTAACATATAGCAATTAAGACAATATGCAAATATTTATATGTAAAGCAGAATAATTTAGGCAAAACAATAAAAACAAACAAGTGTAAAACATAAAGGAAGCAATTTAAGCAAAATAAAGAAAATAAAGCACAATAAATTAACCTATATTTTTTATGGTTAAGAACCTAAATATCCCCAGCGGAGTCGCCATGTTGTCACGCCCGTTTTTGACCTCGGGGTATGAACGGTATCTGCAACGTTGCTCTTTGGCGCGGTTCCCTGGATGGAGCAATAATGTTGTATTAAGGAATCGTCACCTAATTAGTTAAGTGAATTAGGACACTTGATTTATTGCAATAAAAATACTACAATTAATCTTCATTTAATGATCTGCGAAATTAATGAGATTCTGAATCAGGGTTCTTTATTATCCTAAAGGGAAGGAGTTAGGCATCCTTTAAGATCCGCTAACTTGCGGCTATTCGTTCAAACCTATGTTAATTATTTATTGCCCCTTTTTATTCTACGTATTCTAAGCATTTTTTCATAATTTATAATTAAAATAAAATGCAATACAAAATAATAAAATCTAAAATTAAATGCGACATAAAATAAAACTCCGGGACATCTTTTAGCCTTTTTTAGGCCTTCTGCACAAGATGATCTC
Organism: Przewalskia tangutica; assembly: GCA_029844215.1. NCBI lineage: Eukaryota > Viridiplantae > Streptophyta > Magnoliopsida > Solanales > Solanaceae > Przewalskia > Przewalskia tangutica. Next base: position 69,387,639 of record CM056739.1, on the reverse strand, counting down.
CGGGTACCTGCACAAACACTTAGTAAAAGTGTTAGTACTAGAATAAATAATTTTAAAGCAATGACAGGAAATTAATAAGTAAAGCAAAAAAAAAAACCTGTCTTTTGCACAGAGGAGGCCTTGGAAATCAGACGGAGATTCGTTCATCGACCAATATTGTTAAAAGCAATAAAATAAATAAAACCTTCAGATCCGCGCCAAAACAGTAATAATTTTAAACACGGAGGGCTCAGATATATATATAAAAATAAAGTGGGACATCCTAAACAAGTGCGGCTGCGAGAATTCGCCCTGCCAGCGCATGTTGGTTATCCTGTGTAAGTAGAAGAAATCATCAACGCCCAGAAAGCATCATTTATTTTATTTTCCGTCTTTGCAACTGTGGAGGCCTCAAAAATCGACGGATAGCTTTTTCATTGGCCAGTGTAGTATCAAGTTCAAAATCAGTAAAATACCAAGTGTAGCATTTGTTCTTTAAAAATCAGTTTAATAAAAATAAAGGGGCGAAACTGTCCAGAATTAGTCCCGAAAATCAGAACATCGTAACAGTGGTAAAACCCACAAAACCGATCCAGAAGCTTCATACCCACAAACAGTCCACCAATAGCAAAACCTGCGAAAATCAATCCAACACAAACGAAAAATAACAACATCGCTGGAAATATCAGTCCGACAACAGCAGTCGAAAGATACCAAAAATGAAGCCAACAAGGTCGCCTGAAAATTTAGAACATCGCCGGAGTTTTCAAAACTCCGGCCAAATACAAAATCATACTAAATCGGTACAGTACCCAAAGCAGCCAACAAAATCATCGAAAAAGTAGAAAGTGAGGGCCATTAAAACAAGAGAGAAAGTCGTGAAATACCCAGCGGAATTTTCAAAACGTCGCCGGATTCTTAAAACTCCGGCAGATGCCTCAAAAAAATAAAATCAGCCCATTAACCATGATAACAACCGATGCCTGAAAATGCAGTCAAGAACAAAGGTCGCCGGAATTTTTAGAACTCCGGTAAGACGCGACGCAAAATCAGAAAAATCAGTTAACTCAAATCACAATATATAATAACAACAAAAAAGAAACCAACAGCGTCTCCGCCAGTCGCCGGTGGTCAGCTCCGGCGAGGCAGAGACGCCAAAAGGGATACAGGGTATGGGGAGTTCAACAGTGGGTGTGACGGGAGAGCAAGATGACGGTGGTTCGCCGGTGAGGTGTGGAGGTCGACGGGAGGTGTGGAGAGGGGAGGTTAGATGTATTGTGCGGCTGTTGGGTGTTTAAAGAGGGGTTCGCCGGAGCTTGGAGCTCCGGCGAAGGGTGGCGGCGACGGGAGCGACGGGAGAGGGGCCCTGTGCGGCTGCTGACCTTTAAGTGAAGAAAAATGGGCTGATGCCCTTTAAAATGTGCGGTTGCCCCCTTTTGTTTTTCTCCTCCCCCTTTTTTTTAAGTGGGTAGTGTTTATTATATAGGGGTAGAATTAGGTTTAGGGTTTGGGGTTGGTTTTGGGGGGGGGGGGAGATGAAAAGTGGTATTTGAAATTTAAAAATGGGGAATAAAAGAGGGTGTTTGGATGAAGTGATAATGGTGTTGGATTGGAATGATGGACTGGACTGATTTGGCAAAATGCAAAGCGGGTTAATTATTTAAAAGAAAAATTATTTAAAAAGATGCAAAATTAGAAAAAAATGCAAATGCCGATGCAATAATAATAAAAATATAATATTTAACAAATGTTTAAAGTTTAATGTCTAATTAAAATTAAAGCGGGATGTCAATTAATTACTTAAAGAGATGCAAATATTATTAAAATAAACGACGACGTAGTAATAATAGAAACATAATATTAACAAAAACATAATGCTTAAATTTAAAATAAAAAGATACAAAATGCGAAAAATGATGATTAGAATGTGGTGTCCTAAAACACATAAAATTGCAACAAATATACGAAAAACGGGTCAAAATTGACTGTCAACACCCCCAAAACTCAAACCCTAAACCTAAATACCCCTATAAATAAAAAAACCTACCCTTCCCCTCTCCTTAACATTCAGCAGCCGCTCATCTTCTCCAACAATCCCTCATTACTCATCCTCTTCACCCATCTCCCTCTAAATTCCCCCACACACACTCCATCGAACCTCCGCAACTCGAACCAAAGAAACCCGTCACAACCCGTGACCCATCGAACCCACTACTGTGACCCACCTTCTTCCCCACTGTTCCCGTCGACCACCACCACAGTTCGAACCCACTGTCCCGTCGGAACCCCATCACGAACTCCACTGTTTCGGCGAACTACTCACCGTCGAACCCCATTGTCTCGCCACTGCCTCGCAACATCCATACCACTGTTATGGCGGCGTCGCTCCGGTGTTACACCGTTGAAGTGACGCCGCCCCTTTCCTTTTGTTTGCTAGTGCCGTCCCTCCGGGGTTACACCATGAACTCCGACGACGTTGTTTGCTTCTCTTTTGGGGTTATTATCTGTTAGTGATTTATGTTGGGCTGATTTTCGCGATCTATATTTGTTTTTATCTTTTGAATCTGATGTTGGTTTTGGCTGATAATATGAACCGCGACCTTGTTGGCTTTATTTATATGGTTGTTTCAGTTATTTGGATTGATTTTTTCGATTTTAGGGACAATCTGAAATGTCCGGCGACACCGAATATTTCCGGCGAACTGTACTATTTTGCTACTTCCCGGTGACCTCTGCTTCATTCACGGTTGTTTTATTTTGTACCATTTTTGCTATTTTCTTTGTTGTATCTTCGTTTGGTCGTTAGTCGTTATGCGACTGGTTTTGTGGTTTTACCATTATTCTGCTTTTGATTTTTGCATCGATTCTATTCTGGCGATTCTCCCCTCATTATTTTATTAACTGATGTAGAACAAATACTACACTGTTGGTATACTGACTTTGAACATGATACTACACATATGGCCAATGAAAAAGTTATCCGTCGATTTTTGAGGCCTCCACAGTTGCAAAGACGGAAAATAAAATAAATGAAGCTTTCTGGGCGTTGATGATTTCTTCTACTTACACAGGATAACCAACATGCACTGGTGATCGGTGTATTTTATATACACCTTTTGAGTCTGTTTTAGTTAGTCTTTTGTCCCATTTTGCACATATAAGTGTCGTATTAGGATAGTTTTTCTTTCTATTGAGTCGAAGTGGTTGAAATGGCCAAATGGCGGAAAAGGAGCAAAAAGAGGGCAAAGAGAGATGCAGCGTGAAACAGAGAAAGTGGCGAACGAGGCTAAAATCTAGACCAGTACGCGCCTCGCAGCCTAAAGCAGTGGCGCGCGCCATTATTCGAGAGGCGAAGAATCGGCGCGCGCTAAGACAAAGATGCAGGCCGCGCGCTAAACATCCGAGGAGCTACAGATACATCTGCCGCGCGCTCGCATGCCAGAGATATCGGCCGCGCGCCAAAACACCCGACGGATTTCAGAACTTCCGCGGCGCCCATCAGCAGGGCCGCGGCGCCGACGCGAAAATTTTAGGTCTTTTGACGGATTTTTGGGCCAGGCCTGCAGGGAAAAGAAGGAGGCGTTTTTAAACCTATAAAATGAGAACCCTAGGCAGTTTTAAAGGGTTCCCCTTTCTTGCACAACTCAAGATTCTTGACTTGGAGTTTGGATACCATTAGCTTAGTAATTTCTTTTTCCTTTCCTTTATTTATTTCAGTTTTTGCATGATGAACTTTGAATTAGTTCTTGTCATATTCATGGCTAGGAACTAATTCTCTTATAGGGCTTTCTATGTTGAATTCTTGAACCTTATGTTATAAAGTAATGCATGCTTATGGTTATTATTCTTATTGAGAGATCTATCCAATAATTGAGTTGAATTCTTGGTAGCTAATTGACAACTAGTTATCACTATATGATTTCTAATCAGATTCTGAAAAGGAGGGATTGTGAATATGCTGTAAGTTGGGTAGACGGTCTTGAATTGGGGATGAAAATACCTCAATTAGATTTGTAGCGTTGATGAGAGGCTTAACAACCCTAATTTTGCGCATTGTGCGTGACGGTCAACTAGGTTTTTGTGCTTAATCCTCCTATAGAGTTACCCTTATCGTGAAAGTTAGGTAAGGAACAATACCGGGTTGAGTGTTTATATAACCCTAACGGAGTATAAAGCGATTTCAGAACTGCTTTCTCCAAAAGAAGAACACCATAAGTAATGCATTAACAAGTAACATAAGCGGATAGTAAGGATACATGAAGCCCTATTCTCATCACATCCAAGTAATTCTTTACATTTAAATAGCTTTTGAAATTCTTAGTTATAAACAACCAATCAAGTATTAATTCGCCAAATAGATACTATAAAATAGATAGTTGGTACTTGAACCCTAATCCTAGAGGACGATATTCGGTCTTATCTAAGACTATACTACTTGATACGATAACGTGCACTTGCGTTTAAAAGTGTGTGCATATTACGCGCATCAAGTTTTTGGCGCCGCTGCCGGGGATTAGGCATTAGTTCAATATCAAATTTATCTATTTTTAATTTCTAATTTGGTTTTATGTATAGTTTTTTTTAATTTTGTTTGTTTTATGTATTTATTGTGTGAAAACAAGGATGCCGTGATTCTTTGTTGGTTTTGATGCATCTCAGGGATCCTGAAGATATGGATTACTACTGTCAATATGATCGAGTTCCAACCATAGAGGAAGAGAGGGAGGAATTACGAGAAACTCTACTCGCCTCACGAGTCTCAAGCTCGATTCATGGACGAAATGAGGTTGGGTATAAAGAGGTTGGAAACGCAAATAGCGAACTCGCGATCATATTCAACAAATAACAACAAGTTGAGGAGCTGAATCACACCCAACTATTGAGGAATTTGGTGAGATAGCCGTGTAGAAGGAAAAGATTGCAGAAATCCAATTATTCACCTTCTTGGATTCTGTGGAAATTCTTTTTCATGCACCTATCACAGAAGAAACACCACTAGCTATCACGAATGACTCCCAATTAGGAATTGCATACCATCAAGGGCAACCCCCAGAGTCAAGAGATGTAGAGAATTTCACGGTTTCCTACAAAATAAGAAGCCTAAAAGACAAACTCATCTTGTGTGCTTGGGGGATACTTGTATGTTTAAGGCTCCTGTTTGAACAAATAGTTATAGGGAAATTTAGACCTATAGCAATAAATCTGTGGATTGCAAGGCGATTCGCGAAGTATCCAATGGGCACTCAGAAAGGTTAATTGCGTCCGGCTAAAAGACGTAAAAGACAGCGCTTGTTGGGAGGCAACCCAACGTTTTCAATTATGTTATTTTAATTTCTGTCTTTAGTTTATTTTATTTTGTCTAGAACAATCTCACGGTCATGGGGTCTTGTGTTTGAGCTGTGATTGATAGGTACAGGGGAATGAACTGAAGGCGAAAAACTGAAAGAAAGTCAGGATTTCCAGCGGTAAGTGCCGCGCGCCGTAAGCAGGCCGCTCGTAAAGTCCCGGCGAGCGCAGATGTTTAGCCGCGCGGCTAAAAGCGCCCGGCGGGAATCCAGAAATTTAAAACGCCCAAAAATCAGATTTCCCCCCAGCAGCCAGACGGAGAGCACCACCAGCAGCAGCAGCAGCAGCAGAGGCCGCCATGGATGAAGATGAGCCTGAAATAGGGGCTCAATATGAGGCAGGACCCAGCCACCGGCCAACCACAAGAGCAGAACCTTCAGAGCCCACAATGGGGCAATTGTACCAACACCAGAAGGAGATGATGCGGACGCGCAAGCAGAGTACAAGGGCAAGAAACAAGGCAACAAATCGACGAGTGAGTGCCTTGTTCAACCAACGGTCGATCAAAGATCCACCGCCACCACCACCATTTTAACCAAAGTTTGTAAGTGTCTTATTTTCTTTACTGTCTTTGAGTCTACACACATTGGGGACAATGTGTGATTTAAGTTTGGGGGTGTTTTTGTGTTTTAGTTTTTATTTGTGTGTCATGTTATGTTTTATTTAAATTTTTTTTATTTGTTTTATGTTTATTTTGAGTCACCAAAAATTTTTCTTTCTTGAGTCATAATTGCCTGTCAAAGATCATGTATGCTGTAGTTGCTAGAAACACCTAGTGAAGGAAGGTGGAATAATGTAAAGGAATTGAAGCAACTATCTAAACACTTAGGTTAGATATGCCAAAAGCTCACAGAACCTGTCTATTTGGAGTTTCTTGCTTGAGTTATGCATGCTAAATGATAAATGCTTATGTGTTATGAGTGCTTGCTATTTGAGGCGAAATAGTTAGGATATGCATGTTAGGGAGATGACTCAGGCATTTCTTTGATAGCCAATTCTTACCATTTTTTTCTATCCCGTACTTTAAAAATATCCCTAGTCAGCCCCATTGAGCCTAAATTTGAAACTTCTTCCTTGACACCCCATATTCCCACAAAATTGTGCCATAAGTGAAAATATGAAATAGTGGAGTACATTGTGTTAAAAAGAAGAAACAAAAAGAGTGAACAAGTTTGATGCACCCCAATGGAAAAGTAATAAGAAAGAGGCAAAAGCCTAAGTTTGGGGGTGCCTGTTAGTATAATACACTTCACTCTCCCAAAACAAAAGAGGGGAAAGATAGAATTGAAGTGAAGGAAAGAATCAAAAGAAAAAGGGAAAAATTGAAAAGCCAACGAGCGTATGGTACAGAAAAATGAGCCTAAATGCCCATCTTTACCAACCCCTACCTAAGCCTACATTACAACCCTCAAAGTCCTGAAGATCTCTTTTATGCATATCCAGAATTAGTGGAGAATAGCAAGTAAGCATGCCATAGGAATTCTTGAATTTATATGCATGATTTAGTATATGAACTTCCATTTAAGCATGATAAGTATGAGTTTGCGAAATATCTAGCTCAAAGTGTTGAAATTTCATGCTATATGTTTCTGCATATTATTCTGCTAACCTTCATGTTTTTCTAGTTAACATCTATGCAGCAAAAGTGATTAATGATAGAGAGTCCTTTATTTTTCATTCTTTTGAGTCTTTTATTGTATTTCTTTCTATCTTTGCTCGAGGGCGAGCAAAGGTTAAGTTTGGGTATTTGATCTGTATTTTATATACACCTTTTGAGTCTGCTTTTAGTTAGTCTTTTGTCCCATTTTGCACATATAAGTGTCGTATTAGGATAGTTTTTCTTTCTATTGAGTCAAAGTGGTTGAAATGGCCAAATGGCGGAAAAGGAGCAAAAAGAGGGAAAAAGAGGAGATGCCAGAGCTGAAAACAGAGAAAGTGGCGAACGAGGCTAAAATCCAGACCAGCACGCGCCTCCTGCTAAAAGCGAGGCGCGGCGCCATTATTCAGAGAGGAAGAACTGGCACATGGGCGCCTAAGACAAAGACGGATGCAGGCGCGCGCTAAACATCCGAGGAGCTCAGAAGATCTGCGCTGGGCTCTCGAACAGCGATATCGGCCGCGCGCCAAAACACCCGACGGATTTCAGAACTTCGGCCGGGCGCCCATCGCCAGTGGCCGCGCCGACGCGAAAATTTTAGGTCTTTGACGGATTTTTGGGCGAACTGCAGAGAAAAGAAGGAGGCGTTTTTAAACCTATAAAATGAGAACCCTAGGCAGTTTTAAAGGGTTCTCCTTTCTTGCACAACTCAAGATTCTTGACTTGGAGTTTGGATACCATTAGCTTAGTAATTTCTTTTTCCTTTCCTTTATTTATTTCAGTTTTTGCATGATGAACTTTGAATTAGTTCTTGTCATATTCATGGCTAGGAACTAATTCTCTTATAGGCTTTCTATGTTGAATTCTTGAACCTTATGTTATAAAGTAATGCATGCTTATGGTTATTATTCTTATTGAGAGATCTATCCAATAATTGAGTTGAATTCTTGGTAGCTAATTGACAACTAGTTATCACTATATGATTTCTAATCGATTCGAAAATGAGGATTGTGAATATGCTGTAAGTTGGGTAGACGGTCTTGAATTGGGGATGAAAATACCTCAATTAGATTTGTAGCGTTGATGAGAGGCTTAACAACCCTAATTTTGCGCATTGTGCGTGACGGTCAACTAGGTTTTTGTGCTTAATCCTCCTATAGAGTTACCCTTATCAGCGAAAGTTAGGTAAGGAACAATCAAGTTAAGTGTTTATATAACCCTAACGGAGTATAAAGCGATTTCAGAACTCCGCTTTCTCCAAAAGAAGAACACCATAAGTAATGCATTAACAAGTAACATAAGCGGATAGTAAGGATACATAGAAGCCTTATTCTCATCACATCTGAAGTAATTCTTTACATTTAAATAGCTTTTGAAATTCTTAGTTATAAACAACCAATCAAGTATTAATTCGCCAAATAGATACTATAAAATAGATAGTTGGTACTTGAACCCTAATCCTAGAGGACGATATTCGGTCTTATCTAAGACTATACTACTTGATACGATAACGTGCACTTGCGTTTAAAAGTGTGTGCATATTACGCGCATCAACTGGCAGGGCGAATTCTCGCAGCCGCACTTGTTTATGATGTCCCACATTATTTTTATATATATCTGAGCCCTCTGTGTTTAAAACTATTACTGTTTTGGCGCGGATCTGAAGGTTTTATTTATTTTATTGTTTTTAACAATATTGGCCGATGAAGGAATCTCCGTCTGATTTTCAAAGTCTCCCCTGTACAAAAGACGGATTTATTTTTGGCTTTACTTATTAATTCTTGATATTACTTTAAAATTATTTATTTTATTACTAACACTTTTACTAAGTGTTTATGCAGGTACTCGGAGATGCATCTTGTGCAGAAGGCCTAAAAATGGCTAAAAGATGTCCCGGAGTTTTTATTCGATTTTAGCTTTATTATTTTGTATTGCATTTCATTGTAATTGTAAATTATGAAAACTGCTTAGAATATGTAGAATAAAAAGGCAATAAATAATTAACCTAGGTTTGAACGGATAACCGCAAGTTAGCGGATCCTAAAGGATGTCTAACCCCTTCCCTTTAGGATAATAAAGAACCCTGATCCAGAATCTCATTAATTTCGCAGACCATTAAATGGAGATTAATTGCAGTATTTTTATTGCAATAAATCAAGTGTCCTAATTAACTTAACTAATTAGGTGGCGACTCCTCAAAATTAGCATTATTGCTCCATCCAGGGAACCGCGCCAAAGAGCAACGTTGCGGATACCGTTCAGACCCCGAGGTCAAAAACGGGCGTGACACAAGTCTTATGGGAGATGTTGGTAAGAGTTTTAGGAAGCATTGAAGTCGAGTTAATTGATTTAAAGAGAAGAAGTTACTTGATCTTGAAAGAAGAAGTACTTTGATACTACAAGTGTTAGTATCTTGGGGTTTATTACATGAAATGATTCTTTTATAAAGAATAGATATGCGTAGTACTTTTGGGGTTCAAGTCCTTAGTATTTCATGAAATGAAAATGTCTTGAGTTTATAAAATGGAGATTGTTATAACTATACCTTCGATAGTACTTTGAGGTTTTAAAACGAAAGATTGTTATATCTATTTCATTGGTAGTACCTTGGGTTCTTAAAGGGAAAGTTTTTCTACCTATAGTACTTTGGGTTTCAAAAGGGGTGAAGTGGATTGATTTGAAAAGTGTGAGTAACTTGGGTTTAGATTGAAAGTTACTTGGGGATAGAAAGTGGAAGTGTTGTAGACTACATGTGTTAGTGTCTCGGGTGTTATAAGAGAGGGAACGTATGGCGGACGTACGTTGTATAGTTGAGCTCTATAGAGTACAAGATGTGTATTTCCTTCTACCCTTACTCTTTCATGTCATGATAACGCATTAGGCTTTCTAAAGTAGAAGACGTGTCATACCTTCTAGTAAAGTGAAAAGATGATTTCTACTTGTACATGGTTTCTCATGATCGTTATTCGTGCAAGTGTTGTATTTCACCTCACCGAGTCCCTCGCTTGGGGGGCCGGCCTTTGTTATATGTATACATGTGATATTGATTATATGTTATACTACGGACGTGCTGACAGTGATGTTGGAATTCCACGGGCATGCTTCTGTAGGGTTGATTTTATATTTTATCATGGACTGCCGACAGTGATGTGGAAATTCCACGGGCATGCTCCAGTGATGCTGGTTTTATATTATATCATGGACTGCTGACAGTGACGTTGGAATTCCATGGACATATTCCAGTGATGCTGATTTGATAGTATACCACAGACACGCTGACAATGATGTTGGAATTCCACGGGCATGCTTACGAGGTTGACATCTTGTGATGATGTTGGAATTCCACGCACGCCTTCGAGCATCGGTTATATATTGTTCTCTGACACGCCGTGATGATGTTGGAATTCCACGCATGCTTCGCGAGGTTGACATCTTGTGATGATATTGGAATTCCACGGACAAGCTTCCTTGATACTGGCTATATATTGTTCTACAGACACGCTGACAGTGATGTTGGAATTCCACGGGCATGCTTCTGTGAGGTTGACACGCCGACAGTGATGTTGGAATTCCACAGGCACGCTTCCTGGATACTTGTTATATATTATACTTTGTACATGCCGACAGTGATGTTGGAATTCCATGGGTATGTTTCTTTGATGATGATTGTATATTATACTTGTTATATGCTGACAGTGATGGTGTATTCCACGAGCATGCTTCTGTGATATTATATTATGAGGGCAGGTGTCCCTGATTTTGACATGACTTTCATATTTGAAAGTAGTACATTGGTACAAGGTACAGTTGGTTCTTATTTTATATGACACTGTAGGATCTGTTAATTGATTTTCATACTTGCCCCTGTCATTATTTTGTACAGTTATGATTTGTTTACTGTATTTTATTTCCGTTCCATACTTAGTACCTGTTGTACTGACCCCCTTCGGGGGGCTACGTTCATGCCCGCAGGTTTAGGTACTCAGTTGTGGATCCGCGAGCTTAGGATCCTTGTTCAACATTTTGGAATAGCTCCAATATTCCGGAGCTTGTCATTATGGTTAGGTATATTAAGGGGTACGGCGAGGCCTTGTCCCGTCATAGTTACTGTCCAAAATCTTAGAGGTATGTATTCATATGTGGGCTGGACTGGCGCGAGTTGTATTTACATTGTTGTACAGTTGTAGTCTCATTCGGGCGTTATATATTATGGAAGCCTTATCGGCTTTGCCTTTGTTTAAAGAAATAAAAAATGAGTGTTATTTATCTTCCGCAGTTTACTTGTGTTGTATGAATAGAAGGGTGCCCAGGTAGGGCACCAGTCGCGGGCCCGGGGTTCGGGGCGTAACAGAGTGGTATCAGAGCAGTTAGTCCTAGGAATGTCTACAGACCGTGTATAGTAGAGTCTTGTTTATCGGTGTGTTGTGCACCACATCCATAAACAGGAGGCTATAGTACATTTAGGATTGGTTTCCCTTCTTCTCACTCTGAGATCGTGCGATAGAGTTGTGTTGTTAGGGTAGTCTCTCCCTAATATATTATTGTGGTTGCAGCTATGAGAAAGACAACAGTGGCCCAGAAAAGATTATATGGACTTCATATCCAAGTTGGTAAAACTATTGCATAGTTGGTATAATGATGATATGAATCTGTACGAGCGTATTTATTTAGGGTCATATGTGTGTTGCCTAGAATGATTATGAGTTAACATGAGTTGGTTAAGCCTTAATAATTACTTAGAAGGTGTAAAACAATTTATTGAATCCACACCTAGGCTTTATATATGTACTGATTTGGAATAGTCAGGAGGTAATGAAATGACTAAGATTGTGATAGACTCTTCAAAGATCAGGTTCAATTGACTTAAGAACATACCGTGTTGTTAGATTAAGCTGTGTTGTACGCTTAATTGATTGTGTGAATAATATTGGTATGAAGTGAATAGAGTTGTTGTGATTAAGACAACATAATTTTGAGATTTTGAGAAGCTACCTTACCCGTATGTGGGGACTGATAATGTAAGCTTGGGACATAGAATAATTGTGAACCTTAGAATATTGATAACCGCTGAGACATTAGATGTACAAGGCCTTCTCGGGTAGTAAGATTTATTTCAGACCAAGAATGAGAGTTAAGTGTGACGATGGGTCGGGTTGTGGGCCAATTTCGGGTCAACCCGTAGCATGAAATGGAGTGGGGTCAGTTGGAGGTGGTCCCGCTATGTGATAGGGTCACGAGGGTGCAAGGCCCAAGTCTAGTTAATCGTTGTACGAGTTCGCGGACGCGTTCCATCAGAACCAGGTCGTGGGAGCCGAGAATAGCCTTAAATTGTTGGATATTTTATGGAACAGTGTGATCGAGTATCAAGGCAAGAATTGAAGTGTTTATAGTTATGACTAATGAAAGTACGAAAAGAGAATCATTTTAGGCCATGAATGAGAGTTAATAGTGGTGATATACACTCTAGATTTGATCCCTCGTTTGGCTTTGATTGATGTATATGCATGTGTGATATATTGTGGTCATATGTGGCATAATTGGTTTCGTTGAGTGTAATTTAAGGAGACTATACCAAGATTTGTTTAGCATGAACTTAGTATGAACATTCGGGACGAATGTTTCTAAGGGGGGAAAGATGTTACACCCCGTAATTCCAAGGCAATGAGATCAGAACGTACGTGAGGAAATTGAGATTTGAATTTTGGAAAGAAAGAAAGATTACTTTTTTCTTAAGGAAAAATATCGAAAAATTGTGAAAGAAAAGGTTTATTAATTTGAATTTGGTTTTCAAATTTGGTATTTGAGACTTATAGATTATATTGGAATTTTGGATTTTAAGTTCCGTATTTGGTCATGTGGGGCCCACGGGAAAATTTTACGATTTTGTGTGTCCCACAATATTTTGAGATATTTTGGGGAAAAATAATTTTGGACCAATCGGAGGGCGACACGTGTCACCCCACATGTCTTGAAAGTTGACTACACTTTATAGATATTTTGAAAGGAGGACAAGTGGACAAGTGGGCTCCACTCCACTTGTTCATACACTTGGCTATATTATCCAAGTCTTGGAAGACTTGGATTCATTATACACTTAGACCACATGAGCTCTCATCTCTTCTCCCTTAGCTCCATATTTTCGAAAATACTTAGGACAAGAACAACAAGATTAGTTAGTTTCATTCATCCAAGATTAAGCCCCTAAACCAAGTGCTAAGCCAAGATCATTATTCCACAAGTTCTGTTGGTTTTGGCCGAGAATGAGGTGGAGAAATCCTAAGTTTTATCGACTTTTTGGAAGCGAAACGTGAAGTGAAGTTGGTTATGAGCTTGTGGTAGATTCATATATGTGATTGGAACTTGAGTAAATGGAGCGAAACGAAAACTACGGACCAATAAAGACCGGACTGTTTTAGGGCATTTTTGGGCACAAAATGAGGTAAAAAAGTCCTTCTTCTTTTAAAGTAATTGGATATTACTTATTGTTATAATGTATGGTTGAACTTGTACTAAAACGAGTGAGGATTAAAAAATGTTTGGACAATTTTTTAAGGCTTGGCCGAGAGCTAGACTAATTTTGAGGTTTTCGGATTTCGTTGGTTATTGTCGTTATTTACACTTGGTACATGTTATATAATGAATGAAATATTGTAGTTGATAGATTATATAACTTGTATAACATGTTGGAACTTGAATTGGAATAAAAGGAATTAAGGAAAAGGACTTTGGATTGTTGTAGTTATTGTTGGACGAAAACTGCCCAAAACTGTTAGACGTTGGGATGTCGTTTTATGGACTGTTTTGGGGTGCATATATGCTAGAAAATCAGCCCCTAACATGCATGTTTAATGTGATAATGACTAGTGAAAGTCCTAAGGAATAAGGGTGTTAAAGGCTTCACATTGTACCCTTAATGTTGGTTTATTATGGACTGTTTAGTGGACTGTTTTATGGACTGTTTTGCGGACTGTGTTGTATAGATTGTGGAGCAGAATTTTACACGTCAAGTTAGACGTGTAATCCCCTTTGGTTAACTGTTGGTTGTGCCTTAAATGTGGCTTGTTGGTTGATGAATTCGGCCTTGGAAAAGGTGGAAAAGTACGTAGAAACAAAGGAAGTGCTGCCCAAATTTCCATAGAATTAGAGGGCCATTATTTGGTATAAGTCTTACACTAGTAAGCTTGAAGTTGATAGAAGTGTTATTATCATTTTAGGTTGAAGTACTTCGTATAGCATATTCTACTTGGCTTGAGGAATAGCCGATAAAGTTGAAGTTCATTGGAGCGTATTGCTACTTGTCGTGTTGATTAGTCGTCAACGAGGTAAGTGAACTTCTTCCTTCTATAGGCATGATTATTTGGAGTATACTTGACTTGTTTCTTGAAGTATACTTGACTTTATTTTTATAAAGAGAAGTGATTCTACTCCGAGAAGTTAGGGGTATTCGTGTTGTTGATTTTATACTAAATGCATGTCTAAATTCTTCCTAAAGTCCTTACCAAGTCTTATGGGAGATGTTGGTAAGAGTTTTAGGAAGCATTGGAGTCGAGTTAATTGATTTAAAGAGAAGAAGTTACTTGATCTTGAAAGAAGAAGTACCTTGATACTACAAGTGTTAGTATCTTGGGGTTTATTACATGAAATGATTCTTTTATAAAGAATAGATGTGCGTAGTACTTTTGGGGTTCAAGTCCTTAGTATTTCATGAAATGAAAATGTCTTGAGTTTAAAAAATGGAGATTGTTATAACTATACCTTCGCTAATACTTTGAGGTTTTAAAACGAAAGATTGTTATATCTATTTCATTGGTAGTACCTTGGGTTCTTAAAGGGAAAATTGTTCTACCTATAGTACTTTGGGTTTCAAAAGGGGTGAAGTGAATTGATTTGAAAAGTGTGAGTAACTTGGGTTTAGATTGAAAGTTACTTGGTGATAGAGAGTGGAAGTGTTGGAGACTACAGGTGTTAGTGTCCGTCTGTTATATAGTTGAGCTTTATAGAGTAGAAGATGTGTATTTCCTTCTACCCTTACTCTTTCATTTCATGATAACGCCTTAGGCTTTCTAAAGTAGAAGACGTGTCATACCTTCTAGTAAAGTGAAAAAATGATTTATACCCTTGTACATGGTTTTTCATGATGGTTATTCGTGAAAGTGTTGTATTTCACCTCATCGAGTCCCTCTCTTGGGGGGGGGGGGGGGGGGCGGCCTTTGTTACAATTATAAATGTTATAGTTTTTATTTGTTATAATACGGACGTCTTGTGGTGATGTTGAAATTCCACCGCATGCTTCGTAGGTTGATTTTATATTATATCATGGTAAGCGGTGATGATGGAATTCCACGCAGGCGTACTCGATGATCTTTGGTTTTATATTATAGCATGGACTGCTAACATTGACGTTGGAATTCCAGGGCATATTCTAGTGATGTTGATTTGATAGTATACCACAGACACGCTGACAGTGATATTGGAATTCCACGGGCATGCTCGCGAGGTTGACACGCCGGTGATGTTGGAATTCCACGCACGCTTAAGCGTCGGGTTATATATTGTTCTACAGACACACTGACAGTGATGTTGGAATTCCACGGGCATACTAATAGTGATGTTGGAATTCCACGCACGCTCGACATCGCTATATATTGTTCTCTGAACGCAGCGGTGATGTTGGGATTCCACGCATGCTTCGCGGATACTTGTTATATATTATACTTTGTACATGCCGCGGTGATGTTGGAATTCCACGCATGCTTACGATGATGATTGTATATTATACTTGTTATATCTTGTGATGATGGTGTATTCCACGGCGTGCTACGTGATATTATATTATGAGGACAGGTGTCCCTGATTTTGACATGGCTTTCATATTTGAAAGTAGTACAGTGGTACAAGGTACAGTTGGCTCTTATTTTATATGACACGTAGGATCTGGTATTTGATTTTCATACTTGCCTCTGTCATTCTTTTGTACAGTTATGATTTGTTTACTGTACTTTATTTTCGTTCCATACTTAGTACCTGTTATACTGACCCCCTTCGGGGGGCTGCGTTCATGCCCGCAGATTTAGGTACTCAGTTGTGAATCCGCGAGCTTAGCATCCTTGTTCAACATTTTGGGATAGCTACAATGTTCCAGAGCTTGTCATTATGGTTAGGTATATTCAGGGGTACAGTGGGGCCTTGTCCCGTCATAGTTATTGTCCAAAATCTTAGAGGTTTGTATTCATATGTGGGCTGGACTGGCGCAAGTTGTATTTACATTGTTGTACAGTTGTAGTCCCATTCGGGCGTTATATATTATGGCAGCCTTATTGACTTTGCATTTGTTTAAAGAAATAAAAAATGAGTGTTATTTATCTTCCGCAGTTTACATGTGTTGTATGAATAGAAGGGTGCCCAGGTAGGGCACCAATCGCGGGCCCGGGATTCGGGGCGTGACATTGACCTCCAGCATCTCAGACAACACACCCATGAGTATCAACCCTCCTATTTGCACGGACATTGTTCTTGGTGTCTTTCAAGAACCACTGAAAATAAGTTACCTAGGGGGTGATACTAACCTCATAGATGTCGATGCAACTCCAGATATTTCTGCATTGGGCAAAAGAACAAGCACATCTCAGTTTCCCTCCAGAAGATCGAACATGATATTTGAAAGAGCAGTTCAACCGGAACCTGTTATAAAGAAGTCAAGGTTCGAGTCGCAATTTTCTGCTTGTTCAAGCAGTTACATAGGTGATATAGACTACAACCTATTTTTTGAGGATACTGATGAAGAAAAACCAGTCTCAGCTCATGAAGATGAACCACAGATCTTTGTTCCTCACCAGAATCCCCAATCTCTGTTCCTCAACCAGAATCCCCAATCTCTGTTCCTCAATATGCATCTGAGGATGAGAAAATTCCAGACGACACTCCCTTGAAGAAGTTCTGTCCAAAAGGAGTTTTCAAATCCACAAGACCAAGTGTTGTCTCAGATGTTGCCCCAGATGTCACAACATCTCAGGCAACATTCCAGTTAACTACTGAAAAGACATATTTTCCTGTTTCCTCCAGCAAAACAGAATCATAATCAGAATCTGACAAAGAGGTATCTTTCTTCTCTGATAAATTCTATTCTAAAATTAATTCTGAAAATTGGGACTGGTACAAAAAATATAATGAAATAAGTATAAAATATGTTTTGTCTTTAATTTAGCACTATATCTTATTTTGCTATTTGTCTTTGCATTTTCCTAACTGGTTTTTGTGGTCCTTCAACTTCAAATCCCAAAGATAGAAATTTGTATACGTACCTTTTAAGAGATGTTACCTTTTTCTGGGAATATTGTAATTAAGAGTTTGCAAAGATAATAGTAGCGAAATTAGATAACAGTAATCAGATTACTTTTAAAATGTTTTTAATCACTAATTATACTACTTATAGTGAATTTAAATTTTCACATTCTCCTTTAGGAAATTTCTAAATTTTATTGTGCCTGTTTTTTTTCAAAAGATCAAAATCCATTTTTGTTATCTTTTCTCCATTTCTTTTTAATTTTTTTAAGTCCTCGTTATTCGTTTTCTATCATCAAGAAAAGTCCAACACATCAATGTTACTTTTTTTTTTTTGGTTGAGGAAGGAGCGCGTATTTCTTCTTTCAGTCTGCGAAGTAAACAGGGTTGATGCAATAGCGCAAATCGCGTCAACCGGTCTTACCATGGCAAGCTATGTGTGTGTTCAGCAGAAGGTTTATGTGGGATCGAACTTCGTGGCGGGAGTCTCGCGCCTCTCTTCTTCTGTGAAACATTTCTGCTTGCGGTATCAATGTTACTTATGACTAATAGAAGAAAGGCGTAACAATTTTCCTTCTTACATGTAATATGTACAAAAAGAATCCTAAATTAAAATAATTATTTGTAGGTAAATGTTATAATATGCATTTTTGGTCGATTTGCATTATTATTGAGGAAAACTGACTTTAATTTACACAAGATACTTCCTTGACCTTCCCACTACCACATTAGTTACCATCTATCGAAATTAATTAATATGGTAATAATCTCATGTAATTATTAAAATTTACACACACAAAATTGTAACTTAGAAATTATGCGACTTTTATATTGGAAGGAGGAAAGCATTACTTATTACTTCTTTTACTAAAGATTAAAATTGCCTTTTAAGTATTTGGTTACATAATTTTTTTATTCAACGTTAGGGATGTCAATTGGGTAGGTTAGGGCGGGTTAGCCCGGAGCAAGTTTTGACCTGTTAAGGATTTGACCCGCTCTGCCCTGCCCCATTTAGCAAATTTCAGAAAATATGCTCTGCCCTGCCCCGCCCCGCTAAGCCCTGCCCTGTCCCGCCTCGTTTATATCATATTTTATTTCTCCTCCTTATTTTAATTTTAATGTGTAAAAGAGTAATATACGACGTGCGAAATGTGTTGGTTATAGCCATTCAAGTTGCTGTTTCTTCAGCTATATTAATATTCATTTGGATTCAGTACATTTGCACAAGTTTTCTAGCCTTCATGGCCTTGGAACTGCAAGAAATTGGCGATTTTTGTTTGAAAATTTCCTTTGGTTGCTTTGATAGGTGAATGTGGTGGCTAGCTAGAGGGAAGTAAAAATGGCTTACAAGGTGGATCATGAGTACGATTATTTATTCAAGATTGTTTTGATTGGAGATTCAGGTGTCGGAAAATCTAACATTCTTTCCAGATTTACGAGAAATGAATTCTGTTTGGAGTCTAAATCCACCATTGGCGTCGAATTTGCAACTAGGACCCTTCAGGTTAGTTTTCAATTTTCAAAAATATCTCTTAATGCACATTTTTAGCCAACCCAGATGCACATTTGGACCTTGCCCTTCCCTGTCCTGCCTCATTAAAGTTTTTCAAAATTTTGCCCTGTCCTGCCCTGTCTTGCCCCGCCCTATTTAAATCTTCCCCTGCCCTATCATGAGTTTGCCCTGCCCCATTAAAGTTTTTCAAAAATTTGCCCTGCCCTGCCCTGTCTTATCAAGAATTTGACTTGCCCCGCCCTGATTGTCATCCCTATTCAACGTATAAGGATTCTGAAGATTCTTCTTTTCAAAATGTTAAAATAGTTGGAGATGAAATATTTATGAAAACAAATAGATTTTGAGTAAAGTGTTTGACCTTTAATAGAACTTTTGGGTAAATAGCTGAAAATATTAGTTTGGTTGACTTCTTATTAGGAAATTTCCGTAAGAAGGTTAACTCACATGAGTTTCGAGTAGGGCTGTCCAACGGTGTGGGGTGGGGTGGGGCGGGGTCGGGGTTTGGCGGGGCTGGAGGCTAGGTCGGGGTCGGGGTCTAGAGGGGCTGGCGGGGTGTGTCGCCGCCCCATCCCGATTCAGAGGGGGTCGGGGTTGGGGTCGGGGTGAGATCATTTTTTTATTTGCCTTTAAATTAAATAAATAAATAAATAACACACATACACAACAAAATAGTTTAATAAAAACATCCTAAGCCTGTTTTGTGCCTCTTATATTATTCGACTAGAAGTATAAAAAAAAATTGTAATACAATTTCAAAATTGCAACTTCGTGATATTGAAAGTTGCAAATAAATAACATAGTAAAATTACAATTAAAAGAATTACATTTTAAGAAACACATTTTCTAGTTTCTTTATAATGTCTTGTGGTTCTTCGGTTGGAATTGGTATATCTTGGTCAAATTGGACGACGTCACTTGCACATCCGTCGGATAAAATTTCGTTGTAGTTGTAGTCTTCTTCTTCGTCGATCTCCGGTTGGCCGCACCTCTTACGCTCCGCACGAATCCAGTCTCTGAATAGAAATACAATCTCTAATGAGTCTCCTGCCAATGAATGTCTGTGCTCCCCTATTTGAAATCTTTCCGCAGAAAATGCGCTTTCGGACGTTGTTGATGACGCTTGAATGTTCAACACATCTTGAGTCATCTTTGCTAGTGTTGGAAAATTCTTCTCATTCTCCCTCCAGTATTTTAGCAAGTATTCACGTCCCTCTTCATTTTCAACTGTTTCGTACGGTACAACACTCTGCAAAATAAAAATATCAAACTCGCTAATTTGGTTAGAAACGGTACCACTAAACATTCTTTGTCTGAGGCTTTGAATACTAGCAGCAGAAACAGCATGTCGTTTTTGAGGTTGTGTTGAAGAAGAAGTATATGGCATGGAAGTCGGTTGGTTGCTAGCACTTTCTTGTTGGTAATGCGTATATACCTTTTTATATTCATCTGACAACACTTTTTCTCTATTTATTTCAACAGGTGGTGGATCATTTAGATTTTTAGGAGTTGGATGTGGAAGTGTATATATGCAATCGTAAATAGTTTCAACAAGATTTTTACAACCGTCTATTTTAATAGACGGATTTAATACAACACTAATAAAAAATATTGGGGGAATAAGAATAAAATATTTTTTCATTTTTTAAATATTTTTTAATAGGTTCCTTATAAGCTGGTTTTGTCATATATTCACTAAGTAATATAAATATTAGAGCTATATAAAATAACATTGATGAAATAGTAGGATAATAAATCCCGAAAAATTCTTTAGTAGCTAGATAAAATTTCTCTAAAAATATATTAAGTTCTAAAATTGTATCCCAATCGGAATCTATAAGCATATCACTAGGATTTCAATTACGGGCATTAAAAAATTGAGTTATAGATTTTCTATACTCATAAGCAACACGTAGTTGGTTGTATAAAGAATTCCATCTAGTGCATACTTCTTCGGAAACTTTTCTGTAAGCTAGACCACAATCGTGACAAGTTTTTTATATTCTTTTTGTTGACACTCAATTTTGACCCGGATTTTCCGAATTTTACAATAAGAGGGCGCCCAATCTTTGTTTTTATTTTCAGTTTTATTTCAATTTAAATCCAATTTTATTTTAATTTTCAACCCCAAAATTACTCCCGAAATTAAGCTCATCTTCTCCAAGCCCAGATATATTTTTATTGACTCATTTCATGAGCTCAACTGCCCATTTTCATATTTCAAAGCCCAAGTCCACAACCCCAAAACCTAAACCTAATACCCTCTATAAAAACAACACTCCCTCTTCATTTTAAAAACTTCAACAACACTAGCCGCAAGACCCATTCCATTTTCGTTCTCTCTCTCAAACATTTGCTCTTCCATTTTTTTCCCATTGTCCTCTCTGGCGACCTCACACCCCCATTTCCCATCTCAGTTGAACCAGCATCCGACAAACCCCGCCGCTGCCCAGTTCCAGCGAACCATACGACATCACCACAACTGCCATTACACCATGGTGGCATCGCTCCGGCGTACCTCACCGTGGAAGTGACGCCGCCGTCCCATATGGCTACTGAATCTGGTCGACATTTCCGGCGACGCTATTGTTTGTTCTTCAGCTTTATTCTATATTTTATGTTGGTTTGACTGTATTTTCTGACCTTGATTTGGCTTTATCTTTGAACTATTGCATACTGGTTGTTGAGACTAACTTGTTGATTTTTGCGTTATCTTGCCGGAGTTTTGAAACTCCGGTGACTATTGTTGGCTTAACTTTCGACCTTGGCCCTGCGTTATTTTGGGGGTTCGTCGGTGGTTTCAGTTGTTGGACTGATTTTCGCTGGTTTTGCTATTGGTGGACTGTTTGTGGGTGTTGGGCTATTTTCAGGACTGGTTTTTTGTGGGTTTTACCACTGTTACGATGTTCTGATTTCCGGGACTGATTCTAGACGATTTTTGCCCCTTTATTTTTATTAAACTAATTTTGAACATGTTGCTACACTTGCTGGTATTTACTGATTTTGAACATGATACTACACTGGCCTACGAAGGATTTATCCGTCGATCTGGAGGCCTCCATGGTAAGCGAGACAAAATATGTGGGCCATGATGAAAGTGAAAAGAACATTATAAAGACGAGAATGCATAGTGTCGTTCACCGGCGGGGCTAGTCGACCGCAGCCGAAGCGATACTGCCTTCTCATGTCTCAATACCCATGGCATAATACTAGCTGAGCCCACACTATATAAAAAAATAAAAATATCTTTTACACACACACACATATCTATATATATATATATATATATATATATATATATATATATATATATATATTGTGTCTATTTGATAATTTATTTATTATTTACTAACTTTTCTACTAAGTGTCTTTTGCAGGTACTCGGAGGCGCACCCCCCAAAGTTAAAGCCTGTGCAGAAAAGTAAAACAAAAGCAAAATAACGCTAAGTTCTCTTCACTCTCTCCTTATATGATTATTTGTTTCGTTACAATCTTGTTAAATATATATCTTATTTAGTATCTGCATGCATAGTTTAAATATCTTTTGGTTAGTTTAATAATTGAAGAACACCTTTAGAATTGTAGAATACATGTTAGCACAATAATACCAACCTAAGTTTGACTAGACAACCGCAAGTTAGCGGATCCTATAGGATGTCTGACCTCTTCCCTTTAGGATAATAGAGAACCCTTACCTAGAATCTCACATAGTTTTACAGACCTTTAAGCGGAGATCATTTGTAGCATTTTATGCTACTTAAAAGTGTCCTAATTCACTTAAAATAATTAGGTGGCAACTCCTTAAAAACAATTAGGAATCAACCATACGTAGTACTCCCGTTTCGACTCCGGTTAAAATGGAGTGTTACAGCATGGCGACTCTGCTGGGGATAAACAAATTCTTAATCATAACAAACTTAGGTTTATTATTTGGCTTTATTTGGCATTATTTCCTTTTATTTTTTTAAAATTCTTTAAATTATTTGCTTTTAATTTCGTATGTTTGACTGCTTTAATTGCTACTTTATTTTACTGTTTTCCTTAAACTGTCATTCCGCTCATATTTCTTCCCTTATGTAAATTCCCACTATCACACACATACACGCGAGGTGCGCTTTGTGCATCAGCAAATTTCTTTGATAAAACCCAAATTTAAGAGAGTTGACAATATACGTGGAGTGTCCGGTCCAACCGGTGGACGCGTAGCCTTCTCACTCGAGTTGTCCGCTCGGGAACCTTGCGTCTAGTAAGCCAAATCTTAGAAAACTTAAAATAGAGCTATACCACCCTTTACGTTTAAGTCATGCATGCATTTACCTTAGGTGGGTCGATCCTTGGCATCGTCTCCACAATTAAGAAAAACACCAAAAACTTATCGGCGGGTTTCGCAACCCAAATACTGACCAGCATACTACGTGTAGCGTGCTAATGATAGATGGATCCAAGTCTAATCATGACATGCTGAAATTGGAAAAAGTGCACCGTCATTTGGTCGTCATTTCCAACAAAACATTGCAATTTAACAGCTTGGACCTATCATAATCTCACATATTTGACGTTTAGGCCCACCTCTGACATTAAAAGAGGTCCCAAACATTCTAAGACACACATTTTATATCTATATAGTCTGCTTGTTATTGTAATGTTTGTTTCTCTCAGCTATGTGCACTTTAGTATAGTATTCTGCTACTTCAACTTTGTGCATGCGCTTAGCATTGATTACGAGCTATACTAGCTTGGTTTTCTGGGGCTGTGTTATTCTCAGCTATCTACTTTATATTTATGGTGAGATATGTAGGTTGCCACATCGGACTCAGTCCAACTCTTTCTAAAATCTTTTGCCCTTACTCTACCGGTTACAAAGCACACTCCATCCAATCTCTGCGATAGGATAGTTCATTATTCCATATCAAATTTGGTCTCGTCCATTCGGCATCCGCTTATGCCAAAACTGGGGCTGCTTTAAAAAAGCTTCACTGCAAGAATAGGCCGGCAGTACCGCATAACATATTATCGACTACTTTCTCATAGCCCAATACTTAAAACCAGACAACAGTTACAAGTCCAAACAGATCGGGCATACGAGTGGTTAGGGCTAAATCTACAGAGTCGACACAAATCAGTCGCCCCTTTCAAATCTCACATATTTTCTTTTAAATACCGATAGCTGGGGCTGAAAAGTTGGTAACGCTGAAGGGGATTTTCGCATAGCAGCTTGGCTCACAGGGCCACATTCTCATCTGAGTCCATTCATTTCGCATATCCTGCACTAACTCTTTGATTTGCTAGAAAGTTCCGCATAGCAGCTCAGCCCACGAGGCCACAATCGTACGCGTCTATTAAGACACCATTTCGGCTTACAGGGTCACATTCTCACCTCATTTCTCAATCACGTTATGGCACTACCTAATTTATCTGGTTTATATATCGCAGGTAATTTCAGCATAAGTAGCCTGGCCTAATGGGTTCAAATCACTCTTATTACATCCGCACAACGACGTTCCTTTATTGCGTCCATACACCGACGTTCATCTTATTACGTCTATTCAACGACGTCCTATCATATCTATTCAACGACATTCTTCTTATTACGTCCGCACAATGACGTTTCTTTATTGCGTCCATACAACGACGTTCATTTATCGCGTCCATATAAATCATCTTATTATGTCTATTCAACGACGTCATATCATGTCTTTTCAACGACATTTATCTTATTACACCCGCACAATGACGTTTCTTTATTGCGTCCATACAACGACGTTCATCTTATAGCGTCCAGACAACGATGTTCATCTTAATACGTCTATTCAACGACGTCATATCATGTCTATTCAACGACATTCAACTTATTACGTCCACATAACGACATCTGCATTGTGTCCAGAAACGACGCCATCTTCATCCAGAAACGACGAACATCTGCATCACGTCCAAAAATGACGCTATCTTCGTCCAGAAAGACGAACATCTACATTGCGTCCGGAAACGATGCCATCTTCGTCCAGAAAGACGAACATCTGCATCGCGTCCAGAAACGACGTCATCTTCGTCTAGAAAGACGAACATCTGCATTGCGTCCGAAAACGACGCCATCTTCATCCAGAAAGACGAACATCTGCATTGCGTCCAGAAATGATGAACATCTGCATTACGTCCGAAAATGACGCCATCTTCGTCCAGAAATAACGAACATCTGCATCGCGTCCAGAAACGATGTCATCTTCTTCCAGAAAGACGAACATCTGCATTGCGTCCGGAAACGACACCATCTTCGTCCAGAAAGACGAACATCTGCATAGCGTTTAGAAACGACGTCATCTTCGTCTAGAAAGATGAACATCTGCATTGCGTCCGGAAACGACGTCATCTTCGTCCAGAAAGACGAACATCTGCATTGCGTTCAGAAAGGATGCCATCTTCGTCCAGAAAGACGAATATCTGCATTGCGTCCGGAAATGATGTCATCTTCATCCAGAAACGATGAACATCTGCATCGCGTCCAGAAATGACACCATATTCGTTCGGAAAGACGAATATCTGCATTTCGTCCGAAAACGACGCCATCTTCGTCCAGAAAGACGAACATCTACATCGCGTCCAGAAACGACGCCATCTTCGTTCAGAAAGACGAACATCTGCATTGCGTCCGGAAATGACACCATCTTCGTCCAGAAAGACAAACATCTGCATTGCGTCCGTAAATGATGCCATCTTCGTCCAGAAAGACGAGCATATGCATTGCGTCCGAAAACGATGACATCTTCGTCCAGAAAGACGAACATCTGCATTGCGTCCGGAAACGACGCCATCTTCGTCTAGAAAGACGAACATTTGTATTGCGTCCGGAAACGACACCATCTTCATCCAGAAAGAGGAACATATGCATTGCGTCCGGAAACGACGCCATCTTTGTCCATAAACAACGAACATCTGCATCACGTCTACTCAACGACGCCATCTTATTACGCATGTGTAACGACCTTATCTACATTTCGTCTAAGCATCTTCGACCTCAGGGGACAAACACTCTTAGAGACATTTTCAGTCTCAAGGAACAAACACCTTTGGAGGCACCTCAGGGAACAAACACCTTTGGAGGCACCTCATGGAACAAACACCCTTAGAGGCATTTTCAGTCTCAAGGAACAAACACCTTTGGAGGCACCTCGGAGAACAAACACCCTTGGAGGCATTTTCAGTCGCAAGGAACAAACATCTTTGGAGGCACCACAGGGAACAAACGCCCTTAGAGGCGTTTAAACACCCTTTCCCAAACTCACAAGTTTCTTTGAGTGCAGGTTTTCATATCAGCAATGCATCAACACAATGACGTCACCATCTGTATCACGTCCAGAAACAACGAACATCTGCAACGCATCCAGAAACGACACCATCTTCATCCAGAGACGACGAACATCTGCATCACGTCCAGAAATGACGCCATCACATCCAGAAACGAAGAACAACTGCAACTACATTACGTTTGCGCAAAGACAACTTTCAACTCAGAGGATCACATTTCTCATATATACATGCTTTGTCATTTTATCTTAACAATTATGCACTAATCTTTTAAGATTTACCTGCAGGTACCTTAATTTACCAGAACGGGAGCACAAGATGGAACTATCTCCTTTAGCCTCCCACAACACCTATGGCCCCAATGGCATCATAATTCTACACTAGGGAAACACTTTTTGAATTTGCATCAATCTTGCTTCTTAGCATCGCAATTCCTTTCCTTCGGGACTCCTTTCGCTCTTATGCGTATCCTATTCTTCTGGTCGGGCCAAAATTGACTACAAGTCAACGTGTTTGCCCGAACACTCTTCCATCGTATCCGGTCAAACAGGTGCTGCTGTTGACACTCAATTTTGACTCGAATTTTCCAAATTTTACAATAAGAAGGCGTCCAATCTTTATTTTTTTTTTTCAGTTTTATTTCAATTTAAACCCAATTTTATTTTAATTTCAACCCCAAAAACACTCCCGAAATTAAGCTCATTTTCTCCAAGCCCAGTTATTTTTATTGACCCATTTTATGAGCCCAACTGCCCATTTACAGATTTCAAAGCCCAAGCCCATAACTCCAAAACCTAAACCTAAACCTAATACCCTCTATAAAAACAACACACTCCCTCTTCATTTTAAAAACTTCAACAGCACCAGCCGCAAGACCCATTCCATTTTCGTTCTCTCTCTCAAGCCTTTGCTCTTCCATTTTTTTTCCCATTGTCCTCTCTGGCGACCCTATATCCCCATTTCCCATATCCGTTGAACCAGCATCCGACAAACCCCATCGTTGCCCAGTTCCAGCGAACCACACGCCATCACCACCACTGCCCTTACACTACGGTGGCGTCGCTCCGGCGTACCTCGTCGTGGAAATGATGCCGCCGTCCCATATGGCTACTGAATCTGGTCGATATTTCCGGCGACGCTACTGTTTGTTCTTCAGCTTTGTTCTATATTTTATGTTGGTTTGACTGATTTTCCTGACCTTGGTTTGGCTTTATCTTTGATCTATTGCATACTGGTTGTTGAGACTAACTTGTTAACTTTTGCGTTATCTTTTCGGAGTTTTGAAACTCCGGCGACTACTGTTGGCTTATCTTTTGACCTTGGTCCTGCGTTATTTTGGGGGTTCGTCGGTTGGTTTCAGTTGTTGGGCTGATTTTCGCTGGTTTTGCTATTGGTGGATTGTTTGTGGGAGTTGGGCTATTTTCTGGACTGTTTTTTTGTGGGTTTTACCACTGTTACGATGTTATGATTTCCGGGACTGATTCTGGACGATTTTTGCCCCTTTATTTTATTAAACTAATTTTGAACATGTTGCTACACTTGCTGGTATTTACTGATTTTGAACATGATACTACACTGGCCTACGAAGGATTTATCCGTCGATCTGGAGGCCTCCATAGTAAGCGAGGCGGAATATGTGGGCAAGGATGAAAGTGAAAAGAACATTATAAAGACGAGAATGCATAGTGCCGTTCACCGGCGGGGCTAGTCGACCGCAGCCAAGGCGATACTGGCTTTTCATGTCTCAGTACCCATGGCATAATACTAGTTGAGCCCACACTATATAAAAAAATAAAAATATCTTTTACACACACACACACACACACACACACACATATATATATATATATATATATACACATACATATATTGTGTCTATTTGATAATTTGTTTATTATTTACTAACTCTTCTACTAAGTGTCTTTTGCAGGTACCCGGAGGCGCACCCCTTAAAGTTAAAGCATGTGCAGAAAAGTAAAACAAAAGCAAAATAACGCTAAGTTCTCTTCACTATCTCCTTATATGATTATTTGCTTCGTTACAATCTTGTTAAATATATATCTTATTTAGTATATGCATGCATAGTTTAAATATCTTTTGGTTAGTTTAATAATTGAAGAACACCTTTAGAATTGTAGAATACATGTTAGCACAATAATACTAACCTAAGTTTGACCGGACAACCGCAAGTTAGCAGATCTTATAGGATGTCTGACCCCTTCCCTTTAGGATAATAGAGATCCCCTACCTAGAATCTTACATAGTTTTGCATACCTTTAAGCGGAAATCATTTGTAGCATTTTATGCTATTTAAAAGTGTCCTAATTCACTTAAAATAATTAGGTGACGACTCCTTAAAAACAATTAGGAATGAATCATACGCAGTACTCCCGTTTCGACTCCGGTTAAAATGGGGTGTTACACTTTTAGTCGTTGTATTTTATTATTTTAAAAAATATAGTTTATAGCAAATTGAATTTTTGCAAGAATGTCTTCAAAAAGTTTTATACCATCCTTTACAACTAAGTTATAAATATGACATGCACATTTTATATGAAAATGATCTGGAAAAGATGGAGTTAAGACGGTTTTTAATAATCTAATAGCAGAAATATTAGAAGAAACATTATCTAATGCAATAGTCATGACTTTATCAGATATGTCATAATAATCGCAAACAGAAGAAATATTTTCTTGAATAAAAATTCCAGTGTGCCTACTATCTATATATGTATATGCTAAAATACGTTTTTGCATATACCATTTATAGTCTATCCAATGATATGTTACAGTTAAATAATCATGACTGTTAGTACTACGGCCTATATCAGATGTGATAGATATTTTTCCAGGGTAATAATATAAATAATAACGTAAATATTGTTGATATTCGTGTGCAAATTTAAAAACATCTCTCCTAACAGTTGATCTAGGAAAACTGTTATAAGCAGGATTGTACATTGATCTTATATAATGAATAAAACCAGGAGAATCAAGAAATGAAAAAGGCAAACCCTCTACTACAACTAATTTTGATAATTCTTCCCTATCTTTCATTTTATCGTATTTAGGGCCTACAACTGCCCCGTCATCGGGTCAATTTGACCTTGTACCTGGTGCGGGACAATATATGAATCTTGTCTCGGCTGAGAGGACATTGCTGACTCACCCTTCACTTGAGCCTTATATTTATCCCACCTAAGTTTGTGTTTGTTATTCAAATGCGTAGTTAAACCTTCCGTCCCGCTCTGACCTTTTTCCATTTTAAATTTATAAATATTTTTACAAATTTTGCATGTAGCAACTTGATTTTGTACGTCTCTATCAAAAAAAGCCCATACATGTGATGTTAATTTTCGTTCTGGTGGGCCTCGTCTCATACTAGGGGGAATATGAGGCGTTCCAGTTTGAGGTGCATTAGTTGGCGTGTCATCTAGATTAGTTGGTGTGTCATCTAGATGTTCTAAATTAAACTCTTGTTGATTTTCAGAAAATAGTTCATCGTCTAAATATAAATTTAATGGTACTTCAGGAAAATATTGAGTATCAATAAAATCATCATGTCTAGGACTAGGAGAAATAGGATAACTAGAAAAAGGACCCTTGCCCTTGTTACCCCTACTAGTAGAACCATAAATAATCTTACCCAACATACCTCGGACACCTTTCATTTTAATTTATGCTAATAAATAGTTAAAACTTAAAGATAATGAAATTAAGTGCGCTAATTAAAATAAAGAAACAATAATGATTTAATAAAGGAACGAATGTACCAAACGACGATGTAACGTCGACGTGTAATCGAGAGATGCTGAAAATTGAAACTTTGCTCAACGGATGATCCTCAAGCTAGTTGTCAATTCCCAAATGAATAAATTAAATTGAATATTTAGAAGACAATGTAAAGAGAATGAGAGATAGATTGAGAGATTATTAGAGAGATTGTAATTGTAGGAGGATTTGTGAGAAAGAATGAAGAGAAAATGAAGTATTTATAGTTGAAATAATTGGGTTAAAGTGTAAATATAATAACTTAAGGGTTAAAAATAAATATTAGGGGGTAGGGGGGTTGGGGGAGGGGGGAGGGGTATTGGTCGTTGCTCAACGGCTAGAAGAGGGAGGGGGAAAATTGGTTGTTGGCAACGGCTAGAAGAGGGAGGGGGAGGGGTTCTGGGATGTGTCGGGGTCGGGGTGAGGTCGAGGTGGGGTCGAGGCTGGGACGGAGTAGGGTTGGGGTCGACTTTTTTTGTCGACCGTCGATATCGAATCAGATATCCGATACCGCTTCTGATCGAGGCGGGCGGGGTGGGTGAGCGAGTCGGTATACTCGCCGTTGGGCGATCTAGTTTGAGTCAAAAGAAATGGGAGGGGCAGGGGGGTCTTAAATTGAGTAAAACGTAATTTTTAGCTCAACAACGAGTGTAAAAAATAATTATGTAAATCTATTTCCGATAAGAAAAATAATAATATTTCATATGAAAATTGTGATTGTCAATGTGATATGAAAATTGGACTCCTTTGTTAGGATGATTGGACGAATTTTAATAGGACCTTAAAGTTTGGAGGAAAATGTGGAATCTTGATGGCATCAATTTTCTAATAAAGTCTAATAGATTTTCTAATATAAAACTACTATCATAATTATACATGTACAAAAACTCTGCTAATTATGGTAATTATTGACAAAATAGACATTTTGATATACACTGTCAATGTGTCTTGTATATCGTGGTCTCACACCCACGCAGTCATAGCTAGGCCTGTTATCGGTCTGGTCTGATCCGGGTATCGACATACCCGGACCGATAAGGTCACCGGTCCGGACCGAGAACCGAACCGATAAGGTTTCGGTCCTGAGTCGAGATCCGGGATCGGACCAAAACCTTAACAGTCCAGACCGATAAGATTTTTTCGGGTCGAGTCGGGTCCGGGGCCCGGATTTTTTTAAATTTTTTTTAAAATTGAATTTTCAATACTGAAATTGACATTCTCGAACACATTACCACGAAATTTGGACGTTGAAATCTATTGTATATCGCGAGATATTTAGTGAAGAAAATGGAAGATTAGTAACGATTTGGGGAAAAAGTGAAATTGATTGTCAAGATGAACGTTTTTGAAGAAATTGACTGTGCCAAACCGCTTGGTTCGGCCGCGTCTCGAAAAAATACGCTAAATCAAAAAAAAATTAGGTGAAGCGGACGTCCGAACGCAGAGTTATGACCATTTAAAGTTTCATCAATTTACAACTATCTTACTTTCTTCTCTCCCTACCTATAATTTATGTCAATACTTCAAATTAAAACATAAAGTCTACATCACATATATTCTTAAAACATGTAAAATAGTCTAACATTAGAGAATATTGCAATTAAATATAATTAGGGTTGGTGAGAAATTTGGAGGGAAATTTGGTGGTGTGGGTAGGGTAATTACCGGGTATATTATCGGTTTATCGGACCGGCTTCTTATTGGTCCGGGTAATTTTCTGGTACTCGTATCCGGACAGATAAGGTTTCGGTCCGAGCAACGATCCAGGTTTATCGGTCCGGTTCTCGATTTCGGTCCGGACCGATTGTCGTACGTTGAGACTGTCCCTCTACCTACCAAGTCGTAGATTATCACCAAAAACACAATTTTATAGAAGAAAATCCAATAAAATATACTTTTACAGTCGAAAACATCTGCTTTACCTACCAAGTTAAAGGTAAGGTATGTGTACATTGTACTTCCACAGACCCCGCGTTGTGGAATTCCACTTGATATGTTATTGTCGTTTATGTTGTTTATAAATACATTTCTTGATCTTTTCAACATATGCATAATGTAAAATTCAAGCTTTATACACAACAAGTGGATATCTCTAAACATCAAATCTGGGAAGCTGTTTAAGGGTGAGATTTTTAAACAAAGCTATTTTAACTCATATTTGAACTCAAAAAAACATAATCTTAAATCTAGCAATGTAACCGCTTATTTGAAAAGATTCACCGCCTCAATTGAGCTCAGTCTAATTCGCAATCGTAATAAGAGGAGCTTAATTGAATAAAAATCAATTGTTATGTGGCAAAAAGTAAACTTTTATAACTCAAGAGGGTCAAGTTTAATTTTTCATGTTGATTTCGGTGGGAAACAAAAATAAATAACTTTGAAAAACTGTCAAGTGTGGCTGCTGGGATTCGAGCCCAGGTCTCCACGGCCACAACGTGGAATTCTCACCACTAAACTACAGCCACTTTGTTGTCTCCTCCTCATAATAAAACATTAAATTATCTTTACACCGTTAATATATATTATTATTCGTCCCAATTTATACGAGAGTTGACCTATTTGGGGAGTCAAACAATTCTTTCTTATACTATGATTTTCTCCAAGACTACGGAAGGAATACTTAAATTCTCTGAAGAATGAATTATGCTCCCGTTACGTGATTGAATCAACTATTCCTTAATCCATTTAAGTGATTATTTGAATCATCTGAAATTCTGAATCTACACCGCTATATTCATGTATTCAGGAGATTAATTCGTCATAATTATTAGATCATGTTTACACTAGATATCAGACCTATTATAGCCATTTTCTTGTGATGAAGATACTAATTAATAGTTGTTTTTGGTTGCTGACTTTACTTAACTTTTCAACATAAAAAAAAACATCCTGAGGAGTTATACATTTGTGTATTGATAAGATCGTTTACTATTTCTTGAAGCTCAATCTCTCCCCCGAATGAACCATATAGCCAAGAGAAACCATGAACCAGAATAGAAGAGTTTGCCCCACCCATGAGCAAATATTTCATAGTAGCCTCATTAGACCGTACAAAAGGTAAGCGGTTAGGTTGACTTTGGAAAGTCTACTAAGGACCGGGTGAAGAATGAAAAACGTTCGCTAAAGCCCACGGGATAAGGTTTGCAGATGCGATCATGAATCGAACCAGATCGAAACATTCAGCTGTCGAAGGACAAAGCCGGAAATCAGCAGAAAATGGTGGTGTAGAAGTGAGAGGGTGGATGTAATTCAGCTCGAACGAAGTAGCTCGCCTAAAAGTTTTCAATGTTAATGCAAGCAAGGCATATCTCGTTGAAACAGCTCTAAAAGAGTGAGCCCCTTATTTCAAACTCAAGGAAAGCCTTGATCGATATAAGAAAGATGCTCTTGCCATTAGCCAATCCCTTCCTTCTTTCTAGGTCTAGTTCCCTCTGGATTCCTTTGATCATGTAGTTCCGTAAAGCAAGAAAACGGCTGTTGGGCCCCTACTTCAACAACTCTAACCAGATCCGCAGATACCTTATGGTACACTGAGCTAGATCATCTTTTAGGAAGTCTATCGAAAGAAAAAGAGGACGAGGTCCTCTTCCCAGGAATTTACTCTTTGATTAGAGATCATTCACTCACTTCGCTCCCTCTAAATTACTCGTCTGGCTCGGCATCCCAGGTCGGGTCATCAACTGGGAAGTAGGCGAGAAAATCTGCTACCACCTGTCCTTTCTCGGGCTCGAAGGCGATGGTCAAATTGCCCTAACTGAGAATCTTCATTTGTAGGACTTTCTTTGTGATGGTTCATGTAGGCTTGGGTATTTCATTCGGGCCTTCTTGAAGACGGGCACCCTGTGGGCCAATGCGTATAAGCTTGTGCTTTCTTAACGTGGCTCATTTGACGACTCAGTACATGGATGTCACGAGTCTATTGGCATAGAATAAAGTGGCCCTAGTTTACGGTCAGATGAATGAACCGTCGGGAGCTCGTATGAGAGTTGGTTTGACTGCTCTAACTATGGAAGAATATTTCCGAGATGTTAATGAGCAAGACGTACTTTTATTTATTGATAATATCTTCCGTTTCGTCCATGCAGGATCCGAAGTATCGACCTTATTGGGTAGAATGCCTTCCGCTGTGGGTTATCAACCGACCCTGAGTACCGAATTGGGTTCTTTACCAGAAAGAATTACTTCTACCAAAGAAGATCCACGGGACCGGTCAAACTAACGATTTCGTTTGCCGCGAGGTTAGGTTGTGGCTCTAGGATACACGGATCTGGGACAAGGGAAGAAACTCCTCTACTATACTAGTCTTCGCCTCAATTCAATTCTTCGCTTGAACGAGAGTTATCTTGAGTGTACTACCGTACACTAAGCTCCCGCTATGCGCTACATGATTTTGGTAAATTAATTGAGCTAATTAAAGTGGGATAGACTGTTTATTCTCTAGTTGCGTGATGGTCCTAGCTCCTTGACCTCTTTTTTAACTTAAATAATCTAATAGTGAAATTGACCTCTATTTTATGGTGTGTTTGGTACGACTGAAAATGTTTTCTAAGAAAAAATTCTTATTTATTTTTTAATGTTTGACATATAAGCAAAAAAATATATTATCCGAGCATTTATATGTAATCCAACAAAACACGATGACGATGGTATAGGATGAGGGGTGGGAATTTAGGGGTTGGGGGTAGAATGATCAAGAGATGCTGGTTGGGGGACATTAGGGGATGGAGAAAAGAAATGAACTTGGAATGTCACTTATGAAATTTATTTTCCCTTAATCCATTAGGGAAGTCATTTTTAAGGTATTTTTTTTCTAGAAAAAATATATTACTCCATATCAAACAAAACCTTAGTTCACTAACCAAAATGGTCTAAATACTGAGAAATGAGGTCCTTTTTTCACAATTTCTTTTACTCTTTTCTCTAAAAAGGACAAAGAAAATAAGGGCGACCAATAGAAGAAAGCGATTGAACATGTTATACTATATGACTTGTTATTACTATTAGGGTTGTTCACCGGTCCAAACTAGGACCGGATCGAAGACCGGAAATTATAAAATGGAAGATCGAAGATCGGACTGGCAATTATAGGTTCTGGATCGGACCGGTTCTAAAGAAAGTTCAATTTGCTTACATTAGCTTTATTATAAATTTGGTACGTTGAAGTAATTTGACTAATTTAATCTCTTTTAAATTTGAACAAAATTCATGTATTGAAGCTTAAAGTACTTGAATATTTATCACTACGGACCATACGGATACGGTCATGAGCAATAGAGATCCAAAAAAAAATGCAATTAAAGTATAAGAAAATGAGAAGAACTAAGTCACATATTACAACTTCATGTCCAAAATTAAATTACTAGAAATATTGAATCCAAGGCTATTAAAATTTTTTAAAAATCCTCAAATCTTGAACAATAATGATACTAATGAAATCCTTAGACCATCAACATCAATCTGCAACAAAAGTTTTAATAAAAAACTAATTAGTTCAAATTTAATATCAAATAAAAATCACAAGGAGTTCATATTTACATTATATAGTATTAGATGATTGGTTGTTTACCTTTTTCATTACTTTGCATGAAGCAAATACAACTTCTAATTCACCAATCACCATCATTCAAAGTAGAGTTTTCCAATTCTGTATAATAATAATAATAATAAACAAACAAAATAATAAAAGTGAAGGTATAATATATTATTTTGAAATTATTAAGTATAATATAAATTTAAAAAATACATTTCTCAAATAGCTCCAATTCCTCAAACTTTTCCTCTACATCAATCCCCTTCTCTTTATCTTTTTGAGGGCGAAGCCAATCTTGTGCACAAATAAAAGCTTGCACCATCTTTTATTGGTATACAAAGTGTAAATAATAAAATTTGTTATAGAATCTCTATCATCATTCATCACTAATCACCCTAATATTTGTCAAACTTTTGATTCATGTCTACGACCATAACATTAAAATCTCTATCATCACTAATCATCCACCTATTTAACTGATCAAGAACACGAGAAATGTAGAAGAAAGTGTGATTACTAGTTACATATAATGAACCAGAAACAACATCGGTCAAAACCTTAAACTCTTTTTAAAAACCGCTAACGAGCAATGTAGAAGAAAGTGTGATTACAAGTTACTGTTAGTCGTATTTTGTATATGCTTTTTGAGTCATTTTTAGTTAGTATTTTCGCCATTTTATTTTAAATAAGTGTAGTATTAGGGTCGTTTTTCTTTCTTTTGAGTCACATCGGTTCAAAATGGAGAAAATGAGCGAAAAGCGGGCATAAAAGGAGGGTCCCGAGGCAAAACGGTTGAAAAATTGGAGATTCGGACGAAGGAAAAGCGGCGCCAAAAGATCAGACTGCTCACAGAAGTTTAGGCGCCGCGGCGCAAGAAGATCAGAATACTCACATAAGTTTAGGCGCCGCGGCGCAAGAAGATCAGACTACTCACATAAGTTTAGCCATGGCTGATCAGTGAGGCAGCGGCGACGCGAATTTTGCGAATCAGGACAAATTGATTAGGGGCAAATAGGGTCCAGAGGACACGAAAATAACAGCATACTTAAGCCCTGGGGATTATTCTACAGAAGGGATGGAATTCCACAACAGAAGACAACACATGAAAATTTGGAGGCTACAATTAGAGACCTAGTTCTAAGTAATTTTTCTTTCTTTAGTTTTCAATTCAGTTCATGTTGGGATTTGTATTAGTTCTTAGCATGTCTATGGCTAGGAGATAAACACTTCATTAGGGCTTTCCTTTTAAATCGCTTGAAACTCGTTTTCATGAATTAATGCATTAGTTGGTTTCTTCTTCACTTGATTAAGATTTATTCAATATTGGTATGAATGTTTGATAGTTAATTGATCACTAATTATCATAATCTATATGATTTCGAATCAAAAACCGAGAGGAGAGATTTGAATATGCTGTAATTGAATAGACATGGGTTAAAATCGCGGACGAAAGTACCCCGATACTTGTGTAGCATTATAGGTTATTGTTCTTAATCCTCATATGTGGTAAAACCTATCATAGAAATATAGAAGGTTTCTGCACTGGGGTTGAGTGATTATATATCCTAACCGGAATATAAGACAGTCTAGTTAACATGTTATCTTAACGTAGAAGAAGAAGTCATTCTTGTTGCATTAAGGATTGAAAATAGTGGATAGTCGAGGATATTGGAAGCCCTAATTCCTTCATAACTGATTAAACCTCAATAATTTAGTTTAATTCTTGAAATTACTCTACTAGTGTTAGTTAAAAACCAAATCAACTTATCGTGTGCCAAGTAGATAACCTAGAATAGATGTTCGGTAATTAGAAACCAGTCTCTGATGACGATATTAGGTCTTACCAGACTATATTACTTGTAATGATACGTACACTTGCGTGAGTAATTGGAAATCGGCCTAACAAGTTTTTGGCGCCGTTGCCGGGGACTGACGTACTTTTAATATCGAACCATCTATTCTTAATTTCTAATTTGGTTGCTCCCAGAATCCAACTTGTTCTGAGAGCATCTTTTTATCAATTTTTGTTGTTTTTGTAAGTTTTGCAAGAAAGCCAAGTATTATGGACTATCACTATCAAGGGCTGCAGGACTTCGACCTTTTTCCACAGCGGACATTTAGCCCACAGGCTCCACAAGAGGGGTGAAATGAGCTGCAGGAAACCTTACTCAGGCTCACCGAGAGCCAGAATCCTAAAGGACTTACTCATCCGCCACAGAGTCAGGCCCCATCAGGAGAGCTAGATAACTTGGGAGCAGTTATTTGGGCACTCTCAAACGCCCAAACTCAGTTCATGGTGGAAACAAAATCATTCATCAGTAATCTAGAGATGCAGTTGGGACAACTAGTATGCTGAGGAAATGTGGTCAAGGGAACCGCCCTAGCAATACTGGTGTAGACCCACAAGAGCAGTGCAAAGCAGTTGACTTGAGGAGTGACAAACAAGTGGAGACAGGTTCATCCCCACTATGTCCAGAAAAAAGGGTGAATCCAGTGAGGTG
Organism: Przewalskia tangutica; assembly: GCA_029844215.1. NCBI lineage: Eukaryota > Viridiplantae > Streptophyta > Magnoliopsida > Solanales > Solanaceae > Przewalskia > Przewalskia tangutica. The sequence continues at coordinate 69,349,819 of CM056739.1, read as the reverse complement.
AAGGATTCGGAGGGGGCAGTAATCATAGAAGATTTTCTTGGGGACCAAAGACCACCTCCAACAGTCGTTGACACACAACAGGCGAAGATACCATATCCCCAGAGACTTAGAAAACATTCTCTTGACAAGCAGTTCTCTAAGTTTCTGGAGGTCTTTAAAAAACTGCACATCAACATTCCATTTGTTGAAGTCTTAGAACAAATGTCAAGTTATGTAAAGTTCATGAAGGAGATCCTCTGCAAAAAGAGGAGGTTGGAGAAGTATGAAACAGTGGCATTGACTGAGGAATGCAGTGCCATCCTACAGAGAAAGTTACCTCAGAAGTTGAAAGATCCGGGAAGTTTCACCATCGCTTGCACTATAGGGAAGTTTGAATGTCAGCATACCCTATGTGATTTGGAGGCAAGTATAAATTTGATGCCTTTTTCTGTGTTTTGCAAACTTGGAGTGGGGGAAAAAAGACCTACAACCATCACCTTACAACTAGCAGATCACTCTATTGTCCACCCTACAGGAATAATCAAGGATGTCTTGGTTAAGGTGGACAAGTTTATCTTCCCTGCTGATTTCATCATCCTAGACATGAAAAAAGATGAAAAGATGCCCCTCATCTTTGGCAGGCCATTCTTAGCCATGGGACAGACAGTCATTGATATTCAGAAAGGTGAGCTGAGACTTCGTGTTCAGGGAGAAGAAGTGATTTTCAATGTATTCAGAGCAACAACCTACCCAAGGGCAAGTGATAACTGCTATGCTATTGATGTGATTGATAAAGCAGTTTCTGAAAACGGGTTCAAGAGTGTTGATGCTCTTAAAGTGGTGATAACACAATGGGATGAGGATATTGGTACTGACACAGAATTGATGGAGTGGGCAAATTGGTTGGAGTCCCATGAGCCCTGCTATAAAAAATTGAGGAGCTAGGAACAATGCCAGAGAGACCAGTGTCGTCCACAGAACAAGCTCCAGAACTAGAGTTGAAGACTCTGCCAGACCATTTGCAATATCAATTTCTAGGTGAGAACAAATCCTTACTAGTGATTGTATCGGCTCATCTATCCAAAGTGGAGGTTGAAAAACTGTTGAGAGTATTGAGGGCTCACAAGCTCGTGATTGGGTGGACGCTGGCTGACATTAGAGGGTTAAGTCCTTCCATAGTAATGCACAAAATTCGTCTAGAAGATAAGAGCAGACCTTCCATTGAGGCACAGAGGAGACTAAATCCAACCATGAAGGAGGTGGTGAGAAAAAAGATCCTGAAATGGCTAGATGCGGGGGTAATTTATCCTATCTCTGACAGTTCATGGGTAAGCCCTGTGCAAATGGTGCCCAATAAAGGTGGCGTGACTGTGGTGACAAACAAAAAGAATGAGCTTATTTCATCCAGAACAACTACAGGGTGGAGAATGTGTATTGACTACCGTAAGTTGAACAAAACAACCAGGAAGGATCATTTTCCCTTACCTTTTCTTGACCAAATGCTTGACAGGCTTGCAGGACACAACTACAATTACTTCTTGGATGGTTATTCAGGGTATCATCAAATTGTCACATCTCCAAAAGATCAGGAGAAAACAACCTTCACATGCCCTTTTGGTACATTTACTTTCAGGAGAATGCCATTTGGGCTCTGCAATGCACCGGCCACCTTTCAGCGTTGTATGATGGCTATCTTTTCTGACATGGTGGAGAAGACCATAGAAATATTCATGGATGATTTTTCTGTTTTCGGGTCCTCCTTTGATGAATGCTTAAAGATTTAGAGCGATCTTGCGGTGCAAAGACTCAAATCCGTGTTAATCGGGAGAAGTGTCATTTTATGGTGCAGGAATGTATCGTTCTTGGCCACAAAATTTCCAGCAAAGGCATTGAGGTAGACAAGGCTAAGGTTTCAGTGATCGAAAATCTGCCACCTCCAGTGTCGGTAAAAGGGATTAGAAGTTTCCTTGGGCACGCTAGTTTCTACAGAAGGTTCATTAAGGATTTCTCAAATATCTCCAAACCTCTGTCCACCTTGTTGATGAATGGGGTTGCTTTTGAACTCAATGAAGAATGTCCGAATGCCTTTCAGACTCTTAAGAAGAGGCTAATCTCAGCACCCATAGTCACTGCACCTGACTGGAAACTCCCATTTGAATTGATGTGTGATGCAAGCGACTATGCAGTGGGAGCAGTTATTGGACAGAGAGTCGACAAGGTTATTCAGGTCAATTTACTATGCTAGCAAAACTCTAAATGATGCACAACTGAATTATGCAACAACAGAAAAAGAGTTGCTGGCTATAGTATACGCATTTGAAAAATCCAGGTCATACCTCATTTAGAATAAGGTGATAGTGTACACTGATCACTCGGCCATCAAGTATTTGATGACTTAGAAGGATGCAAAACCTCGCCTTATACGATGGGTGTTGCTGCTACAAGAATTTGACATGGAGATCCGTGATAAAAAGGGGACAAAGAACGTGGTTGCAGACCATTTGTCAAGGCTTGAAGTGGAAGAGAGCCAAAACGCCAAGGATGTGTAAATAAATGACTACTTCCCAGACGAACAACTATTTTAGGTAAGTACTAGTGTAAGTTTATCTTGGTTCTCTGACTTTGTTAATTTTCTTGCAGCAAAAATAGTGCCTTCAGGAATGACAAGACAGCAGGTGAAAAAATTCTATTTAGAGGTAAAACATTACTACTGGGAGGAGCCAATTCTCTACAAGCACTGTGCTGATCAAGTCATTAGGCGGTGCGTACCAGAGGATGAAATGCACCAAATTCTCACTCATTGTCACACCCTGCAATATGGTGGGCATTTTGGGGCATCACGGACAGCAGCCAAGGTATTGCAGAGTGTATACTATTGGCCAACCCTATTCAAGGATGCCAACACTTTTGTGAGGGGTTGTGATCGTTGCCAAAGAACTGGGAACATATCAAGGCGAAATGAAATGCCCCTAACTGGGATTTTAGAAGTGGAGCTATTTGACGTGTGGGGGATCGACTTCATGGGCCCGTTCTCAACGTCCTTTGGGAACTAATACATCCTTCTCGCAGTGGATTATGTGTCCAAATGGGTTAAGGCAGTAGCTACTAAAGAGAATGATAGTAAGATTGTCTTGAAATTCCTTCAGAAAAACATATTCACAAGATTTGGCACTCCAAGGGCCCTCATCAGCGATGAAGGGAGTCACTTTTGCAACAAGTAGCTTGACACTTTGCTGGCGCGTTACGGAGTCTACCACCGGACTGCTTTGCCATATCACCCTCAAGCTATTGGGCAGGCTGAAATTTCAAACAGGGCAGTGAAAAGCATACTGGAGAAGACAGTGGATGGCTCAAGAAAGAATTGGTCTACAAAGCTGGATGATGCACTTTGGGCCTACAAGATAGCTTTCAAAACTCCCATTAAGATGTCACCATACATGATGGTTTTCGGGAAGGCATGTCATCTGCCGGTGGAGTTGGAACACATGGCATTCTGGGCAATGAAAAAGCTGAACATGGATGTCGAAGCAGCCGGGCAGAAGAGACTGCTACAATTGAATGAGCTAGATGAATTTCGGAACAACGCCTATGAAAATGCAAAAATCTACAAGGAAATGGCCAAGGCATGACATGACAAGAACTTGATCCTGAAAGAGCTACACCGTGGACAACAAGTACTCCTATTCAAATCAAGGTTGAGATTGTTCTCAGGCAAGTTGAAGTCCAGATGGTGAGGGCCATTCGTAGTGGAAAAAGTGTTGCCCGATGGTGCAGTCAAAATGAGAGGGAAAGAAGGCGTTCCATTCAAAGTGAACGGACAGAGAGTGAAACCATACTTATTGAATGACATGGAACAAATCAACTATACTATCCGCTTCAAGCCACATTAAAGAGGAACATGCGTCCGGCTAAAAGACGTTAAAGACAGCGCTATTTGGGAGGCAACCCAATGTTTAAATTATGCAATTAGTTTAAATAGAACAGTTTCACGTTTGATATTTTTTTGTTGTGTTGAGATGACAGGTGAAGGGAATTGGACATGAAGCACGGGAAAACATGAAATTGGTGCAGCGTCGCGGTGCCTAGTAGCAGGGCCGCGGCGCCGAATGTTCTGAGAGATTGCAGGAATTCAGCGCGACGCGATTTGCGGCCGCGCGCTATTAATCGATGAAGTCAGCGCCGCCTGGGAAATTTTCCGACGAGCAGTATCCGCTGCCACCACTACCATTTTGAATCGCTATTGTCTGTAAGTCGTCCCTTTTATTTTTGAGTCTTACACATTTGGGACAATGTGTCGTTTAAGTTTGGGGGGAGTTCTTATTTTATTTTATTTTATTTTATTTTTGTGTGTCTATTTTTGGAGTTTTTTTTATTATGTTTTTGTATTATATGAGTCAATTTTTTTTATGATCATGCATGATGTAGTTGCTGGAAACGCCTAGTGAATTAAGTGAGATAATGTAATAAAATTAGAGCTAAAATATGTGTGCTTAAGTTAGATGTGCCAAAGATTCATGAAAATCTAATTATTTGAGATATTTGTACTTAACCTATGTGTTGTCAATTGTGGAAAGAATGATTGAAAATGGCTATGAAGTCTGCTTTCTTGTTATTTGAGGCGAAATAGTTAAGATATACATGTTTAGGGAGATAATTTAGGCATTTCTTTGATAGACCTTCTTACCATTCATTACCTACCCTGCAATAAATTGCATCCTTAGTCAGCCCCTTTGAGTTTAAAGTAAGTTATTTCTTTGACACTCATGAGTCTCTTGTGTGCCATAAGCAGTAATTGAAAATAGGGAGGAAAAAGAGTAAAAAAGAAATACCAAAAGAGAGTGAAAAATTGATGCACCCTAATAGAAAAAAATGTAAAAGCTTAAGTTTGGGGGTGCCTAAGTGAATGTGTTTCATGCTCTCAAAAATAGAAGAGGGGAATGATAGGTATGAGCGGAAAAGAACACCAAAAATAAGGACAAAATGGTTGAATGAGAAAAACGCTTATGGTACGTAATTTGAGCCTAAATGCCAACTTTTATCTACCCCTGCCTAATCCTACATTACAACCCTGAAAAGTCCTGAAGATCTCTAGAATGTATGTCTATGATTAGTGGAGAATAGCAAGTAAACAGGCCCATAGAGCTAAATGAAATTGACATGCATAGGTTAATGTTCATGTTTCCATTTAGTGTGATTGAAATGAATTTGCGAAATATCTGGCTTTAAATTCTAGATTGCTATATTCATGCTATATATGTTCCAGCATATTATTCCAACTGACGTTCATGCTTTTCTAAGTAACCTTGTGCAGCTGCTTGATTTGAGTCTTTGAGTCCTTTTGTTTTTATTTCTTTGATTTTGTTTTGATCTTTGCTCGAGGGCGAGCAAAGGTTAAGTTTGGGGGTATTTGTTAGGCATATTTTGTATACACTTTTTGAGTCATTTTTAGTTAGTATTTTCCTCATTTTCGTTTAAATAAGTGTAGTGTTAGGGTCGTTTTTCTTTCTTTTGAGTCACAGCGATTCAAAATGGCGAAAATGAGCGAAAAGCGGGCATAAAAGGAGGGTCCCGAGGCAAAAAGGTTAAAAATTGGAGATTCGGACGAAGGCAAAGCGGCGCCAGAAGATCAGACTGCTCACAGAAGTTTAGGCGTCGCGGCGCTAGTCAGCAGGACCGCGACGCCGTAAGATCGATCGCCACATAAGTTTAGGCGCGCCATCAGCTGCGCCGACGCGGAATTTTGCAGATCCGAGGACAAATTAGTTAGGGGCAAATAGGGGCCAGAGGACACGAAAATAACAGCATACTTAAGCCCTGGGGATTATTCTACAGAAGGGAGGGAATTCCACAACAGAAGACAACACATGAAAATTTGGAGGCTACAATTAGAGACCTAGTTCTAAGTAATTTTTCTTTCTTTAGTTTTCAATTCAGTTCATGTTGGGATTTGTATTAGTTCTTAGCATGTCTATGGCTAGGAGATAAACACTTTATTAGGGCTTTCCTTTTGAATCGCTTGAAACTCGATTTCATGAATTAATGCATTAGTTGGTTTCTTCTTCACTTGATTAAGATTTATTCAATATTGGTATGAATGTTTGATAGTTAATTGATCACTAATTATCATAATCTATATGATTTCGAATCAAGAACCAGAGAGAGATTTGGATATCTTTGAATTGAATAGACATAGGTTAAAATCGCGACGAAAAGTACCGATACTTGTGTAGCATTATAGGTTATTGTTCTTAATCCTCATATGTGGTAAAACCTATCATAGAAATATGTAAGGTTTCGTGACTTGGGGTTGAGTGATTATATATCCTAACCGGAATATAAGACAGTCTAGTTAACCTGTTATCTTAACGTAGAAGAAGAAGTCATTCTTGTTGCATTAAGGATTGAAAAGAGTGAATAGTCGAGGATATTGGAAGCCCTAATTCCTTCATAACTGATTAAACCTCAATAATTTAGTTTAATTCTTGAAATTACTCTACTAGTGTTAGATAAAAACCAAATCAACTTATCGTGTGCCAAATAGATAACCTAGAATAGATGTTCGGTAATTAGAAACCAGTCTCTGAGGACGATATTCGGTCTTACCAGACTATATTACTTGTAACGATACGTACACTTGCGTGAGCAATTGAAAATCGGCCTAACAGTTACATATATATTTAACTTACTTACTGTTGTTGATGGAGAAACGGCTGCAATGCGGCAATGCCGACAACACGCTGTAAACTGATTAAGGAAATTAGAGTTGGAAAATTGTAAGGAAAAATTTAAAGTAAAGAATTAGAGGTTGGCAGAGAGACATGGAGTGGCAGACTGCTAGTGCTGGTATTCAAAGGTTTTTTAATTGTGATTTGCTTCGTAGCCGTCATATCTCATATAAATGATATAATTTCCTTGAGATTATAATAATAAATTAATAATTTAACTAAATTGGGAACTTAACGTAAAGAATTTCTTTATTTTTATAACCGGGTCCGGCCCCGGGTTATTTCGGGTTTAGATCGGACCGGAACTGGGAAAAAAATTCCCGACCCCAAGACTGGATCGATTGTCTTGGGTCTGGTCCGGTCCGGTCTGATCGATCCATTTTGCCTGTCCGGGCCGATTTTTGAACACCCCTAATTACTATCACTTAGTAAACGCCCTTTTGAAAAGGAAATTTTAATATTAAAATTATGTTTCAAAGTCGTCTTGTACTAGTCCTACTTGCAATTTGCAAATGGGACTTTATCGATGCTCTAACGTGATCAACCGCCCAGAATTACAAAATAATATAATAAAAGAATGTGAAGTTCAAGATTATTTGTTTTAGGCCTTCTCATAGGTTCCTTTTTGAATTCGTGTGTTATATTAATTTGAATTTATATATACTAACAATATAAGTAAGTTTTATCTGTTGTGTCACGATTCAAGTTTAGACAGACATCGTCTATTTTGGGCCTAGACCCGTACATACTTATCTTTTGGGCTACGGCGCCTATCGAGCTCCAAAAACACATGGGTCATTCGCATAAATGTCCCCTATTTTGAGATGATGTTTAATTTTTGCAAAGCCTTACACATTTCTTTATTACTAAAAGGGATATGAAGAAAAAGAATTTGCTCATTAGAAAAAAAATTAAAGACTAATTGACAAATTATTTGACAAACAACGGATCTAGCCTTTGCTCTAGCGGAATGAATATTCATACCGGGCTTTCTTTCTTTTATGCCGTCTAGAATGCAAGTGATATTGATACATTTTGCTTCCTTAACTCAATTCTTATATATCTTGTTTGCAAACATATCTGGGCGGATTAAATTCTTCCCTTGTCGGCCCTCCAATTTATGTCCGATAGTCAAAGTAAAGCACGTATACAATCTATTTTTAAAGTTGGAACCCGAAATATTTTCTTAAGGTCTGGGAGATTTTATAATATTCCTTGGTGATCCCTGTACCCTACTATTTAATGTAGAGGGAATTACGATAATAATATTTTTAGTGCTAAAAGTTCCTTATTGTTAATCTTAATATTTTCCAAGTTCCAAACCCTACCTGTACGGTTTAATTAGAGTATTTCTTTTAACTTATCATGTCGTTACAAAAAGTTAGTCTCTCTCTGGATGTAGAATCTAATTAATGTACTCTTCTAAAACAATTATTTTTTCCACTTGAATTTATTCATAAGATGCATATTCGAGATTTGAAATAAGATATCATGATTATTACACAAGACTTGAGTTTAGAAGGCTAAAATGCCACTAGATCTTTCTTTTGTTTATTTATTTTATTTTTAATTATCAAATATACAATCGTAAATCTGTTTCTTGAGGTAAGTTATAAGTTATAACACACTCCCTTGTATTTTGGTCATGCGTCTTTTCAAACCTTTTTGCATTAACGTATATATTTACATACGTAATTTGCAAAAATTTAAACCCTGAGTAGAACGATGCTTTATACTGCCAGTGTATAAAATCGAGTTATACAAATAGCTTTGAACGAATCTAATTTTCACTATAAGTTACAAGTCAAGGAAACAGATTATCAGCAATTTTAAAGTAATGTTACTCTATACAGGCCCAGGAAAGGAACTACAAGGCTCAAAAGCATGGTATGGATGAAGCAAATACTTTTCCAGCTTATTACCATCACTATAGGACCACAATTTCTTGGACAATTCAACAGCTATGCTTTCTAACAGGGTCATAGCTTGCGGCGAAAATGGGGTAATGAATAGACTCAGAGATATCCAAACCACCACCCCTCCCTGATATCACGAATGTCGGGGGAGAAGGGGTGAAATGAGAGGTTAAAAAAGTTCTGGAATAAGTTCTACATCACAAAAAAAAACATATCACGAATGTTCACATAAGAACCACATAAATAGTAGGAGTAATTACAAACTTGAAATGGAAAAAATCAAGCTCACCAACTTGTTAGTACAAACCCCAGAATGACACCTTTGTATCGCATTGAGGTATTAGCTTTGCGATGATTCTCATGCCCGACTAAGTGAGCGGTATTCTCTCATAAACTGTTGGTTTGATTCGAGTACACAACTTTCTTCATGTATGGTTATCAAGAAAAGAGCAGATGCCTTTTGGTTCTTTATCTCATGCTTTCCAAACTCGGACTGTGCTATCTACAGAAGAAGTAATCATACAGCTCTCTTTCGGGTGATAACTTACGCTAGTTACCTGCAAGGAAGAAGAAACTATTTGATCTCTCATGCATTAAAATTACCCCAAATTAGTTAAGTTTTTGTATCATTCCTATAGCATGTTGGAGCACTTGATAGATGAGTGTGAACATGTAAAACCTGACAATCTTAGGCACAATGTTACCATTTAGTTTCTTCTTCACATCAGAAAGCTTCTATCATAGGATCAAGAAACTAACTTGAATATACTGATCAGTGAGAAGGTTAAGAGAGCAGTAATGCATGATTATATTTCGTATATTAGCCAGAAGGGATTTTCTTTCTACTTCAGTATGTGGGCTAGTCCCACTTTTGGAGGATTAAAACTTAACTTCTCGACCAGGAAAACAACTCCAAAGAAAAGTAAGAAGATGGTGACCAAGAATTTATGAAGATCGAAGGATAACCGACCAAGAATTTATGAAGGTCGAAGGATAACCAAGTATAGAATATTTATGCCAAATACAGTCCATAATACACAGCATGCTGCTATTGAATACTGTTTCAAATGCATGCTAACAATTTGCAATCTAACTGAAGGCTATATGTTAGGGGCAAACAGATTTAGAGGCATATTTGCAAATATATATAAAGGACATCGGAAGAACTCAAAATTTCTATCTCTAAAGCCTTTTTGGTTTTTTAAATTTTTACCCTTCTCTATTATTTTCTTAGTAGGTGGTCTACCTTAGGATGTTGAACCAACACTTTTACCTGTTTCAAGTAAGAATAGCTTGAATAAAAATATCTAAAACGTCAACAATTAATGAAGCAGACTAAATAGGCTCTTTTCAAAATTTTAATAATTGCCTTGCTCAATTATTTTAAACATTTGATCTCCTAAGTCCATTACAAAAAATAAGAAAAAGCTACAAATGACTTTCTTTTCTCCTTGGCTAGAAACGAAGTTTATATTTTGAAATAACTGGGATGTTGTTGGAAGGTGCTTTGGTGGTTTGAACAATTACAACTACAACTATGCCTCAACCCCAACTCAAGTTTGGATTGGCTATGAACTCTCACCGATCATATATTTCCATTTAAGCTCATCTCAGGGCAATATTATACTGTGATTTGAATTATCAAAAGAAACATTAATCTTCTAATGGGCTCTAACAATTTTTACTAGAAGTGAATGGATATGATGAACGTGAGAATACAAGGCTATCTGGAGTAACAGAAGTAAATAGTGCAAAAGAATAGAATAAGCCCCAATCAAGAGATTAAATTGATATTTCCTAACTAATCAGGTTTGGACCCTCCAGGAAAGAGAATATATTTTGTAGCTGCTAGATGCAGTAAGATGAAATCTCTCCCTGGGGAGTCTTTCATTAATATCAAGATATATATAGAGTACAATGTTCATCTCTTATACAATAGGAATCCTGAGCCTATACAAAAGAGGAATCCTAATCTTACCATAATTATATTTACACAATATATGAAAATATTCTAATTATGGGTAGGAAATATATTGTTTCCTATATTTACACGTTTACACACACCCTCAGTCGGAGCGGGAGGAGGCCGGACGCTGAGACTGGATCTAAAGTCAAGAAACAACTGGGAAGTCCTTTGGTAAATATGTCTGCATACTGATAGGATGATGGAACATGTAACACTCTGACATGGCCTAAAGCAACTTTCTCACGAACAAAGTGTAGGTCTATCTCAATGTGATTGGTTCGCTGATGCTGAACCGGATTATGAGACAAATAGATGGCAGAGATGTTATCACAGTACACAATAGATGTCTGACGCAAAGGACACTGAAGTTCTAGCAGTAAGTTTCTGAGCCAACAAATCTCGCATTACATTTGCAACGCCTCAGTACTCAAATTTCTGATCAGATCTAGATAGGTAGCCTGTCGCTTGGCAAACCAAGAAATCAGATTATCCCCTAAGAAAATACAAAAGCCTGAGGTGGAGCGTCGCGTGTCCGAACACCCTGCCCAATCTGCATCCGTATATGAGAGCAACCTGTTTGGCGCAGAAGAGTATAGGTGCAAACCATAATCAAAAGTGTCCTTAATGTATCGAATGATACGCTTAAGAGCAGTGAAGTGAGACTCGCAGGCGTCGTGAATAAGCATACCATTTGAACAACATAAGCAATGTCCGCCCGTAAATGTGAGATCTTGAAGTGCACTGCAAGACTCTATCTGAGTAGACCGAGACCTGAGCACCATCCATAGCACTGAGCTTAGATTTCGAATCGACTGGAGTATGCATAACTTTGCAATTCGCCATCTTAGCCCTGTACACTATCTCCTCTGCATACTTACGCTAACACAAGAACATGTGATTGGCAGACCTGATCACTGATATCCCCAAGAAATAACTCAGCTTTCTCAAATCAGTCATTGCAAATTCGGACTTAAGCAAGGCAATAATCTCATTTTTCAATCTATCAGAGGAGACATTCAGAACAATATCATCCACGTATAGTAATAAGTAAGCAGTGCTACTACCTCGATGAAAAATGAAGAGTGATGTATCACTCTTGCTGCATACATACCCAATCTGCAAGATACACCTGGCATAGCGATCATACCACGCACGGGGGGCTGTTTCAGGCCATATAGTGACTTACGGAGACGACACACATAGTGAGGAACTGCTGGATGGGTGAACCCAGACGGCTGATACATGTACACTGTTTCTCTCAGGTCCCTATGTAAGAATGCATTCTTCACATCAAGTTGATGGATCGGCGCCCATTGGCAATGCTCAAAACTGTGTGAATGGTAGCCGGTTTGACAACCGGGCTGAAGGTAGAGCCACAATCAATGCCCTCATGCTGATTTGTGTCATTAGCCACAAGACGGGTCTTATACCTCTCAAGATCCTCATTGTCTCTGAACTTGTGATGAAAAAACCACATACAACGAATTACGTTCACCCCCTCAGGTCTAGGTACTAGATCTCACGTGTGTTGTTTAGTCAAAGCATTGAATTCCTTATACATAGCTGCATTCCAACTAGGGTCTTGTTTGGCCAATTTTGGGTTCTTTGGAAGTGGAGAGATGGTTTGGGCAGACAAGTTGAAGTGGACTTTGGGTTTGAAGATTCCATGCTTTGAACGAGTTTCCATTGAATGAGTAGGGACAGTGGGTGGCTGAGTGGGGTTTGAGACGGGGGTAAAGTCGGACAAGGAGAGGGTGGGGGAGAAGCCGTCGAAAGCGCGCGCCACGGAGCAGGAGTCGCGGATCAGGCGCATAATCTTCTTCGAACATTTGCGCCGCGCCTTCCTGCAGTGGCCGTGCCGACTCGCATGAATTTTGAGCCGCGCTACCAACGCAGTGGCCGCTACCGGACAGAAGAAGCGAGTTGTTCGAGGAGGATGGGAGAGATGGCAGGCTCATCAAGGAACGAGTAATCCGGATTTTGAAATTTTTGAAGATTCGAAAACGGGAATGTGGTCTCGTTGAATGTGACGTGACGAGAGATGTGGATTTGACGAGTCGACAAGTCATAGCATATATAGCCCCTATGGTTCGGCGGGAATCCTAGAAAGACACATGGAGGGGAGTTAGGAGCGAGCTTGTGAGGGGCGGTAGAGCTAAGGTTGGGATAACACAGACAACCGAAAATCCGTAGATGATCATTGGAGGGGACTCTATGGTAGAGGATTTCCGGTAGGGGTCATATTGTGAAGAGTGCTAGTAGGGAGAATATTTAGAACGTATTCTGACATTTTAGCAACATAGACCCAGAATGATGGAGGGAGGGATGCATGAATCAATAAGGTGCGAATCATATTGTTAATGGTGCGTATGATTCTTTTAGCTTTATCATTTTGTGGTGAGGTGTGAGGGCAGGAGAAACGAAAAACCATGTCATTATTGGTACAAAAACGGTGAAACATAGAGTTATTGAATTCACGACTATTATCGCACTGAAATGATTTTATGTCTTTTTCAAATTGTGTTTGATGAACTTGCGAAACTCAAGAAATTTGGCAAACACTTTCGATTTAAATTTAAGAGGGTATAACCAAACATAGTGTGAAAAATCATCAAGCAACACAAGATAGTATTTATGACCGAGAGAACTAGAGATAGGAGACGTCCAGAAATCGGCATGTATAATATCAAAGGGAGCAAAGGTAACACTAGTAGATGATTTAAACGGAAGACGAATATGTTTGCCTAAAGAACAAGAAACACAATTTTGGGCAAGCTTCCTATTACAAGTAATGAAATTGTTGCCTCTAAGAAAATTAAAGACTGGGACTCCTGGATGACCAAACCTATTGTGTCATGTTGAAGAAAAAATAATCGCTAGAGTGACGGGAGAGCAAGATCTGGCAGCGGGGGTAGAGGTGAATGGATAAAGATCTCCGTGTTATTGCATCTCGTAAGAGGTGTCCCCGTATGAAGATCCTTCACAGTAAAACTAAAAGGGTCAAAGTCCACAGAGACAGAATTATTACGAGTAAATTGGCGGACAGGTATGAGGTTCTTAATCATGTGTGGGGCATATAGGGTGTTTTTTAGGGAGAAGGGTGGATGAGAAGGTTGTGTGTATGAGGTACCATAACCTTTAACTGGAATGCGTTGTCCACTACCAAATGTAACATATTGAGGATGCTTTAAACTAAACAGTTTAGGAATAGTACCTGCAGATTGGGTGACGTGAGATGTGGCGCCTGAGTCCATGTATGCAGTATTGTCGCCGCATTGCATAGAGAGTCTTTGAACGCGACCCAACTCGATGAGTGTAACGCCGAGCGGTGCGGACTGACCTGCATGAAGTGGGCTCGCGAGGTCGAGCGGCCCAACAAACCGGGGTAAGAATACGGATTGTAGGGCTGATGGTACTGGAATGGACCTTGCGCCGCGGTTATGGACTAGGACGCCGCGGTCTCAGTCTTGAAGCCATGGCACAGACTGAAGCGCGCGCCATGTAGACGAACAGCCGGCGAGTCGCGCCCGATTGTTCTGCGATCCATTTGTTGTTGTTGGTGCCGTTACATTGGCCGCGACCGCACCACGACCACGCCTCTACCGCCGCGCTTTTTCCACCGCTTGCCGTGGCCTCGCTGCCTTGTTGTGAGTTTTCCGGTGGCGTCTGATCTTGGGGTTGACAGTTAACACCTGTTGGGCGTGCTGCTTAGCACGACGGATTTCTTCGAGCAACAATTGTGAGCGAGCTTTGTTAAAACTTGGTAGCGGATCTTGGATCATGGTGGCCAAAATACCATATTCGCCCTTAGTAAGGCCTGCAATCATTTGGAGCACCATTTTAGCGTCAGTAACAGGCGTGCCGACGTTGGAGAGTTGATCCGCTAGAAGTTTAAGTTGCTTGCAGTACTCAGAAACATTAGAGAGGTTTTCAAGACGTGTTTTGTTGAATTGTTCTTCCAAATACACGACACGAGTGTGCTTGTTGTCCTGAAAAATTTCCTTCAAACGATTCCACAAGTCAAGGGTTGTGGAGTCAGATTTCATGATAGTAAGAAGCAGATCCTGAGAGATACTACTGTATATTCACTGTTTGACGTCAGCGTCTAGACGACGCCAAGTAGAATCATCAACCTCGTGAGGGCGCGGAATTTTGTCATCAATATGATCAAGCACGTTATAGAGACATGCATGATTGTGAAACAGTTCAACTCAGGGAAATACTGACTATTTTCTTGATCAAGAAAGATAGGAATATGGTTCTTGAAGTTGGAAACAATTAGGGCGGGATGAAAAGAGGGTGATGACTTGGTGGTGGAATTTGTGGAGGAAGATGTGTCAAGGACAGCGGAAGAATCCTGAGTATCCATTTAGAGAATAGAGGAATGGAGAAGAAAAACCAAGAATTTGGATAGAGAGAGGGAGGCGCCTCGGCGAGATGCCCTGGGGCTGCTTGGTAGAAAAATTCTAAGGTTTTTCTTTCTAGGCTCTTGATACCATGTAAGATGATATTAATCTAACTTGGGGAGTCTTTCATTAATATCAAAGTATATATAGAGTACAATGTTATCCCTTATACAATAGGAATCTTAAGCCTATACAAAAGAGGAATCCTAGTCTTACCATAATTATATTTACACAATATATGAAAATATTCTAATTATGGGTAGGGAATATATTGTTTCCTATATTTACATGTTTACAACATCTATAATAAATACTTTACCACTAAATCATGCGCTCGGAAGCTGGATACAACTGACGCATCGACCAGATCCCAGAAGTAAATATAGCCATCTTCCGAGCCGCCAGCCACATGTGCATCACTGTTTGTAAGGCAGCAGTCTGTTTTGAAGGACTACAAGGAGAAAACAGTAAAACGGAGTAAGTTAGCGGCTATTACACCGCTTTACCTGGAAAGTAGACGAAAATCGAAATCAAGGGGGAATAAAAACCACCAAAGTGCCAGAGCTGGAATCTTCTAGAAACTAGTTGCCATTTATTAATTTACTTTTTGTAACAGACAGAAGAAATGATTGCTATAAGAACAATAGTTCACCACTCAGAATCAGGTTTCCATCCTAACCTTGCAAATATGTCCCTTATACTCTTGCAATAGTTCGCCACTAGACCTGTTGAAAGCAATTAAAACAAGAAGGTATGAATAACAAGGGCTACCAAAAGCAAAGAAACAAGATGGCAGAGTTGCAAAAGAAATTACCTATCCAGAAGTCGAAGGGTTGAATCTAAGCAACTTGCTAATATACAGTTGCCATCATTTGAAAGAGAGATACAGTTGACAGGCTGACCAAAATTATCAGATATCTCTCTACAGAGAACATATACATTACATTAACTAACAATCCTTTTTGAATATTACCTCCCGGAGAAGAAGTGAAGAAAGTAACTTAACGATTTAATCATATAGGCAGTACATACCTACCAACTCTGATGTCAAATGTTCGAACACTTCCGTCAACACTTCCAGCAATTATCTCAGTTTTTGTGAGACAAATAGACATGACACTATCTAGAAAGGTATCAATGACCTGAAAATTAAACAAAACACAGAAGCTCAAATCTGTTTTTCGTTAATAGACCAAAAAGAAAAAAAGCTCAAATTTTAGCCAGCAAATAGAAGATAGCACCAAGGGCCTCGTAATAAAGGAGGAAAATAGAAATTCCACTCGACATTCGAAGAGTATGCTAATTCAACAGTCATATGTTCAATTTCTCATGGAGTCAAATTCTCGTCTGTACGTGTCAAATAAATGGACCCCTGCCCGAATATCCGGATAAAGAGCAAGACAAGCATGCATGTATTGTTAGTTTCCACTTGTACATTTGGTGGAATCAGGCATATCTTTGCCAAACGTTTCGCAAGGGCTCGATGTGCACTATTCACGATGTTTCAGTTACGAAATCCCCCCCCCCCCCCACAACCCACTTATTTTCCTCTCTGCCTGTCCAACCATTTTCCTTGTTCCCATTTGATTACCTGTGGAGCGTGAAAATGGTCCTTGTTTGCATCTTATACTACATACTACTTCCCTTGTAGGTGTTTCCTGTACCGTTCTACCAGTTAGAAATCAAGTAGGTTTTACCTTCCTTTTAATTTTACTTCCAAATTAAGTTAAAAAGTAGATCAGTTGAGGAACAGAATATTAACATAATCCAATTTGGAGATGTGTCTGATTTTTGTGACTTTCTATTGACTGGTCTCTGCAGTGTTGTAGGGCACTGAAGTAGAAGAGACAATACTCTTCCATTGTGGTTCAATTGTGGAACAAGTCCTTCCTTGTGAAACACTGTAAGATATCAAAGCACCATTCACAACTCAAAATCAACCCTCTAATCACACCGGCCTAGACATGGTGTTTAACATGAAAAGTTTCACACTTGATTGTCAACTCAATTTATTTCCTCAGATCTAAACTTATTTGGTTTAGCTGAAGTTTAATCCTGACTTCTGGTACTACTGAGAATGTTTACCCAAATATATCTTGCAAATTAAAGGGAAGTTATTCACCTGGATTGGTTCAGTGCTGCGAGATCTGCAATCCCAAACACGCAATGATTTATCATATCCTGCTGATACTACAACAGAAGAATACTCATTAAACTTCACAGCATTCACCTGGCGGATATGGAAGAAGAGGAAACTGTTAAACAAGCAGTGGATGCACTGTTGAATCATTTAGATGCAAGGTAGAACAATTAGAGGTTATGCTTTAAATTCAATAAACTAGCTTCTAGCAAAACCCACCAAATATATTAACTCTCTTTAAATACCTGAATGGCTCTTTTTCTTACAAGTACCCTGAGTTACATAAGGTACACAATTGCATTAACTGGACAGCTATGGTTGAATTTTTTTGTGCATTTACATTAAAATAGTGAAAACAAACACTTATCAGAACTTTGAAGAAATACTTGAAAAGGGAAACACACAGACAACAGATTTTGGTTCAGTTCTGAACCCAACAGAACAGAAAACACATTCTTTTAGTGGCAAGAAATCTGACATGCCGCTGGAAGGTTCAGAAAAGGTTACAGAAAAATGTCCCCCCATGCCCCAATCAAGAAGGAGATGCCAAAAGAGAAAGGTATGAGCGTAATTGAAACAAATCCAAGCCAGATTAAAGCTACAATCACAAATCGACAACAGAAGTTTAGATTTTATTTAATTTCATCTAGAACTTGAAAAAAAAATGTAGTCGTTGTTGATTGAGGCATAGTTGTCGCTAGAATTTGAAAAGCATATAAGAACCAATTCACTGGGTTTAACCAAAGATGAGGCTTTGAAGCATCCATAAAAGCAAAACAGAGCTTAACAAGAACATAAATATTTTCATTTTAATAAGGTAATGTTAACAGAAAAGCATAAATATGAACTACGAAGTCTCGAAAAGTAATAGTTAAAGGCTTAAAGCGAAAGGATTTCACATAGAGGATACTGGTAACTTGACTCTTCAAGGCAAACAAGATATGTAATTTGTATTTTGGATACAGTTAGCAAACAGGAAGCAAATTAAAGAAGTAATCATCAATTTTTTTTTTGGTGAGATAAAGGATGATAAAAATAGATATAGCTTCAACACCTTCAAGTTAACAGCTAAATACTAAAAGAATCTCTAGTCAACCATTTAACATAATACCGGGTTTCTTTCTACTCATATACACATTCTACATTCTTTCTACTCATATACACATTCTTTCTACACATTCTACTATCAAACAGAGCAGCATAAATTTGTAGATGTTTTGTCCTCTTGACTAGTTTTTGTTGTCTATGTACTATGCCAAATTAGGATTTCAGATTCTTTTTTACGGTGCATTCTAACCAAAAGCAAGAAGCAATTGTGAATAAGATCAAGCATGATCAAGACTTCAATCCTAAAAGCACCACATTATATGTGATCCAGTTCTGGAAGTCTCCAAATAGAAATGAGATTGAAATATGAAGTCAATATTGTGGCATCACAAGTTTAACAAGATAAAAACATATCAAAGCACACACAAAAGAGTGGAGTAAGATAAATTTACTCCTAGACCATGAACCTTGACATTTTACCACCTGTTTACATTGAATAATTTGAAGAACACACAGATTATCAAGAACTCTGACCCTATATTTGACATCGGTTTCTTTTATGTTGACTTGAATGTTTCCAGAGGTTCTGTTTTTCCCCTTTCCAATAATTTCTACAACCTAGTTGCCTTACTCGGACAATCTCTTTGAATGAAGAAATTAGTATTATTATGACAATAATTATTATTTTGATAAGTTGAGTGAAGAAACTACTACACCACGACAAGGATGGGATTCACATTTCCAGTGGCGTCATTCCGTGCTTGCTCTTAATGGTATTCATATTAAGACTACTCTTCGGTACTCACCAGCCACCACCACTAAGCATTACCATGGGGCATCATATTCTCAGCTACAAATTAATGCAACCTTCTAAAACTAATCCTATCATCATTAATTCACCATCACCACTCCAACACTGCCTAGTATAGCTTTAGGGCCAACCTATATTTCCTGAAGCTGCTGCAACCCCCCCCCCCCTTCTTCCCCCCTTTTACAGATTCCTTTCTAAGGTATTTTTCTGTATATTGTTTCAATGGTTATAACTGATACTTTCTCACAGAATGTTTCTGAAAAGGATCTGCCACCATATAGATTTACCAACTGCCAACTGATATGAACAGACCTTCGTGTATTATACTTGTTAATAATTTCCAATGAAGCATTCTTTGCATTCGGAATTTAGGAATAAGAATTTGTATCAACCTCACTGTCATGGCCACGAAATTTCCGAATTACATGACCTGTTGAGACATCCCAATAAAATACTTGTCGATCGCCACCACATGAACAAAGTTTTGAATTGTCCCTACAATAATAACAGTAGAAGCATGCGAGCCATCAAAAATTTGCATCACTAAAAGGACTTCGGAATCAGGCCAAAAGAATGATAAAAACAAACCGTATAGTCTAAATTCTAGGGACTTAAATACTTGATTATACAAAAGGAGATACTGTCCAACATAAACATATACATGCATGCAAGATGTGTTGTTATTTTTTTACAAGGCATGATATGTTACTACTATTTACTACTCTTTAACTCAATTTTGTTCTTTGCATTGATTTTACCCTTTTTTTAATCTGTATATTGACTTTAACCTTTTCATTCATTATCAAAATAACCAATTGACAAAGACATGCATATAGCACTTAGAAGCTTAAGCTTTTAACCAGGTTCTAGTTGAAAAGTTCTCCTCCCTGGGAAACAAAAGGTTCAAATGCTTCTTTTGGAGTAGGAACCTGGAAGCACATGCATTCATTTTGGAGCAAGTTAAATGATATTCTGTTTTTTTCACTTGGAAACAGAAGAAAATTAGATTTTGGGAAGATGCTTGGTTGAGGCACTCTCCTTTAAATACTTGTTTCCGGGATTTGCAGCATATCTTCTTAAAATAATGCTGAGAGAACTGAGTTATCTCTGCTCAAGGTGGGATCTCTTTCTGAGAGGAAACTTGAATGATTGGGAAGTACAAAGTACATGTCAACTTCTACATTTGCTTGGTAACACTTCTCTGAATCAATCAAAGATTGATTCCATTACCTGGAGGGGTCAACAAAATGGTAGCTTTTCAGTCAAATCATGCTACAAGTTGCTATCCGCTTTTGACAATAGAGATTTTTGGCCATGGAAGAAGATTTGGCACAACAAGTACCCCTGAAAGTATCTTGTTTCACTTGGTTAGTGGTTAGAGAAACCTGAACCACTCAAACAAACCTTCAACGATGTAGCTTCCAACTTCGTAGCAGATGCCCCCTTTGCGAACAACATCCTAAAGATGTCGGTCATCTGTTCTTGCATTGTAAGGTCACTCACATGCAGTGGAGCTTGTTCTATAGAATTCTGGGAGTAGCTTGGTCTATGGAGTTTTTGACCAAACAGAGAGAGTTTAAGCATTCACTCAAAAAGAATCTAGAACACGATTCCCATTGCTATTTGGTGGACAATTTGTACAGGAAGAAACTATAGACATTTTGAAGGCAGATCAACAAATATACTTAGCCTTAAGTCTAGAATTCTTTCTTTGCTAGCTTTTTGGTGCTACCTGGTATTTATAAAAGATATGGATGCCATGTTAGATATGATTGGGAATTTTCACAATCTGTAACTATGTTTTGACACACTAGCTTAGTGTTGTTCTTCTTTTTAATAATATCTTTTATTACTGATAAAAAAAAGTTTAAGCTTTTTACCAAGTTTGGCAGCAAGCTGAAACAGCAACTCATATTCTATCTTCAGGTGCTGAACCTGGCGACACTCTGGCTAAGATATTTACTCACAGGTTTCACCTAAATTTTAGTTTAAATAGGAATAAAACCAAGTCTTAGGTTCTCTCCACCAGCTTTAGTAAAACATATGTGGATCTTCTTATACATTAACACTGCTTGATTGGAGTAAATGAGGAAGGGTGGAAGAAAAATTGTACCTTTAGTTTCTTTTGGAGCACCCATGAGGTTTCTAATTGTATAGATGAATGGGTGGATTTTGTACAGAACCATATTATGGTGTAGGTTCTCTTCTTTTGTATATTGCTAGTGTAGGTAAAAGAGGATGATAAGTGAATATGTTGATGGATTAGATACCTTTCTATATTCAGCTTTTTCAATCCCTCCAAAGGTGGATAAGAAGGAAGAAATATATACTCCCTCGTTTCAAATTGAATGTCCGCATGTGAAGATACCTTTCAAAGTGGCATTTTCACATGGCTGTTGGCAAGGGAAGCAGTACTGACTCAAGAAAATCTTTAGAGGAAAATTTCTCCTTGTTCCAGATGTCACTTATGTGGTGAAGAAGGTGAGACGGTCAGCCATCTATTTTTACATTGTGGGATTACAATGCAGGTTTTTACATTGTAGGATTACAATGCAGCTTTGGAGGATCTTTGTTAATCTTAGGGACATTAGTTGGGTAATGCCTAATAGGATTACTCAACTACTCCATAGCTGGGAGGAGGCAGGAATATGTGCTTCAAATAGAGACAGATGGAGGATTGTCCTAGCTTGCATTTGGTGGACAATTTGGAAAGAGAGGAATTCTAGGTGCTTTGAAGACAGTAGTAGTGAAGTGCAGAAGATCAAGCTGAATTGCATTAAGTTTTTTGCTTTTGGTGCAAACAGATTTACCTAGAATCCATTATTGAGATCCTAGGTTCTTGTTAGATTTTCAGTTTTGGATCAGTTTTTCTCACTTTTGCTGTAAATATGGTTCTCAGTGCATAGGCACCTATGCACTGACTCAGTCAATACACACAAATGTTACGTTCTCAAAAAAAAAAAAATTGAATGTCCACATTTCTCTTTTAGTCCATATCAATATTATGTCCACTTTTGCTAGAATAAAGTATTCATAGAATCACATTAAATACATATCTATATTTATATTCCTTAAAAGGTTCTATAAGGGAACCGTTGTCCAAGCAAATTTCTCTAGTTTATTCTACAAAACCAAAAAGCTTACACACGACCACACATTCTCTCAACAAATACTATCCAATACAAGATTTAACCTTTCTTCACCTACCAGAGAAATCAACATTAGACATTCAATTTTAAAACAGAGGGAATAACTTTTATTCTCTTTCCAACCATTTCAAACAGCTAAAACAAAAAGTCCTAAAACATGTAATCACGTTTTTCTTTCGTTTACATCCCCTCGCCTTTCCTAAAACCAATTAAAGTTTAACCTAGCAAAAAGGACGTGACACGGGAAAAAAATCCACCCAATACATTGCTATGCAATGAAGAACTGGTAATAAAGAATGTGATTATTCATAATCACAAGCTGAATAAATCATGATCATTGCACCCAATGGTGTGTCTTAGTGGTACATGAAGTTGGTTAAAAACCATGAGGTCTCGGGCAGGCCTAGGAAGGGCCAGGATGAACCTTTCGGCAAAAAATTACACTGTTTATAAAACAACAACATACCCAATGAAATCCCACAATGTGGGGTCGAGGAAGGTTAGAGTGTACGCAAAGCTTATTTCTACCTTAGCATGATTAAAATTATTTTTTATGCATATATAGAATATGTTGAATCCCCTTTGACTTCTTCACCGTTTACTTTTTTTTTATATTTTGACCCCTTAGTGAAAATTCTGGCTCTGTCTTTTCCTTTCTCTCTCCCTCTCCCTGTAGGTCGAGCCTCCTTTTCAATCGCCCTCTCCCTGTAGGTCGAGCCTCCTTTTCAATCGCCCTTTCAAATCCCAGTAGAGACAAAAAAAAATACTACTAGGTGATTTATAAACATCTGTCATAGACATGGAGGACAAAAGTGACAGGTATCCGTGGAATTAGTTGAGGTGCGCGTAAGCTGACCGGGACACCAAGCTTATCAAAAAAAAATTATGATCGTTTCTCTTCATTATTTCGTTGTTGCTTTCTTTGCACGGTTAAACTAATTATGTTCAAATGCAATATTCAACTAATAAGGAATTCTAAATTACATATATAATTCACAAGTTTATTCACAATATAATAGATAGCAAATCGAAACTATACAGATATCGAGAACAATTTATGAGAAGAGTAGGAAATTACTGAGTGACGTGGACATCGCGGACTTCACGGCCGTGAGCTTTATACGTTTTAATGTGAATTCCACGGTGAGGATTCCATAGCCGAATAGTCCGGTCTTTGCCGCAGCTCAGTGCGTACTCGCCGTTACTGTTAAACCTCGCCGCTAATACAGCTCCGGCGTGTCCTTCCAGCACGTGTACCTTCTGCTTTGGCAGTTGTACATCTGTCATCTTCGCCGGTAACGACAATGGAGTAGGAACCAATCAACCCAATATTGACTGCTGTTCGATAATGGGCTTGTAGCCTAAAGAACTTTGGGCCTAACAGGATATAAGCCCATACAGAATATAATAAGGGAAATCTTACACAAATAGCTGGTTGGGTTCACTATAAATTTTTCGTAGCCAGCATACATAATTTACCTTTATTTTACATGGTTGTAGCCCAAAGGATTCTGGGCGGGCCTAACAGGATATAAGCCCATACTCAATTATATAAAGAAGGGAAAAAAGTCATATTTGCCCTCAACGTTTAGAAAAAGGTTTGTATTTGCCCTCCGTTAATGTTTGGGGTCAAATATGTCCTCCGTTAGTTCAAACTTATTGTATTTTCCCTTATTTAACAGATCTGCCACGTGGCAGCCAAGTCACCGCCGCCGCCTCAAACGCCGCCAGCAGTTCGCCGGAAACAATGAAGTTTGGGTTAAAGATTGAATTGAACGGCGTGGTTTAGTGTATGTTGTAGAGAATGAAGAGACGAACACAGTAATGCCACCCACCGTCGTCGACGACACCTGGACTGGCCGAAAAAATAAAAAAACCGATCGGTTTTGAGGATGGGGAGTGTAATGGTACCATCCCCGACCGTCGATTGTAGCCCAGTTGGCCATAAAGCGGAGGCTAGGGTTCCGGCTAGTCGACGTTCGTGGGTTGTGACGATTTGGTTCTAATCGAACGACGGGAACGGTATAGAAATGACGGGGAGGTGATGGCGGTCACAGTGGTGTATACCACTGTCGTCGATTGTCGTTGTGGTAGCCGAAAAATGCCAAGAACTGATCGAAAACGTGGAGATTTTCGATCTGAAATTGGTGGAGAATTAGGATGAATCGACGTGATTGGTTGGTATGGAAATGTTAGGCTTGACGAGACGAAGCTAATGGTATAAGTCTCGTCTCCAATGGAGACGGGTTCGCCGGTGATCGAAGCTCCAGCGGTGGCGGTGGAGGTGGCGGTGGTGGCTGATGAAGATGAGGGTGTGGGTCCCACTTTGCCACGTGGCTGATCTGTTAAATAAGGGCAAATACATTAAGTTTGGACTAACAGAGGGCATATTTGACCTCAAACATTAACGGATGGCAAATACAAACTTTTTTTCTAAACGTTGAGGACAAATATGACCCTTTTCCCTATAAAGAAAATCGTACATAAATAATTGATCGTATTTGTTAGAATATTCTAGAATTAATATCATTAATATGGTAATATTGTGTATTATCTTATATTAATGTAGTATCCCATATTATAGTGTAAAGATGTATATATTCTTACCTAATGCAATAAAGTTATTTGAGGAAAATATTTTATCATGGTATCAAGAGCTTAAGGAAAAGATTCATCTTCCTAATACCAAAAAAAAAAATTCCCTTGTTTTTTTTTCGAATTTCGGCTCCTCCAAACCGAAAATTTGAAGTTTTTTTTTTGTGTTCCTGTTCATCGTGTTTTTCTGTTGTTTGTTCATCCAACTATTATCAACATGTCTGAATCCAAATCGTTTTATCACCCAGCCCTCACAATTTCTAATATCAAAACTCGTGTTCCCATAACCTTACAAATGGAGAATGTGCATTATGCTTCCTGGGCGAAACTTTTCAAAATATGTTGTCGTTCTCACCGGGTTCTTCACCACATCATTTCCCCGGAAAAAGACAAAGAAAAAGTCTTGACAACGGATGAAGACAAAGAATTGTGGGATGTCCTAGATGTCACTATTCTTGGTTGGATATATTCAACAATATCCACGGATTTGTTGCACACGATCATGGAAACAGATTCTAAGGCAATTGATGCTTGAAATCGATTACGGGACATTTTTTATGATAATCAAAATTCGATGCGATTGCTTTGGAACAAGAATTCTCCAGTGTTGATATGGAGGATTTTCCTAATGCGTCCGTTTATTGTCAACGCCTCAAAGTGTTGGCGGATCAATTAAAAAATGTTGGTTCCCCCGTCTCCGACAACCGTTTGGTTCTACAACTTGTTGCCGGATTGACAGAGGCATATAGCGGAGTTGTCACCGTTATCCGTCAAAGTAACCCGCTTCCGTTATTCTACAAAGCAAGATCTATGTTAATCCTAGAAGAAACCTGCAAAAGGTTGCTACCACAACCGAATCGGCGTATACGGTCACCAATGATGGAAATAACGGGTCAAAAGGGCGGCATGGGAATAAAAGGTGGAAACCGCAATGTAACGGAACAATCGCAATTCGTGGCGGAATTCGGCGGTGGTTACGGCCGAAGCGTGAGTATGGAGGTAGCGATGGCGGCGAAGAAGAAGCGGCAGCTGGCTCGCCACAATGGACTGGGCCGACCCTTGTCCTTACCCTACCCCCACCTGGGCCAGGCCCAATTCCAATTACCCATACCCAGCAAATCAGTCCACTCCTTCACAGGCCTTCTTAGCCCAGCCCACTGCTGGGCCGAATTTCCACAAGCCCAGCAAACAGGTGGGAGCGATGGAGCAACAAAGGCATTTTGGGGCCACCAAAGAGTGGAAGCGATGGAGGACATCGCCAGCCCAATTTTGGGCCTCGGTGTGAACGAGGCCCACTCAGCGATGCCAACCGGCGGACATCAACATGCCATGCACACGCCGGGCTTAATCCACTGCATACACGAATGGTATATGGACTCAGTAACGTCACATATGACGTCATCCCAAGGTAATCTTACGTCCTATTTTAATTTGAGCAAATCAAATGGTATAACTGTCGGAAATGGCCATTCCATTCCAATAAAAGGATATGGTTCTACTAAATTGTTCAAACCAAATCCACCATTAGCCTTGAAAAATGTTATTCATGCACCACAATTAATCAAAACCTAATCTCGTTCAAAGTTTACTTGAGATAAGCGGGTTACCGTAGCTTTTGATCATTTTGGTTTCTTGTGTGTGATTTTCGCATGCGGCACGGCTAATGAGATGTGATAGCCATGGAGAACTTTATCCGATTACTTCACTACTACAACCGGACAAAACACTTTAATTTTTGTTTTTAATTCCAATTTATGGCGTGAGCGTTTGGGACATCAGGAGAGTCTGCTTTAAACTCTCTCAAACGCTTGATAATTCAATTTCATGTACACGAACTCTTAATAAGTGTCGATCGTGTCCTTTGGGTAAGCATATTCAACTACCATTTGAGTCTTCTTCTAATTGCCTTGCTTTGCCATTTGATACTATACATTGTGATATTTGGACATCCCCGGTTTGAGCTCTTGGCATAGATATTATTTGCTTGTTTTAGATGATTACTCTAAATTCTGGACATTTTCCATATCGAAAAATCACAAGTATTTTCTACATTCCTTAGTTTTAGAGCTTTCATCCAAAAGCAGTTTGAACGGGATATCAAAACATCGATGTGATAGCGGCGGGAGTTTGATAATAGACAATTTTGGGATTTTTGCAAAACAAATGGTTTGAATTTTCGTTTCACGCCCCACACATCTTCTCGAATGGACAGCGAACGCAAAATACGAACCATAAATAATATTGTCAGGATATCCCTTGCTCATGCCTCACTTCCCCCTAACTTTTGGCATCATGCACTTCAGATGGCTACTTATTTGTTGAATATACTACCAAACAAACATACATCACACCAAACACCCCTTCAATTACTGTACCTTCGAGAACCGACATACTCTCATCTCCGGGTTTTTGGGTGCTTGTGTTTTCCATTATTCTCATCCACCACCATCCATAAATTATAACCAAGATCTACTCCATGCATTTTTTTGGGATACCCATCCCATCATCGGGGATACAAATGTTATGATCTATCCTCCAATAGGATATTTATTAGTCGTCATGTTATCTTTGATGAAACTCAATTCCCTTTTAGAAAAATCAATGAGTCACAATCTCCCACGTATGAGTTTTTGGTTGCTGGAATACACCCAATTTTTACCCAACCATTGTCCCATAGTTCGATCACTGCTACTGCTAATGGACAAAATTCTTTTAACCCATTACCCGTGTCCTTACCAAATGACGCCCAACCCACTGTCTTGGACACTGATACACATTCAGGCCCATGTGCTTTGACACCTACCAATAGCAACCTGCCCCCTAATGCAACCCAAGCCCCTGATCCAGGCCCAACTTTACAAATATCACATTTGGCCAGTGGCGTCCAGTCCACTGGCCCGACAACGCGTCCAGTCACCCGTAGTCAACATGGTATTGTCAAACCCAACACTAAATACAGCCTTCACACCCAAGTTTTCAAATCACATTTACCATCTAACCCTGTGTCTGCTCTGAAAGACCCAAATTGGAAAATGGCCATGGATGATGAATATCAAGCTCTTATTAAAAATAGGACATGGGATTTAGTGTCTCGTCCATCTAATGCTAACATCATTCGGTCTATGTGGATTTTTAGCCATAAAGAAAAATCTGATGGTTCTTTTGAGCGACATAAGGCCCGTCTTGTAGGTGATGGGAAGACGCAGCAGGTTGGTATCGATTATGGGGAGACATTCAGTCCAGTAGTCAAACCAACTACTATCAGAACAATGCTCAGCTTGTCTCTCTCCAGAGGATGGTCACTTCACCAGTTGGATGTCAAAAATGCATTTCTCCATGGTCACCTAAATGAAAATGTTTACATGCACCAACCATTGGGGTACAGATATCCAAAATATCCCAATCATGTATGCCTGCTAAACAAGTCTTTGTATGGCCTCAAACAGCGCGGGGCACAGTATCGGTTTGCGATTTTGTATCACGGATGGGGTTTTCATGCGGTCCGATAATTCTCTTTTTATCTATCATCGTGGGTAATCATCGGCTTATCTTCTATTGTATGTGGATGATATTATTCGGCGACTTATCGGACTCTCTTTGCAAGAATATCGTGTCTCACTTGGTTCGAATTTGCTATGAAGGATCTTGGTCCATTGCACTTCTTTCTAGGAATTCTTTGTGACAAGACGTGCAGTGGGCTCTTTCTCTCCCGGAAGAAGTATGCATCGAGATCGTGGGCAGTGGAATGACCTCTTGCAAACCCTCGAACACCGGTGGATACAAAATCCAAATTAAGTGTCATCTCTAGCAAACCTTTTCGATCCAACATTGTCTGCTGACTCAGCAGCGGCGTTGCAATATCTCACTTTTACGGACCGGACATAACATATGCGTGCAAACAATGTGTCTATTCATGCATAATCTAATGGAAGAACATATGCAGACACTCAAACGGATTGTACGCTACATTAAGGGCACTCAGGACTATGGATTACATCTTTACCCATCTTGCGTCTCCAAACTTGTCACTTATCTGAGATCACGGTAGGCGGTGTCCGGAAACGCACGCCCACATCTGGGTATTGTGTCTTCCTCGGTGATAATTTAGTTTCATGGTCTTTCAAACGGCAACCCACGATGTCGCTCGATCTTTGAAGGCGAATACCGTCTGCGTTGCCAATGTTGTGTCTGATTCATGCTGGATTCGGAATCTTTTACTAGAGCTTCATTGCCCAATTCTGAAGGCTACTTTGGTTTACTGTGACAACATTAGTGCAATATATCTCTCTGGAAATCCAATACATCATCAACGCACTAAACATATAGAATTGGATATCCATTTTGTCCGTGAAAAAGTGGCACACGGACAAGTGCGAGTACTACATGTCCCAACGCGTCATCAAATCGCCGATATCTTCACGAAAGGGCTTCCGCTGATTTTATTTGAAGAATTTCGGGACAGTCTCAGCATTCGGCGCCCTCCAGCTTCAACTGAGGGGGGGGGGTGTTAGAATATTCTAGAATTAATACCATTAATATGGTAATATTGTGTATTATTTTATATTAATGTAGTATCTCATATTATATGGTAAGTAGTTTAATGTATAGGAATATTTTTAGGATTATCCTAGGCAAGACTTATTCTTCCTAGTTAGTGTAAAGATGTATATTGTCACGACCCGAACCTGGGCCCGTGACTGGTGCCTTACCCCGGGCACCCTAGTGATACAACATCAGAGTAATCAGCGGAACATAAAACACATACATGAAACAAATGAAGTACAAAGCGATGTCGAGGAAAACTCGCTTTCGGCGTATATATAAATAACAACTCTTACCAATGAGCAGTTTAATCCCTTTTACAAACTCGCCTGGCAAGATTACTACTGACTCTACGAATGATATGACAACAACGGCGGACGGGGCCGTCATACCCTGAATGTAAGCACCTAAAACAACGAGGACTATACGCGATAAGCCTCGGAGAAGCGGAGCTTTCCCAAACTCTTGACTGTGACCACAGGAGCGAGGATCAACGGCGGTGTACCTTTACTGCGGCATGAGCGGCCCGAAGAGGTCGATCTAACAGTGCAGTATGTGGCGAAAATAAATCGTAAATGAAATCATAGCGATCATATAAAGCGGGAGACATGTATGATAACCAAACTACGATTTACAAAGCGATCATGTCAGTCGTGGACTCGCCTCAGTCATCACTCGAAGTATAACAATGGGTCTCGTGCCCACAACATCAATCATGCTCGTGGAATACCTTCGCCGGCTGTGATCATGATATAAAAGCACCAAGGAACACATGAACACGGGTCCCACTGTGTCATAATAAAGCTGTGCGGGGTAAATGCGAAGGCATGGCCGACTACTAAAAACCCACGGTACCAGCAGTCATGAAGCGTATCATAAGATCTGTCTAGGCGTCACATGATCAAAGGCGGCCACTTGCGCGATGTCGATGTCTGCGTCTAACCACGGAACTCCGCGACTCCGCATAGGCCAAACTCATAGGCGCGTGAGGTATAACCCGCGTCGGTAGCTACTCCGGCGGCGTCTGGACTCGCCGTCGCGTAGCCAGGACGCGTGACCACAAGGCGCGCGCTAACACGGAACTCCGCGATTCGCGCATAGGCCCTACAGACCGCGTAAGGTATTCTCGAATCATAGGTCCATCGACCGCTGAGTCTACCCGCGTCGGAGGCGGCTTAACCTCGAAATATGTCACGATGAGTGGCACAATACTATCATAACGACCGATAGTTAAGAAGCACAATCAAGGAAAACCCTTTACACAAACATCACGAATACTATCACGCGTAGCGTCCTAACATGATTACTTATCAAGCGGCGAGAAAGTATTACGGGCTATCACAATTCAATACAATCAAGTTATTCACACAAGGCACTTTCTACTTTAAGTTAACAAGTTCGAATTAATCCCCAAAGTACTTTATACAATAACTCTTTTAAAAGGTGCGTCAAAAGTCACACAATACGTAGTATATAAAAATAGAGTGACTATCCTTTTAAGTAAACTAAAATACTTACCTTTGTAAAATCAAGTAACAACATTATTTTCCAAACGTCCAAGTTTGCCTAATTTCAAATGTTCACGTTTCTTATTTTAGAAAGGTTTCGTAGTTCGTAGTCTTATTCTTTTAAGAATATAATTCTCTTTTAAACAATCGAGAAACATAAGTCTTATGTGAGTAGGATATTCTTGTTTATAACAATCTTATTACTGACCGTGATCTAGGAAATATCATTTTGTCTCATCTTAGCTTACATGCGGATGGAAGTTTCTCTTGGTTTTAATAATACTTAATTATTCAAAACATTTCCTTTTAATGTAACTGCGATGGTTTGTCGATACGTCCCGATTTCCAAAATCAAGAAAACATTCTTAAGCCGTTATACCTAACTTCCCATAAAGCTAGTATAACTCTTAAGTTTTCAAAAGAAACCAAGTATCACTCTTCTTTCAAAACGATTTAGAAATCTTTTGAAATACTTCAAGTTCTTTATTATCACACATCAAGCCGATTATAAACAAATCATTTACCTTTTAAAAACCACAAAGTATTTTGGACCTACATAAAGTCGTTATAACCAACTTCCCATAAAGCGTTATAACACTTTATGTTTCAAACCAATCAAATACATTTAACACGTATGCGTCTCACGTACTACATAGTTCACACATATCATGCTAGAAGAGATAGGAAGAGGTTCACATACCTCGCGGCAGTATCGACTAATAGCAAACGCTCAAGTACTTCCAACCGTCGGCTACTCCTTAAGCCAGTAGATCGCGCCACACGTAGTACTTGACCTATAAGGCCAGTGACTTTATTAACATTTAGACCTCATCGCGAACATTCTACCAGAAAATTGGCGACCTCCCCACATGACAGCGTAAATCTCTCCTTTATCGAGTAGCTACGAAGCCAACCGAGGGTTATACATCTAACGAACGTACAATTCTACTCACGAAAAGCTACAAGTCTCATGTCTGATCACATGTAAATCTGATTCGATACTCTTCTTTCGAAAAGGTTTCTTATTATTCGGGCTTAAGTCAAAAGACATTGCGACAACAACGCGTTCGATTCTACATATAGTATACTTCAACTATAGTCTAACAATCATGTAATTTCCAATTACAATATAGGAACAAGATATTTACCTCGATAAGCCCATAATTATCCAAGTATAAAGTCGATCTGGGCAATCGTTTAGCTCGACTCGAGCGCTCCCAGCTCTAAACCACCCTTAGAAGTTCTAACCAACTTACACACAATACTCCAACGGACTATGGAGATTTTCCTAGGGTTTCGGTTTTGTGGTGGGAAGTATAATAGTATTTCAGGGCTTAGTATAGGTATAACCTTAGAATACTACAAGGTATCTGCTAAGGTAATTTGGGCATTATAACAATACTTTTGAGTATTTCTACACCACAAAGGAGGGTATTATACGAAAGCAACTAAAGTGGGGGTACCCACGGCCACTTAGGAGGAGAGGGCTCTCGGCCGAGGGCCTTTCAAAGGGGAGAGGGCTCTTGGGCGAGTCAACAAGAGGAGAGGAGGATTTTAACACTTAGAAGATTTGTGGAAAGGATGAAGAATTCATCAAAGGGAGGGTATTTATAGCCTGAGCCAAGGCCAACCAATGGCGAAGATCTTGCCAAGTGCAAAGCAAGTGTAGGGCGAGATCAAGCCATGTGCACCTAAC
The DNA here is from genome assembly GCA_029844215.1 of Przewalskia tangutica. Classification (NCBI taxonomy): domain Eukaryota; kingdom Viridiplantae; phylum Streptophyta; class Magnoliopsida; order Solanales; family Solanaceae; genus Przewalskia; species Przewalskia tangutica. The sequence continues at coordinate 69,317,339 of CM056739.1, read as the reverse complement.
CCTACTCCACAAAACACTCCACAAAACAAGGCACAAAACAAGGCACAAATCAAGGCCATAAAGTAGCCCGGTCGGCCAGGGTTGCGCCGCGCTTCCGATGTGAGGTGACACATGTCGCCTCCGTTGATCCAAAATGTTTCGTCTCTCGGAAAAATCCGCAAAAATTAAAAAGACATAGCGGAAATTCCCTACGAAAGTGTGGAAACGTTTAGTCGAAAAGCGACTCAAATCGGGTGTTGTGAACAAAAGAATTCGTGAAGCCTAAATCACAAGTTCAAATTTCTACGCACGTCCACGTACATACTGCGGAAATACGGGGTATAACATTCTCCTCCTTAGAAACATTCGTCGAATGTTCCTTCTAAGTCTCAAAACAACGTGCGCGATATAGTCTTCACTACTATACTTACGAGAACCAACTCGCCACGTCGGCCACGAAACACCGCGCATAAAAACTTATATCCAGTCCACGAGAAACACCTCTAACATCACCAAAATGATACCACTTTTGTCACTTTGTCGCGAGCCTTGCTCGACGACCCAACAAATGGTGCCGGGCTGCGTCGATCTTTGAAGGTGTAAATGCACTCGAACCGCTACCACATTTACGATCTGCTTTAGTTTCAAAACTCGGGGTTACTATCTCTTTCGTGGGCATCATTAATCGGGAACATTCGGATGGATCTTGATACTTCGAACATAACAATCGCGAAAGACCGGACGTCCTGCCTCCTAAGTCGGACGGCAAATGCTAACATATAGGCAACCTGGCCTATTCTTCACATGAACTCTCAAAGGCCCAAAGTAACTCGGGCTAAGTTTCCTCTGTTTTCCAAAGCTCGTCACACTGTCCGGTGGTACTTTCAGAAGACCGACGTCGGCACGAACTCTGGCGTCGTCGCCGATTATCCATACGATTCCTCCAGCTGCGGAACTTCTTCTAGACAAGCTTCACTATCCACGATCTGTTGGAACAAGCTCCGAACAGTATGCGAACGCGCAACATCGAACCAATCGGCCGTGACTTTACACTTCCGCCCTGAGGCTTCAAAGGTGACATCCGAACACCGAAATGGTAGCCTAAACACTCCTCCACGAGACAACAATCCCACAACTATCCTCGAAATCCAAGCACCGGCAGAGGCGAACGCGGTCTGAGACTCACCTGAGTTCTTAACACATGTTTGGTAAAACTTCCAGAAACAAAAACAGTCGTACCCTGGGCTCCACTGTCTGCCATAAGGTGAAGGTAGGCACCCCGTGCAGCCTTACAACCTTTCTGTTAAAACAACACTGCCGAGTGAACGGTCCCGGCCGAAGAACACGATGGGCTGCCCCATCGCCCAACCAGGTCGAACGCGTCCACGAACTCGTCTGTTGGTCAACTAAACTTGGGCCTAACACCTCGTGACCACTAACACAAGGCGGGACCACAAACCGACCCCACCACCAAACTGCGCGGGTTGACGCGGCGTGGCCTCAACCCGGCGGCAACGCGCGATGCTAGCTCGCGAAGAAAAACTCTCACTAATCACGCTACGAAAACCTGGCGGTCTTCTTAGCTCAACTACCTCTTTCATTCTACACTACCAGGGACCTATCCCAAACGTAGCTCACGTGCACTATGCACTTCCGTCTGGATCAAACATAACACTACACCTTTTCTCGAGATGGCCTCACCTCTAAGGTCTCTACGTATAAAACTCTAAGGCTCGCACCTTCTATCCCCAAATCTTACTCGGTTAACCCATCATGATTTCTAATCACAACTAACACACCGCTATCGAACATAGCACTTAAGGTATACTCGCTTATCACATATCTGGATCTCAGAGGGTTAAGGATATATCTATATCTACCGCTTGCTCCTAGTCATTCTAATCAAACTGCCCGTGAAGCGCAGCTAGGAAGGTGACGAACTACCCACGATCTGAAGGCTAAGTCCTTCTACGGGATACTCTTTCGACATCGGACCACGGCGGTCATGCGACAAGTACCCGACTAAAGGCGACATTCCGGGATGGCGTCGTCAGCTAATGAGCCGGAAGCCACGGAGTTCTAACGACTCCTGCGTACCGAGCATACGAAATCCGTGGAAGACCACTCTGCGGCTGGTGGATGTGCAAATCTAATCTGGTGAGGCGACTCGCCTCGAAAGTTACCAAAGGACGCTTGCTGCGGCCTCTTCTCGTCGCCCGTTAACGTCGATCTCTGCGTCTCGGCTGCTGCGCGAAAGCGATACGTGCCATGCTCGAAACTGGCGAAGAACTTACTCTTGCACAACCACCGTTGATATTCATCAAGACTCGCGATGCACCGGTATACTCTGCGGTAGTCAAATCCATAGTTAATGTGTCGCCTCGGAAATCTATATTCTGTTCGGTCATTGGGCGAAGGTTCACATATCATGGCGCGATAAGGCTGCCGTCGCGTGTAAACTCTGCTTTGGGGCTAGTGGCGTCGCGAAATCCCGAATGAAGCATTACCTAGGTAATGATTGGGCTGTGCCGCGTAACCCTCGAACTCTACTCGCGGCTCCGCCTTTGCGCGCCTCACTGGGCGGGTTTTGCCTGCGGCGGAGGCATATCGGTAAGGGAAAGAAATACGTTAGAGGTCGACTTACAACCGCGGCTCTAAGGCACGATCTCGAGTAAGAAGAAATAGAAACCAATCCTAAATATCCTATAGCCTCACGATTATTGGTGTGGTGCGCGACACCGATAATCAAACTCTTGGATCTGATGCGTAGACACTTTCCGAGGATTAAGCGCTCGATACCACTTTTGTCACGACCGAACACGGGCGTGGTGGTGCCTTACCGGGCACCCTGGTGATACAACATCAGTGTCAGTGGAACATAAAACACATACATGAAACAAATGAAGTACAAAGCGATGTCGAGGAAAACACGCCTTTCGGCATATATATAAATAACAACTCTTACGATGAGCAGTTTAATCCCTTTTACAAACCACGCTTGCAGCGGTACTACGGACCTACGAATGATATGACAACAACGGGGCGGGGCCGTCATACCACGAATGTAAGCACGCAAAACAACGGGGACTATACGCGATAAGCCTCCGGAGAAGCGGAGCTTTCCCAACTCTTGAACTGTGACCACAGGAGGCGAGGATCAACGGCGGTGTACCTTTACTGCGGCATGAACGCGGCCGAAGGAGTCGATCTGCAGTGCAGAGTATGTGGCGAAAATAAATCGTAAATGAAATCATAGCGATCATATAAAGCGGGAGACATGTATGATAACCAAACTACGATTCTGACAAAGCGATCATGTCAGTCGAGGACTCACGCCCTCAGTCATCACTCGAAGTATAACAATGGGTCTCGGGCCAACATCAATCATGCGTGGAATACGCCCCGCCAGCGTGATCATGATATAAAAGCACGAGGAACACGCATGAACACGGGTCCACGTGTCATAATAAAGTCTGCGGGGTAAATGCGAAGGCATAGCCGACTACTAAAAACCAGCAGTACCAACGGTCATAAGCGTATCATAAGATCTGTCTAGGCCGTCACATGATCAAAGGCGGCCCACGCGCGATGTCGATGTCGCGTCTAACCACGAACTCCGCGACTCGCGATAGGCCAAACTCATAGGCGCGTGAGGTATAACCCCGCGTCGGTAGCTACTCCGGCGGCGTCTGGACTCGCCGTCGCGCGCGAGGACGCGTGACCACGAGGCCGCGCTAACACGGAACTCCGCGCGATTCGCGCCCTACTGAGACCGCATAAGGTATTCTCGAATCATAGGTCCATCGACGCTGAGTCTACCCGCGTCGGAGGCGACAACCTCGGAATATGTCACGATGAGTGGCACAATACTATCATAACGGTGATAGTTAAAAGCACAATCAAGGAAAACCCTTTACACAAGCATCACGAATACTATCGCACGTAGCGTCTAACATGATTACTTATCAAAGCGGCGAGAAAGTATTACGGGCTATCACAATTCAATACAATCAAGTTATTCACACAAGTACTTTCTACTTTAAGTTAACAAGTTAGGAATTAATCCCCAAAGTACTTTATACAATAACTCTTTTAAAAGTGCGTCAAAGTCACACAATACCGTAGTATATAAAAATAGAGTGACTATCCTTTTAAGTAAACTAAAATACTTACCTTTGTAAAATCAAGTAACAACATTATTTTCCAAACGTCCAGTTTGCCTAATTTCAAATGTTCACGTTTCTTATTTTAGAAAGGTTTCAAGTTCGTAGTCTTATTCTTTTAAGAATATAATTCTCTTTTAAACAATCGAAACATAAGTCTTATGTGAGTAGGATATTCTTGTTTGTAACAATCTTATTACTGACCGTGATCTAGGAAATATCATTTTGTCTCATCTTAGCTTATGCGGATGGAAGTTTCTCTGGTTTTAATAATACTTAATTATTCAAAACATTTCCTTTTAATGTATTTGCGATGGTTTGTCGATACACATCACGATTTCCAAAATCGATAAAACATTCTTAAGCCGTTATACCTAACTTCCCATAAAGCTAGTATAACTCTTAAGTTTTCAAAAGAAACCAAGTATCACTCTTCTTTCAAAGCGATTTAGAAATCTTTTGAAATACTTCAAGTTCTTTATTATCACACATCAAGCGATTATAAACAAATCATTTACCTTTTAAAAACCACAAGTATTTTGGACCTACATAAATTGTTATAACCAACTTCACATAAAGCCGTTATAACACTTTATGTTTCAAACAATCAAATACATTTAACACGTATCGTCTACCGTACTACATAGTTCACACATATCATGCTAGAAGAGATAGGAAGAGGTTCACATACCTCGCGACGAGTATCGACTAATAGCAAGCGCTCAAGTACTTCCAACCGCTACTCCTTAAGCCAAGTAGATCGCGCCTGCGTAGTCTTGAACCTATAAGGCCACAGTGACTTTATTAACATTTAGACCTCATCGCGAACATTCTACCGAAAATTCGTGGCGCCTCCCCCGCAACAACGTAAATCTCTCGCTATCGGGTAGGCTAAGCCAACGACCGGGGGTTACACATCTAACCCGACGGGTACAATTCTACTCGGAAAAGCTACGAGTCTCATGTCTGATCACATGTAAATCTGATTCGATACTCTTCTTTCGAAAAGGTTTCTTATTATTGGGCTTAAGTCAAAAGACATTGCAGCAACAACGTTGATTCTACATATAGTATACTTCAACTATAGTCTAACAATCATGTAATTTCCAATTCTGATAGAGACAAGATATTTACCTCGATAAGCCCATAATTATCCAAGTATAAAGTCGATCTGGGCAATCGTTTAGCTCGACTCAGCGCTCAACCCGCTCTAAACCACCCAGAAGTTCTAACCAACTTCTACACAATACTCCAGCGGACTATGGAGATTTTCCTAGGGTTTCGGTTTTGTAGTGACGGGAAGTATAATAGTATTTAGGGCTTTTTATAGGTATAACCTTAGAATACTACAAGGTATACGGCTAAGGTAATTTGGGCATTATAACAATACTTTTGAGTATTTCTACACCATGAGGGTATTATCTAAAGCAACTAGGCTAGGGGTACCCACGGCACACTACTAGGAGGGAGAGGGCTCTCGGCGAGGGCCTTTCAAAGCGGGAGAGGGCTCTTGGGCGAGAGTCAACAAGAGGGGAGAGGAGGGATTTTAACACTTAGAAGATTTGTGGAAAGGATGAAGAATTCATCAAAGGGAGGTATTTATAGCCTGAGCGAGGCCAACCAATGGCCAAGATCTTGCCAAGTGCAAAGCAAGTGTAGGGCGAGATCAAGCCATGTGCACCTAACCCTACTCCACAAAACACTCCACAAAACAAGGCACAAAACAAGGCACAAATCAAGGCCATAAAGTAGCCCGGTCGGCGAGGGTTGCCGCTTGCTTCCGATGTGAGGGTGACACATGTCACCTCCCGTTGATCCAAAATGTTTCGTCTCTCGGAAAAATCCGCAAAAATTAAAAAGACATAGCGGAAATTCCCTACGAAATTGTGGAAGCGTTTCGTCGAAAAACGACTCAAATCGGGTGTTGTGAACAAAAAGAATTCGGCCAAGCCTAAATCACAAGTTCAAATTTCTACGTACGTCCTTACGTACATACTCTGGAAATACGGGGTATAACATATATATTCTTACCTAATGCAATAAAGTTATTTGAGGAAAATATTCTATCAGTATTCACTGTTTATTTTTTCTAGTCGGCCTACATAAACTTACCTATATTCTTACATGGGTGTAGCCCAAAGGACTCTGAGCCTAACATGATATAAGCTCATACTGATTTATACATGAGAGAGAGAGATATATACACTCATACTGATTTATATATGAGAGAGAGAGAGGGAGAGATATAAGCTCATACTATTTTTTCTCTCTCTCTCTATATATATAGAGAGAGAGATGATATATCCATTAATTATTTTTAGTTTAAATGATCGGGTGAGCGGCTATTTAAATTAATCAAATGAGATAGAAATAAACAATTTATAGTAATTCACAATTTAGGACCTAGAACAGAAGTCTTAAGGTTGAGCCTATTTTCGTGTTGTCCATTTATTTACTAATTTCTGAAAACGCACTTTGCGCATGAATCTTTTATCTTTGTGTACAAAAAAATTATAAATTCACATAAATAAATAAAAAAATGTGTTGTTAAATATAAACTAATGAAAATATAAAATTTCTAAAAATGATGAATTTCAATCTATATGAGAGAATAGAAAATTATATTTATTCATAATTATATATATTTTGTATATGATAGATGTATATTTTAGTTATTACTTACCGTAATTGTAGCCTAGGATTATGCTTGTACTTTTAGTATATGTACTATGACTTTGGAAGAAAATAATCAAGGAAGAATATTTCTTACATGGTATCAGCAGTCTATGAAAAGTTTATGTAACCCTAACACTACTTCCTTGTATCGTCGCCTCCTCCCCCCCCCCCCCTTTTTTTTCTTTTGCCGTCGACGACCATCATTCTCCCGTCAGCCATGTCTGACTCGAAATCCTCTATTCATCCAACCCTCATAGTTTCAATTATTAAATTCCATATTTTCATCATTCTTGAGATGTAAAACATCCATTATGCAACGTGGACGGAGCTCTTCAAGATTCACTGTCGATCCCACCGGGTTATTCATCACATAATTCTATCGGAAAAAGGCAAAGAGAAGGTGCCGAAAACCGATGACGAAATAGAATTATGGTTAACCCTCGATGCGACAGTTCTTCAGTGGATTTATGCTACTATTTCTAGTGATTTGCTGCATACAATTATTGAACCTGACTCTACGATGATGGAGGCTTGGGATAGCTTACGCGACATATTTCAAGATAACAAAAATTTCCGGACCGTTATCCTTGAGCAAGAATTCTCCACTCCGACATGACAGATTTTTTCAATGCATCCGCATATTGTCAACGGCTTAAGGTTTTGTCGAACCAACTTAAGAACGTCAGCACGCCGGTAACTAACAATCTGCTTGCTTTACAACTGGTTGATGACCTCACTGCCGCATATAGTGGAGTGGGTACGTTCATCCGCCAAAGCAATCTCTTTCCACTATTTTACCAAGCCCGCTCTATGCTCATTCTTGAATAAGCGGGTTATGCCAAAAAGTCAGCCACCATGTAGAATTTCGCCATGGTTGCAGCTCTGTCCGAGAATACTTCGACACAATTTGAAAATTTACCAAACGTGGCCAAAATGAACGAAATAGTGGTAATGGAGGCAAAAAATGCGGCGGTGGCCGTGATGGTGGAAATGGCGGCGGCCACCGCCATGGCAGGGGAGGCGATAGTGACGGTAGAGGCGGAGACCAACAACAACCGCCAGCCCAGTGGCATCCGAAGGCACCGTGAGGAAGTGGGCCGGCATCATGGGCCTAGCTGTGGCCTTGGGTCGTACCTCTCTTCCCCTATCCAGCCGGTAACTGGGCCAGGCCTAAGTCTTAACCAATGACCAGCAGCAGGCCAATAATATCCAGGAATTCTTGGGCCACTACCGAGCGAGTGGCAGTAGACCCACTCGGTAGTGGCGACTGTTCGCGATATTTATGTGCTTACGCAAGTGTACGTATCACAATGTAGTAATAAATCTTGGTAAGACCAAGTATCGTCCATAGATACTGGTTTATCAATTATCGATTATCTAAACTTTGGTTTCTATTTGGTAATCGTTAATATGGTTGGATTTTTAAACTAAGAATTAAAACTAAGTAAAATGCAAAAAATAACTACTGATGATACTTTGGGTTTTAGACAGTTATGAAAGGAATTAGGGCTTCCAATCTCCTCAACTATCCACTCTTTCACTTGTTAATGCAAGACTAATGATTCTTCTTCTTATTAAGATAGCAGGTTAACGTAGATGTTCTATATTCCGGTTAGGATATATAGAAACTCAACCTAATGCAGAAATCTTCTATATTTCTATGATAGATTTTACCACACAGGAGGATTAAAAACAATAACCTTAAACACTACACAAGTATCGAGGTACTTTCCTCCACGATTTTAACATATGTCTAAACAATTATAGCATATTTAAATCTCTCTTCTCAATCTCGATTCGAAATCATATAAGTTATGACAATTAATGACCAGTTAATTATCAAACAATCAATACAAATTGAATAAATCTTAAATAGATGAAGAAAGAATCATTAACTTATGAAAAGAGTTTCAAGTTGATTCGATAGAAAACCCTAATAAAAAAAATTAGCTCATAGACATTGTCATGCTAAGAAAACTAATTGTCTTCAACATAAACTGAATTAAATAAAAGAAAAGAGAAAAGAACTTGAATGTAGAAGTCTCTAATCTTGTTCCTAGCCTCCGTTCTTCGCCTCCAAAAGTATCATTTTCTCCTAAGAATTAATCCCTAGGGCTTATATTCAGAAAAACCTCGTTTCAGACTCTTTTGCCCTTTCAAAAATTGACGTTTCTCGCCCAAAACCCGCGTCGGAGCAGTGGCCTTGCAGGTTGACGTCGCGGTGCTAGAAAAACTGAGACTCTCTGGACTTTCAGTGTCGCGGCCCTGCATTTTGGCGCCGCGGCGCTGTCGACGGACATAATCCTGGCGCCTCGGCGCTGCGGTTCTAAATCCGAGCAACTTCTGCAAATTAGCCTTAAATTTATTGAGTGTACTAGAACTCGTAATTCTCATGTTTGTCGCTCTTGTTCTCTTGAAAAATATATTAAGTTGCCTTTTGTTGCTTCTAATACTCGTACTGTTATGCCCTTTGATATTATTCATAGTGATATTTGAAAATCTCCCGTTTTGAGCTCTTCGGGACATATATATTTTTGTTGGATGATTACTCTAATTTTTTGTGGATGTTTTCTTTGTCTAAAAAGTCACAAGTTTTTTTCACATTCCCCTCTTTTAGAGCATACATCCGCACTCAATTTGAATGAGACATTAAAAATATTCAATGTGATAATGGTAGAGAATTTGATAATGAGCCATTTTGGGATTTTTTTCAAAACTAATGGTTTGTCGTTTCGTCTCTCGTGTTCACATACATCATCTCAAAATGGAAAAGCATAAAGAAAAATTTGAACCATTAACAACGTTGTTAGTACATTATTTGTGCATGCCTCTATCCCGCCATCATGTTGTCATCATGCGTTACAAATGACAACCTATCTTCTAAACATACTTCAGAGAAAACAAGTAGCCTACCAATCCCCACAATTTTATACCTAAGGGACCCATCATACTCTCATTTATGGATTTTCGGGTGCTTATTCTATCATCTCTTTCCTTCTACTACCATCAATAAACTTCAACCCCGATCTACTCCATGTATTTTTTGGGATATTCCTCGAATCATCGTGGTTACAAATATTACGACTTATCCTTTAACAAAATCATCGTAAGTCGTCACGTAATTTTTTATGAAACAAATTTTCCTTTTGCCAAATTGCAGTGTTCCGTGCCTCTTACCTATGAATTTCTTGACGATAGCATACTAAAGTCTTTGATCTATAAATTAGCCTCCCAAACATGCCTTATTTTTTCCGGTGTCTCGGCTCAATTACTGGGCCCAACTGAGCCTCTCACTGCAGCCCACTGTCGAGAGGCCCGGTGACTGGCAATCCGCTAGGTCTCGGCCCAACTGAGCCTTTCGCTGATAGCCCACTGCGTGAACATGTTAATAGCTGCAAGGGAAAACCTGAAAAGAAAAAAAAAATTATATATCAAATTTATTTATTTTTATTACCTTTATCCAATAGTTAATATATCTATTCTTCTAATTATGGAAATACCAATTTAAACTAGATAAAATAACAAACCTCAAGACTAACAAAGATTCAAATAAAACCAGCAGCTTAAAAGTGCAGTCAACTTTAACATAAAATCCGAGATAAACATGATAATAAAAGTATTAACATTGAAGGTGTTTTAATAGAGGTGTGAAGGTGTCGTTTGGCAATGGTTTTCTTGTTGCATTTTAATGTGGCTGGTTTAATGGTCTTAGGGGGGCTTTCTGCTACAATTTTATAATGCTGCTATTAATTCTTTATTACGTTGACATATTATAGGAATATATAGAATTAGTTACTATGTAATTGAATACTTAAAAATAGTGTTTGTATTACAATCCAACGTATAGGAGAGTAATTTTAGAAGTTAATGAAATTAGTATATAATATAATTTAAAATTTTATAATTAATTGTACTTGTGACTTTTTTAAAAATTATTATAATTCTTTTAAATTTGCATTTTGTGTAAATTCCTCATGTTCCTTCCTTTTTTGGCCCTTATGTTTAGGACTCAGCTAAAATAAAACCACCTTTAAATAAATTTATAATCATATACATTAAAATAAGTAATTAATATGTATAAGATTCTTAAAAGAATATATAAATTGATGCTGTGCATTTTTTCTTGTTAGACAAATATTCATAATTAAACTTATGGTTAGTGATTAAAATACTGAAGAAAACATTGACATGTTTTTACTTCAAGTGAAATCGTTGACAACATTATAGTTAACAAAAGATAATATCTTCTAGAGTCCAAGTAAGTTTTATAAAGATAATAACCAGATGAATTAGAGAAATGCTATTAATGAGAACAATAGTGGTAATAGCGAAGATGATAATTAAAACATAATAATACAAATAGCAACAATAACTATAGCAACAATAAATTAGTAATTAGTAATAATAATGGTCATTTATTTTTGTTACCCCCCGTAGTTCCAGGGCATATAAGTGAGAACGTAAGTAAGAAAATAAAATTGAAAGGTTGGAATGAAAGTATATTTACATTTATATATGGAAATTTTGGATACAAAAAAATGTGACGACGAAAATTATATTAGTGGTTGAATTCTTCCCTAATATGAATTTATGGACTTAGTATTGTAGTATGAAGTCTTGGAATTGATAATATGAGATCCACCGAAAATTTCACAATTTGGTGGAACCCTTCGAAAAATTAGACATTTTGGCCAAGTGTTAAGATATTTTGTGAAGAGAGGTTGTGACCAATAGGATGATGACATGTGTCCCTCATCCACTTGTCTTGCAAAGGAAATATCTATATAGAGATGAGTAAATAGCAAGACTTAGTCATATTACACAAATATCTTCCTCTTCTCCAAACTTTTTCTCTCTTCTTCCTTAGCCTTAAGATTTCGAAATCATGGCAAAAATGAAGAACAAGAGTTGATTATTCTCCTAGATTAAGCACCTTAATCAAATTCTAAGCCAAGATCAACTCTCCAAATAAGTGGCTCACGGTTTTGGCAAGGATTTGCCTTGAAACCTAAGCTTGTTTATGAACTTTTTGGAAGTAAAACAAGAAGGGAAGATGGTTACAAGCTTGTAGAGGATACATGAGTGTGATTGGAACTTGAAGAAGTGGAGCTAAGATAAAACTTTGGACCGAAGCTAAGTGGACTGTTTTTTGGACGATTTTGGGCTTAATAAAAGGTAAGATTTCTTCCTCCTCTTGAAGTAATTGGATATTACATGTTGTAGTAGTTAATAGATGAACTTGTGTTAAGAAGAATGGAGAATAAGAAGTGTGCGGACAATTTTTGGTTGGTTAGCCGATTGTGGACAGTTTTGGTACAGGTTATAATTGTTGTTGTTATCTTCACCTATTGCATGTTAAAATGAAGGAATCTCGTTATTGATAAGTTAATATGGTTTATATTAAAGTGTTGAGACTTGAATTGGATTATAAGGGATTGGAAAGGGTTACTGTATTGAGGTTGTTGGCCGAGAATACTATAAAATCGTTGGACATTGTTGTACAGTTTTAGGGACTGTTTTGTGGTGTTGAAATGCTGGAAATTCAGACACCAATATGTATGTTTAAATGTAGTAATTGCTAATGTAAGTCCTAAAGGAATAAGGGTGTAGAAATGTGTAGAAAGACTTCACTTTTTACCCTCATTGTTGTTGGATTGTGGACTGTTTTTAGGAGACTGTTTTATTGAGATTATGGGGCTGTTTTGGCGTGAGAAATAGGTGTGTGAATCACCTTGGTTGCTGTTTTTTTGTGCCCTTAATTGGTGCCTTGGTTATTGTTGAAATTGGCCTTCTTGAAAGGTGGAAAAGTACGTATAAACAGGGGAAGTGCTGCCCAAATTGTTGTAGAAAAGAGAACCATTATTTGGTATTAACCTACACTTGAAAGCTTGAAGTTGATAGAAGTGGTATTCTCATTATAGGTTGAAGTACTACTTGAGGCGGATTCTAGTTATCAAGTTGGTATAAGCCGATAAGGTATGTGAACTATCTCTTCTTTCTTTGGCATGGTCTTTATAAAGTGAGTGGATTCTAATCCTTGATGATACATGACTTGATTTTATAAAGGAAAGATTGTACGGCGGACGTACATTTTTTATTGGATCTTAATCCTTAATGATAGATTCCATTGATAGTACTTTGAGTTTGCTAAAATAGCAGTTATTCTATCTATTCCATTGAATCTATCTTGACATGACTTTATAAAATGAGTGTACGGTGAACGTACGTATTTTAAATGAATCTAGATTTCATGTGGTACATAAGGTGGTAGTGCCTTGATTTGAAAAGTATAAGTTACTTGATTTGAAAAGAATAAGTGACTTGATTTGAAAAGTATAAGTTACTTGATTTAAAAGAATAAGTGTCTTGATTTTAAAAGTGTAAGTTACTTGAGTTTAAAAGTGTAAGTAACTTGATTTTAAAAGTGGAAGTGTCTTGATGCTACAAGTGCTAGTATCTTGGGGTTTTATAAAAGAAGGGATGTACGGCGGACGTACATGATGCTATTGGGTTCAAGTCCCTAATATTACATGATATTTATATAAAGTAAGTGTACGGCGGACGTACATGATTTTATTGGATCTAAATCTAAAAAGGAAGGCATGATATTGCCTTGGTTTTTCTAAAAAAGAAGGCATGGTATTGTCTTGGTTATTCTAAAAAGGAAGGCATGGTACTGCCTTGGTTTTTCTAAATAGAAAGGCATGGTATTGCCTTGGTTGTTCTAAAAAAGAAAGACACGGTATTGCCTTGGATTTTCTAAAATGAAAGATGTGATAGTGCCTTGGTTTTTCTAAAATGATAGTTCATTCTATTTTTCTAATGAGAGTCAAAGATGATTTAACTTGCATATGGTTTCTCATGATAGCTATTCGTGCAAGTGTTGTATTTCCACATCACCGCGTCCCTCACTAGAGGGCCGACAACATTATTATATTATTTCCATGGGCATGCTTCTGTGAGGCGGGTTTAATTCCTGGGACATTATATTAGTCCATGGACTAGCTCTCAATGATGCGAGTAGGTATACTCATGCAGGTCTAAGGACTCATGCGGGTTCAATTCCCATGATATTATATTAGTCCATAGACTAGCTCTCCATGATGCGAGTAGGTATACTTATGCGGGTTCAATTACCATGATATTATATTATTCCATGGACTAGCTCTCCATGATGCGGGTATATATACTTATTGCGGGTCTAAAAGATCCATGCGGGTTCAATTCCCATGAAGATATGCATAATGATCCTGAGGGCAGGTGTCTCTGATTTTGACATGACTTTTCATATGTTAAAATGGTACAGTTGATTTCATATTTTTAAATGGTATTTTGAAAAGATACAGTTGACCCTCATTGTTATAAAGTACAATAGTACAGTGGTACGGTAGTACAATGGTACAGTGATACAGTAGTACAGTGGTACAGTGATACAAGGTATAGTTGACTCTACTTTATATGGCACGGTCGGATCTGGTATTTTGATTATTATTCTTGTCCCTGTCATTCTTTGTCCAGTTAAGATCTTGTTTACTGTACTTTATGTTTACATATTTGGTACCTTGTTGTACTGACCCCCTCTCCGGGGGGCTGCGTTCATGCCCACAGGTATAGGTACTCAGTTTGGTGATCCGCGTGCTTAGGATCATTGCTCAGCTTTTGGAATAGCTCCATTATTCCGGAGCTTATCATTTTGGTACAGTTTTGCTGTTGCAGGCTTATGTATATTCAGGGGTACGGTGGGGCCTTGTCCCGTCATAGTTTCTATCAAACTCTTAGAGGTCTGTATTCATATGTGGGTTGGACTAGTGTACAGTTGTAGATCTTTTGATTATTGTATATAACGACAGCCTTGCCGGCTTTGCCAATAATTAAAAAAAATGATGATGAGTTTTATTTAGCTTCCGCTGGTTATTGGGATGTATGGGTAGAAGGGTGCCCAGGTAGGGCACCAGTCGCGGGCCCGGTGTTCGAGTTGTGACAGAGTGGTATCAGAGCAGTTAGTCATCATAATGTCTACAGACCGTGTCTAGTAGAGTCTTGGGTATGGGTATGTGTGCACCCTACTTATACACAGGAGGCTACATGATATTTAGGATTGGTTTCTATTTTTCCTTACTCTAAGATCGTGCGATAGAGATGTGTTGTTAGGATAGTCCCTCCCTAACAGTTATTGTGGTTGGAGCTTTGGCTCCAAAAAAAGCGACATCGGCCCAGAAGAGGAATATATGGACTTTGTATACAGGTTGGTAAAAATTATTGTATGGTTGGTATGATGATGATGTACATCTATACGAACAAATTTAGTAGGGCCATGTGTGTGTTGCCTGAAACGATTATGGGTTGTCATGAGTTGGTTAAGCTTTGATAATGGCTTGGAAGGTATGAAACCGTGTAATGAATCCGCATCAAGGCTTTATATATGTGCTAATTTGGAACACTTAGGAGGTGATGAGCTGTCTGAGATGGTGATGAACTCTTGAAGGATCTTGTTGAAATTGACTTAATGGAATACCATGTTGTTAGATTAAGTTATGTTGTATGCTTAAGTGATATGCACGAATAATATTTGTATTGAGTAAATAGGGTTGTTATGGTTAAGACAACATGATTTGAGATTATGAGGAGATGTCTTACCCGTATACGGGGAGAGATAATGTAAGCTTGGGACATGAAATATTTGAGGATTTTAGAATATTGGATAATCGTTGAGACTTTAGCTATACAAGGCCTTCTTGAGTAAAATATTTTATGGTAGATCTTGATTGGAATACATGGTATATGTGAAGTATATTAGTGTGATGATTCCTTGGGTTGAGTATAAACACCTTGTGATTGTTGTTGATGTTGTTGAACCGATTAGAAATGGTATTATCAATTTTAAAGTAACTGCAATAGGACTGTTGACACCCAATTTTGACCCTCCCGTCCAGTCATTAGCTATAAAATTAGACTAATTTTGTAAAATAATTTTTTATGATTTTTACAATAAAATGCAGCGATAAAACATTAAATACAGACATAAATAAGCATTTAATAATGGCACCGCGTCTTACGTAGAGTATTAAGTACTTAGAGGCCCGCGCCCGCGTTAATTAATTTTAAGCCCTGTCATGATTCTTAATTAATAATAAGTACATAAAATAAATAATTTAGCAATGACGTCGTGTCTAGTAGCATAGTCGCATTTATTAATACGCAAAGTAATTTCATAGCTTATTTTAAATAATAATGCACAATAATGAGATTTTAAATAATAGCGCCGCATTCTAAAATATTAAGCACTAATTAAATAGCACGCCCGCATTTATTAATATAATAATTAGACTAATTTAGCACCTAAATAATTAGACTAATTTAGCACCTAAATAATTAACTAATTAAGCACCTAAAATTAAATACCTAACTAATACCCTAATTAATTAACCAACCCAGCCCACTCCCTACCTAAATTATAACACTAACCATTTTCGCCAAATTGACTACCGCACGGCCCACTCCCGTGGCCCAACACCCTTTATTTCCCTTCTACCCGTCACCGCCTTTCTCCCGCCGATACCGCGACCGCAGGCCCACCCCCCGCAGCCCAACTCGCCCCTTATCAGCCCGCATACGCCCATCCCCATCGTCTACAACAAGAACAAAACGCAGCCCTAGACCTAAACCTAAAAGTTCCAATCGCCGCACCTCGTCCCAACACCCATGCCGGGATTCTCGCCGGAGAATCCGGCGAATCAGCTACCATATCAACACCTTCCTTTACCCACGCACCCAAGCCAGCTCTTCTTACCATAACCAAACCAATCATAACATGTTCGAATCACACGAGATCAGTACTGAATCACTTACGAATCAAGCACAAAATCTCGTCCCAAATCAGCACTAAGGTTCACCTAATGGGGAACCCAAACCATGGCTATATAAGCACATGCAAAGGCAGATCGATTCAGGGGATAGTAGGGCAGGGCTCAGAGGAGTCCAATAGCAACATTCGAACGCATGTGAAGGTTGAGGAGACCCACAACATCGATTTGACATCCCCGCGGCCAACAACTCGAGGCGGCAGAACATCGGGAGAACCAGCGAGCGTCGGAGTTAAGGGCTCGATCTGGACCACTAACATAGCATGAATAAGAAGTTCGAACCCTTCTCTTTCAATTCCAGCCAAGAAATCAACAGATAAACCTTGCCCTTTCATTCGCATCGCAAACCCAAAACCCGTCGAGTGGACCGACGACTTGATACGCTGCCCCGGGTCGCTGCCCGGAGAAGGTAAATTCATCACTTTGCCCAACTTTCTATTAATTTATAGTCTTATGAGCTGTATGATGTACGATTGTTTGAGAAATATGTCGGGACGATATCGTTTGTTATCTATATGTGCTAACTGATTTGAAGCGTGTTAAATCGTCGATGCTTTCGAATATGATGTCTGTTTAATTGATCTAGATGCCTTCTCGCTTTAAATTATTGTTTAGAGATCCATTGCGGTGAGTGCAAATGATGTTTGTGTCAAGCTTGAGTCTTCTTTGGAAATCTGTTTGTCGATCTGAAGTTAAAACACGATACATGATTTAGAATTGGGACCAGTTTCTTGTTTGAGTTCTTGATATCTATGAAAAGTCGATTATGAACCACGATTGGAAGTCGAAGTGTTACATTTGGATGATTATATGTATGTTCGGGTTTGATTTGGTTGTGTGGTGAATTAGGCAATATTGTACCTTCCATCTTTTGATAGATAATTTGTGCATATATCATCTACCACTTGTCTTGGTGATAAAATGGCTCTTACTTGATCATTTGTTTCTAGCAGAATGCTACCTTTAAGTGTTTGTCTCCTCATTTTATCTTATTTACCTACTGAACTGATTATGCGCATGCTGGGTATGCTTAATGATTAAATAACATTTGGGTCAAGCATATGGATATCTTTATCAGCCCAGAAATTCTCCTTTAGTTACCTAAGTATCTAAATATGCATATCGACTCTTGTCTATTCAATATTAGTTCGACTTATGATTTTTGTCACTGGTGCATTTTCTTGTTGGTTGTCTCTGAATAATTTGTTGGTGTGCTCTGTCGTGCATTGTTGCCTTGAGTTGTCAATGGATCATTCCGGATATAAGATTGCTCTTCGTGTCGATTTGAATTAAATTGCGGTACCATTCTCATGTTTTACTCCTACATGAATAAGAAAAGCGCATTTCCTTTCAACTTGCTTTCTGTCGGGTAATTAGATATACCACTACCCATCATATTTTATGTTGTGCCTAAGGTCTCCTCATGAGGCCCACTTCCGTCCATGTAAGATTTTGGTCATATAGCTGCGTATGTGAGTAAGAGTGTATCATGATTGATTGTATGCTGGATATGCCTTCTAACACATCTCATATGCCTTGAATGTCTTACGTCATCGATCTCTGGTTTTTACGCATATTGGTTTCTTGTTGAAGCCAGCTCTTTGGTTTATGCAGGCCAAACTACCTCTAATAAACACGCATTGCATAGGCCTATTTCCTTTATCTTTCTACATGTTACTATAGGTTGGCCTAAGCGTCATTGCATGTTGTTTTAACTATCTGCATTTCTTGTTCTGCCATAATACATCTTGAAAAGGAATTGTGAGCTACTCTTACCATATCATCGATTGTTAACACTTAAGTACATCACGACTTGAACCGTGAGATTATGCTCATGTGTTGACCTCATTTGTATTTCATCATCTGGCTCTGTTTCTTGGTATTGCGTGGATGGCCTCGATTCTTGGCCGATTTATACATTTGTGTCTTGGTTGCGTACAAGTATGGATCATGTGTGTGTAGATTCTTTTATGATTCAAATAATTAAGATATATACTAATCCTTATCACTTTCTTTTTACATGGCACGTCGGAGTAAACGAAGAGTCTCCGTGAGACTCATCACGAGCTACTTCAAATGGCAACCGCGTCTATGTGCATCCGCATTCGCTCCCGCCAGAAATTCCTAGAAAAACAAATGGGGCCAGTCATCCGCTCCAATCCCTTCACTCTCTTAACCTCCTTATCTCATTTTATGCCTTTATTTGTTTATTGTAATTTTATTATTTAATTTTGTAATTAATAGGAGACCTTCTAGCAATTAGCCTTTGAACATATGAGGTGAGAAGGTAATTTATACTTAGAAACGCATTTCTTCTTTATTTGTCTTTTAGGACCGTTAGGCATGTCTAAATTCTGCAAAAATGATCTAAATGATTTAACTTGCATCATAAAACCAACATTTTATTTCTTATTAAAATCCATAACGAATTTTTTCCTAAACTCTCAAGAATCATCTTAAAGCACCTCTTATATAATATTGTACGCAGGTTAGGCAAGATTAATTTAGCTAGCAGTATACATAATTAGTCCGTAAATAACCTTTGCATGAACACATAATTAGTCTATAAAGCACCTTAGCATTCTGTAGCATTTCTAGCCCTTCTTAGCATTTTTAAGCACCCCTTAGCATTTAGCACTTTCTAGCATCTTAACATTTTTGCATTCTTTAGCATCCTTTAGCAACCTTCTAGCATTTAATACCTTTTAGCTTTAAGCCCTTCTTTAAACTTTTAGCAACATTTTAGCACCTCCTAGCATTCTTTTGTACTTTAGCATATATCACCTTTTTCCCTTTTAATACTTTAAGCACCTTTTAAACATTTTAACATTTTAGCATTTATTTTATTTCCTAACATTTTATTAAGCAGGTGGAGCTTTTACTTTGCATTTTTAAAACATAATAATTACCCTAGGTTTGACAGGACAACCGCAAGTTAGTGGATCTTAGAGGGTGTCTAACCCCTTCCCTCTAGATTAATAAAGAACCCTTACCCAGAAACTCATTAAGTTTAGCAGACCATAAAATGGAGTTAACGTTGACTTAAACATAGTCGGCATTTAGGTGTCCTAATTCACCCAAATTAATTAGGTGGCGACTCCGCGAACCCTTAGCATTTTGCACCTTGTTAAAACATTTAACATTTTTTGCACTTTAGCATTTATTATTTATTTTCTAACCTTTTTATTAAGCAGGGAGTTATTTAAAAAATGTCGCGGTCGAAAATGGGCGCGACAGAATGGCGACTCCGCTGGGGATTTAAGGTTCTTAACCATAACGGACCTA
The DNA here is from genome assembly GCA_029844215.1 of Przewalskia tangutica. Taxonomy (NCBI): domain Eukaryota; kingdom Viridiplantae; phylum Streptophyta; class Magnoliopsida; order Solanales; family Solanaceae; genus Przewalskia; species Przewalskia tangutica. The sequence continues at coordinate 69,297,373 of CM056739.1, read as the reverse complement.
GGGTTATTATTTGGCATTATTTTTTACATTTAATTTTGTGTGCTATATTTTGTTTATTTTAATTGCTACCTGCTTTACTGCTTTCCTTAAACTGGCATTCCGCTCATATTTCTTCCGCTCTGGAAAATTCACACAATCACACACTCACACGCGGGTGTGTTTTGCGCACCTGCAAATTTATTTCAAACACCCACATTTAAGAGAGTTGGTATTTTGCGCGGAGAATCCGGTCCAACCGGTGGTCGCGTAGCCTTCTCACTCGAGTTGTCCGCTCGGGAACCTTGCGTCTAGAAAAGCCAAATCTTAGAAACTTAAGATAGAGCTATACCACCCTTATTTTAGGGCATGCATGCATTTACCTTAGGTGGGTCGGTCCTTGGCATCGACACCACAATTAGGAAGACACCAAACTTGTCGACGGGTTTCTCAACCCAACGACCAACCAGCATATTATGTGTAGCGTGGCAATGACAGACAAATCCAAGCCTAATCATGACATGCGGAAATTGGAAAAAGTGCACCGTCATTTGGTCGTCATTTCCAACAAATGCATTATAGTTGGACGACTTGAACAAATCCATCATGACCTCGCATATGTGACGTTTAGGCCTACCTCTGGCATAAAGGGGTCCCATGCATGTTAGGACTCGCTTGCAATATGACAATTTATGTGCAACATGTACTTGCTAAATGCTATTTACACTTTTGCAAAATCACGTGCTTTACACTAACGCAGTTTGCTACGTGTGGTCTAAAGGATTTATCATCTCCCCCAAAGGTCGATTTGTATTTGACTAAGCAATGGCAGAGCATCGGCATCTCACAAGATCGAAGGCACGGTCCAACGACACGATTGATTCAAGGGCATTTGAGCGGAACGAGTCGGAACCTGTCTTGGTTCCTATAGGCAAAGCAGGGGTCTCAGAAGAGAAAAGCAGCATAGACCCGATCGAACACCTCGCACAATTACCACAGCAAATGGCAACCCTACAGGCTGAAATCAGAAGGCCCAGAAACATCACTAAATACAAGCAACTTTATTGAGACCCACTTTAGGTCAAACGCCCTTGCATATTCTGGGACAAGGTAGAAAACCAGACAGGGGTTGCAGGTCCAAGCAGGCCAGGCATGCAGATGTCAAGGAACAAGGCGGCGAAGTCAAATACGAATCGACCCCCCCCCCAAAACTCACAAATTTTCTTTGAGCACAGGTCTTTTCATATTAACAGAAGCAGAAAGTGCAATAGCCGAAGCAAAACAAATACGGCAAGAAGTTTCTTCGCAAAAGCGAAAAAGAAGCGAGAGGCGGAGGATATGACAACAATCCAAAATTCAAAGTCGCGTCGAAGCGAAGCAGAAAAAAAGCATCGACAATCAACAGTCAGAATTCTGAATTCCGCAACAAAGGCTATCGCATCAATCCAGGCATAAAGTCAAAGTTGCACACAACAAAGGCATTATGGCAATTCATGTCCGTGCAAGGACAACACCTCGGTGTTCATCTGGCGTATCAGGGACGACATCTCTACCCATAAAATTGCACTTCTCATATATATATTTATCATTTTGTTTAAACAGGTATGCACTAACGTTTTCTCAAGCTTAGCTTGCAGGAGCATTTATTCTATAGGGCGGCGGCAACCGTCCGGACAACGGCGTGATCGGCGTTATGTCTGTGATAGCGCCCGGCGATATGTCGGACAACAGCGTGATCGGCGTATGTCTCTGCGATAGCGCGGCGGCCACGTCGAACGCGGCGTTATCGGCCACGGCAAGTCTACGAATAGCGCCCGGCCAACGCGTCCGAACGGCGGCGTTATCGGCCGCGGCAAGTCTGCAGCGGCGCCCGGCGGCGGCGTCCGGCGGCGGCGTTATCGGCCCGGCAAGTCTGCGACGATGGCGCCCGGCGGCAACACGTCCGAGCGGCGTTATCGGCCGGCAAGTGCAGCGGCGCCCGGCGGCGGCGCGTCCGAACGCGGCGTTATCGGCCGCGGCAAGTCCGCCAGCGGCGCCCGGCGGCAACACGTCGAGCGGCGGCGTTATCGGCGCGGCAAGTGCGCGATAGCGCCCGGCAACCGCGTCGAACGGCGGCGTTATCGGCCGCGGCAAGTCTGCGTGATAGCGCCCGGCAACACGTCCGAGCGGCGGCGTTATCGGCCGCGGCAAGTCACGCGATGGCGCCCGGCGGCAACACGTCCGAACGGCGGCGTTATCGGCCATCAAGTCTACCGCAGCGGCGCCCGGCGGCCGCGTCCGGTCGGCGGCGTTATCGGCCGCGGCAAGTCTGCGCCAATAGCGCGGCGGCAACGCGTCGAGCGGCGGCGTTATCGGCCGCGGCAAATGCGCGATGGCGCCCAGCGACAACCGTCCGGCGGCGGCGTTATCGGCGCCAGTACGCGATAGCGCCCGGCGGCAACACGTCCGAGCGGCGGCGTTATCGGCCGCAACAAGTCGCGCGGCAACGCGCCCGGCAATGCGTCTGCGGCGATGCGGCCAACACGTCAGCGGCGGCGCTATCGGCGCAACAAGCGGCAGCGCCGTCGCCGCATATCACGTCGCGCGAGGGCGATTTCTATACTGCCGAAATTGCATTTCTTACTCATGCTTTATTATTACGTCTTAGCGATTATGCACTAACTCTTTCTTGAGCTTTAGTCTACGAGGGCGATTGCGGCAAGAACAACATATCGCGTTCACAATCGCAACACGTCCGTCGAAGCGAAATCACAACATTTGCAACATCGCAGCAGGCATCACATTTCTGCAGGATAACATTTTCTACTCACAGTTGCATTGCTTTAAAAAGTATGCATCATCATTTTGCCTTAACAGTTATGCACTAACCGTTTGTTTAAGTTTTAGCATGCGGGAAGCGAGAGCCTGGCGTGGATTTTCTCTTCTGACGGGGCAATTTGTTGGGGCGACCTTCCAACGAATGGCGAGCGGCCTCAGCGTCGGTCCACTCGCTCCGCATCACCATAAAACCCGGCCGCCATAAGCTATAGCGGTACACGAGTTTAAGCGATTGTTTTATTTTTGCTTTTGCACCATAGCTTGATGTCATCATAACTCGACCTTTGGGACAATTTTGAGCGCGTTAGCGCGCCAGTGTCTTGACCATGGTAGCGGTGTCGTCATAACTCGACCTTTGGGACAAGCTAGTCGCGTTAGCCCGCGGTGTTTTGACCATGGTAGCCCGGTGTCGTCATAACTCGACACCGGGACAAGCTGAGTCTGCGTTAGCGCGCCAGGTGTTTTAACCATGGTATCGGTGTCGTCATAACTCGACCTTTGGGGACATATTTTTTTTTGCGTCGGCCTTGCCTAATTACTGACATTCTAATTACGAGGTCGAGACAAAATTGGCTGTATGGAGCGTCTTTGTCAGAAGATTCTTCCATCATCTCCATACAAAGAGGACGGTATTTGATTTTGACCATCGTCGGTCATTAGCTATAAAATTAGACTAATTTTGTAAAATAATTTTTATGATTTTCTGATAAAATACAGCGATAAAACATTAAATACAGACATAAATAAGCATTTAATAATGGCACCGCGTCTTACGTAGAGTATTAAGTACTTAAAGGCCCGCGCCCGCGTTAATTAATTTTAAGCCCTGTCATGATTCTTAATTAATAATAAGTACATAAAATAAATAATTTAGCAATGACGTCGTGTCTAGTAGCATAGTCGCATTTATTAATACGCAAAGTAATTTCATAGCTTATTTTAAATAATAATGCACAATAATGAGATTTTAAATAATAGCGCCGCATTCTAAAATATTAAGCACTAATTAAATAGCACGCCCGCATTTATTAATATAATAATTAGACTAATTTAGCACCTAAATAATTAGACTAATTTAGCACCTAAATAATTAACTAATTAAGCACCTAAAATTAAATACCTAACTAATACCCTAATTAATTAACCAACCCAGCCCACTCCCTACCTAAATTATAACACTAACCATTTTCGCCCAGCACACTACCGCATGACCCATCTCCCGTGGCCCAACACCCCCTTTATTTCCCCTTCTACCCGATCACGACCTGCGGCGATACGCGACCGCAGGCCCAACCCTCGCAGCCCAACTCGCCCCTTATCAGCCCGCATACGCCCATCCCCATCGTCTACAACAAGAACAAAACGCAGCCCTAGACCTAAACCTAAAAGTTCCAATCGCCGCACCTCGTCCCAACACCCATGCCGGGATTCTCGCTGGAGAATCCGGCAAATCAGCTACCATATCAACACCTTCTTTTACCCACGCACCCAAGCCAGCTCTTCTTACCATAACCAAACCAATCATAACCTGTTCGAATCACACGAGATCAGTACTGAATCACTTACGAATCAAGCACAAAATCTCGTCCAAAATCAGCACTAAGGTTCACCTAATGGGGAACCCAAACCATGGCTATATAAGCACATGCAAAGGCAGATCGATTCAGGGGATAGTAGGGCAGGGCTCAGAGGAGTCCAATAGCAACATTCGAACAGACAGCAGGGTTCAGAGGAGACCCACAACATCGATTTGACATCCCCCTTAGCAGCAGTCAACAACTCAGAGGGCAGCAGAACATCGGGGAGAACCAACAGGCATCGGGAGTTAAGGGCTCAGCACCCAGACCACTAACATAGCATGAATAGGAAGTTCGAACCCTTCTCTTTCAATTCCAGCCAAGAAATCAGCAGATAAACCTTGCCCTTTCATTCGCATCGCAAACCCAAAACCCGTCGAGTGGACCGACGACTTGATACGCTGCCCCGGGTCGCTGCCCGGAGAAGGTAAATTCATCACTTTGCCCAACTTTCTATTAATTTATAGTCTTATGAGCTGTATGATGTACGATTGTTTGAGAAATATGTCGGGACGATATCGTTTGTTATCTATATGTGCTAACTGATTTGAAGCGTGTTAAATCGTCGATGCTCGAATATGATGTCTGTTTAATTGATCTAGATGCCTTCTCGCTTTAAATTATTGTTTAGAGATCCATTGCAGTGAGTGCAAATGATGTTTGTGTCAAGCTTGAGTCTTACTGGAAATACGCTGTCGATACGAAGTTAAAACACGATGCATGATTTAGAATTGGGACCCGAGTTTACTGTTTGAGTTCTTGATATCTATGAAAAGTCAGTTATGAACCACGATTGGAAGTCGAAGTGTTCTGTTTGGATGATTATATGTATGTTCAGGTTTCTGATTTGGTTGTGTGGTTGAATTAGGCAATATTGTACCTTCCACTGCTGCAATAGATAATTTGTGCATATATACATCTACCCCCTTGTCTTGGTGATAAAATGGCTCTTACTTGATCATTTGTTTCTAGCAGAATGCTACCTTTAAGTGTTTGTCTCCTCATTTTATCTTATTTACCTACTGAACTGATTACGCGCATGCTGGGTATGCTTAATGATTAAATAACATTTGGGTCAAGCATATGGATATACTGTCTAGCCCCGAAATTCTCCTTTAGTTACCTAAGTATCTAAATATGCATATCCCAGCTCTTGTCTATTCAATATTAGTTCGACCCTTATGATTTTTGTCCCTGGTGCATTTTCTTGTTGGTTGTCTCCTGAATAAGACTGTTGGTGTGCTCTGTCATGCATTGTTGCCTTCAAGTTGTCAATGGATCATTCCAGCATATAAGATTGCTCTTCGTATGCGATTTGAATTAGAATTGCGGTACCACCTTCTCATGTTTTACTCCTACATGAATAAGAAAAAGCGCATTTCCTTTCAACTTGCTTTCATCGGGTAATTAGATATACCCACCCATCATATTTTATGTTGTGCCTAAGGTCTCCCTCATGAGGCCCACTTCCATCCATGTAAGATTTTGGTCATATAGCTGCATATGTGAGTAAGAGTGTATCACAGATTGATTGTATGCCTGGATATGCCTTCTAACACATCTCATATGCCTTGAATGTCTTACGTGCGTGATCTGCGGTTTTTTCGCATATTGGTTTCTTGTTGAAGCCCATCTTTGGTTTATGCAGGCCAAACTACCTCTAATAAACACATCTTGTTGCATAGGCCTATTTCCTTTATCTTTCTCTACATGTTACTATAGGTTGGCCTAAAGCGTCATTGCGTATGTTGTTTTAACTATCTGCATTTCTTGTTCTTGCCATAATACATCTTGAAAAGGAATTGTGAGCTACTCTTACCATATGCATCGATTGTTAACACTTAAGTACATCACGACTTGAACCATGAGATTATGCTCTATGTGTTGACCTCATTTGTATTTCATCATCTGCTGGCTCTGCTTTCGATCGCTGCAGCAGATGGCCTCGATTCGTTGATTTATACATTTGTGTACTGGTTGCGTACAAGTATGGATCATGTGTGTGTAGATTCTTTTATGATTCAAATAATTAAGATATATACTAATCCTTATCACTTTCTTTTTTACATGGCACGCATCGGGGCGAAACGAAGAGTCTCCCGGCGAGACTCATCACGAGCTACTTCAAATGGCAACCCGCGTCTATGTGCATCCGCATTCGCGTTCCCGCTTCAGAAATTCCTAGAAAAACAAATAGGACGGAGTCATCCGCTCCAATCCCTTCACTCTCTTAACCTCCTTATCTCATTTTATGCCTTTATTTGTTTATTGTAATTTTATTATTTAATTTTGTAATTAATAGGAGAACTTCTAGCAATTAGCCTTTGAACATATGAGGTGGGAAGGTAATTTATACTTAGAAACGCATTTCTTCTTTATTTGTCTTTTAGGACCGTTAGGCATGTCTAAATTCTGCAAAAATGATCTAAATGATTTAACTTGCATCATAAAACCAACATTTTGTTTCTTATTAAAATCCATAACAGATTTTTTCCTAAACTCTCAAGAATCGTCTTAAAGCACCTCTTATATAATATTGTACGCAGGTTAGACAAGATTAATTTAGCTAGCAGTATACATAATTAGTCCGTAAATAACCTTTGCATGAACACATAATTAGTCTATAAAACACCTTAGCATTCTGTAGCATTTCTAGCCCTTCTTAGCATTTTTAAGCACCCCTTAGCATTTAGCACTTTATAGCATCTTAACATTTTTGCATTCTTTAGCACCCTTTAGCAACCTTCTAGCATTTAATACTTTTTAGCTTTAAGCCCCTCTTTAAACTTTTAGCAACATTTTAGCACCTCCTAGCATTCTTTTGTACTTTAGCATATAGCACCTTTTGCCCTTTTAATACTTTAAGCACCTTTTAAACATTTTAACATTTTAGCATTTATTTTATTTCCTAACATTTTATTAAGCAGGAGGAGCTTTTACTTTGCATTTTTAAAACATAATAATTACCCTAGGTTTGGCAGGACAACCGCAAGTTAGTGGATCTTAGAGGGTGCCTAACCCCTTCCCTCTAGATTAATAAAGAACCCTTACCCAGAAACTCATTAAGTTTAGCAGACCATAAAATGGAGTTAACGTTGACTTAAACATAGTCGGCATTTAGGTGTCCTAATTCACCCAAATTAATTAGGTGGCGACTCCGCGAACCCTTAGCATTTTGCACCTTGTTAAAACATTTAACATTTTTTGCACTTTAGCATTTATTATTTATTTTCTAACCTTTTTATTAAGCAGGGAGTTATTTAAAAAATGTCGCGGTCGAAAATGGGCGCGACAAGGACCTTTTGAATGTGACTTTAATTACAAAGAGAGTACAATGTGCTAAGGACTATCAGAGGTAGAATGAGACTATGTGTTATATTATGGTCATGCGAGGCATTCTTGTGTTTACTGAGTATAGGTTGATAAGTATAGTTAAAGGAGATTATGCCGAAATTTATATAGCTTGAGACCTTTGATGAACATTCGAGGACGAATGTTTCTAAAAGGGGGAAGAATGTTACACCCCGTAGTTTCAGGGCATATAAGTGAGAACGTAAGTAAGGAAATAAAATTGGAAGCTTGGAAGGTTGGAAGGTTGGAAGGAAAGTATATTTACATTTATATATGGAAATTTTGAATACAAAAAAATTTGACGACGAAAATTATATTATTGGTTGAATTCTCCCCTAATATGAATTTATAGATTTAGTATTGTAGTATGAAGTCTTGGAATTGATAATATGTGGTCCACCGAAAATTTCACAATTTGGTGGGGCCCTTCAAAAAATTAGACATTTTGGCCAAGTGTTAAGATATTTTGTGAAGAGAGGTTGTGACCAATAGGAGGGTGACATGTGTCCATCATCCACTTGTCTTGCAAAGGAAATATCTATATAGAGATGAGTAAATAGCAAGACTTAGTCATATTACACAAATATCTTCCTCTTTTCCAAACTTTTCTCTCTTCTTCCTGAGCCTTAAGATTTCGAAATCATGGCAAAAATGAAGAACAAGAGTTGATTATTCTCCTAGATTAAGAACCCTAATCAAGTTCTAAGCCAAGATCAACTCTCCAAATAAGTGGCTCACGGTTTTGGCAAGGATTTGCCTTGAAACCCTAAGCTTGTTTATGAACTTTTTGGAAGTAAAACAAGAAGGGAAGATGGTTACAAGCTTGTTGAGGTACATGGGTGTGATTGGAACGTGAAGAAGTGTAGCTAAGACAAAACTGTGGGCCGAAACTAAGTGGACTATTTTGGACGGTTTTGGGCTTAATAAAAGGTAAGATTTCTTTCTCCTCTTGAAGTAATTGGATATTACATGTTGTAGTAGTTAATAGATGAATTTGTGTTAAGAAGAATGGAGAATAAGAAGTGTGCGGGCAGTTTTTGGTTGGTTGGCCGATTGTGGATAGTATTGGTACATTGGATTCATGGTTATAATTATTGTTATTATCTTCACCTATTGCATGTTAATATGAAGAAATCTTTTTATTGATAAGTTAACCGCACAATCTCCTTCAAATAAATCTGTGTGTACAGTGGTGCGTGATACGTAGTCTTGACCGGTAAGAAATGGGCTGACTTTGTAAGTCGATCAACAATCACCCAAATAGAATCATACCCTTCTCGAGTTTTCGGTAGACCAGTTACAAAATCCATATGAATCGCCTCCCATTTCCACATGGGGACCCCAATGTCCTGAAGTAATCCGCCAGGTTTGATGTTCACTTTCACTGGCGACATATAAGACACCCCGACAAACTCATGATGTCCTTCTTCATCCCGTCCCCATTAATTTCCCTCGAGGTCCCGATACATTTTGTTGACTGGATGAATGGAATATCTTGTGTTGTGAACCTGTTATAAGATCTTGCTCCTTAGATCCTTTACCTTAGGAACAAATAGCCTACCCTTATACCGGGCGGTTCCGTCATTATCTCCCAATGTAAATCGTGAAGGTTTTCCTGTTGGATCCTCTCCGAAATCCAACAAACTCCGTATCCTCAAACCGACTTTCTTTTATTTAAAGCTAAGGCGATCATGAGGTATCATGTACCACCACCCTACCTTCATCGATCTCGATTAAGCTAACCGAGGTTTCCCAAGCTTTGTACCTCCGAACAATACCTCTTTTGTATTGCCAAATGGGCTGTTGCCCATTGATCTCTCATCGAGTCGTCACCACCACGTTAGCTTTCCTGAGGATGGTAAAGAATACTAAGGTCATAATCCTTAAGCAACTCTAACCATCTTCTTTGTCGGAGATTCAAATCCTTCTGCGTGGTTATGTACTGCAAACTCTTATGATCTGTAAATATGTCCACATGCACACCATACAAATAATGTCTCCATATTCGTAAGGCAAACACCACCGCAGCTAATTCCAAGTCATGAGTTGGGTAATTATTCTCATGTATCTTCAATTGTCTAGATGCATACGCAATAACCTTTTCAAACTGCATCAAGACACATCCTAACCCAACTCTAGAGGCATCGCAATAGACTGTGAACCCTTCTTGTCCCGATGGTAAGGTTAGGACTGGTGCAGTAGTTAACAATTCCTTTAGTTTCTGAAAACTGTTTTCACATGCTTCTGACCACTGGTACTTAACCGCTTTTTGAGCCAACCGGGTCAAAGGAGCAGCAAGACTAGAAAAACCTTTTACGAATCTTCTATAATACCCAGCCAAACCCAAGAAACTTCTAACCTCTATCGGAGTGGTCGGTTTTGGCCAGTTCTTCACTGTTTCTATCTTTTGGGGGTCTACCATAATTCCATCCCTTGACACAACATGACCCAAAAAGGCTACATTTTCCAACCAAAATTCACACTTTGAAAATTTAGCATATAGTTTCTCCTGTTTCAAGACTTGAAGCACTACCCTCAGATGCTCTTCATGTTCTTCAACACTCTTACTGTAGATTAGGATATCATCTATGAACACAATCACGAACAAATCTAGGAATGGTTTGAAGATTCTGTTCATTAAATCCATAAAAGCCGTTGGGGCATTGGTTAACCCAAAAGACATAACCAAGAACTCATAATGGTCGTATCGGGTTCTAAAGGCTATTTTGGATATATTATCTGAATTTATTTTCAGCTGGTGATATCCCGAACGAAGATCAATCTTGGAAAAATAGCTAGCTCCCTGAAGTTGGTCAAAAAGATCATTGATTCTTGGTAATGGGTACCGGTTCTTGATCGTGACCTTATTGAGCTGCCGATAATCGATGCAAATTCGGAGCGATCCGTCTTTCTTTTTCACAAACAGGACTGGTGCACCCCAAGGGGAAACACTAGGTCTTATAAAGCCTTTATCCAGAAGATCCTTCAATTGTTCTTTTAACTCCCTCAATTCAGCTGGGGCCATTCGATATGGAGGAATAAAAATGGGTCTTGTACCCGGAATTAACTCTATAGAAAACTTCACTTCTCTATCCGGAGGAAGGCCTGGAAGATCTTCAGGAAAAACCTCCGGAAAATTTCGAACAATAGGAACATCATTCACCGCTGGGGATTCTTTTTGGGTATCCACTATATTAGCCAGATATGCATACTCCACTCTGTGACTTCTCAATAACTTTTGAGCCCCAAGGTAGGAAATAAAGCGACTGAGGATATTCCAACCCTACCCCTTATAACAACTTCTGGTTCTCCGGGAAAAGTTAATCTCACTATATTTCGCCGACAATCTAACATGGCATAACATGCCGACAACCAATCCATACCCAAAATGATGTCGAAGTCTACCATATCAAGTAGTACTAGGTTCACCATTGTTCCCCTGCCATTCACTTCTAATGGGAAATTATTTACCACCCGAGAGGCCCAAATTGAGGCCCTCGGTGTCATAACCTCAAAAGGTTCACTTAAATAAGAAGGTTCTACGTGTAAATTCTTAGCAAAGGCCATTGACACATATGAAAATGTAGAGTCGGGATCGTACAATACAAATGCAGGAATACTCGAGACTAGCAAAATACCTATGACCACCGCATTAGATGCTTCTGCCTCATTCCTCTGGGGCAAAGAGTAGAGCCGATTAGAATTGTTGGGTTGTTGACCTCCCTGACTCTGGCGGGGTTGGTTTCCCTGATTTCCCCTGTAGACAGTTGTGGTTGCTTCTGACCTCCCCTGAATAGATTGAGTTTGGGTCCTCTTCTTGCAATCCCTGGCATAGTGGTCTGACTCTCCACAGTTATAACATGTCTTCGTTAAGAGCCGACATTCTCCAGTGTGTTTTCTTTGACAAATCTTACAAATTGGTTTGTCACCTCCTGTGTTAGGGTTGGTGGTCTTGTCCTTGCTACCTTGGTAATTAGACTAACTGTGCCCCTTAGGCTTGAAATAAGACTGGCCCACAGATTGGTTCGGTCCTGAAGATCCCTTACTAAACTCCTGCTTCTGATTTTGACTCTGGTTAAATGATCCTGACGTCCGAAATCTCTTCTGCGAATATTCTATTATTGCTTTAGCGAAACCTTCTACCCTCAAATCCATATCGACAATCTGAAGATAAGTTCGATCGTTGGCTAACGCCACCACCTTCTCTGCTATGTTCGGGTTTAAACCCTCTACAAATCGCTTGACTCTATCAATTTCTGTAGGGACGACATGTGTGTTGTATGCCGATAACCTCACGAACTGTGTATCATATTCTTGTACACTACGGTCACCTTGCTTCAATTGTTCAAACTCCCGTTTGAGTGCATCCTTGCGCGTATTAGGCATAAATTTCTCAATGAATGCCGCTCTGAACCCTCCCCAAGTCATTGGTGGTGACATCGGGGGACGATTTTTCCTAAATTTCCTCCACCACACCCCTGCATCATCCACTAGTCGATGCGCTACCAAGTTGGCGCCTGCGTCTCCACGCATCCCAATGTGAACATTAAGTCTTCAACTTCATCGAGGAATACTATCGTCGACTTGGGGTCCTTCCCGAGTACATGGTTCTCTTCTCCTCATAAAATTTGCCCATAGCCTATCAGTACCGCTGAGCTTCTACACTCGGTCCGTGGTGCGATCATGATCGGTCCCCTGGTTCTGCTTCGAGGCTATGACAGAGACACTAGGTGCGGACGGAACCATGTGTGGAACTGCAGCTGTCATTAACTCTATGAGTCTATCTAGTTTTTTTTTGTCCCACCGTTTCTTGGGCCATTTGACTCTCGTTCTCTCCAATATTTTCTCCGACATTTTTTTCCGCTCCCTTCAGACACCACTACGTCAACTGGAGGTACATGAGCTTCGTGATGAACCTCCTCTTGAGCCCCCGGGATTTGTGAATTCACCATTTTCTTCTGAGTCCATCTTACGACGCATGAACTTCATCTGAGCTCTCATTCCCTTTGTCTGTTCCATGAGTACTTCCCTCTTTGTTGGAACTCGCCTTATAATCGTCATCTACACAAATCATATTAGTCAGTATAACGTTGTACAATCCCCTTTTCTAACCCGTGTGAAGGAGGTAGTACGAGAAATCAAGTCTTTGAAAAGACTCAAGGTAGGCACGAGAGGAGTACGAAAGAAGGGAAACTTTAGGATGTTATTCCGTTCACTTATTACTAAGGTGGCGCACACACCGTCGCAATAAGTAATCGTTCAAACACCCAACTCGAAGAAAACTTCCTAGAATCTCTTAACCTGGTTTAGCTTTGATACCAACTTGACACGCCCCAAATTTTCCTAAGTCTTTACTTAGGGCGTGATGGCACCTGGACAATTATTTTCCACCAGGAGAACCATTTAATTCTCTTTATTTAGAAATTTGAACTTATATTCAAATACGAAGCTATTAATAAAAATAACAATAAAGAAATCTGTTTATGACTTTATTAAAAACATAACGCGAGCCCATGCTCGTGCAAATATTGTTTCTACATAGACATACTGACAAAGATTATTCTAAGTTGGAAGGGAGACAATTCCACACGGGCATTTCGAGACATTTGGAACCGACATCTGAACTGGCGAATACCAAGCCCGAAGCAATGGACTTGGTATGATAAGAGGCTGCGGGACGATCGCTAGCCTTGGCGTGGAGCCTTTCCTCTATCACGTTTTCCTGAAACATGTTAAATAAAGAGTCAGCCCTACCATCTGGGCTGAGTGAGAACTTTACCGCAAGCAGTAACACCACAATATTCCAAGTGCAATCACATTATAACGTAATAAGCATATTGCAAAAACATATCAGGTTACAACATTTTTAAATATGCAACAACTCCTCATAAGAAATTCTCGGTTTAACTAACACTTCATTTTATCTCGTATTATACGTTAAGACATTCCCCTGCATTTCCACATGTTTATTACATTTATATATTTTTGAACGCGTATTCACTTTTCATATTTATATATAGATGAACATGTATTCATCTTTCATATTTGTTGCGGCGTGCAACCCGATCCATTATATTTACGTATTTGTGAACACGTATTCACTTTACGTTTTGTTGCGGCATGCAACCCGATCCATTATGTTTACGTATTTGTGAACGCGTATTCACTTTACGTTTTTGTTGCGGCGTGCAACCCGATCCATTATATTTACGTATTTGTGAACACATATTCACTTTACGTTTTGTTGCGGCGTGCAACCCGATCCATTATGTTTACGTATTTGTGAACGCGTATTCACTTTACGTTTTGTTGCGGCGTGCAACCCGATCCATTATATATTTATATATTTATGTGAACACGTATTCACTTTTCATATTTTTCAGAAGATCGAATAAATACTATTCTCTTTTCTAACATTCTGTCATTCATACTTGTAACGATTATAACTTGTTAACCATAACTCCAACTAAGGTGTTTCTCAAGCGGAAACTAAGGTAAGACGGGGATCTTTCACTGTACCAAATTTCATTTAAAACTACTTTGGGTAACTAACACAAATTTATCCTCAAAACAGCCACATAAAATTTGTTTCGGCAGAATTTTTATTAAACAACACCCAATCTTATAATAGTCATAACTCCTAATCTGTAGACCCGTTCAAGCCCCATAAATTCTCAAAACGACGAGAACAGAGAGCTACACATCTCCATATGAACCATCCTATCATATTTTGTACCTTTTGGTACAGTTTTACACTTTTATTCGCTGCCCTTCCTGGATTTCGATAGATATGAGGCAGAAACTTTAAACAGCGATAACTCTCAATCCGTAAGTCGGATAGACCCCCGTAAGGTCTCCAAATGTCCACAACAGAGATATATAGAACTTTAATTTAACAACAATTTTCATATTACCCACGGATTAGTACAGTTTTACGTTTCAACGTCCTGCCCTTCTGGATTCCGATGAATCCGAGGCAGCAACTTCAAACTACAATAACTCTCAACTCGTAAGTCCGTTTTAATAACTCTTTATCTATATCTGTCCGTAACAGAGAGATTACAACCATGTAAATTTTCATATAATTCTAATAAGTAAAACTCAATAAAAACAGTCCGTAATTATGCCTTTCCGAATTTCGACCAAATCTAAGGCAGGAACTTTGAACTATGATAACTTTCAAACTGTATGTCCATTTTACCTCATTTTTGGTTATATATGATCATATTAGAGAGGTGTACCACTCGTCCGAATTTAACCAAATTCTAACAATTATAACTCAGTGAGAACAGTTCGTAAAGTTCATGGCGCAACTAGTTATCTAAACAATCAAAAGTTCAATATTTCTTTTCAACACTCAATTCTTATTCTAACATGTATTGAACTAAAAATAAAGGATGTTACCAAGAATTTCTGAGTGAGAAAACTCACCTTGTAAGTGTGAAGATTATTGTTGTGTGGTTGCTAAAATTATCCTTACTCTCTAGTATTTTGCTTCTTGTTCTTCTTGCCCTCTTGGTATTTTTTCCTCTTCTTTTCACTTGTTTTTTTCTGATTTTCTAACCTTTATGTTATGTACTTTGTTTGTGTGTAAATACAATGTATAAGTGGAGAATTTTCTATAACCTATGGGAGGTGAAATGACAAGAGTTGGAGGGGAAATGAAAAGGGGGGAAGGGAGGGAAGCAAAGATGTACGTGCATGCTGCACTTTTTTTGTTTTTGTTTTTGTTTTTGTTTTGTTTTCTTATTTTCATTTCATCTATCTATTTATCCAACTTTAACACTAACTCTATCCCATGCAATTTATTCTTTGTTTTCTTATATATATATTTTTATTAACCCAACCACAACTATATTTTTTTTTCCGGATTTCACATTCTCTCACGGTTTTGGCAAGGATTTGCCTTGAAACCCTAAGCTTGTTTATGAACTTTTTGAAAGTAAAACAAGAAGGGAAGATGATTACAAACTTGTAGAGGATACATGTGTGTGATTGGAACTTGAAGAAGTGGAGCTAAGACAAAACTGTGGTCCGAAGCTAAGTGGACTGTTTTGGACGATTTTGGGCTTAATAAAAGGTAATATTTCTTCCTCCTCTTGAAGTAATTGGATATTACATGTTGTAGTAGTTAATAGATGAACTTGTGTTAAGAAGAATGGAGAATAAGAAGTGTGCGGGAAGTTTTTGGTTAGTTGGCCGATTGTGGACAGTTTTGGTACATTGAATTCGTGGTTATAATTGTTATTATTATCTTCACCTATTGCATATTAAAATGAGGAAATCTTTTTATTGTTAAGTTAATATGGTTTATATTAAATTGTTGAGACTTAAATTGAATTATAAGGGATTGGAAAGGATTATTGTATTGAGGTTGTTGGCCGAGAATACTATAAAACTGTTGGATATTGTTGTGCATTTTAGGGACTGTTTTGTGGTGTTGAAATGCTGGAAATTTGGCCACCAATATGCATGTTTAAATGTAGTAATTGCTAATGTAAGTCCTAAAAGAATAAGGGTGTAGAAAGGTGTAGAAAGACTTCACTTTTTACCCTCATTGTTGTTGGATTGTGGACTGTTTTTAGGAGACTGTTTTATTGAGATTATGGGGCTGTTTTGGCGTGAGAAATAGGTGTGTGAATCACCTTGATTGCTGTTTTGTTGTGCCCTTAATTGGTGTCTTGGTTATTGTTGAAATTGGTCTTCTTGAAATGTGGAAAAGTACGTATAAACAGGAAAAATGCTGCCCAAATTGTTGTAGGAAAAGAGAATCATTACTTGGTATTAACCTACACTTGAAAGATTGAAGTTGATAGAAGTGTTATTCTCATTATAGGTTGAAGTACTACTTCAGGCGGATTCTAGTTATCAAGTTGGTATAAGCCGATAAGGTATGTGAACTATCCCTTCTTTATTGGCATGGTCTTTATAAAGTGAGTGGATTCTAATCCTTGATGATACATGACTTTAATTTATAAAGGAAAGATTGTACGGCGGACGTACACTATTTTATTGGATCTTAATCCTTAATGATAGATTCCATTGTAGTACTTTGGGTTTGGTAAAATAGAAGTTATTTTATTTATTCCATTGATTCTACCTTGGCATGACTTTATAAAATGAGTGTACGGTGGACGTACATATTTTAAATGAATCTAGATTTCATGTGGTACATAAGGTGGTAGTGTCTTGATTTAAAAAGTATATGTTACTTGATTTGAAAAGAATAAGTGACTTGATTTGAAAAGTATAAGTTACTTGATTTGAAAAGAATAAGTGACTTGATTTGAAAAGTATAAGTTACTTGATTTGAAAAGAATAAGTGCCTTGATTTTAAAAGTGTAAGTTACTTGAGTTTAAAAGTGTAAGTAACTTGATTTTAAAAGTGGAAGTGTCTTGATGCTACAAGTGCTAGTATCTTGGGGTTTTATAAAAGAAGGGATGTACGACGGACGTACATGATGCTATTGGGTTCAAGTCCCTAATATTACATGATATTTATATAAAGTAAGTGTACGACGGACGTACATGGTTTTATATAAAAAGGAAGGCATGATACTGCCTTGGTTTTTTTTAAAAGGAAGGCATGGTATTGTCTTGGTTATTCTAAAAAGGAAGGCATGGTATTGCCTTGGTTTTTCTAAAAAGTAAGGCATGATATTGCCTTGGTTGTTCTAAAAAGAAAGGCATGGTATTGTCTTGGGTTTTCTAAAATGAAAGATGTGATAGCGCATTGGTTTCTCTAAAATGATAGTTCATTCTATTTGTTCTAATCAGAGTCAAAGATGATTTAACATGCATATGGTTGCTCATGATAGCTATTCGTGCAAGTTTTGTATTTCTACATTACCGCGTCCCTCACTAGAGGGCCGGCAACATTATTATATTATTTCATGGACATGCTTCCATGATGGTGGAATTCCATGGGCATGCTTCCGTGAGACGGGTTCAATTCCCAGAACATTATATTAGTCCATGGACTAGCTCTCCATGATGCGAGTAGGTATACTCATGCGGGTTTAAAGACTCATGCGGGTTCAATTCCCATGATATTATATTAGTCCATGGACTAGCTCTCCATGATGCGAGTAGATATACTTATGCGGGTCTAAGGACTCATGCGGGTTCAATTCCCATGATATTATATTATTCCATGGACTAGCTCTCCATGATGCGGGTATATATACTCATTGCGGGTATAAAAGATCCATGCGGGTTCAATTTCCATGAATAGGATATTCATAATGATCCTGAGGGCAGGTGTCCCTGATTTTGACATGACTTTTCATATGTTAAAATGGTACAGTTGATTTCATATTTTGAAATGGTATTTTGAAAAGATACAGTTGACCCTCATTGTTATAAAGTACAGAGAAATGATGGTACAGTTGATACATTGGTACAATGAGTGCGATGGTACGATGATACATTGATACAATGAGTACGAAGGTACGATGATACAAGGTATAGTTGACTCTACTTTATATGGCACGGTCGGATCTGATATTTTGATTATTATACTTGTCCCTGTCATTCTTTGGCCAGTTATGATCTTGTTTACTGTACTTTATGTTTACATTCTTGGTACCTTGTTGTACTGACCCCCTCTCCGCGGGGCTGCGTTCATGCTCGCAGGTGTAGGTACTCAGTTTGGTGATCCGCGTGCTTAGGATCATTGCTCATCTTTTGGAATAACTTCATTGTTCCGGATCTTATCATTTTGGTACAGTTTTACCTCTGTAGGCTTATGTATATTCAGGGGTACGACAGGGCCTTGTCCCGTCATAGTTTATGCCAAACTCTTAGATATGTGGGTTGGACTTGTGTACAGTTGTAGATATTTTGGTTATTGTATATAACGGCAGCCTTGCCGGCTTTGCCTATAATAAAAAAAAATGATGATGAGTTTTCTTTAGCTTCCACTGGTTATTGGGATGTATGGGTAGAAGGGTGCCCAGATAGGGCACCAGTCGCGGGCCCGGGGTTCGGGTTGTGACAATTTTTTTCTTATTTTCTTTCTTTGTGTGATTTGACTAACACAAGTACACAACAATCAAAGCAAACACTTTTTGAATTTGATAGAGCATCGAGAATATGGTTGTTATCGGTCCGGTTCGGTCCGGGTATCGACATACCAGAACCAGACCGAGACCGAACCGATAAGGTTTCGGTCCTGAGTCAAGATTCTGGACCGGACCGATACCTTATCGGGGGGATACCCAGTTCGGTCCGATAAGGTTACCGGTCCGGTATTGGCCGGGTCGGGTCCGCAACCCATATTTTAAAAAAAAAAATTTGAATTCGAAATACTGAAATTGACATTGTCAGACACATTTCCACTAAATTTGGACGTTGAAATCTATTGTATATCGCGAGATTTTTAGCGAAGAAAAGGAAAAATTAATAACGATTTGGGGAAAAGTGAAATTGATTGGCAAGACGGATGTTTTTGGAGAAATCGGCTGCGCATTTGTCCGGCCTCGTCTCAAAAAAATACGCAAAAAAAATAGTTGAAACGGACGTCCGAGCGTAGAGTTATGACCAATTAAAGTTTCACCAATTTACAACTACTTAAAACATGTGTAAGAAAAAAGTTACCGGATATTCTACCGGGTTACTGGACCGGATCCTTATCAGTCCGGATCTCCATGGCTGGTACTCGTATTCGAACCGATAACTTTTCGGTCCGAATATCGTCCGAGTTTATTGGTCCGATTCTCAGGTGGTTATCGGGAGTATCCGGATTGATAACATCCCTAATCGAGAAGGAAACATACTTTCTATCAAGTGATAATTTTTATATTTTAAATAAAATAATATTTTAGTTTATAAATTAATCGAACTACCAAATCATTTTCTATGTGGAGCAATAACCTATGACAAGAAGAAATTTCACTATAATGGATATGAGAGATGTCAATTAGGGCTTAAAACCTTAATTTCTCAATCCAAAACATGAATTAAATGATTAAGATCAGCAAGAATTCATGATAGATCAATAAAAGGAAGGTCGGATTCTTACGCCCGCGATAAATTTCGAAAATCTCTTAAAAATATCTCCAATACGAGGTCTGGGGCTCAAAATAATATAAGAAATGTCTCATTGTGATTTTGAAAATTAATAAACAATGTTAGAAGTCCTTCTTCACGATCACGAAGGACCGTTGCGTGAAATTTCATATTTTTACCAGTTGTAGGCGTGTAACACAAGCTAACCATGCAATAATATATCAATGCATGACAAAACAATGGCAATGAACACAAGTATCAGTTTAACAAGTCATTTCTTATACAATAACTTTAACTGAAGTCCATCGTGGAAATATTAAATACATCACACTCGCTAATATGTAAATCCCGTTTCAAATAAACCAATTAGTCAGACAATTCAACCATTAAAGCAATTAACCGCAAGGTTCGTGTAATCCTACACGAAACTAGATCAATCCAGATTACATCGTGATAATAACTATAACAATCGACCACTTCTTGCCATAATACATTACTCTACCTAGAATTATTTCCCATCAGACATCACCAGATGTATCATCAAGTATAATATATATGAGATACTATCCTAAGCATGAATGTAGCATGCACACATTGAACAATGCAGTACTTGATAAATGCTCTAAATAGCTCATTTTCATCATCAGAAGAGGATTTCGGAGTGATGTATGCATATAAGCTATCTGTTAAATGTAATTAATAGGTAATATTATGTTAGAATATTATGTTAGAATATTCTAGATATATAATTAATTAGTAATATTATATTTATGTAGAATCCTAATATATATGGTAGGAAGACATTATTAGGTAGGATTTCTTAGTTATTATGAGACATGATTTCCTCCTCATAATTAATGTATATTACTTGTATATATTCTCCCTTATGGGATGAGAATAATCAAGGAAGATTTTCCAATTCTAAAGAGTTCTTACATGGTATCAGAAGGTTATTCAAAGATCCTATTTTAAATAAAATTTTCCTTCCAAATTCGGTCATCTTCTCCAACCGAATTTGTCTTCTCCATTGTTATACTTTTTTTTTCTTTTTTTTTTCTCCATTATTGTTGTCAACCATGTCTGAATCAAAATCTTCGTTTCACTCAAATTTCTTACTATTTCCAACATCAAAACACATATTTCACAAACTAGAGATGGAAACTGCTCACTACGCAACATGGGCGAGTTGTTCAAAATATGTTGTAGGGCTCACAAAGTTCTTCATCATATAATTCCACCAAAAATGTTACAACAGCGGAACAATCGTTCAAGGCATAAAGAATTGGATACCCGATGCCACAGTTCTTGGTTGATTTATGCAACAATATCCACGCACTTTGTTGCATACAATAATGGAGCAGATTCTATCGCCGTGGCGTACGGGAACGCTGAGAGACATTTTTCAAGATAATCAAAACTCTCTGCATTGCGTTGGAACAAGAATTTTCAACCATTGTCATGGCAGACTTTCCTAACGTTTCAACCTACTGTCAACGTCTCAAAGTGGTGGCAGATCAATTGAGAAACGTAGGTTCACCGGTGTCTGACAACCGGTTAGTTTTACAGTTAGTTGCCGGTCTCACGGATGCTTATAGTGGCGTGGGGACTCTAATCCGTCAAAGTAATCCCTTACCAAAGTTTTATCAAGCAAGATCCATGCTTGTTCTTGAAGAATCGGGTTTGATTAAGAAAGTCTCAACGAATTCCGCCATGGTTGCCACGTATTCAAATGAAGGTAATTATTTTGACTATTCTTCACAAAATAAGAGTCAAAAAGGACGTGGTAATAATCATAAGAAGGGTGGAAATCGCGGAAATAATAAAGGGAAACCGGCGGACGCGGAATGGAAATAAGCACCAACACCGGCGGCCGTGGAAGAAGGCAATGGCGGCGGCAAAGAAGAACTGTGCGGGCCGGCGGCCAATGCAGAATCGGCAGCCACCTGGCGTAAATAATGGGCGACGGCATCGGGCGAGCAAACCAATCGCCCGATGGCGATGGCGTTTCAACCCGCCCCAAAGAGATCCAAAGGCGGCGGCGATTACGCTTTGGCGAGCGGCCCAGCGGCAGCCCGGTCGCGAGTTCGCAGAGGCCCGAACGCGGCGTAAATACTCGGGCGCGGGCAGCCCGATCGGCAAGAGCGATTTTGGGCCTCCTCCGGCCCAATGGCAGGAGGCCCATTCAACCATGACCCATCCTACGGATATTGAGCAGGCTATGCACACTCTTGGACTCAATCCACCGGATTCTAATTGGTATATGGACTCCGGGGCTACGTCACATATGACGGCGTCCCAAGGTACACTCTCACCCTATTATAATTTGAGCAAAGAAAATGGTATTATTGTCGGAAATGGCCATACAATTCCAATAAAAGGTTATGGGACAAACACATTTGTCACCACCACACCCGCCACTAGTTTTAAAAATGTCTCGCATGCTCCCAAATTAATAAAAAATTTGGTTTCTGTTAGGAAGTTTACTAGTGATAATTGGGTTTCTGTTAAATTTGACCCATTTGGTTTTTCCGTACATGACTTTCAGACGGGGAAGCTTCTCATGAGATGTGATAGCAAGGGGGAGCTCTATCCAATAAGTTTACCAAATCCACAGTCTAAAGTTCCTTCCACTTTTGCAGCCTTGGCTCCATCACTATGGCATGAACGATTAGGACATCCGGGGGAGTCGATATTGGCCTCTCTTAAACAAAACAATTTTATTTCTTGTACTCAAACTCATGTTTTGAATAAGTGTCAGGCTTGTGTTCTTGGTAAACATGTTAGGTTGCCATTTACTTCTTCTACTTCATGCACTACTATGCCATTTGATATTTTACATTGTGATATTTGGACATCACCTGTTTTGAGTTCCTCAGGTCATAGATACTATTTACTGTTTCTTGATGATTACTCTAATTATTTGTGGACATTCCCTTTGTCGAAAAAATCACAAGTGTTTTCCACTTTCCTAAACTTTAGAGCATTTATCCGAACTCAGTTTGAACGGGAGATTAAAAGTATTCAATGTGACAATGGGAGGGAATTTGACAATAATCAGTTTTGGGATTTTTTCAAAACAAATGGTTTACAATTTCGTTTATCCTGTCCTCACACATCTTCACAGAATGGGAAGGCGGAACGCAAAATTAGAACCATTAACAATATTGTGAGAACATCCCTTGCTCATGCTTCTATACCCCCCATGTTTTGGCATCATGCACTTCAAATGGCAACCTACATGTTAAATATCCTTCCCCACAAAAACATGTCTTACCAAGCTCCACTAAAAATACTTTATTTACGAGAGCCCTCATATCATCATTTGAGAGTTTTTGGATGTCTGTGCTACCCCCTATTTCCATCCACCACAATCACAAAACTTCAACCCCGGTCTACTCCATGTGTCTTCGGGATATCCTACAAATCACCGTGGTTACATGTGTTATGACATTTCCTCCAAACGTATGTTTATATGTCGTCATGTAATTTTTGATGAGTCACAATTTCCCTTTGCCAAGATACATGACACAGGGACAAATACTTATGAATTTTTGGATGATGATAGGCCCCCGTATCTAACTCATTTCCTCCACACCGACTCACAAAAATACACCCAACAAATCGCCATCGGGCCCAAGGCCTGAACGAGAACCCCCTACTTTACACTAGCTGCCCCCTCAATTGGGCCAACCTCCAACTCCAGGCCCAACTACACATCTGGGCAGTGGCGTTCAGCCCACTGTCTCACTCCCGACGATGGCGTCGGTCCATCTGCCCGCTAAACCGCCATCACCCGTAGTCAACATGGAATTACAAAACCCAATGCCAAATACAGTCTACACACTCAAGTCTCCAAATCACCTTTGCCTTGTAACCCTGTGTCTGCCCTAAAAGATCCTAATTGGAAAATGGCCATGGATGATGAATATCATGCTCTAATTAAAAATAGGACATGGGAGTTAGTACCTCGTCCATCTAATGCTAATATAATTCGTTCTATGTGGATTTTTAGCCATAAAGAAAAATCTGATGGTTCTTTTGAGCGGCATAAGGCCCGACTTGTAGGTGATGGCAAAACTCAACAGGTGGGATTAGATTGCGGCGAAACATTCAGTCCAGTGGTTAAACCAGCAACCATCAGAATTGTTCTCAGTTTAGCCCTCTCAAAAGGATGGTTACTTCATCAATTGGATGTCAAGAATGCCTTCTTACATGGACATTTGAGTGAGACGGTATACATGCACCAACCATTGGGGTACAGAGATTCTCGTTATCCAAATCATGTGTGTTTACTTAAAAAATCATTATATGGACTCAAACAGGCTCCCAGGACTTGGTACAAGCGGTTTGCAGATTTTGTGTTCAATATGGGTTTCTCAAACAGCCGTTCGGATAATTCACTATTTATTTATCAACAGGGAAATCATACTGCTTATATTCTCTTATATGTAGATGATATTATCCTAACAGCCTCTTCAGACTCTCTTCGCAAGGATATCTTGACACAGCTGAGTTCCGAATTTGCTATGAAGGATCTTGGTCCACTTCACTACTTTCTAGGAATAGCGGTGACACGTCATGCAGGAGGTCTATTTCTTTCCCAGAAGAAGTATGCATCAGAAATCGTAGAACGGGCTGGAATGTCATCTTGCAAACCGTCTGCAACTCCAGTAGATACCAAGTCAAAACTGAGTGCCATATCCAGTAGTCCTTTTGCTAATCCGACATTGTATCGCAGCTTGGCAGGAGCTTTACAATATCTCACATTCACCAGGCCAGATATTACATATGCAGTACAACAAGTGTGTTTGTTCATGCACAATCCTATGGAAGAACATATGCATGCACTCAAGCGTATTGTACGATATATTCAGGGCACTCTGCATTATGGATTGCATCTGTACCCATCTTCCATGACCAAGCTTGTCACCTACACAGATGCAGACTGGGCAGGATGTCCAGACACCCGACGCTCCACCTCTGGCTATTGCGTCTTCCTCGGTGATAATTTAATATCTTGGTCCTCCAAAAGGCAACCCACCGTATCACGTTCCAGTGCTGAAGCTGAATACCGTGCGGTAGCCAATGTTGTGTCTGACTCATGCTGGATTCGGAATCTTTTACTTGAGCTTCATTGTCCTATTCCGACAGCCACCATGGTATACTGTGATAACATTAGTGCAATTTATCTCTCCGGAAATCCAATCCATCATCAACGCACTAAGCATATTGAGTTAGACATTCATTTTGTCCGTGAAAAGGTGGCTCGCGGACAAGTGCGAGTGTTACATGTCCCGACGCGACATCAGATTGCAGATATCTTCACAAAAGGGCTTCCGCTGATCTTATTTGAAGAATTTCGGGACAGTCTCAGCATTCGCCCTCCTCCGGCTTCGACTGCGGGGGAGTGTTAAATGTAATTAATAGGTAATATTATGTTAGAATATTATGTTAGAATATTCTAGATATATAATTAATTAGTAATATTATATTTATGTAGAATCCTAATATATATGGTAGGAAGACATTATTAGGTAGGATTTCTTAGTTATTATGAGGCATGATTTCCTCCTCATAATTAATGTATATTACTTGTATATATTCTCCCTTATGGGATGAGAATAATCAAGGAAGATTTTCCAATTCTAAAGAGTTCTTACACTATCAAATCGAGGAAAGTATCTATCAGTTAATGCCCACATGATTTGACATTCTTGAATTGCATTTCAACAACTACCCATAACATAAAATCGACACTCGTACAAGTGCTCATCACTTCACAGGTGCGAGACTCCCTTTTTTACTCATTTCTCTTAATGTTAGTCAATTTCTAACCATACACCTCAAATAAAGCATAGAAAGTATCAACTTGCCTTTGATTCGAAATCTCAAAGCTCACGAACGGACTTGTCTTCCTCAACACCTCCGAACAATCCCAATCCAGTTAAATACATAATCTACATAAGTAGACGAGTCTGTAGATACCTATATTGGTATATGAAATTAACGGGTCAAAAAAATCAATTAAAAAGTTTACCCCGAGCTCCCAAAGGTCGAATCTGAAATTCTTCGCAAAATCAATGTACCATAACCCATAAAAATCAGTTTACCAATTTTATCACAATAAATGTGTTGTAATTAGTCCTTCCAGATTGTAAGAATACTCTTACTAACATAATTCCATAAGTATTTGTATTTAATGTTCACATGCATGGTATGATATATATCTATATTTTTGTAGAAAAATGTTATATGTGTAGTGTTTGATTAATAGGTAAAATAGTCATTCAATTTTAATGGACGATTTGATAATTTAATTTTTCACTTTAGAGGTTCCACTATTAGTAGTTGGTAGTACCCCTCAGTCCATTTCTATTTCCCCTCCATTAACTTAGCACACCCCTTATGTAGTCATAAATAGAATGATGATTTTATTATATCACCCCTAATTATTATTAAGTCATCAAATGATTGAAATTAATAAAACATACTTTAAAAATGGTGCAGTCACTAAGAATTTTTTGAAATTTTCAACTCAATAATTAATAATAAGGATAAAATATGTATGAAATAATAAATTATCTCTTGATTTTCTAAACTGAATAAGTTAAAAATGAATAACTATTTTTAATATACATGAAAAGTAAACATGAACGGAGGGAGTATCATTTAGAACTAAATTGCACGACGGGCTAACATATTCGTCGCCTCTCTCTATACATGAGATTAATTTCTCATTCAATGTTCACTTTATTAGAATCCCATTATTGTCTTAATGCTTTTGGGTGCCATGCAATAACACCAAATAGATAAGTTTCAAAAATGTCATTTACTCAAAAAGAGTCCCATCCTCTTCCCCTAAACTCCTATAAAATCCCCAAGTTCACTTCCAGCTTTTCTCACACACATACATATAAATCCATCCCCTTTTCAACCATGGCTTCTAAATGGTGCACTTTCTTCTTAATCATGTACTTAACTTGTTCAATATTAGCAAATGCTAGAGAAATACCAATAATGGCAAGACTTGATGAAGCAAATCAAGGAAGTATAATGGAGTGTTGGAATGCACTTGCGGAGATAAAATCATGCACAAATGAGATAGTTGCTTACTTCACAATTGGAACAATTGATATTGATTTGCCTTGTTGCCAAGCCTTTTCTGTCATTACACATCATTGTTGGCCTAGTATGCTTAGTACACTTGGTTTCACTCCAGAAGAAACTAATATGTTGAGAGGTTATTGTGATGCTTCTGCTTCTGGAGCTACTAATAATGTTTCATCTAATTCTGGTCCTGCTCCTTCTCCACTATTGGCTGGATGAGTGATTAATTAGGGAGACTCAAAGGCCATGTTCTTACTATAGTTGGAAAGTTATTTATAATTTTCGCATTTTAATTACTACTAGTATGATTGGGAGAACCTTGTATTTTTCCCTAGCTCTAATATAAATATATGGTTGTTAATTTATGAAAATATGGTGTTGTCTCGTTTCTCTCTCAATATAAATTAAATTTGGTTTAATATATCTTGCAAGTAAAAGATAACTCATGTGAATATCTTGTGATAGCGAATATATTTATATATTCTCCGTATATTCTGTAATTAATATTTGAGTGTAATTATGTAAAGTAGAGACCCTCATTCAATCAGGATTCATATTGTACACACTATATATATATATATATATAGTGTATTAATGAGAAGACTCTAGATTAATACAATTCTACATGATATCAAGAGTCAAACGCTAAAACACCTCTCTCTAATTTTTTCTTCTAATCGTCGCCCCCTCTCTCTCTACCGGCGGCCACCCTACCCACACAAACCCTAAAAAAAATTATGTTTTCTTGCTCACCGAAAATCAGCCCCTCTAATGGCTTCCATGGATACTCCCACCTCTCCCACGGCTTCCTCCTCCTCCTCGTCGTCACACCCCCCACCTCCCCATTCCATCCGGCGTTCGCCGTAACCAATATCAAGAACTTTATCCCTTTAGTTCTTGATCAAGAGGATAGTCAATATTCATCGTGGATTTAACTATTTCGCATTCATGCATGTACTTACAACGTGCTTGATCATATTGACGACACATTCCCCAGTCCTATCGATGTCAGCGACACGACATGGCACCGACTTGACGCAGTCGTCAAGCAATGGATTTATGACACCATCTATAAGGACTTTCTTCATACAACTATGAAAACAAACGCTTTGGCGCGTGATCTATGGATAAGGTTGGAGGAAATTTTTCAGGACAACAAACACACACGTGTCGTATCTTGAGGAACAATTCAATAACATGCGTCTTGAACACTATTGTAAACAATTAAAATTAGTTGTCGATCAATTATCCAACGTGGGCACTCCGAAAGATGGTGTTGCAAATAATTAGTGGTTTGTCGAAAAGTGAATACGACATACTCGTAACGATGATATGATCTCCTGCCCAGTTTTAAGTTTCAACAGGGCCCGGTCACAATTACTTTTGGAAGAAACTAGACGTGCTAAACACAATAAAAAAGTATTGGTGGTTGATGCACCGGAGACCACCACCGCACCCGCCGGCCCCACCGACAACCAACATCAATGAAGCATCCGCGGAGGCAGTAGAGAGCGAGGCTACGGTGGCGGATGTGGCGGTAGAGGCAAATGCCGAGGATGAAGGCCCAACTCGGGTGGCTACCACGAATCGCCTGCACCTAATCCAATGGCGGACAACCGCTTGGCGATTTTCCGCACTGGGCCTCACCACCGCTGCCGGTTGCCCTGCACCACCGGGCAGCAACCCATCTTGTTCGGCCCAGTCCTGCCCATCGCCCGATAGGCCCAACTCATCGGGCTCACATCACAGAGGCCCAGCAACCCACTACCCAGTCAAGTTTTCTCACACCAACGAAATTGGCCCAGGCCTACAACACCTTGAATTTACAGCATCCCGACGATGCTTGGTACATGAACACGGGTGCCACATCCCACCTCACTCGAAACTCTAGTAATCTTCCACACCTATTTAATTTGCGAACTTCTCAATTTATTTTGGTCGAAAATGGCAATCACATTCTAATTCAAAGGGTATGGAACAACATACACACCGAAATCTCACTCTCTCTTTTCCCTTCGCAACGTCCTATATGCTCCTAATATCATTAAAAATTTAATATTTGTTAGGAAGTTTGCTATTGATAATTATGTATCTCTTGAATTTGACCCCTTTAGTTTTTCTGTGAAGGACCTACGCACGGGGACACCTCTTACGAGATGTAATAGTGTGGGAGGCCTCTATCATTTTTCATCCACTTTTGCTGCCAATATCAACCCTCATACATCCCTTGATGTGATCATTCCATCCACGTGGCACAACAGACTTGGACACCCAGGAGCTCCCGTTTTTAATATTCTTAGAATTCACAATTTAATTACATATAATAAGGAAAATCTTGCCCCAAGTTGCTATTCTTGTCCTTTAGGTAAATATGTTAGACTTCCATTTATGTCATCTTTAACTGCTACTTTTTCTCCCTTTGACATTACTCATGCAGATTTATGGACATCTCATATCGCTAGCAAACTTGGTCATAAATATATTTGGTATTATTAGATGATTTTTCTCATTTTCTTTGGGTCTATCCGCTCAAATTTATTTCTCAAGTTTACTCCAAATTTCTTGAATTTTGCACATATATTAAAACTCAATTTGAAAAGGACATCAAATCTTTCCAATGTGACAATGGGTGTGAGTTTAATAATTAACTCTTTTATAAATTTTGTACGGATAATGGCATGGTGTTTCGATTCCTCTGCCCTCATACCTCTCCTCAAAATAGTAAAGTCGAAAGAATCCTACGTACCATCAATAATATGATTCGTACATTGCTCTTTCATGCTTCTCTTACACCCACCATTTGGGTATACACATTAAAATTGGTAATATACATACTTAACATATTACCTACCAGTACTCTACGTAATCGAACCCCGACTGGAATTCTATTTAGTCGAATCCCCACATATGGTCACATACGCACTTTCAGTTGTCTATGCTACCCTAATCTCGCCTCCAAGGCTTCTCACAAGTTAGCACCTAGGACCATTCCTTGCATTTTCTTGGCATTCCCCCCAAACCATAAAGGATATTTATGCTTTGATCCGTCCACAAATAAAGTCCTTAACTCTCGTCACGTCACGTTCGAGGAAAATATTTTCCCTGATTCCAACATCCGTCAGTTTCACATCCTTGACTACGACTTTATTGATAATTTGGACACTTCCCCTCTCCTGCAACACATAATACGTAGAGCTCCCGATCTGGCTCCACACCCACTACCTCCGGTAGCCTCCCCGCCACTGCTTGACTCCCCGTCGGTCCACCCTATGTTCCCGCAAACTGCCACTGCCCAGCCCCCATTACCGTCACCCCAACACACTGCCCCCTTCCGCCATACTCAACCCTACCCACTATTTTCGCCACCAACTCAACACCCCACTTCCCAAATTCACCGTCACCAGCCTCCGCAACCCAATATCGAATGTCACCATCCCTGCCACACACCTGTTGAGTGTATTTTATACTCTCTTTTGGGTCTTTTTTAGTTAGTATTTTACTCTTTTATTTTGCGTTTAGTATATAGTGTTAGGTGTGTTTTTCGTTCGTTTGTGTCACATCGGTCATAAAGGAGAAGATAAAAGAGCTAATTACTTTAGTAGGGTTTTCCGTCGAATTTTCTTGAAACCCTTTCATATAGTTAATGTATAGTTATTGATTTCTTCTTCAGCATATTAAGATATATTCAATATTGTTGTGATTGCTTGATAATTAATTGACCATTAATTGTCATAACTTATATAATTTCGAATCGAGATCCGAAAGGGGAGATTTGAATATGTTGTAATTGTCTAGACATAGGTTAAAATCATGGATGAAAGTACCCCGATACTTGTGTAGTATTCAAGGTTATTGTTCTTAATCTTCAT
Source organism: Przewalskia tangutica (assembly GCA_029844215.1). Classification (NCBI taxonomy): domain Eukaryota; kingdom Viridiplantae; phylum Streptophyta; class Magnoliopsida; order Solanales; family Solanaceae; genus Przewalskia; species Przewalskia tangutica. Next base: position 69,266,667 of record CM056739.1, on the reverse strand, counting down.
GTGTGGTAAAATCTATCATAGAAATATAGAAGGTTTCTGCACAAGGTTGAGCTCTTGTATGTCCTAACCGGAATATAATGACAGATTAGTTAACCTGCTATCTTAATAAGAAGAAGAATCATTAGCATTGCATTGACACGTGAAAGAGTGAATAGTTGAGGAGATTGGAAGCCATATTTCCATCATAAATGTTTTAAACCCCAACTATTATCATCTTTAGTTTAATTTCTGTACTTACTATAATTTTAGTTTTTAGTCATAAAATCCAAACTAAAGAACGGTTAACCAAATAGATACAATATATTAGATATTCGGTGCTTGACAAACCAGTCTCTGTGGACGATAACTCGGTCTTACAGACTATATTACTTTAGCGATACATACACTTGCATAAGCATACAGAAATATCGCAACAAGTTTTTGGCACCGTTGTCGGGGACTGACGTACTATCAATATCGAATTATCTAGTTTTATTTCTAATTTGGTTTATATTTTCTGTCTTTTTATTATTTTTATTTTAGAACGTTTTGTCGTGATCTGTTTGTTATTTTTGATCAATTTCAGGAAATTCGTTTATGCGAAGTAGGAGAGGAGCATACAATGTTACCCCTTTGAACCCTGAAATTGAAAGATTGTGCAGACAGAACAGGAAAGACAAGATAATTGTCGATTTTTTAGCAATGAGAGATCAACAACACAACAACGTGGAGAATGATGAGTTACCGGCTATGATGAGACAAGTCCCGCATCCTGCAGAGAGAAGCTTAGGGGACTATGTGATGCCGAATATTACAGGGGTGCAGACTTGCATCAGGCATCCATCGGTGGAAGCTAATAATTTGTAGATAAAACCAGCGATCTTGCACATAGTTCAAGGTTCAGTCTAGTTTGGGGGGTTACCGTCTGAAGATCCCCATTTGCATATAGCAAATTTTCTGGAGTTGTGTGCAACTTTTAAGTACAATGGTGTTACTGATGATGTCATTCGGTTGAGACTCTTCCCATTCTCACTCAGGGATAGAGCAAAGAGTTGGTTGAACTCATTGCAGGCGAACTCCATTACCACATGGCAATACTTGGCCTAGAAGTTTCTTGCTAAATTCTTCCCTCCATCCAAAGCAGCCAGACTCAGAGGTGAGTTGAATAACTTTTATCAGCTGGAGGGAGAATTATTATATGATGCATGGGAGCGGTTTAAAGATTTACAGAGAAAGTGCCCACATCATGGGATTGAGAAGTGGATGTTAGTCCACATATTCTACAATGAGCTGTGTGGTACAACTCGTACCATTATTGATGCTGCAGCAGGAGGGACATTCATGAGAAAGAGTGCAAATGAGGCACGCTATTTGCTAGAAGACATGGCCACAAACAACCATCAGGGGGCCGATGAGAGAGTAATGAACAGCAGGAAAGTGTGTGGGATTCATGAGCTGGATGCTATCACTGCATTGACTGCGCAGGTGGCCACTTTGACAAAGCAGATACAGCAGAGTACCATGTCAGTTAAAGCAGTTCAGACACCGGTGAGTTGTGAGATTTGTGGAGGTCCCCATACTTTTGATAGATGCACAACTATTAGCGATATTTCGAATGCTCACGCAAGCGTACGCATCGTTGACAAGTAATATAGTATGATAAGACCAAATATCCGCATCATCGAACCGGGCCCCGGTACCCTGCACCCTTCTATCCATACAACATAAGAAATCATGGAAGCTAAATAACACTCTTTTTTTTAATTTAAAACAAACAAAGGCAAAGCCGACAAGGCCACCAATATATATATATATATATATATATATAATCAAACGAAACTACAACTGTACTCAAGTCCACCCCACATATGAATACATACCACTAAGAATTTGACAACAACTATGACGGAACAAGGCCCCGCCGTACCTCTGAATAAACATAATACTGTAATACAAACTCTACCAAAATGATAGGATGCGGAACAATGGAGCTATCCCAAAATACTGAAATGAGATCCTAACTGCAAGGATCACCCGACTGCGTACCTACGCCTGTGGACATGAACACAGCCCCCCCGGAGAAGGGGGTCAGTACACCATTAATGTACCAAGTAGGTGAACGTAAGGTACTGTAAATAAAATCATAACATGCCAAATATGACAGGGACAAGTATGAAAATCAAATACTAGATCATACCGTGTCATATAACAGAAGAGTACCTTTTCAAAATACCAAAATCACCCATACCTTTTCACAAATATGAAAGCCATGTCAAAATCAGGGACACCTGCCCGTAGAATCATACACATATAATATTCATGTCATAATCAGGGACGTTCTCACATGATCTCCACTATACCATTTTCACAATAAGATTTATGTTGTAATCATGGGCATTCTCACATGATCCAACTTACAATTTTCACAATAAGATTTATGTTGTAATCATGGACATTCTCACATGATTCAACTTACACAATTTTCACAATAAGATTTATGTTGTTGTCACGCCCTTTTTCGACCGCAACAATATTTTTAAACTCCTGCTTAATAAAAATGTTAGAAAATAATATAAAATGTTAAAAATGCTAAAAAATGGTAAAGATGTTAAAAAGGGTGCTAAAATGTTAAAGGTGCTAAAGGGGTGCTAAATGCAAAAATGGTTGCTAAATGCTAACGGGTTCGCGGAGTCGCCACCTAATTAGTTTGGGTGAATTAGGACACCTAAATGTCAACTAGGTTAAAGTCAACGTTAACTCCATTTTTATGGTCTGCAAACTTATGTGAGATTCTGGGCAAGGGTTCTTTATTAATCTAGAGGGAAGGGATTAGACACCCTCTAAGATCTGCTAACTTGCGGTTGTCCTGCCAAACCTAGGTTGATTATTATGTTGGAGAAAATGCATGTTTAAAAAAAATATTTGAAGAGAAAGATGATGCAAGTGTTTATAAAAAGGATGCACTTTGATAAATATTTATAAGGCTAATGCTATAACAATACATGTAAATTCCAAAGGTATGCACTTATATTATTTGAAAAATGATGCAAAGTTGATTTGTTAACTAGATGCACGTATTTACTTGCTAACTTATTTTGATTAACATAAGACTTAATTTTGCAATTGAGAAGAATCTATGTCTGAATTTCATGATTAGATATACAAATTTAATTGTTAGGCAAAAGTTTAGACATGTCAGACAAGCCTAAGATAGATAAATTAGAAGTGTGTTTCCAGTTTTAAAACTAACCACCCAATTTCATATATTCAAGGATTAATTGTTCTAGCTAACCTATTAATTACAAAGTTAAATAATTAGGCAACAACTAAATAAATAAGATAAAAGGTGGATATGATCGCGGAGGCTTTCAAGATATGTGTCGACATCATCTTATCCTATTTTGTCTTAGGAATACTGAGGCGGGAATGCGAATGCGGATGCACATAGACGCGGGTTGTCATTTGAAGTAGCTCGTGATGAGTCTCGCCGTGAGGCTCTTCATTTTGCTCCGATGCATTTCATGTAACAAAAAGAAAGATAAGGATTAGTATATGTCCAAATAATATTCAATGCAAAGAATTGGAATGTTAAATGTACACGTATATCTACAATTTAATTATCGCTCAATTATATTATTCTAAATGGTTGACAGTTTCAGAAGATATTGCAGGCATGAATATGAACAGCGGACAGAGTAATTTAGGCTCAAACCAACAATCAATACATAGGAAGAGAACAGAAAGGGGGAGAGCAGACATTGGGCTGAGCCCGTCGCTTAACTACGAAAACAGCAGGCAAAAGGCTTATCGAGATGTGTTAGGCCCATGATATGACTACCAAGTTTTAAGAGGAACAGATATACAAGCAGTAAATACACACAGAATATTCGTGTTATAGATGATGTATACAGGGAGGCTCAGTTTCATATTTGGACAGCTAGATACGTCCTGCAGTATGGGAGATGAGAGCCAGATTCGCAGGTAGAGTATATTCAGAGATGGGATGACGTCCTGAATAATTCTATGGGGGTTGTTTTAGTTCATTATCTAACAATATTTAAGCGAGCAAGACATAGCATTTCAGACATGTATCCAGTACATATTCACAAAAAAAAAACAGATTAACATACTAGATGCAAATAAATGAGGTTGACTAGATAACATGCTTCGAACATACGGCCATGAGACAAACGCGGTAACTAGGACATAATTTAACAGGGATATCCCGATTCAGTATATGCCAAAAATACTACTACCAATACCATTTGGGAAGGAAAGCAACATCAGTAGGCAGGGCATGTCAAGGTTGAGACAGATTATCAAACATGCTCATTTTGACTAAAGGTGACTAGACACTGCAGAGTTTTTAGCAACTCTAACTTACTGAGACATGTTGACAATCACAAATAGCAATTAACATACAGGCTTAACAATCAATTTTTGATAAGCATAGACAGTCGTCGGTATCAATTTAACACCCGTCCGAACCGTCGCACAAACACCTATTACAGTGATATTTTCAGATCATACTTAGAGGCAGAGCAGGAGCTCGAGAAATATATTCACGCATCGACGAACACAATGTCAATAATACGAATGAACTAACCAACACATGTTTACTCACACATACACACATCAACACAAAATGAACTGAGAAGAATTCAGATTTACCTTCTCCGGGCAGCGAACCGAGTCAGTGTATCAAGTCGTCGATCCCCTCGGAGCTTTGTTGCTATGTGATTGGTAGGGAGGAAGCTTTGAGTGACTTTGCTTTTGTTAGAGTTTGTTGATGCTATACAAAAGAAAGGGTTTCTGGATTCGAAGAAAGGGGGTATGCACGCCTAAGATTCTGATTGTTTGGGGGGTTTCTGCTCAGTTTTTGTATACTCACGAAGGTATTGAACCTTTTACCTTGCTGATTTTAGGATTCTCTCTCATTTCCTCCCTTTCTCGATGCCTTTTTAGCCATATTTTCTGCCCTAAAAAAACAAACTGATTTTCGATCGATATTCAAAGAAAAAGGGTTTGAGGGTTTCGATTAATGCCGCCTTCTCCCTTTGCATGCGAAGATCGACTAGTATTTATTAGCCATGATTTTAGTTCCATGTTTGGTAAGTTTTTTGGAAAGCTTTTGAGGCTAATTTAGTCAAAATTTTAGGGGCGATTTTGAGGTGATTTGGTATCGCTTTACTCGCGGTTGTTAGGCGATTCTTTACCAAAACGAAGGTAAGATTTCTCTATGGCAAGTTTTAATTTTGGGGCGATTTGAGAGATTATGGAAGATTTTCATATGGAGGGTGAGCTGGCTAGAGGCGTGGGCGAAGGGGAAGGAGGCGATTTTGGTAGGGTTGGGTTCCCTCTCCTTTTCTGTTTTCTTAGGGTTGCTGGTACGTTTTAAGGAAGGGGGAGGGCGGATGGGCCAGCGGGTTTGGGCTGGGGCGAGGTGGAGTGGGCTGGGTCAGTTGGTGTGGGCTGCGGTAGTGGGCTGGGCAATTTAAAAGGTGGGGCTGATTAGGTATTATATTGGGTATTAGTTTTAGGAGTTAGTTTTAGGTAAAATTAATTAGTGGTAAATTAGATTGTTTAAATTGTGATTAAATTATTTAGGTGTTTTATTAGTCTAAGTTTGAGTTTAAATTATAAAAAATAAAGACGGGTGTACTATTTAATTATTGCTCACTATTTTATAATGCGACACCGTTAATTTTTTTTTATTATGCGTATTTTGCGATGTTAAATTAAAATTGAATAGGGGTTTAGATTATTATTAAATTATTTTAATGCTAAATGCAGATATGATATTTAAGGATTGCTTAATGTTTTTGCGTAAAAAATGTGGTGCCATTATTCGAAATCTTATTTATTTATTTATCATTATTTTAGTTATGCTTGGGTTTAAATTATTACAATAATTATGAAATTGTTTTGCGTATTAATAAATGCGACTATGCTATTTGACACGACGTCATTGCTAAATAATTTATTTTATGTATTTATTTATTTAGTGAATTTATTAAAATTAATATAATTATGACAGGGCTTAAGATTGATAAATGCGGGCGCGAGACTCAAAGTACTTAATACTCTCCATAAAATGTGGTGTCATTATTAAATTGCTTATTTATGCATGTATTAACGTTTTATTGTCGCATTTTATTTATAAAATTGCTAAGATATTTTTTTTTGGAAAATTAGTGTAATTTTATAGTTAATGACTGGACGGGAGGGTCAAAATTGGTGTTAACAGTTGTAATCATAGACATTCTCACATGATCCAACTTACACAATTTTCACAATAAGATTTATGTTGTAATCATGGACATTCTCACATGATCCAACTTACACAATTTTCACAATAAGATTTATGTTGTAATCATGGACATTCTCACATGATCCAACTACACAATTTTCATAAGAAGATTTATGTTGTAATCATGAACATTCTCACATGATCCAACTACACAATTTTCACAAGAAGATTTATGTTGTAATCATGGACATTCTCACATGATCCAACTACACAATTTTCACAAGAAGATTTATGTTGTAATCATGGACATTCTCACATGATCCAACTACATAATTTTCACAAGAAGATTTATGTTGTAATCATGGATATTCTCACATGATCCAACTACACAATTTTCACAATAATCATGGATATACTCACATGATTTCCATATAATATATAAGTCGTAATCATGAACATTCTCACATGATTTCCATAATATTTTAAGTCATCTCTTGACTTTCCATAAAACTGTTATAACAAACTTTCCATAAAGTCTATTATAACAACTTTCATTTTAGAGAACTAAGGCACTATCACATCTTTCTTTTAAAAAGAATCCTTTCATATAATACACCCTAAGATACTAACACCCGTAGTATCAAGACACTTCTGCTTTCAAAATCAAGTAACATACTTTTTAAATCAAGTAACATACTTTTTAAATCAAGTAACATATACTCTTAAAACCAAGTACTTATACTTTTTAAATTTAACTAAAGACTTTAAAATCAAGTAACTTCTACTCTTTAAATCAAGTCACTTATACATATAAAATCATGTCACTCTCACATATAGAATCATGTCACTTGTACTTCATATAATCAAACCTCATATACTTTCAAATAAAGTTTCATATACTTTGAAAATCAAGTCACTTAACTTTCAAATAAATCAAGTCTCATAACATTCAAAATCAAGTCTCATGACATTCAAATAAGTCAAGTCTCATAACTTTCAAAATAAATCAAGTCTTTTAACTTTCAATAATCAAGTCTCATATCCGAAGCCCTAGACCAGTTGGTCTTGAAGGCAGAGGGTATCCTCATTGGGTGGTGTGGGAGAGCTTGGTCACAAGTTCGAAACCTCAGGGTAACGCCTGACCTGCCTTCGCCTCTTGGGGGGAGTCTGTCACACCTGGCTTGCCAAGTGTGGTTTAACTGGCTGACGTGGTTTGCAGGCTATTGCGTCAGTCCGGAGTTTACCCTGTGCGCACTCGAAAGAGCAGCGGCTGCGGGTTCCTTCGTCAAAAAAATAATAATCAAGTCTCATGACATTCAAATAAGTCAAGTCTCATAACTTTCAAAATAAATTATGTCAAAGAAGGAAGGATAGTTCACATACCTTTTCGTTCTTCTACCAATCTGCTAAGTGGAATACACCTTACGTAGCACTTCAACCTATTATAATGTTAATATGACTGTCAATTTTTAGGATTACTAGTATACTTTATATCATATGACAACTTCATATTCCACAAAAATTCGGGCAGCACTTCCCCTGTTTATACATACTTTTTCACCTTTTCTAAGGTCTGAATTCAACAACCAACAAGCCACATTTAAGGGCACAACAAAGCAGCAACCAAAGGGGATTACACGCCAACTTGGTGTGTAAAATTCTGCCCCACAATCATACTAAAACAGTCCATAAAATACATGTAACAAGGTTCAATAATTTTCATACCAATTTCGGCCACAACGTCACCACTCTATGACTCTTTCCTTAATTCTTAGTTCAACTCACCTTCCAACAATTTCCATATAACAAATACATCTTTAAACATCAAGGTTTCCTTTCAATTCTCAACATGCAATTAGCAACCATAATAACAACAACAACACTTTAATCCAATGTATACAACATGGTCCTAAAATCGACTACAACACCAAATTTGTCACATGCATTGCCTAAACTTCAAGTTTCTCTTAACATACATTCATTACTTCAATTATAACAACATGCAACTCAAATTATATCATAGAAGGAAGAATTTTATACCTCAAACAAAGCCAAAACAGCCCCTAATTCGAACCCACGGTTTTATCAACTTTTCTTGTCTAATTCTTCACTTTTTCAACTCCAATTCAACATGCATACAATCTATGATGTTAACCCATCATTTATACACATTTTCTCTTCCAAAAACTTGTCTCAAAAACTTGAATTTCTCTGCTCAAAATCGGCCAGCAGTGGCGGAATTCACTGTTCTGTCAGCTGAAATTGTAATGTCCATAAATCTCTCCTCCGATGTCCTATCGACGAGAGGTTTATTGAGTTGGAAACTAGACTCGACGAACTTCATTTTAGGCTTTTGAAACACCTAAAAACTCCTAATATACTAGGAGATATACCCCTTCAAAGTTGACTGAAAATCTGTCAGCAAATTCCGATTTTCTGCCCAGTTTTTCTCCAATTTTTGGCTTCTATTTTGTGTAGAAAAGATTAGCCATGAAAGAGGAGTGAATTTGGTCTTAGATTTTGCTAAGGGGGAGAATGATTCTTGTGTGGAGAGAAAAGGAAGAGATGGATAGAAAATTCAGGTTTCAATTAGTGAAAATGAATTAAGAATTAGGTCTTTAAAAATCTGAAAATAAGTTTCCTCTCTTGCACTTTGGTCCACTTCTTCTCCTTAAATAATCTTATGTCCCACTTCTTCTCCTTAAATAATCTTATGTCCCACTTCTTTTAATCTTAACTCTCGTTTCCTTTAATTCCTGGGAATTTCATAAGGTCTCGTATTCTCCATGTCGTAATTTAAATATGTAACTAATCCATAACGGGAATATACAACAATCATCTTCAATTCCCTTGTCAAGCTCGTTATAACAAAAAAAAATTCTGGAATCACATCCTTAAGTATTTTAATTTCTTTAATGACGTTCTTAATTATCACCTAAAACTTACGAGGTGTAACAATATCGTCCTCAGAGACTTGTTTCTAATTACCGTTCATCTATTCTATGTTATCTATTTGGCAATCGATATTTGAGTTGGGTTTTTGTTTAACTACTAGAATAATTACAAGAATTACTGAACTATTTAAGTTGTAATCAGTTATGAATGAATTAAGGCTTCCAAAATCCTCGACTATCCATTTTATTCAATCCTTAATGCAACTAGAATGACTTCTTCTTCTACGTTAAGATAGTGGTTAACTAAACTGTCTTATATTCCGGTTAGGACATATAATCACTCAACCCCAGTGCAGAACCCTTTTATATTTCTATGATAGAATTTACCACATAGGAGGATTAAGAACAGTAACCTATAATGCTACATAAGTATCGGGGTACTTTAGTCCGCGATTTTAACCTCTGTCTAGTCAATTACAGCATATCCAAATCTCTCCTTTCGGTTTTTGATTCGAAATCATATAGGCTATGATAACTAGTGATCAATTAATTATCAAACATTCATACCAAATATTGACTAAATCTTAATCAAGCGAAGAAGAAATCAAATTACTACATTAATTCATGAATAACAGTTTCAAGCGATTCATAAGGAAAGCCCTAATAGAGTGTTTAGCTCCTAGCCATAGTCACGCTAAGAACTAACACAATATCCATACATAACTGAATTAAAAACGAAAGAAAGAAAATTACGTAGAACAAAGTCTCCAATTGTAGCTCCAAATCCGTCTTGTGTTGTAGAATGAACAACATCCTCATAACATTAATCCTTAGGGCTTAAATATCCTCCAATTTTCGTGCCCTATGGACCAATCTTCCCTTAGCCAATTTGCCTTCGAAACTGAAATTTCCCGCGTCGGCACCGCTGTTGATACGCAGATCATGCCGAAATTCGCAGCTTCTCGGCCTGAAATGGCACCGTGATCTTGCTGATGGCACCGCGGTGCTAAAAGTCTTGTGGCTCCTCGGTAAATATGGCACCACGGTTCTGCATAATGGCACCGCGGTGCTGCATTCTTTCGCTCTGAGTTGTCAACTTTCATCCTTTTCGCCTCGGAAGCACCTTTTCTGCCCATTTCTCGTTCCTTTTTCATATTTTGCCTTTTTGCACCGCTGTGACTCAAAAGAAAGAAAAACAAACTTACTATTATACTAAATACAACAAAAATGAGTAAAATACCAACTATAAATTACTCAAAAGGCGTTTACAAAATACGTCTAACAAACACCCCCAAACTTAACCTTTGCTCGCCCTCGAGCAAAGATCAAAACAAAGACAAAGACACAAAAATAAAATACTCAAATCAAGCAGCTGCAGAAAGACTTAGAACACATGAACGTCAGTTGAGATAATATTCAGGAACAGATATAGCATGAATTCAGTAATCTAGAATTTCAAGTCAGATATTTCGCAAATTCATTTCAATCACAAGTAATGGAAGCATGAATACCTAACCTATGCATGCCAATTTTATTTTGTTCTACAGACCTGTGTACTTGCTATTCTCCACTAATCATAGACATACATACTAGAGATCCTCAGGACTTTTCAGGATTGTAATGTAGGCTTAGGCATGAGTAGGCAAAAGTAGGCATTTAGGTTCAATTTACGTACCATAAGCGTTTTTCTCATTCAACCGTTTTGTCCTTCTTTTTGGTATTATTTTCAGTTCATACCTATCATTCCCCTTTTTCTCTTTTTAAGAGCATGAATCAATTCATATAGGCACCCCCAAACTTAAGCTTTTACATTTTTTATTATGGTGCATCACTTTTTCACTCTCTTTTTATATTCCTTTTGTTACACCCCGAAATTTCAGGTCATGTATTGGGAACATACGAAAGAAAATAAGAATTTAAATTGGAAAGACACGTTGACAAAATGTTTTTGGACAGTTTTTTAGTCAACTTTGGAGCGGTAAATCTCCTAGTTTATTAAGAGTATTTAGGTGTTTCAATAGCCCAGTATGAAGTTCGTTGAGTCTAGTTTCCAACGCAATAAACCGATCGTCGATAGGATATCGGAGTAGGAAGTTATGGAGGTTACAAGTTCAGTGGGCAGACGAACAGGAAAGAGTTTTGATCAGTGCCACAGCCATGGCGGCGCCGGCGCAGGCGGCGCGGATGTCTTGATGGGTTGAGTTTGTGTGCAGCAGGCCCGGAATTTTCGCGAAAAACAGGGGAAAATCAGAAGATATTTTGTTGAAAGCCCATGAGAGGTTGACAAGTGTCACTCCCATCTTGTGGACCAAGAAAGACCTTAATTATTGACCAAGCCTTGCAAGACTTGGTCATTTGCAAAAATCCACCTTATGGGAAACCCCTCTTCTCTTCTCCCTAAAAATCTTAAGAACCCTAAGCCTAGTGAATAGTTTGGTGAGGCGGCAAAAAGATAAAGTGTTGATAGACTCGTAGAAGGTTCGTGTGAGTGATTTTAACGTGAAGAAGAATTGCGGAAAGAGGGCGAAAGTGGGTGATTGTGGACTGTTTTGGGCAAATTCCAAGGTAAGAATTCATTCTCTTTTAAAGGTAAATTATGTCACGTATTGTAGAAATTGGAGAAGGGTTTTGTGATGAGAAAAATGGATATAAGAATCGAAGGTTTCCATGTTGTAAATGAAAGTATAAAAAGGGCAGTTTTCGAGTTCTAGTCGTAGATATTGATGGTCGTCGTCTTCACTTATTATATGGGGTTTATTGAAGTGATTTTAGTCGTTCAAATTGTCAACATGAATTATGTAGTAATTTTGGAATAACGGCTTGGGTCATAAGGAATGGAAAAAGGAATATATGTTGTCATTATTGTAGCCGAGAATTGGCCTTAATAATAATGGACTATTAATATGAATTGTGGGGCAGAATTTTACACGTTCAAGCTAGGCGTGTAATCCCCTTTGTATTGCTGAGTTATTGGGCCTCAAATGTGGCGTTTAGTTATTGAATTCGGGCCTTGAAAAAGGTGGAAAAGTATGTAAAATCGAAGGAAGTCTTTGTCGATTTTCCGTAGAATAAGAACCTTATACTTAGAAATATTCTACGAAGAGAACTAGAAGTTGATAGATGTGTTGTGGTTGTTACAGGTGGATATTCTACGCGCGACATACTCGACTTGGCTTGTGGATTAAGCCGAAAAGGTATGTGATTCTTCCTATTCTCTTGAGCATGATTATTTGTGAAATATATAGTGCGATAGACGCACGTGTGTTAAAGGAGTTTGATTTCCTTTTTGTGCCCTTGACTTGATTTTAAAGTTAAGTGACTTGATATGAAATGTAAATGACTTGAATTGTGTTGAAAAGTTGTAAAACTTTATTCGTTAGTAATGGGTATTTGGTTGTTAAAGAATAAGTCTTCTTGGTCTCATAAATGATTATAGTTGTATTTGGTTGGTTTTAAACATAAAGTGTTATAATAGTTTTATGGGAAGTTAGTTATAACGACTTTATGAAAACGAAAGAATGGTTTTATTATTGGATTTAAAATGGTAACTTGACATTGTTTTAAAAAGATATGAGACTTGATTTCCCACGTTATGGGATTTGATTTAAAAGTAAGAGACTTGAGAATTTGAAGTTTTGAAACTTATATTATTTCGAGAAGTGATTTGGTTTAAAAAGAAGACATGGTATTGTCTTGATTTGGTTTAAAAAGAAGGCATAGTATTGTCTTGATTTGGTTTAAAAAGAAGGCATGGTATTGTCTTGATTTGGTTTTGAAAGCTAAACGACTCGATTTTGAAAGATAAGAGACTTGACTTATAAACGACGTGATTTCGGAAAAGGAGAAGTAACTTGATTTAAAAGTATGGGTTACTTGTTTTGAAAAGAGTGAGTTACTTGGGTTTTTAAAAGTATACTTGATTTTAAAGGCCTTGTAAAGATTTTCTGAAGGTGTAGTAATTTGGGTTGAAAAGAAAACATGCTTTGATACTACGAGTATTAGTATCGTGTGGCTTTTACGTAGAAAGAGGTCTTTTTGAAACAAAGAACGTACGTAGTACTTTGGGGTTAAAGCCCGGATTTTTGACATAAAATGAAAGTACCTTGAGTGTGAGTAACTTGCCTATGTTTGCTTGTGATAGCCTTGTTGTGCAAGTATTGTATCCTTATGCTACCGCGTCTCTCGATGGAGGGCCGGTCATGTTATTCTTGATCATTTTAGGCATACTGACTCGATGGATGGTCCACGGGTATGCGGTCATGATGAGGGTTCGTTCCCTGTTGATAGTGTTATTCCATGGACTAGCTCTCCATGAGGTTTACTGATGCATGGTGGATCTGGTAGCTAGCCTCCGTACTTGCCCCGATCGCCGGATGCAGCCGGTTCTCGTAGTTGGCTTTCGTGCCTCGCCGTGTTAGGGACGAAGTCTCGTGATGCAGGGTGGATCTGGTAGTTAGCTTACGTACTTGCCCCGGTCAGCGACGTGATGCAGGGTGGATCTGGTAGAGGCTATCGCACCGCCTTAGCTTCAGACGCAGCTTTTTCGATTTAGGCGAAGTTTCGTGATGCAGGGTGGATCTGGTAGTTAGCTTACGTACTTGCCCCGGTCAGCGACGTGATGCAGGGTGGATCTGGTAGAGGCTATCGTACTTGCCCCGGTCAGTTTCGTGATACAGTTATATAGTATTGTTGGTACGGTAGGTTCTGGTAGCTGGCTTTCGTACTTGCCGGTCGATTGATGATGCAGTGGATCCGTAGCTATGCCTTCGTACTTGCCCCGTACGGTTTTATGACACAGGTGGGACCTGGTGTTCTTTTGTACTCTTTGGTGTTGTTATATCATAGACTGCCGGCAGTGAGGAAGGTATTCCACGAGCATGATTGATATTGCGGGCGTGAGACCCATGGTTATATTTTGAGTGACGACTTTGAGGGCGTGAGTCCCTGACTTGATACGATCGCTTATACATCAGGTAATCGTAGTTTGGTTATCATACATGTCTCATGTTTTATATAGATCGTTATGATTTCATTCTGATTTTCGGGCCACATACTTGGTACCACAGATCGACCTCCGGGCCGCTCATGACGCAGTAGGTACACCGCTTGTTGATCCTCGCCATGGATCACACCAGCATTTGGGAAGCTCCGTTTCTCCGAGGCTTATCTTTGGTATAGTCCCCGTCATCAGAGGTACTTCTACATTCGTGGTATGGCGGGCCCCGTCCCGTCATAGTTGTTATTACATTCTTAGAGGTCATGTAGTACTGCAAGTGTGGTTTGTAAAGGATAACTGTTCAAGGTTTATTTATATGTATATGCTGTAAGGCGACTTTTTGGTCAGCCTGTTTTTGTATCACTGTTTATTTTTCATAAGTTTTATTTTCCGTTGATTTTTCTCTGATGTTCTATCACTAGGGTGCCCGCGGTAAGGCACCAGTCGCGGGCCCGAGGTCGGGTCGTGACAAAAGTGGTATCAGAGAAGTTAGTCCTCGGAAAGTGTCTACAGACCGTATCTAGTAGTCTTGATTATCGGTGTGTTGTGCACCACACCTATAATCAGGAGGCTGCAAGATATTTAGGATTGATTTCCATTCTTCACACTCTGAGATCGTGCCTTAGAGCTGTGTTATAAGTTGGACTCCCTCTGACGTATTCTTATGTACCAGTTATGCCTCGACGCAAGGCAACCAGGGCCCAGAAGGACAAGGCAGCAGAGGGAGTTGCGAGCAGAACACAAAGGGTTGCGAGGGCACAGACCCAGTCATTACCTGAGGTGGTACTTCATACGGGGAGTTCTACGACGCCGCCAGCCCCAACAGAGTTTAGCGCAGCGGCAACCGTTTCTATTGAGGCCAGGATATCTGAGCCTCCAGTTCCACGACCAGGAGACGAGGATATGGATTACAAAGAGATGACCCTGTTACTAGCTAGGATCGTGGCTAGGCATGAGGACAGACGAGAGTCGGAGGTCCCGGTAGTACCAGTGGTTCACCCTAGATCCGATAGTCTGAGACTTTGGGATTTCTTGAGTTGAAATACACCGGAGTTCTATGGATCGAGAGCTGAGGATGATACTCAGGAGTTTATTCGACAGATACAGCGGATCATGAAAGTGATCAAGGCCTCGGAGACAGAGTCGATAGTATTTGGTTCACATCGGCTGCGTGATACTGCAATGATCGTTTGATTCACGGAACCGCCCCGGGAGCATGCACTTCCAGCTGGTTGTGACGAGTTCTCAGAGGCATTTCTTACACATTTCTTGCCTTCGCAGATGAGAGCTTCGCAGATAGATTTATGATGTTGAGGCAGAACGGGCGTACGGTTCGGGAGTACAATGTAGAGTTTGACTCATTGGCTCGGTATGTCCCCGCTTTAGTGGCAGACATGGAGGATAGAGTGCACCGCTATGTCACAGGGCTCGATGATTATTTAGCAGAGGGTTGCACGGGTGTAGCTCTTCAGCCGGGCATGGACATTGCCCGCACGACGCAGCTTACGCGCAGCAGATCGGCGAACGTAGGGTCGACGAATGACCCGCATCAGCGTAAGAGGCCGTGATAGCAGGTCCTTGGGTAACTCGGGAGACAGGCCGCCTCAACAGCAGTCTAGCTATACGCCTCCGCCAGATGCAGTGGTCCTCCGCGCTTTTCGGACGTCCAGGCATTCGTGAGTAGGTCGTGGCTCGAGGTTCAGGTTTTCAGGGGAGTAGGGGTGTTAGTCTGAGGAAGCCACCTCTACCTCGGTGTAGTCGATGTGGTAGAACCCATTATGGGGAGTGTCGTGCTAGTTTGGGAGATTGTTATACTTGCGGCCGACAGGGCCATTTTGCGAAAGATTGTCCGACCAGAGGTAGCGCGGATGTAGAGACTCAGCCTTCGGGATCAGTGGCTGGTTCATCGCCTTCTTTTGCTATGCGTCGTGCAGGGCAGGATTATGATTAGAGCGACAAAGGGAAAGTGAAGCAATAGTTACAGGTATATCCTTAACCCTCTAAAGATTAGTATGTGTGATAAGATGATTACATGTTGAGTGCTATGTACGGGTAGTTTTGTGTAAATTATGATTTAGAAGCCTGGTAAGTAAAAAAGGTTGGTTTGGGTGCATGGAGATTGTGAGCCTTAGAATACAGATAACCGTGGAGACCTTAGATGCAAGACCGTCTTGAGTAAAAGATTTTACGTTTGATCTTTGTCGAGATACATAGTATACGTGGGGTATATTTGTGTGATAAGTCCATGAGGGGTGTGAAATGAAAGTGGGTAGTTGAGCTAAGAAGATCACTAGGCTTTCATGACTTGAATAGTGAGATTGTTCCAGACCGGGAACAAGAGTTTGGTACGTAATGGGTCAGGTTGAGGACCAATCGCGGGTCAACCCGCAACCCGGAATGAAGTGAGGTAAGTTTGAGGTGGTCCCTCTAGGTGATAAGGTCACGAGGGTGCTAGGCCCAAGTTTAGGTAATCATCGTATGAGTTCGTGGATGCGTTCGACCAGAATCGGATCATGAAGGCCGGGAATGGCCTTAAAGGAAATTGAAGCTAGTAATGACCAAGTTGGAGGTAGTAACCCCAAGATTTTGAAAACTGAAGCAATGATGGAAATGTGGTACGTATACTAGGAAGAGTTCGGGTGTATGAGGAGGGTACGACGAGTAAGAAAAGAAGAGAACATGTGTTAGGAGAATGGAAGGGATCATTTTTGTGAAGAGAAGATGTGAAGAGAGTATCCTTTAGACCATGGGTGAGAGTTAATAGTGTTGTTATACGCTTTAGAGGTGATTCCTCGTTGGCTGGGATTTAAGTTTTTGCGTGGTTATTATATTATGACCATATGTGGCATAATTGATTTTGTAGGTGTAGTGGTGAAGACTATACCGGCGCATGTGTTTTGGAGACTTAGAAGGAACATTCGGGAAGAATGTTTCTAAGGGGGGAAGAATGTTACACCCCGAAATTCCAGGTCATGTATTGGGAACGTACGAAAGGAAATAAAAATTTAAATTGGAAAGATACGTTGACAGAATGTTTTTGGACAGTTTTTGAGTCAACTTTGGAGCGGTAAATCTCCTAGTTCATTAGGAGTTTTTAGGTGTTTCAATAGCCCAGTATGAAGTTCGTTGAGTCTAGTTTCCAACGCAACAAACCGCTCGTCGATAGGATATCGGAGTAGGAAGTTATGGAGGTTACAAGTTCAGTGGGCAGACGAACAGGAAAGAGTTTTCAGTCAGGTGCCACAGCGCCGCGGCGCCGGTTGCAGGGCCGCGGCGCCGGATGTACTGATGGGTTCAGAAGTTTCAGCGCCGCGGCGCCGAGGCGGGAATTTTCGCGAAAAACAGGGGAAAATCAGAAGATATTTTGTTGAAAGCCCATGGGAGGTTGACAAGTGTCCCTCCCATCTTGTGGACCAAGAAAGACCTTATTTATTGACCAAGCCTTGCAAGACTTGGTCATTTGCAAAAATCCACCTTATGGGAAACCCCTCTTCTCTTCTCCCTAAAAATCATAAGAACCCTAAGCCTAGTGAATAGTTTGGTGAGGCGGCAAGAAGATAAAGTGTTGATAGACTCGTAGAAGGTTCGTGTGGGTGATTTTAACGTGAAGAAGAATTGCGGAAAGAGGGCGAAAGTGGGTGATTGTGGACTGTTTTGGGCAAATTCCAAGGTAAGAATTCATTCTCTTTTAAAGGTAAATTATGTCACGTATTGTAGAAATTGGAGAAGGGTTTTGTGATGAGAAAAATGGATATAAGAATCGAATGTTTCCATGTTGTAAATGAAAGTATAAAAAGGGCAGTTTTCGAGTTCTAGTCGTAGATATTGATGGTCGTCGTCTTCACTTATTATATGAGGTTTATTGAAGTGATTTTAGTCGTTCAAATTGTCAACATGAATTATGTAGTAATTTTGGAATAACGGCTTGGGTCATAAGGAATGGAAAAAGGAATATATGTTGTCATTATTGTAGCCGAGAATTGGCCTTAATAATAATGGACTATTAATATGAATTGTGGGGCCGAATTTTACACGTCCAAGCTAGGCGTGTAATCCCCTTTGTATTGCTGAGTTGTTGGGCCTCAAATGTGGCGTTTAGTTATTGAATTCGGACCTTGAAAAAGGTGGAAAAGTATGTAAAATCGAAGGAAGTGCTGTCCAATTTTCCGTAGAATAAGAACCTTATACTTAGAAATATTCTACGAAGAGAACTAGAAGTTGATAGATGTGTTGTGGTTGTTACAGGTGGATATTCTACGCGCGGAATACTCGACTTGGCTTGTGGATTAAGCCGAAGAGGTATGTGATTCTTCATATTCTCTTGAGCATGATTATTTGTGAAATATATAGTGCGATAGACGCACATGTGTTAAAGGAGTTTGATTTCCTTTTTGTGCCCTTGACTTGATTTTAAAGTTAAGTGACTTGATATGAAATGTAAAGGACTTGAATTGTGTTGAAAAGTTGTAAAACCTTATTCGTTAGTAATGGGTACTTGGTTGTTAAAGAATAAGTCCTCTTGGTCTCATAAATGATTATAGTTGTATTTGGTTGGTTTTAAACATAAAGTGTTATAATAGCTTTATGGGAAGTTAGTTATAACAACTTTATGAAAACGAAAGAATGGTTTTATTATTTGATTTAAAATGGTAACTTGACATTGTTTTAAAAAGATATGAGACTTGATTTCCCACGTTATGGGATTTGATTTAAAAGTAAGAGACTTGAGAATTTGAAGTTTTGAAACTTATATTATTTCGAGATGTGATTTGGTTTAAAAAGAAGACATGGTATTGTCTTGATTTGGTTTAAAAAGAAGGCATGGTATTGTCTTGATTTGGTTTAAAAAGAAGGCATGGTATTGTATTGATTTGGTTTTGAAAGCTAAACGACTCGATTTTGAAAGATAAGAGACTTGACTTATAAACGACGTGATTTCGGAAAAGGAGAAGTAACTTGATTTAAAAGTATGGGTTACTTGTTTTGAAAAGAGTGAGTTACTTGGGTTTTTAAAAGTATACTTGATTTTAAAGGCCTTGTAAATATTTTCTGAAAGTGTAGTAATTTGGGTTGAAAAGAAAACGTGCTTTGATACTACGAGTATTAGTATCGTGTGGCTTTTACGTAGAAAGATGTTTTGAAAGAAAGAAAGTACGTAGTACTTTGGGGTTAAAGCCCGGATTTTTGACATAAAATGAAAGTACCTTGAGTGTGAGTAACTTGCCTATGTTTGCTTGTGATAGCCTTGTTGTGCAAGTATTGTATCCTTATGCTACCTCTGCCGATGGAGGGCCGGTCATGTTATTCTTGATCATTTTGGGCATACTGACTCGATGGATGGTCCACGGGTATGCGGCCATGATGAGGGTTCGTTCCCTGTTGATAGTGTTATTCCATGGACTAGCTCTCCATGATGTTTACTTATGCAGGGTGGATCTGGTAGCTAGCCTCCGTACTTGCCCCGATCGTTGCTGATGCAGGTTGGTTCTGGTAGTTGGCAGTGTTAGGATGAAGTATCGTGATGCAGGGTGGATCTGGTAGTTAGCTTACGTACTTGCCCCGGTCAGCGACGTGATGCAGGGTGGATCTGGTAGAGGCTATTGTACGCCGCCGCCACCGTGACGCAGCTTTTTCGATTTAGGCGAAGTTTCGTGACGCAGGTGGATCCGGTAGTTAGCTTACGATTTGCCCGGCCGACGTGATGCAGGTGGATCTGCAGAGGCTATCGATTTGCCTCGATCGCCGTGATCTGATTATATAGTATTGTTGGTACGGTAGGTTCTGGTAGCTGGCTTTCGTACTTGCCCCGGTCAGTTGATGATGCAGGGTGGATCTGGTAGCTATGCCTTCGTACTTGCCTCGTATAGTTTTATGACACAGGTGGGACCTGGTGTTCTTTTGTACTCCTTGGTGTTGTTATATCATAGACTGCCGGCAGTGAGGAAGGTATTCCACGGGCATGATTGATATTGCGGGCGTGAGACCCATGGTTATATTTTGAGTGACGACTTTGAGGGCGTGAGTCCCTGACTTGACACGATCGCTATACATCAGGTAATCGTAGTTTGGTTATCATACATGTCTCATATTTTATATAGATTATGATTTCATTCTGATTTTCGCCACATACTTGGTACTGTCAGATCGACCTTCTGGGCCGCGTTACGCCGCAGTAGGTACACGATTGTTGATCCTCGCCATAAGATCACAGCTCGCATTTGGGAAGCTTTCTCCCGAGGCTTATCTTTGGTATAGTCCCTGTCATTGTAGGTACTTGTACATTCGTGGGTATGGCGGGCCCCGTCCCGTCATAGTTTTGTTACATTCTGTGAGGTCCGTAGTAATGTTGTGGCAAGTGGTTTGTAAAGGATAACTGTTCAAGGTTTATTTATATGTATATGCTGTAAGGCGACTTTTTGGTCAGCCTGTTTTTGTATCACTGTTTATTTTTCATAAGTTTTATTTTTCGCTGATTTTTCTCTGATGTTCTATCCAAGTCGCCGATGGTCGACGGCCCACCGGATCGCTCATGGCTCGCTGGCCTGGGCCGAAAAGTGCGGGCTGGTCGAGCCAAGGCGGGCCGGAGGGGTCGGTCGGGCGGGACCATACCATGTCCCGCCCCGATCCCGTCCCCGCTGCAGTGGCCTGGACGGCCTGCCTGACGGGTTGGCGGGTTTTTATTTTTTTTTTTTTTTTAATTTTTTCACTAAATTAAAAATAATAAATTACTAAGTACTAACAAAGTAACATTAAGTATAACATATACTTGTCATATTATAGACTTATAGTATTATAATTTATAATATATTTATAAAGTATAAAGTATAAACTATAAACTATAAAGTATAAACTATAAAGTATAAAGTATAAATTTATAAACTCAATAATTAAACAAAGACAAGAATAGTGTAAAAAAACATCCCAAGGCTTTTTGTGCCTTTTATATTATTAATTTCATTGAAATATCAAATATACAAGATTCAAAATTACATTGTAGTGTCTTGTTGTTGAAAAAATTGCAAAAGAGTGAAAGACATAGAAAAATTTAAAAATTGCAATGAAATAAATTACCAATTTGAAAATATTTTTCTAATTTCTTTATAATTTCTTGTGGTTCTTGGTTGGAATTGGTATATCTTGATCAAATTGTTCCACGCCGCTACTCATGCCTTGAGATAAAATGTCGTTGTAGTTGTCGCCATCTTCTTCGTTAATCTGGTCGATCAGACCTCCTTCGCTCCGCTCGTATCCAATCTCTCGAATAGTACCGCCATCTCCAAGCCGTCTCCGCTAATGAGTGTCCTGCTCTCCTATTTGAAATCTCGCAGTAAAAGCGCTTCGAAGCGATCCGACGCCAATGTTCAAAATATCTCGCCATCATTGAAAGTGTCGAAATGTCTTCTCATTCTGGCTCCAATATTTCAGCAAGTCTTCCTTTCCTTCTTCATTGATAACTGCTTGGTAAGGTAAATTACCCTGCAAAACAAAAACATCGAACTCACTAATTTGGTTAGCACTGCTACCACCGCACATTTTATTTCTGAGGCTTTCAATAGAATTAATATTAGGCCTAGCCACGTAAAACCGCTTGTCGCTTTTTAGGTTGTGTTGAAGAAGATGATACAAAAGTCGGTTGGTTACTAGCACTTTCTTGCTGGTAATGCCCGATATACTTTTTTGCATTCATCTTCTACGCTATTCAACACTTCTTCTAGCGTTAGTTCAATAGGTGGTTCAACATTTAAATTTTTGGGAGTTGGAGGTGGTAGTACGTCCATACAGGTATATATATTTTCAATAAGACTTTTACAACCCTCTACTTTAATAGTCGGGTTTAATACAGAACCAAAAATATAAATAGGGGGAATATAAATAAAATATTTTTTAATTTCATAAACATTTTTTAATAGTCAGATAAGGTGTTTTTTCCATATATTCTTTAAGAAGTAAAAATATTATAGCTATATAAAACAACATAGTTGAAATAGTAGGATAATATAAAGTAGAAAATTCTTTTGTTGCTCGTTGAAAATTTTCTAAAAATACAATAAGTTCTCTAATTTTCTCCCAATCAAGATCCACAATCATATCATTTGGATTTTGATTATGGGCGTTAAAAATAAAGTAATAGGTTTTCTATAGTCATAAGCAACAACTAGTTGGTCATATAAAGAATTCCACCTAGTTGGTACTTCTTCTGAATTTTTCTCAGTAAGATAGTCCACAATCGTGGCAAGTTTTTATATTCTTTTCTTTGTTGAATTCTATTATTTTTAAAAATAAAGTGTATAGCAAATTGTATTTTTTCAAGAATATCTTGAAAAAGTGAAAGACCATCCTTTACAACTAAGTTATAAATATGACACGCACATTTGATATGAAATTTTTTTGGAAAAGAATGAGTTAAAACATTTCTTAAAATACTAATAGCGTAATTGTTAGAAGATGCATTATCTAATGTAATACTCATAACTTTATCGGTTATTCCGTAATAATCAATCGAATAAATATTTTCAAATAAACTCACCAAAGGTGCCTACTATCTATATATCTATATGCTAAAATACGTTTTGCATAGACCATTTATAATCTATCCAATGACAAAGTTACCGTTAAATAATCATGGCCGTTAGTACTACGACCTATATCAGAAGTTAAAGCAACTTTGCAATTTAAATGATATAATGCATAACGTAAATACTGTTGATATTCATGTGCAAATTTAAATACATCTCTTTTAACAGTTGATCTAGGAAAACCTTTATAAGCAGGATTATACATATCTCTAATATAATGAATAAAACCAGGAGATTCAGGAAATGAAAAAGGCAAACCCTCCACAGCAACTAATTTTGCTAGTGCTTCCCTATCTTTATGTTTATCATATTTTGGCCTACAACTCCCGTCACATAGGTTAATTTGACCTCAGATTTCTCCAGACGAGTATGTGAACCTTGTCCCGATTGAGAGGACGTTTGTTCACCGCTTTTTCAATCATGTATTGGGCATGCAAGACTTTGTGTTTTTGCAACAGTGTCTTCCTAAACCCCGTCCCCACCATGACCTTGTCCAGCTTTTAAAAGAATAAACATTTTTACAAGTTTTACATACAACTACTTGATTAGCTACGTCCTGTCAAAATATTTCCATACAATGATTTTAATGGTCGTTTTGGGACCTCGTCTCATAGTAGGGGGGATAGGAGGTATTTCACTAGTGGGTGTATCATCATCTTCATTAATAGGTGTATCATCAACTAGAGTGTCATCTAAATTAAAATCTTCTTCAATTTCAGGATAATCATTTGTGTCAAGATCATATGGTATTTCAGGAAACATTTCAGATCTATAAAATCATTTTGTCTAGGAATAACTGAACAGAATACTAGAAGAAGTACTTTGCCCTTGTTACCACCCCTACTAGAAGAAGCCTGACCCTTACCCTTACCCAACATGCCTCTTAGTCCTTTCATTTTAATTATGCTAATAAATAGTTAAAGATAATGAAATTAAATGTGCTAAATGAAATAAAGACAAAATAATAATTTAATGAGAGAACGAATGTACCAAACGCCGACGTAGAGTCGGCGTAATCGAGAGGTTGAAAATTGAAACTTTGCTCGATAGATAATCCTCGCTAGTTGCCAACTTCACTCCCAATTCTCAAATTAATAAATAGATTGAATATGTAGACAATGTTGTATAGAGAATTAGAGATTGATTGAGAGATTAGAGAGTAGAAAGATTTGTGAAAATAATAAGAAGAGGAATGAGGTATTTATAGGGGTTAAAAATAAATATAAAGGCAGTGGGTTGGGAGGGGAGGCCTAAATCGTTGTCATTCAACGGCCAAAATGTAAAATGGCCGTTGGACAACGGCTATTTTGCAGGCAGCGGTCAGGCCGCTGGATTTGGCTGGCGGGAGGGGCGGGATCGGGCTCAAGTGGTCGCTGGCGGGACCATACTGCCCCGCGCCTGCCGAGCCCGGCCCCGCTTTTTTTTTTTTTTTAATACCGTGTCGGTTTGGGTTTGGTCGGTCGGGACCGGACGGGTCGGGTCGGCACCATCGCCATCTAGTTCTATCACTAGGGTGCCCGGGGTAAGGCACCAGTCGCGGGTCCGAGGTCGGGTCGTGACACCTTTTTCACTATTTTTCATCCCAATTTTTCAATTACTGCTTATGGCACACGAGGGAATCATGGGGTGTCAAAGAAAACAACTTATTTTAGGCTCAACGGGGCTGACTAGGGATATAATTTATTGCAAGGTAGGTAATGAATGGTAAGAAGGGCTAGCAAAGAAGTGCCTGAGTCATCTCCCTAAACATGTACATCCTAACTATTTCCCCTCGAATAACAAGCAATCAGACTTCACATATATTTTTCAATTGACAACACAGAGGCTAAGCCTCAAATATTCCAAATAATCAGATTTTCATGAATTTTTGGCATATCTAACTTAAGCACGCAGATTTTTACTTCTCATTCCAATACATTATCCCACTTAGTTCACTAGGCGTTCCAAATAAGCACAACATGCATGATAAAAAAAATTGACTCACATAAAACACAAAAACAACAAAAGACTCACAAAAATAAAACAAAAACAATAAAGACTCACAAAAATAAAATAAAATGAAAACTCCCCCCCCCCAAACTTAAACTACACATTGTCTCAAATGTGTAAAAGACTCAAAAATTAAAATGGGACGACTTACAGACATACAGCGACTCAAAATGGTGGTTGTGGCGGCGGATACTGCATTGTCCATTGGGTGAACATGAAACTCAAATTATCAACACGATGGGTCAGGTGTTGATAGTCTTGCATCATTTGCTCTTGATTCCGCAGAATCCTTTGTTGGTTCAAGAGCATCTGCTCCATCATTGACATTGGAGGCTCTAAGGACAGGGGAGGTTGATGGTTGCTTTCACCCGCTTCATTGTGTGTCTCTGACTCAGGCACTTCCTCATCCATGGCTGCTGCGTCTGCTGCTGCTGCGTCTGCTGGTCCTGGGTTAGGGTCAAGGAAGGAGTGCACTAAACTGTAGGTCACAGCAGACTGACTCTTCTCTAGGATATCAGTGGCGAATGTTGGGACTCCATGCCTATCACATAAGGCAGTAATGAGTGAACCATGTCCCAATCCGCCAGTAGTAGTCAGGCTACTAATAATCTAATATCCCTTATGCTCTGCACTATTTCTCTCCCAACATTAATTATCTTGTCTGTCATGATGTCATAGATGAACTTGATTCTGTCTGTGGGCATATTGGTAAAATAAGTTGACGTAATCAAGCGTGCGCTTATGAAATATAGTCATCCTCTGGCTGTTCTGTTAAATTGGCACCGAGCAAGTCTCTTGGATCCGTTGCGGGCAAAATTAAACTCAGCGTCTGGGTAGCATAATGTCTCCGCAACTACATTCCAAATGGTGTGGTTGACGTTTCTTGACCAACATCTGAAGTGGTATGGATTATCGTCTTGGTCCTCAACATCATTGGTTCTCGGGATAATTTGCATAGAATTCCCTCACAAGACTAGAATTCTGACGTGAGATCCTCTCCGGATTGGTGAACTTTCTCCACCCATTTGCATCAATCATAGCCCTAATAGGCTCGTAGTCATCATCATCATCAAATGGTATGGCCTGGTTGTCCATGCCTCTTTCTGGTATCAATGCCCTAGTACTAATCTTATTGTATCGATCCTCCGCCTGTTTTTTGATGAATTGAGTAACATCATACTCTGGGGCTGATGAAGATGTGGAAGCTCTTGAAGTTCGTTTCCTAGACCCATAGTGAAGATTTGTTGGAAATTTTCGACAGTGTTTTCTTTATTTCGTTGAGGTTTTCCAACAACTATCACTCACACAATCAATAATAATCAACCAAAAATCGGACCATAGCAGCAATACACAATAACTACACCACAATACTCCTCAACTACACAACGAACAACCACTACAGCACACACCCACAACTACACAACACCCTACCACCACAGTATGTACCACCCCCAAACTTGCAAGTTACTTTCCCTACTAGCCTTGAAATTACAAGAACAATAATGAAGATTACCTTTTTGAAGAGTTGTTCTTCACCAATTCCTTGACCCAATTGGAAGGAATGATGGTGGTGCAAGATGTGAGGGTTTGTGTAGGGATTCTTGGAAGAATTTGGGGAAGTTTGTGGGAGATTTTTATGGGTAGAGAAAGGGATTTTCAGACTTTTTAGAGAGAGGAAGGATTTGTGTTTGTGTGGAAAAAGATTTGGGGGATTAGGGCTTTTAATTTGGAAATCTCGTCCCGAAACCGCGATGTCTGATGGCACCGCGGTGCCAAAAGTACTGTGGCCCTTTTGATTATTCGGCACAACGGTTCTACATACCGGCACCGCGGTGCCGAAACTCCTGTGACCTCTCTGAACAATCGATATCGCGGTCCTGCACAATGGAATTGCGGTGCTCCCCCGATTCTGTGTTTTCCATCCTCTTCTTTGTGCTTAGTCTTCGCTTCCTCCACTGTTATCACAACACCACAAAAATACCAAAAGTGAGACTGTTCAATTTAAAATAAAACAAACTAAAATGAAAATTTTAAATAACATAATTAAAACTTTGGGTTGCCTCCCAAGTGGCACTGTCTTTAACGTCATGTAGCCGGACGCATGTTACTCATTAAATCATTGAGGTATTTTAACCCCACTACCTATCCATTTCAAAATCATCCTCCCCTTTCTCACTCTGTTTTTCTTTTTCACATGAGGGGGTTCAGTAAGACTTACTTGTTCGACGGCTTCAATGGAATTCATTTTTGTTTCAGCATTCTTGCTGACCTGTGAGTTCAGCGATGTATGAATGATCTCCCTAGATTTGGCCCATTGGTGAGCAATGTACCAGACACCGATTGCTAAAACACTTATTGATGACTTGGGATTCAATGGTGGAATTGAACACTTTGAAGACCATCTCTTCCTCCTGAATTATTAGTCTCAGTTCTCCCTTTTCTACATCAATTAGGGCTCTCCCAGTTGCAAGGAATGGTCTCCCCAAAACGATGGGTATTTCATCATCTTCCTCCATATCAAGAATGAGGAAATCTGCTGGGAAGAATAACTTTCCCACCTTGACCAACACATCTTCTATTATGCCTCTGGGGTGCACTACGGTTCGGTCGGCCAACTGCAAATTCACTGTGGTTGGTTTGACTTCACCCAAATCCAATCTCTTGAAGTCAGACAGAGGTATGAGATTGATACTGGCCCCAAAATCACACAGTGACTTGTTGCATGTCACCTTACCAATAGTGTAGGGCAAGGTGAAGCTCTCTGGATCCTTCAGCTTAGGAGGCAGTTTCATTTGCAGGATGACGTTGCACTCCTCTGTCAAAGATAATGTCTCGTAATCCGCTAGCCTTTTTTTTCCAAGTATCTCCTTCATGAATTTAAAGTATGCTGACATCTGTTCTAGTGCTTCAATGAAGGGGATATTTATGTGCATCTTCTTAAACACCTCCAAAAATTTGGAGAACTGCTTGTCAATTGCCTTCTTTTGTAACCTCTGAGGGTAAGGGATTCTATCAACGTACTCCTTCAAAGGTGGTCGTGGAGCTGTCTCAACTGTAAGGCGGTCCTCAGTGACCCCCTCATTCTCTACCTTAGTTGTTTTCTCACACTCCTTCTCACTTACCACTGCGGGCTGGGGAGCAACCTGCTCCAACTGCTTTCCACTCCTCTCTAGGATTTACCTCTGTATTGCTTGGGAGAGTGCCCTGTGGCCTGTTGGTTACCATCTTTGCAAGTTGCCCAGCCTGTGTTTCCAAGCTCCTGAGAGAGTACCTTGTTTCAGACATGAACTGATTCTGCTAATTGGTGAGTATAAGCAATGCAGCTCTCAGTTCATCAGGCTTCTCCTATTGTATAGGTGGTCTAAACTGCTGGAATGAGGTAGCTGACAAGAACTAATTCAATGTTCATCATAAAAACTGAAATACAGAAAAGAAAAGAAAAGAAAGTTACTAAATTATGGTCTCCAATCTTCAATCGAAGAAGCCTTGTGTTGTGCAAGAAAGGGAACCCTTAAAAACTGTCTAGGGTTCTCCTTTTATAGGCTCAAAACCGCCTCTAACTTTTCCCTTCAGGCCTGGCCCAGAAAATCGTCATTAAACCTGATTTTCCCGCGTCGGCGCCGCGGCCCTGCTATCGGCGCCGCGGCGCCGGAAGTTCTGCGATACTTCGGATGATTTGGCGCCGCGGCCCTGCACTCTGGCATGCAGAGCGCGGCGCTGCAACTTCGCGCCACGGATATTGGGCGCGCGACCTCGGACTGTTTGCGATGGCGCCGCGGCGCTGGTCCGTGTTTCTGCCTCGTTCGCCACTTTCTCGTCTTTTAAGCTCTGGAACCTCCACTTTTGCCCTCTTTTAGCTCCTTTTCCGCCATTGGGCCATTTTAACCAACTTGACTCAAAAGAAAGAAAATCTATCCTAATACGACACTTATTTGTACAAAAAGGGACAAAAGACTAACTAAAAACGACTCAAAAAGTGTATATAAAATACACCGATCAGTAGCCTGATTATGTGCCTGCTGGTTCTGGTAACCACATTGATATGGTTGCTGTTGGGGTTGGTAGTTCCTCCACGAAAAGTTAGGGTGATTTCTCCACCCTGGATTGTATGTGTTAGAATTATAAGGCCTCTGAAAGTTCTCAACTGCCTGAACTTGCTCCATTGGCACATTATTAGGATCCACCGCTGTGCATCTGTCAAATGAGTGCGGCTCACCACAAATCTCACACTTTACTGGCATCTGGACTGCATTCACAGACATGGTTTTCTGCTGCAGTTGCTTCGTCAAAAGGGTCACCTGTGCGTTCAGGGCAGCATCTAGTTCATGTATGACCATAGCCTTCCTGCTATTCACTGACCTGTCATTTGTCCCTTGATGATTGTTGGAAGCCATATCTTCCAGTAACTCATGTGCCTCATTGGCACTATTTCTCATGAAAGCACCCCCTGCTGCAGCATCAATGATGGTACGAGTAGTACCACTCAGCCCATTATAAAAAATGTGGACCAGCATCCACTTCTCTATGCCATGATGTGGGCATTTTCTTTGCAAATCCTTAAATCGCTCCCATGAATCATAGAGTGATTCATCATCCACCTGATAAAAGTTGTTCAGCTCTCCCCTTAACTTTGCTGCTTTGGAAGGAGGGAAGAACTTTGCTAGAAACTTTTGTGCCAGGTAGTGACGAAGTTGGCAGGCAGTGAGTTCAACCAGCTTTTGTCTCTATCCCTCAATGAGAACGGAAAGAGCCTCAGTCTAATGACATCATCAGTAACACCATTGTATTTGAAAGTGACATACAGCTCCAGAAAGTTTGCAAGGAGCATGTGGGGATCTTCAGATGGCAGTCCCCCAAATTGTACTGTGTTCTGGACCATGCTCAGGATGGCTGGCTTGATCTCAAAGTTGTTGGCCCCTATAGCTGGGAGCCTGATGCAAGTCTGTGCACCTATGACCGTGGGAAGAACATAGTCCCCCAAACTTCTCTCTGTTGGGACCTGTATTGGCTCCCCTACATTCTCAAAAACCTCATTGTCCGCCCCATTCTGATTTGGTTCGTTGTTCATGGTCACTGACTCATATATCCTTTTGTTGTGCCTATTTTGTTTGAACAAATTTTCAATTTCAGGGTTGAAGGGAACAAGTGTATCTGCTCATCTCCTTCTTTGCATACACTAGATTCATGCAACAGATCAAAAATCAACAAACAAATCAAGACACATGATTCTAACAGTAAAATTTAAAATAAAAATAAAATAAAAATAAAGCCAAAGTAGAAATAAAAACAGATGATTAGATATTAGATGTACGTCAGTCCCCGACAACGGCGCCAAAAGCTTGTTAGGCGATATTTCGACTGCTCACGCAAGCGTACGCATCGTCACAAGTAATATAGTCTGTAAGATCGAATAGCGTCCACATAGACTGGTTTCTAAGTACCGTTCATCTATTTTATGTTATCTATTTGACAATCGATATTTGATTGGAGTTTTTATTTAACTACTAGAATAATTTCAAGATTTAAACTAATAAAGTTTTAATCAGTTATGAATGAATTAGGGCTTCCAAAATCCTCGACTATCCACTTTATGCAATCCTTAATGCAACTAGAATGATTCTTCTTCTTTGTTAAGATATCGGTTAACTAGACTGTCTTATATTCAGTTAGGACATATAATCACTCAACCCCAGTGCAGAACCCTTCTATATTTCAATGATAGGATTTACCACATAGGAGGATTAAGAACAGTAACCTATAATGCTACACAATTATCGGGGTACTTTCGTCCGCGATTTTAACCTATGTCTAGTCAATTACAGCATATACAAATCTCTCCTTTCGGTTTTTTTATTCGAAATCATATAGGTTATGATAATTAGTGATCAATTAATTATCAAACATTCATACCAAATATTGACTAAATCTTAATCAAGCGAAGAAGAAATCAAACTACTGCATTAATTCATGAATAACAGTTTTAAGCGATTCATAAGAAAAGCCCTAATAGAGTGTTTAGCTCCTAGCCATAGTCACTCTAAGAACTAACACAATATCCATACATAACTGAATTAAAAATGAAAGAAAGAAAATTACGTAGAACAAAGTCTCCAATTGTAGATCCAAATCCGTCTTGTGTTGTGTTGTAGAATGAACAATCTCCTCATAGCATTAATCCCTAGGGCTTAAATATCCTCCAATTTTCGTGCTCTATGGACCAATCTTCCCTTAGTCAATTTACCTTCGGAACTGAAATTTTCCGCGTCGGCACCGCGGTGCCAAAACTCCTGCAGCTTCTCAGCACAAATGGCACCGCGGTGCTGAAAGTCCTGTGGCTCCTCGGTAAATATGACACCGCGATTCTGCATAGTGGCACCGCGGTGCTGCCTTCTTTCGCTCTGAGTTTCCAACTTTCGTTCTTTTCGCCTCGGGAGCACCTTTTTTGCCCATTTCTCGTTCTTTTTTGCCATTTTGCCTTTTTGCACCGCTGTGGCTCAAAATAAAGAAAAAAAAAACTACTACTATACTAAACACAACAAAAATGAGTAAAATACCAATTAAAAATGACTCAAAAGGCGTATACAAAATACGCCTAACAGTAAGCATCTAGAAATATCGCAACAACACACATGTCCACATCCCCACACAGAATGGAAACATGTGCCCAACACTGGATTTCCAAACCAAAAGTCCATTTTAACCTATCCACTCAATCTATATCACATATACCAAAAACCCGAAACTAGAAAAACGTGACCCGAATTGGAATGTGTTCATGCATGGGAAATTTGATGCGATTACCACTCAGCGCACGTGAGATCTTGTATCGAGAACAGGGGGGTGAATGTGATTTGTTGTATGTGGCTCTTCCGTCACAAATTCAGAGACAATGGTGAGCTTAAATGTCACAAGGTCATACTTGTTACAAATGGCACATGGAAACATGAGGGTATTGATTGTGGTGAGACTTTCAATCTAATGGTCAAACCGGCAATCATTCGCACTGTTCTAAGCATAACTATGGGTAAGAACTGGCTGATTCATCAACTTGATGTGAAAAATATATTCTTACATGGGGATTTGAAAGAAATTATTTACATGTACCAACCGTCTGGCTTTGTGCATCCAGAGGCTCATCAGTATGTCTGTCGCCTCCGAAAGTCACTATATGGTTTGAAACAGGCTTCCAGGGCTTGGTATGAGTGTTTTGACACCTACATCATGCATATTGGATTCGTGTACAACAAAAGTGACCATTCACTTTTTATTATTCATCGAGGTAGTGACACTGCATACCTTTTGAGATGTGGATGATATCGTTCTGACTGCTTCTTCTGATGTGTTGAAAAATGAGATCATTACTCTGTTCAAATCCAAATTTGATATGATAGGCTTGAGGAAGTTGATTTATTTTCTGGGGATTTTTGTGACCAGATCTGCAGATGCTATATTCCTGTGTCAGCATAAATATGCTGACGAAATTGTTAACAGTGCTAAAATATCAAACTGCAAGATCATGCCTACTTCAGTCGATTTAAAATCAAAACTTAGTGATGTTAACGGGGACCTGGTGCTCGATCCCTCACTTTAGAGGAGTCTAGCTGGT
This sequence comes from Przewalskia tangutica, assembly GCA_029844215.1. Lineage (NCBI taxonomy): Eukaryota > Viridiplantae > Streptophyta > Magnoliopsida > Solanales > Solanaceae > Przewalskia > Przewalskia tangutica. The sequence continues at coordinate 69,234,377 of CM056739.1, read as the reverse complement.
GCTCTTCAGTATCTTACGTTCACCAGGCCTGATATTGCATATGTTGTTCATCATGTGTGTTTATTTATGCACGCTCTCGGAGAGCCTCACTTTACAGCTCTTAAACGTATCATTCAATACGTTAAGGGTACTCTTGACTATGGATTATATCTCTACCTCTCTGCACCGATCAGGCTGATATCATATATGGACGACGATTGGGCAAGATGTACGAACACACTTCATTCCATCTTCGGCTATTGTATGTTCTTAGGAGATAATCTCATCTCGTGGTCTGCCAAGCGGCAAGCCACACTCTCCCGTTCGAGTGCAGAAGCAGAATATAGAGGTTGCGAACGTTGTTGCTGAGATCTGTTGGCTTCGAAACCTCCTCGTAGAGCTTTATTGTCCCCTACATAAGGCTTCTATGGTTTTTGTGACAACATATCTGCGGTCTACTTATCTCATAACCCGGTTCAGCATCAACGAACCAAACATATTGAGATTGATATCCATTTTGTTTGTGAGAAGGTTGTCATATGTCATGTTAAGGTGTTGCATGTGCCTTCTTCGTATCAATACACATATATCTTCACTAAGGGTCTTCCTCGGTAGTTGTTCCTTGACTTAAGATCCAATCTCAGTGTTCGGCCTCCTCCCGTTCCGACTGAGGGGGTGTGATAGCGAATATATTTATATATTTTCCGTATATTCTGTAATTAATATTTGAGTGTAATTATATAAAGTAGAGATTCTCATTCAATTAGAATTCATATTGTACAATATATATATTGTATTAATGAGAAAACTCGATCAATGAAGATTAATACAATTCTACATGTTGTTCCTCGTAGTTTTCGTCAAAAAAAATGTATATCTAATTACAAGGTAATAAAAAATTTACATTACTAATGCGATTTAAAACCTAATATAGAAAGTCAGTTATTAATTTTATTTGTTCTAAGCATATATAAAATTATCTGTAGTTACTTTTGAATGATATATATGATAATATAAAGAACATTTATGCGCCTATTTGCAGCCTCTTTCTAGTTTCAGCCTTCCTTTCAATTTTCTTTTGACGAAGGTGGCTATAATTAACAAATCTTTTATTAATACGTTAATCCTATCGCTGTCAAATTCTTAAAACCCTATTATAAGTCCATGTTTGAGTCGCAATTAACAAAATATTGAAGATAAACAAAGTTGGTATACCCTATTCTTAATACGAAAACATTCTTACATAAAAGGAAATTGACCTATTTATGTTTCATGTAATATCAAAATTACCCAAGAATTTAACATGTACGTGATAAAAGGTAGTACGTATAGTATTTCATAGAAAAATGAAAATATTTTCATGTAGAAATCAAACTATTTTTGCTTTTGAAGACTATAAAAGGTATAAATTGGCACGTGCTAGTTTAATGGTTAAACTAGCACGTGCCAAAATGTTCCCGGCTTGAGATTGAGATTGAGGAATAGTTATTGTTATATATAAGATGATAGACTACCTGAACTATGTGTCTTATTTGTTTGTCTTTCCTTTCTTCTTCTTAGATCTTTTACCTATTTCTATTTTTTTTTTCATGATGATGTTTGATTGTGTTTACTTGTTAAAAGTTACTTAAAAGGGTATTCATCAACGTCAACTTGAATTGGAGTTTTAAATCAAACAAAAGTCCTCCATGTTACAACAATATAATATATTGGTGGATAAATCTAGACAAGTTTTTTATGATGGTCTAATGTGGAGAAAAAAACAGCAAGAAATTAAAATTAAGAAAACCTATATCATAATGTTGAGCCAAATTGGATTTCCAGTGGGGCGGAGGCAATAGCATAGATAAGATTTAATTAAGGGGATTCAAATTATAAAGAATGAAAAAGTCAAAGGGATTTAACATTCATTTACATAATTTTAATCGTATATATATTAATAATTTTTTGACAAAGGTGAACCATCTTCCGGTAGTACCTAGCTCCGCGCACAGATACGGGTTCGGTCATATCCAATAATTTTGCTCAAACAATATATTTATGTTAAGAATTTAATATGTGAAGAAAGACATTTGCTAATAATATTTTTGTTGTCATATGTTGGATGTTATTGCCAAAAGTACTTGTCGCAACAACAAAAATCATTGCATGTCATTGAAATAACCTCCGTTGCGAAAAGTTTTCGTAAAAACAAGTTTTTTTTTGTTGTCATTTACGTTTTTAGCAACAATATATTAATTTTTTGTTGTCATTTAAGTTTTTTTAGCAACAATATATTTATTGTTGCTAAAGTTTTGTTGTCAATTCTATACTCTCTTGTAGTGTGTACACATATTAAAATTTAGATGCTATATTTCCAGAATTGGGATTCGTAAATATGTTAATAGATTCTTGATCTATATCTTCCATTTTTAAGTGTATGTATGTTATGTCCATCTAACAGGATCAGAGCTATTTGGGTGTAGCCTGCTGAATATTATTTGGATAGGCTCGAATTCTTTGCATCATTTCATATGCCTTTGATGTACGAGCTTTGAATTTGAACAAATACTTATTAACGCTTGCCATCTTCATTCTAAAATTCAAAACTTGTAAAATTGAAATCCTAATTCGGCCTATATATATATATATATACCCTAAGAAAATTTACCAAAGACAATGAGGGTGGAGTGATCTTTTAAATACTACTCACCAAAAAGAAATCCACAAGTCTTCACCTCCAATTATGTTGACTGTTTCCAAGTAATTAATTAAGCTCATACATTGTAGTGGGTATACGTTTAAATTTTTTGCTACTGATAAGTCTAACTTGATTATTGCCCTGATGCATGAACCACGATATGTATGTTACTATTTGATCAAATAGCTATTATTACTAATCGTAATTAAATCAAGCACGTATACCATCCTTAATGCCATAATTAGAGTTAACTGAGAAGTAGTACATCTTCAGTAGTGGTGGAGTAGCTAGTAATTAATAAAACCCTTCAGATGCCAACGTTTAATATATAATTGGACCAGTAATCATCCCTTTTCTTTCATTTCATTAAACATTAATCAATAATTACCCCATATCGGTTATACAAAAAACTCTCACGTACTTGTTTCCCACATTAATTTCATAAATTCTTCACCTCCCTATCATAAATCCTCATAGCTTCTCCTTGTTCATCTATATAATCCCACGTATCCTCAATAGTTTCTCCAACGAGCATCACACGAATCCCACTGGTCCATAGTTACATAGCTAATTAACAACATGAAGAGTATTCTCATAATCCTCAGAGTTGTAGTACTACTTACCCTAATCTCATGGATTAATATTCTTCAAGCTCGACCACTATCCACTAAATCTAGCAATACTACACTTTTGGCACGTTTAAAATTACAAGATGATGAAGAAGGGTCGTCGTCGCAGTGTTGGGATTCATTGTTCGAGCTCCAAGCATGCACCGGGGAAATTGTACTTTTCTTCATTAATGGTGAAACCTACCTAGGTCAAGATTGTTGTGGTGCCATACGAACTATTGAACGCCAATGTTGGCCATCTATGCTTGGTTCTATTGGTTTTACTTCGGAAGAAGGAGATATTCTACATGGATATTGTGATGCTAGTGATTCTAGTTCAACCCCAGAGATACCAACATCTCCTAATTTGGCTCCATAAGTAGATTTATTTTAGTAAGCTTTGACATGGTTGATACTATGAGATAATTATTCCACAACTTCTTTTTGATGTTGTCATGTTATATAGTAACTTCTTTTTGGCCATGTTATATTAACTTTGTAAACCAAAGCGTGCTAAAAACAAAGATTTTCATAAAATCAAGAGAATAAGCAGATTTTTGAATCTCGTAGCTTAAAATAAAAATATGAATAATGGACCACAATGATTTTAAATCGTTTTAAACATGTATATTGATGTTTGAATTAAAAAGTTACTACATATAAAAATGACATTCTTTTTAAAACAGATTCAAAGTTAGACACGTAAATTGGATAGAAAATACTATAGTATATTGAAAGAAAATATGGTGGAAACTTGATCTAAGTTTCAATAAGGGCCCTTATTAACAAGTCTAGTGAACAAATCAAAATGGAATTAATCAGGGAAAAAGCTAATGTGTTTTGACCAGGATCGTTTTTGGACCCGTGCACTGTGTTACCGTACAGTGGTCCCAAAAAAACGAAAAATTTTAGGATCATTTTTTTATTTTTTATTAAGTAGTATTAGTAAATTAATGCTCATAATTTGCAGGTCTTAGCCAATTAAGAATTCACTTTTACGAATTAGAATAGGACCTCCAAAATGTTTGAGACGGACCTCATTTTAACGAGTAGTATTTTACAAGTTCTGCTTTCTTCATTATTTTTACGTTACTGTGGAAGTAAAAGAATGTAGTCAAAAGTAATTTGAAAGAGATTACTTTCCTTGTTCACCTTGAGTTAGGGGTATTTTAGGGATTTTACTTTAGTCTATTAATTGCTTTGCTTGTACACCTATGCTTCTGAGGCTGCACTTCTTCTTTGATGGTCAAAAACACCTAAGCAGAACCAGCTGTTTTAAGGGTACTTTCAGCATTTAGTACTTTTACCTGCTGCTGCCTTTTGTACATCGTGAATAATATATTGAACTCTCCGATTTTATTCATTTATTAACCTCACTATTGTTAACTATTACACTTTGTTGTTTAGTTACAATGGTCACGTTTAGTCTGATTTGACTTGGACAAAAAAATAATCTGACGTTTGGTGGGCGTTTTGATCAATTTGCACTTATTTCTAAAAATAGTATACTCCAACTGCCATTTTTGAGACTCATCTAGTATGGGTCTCCCCTGTACTGTACTAAAAATAAAAAAATACAGTCCATTATATATTAATACTCTAATACCGTCTATTATATATTAATACAGTACAGTCCATTACAATACAGTATAGTTCATACAAAATTATACAGTTCAGTACGACGTATCAAACGAGCCCAATGGGTCCATTAGGGCCGGAAGGATATTTATGTAAATATGTTAAAATGGAGCGTTGCTATTGGCTGATATTGAACTTACCTGTAGCTGCCATACAAACTTTTGGCTTCCTTGACTTATTTGCCCTTTAACTTATGTAATTGTTGGATCCCGAGGATTATACTATGAAATAAAAAAAACAGTAAGTAAAATCGTTTGTACGCTGAAACAATTTGCAAATGTCGTTAATAATGTCGTCCGACAGAACTGACGACACTTAGATAAAAACAGAAAAAACCTTTGAAGAGTAAATTGCAACGAAAATAATAAAGACACAAAGGTTTAAATTTACATAGGTTATATTAATGATGGTCAATGATCAAAAGTATTGTGTATATATATATATATATTTCTTTTTTTACAATCTTATAAAATAATACAAAAGGAATAAAAAGGTTTAAATCGCAGATGACTTATGCCTGAAAAATATAACTAATTAGATATAGACGACATCTCATTATAATTGCTTCAATAAAGAACTAATCTAGAATCTAGGCAGCAACTATAATGTTGGACAGAATGTCGTCGAAAAGCTCAGGCAACACAGTGATCCAGTTTTCTGATCGTGATATCGGAGAGCTCTCTCTTGATGTTTTCTTTTCGAGTTTTCTGGATATCGATTCCTTGATATAGCCTCTCTATTTATAGTAGAGAGTCTTCGTTGAAATGCTCAATGAATCGTTGTGGAAGTTGAGCAAAAGGTAGGCAGCTTGATAAGATTTGTTGGAGACGAATGTGGAGCAAAATCCTCCAACCTCTTGGACTTGTTCCCCAAGTTTAGCAACGCCTTGGACTTGGTCTTCCCACGTGTATAATTAGCTCAACAAGTTCCTTGCCAGGTCACTTTACCATCGTGGTAAAAATCCCACGAGATCAGTGTCAGTCCGTGAAGAAGGAGCAAAACTATTATCAGAATGTTGGTCTGAATGTCATGACATTTGTTCCAATATTTTCTGATTTTAACTTAGTACTGAAAATGTTATGTTGGGTAAAATTTCATAACATAAAACCCAACATTAACATTCTCCCCTTTTTTGTCTTTCTTCACAAAACAAACCTTTTTAGAGCTAGTGACCTATGGCAAATATTAAAGCTCCCCCTCAACCCGTGTTGGCATACAAACAACATATACAAGACAATATATATATATGTTATTCATACATAGGATTAGACATACCCAAATGTAGTCAAATAATTACATACCAAAATAAAATAGTTGTTAGATCACAACATCCAAATAGTAACCAATCAGTAAGTACCATTGTTTAAGTACATGCCCAAAAAAAATAACCAGTCAGAATAATCCATTCATATCAGCATTCATATCTTTGCATATCATGAATTTGTAGTAGCTTCGAGTCGCTTTCTACTTATCCATGATTTTTGTTTGCTCAACCCTCAATCTAGCAGTTTTAGCTTCGGCTTCAGCTCTTAGCCTTGCAGCTTCAGTTTCTACACGAAGTCTTAGTCTTGTCAGTAAGACTTTTCTTCAAACTGTTTCTTCTCTCTTCATGGCAGCATTAACAGCTTCTTCTGCAGCAACAATAACTTCTTCTGCAGCAACAACAACATCTTCTACAGCAACAACATCTCTACTCGTGCTTTCACCAGCCATTCTTTGCTCCATGTGTAACTGCTCCCTCTCAGCTTCAGCTTCTTCTTCTCCCCCTTTTTGTGAAGAAAGAAGAAGTAGGAAATGGTCCCTTGCTTGTACTAGTGCATCTCTAACAGTATCAACTTCACCAATTTGTAAGTTAAGTTTTGTAATTTGCTTCACTAGCCAATGTGTAGACAGTTCATACTGTCTTGGACCTGTGTTGCTCTGAATGTTAGGAACATTTCTGGCAACATTTTCCTCTCTTTCTCTTTTGACCATGAGAGGTCAATTACTCTTTCCTTGCTTTTCAACATAGTTTTGTTCACTGCATGTATTTCAGGTTGTTTCCCTAACAGCTCATTTCTTAGAGGTATAAACCCCTGACTAATCAGAATTTTATAAATTAAGGAGGGGTAAGGCAGTACCATAATTGATTCCTTTTCAGCAAGATTGCTGACTTGATAGAATATTATTTTTCCTAAATCAACTCTCAACTTATTGCCAATCTTGTAGAGCAATGAAGCTTGATCTAAAGTAACAATCGACTCATTCAGGGAAGGAAGCCAATTGTGAATAGCAATTTTGTGCAAGGTGCAGAACAAGGCAGTTAGTGTTGATGCGGGGCCCCGATAAGTCCACTTCTTCATTATACCTCCAGTGAGGTATTCTATGATCTTGTCCTTGTTTGATGGCATATGTTCAGTAGGGTTGCTACTTGTTTCACATTCATTACCAAGACACTCATTAATGACGAGGGGTGTAAAATTATAAATTATGTTGTATAGATAGACCTTCCCAAAAAATTTGGAGGAAGTTTTGTCCATTCCAGAATTCAAATTAGCATAGAATAGCCTAATCACCTCATCGATATAAGGGTATTTGTTTGTCACAGATGTTAGAATCTTGCGATCGTCCAGAAAATCAATCAAACCATATTCAGAGCAAGAAGATAAATCTACTACCTTCTCTGCTCTAATCATTCTAATCTTGTACAAACTCCATCTATCATGCTTTAATTATGAATAAAATCTATCAGAGAAAGCAATTACCTCATTATCAAGCTCAGACTCGGTATTTGTAGAGGAGGATGGAGAGGATCTTTCTTCAGTGGCTTGAGATGTCGTAGCAGTGTTGCCAATATTTTGGACAACATTCTGAACGACCTCAGATCTAGTAGGTCGTTGAACTCTTCTGGAACAATACTTATTGTTGAGTGTATTTTGGTACACTCTTTTGAGTCATTTTTAGTTAGTATTTTACTCTTTTCGTTTGTGTTTAGTATAGTATTAGGGTTGTTTTTCTTTCTTTTGAGTCACAGCGGTTCCAAAGGAGGAAATACATAATTGAGGATGAAATGAGCTCAATGAAGATGAAATTTGCACAAGCACAGCCCAAGGTATGAAGCCTAAAATGTCCCAAGAAAAATAGAAGAAATCAGGTGAAATCCGGACGAAAACAGGTCAAGGGCCGCGGCGCAAAGCAAGGAAGGGTCGCGGCGCAGATGAGCCGCGGCTGAAGGAATTAGGGCCGCAGCGTGAAAATTCTAAAGAGCAAGAAAAATATTCACCGTGCCAAGAGTCGCGGCGCCTGGACGAAGGGCCGCGGCGCCGCAGAAGCAGAATGCTCCAGTGATTTTTGCCGATTAAGGGTCGCGGCTCATCAGAAGCAGAAGCTGCCAGTGATTTCGAGCCATTTAGGGCCGCGGCTCCGACGCGGGATTCCCAGATTTTTGGGCCAAAATTTGATAGGGGTAAAAGGGTATGAAGCAAGGTTTTTCTCAGATATAAATACCCTAAACCCTGTCATACTTTATAACATACTTTGGAGATGAGAACGGGGGCTACAAGCTACACAATTGGAGCTTTTGTTCAAGTTCTTTCTCTTTTCTTTACTTTAATTCAGTTTATGTTGGATTGTAATTTAGTTCTTAGCATGACAATGTTTAGGAGCTAATTACTTTATTAGGATTTTCCGTCGAATCGCTTGAAACTCTTTCATATAGTTAATGCATTAGTTATTGATTTCTTCTTCAGGCATATTAATATCTATTCAATAATTGTTTTGATTGCTTGATAATAACTGATCACTAATTGTCATCACATATATGATTTCGAATCAAAATTCTGAAATGTGAGATTTGAATATGCTGTAGTTGAATAGACATAGGTTAAAATCGTGGACGAAAGTACCCTGATACTTGTGTAGTGTTTAGGGTTATTATTCTTAATCCTCCTGTGTGGTAAAATCTATCATAGAAATATAGAAGGTTTCTGCACATGATTGAGCTCTTATATGTTCTAACCGGAATATAATGACAGATTAGTTAACCTGCTATCTTAATACGAAGAAGAATCATTAGCATTGCATTAACGCGTGAAAGAGTGGATTGTTGAGGAGATTGGAAGCCATATCTCCATCATAACTGTTTTAAATCCCAAAGTATTTTCAACATTAGTTTAATTTCTGCACTTTATCTTAATTCATATTTATAATTGTCAAACAAAATAACATTTACCAAATAGATACCATAGAATAGATAATCGGTACTGTGACACCCCATTTTAACCGGAGTCGAAACGGAAGTACTACGTATGGTTGATTTCTGAATGCATTTAAGGAGTCGCCACCTAATTATTATAGTGAATTAGGACACTAAAAATGTAGCATAAAATACTACGAATGATCTCCATTTTTAAAGGTCTGTGAAACTATGTGAAATTCTAGGTAAGGGTTATTTATTATCCTAAAGGGAAGGGGTTAGACATCCTTTAAGATCCGCTAACTTGCGGTTATCCGTTCAAACTTAGGCTTAATATTATTGTGCTAACATGCAATTTACAATTCTAAAGGTGTTCTAATTATTAAACCAACCAAGAGATATTTTAACTAAGCATGCAAATATTTAAAATAGATATAAATTTAACAAGATAGTAATGAAAGCAAATAATCATAAAAAGATGGAATGAAGAGAATTTAGCGATATTTCGCTTTTATTTTATGCGAATGCTTTAACTTTGAGCCTCAAAAGACACTTAGTAAAAGAATTAGTAAATAATAAAATAAATTATCAAATAAACACAACGTGTATATATATATATATATGCAAAAGATATATTTTTATATAGTGTGGGCTCAGCTAGTATTATGCCAAGGATACTAAGACATGGGAAGTCAATATCGCGACTCACCTCGTGAGCGATATTATGCATTCTCGTCTAATCTTTTCACTTTCCTCATATATTCCGTCTAGCTTACCATGGAGGCCTCGGATCGGCGGATAAATCCTTCGTGGCGAAAAGTAGCATCATGTTCAAAAATAAAATACTGTAGTATCATATTAAAAATAAGTAAAATACCAAGTGAAATATCCGTTCTTAAAAATCGGTTTAATAAAATAAAGCTAAATCACAAAATCGAGCAACACCGCGACACGATGCAACAATACCAGCAGAAAAATGGTTTAATATCGCGATACAATCCGGAATTTTAAACGTCGGAATCTAAAGACTCACCAAGTCTTAAAAATCATATCAAATTAACCGAGACTGGCTGATCTTATAGAATATAAACCGACGATCGCGGAGTTTGCAAACTCCAAATACCAAAACTTATACATGATTATATATAAAATACAAAGCAATGGGCGTCGACATAGCCAAATGGGCGACATACGCGATATATAGCGCCCAGCGTCTGAGACAGCGAAGACGACATGACGGCGTCCGGCGCGCCGACGATGGGCACTCCGACGAGGCAAAAAAAAAATCTAACGGCCTGTAAGTGGTTTATACGATTAAGAGAGGTAAAAATTTAAAGGATATGTGGCTTTCTAATTCGGAATTTGAGAGTAAAAATAAAAGCTTCCTTTCTTCATTTTCCAATTCCTTCCAAGTAAGAATATGAGTTTTGTTCTAAGCCTTTAAACCCAGATTTCGGCTAGATTTCGAATTAAAGGTGATAGGGAGAGGTAAAGGGCTCTGCGATTCGCGAGTTTTCAGGGTTTGCAGGTGCGGATTTTTGGGGATATTGCAGGTGATGGGTGAAGGCGTTGGACTGGTGGGTAATGGAGATTTATGGGCGTGGTTGTTGGTTCGATTTTTTTTAGTTTGGTTAGGGTTGTTGGCTTTGAACGATGAGGGAAGGAAAATAAAATAAATGTTGGGGTTGGGCTCTGGTGTTGTGGTGTGGGATTGAGGGAAGTTGGGCTTGGACTGAAATTTGGGCTGATTTTAAAAGAAATTGGGAAGTGGACTAGTTTAAAGGTTTGGTTTTTGGGGGGAAATAAATGGGTGTTTCAAATTAAAAAATGGGCGGTTGGGCTTATGGAATGGTGGATTTGGGTAGTTTGACAAAAATGCAAACGGTTAATTATTTAAAAGAAAAATTATTTAAAAAGATGCAAGATTATTAAAATGCAAATGCCGATGCAATAATAATAAAAACTTATAATATTTTAACAAATGTTTAATGTCTAATTAAAATTAAAACGAGACGTCAATTAATTATTTAAAGAGATGCAAATATTATTAAAATAAACGACGGTGTAGTAATAATAGAAACATAATATTAACAAAGACATAATGATTAATTTAAAATAAAAAGATAAAAATGCAAAAAATGATGATTAAAATGTGGTGTCCTAAAATACGTAAAATTACAAGATATATGAAAAACGGGTCAAAATTGACTGTCAACAGCATGTCCCTCTTTGTACGGAGATGATGAAAGAGTCTTCAGACAAAGATGTTGACTCGTAGCCAATTTTGTCTTGTTTTATAGACTAGAACTCAAAAGTGAGGCTGATGCAGACTCAAAATTGTCCCAGTGCCGAATTATGATGACATTGGGTCGTTGTGATGCGAAAAATAAAAAGCAAAGCCGATTTAAAATGTCCAAAGGTCGAATTATGAGGACATCGCGATGCTAAAATTATGGCGAATACCGATTCAAAAATATGTCGATGTCGAATTATGATGACCTTTGGATTGTTGATCTTTGAAAAATTAAAGCGGGGCGGATGCGAATTCAAAATTTTGTCGATGTGGAATTATGATGATGACGGGTTACGTTGTTGCGGGATCTTTGGAGAGGCGGATCAGCGTCGAGGTACAAATTGCTTGTAGAGATAGTTCCACGTTGTGCTTAAATTAAGGCTCAAAGCTTAAAAAGATTGAAAAATGATAAAGCATGAATATATGAGGAAATGCAATTCTCCGGATAGAGATGTGGTCCCTATGTGATATGTTGGATGCTGCAAATGTCGAGATGTCATCTTCGTACAGACGTGTTGAATGCCGAGATGTTGTTCTTGCACAGACGTGCTGCAACTGCTCCTATGAATTGAGAAACCTGTGGGCTAAAACTTAAGAAAAGTTAGTGCATAATTGTTAAACGATAAAATATGATAAAGCATGAATATAAGAAATGTGATTCTGTGAGTAGGATATCGTCTTGCGTAGATATTATGTGCTGAAGTCGTTGCATTGGCTAATGAAATAACGTCGTTTCTGGACGTAATGCAGATAGCATCGTTTTATGGTCGTATTATGATGAAGATGACACCGGTGCTCAGGCGTGATGCGGATAGCCGTCAGACGTTGACTTAAATAACGCCTGCCAGCGTGATTTAGATGATGACATTGATGCAAAGATTTAGATATTTAGATGAATGATGTCGGTGCTGGCGTTGACTTAATGCTCGGCGTGATTTAGATGCTCGGTCGTTGACTTAAATAACGGCGTGATTTAGATGATGTCGGTGCTCAGACATTGATGAAGATGATGTCGGTGCTCAGGCGTAATAAGATGGTTTGCTAGGCCACTATAATGAAATTACTGCGAATATAAACCGAATAAAAATAATTAGAGTCGTAAAGTGATTGAGAAATGAGGATGAGAGTGGCGAGCCAAATGACGCTTTGATGGCGCGTGCAATTATGTGAAACTCCCTACAAAATCAAAGATAGACGCAGAATTAGTGCGGGGATATATAGATATGCCAAAACGAATGAATGAGGATAAGAATGGAAAATCCCGTTGCCAACTTTCCACTTTTATATGCCGATTCGGACTTGAATGCTTCAAGTATTTGTCTAAGACAAAAAGAAGAACTAAAGAGAAAGATTTTATACTTTTGGCAAGCAAAATCTTGGTTTTAGGTGTTTGAGTTGTAATCAAATACTTACACCTAAATTTATGAAAATGATGGACATCAACATTTAATTTTATCAACAAAATAGAAATCAACGACACAAAAAAAGGGGAAAATAACTGAATTTTCAAAAATCAGTTACAAACAGTATCCCAACAAATATCATTATCTGAGAATGTCAACCGTAATGTTGGCAACATTTTAGATGACACGTGTATTATGATCCTAAACTCTTTTATTTTTGGCAACACATTCAAGACACGTTTTATATGTGATTTTATGAGTTTAACCTCCAGATCAATGTAACATTTTTCCATTGTCTTTGATCTAGTCATAAACCACAAAAAAATCGTCAAAAAATAAGAATACTTATTTAACATCCTCGTAATTCCGTGTTTACGCACTTGATACTCCTATAGTATAGGAACAGTGTCATTTTCAAAGAGTTTTGCTCGTTCGCACAGTTGCCACACAATTCACAAAAGGCTTTGCCTTATTTTGATACTCCTTTTTATGATATATAATATCATCGCAGAGAACGGTATCACTTTTTAAAACATGTTCTTATTTTAGGATCATACATGAGTGAATACAAAATTAAAATCATAAAAAACAGTAAACACAATCAGATTCTGATATTACAGAGGCAAATGTCATCCAAAATATTAGAGACATTCCAACCGACATTCACCCACCAATGCCGATTCAGAGATTACAGAGACCAACAGAGTTTTTCAAACTTGAAAATCTCTCATGATCCAAAGTTTTGTAAAAATATCAGTTAGTTGATGAATAGTGTCAACATGTTCAATTTGAACTAGCAGTTTTTCAATCAAATCTCTTAAAAATGATGTCTAATATCTATATGTTTTGTACGAGAGTGCTGAACAGGATTTTTGGAAATATTTATTGCACTCAAGTTATCACAATACAAAACTAAGATATTATTTGAAAAAGCATAGTTGTCTAACATGTGTCTTAACCATATCAATTGAGAACAACAACTTTCAGCTGGTACATATTCAGATTCAGCAGTTGAAAGTGATACACAGTTTTGTTTGCGACTATACCAAGATACTAGATTGTTGTCAATGTAAAAACATCCTCCACTCATACTCTTTCTATCATCCACATCACTAGCCCAATCCGAGTCACTATACCCTATTAAATTAGGATTAGTGTCTTTGGAATACCAAATTCCCAACTCACATGTGCCGACAACATATCGGATGACACGTTTTAAGGCATTTAAGTGGGAGATTTTGGAATGGGCTTGGACACAAACACTAAACATTAGATCAGGACGACTAGCAATGATATACAAGAGACGACCTATCATAGATTGATACAATGTTGGGTCGACATTTTTGTCAACATCGTCTTTGCATATCTTCTGTGTTGATCCCATTGGAGTCCTCATCTGTTTAACATTCTCCAATCCAAACTTCTTAACCAAATTCTTGGCGTACTTACTCTGGAGATGAAGATTCCATCTTCATTTTGCTTTATCTGCAAACCTAAGAAAAGGTTAGTTCCCCTATCATGCCCATCTCAAATGTGGAAAACATAGCTTCGACAAATGTCTCAAGGTGGGACTGTGAAGTCGAACCAAAGACTATGTCATCTACATAGATTTGAGCAATGACCATATCTACTACGTGATGTTTTATAAAAAAAGTACAATCAACTTTACCACATTTAAAACCAAATTCAAGAAGAAACTGAGTTAAACGACCATACCATGCTCGAGGTGTTTGTTTCAATCCATACAAAGCCTTTTTTAGCTTGTATACAAACTGAGGATGGTGAGGATCTTCAAATCCTTTGGGTTGTTCAACATAGACTTCTTTGTCAAGATAGCCATTCAAGAAGGCACCTTTAACATCCATCTGATGGAGAGTGATCTTCAGACAAGCTCTGACAAATGTGACCTAATTAACTCAATTCGCGCAGCGAGGCAAAGGTTTCATCATAGTCAATTCCTTCGACCTGTGTGTATCCTTGAGCAACTAGTCTCGCCTTGTTTCTTACAATAGTTCCAGATTCATCTGTCTTGTTCTTAAAAATCCATTTAGTTCCAATAACATTAATATCATTTGGACATGGAACTAAATCCCAGACTTCATTTCTCGTGAACTGTTCAAGTTCTTCTTGCATATCTTGTATCCAACAATTTTCCTTGGGTGCTTCTCCAATATTCTTTGGTTCTAGAGTAGATACATAACAAGAAAGACTTACATTTTGATACATGGTAGACATACACACATATCTGACCATAACTCTATAATTTTAAGGTTTTTTCATTCTTGTTCTTAAACCTTCGAACATTTCTCCTATCACTTGACTTGTAGGATGGTTCTTTCTAATCCTAGATGA
This sequence comes from Przewalskia tangutica, assembly GCA_029844215.1. Classification (NCBI taxonomy): domain Eukaryota; kingdom Viridiplantae; phylum Streptophyta; class Magnoliopsida; order Solanales; family Solanaceae; genus Przewalskia; species Przewalskia tangutica. The sequence goes on along the minus strand of CM056739.1, from coordinate 69,219,250 downwards.
GGGATCCCTGCGTACTAGGTCTTGCAATTCAGCATTTGATTCCTCATCTGCACCTTTTGTGCTCTCGGGTTCTGACTCAGATGTTGCTTCGGATGTCGTGACATTTGGGGCAACATCTGAATCTTCAGCATTATGCTCATTCTCCACTGTAATCATAACGTTGTTTTCAGGCATTTTTCCTGTAAGATCAGAACAATTATCGAAAATAACGTTAACAGATTCTTGTACAGTTTTGATTATAAGATTATACACACGGTAAGCATGGCTATTTTGAGAATAGCCGACAAAAACTCTTTTGTCACTTTTAGATTCAAACTTGGCTAGTTGTTCTCTATCATTTAAGATATAACACACACACCCAAATACATGAAAGTAACGCAGATTTGGTTTCTTTCTATTTAACAACTCGTAGGGTGTCATTTTAGTTCCAGGCCTAAGATAGACTTTATTTGTTATGTGACTTGCAGTATTCAAGGCTTCGGTCCAAAAATAATTGACAATTTCTTAGAACTCAACATGACTCTAGCCATCTCTTATAAAGTTTTATTCTTCCTTTCTGCTACACCATTCTGCTGAGAAGTCTTGGGACCAAAAAATTCATGGAAAATACTCTTTTTCTCGCAAAATGTTTAGAACAGATTATTCTCAAATTCTTTTCCATGATCTGACCTAATTCGAAAAATGGAAGAATGATACAGATTCCTTATCCTAGAGTGCAACACTTTGAACATGCCAAAATTTTGAGACTTTTCTTTCAAAAATAATATCATGAGTACCTGGAAAAGTCATCTACAATCACATAATAATACCTCATGCCTCCTAGGTTGTCTACCTCGATTGGACCCATAAGATCCATGTGCAAAAGCTAAAAGCAGTGAGACGTACCTGAGTGTTGTCCGTCATTCTGGGCAACATCATGAGAGACACGGGTTTGCTTACCTTTTAGACAATCTTCACAAATCATTGTTTTATCTTTAGGACTTAGTTTAGGGATGTCTTTTACTGCCTCATAAGAAATTAATATCACGGTAGTTGACATGTCTTAATTTTTTATGCCACAAGGTTGTGTCATCTGTCCTAACATTATTGTAAATCTCTTATTCTCCAACAAGATAGCAATTGTCGTCTGTCCTTGTATCTGACATTACTCATTGGTTAGCTTCATTTGTAACTATACAATCATACTTATTAAACTTTACCTCTAGATTTTCATCACATAATTGACTTATACTGACTAGATTAGTCATTAAACCATCAACATGTAAGACATTTTCCAAGGCTGGAACACCAAGAACACTTAAGGTTCCTCTTCCTATAATCTTACTTTTGTTGCCACCTCCATAAGTTACATTTCCTCCACTGAGTGACTCGTAGTTCTTTAGACATTCTTTTGTCCCTGTCATGTGACGAGAGCACCCACTGTCAAAGTACCAAGATCCTGAAATGTTAGTCCTCAAAGCAGTTATGGCAACATTACATCTCACATTCAGTTTGGGCATCCAAACTTTCTTAGAATATTTCCCTTTTCTACCGTCAGGAATGTTGCTACGAGTGTTGTCTGAAATGTTGGACAGTCGTTTTGACAATACTCTGCTCCTGAAATTCTGAATTTTGCGACAATATGGTCTTATGTGCCCAGAGGAGTTACAATAATAGCACACAAACTTCATGTTATTTGATGCGACTGGGAGTTTTGTCTTTAGATCTTTTCTCTTTTACAAAACCTATTCTCTCAGATTTGTCAAATAAATTAGAGCATACTGCATTAAGTGAGTTCTTGTACCCAATACCAGCGTGTAATGGTTGACTAACACCTAGAATCTCATCTAGTTTGGAGGTACCTGTATTGAGCTTCTGGAAGGTTGCTTCAGCTAGATCCAACTTTGCACTAATCTTACTGAATTCAAGATCCTTTTTGCTAAGTGTAACCTCTAAGCGGGTTATTGTGCCTTTTAAACATGTATTCTCAAGAGTTAAAGATTTTAACTTTGAGTCAAGTTGCTTGGATTCAACGATTAATTCTTTACAAAGTTTTTGCAATTCCTTAATCATGTCGTCCTTGGGATCAACTTGATCGTCAAAGCTAGTCTCACTACAAGAAATAACACTAGTAATGCAATTAACATCAGGATAATTAAAATATTCATCCCTTTCGGATGTTTCTGGACCTGTAGATGTCGTCGCTGATGTTGACGCAAATGTGGTGACATTTGGGATAACACTGTCGATGACATTTTCATTGTCTGAGAGAGACTATTCATAAACAGTGGTCATCATTGCTTGTGACTCTATTTCTTGATCTCATTCCTCTTCTTCATCTTCACTAAGAGAAACCCACATATTTTTACTAAATTTTCTTAAGGTATTTGCACATTCATTTGCATATGACCACATCCTGAACAAGCATGACATTGCACAGAATCACGTTGTTTAAGATCAAATTTGGTTCGGTCTGAGTTTGTTCTCCTTAGTTGATTTTCTCTTTGTACTATAGGAAGAGGTTAGTGGATTTTTGATTGAAGACTTGGTTTTGGTGCTTTTTGGATTAAAATTTATTATTATTATTGTTGAACTTTCTTACCATCGAATTGAATTTTCGAGTAAGGAGGGCAACATTTGCATCATTGCCAATTTCTTCAAGATTTTCATCCTCATCATCGACGTGACTCTCTAAGGATTTTGCTTGAAGTGTTATATCTTTGCTTTTATACAATGTTCTTTGATTCTTCATATTCATCTCATAAGTTTTGAGAATACTCATTAAAGTATGAAGGTCCATTGTAGCAAGATTGTGAGCTTCTTCAATCGCATATATCTTTATATTGAACTTTTCAGGAAGAGAGCGAAGTGTTTTTTCCACAAGTTGATTGTTGGTTAACGGATAACCAAGAACTTGACATTCATTAGAGATGTCAATCAACTTTTCAAAATATGTTTTAATATCCTTCGTCTCTTCCATCCTTAAACGTTCATATTTATTCATGAGCATACGAAGCTTCGTTCGACGAACACTAGAGCTACCTTCACAATGAGTTTGCAAAGTATCTCAAGCATCATTGCCCGTTGATCAATTTTGAATGAGCTTGAACATGTAGAGATCAACCCATGCAAAAATAGCATTTAAGGCTTTTGCATTATTGGTTTCTTCCACACTCCATTCGGATTCAGGCTTAGCAAGAATGTCGCCTTCCTCATCCGGTGGTAGCATTGGAACAGTATCTTCATTGGTAATAGATCTCCATGCTCTAATATCAATGGATTTGATATGAGAGCGTAGGCGAATTTTCCAATAGGCATAGTTTGATCCATCTAAAATAGGAAGTTTACCAATTGTTGGATTAGCCGGATTCATAGTTTATATAACAAGACCAAACACTTATTATATCAAGTGTTGTCTCTGATACCACTTGTTGGGTCCCGAAGATTATACTATGGAATAATCAAAAAACAAACAGTAAGTAAAATCGCTTGTACGCTGAAATAGTTTGCAAATGTCGTTAACAATGTCGTCAGACAGAACTGACGACACTTAGATAAAAACAGAAAAAATTTTGAAGAGTAAATTGCAACGGAAATAATAAAGACACAAAGGTTTAAATTTACATAGGTTATATATTAATATAACCTATGATGGTCAATGACCAAAAGTATTGTATATATATATATATATATATATATATATATATATATATATATATATATATATATATATATACAATTGAATATATTCCTTCTTTTACAATCTTACATAATAATACAAAAGGAATAAAAAGGTTTAAGTCGCAGATGACTTATGCCTGAAAAATCTAAGTAGATATAGACGACATCTCATTATAATTGCTTCAATAAAGAACTAATCTAGAATCTAGGCAGCAACTATAATGTTGGACAGAATGTCGTCGAAAAGCTCAGGCAATACAGTGATCCAGTTTTCTAATCGTGATATCGGAGAGCTCTCTCTTGATGTTTTCTTTTCGAGTTTTCTGGATATCGATTACTTGATGTAGTCTCTCTATTTATAATAAAGAGTCTTCCTTGAAATGCTTAATGAATCGTTGTGGAAGTTGAGCAAAAGGTGGACAACTTGATAAGGTTTGTTGGAGACGAATGTGGAGCAAAATCCTCCAACCTCTTGGACTTGTTCCCCAAGTTTAGCAACGCCTTGGACTTGGTCTTCCCATGTGTATAATCAGCTCAACAAGTTTTTGTCGAGTTCCATCGTGGTAAAATCAAAAGATCGCCAGATCGCTGTCGTGAAGAGAGCAAAGCGTATCGTCAATGTTGAATGCGAATGCTACGACATAACATTTTCATTTTTTTTTTAATTTAAAATAAAATGCGATATATGTAAAATGTCATAATAATAAACATAAAACAAGAATGATAAATCATCAATCTCATATTTGTACTCATGCGATACGAGGATTGTAAGAGGAAATAATCAAATATAATCATTTTAAGTTGCTGTTTGTTTGTTATTTTTTAGATAAACCTTTTTAATCAAATTTCAACTGATATTTTGCTTCTATTAGAAGTATATCCCAAAATAAAAAAACTATGAAATTAAAAAATATGAATCATATAACCATCGAATAACTATTGGCATATTATATATTATTTATGAGTGAAATATTTTCACTTTAACTTTAAATCATAATTAAGTCCCCTTGTACTTTGACACACACACACAAACTTTTTACAATTGCATTTCTCTTTTTACCCCGTGCATTATTTCTGTGTTCCCTCTTTGTGCATTTTCTTTAATAATGATATTTTAATTTGTTAGTGTTGTACCACCTTTAATCCAAATGATATCATATTTTATTCTAAATTATGATGTTAATTATTATGATATATCCAAAAAATATATTATGATATTTAATTTTTATAAATTATGATATTTTAATTATTATGCTAAAATTATGAAATATTTATTTTCTTTAGTTCCTTTTTAAACATTATATGTTTTATTAACGGAAGATAACCTCAAATTTGACCAGATTATCTCAAAATTTATTATACTTATATAATTTATTTTATTTTATATATCTATATCTTTGGAGTAACTGATCAAGTTGTTGTCATTTGATTAGGTGGGTCATGAGTTCAAGCCGTGAAAACAACATCCTATAAAAATGTGAGATAAAGTTGTGTACAATAGAACCTTGTGGTCCGACCCTTCCCCAAACCCCGAGCATAGCAAAAGCTTAATGCACACCTTTTTTTATATATATCTATATCCTTATGTTTAGATTCTTAAATTGGGTGTCTCTAAAAACCAAGTAATATAAAAGTTAAGTAACTTAACTATGCTTACATTCATTTCTAGAAGTATATTATTGGGAATGGCTTTCTCATATGATTTAATGTAATCATCAGTATAAATAATATTTACCATCAATGACTAATTTAACAGCTCCACATAGAAATACAATTCCTTCCATCACCTTAAACAGTTGCTTGGAAACTGACATTTTCTTGTTGAAGTAGGATTCTAGTTTTAGTACTTTATTTATACCTAAATCTCATATACAAAGGAGAACCTATCATGAATTTCTTGATATTACATATTATTGAAATGTGAATGTAGAAGTGATTTAAATATTGTCCTTGCAGTATTCATCCAAAGAAGTCTTAATTAATAGAATATTTACCGAATATTCTCATAATAATTGTATATCTTCTATATTAGGTAAAATTATATTCCTCTTTTAATTAGATTGATTAATTACCTAATTTGTAGCAAGGTAAATATTTCTGTAATAATATATATAATGAATAAAATCAAATAAGGTATCAGCAGCCAAATTCCTAAATAATACTACGTTGTTCTTTTTATCTCTGAAGTTCGAAGTCTTCTGATGGAATTTTTCTAGTAGGTAGCGAGAAGACTAGTAGTATCGACTGATGTTACCATCGTTCTATGAGACCTGTTCGAGACTAATTCTTGAAGAGACTCAGAAAATCAAGTGCAGCACCACTCAGGCTAGCATTGCCGACGCCGCCCTCACCACCACCGTTGGGCTCTCCGCCGACGGCAGAGCCTCGAATTTCCTATTAATATGCTAATCAATATAGAAAGTTGTTACAATATAGAGTATTAATTTTCCTTAATTTTGATCTTTATGGACGGTCAAGATTAAGTCTCAAAGATCTGGAAATATTGTCCTCTCTCTACCTATCAAACCTTTGTCCATCACAATAGGTTGTTGAAATCATTATCATGTTTAAGCTTATAGGCAAAGAGAGAGAAATCATTATTGCAATTGATAAAAGGCTTCAATATCAACAACAACAATTCCTTATAGAATCGGATTGCTTTTTTGCATCATGATGTCTGGAGGTATGTTTTAATCTCATTAAGATTTAATTACAATTCGTGATAATCATGTTATTCAAGATCTTAGGACTCATGTTATGTATAAAATATCTAACACGGGGTATCAAGAGCTTAGTTTAGAATGTATGATTATTCATTAATAGGATTTATATAAATTGAATCAAATCAGCATATATAGATCCATTAATGACTCTGTTTTGCAGCAAATCTCGATCCAATTTAATTTAATTCCGCAATTTTATTTTTTGGGCACGACTGTTTGATCGTGATTATGTAATTTATATTTTATCACTATGTAATATTATGAAGACTCAAAGAAATATGAAGACAAATGATCTAAAAGGGATGAAAAGGCCATACACTTGGATCATATATTATTAATGTTCATGATTATTATGTGATTTCATGGTTAAGATTTCATGGTAAATATGTCTTCCATATGCTAGTTTCAGGAAGAAAAAAAAGGATAACCTTACGCGTACGAGCAGGTACAGTTTTAAAGTCATTTCCCTATTTTAAGTTTGATATAAATTATAGACCATTAATTCTTTTTTCTCGTTGCATCATATCATTGAGTGTAGAACGCTGTCAAAATATATATTGGTCATATTTGTGGTGTTATATTATTCCGTTTTAGCTTGTGACATTTTTACTATGATTATGACACTTAAAATAACGGAAGGTTCCCACATCATCTGATTAGGCATAAGCTCGCACTGTGTTTATTTTATTTTTTTCATTTCTTGTTTGGATGGACGTTACTCATTGTATTGTTATTTTAAATGCAATATTTGTTTTGATTGTTATCGAATTATTAAATTTAAATATATTGATATGTAATAACGAAAAATCACATTTTATGTAACGATCAATTTGAATTCATGATACTACGATCATTTTATGTAATAATTATTTTTCACTATACCTTACTTTACGTTTTTGTTGGTTTGTAATATTATAAGTTTATTCTTCAGATTGCTTTTAGTGCGCGGGTATATGATGGGGACAATGAATGTTCAAATAAAGTTCCTGCACGTCGATTGAGCTTGTAACTCAAGAAAAGGTCCAAATAAAAAATTAAAGCTCACTTCACAATAAATTACTGATATTCAAACAAAAATACATGTATATTGGGTTTCCTTAAGTAGAAAAATGGAAGCTGCAGACAAATGTTTGTTGTGAAAAATATATATAACAGATTGTCAAATTTAAACTAGCATATAAGAATGTTGATAACTTCCAACCCTCTCTCCACAATATCGACATACATAACTTAAAATAACACTAAAGAAGAAAAGCTTGATACAGGTGAAAGAAACTTCAAATAAAAAAGGATAAACACAAGAAAGCTTATTATTCACTGAAATCAATGCTGCCACTGCGAGAGCTGCTGGCGTTGCGACTGTGTAAGGAGAGGCTCCTCATGTGACCAGACAGAGTCGAACCATCGGACTTGTTTTCCTGGAAGAACTTTTCCCTCTCAGCATGTTTTGCAGGTGGTGGAGGAATTGCAACAGCTGTTTTTCCGATGTTGTCTTCTTGCTTCTGCTCCGTAACCACTGGCCTTATAAGTGGACGATGTAGCATACCCTCTGGAATCGCAGAGCCTAGCAATCCAAAAGGACGTTCTACTTGACCGCCTTCATCTTCAGGCTGTAGCCGAGCTTTTCCTTTTCTTATTCTATCATGTTGAGCTTATTGTTAAAAACCAAACAATAGTCATCCCAGTACAAGAGGCTTCTCGTTAAGACGTGGCATTCTAAAAAAGCATACCTTCGGAAAAGCTGTTCAGGCTCCTCTTCTTCTTCTGATTGCCCGTGATCATGTGGATTTGACGTGGAGGTTGGCCTAACAGAAATAAGTGCATCATGTCTTTTGAGAACTCTGTCAAGTTTCTCGTTCAGCTCCGCAGCTTGGGAGACCACCTTTTCATCCCTAGAATATTCAAGCATGGACTAATCTTCAACATGATATGCCGGAATAAACATAGGGATGGAGATGTAAATCTTAGCTTGCACATATTTGCCCATATATGTGAGTAGGGGGGAGGGGGATTCAATATCTTGGAGCTTTCAATCTTTTATCCAATGTAAGATACATTGGCTGTTCCTTTCATCATATTTTTGTTTCTTCTCTTCGACAATCAGTTTAAACCCTAGAGTATTGTACTAGTAATAAAAACCTAAAAACAAAAACTCCAGAGATGAACAGTGAACTCCAGCTTATTCATTTCTCTGTTTATTCCCACTTGTTCTTTAGTTTTTTCACTTTGGCTTTAATAATTGAACAAACACAACCTTCTCTTCCCATCTTAAACAAACCTATGTGTCAAACTCTCCGATGTATTGTATGGAATGGGAAAGAAAACGGCAAACTCTAAGGAAATCCTATAGAAGAGGGAAACTGATGCCCAATTTTGCATATGTCCCCATAAGAAGATGAATCTTAATATGGCACTCGGTTTGTCTGTCACTAACTCAGCGTGTTAAGTAGAAAATAAAAGGGTCTATGAAGAAGTCATTTGGTGCCAAGAAAGTTGTTTTCCTTGCTTCTAGACTGACCAGAATATAGCAATTGGAAGTCAGGACTCTGGAAGCATACCGAGAACTTATAGCAAGATGCATTACTCGTTGCTTTTGAAACGAACATTGCTCCACAAGATCAAGCGTGAACTCATCCTTTGCTCCCTTTGGGAAAAAAATAAAAGAAATTAGTCTGTCAGCACCTCCTGTGTTCTAAACTTAAATAAAATTGTATTACCTTCTCCAAAGAAAATGGGAAAAGAAATTACAGCAAAACTGCTTATCAAAAAGGAATGACTGAAAACTGGAAAAAATACTGCCCGCGTGCACAAGTTATACAACTAAGACCATATCTAACCCAGACGAAAAATGGCACGTTTGTAGTGGACTTAGTGTATGACACATAGATTTACCTCTTACGTGAAGAATCAAACGGATTGACTGGGCAACGGCTTACTTCAATCCCAAGTAACCATTTATTTCAATAGCAAAAAGTTTTCACCAAAACTTAAATCTTAGGTAGCAGATTTGCTGACAGTAACTTAAGGAGAAAATGATTCCATTTATACCAACCACTGTACATACCCCTGTTAAAGAACGTGCAACTTACGGATATTAGATTACACAAACATACCTCAGGATGCTGAGTGTCAAAAGCATCAAGGACTTCTCTTAGAACCTCTAAGGCAGTGGCAGCCTTCTGTATGATACTGCACAATATAGAAGATCTCTTACAAAATTACTTTTTGACTTCTGAAGATTAAATAAAGTAGGTAAAGCCTAAGCAGCAGCTCATAAACAGTTAGAAAAAAGGAAAATAAGAAAAGGAAGGTTCTCAAAAAAAAAGGTATTGATCGACTTTTTACACTTTAAAAATAGATTTCAGTGGACGAAATTGTCATTTTCTTATTTTCCATAGATTTAGCATTTTGAAGTTACAATGTTAAATTTCCATTTGATTACAACAACAATATACCCAGTGAAATCCCACAACGTGAGGTCTAGGGAGGGTAGAGTGTACGCAGACCTTACCTCTACTTGGTAGGTAGAGCGGCTGTTTTCGAGAAACCCTCGGCTCAAGACAGAGCATAAGCACAAGCAAAGCAAGAGAAACGGTCAAACCCAGTAAATTTCCATTTGATTGTTTTCCTAATATCTAAGATTTTGAAATTTAACTTATACTAGAATCATTTAAATACTAACCCTACTTGAATAACAACATTTCAAAACCGGAAGTACTTGTATATACTTCCAATTCATTCTCTAGAGTAAAAAAAAAAATTCTTTCATATAATAACTATTTCTTTTTGTTATTTTACGACTCAAAACACATTTTTTCATAATAGTTACTCCTATGTTTTCTAAAAAAGTTGTACTCATTGATAAGGGGCACATGTGCATGAGACTAGTTGTATAATAATCATATTGGTTATAGATTTCTAGTAACAGAATATTTCGTAAAGGGTCATTAAATTAAAAAATTCACCTAGGATTATGGAGAAGCAGCAAAGTCAAGAACATATGCAAATAAATGATGAAGGAAAGAAGCTGCGACGAGAGAAGTGAAAAGGAGAATGTAGTTCATCAAAAAGTGAAAAGATGAACGTAAACAGCCAAACACTGCAAGGCAGTAAGAGGACAGGAGTGTTATGAAACTATAATAACAGAGGGAAGATGATAAACAGACCTTAAAGAAGTGAAGAAAGTTGATCTTGCAGGCTTGCTCGACTTCTGGTTAGAGACTACTTCGTTAGAAGGGAAGAGTATAGGCTCTCTATGGATATTTTCATTCTGGTTCTTCGTCCGTCGATTTCTGCTACTATCTATTATTTATTGTACTTTAATTTTCGTATTAATTTGTGGTAGTTACAACTTCTTTTTCGTACCGTTTCATCATGCTTTTTAGTATTTTGCCATGACTTTTTCACTATTTTGAGTTACTTGTCCATGTGCCAAGGGTCTACCAGAAGCTTTCTGAGCCTCTGTAAGGTCTGCGTACACTCTACCTTCCCCAGACTCCACATTGTGGGATTTCACTGGGTATGTTGTTGTTGTTCTTCTTCTTCTTAATCCTTGGGTTTTTACGGAAGATTGATTTTCTCGGTTGGGTCTACAACAAAGTAGACATGTCGAACCCCCTTCAACCTTGGGCACCAACATATTTAGTTTTCACTTATTAATTAACACGTTTATTTTATTTCTATGAAACAAGAGCTGGTTGGACCAAAGTGTAATATTTTGGGTACTGCAACATTCTATATATCATTTTTAAGTTTCCAACTTAAATAAACTTCTAAAGACATCTTCAAAACGTGTAGCTATACAAAAAAGAGTTGAAAAAAAATGTTATAAAAGTTCCATAGGAGCCTGAATATGTGATAGGAGCTTTCTCTCTCCTCCAGGCTCCAGCGCTCGCAGCTTGCACTAAGACTGAGGATATAGAAAGCAGAAAAAGAACAAAATGAGCATTTTTTAACCTCCGTGCAGGCCACCACTACTCAACTGAGGGACAGCTAATTTTTAATTCATCAATGTCTTTAACCACTAATATTACTTGGTACCAAACTAAGAGAGAGAATTGTAGTAATGAATGTTTTCTTATTCTCCTTATGAAAATATGACACAATATGACATTACCTGTTGTCAGGAACTTTTTGAGCCTCTGCTTGTGGGAATTTTATTTCACATCTAGAAGAGACTTGAGCGTTGTCTCGTTGATTATTTTTATTCTCAGTTGAGGGAGCATGTGGTTCGGAGGATACGAGAGATTTTTTAGGAAATTCCACGCCTGCACTCTGAAAAGTCACATCTCAAGCATTACCAGGGTATTCAGAATTTTGCACCATCACAAAATAGCAACAGAGTTTATATAAAAATAGTCAAATGGATGTGCTATTTTTGGGTTTGCATAAACATTGAACATAGAATGAAGTAGTTAAGAAACAGATATGATAATCCTCAAAATTAGGGAGATATTCTTTAAGGATTCCACGCGGCATCTAGTCTCATCAACTCTTCTTCTTTTATTTTTCAATAGAGTACAGACAAGTCAACGTTTCTCAATAGGATACAGCTATATGTAAGGTTAAGGTGAGTTAACCTACCACTAACTCATAATATGCAGCATAATACTGAGGGAACCTCCCGGAAGCTCTGCCAAGAGAAGTCTGTGCAGCATCTAGAAGAAGAAATATCTTCTCTCGTACAGGTAGATCTGACTATATAAAGAGGAAGAAAAAATTACATCCTTAGATAATATGAGAAATAGCAAGACCTGAACATGAAGATTTAAGAGCACAAAGGGGAACAATCTAAAATAAGAAGTGAAAAATAGCAGACCTTTTTCTTTACCATCTTTACAAGTATTGGAAGGATTCCTGTATCAATAACCTGCTTATGAACAGGTTCTCCGATATTGTTTATCAACATTTCCAGCAACTGCAGTATTACGTGACAACCCAATAAGTTTAACTAACAAATGAACTATCTTTACAAAGGCTGCCAAACCAGCAAAAAAATTGTTATACAATCAATGGAAAAACACTATTTCGAATGAGATGGAAAATGTTGGAGAATCTAAAAGCACTGACATTTACTGAGAAGAGTTGTGAGTTTGGGCTTTTACTTCCCAGCCGTTTCTTTATTGCTTTGACGACATTTCTAGCTTGCCTGTTCAAATCAATGCAAAAATCATGTCCTTGAGTAAACAGTAAGATGCAACTTGATTGCTTGATTTAGAAGTAGCTAAAAATGCTTAGTCATAGTTCCGTTGGAAAACTTATTCAGCACAAAAATTGGAGGTCCACCCGAGACTAGCAAGTGCAAGAACTTGGTTTCACAAGTGAACTGGAGAGTTTTAAGAAATATAGAAGTTGTATGAGTTTCTCTCATCAACCCTTTAAAAAAATCAGTATGTAGTTACTACTTAGGCATGTCCAAGGGACCATGCAAATGAAGATCTCTAACTGATACAAAGTCAATTAACCATACATCAAACATTACGTAAGGAGCCAAATAATAGCTACTTCGTTAGTGCAATTAGCAAAGTACCCCTAAGAATTCAAATGTGGCAATAGAAAAGCAACTTGCAAAATAGAGACCTTTTAAATAGGAGGAAAAGTAATATTCAGTCACTATAGAAAAAATATGAGCTTAGGGGAGCTTCATTATTTTTTCTCCTTTTTTTTTAAGTTTTAACACTAGATAATACTCCCTTCGTTCCATTTTATATGACGATGTAAGCACGGAATTTAAGAAAGAAAGAAAACCTTTTGAAATTTGTGGTCTAAAACAAATCATAGACATTTGTGTGGCTATAAATCATCTCATTAAGGATAAAATGGAAAGTTCTAAAAATTGTTTCTAAATATAGAAAAGGTATCATTCTTCTTTGGACATGCTAAAAGGAAAGCGTATCACATAAAATGGGACAAAAGGAGTAATAATATTCCAATAATGAAGTCTTTATTTAAAAAGGCATGTATACAAATGCTGTAACAATACCTAAGTATGCCAGATAAAGACTTTATCTAACAGATTTAGAACTTCATTTTTGGTAAAGCAATAGCTGAAGGTACTACCGCCACTTAGAATAATAATTTGAGAGAGAGTTGAACGGAACTTTCTAATAATTTGAGAAAGAGAGTTGAAAGAAACTGCCATACTTGTGATCACGTGCAACCAATTCACATATTTCAATATTTTTCGTCCAATCTATTTCAGTGAGTTTGTCACTTGTTGCAGAGTTGACAAGCTCTACCGCCATTCTACTTATTTTCCAGCTGGAGAAATAAGAATTTTGTCAGAATCTTCATAAATATTTCTGGAAACACGTACAATAGAAGTAAATAGGCTCATCTTCTGAAGTCGAGACCTAAGAGCACAAGTACAGGCTCAGTAGGAAAGATGAAAAAGCAAGCCCAAAAATTCTTGTGTGTGTTAGAACCATCTAAGTACTTACCCAAAGGTCCCATGTACTGCTAAAAACTGAAAAGTTGTTGATCAAATTTAATATCATGTTATGACAGTTTACAATACACACTATAGGTGTAGGTCCGATTATAACATGTAATCTCTTAGGTGCAAGCACATTTTTCTACCACATAATTGAATGTGATTTACAGCAAACTGAGAAATGTTCCCCAGCTACATGTTAACTAGATAAACAATCAAAAGTTGGCTTTCGTCTTTCATTTTTCTACAGAAGGAAGTCCTTAATATTTTTTAGAAGAAATGCAATGTAGTCTCTGAACATTGACTTCCAGCAATTTAGTCACCTAACTTTTACTTGGTTTAGGCTGGTAGTTTACTCCCATTGGTCCCAAATTCATACATCAAAATAACCCATGTGGGCCCCTTCCATGTGATCTATCCAATTCTGGCTTAATAAACTAGAGAAAGTGGTAAAAGTTCCACAGAGGTTCATAAGAAATGGACCTTAGACCTAACTCAACTGTAAAAGCTACCTCATGAGGAGAGGGTTTCCCGAGACGAAATCATGCATCCATGTGGAAAGCATCCATGTGGAAATTCTAACACCCCCTTCGCCGCCATGCTCAGGCCTGCAAATGGTGCGTGGACAACATAATATGGGGATCCAACATTGGATAAATCAAGAATTAGGATGAGTCTGACTCTGATACTATTATAAGTGACGGACCTTGGGCCTCTAGCTCATGAAGTTAGGATTAGTCAGGACCATATAAAGAGACTAAATCACACATCCACTAAGTACTAGGGGCTGAAAGTTTTTAAGTTTTTTCCGTTCTTGTTTTTTGGTTAATGAGGAGAGAACTACAAAAGACTGCCTTAAAATGTTATCTGGAGAGTAAATGGATGATCTTGGTTGTCAAGTTTGGATCTGAGGGAGTAAAGACAATTAGAAGCCCCCCCACAAAAAATATTGTAAGTTTAAACACAAAAAGGAATAATATAGGTATAAAAGATAACCTTGGTAAACAAAAACTGTCTTCAACAATCTAGCCAATCTCCTAATATGGTCCATTTCAGTGTCATGTAAAATAAGTGGCACTTATCCACCCTGCTTATTTTCTCAAACGCATTCATATAAGCATCCAGAAGCTCGCTATCTGTATACTATTGTAGTTTGGTCAGCATGACAAGATGATGCTGTAGTTCCAACACATATACAGTTTGCAGGTTTGAACTTGTCTTCCAAATGCACATGTAACCCGTTGAAGTTTGACTCTATATGGGAGCATTTGAACAACGAAACAGAGTTGCCGAAGTGAACCAATTTTGGAAGAATCCTCGTCCATTTGTGCATGAATAATTGAGCGTGTAATCAAGAATGACTTATTAAATGACTTCAACTATTTCATTCAGAACTCACTCTATCCCCATCAAAAGATTAACACACCATCCCTTCCTGTACCAGAAGTAGAAGGCTAGAGCCAGTGTGATTGGGGAAAAATAAACATATAGACACAGCAAGCTAGATGGAAAGCCAAATCTTGAATGACCTCTTTAGTATGACCTAAAATGTTTACCAAGAAACCTATATAAAATTAGTGTCCCAATATATTGGTGAGCTATTTTCTGCTCTACTCCTACAACATATGAACATTATTTCCCTTTCTGCTACTAACAATTATCTCGAAACACCACCGACCATGTCTCATCCTCGCCTCTATTTATACTACCAACTTCATGTCCAACCAAACATCCTAGATTTAGAAATATTTCCTCGGTGAAACATTCTGTGTAAACCTTTTCCATTTAAATTTTTTAACATCATCCAGAAAGAGCTGTTATCAAATAAGATAACAACACTACCTAAAAGAATCACCACCCAAATCATTTGACTAATTCAGCAAGCAATCCAAAAACTAGTTGCTTATCAAATTAGCAGTCAACATCAAAGCTTAAAACAATTGATGTAAAACCACCAACTTTGGAACTTCTCCATCCTTAAAACAATAAAATTGGCCTTCTTTAGTATGATTATCATTCTCATCGAATAACTTATCAAAAAGAAAAAAGAAAGGACAAATACAAGAAGGGGTCCCTTAAAATTGGCACAGTTTTCATTTTGACACTTCAACTAAGGCAGCTACCGATTAAACACTCCAATGTGCTTCAAAGCGTATCTTTAAACGCAAAATGTTGACATGGAAAAAAAATGTTTCTCACTTCAAATAGGAACTTGAACTGATACCAAAGTATTTTTTTCCTTAAATCACAATCTTTTTACCTGAAGCAACACTGCAAAAATTGATCCCCTTCACATTGCACCACAAAAAACCACCGTGAACCATTACATCAAACCCAAAAACACCACTAGTGGTGGCAAATGGGTGGGTCAGGGCGAGTTAAAACGGGTCAAGCAAAAATGGATGACAACTCAATCCGCCCATATTTATGTGGGTCAAACGGGTTGGGTGACTAATGTGTTGGGTAAAATATGGGTTGACCCATTTATATATATGCGAGAAATAATGTCATGTGACCAGGAGGTCACGGGTTCAAGCCGTGAAAACAACTTCTTGCAGAAATGCAAGGTAAGGCTGCGTACAATAGACCCTTGTGGTCCGGCCCTTCTCCGGACCCCGCGCATAGCGAGAGCTTAGTGCATCGGGCTGCCCTTTTTTTAAACAATGCTAATTTTAGTGAAGAATGTGTCACCTAAATAAGAAACATAAGAACTATTTTGATCAATACAAAAACTTGAAAAATAAACTTAGGACCTTGCAATAACTGAAACCTTACTTTTGCAATTTATATATAAGATGACAACTAAGACCAAAATACTCAACGTAAATCTAGAACTTTAGGTTGCACTGCACACATGTATAATTGATGATGGATACAGAGATAAGTATTTTCATAATATATATGTAAAGAACTGAATTTTGAGCCTAACTCAACCCCAAAAGCTAGTTCATGAGGATTTGATTGCCCTAGTCCAAATGAGGAGACCATGTATCCTTTAATCCACCGATGTGGGACTCTCTCAATATATTAATAATATTATGAAGAGCCAAAAATAATTGTGAAATCTTCCCATCGCCCCCCACATACTCTACCGGCTTTACTTTTCTTTTTCCCTGGATTCCCCCAACTCAAGAAAATAAATAGGAAATCCACCACAGACCATTCATTATTGAAAGAATAGAATGGGTCAATATTCGATAGGAGTATCATATTTATGTTGTTGAAATTTTCACTTGGTTCGGTGAAAATATGCATTAGTTATTCCTCACTAGAACAGGCAACCATTGAAACTACACAATCAGCTGAAATTGGGTTCTTTCAGCAACAAGTCATTGACCCATTTTTTACCCACATTCAACCAGTTTTACAGTGGGTTGAAAACGGGTTGACCGTTGACCCATATTTAAAATGGGCAGGCCTAATACAGGTTGATCATGGAAGTTGGGCGGGCTAAATAAATTTGGGTTGAATTGGTCACCACTAATTGACCAATAGTGGGCACCTACAGCTTCAACAAAACTCTACCACTTTCGCACATCACCACCACCAAAACTTTCATATACACAGAAAAAAGCACCATCAACATCAATTTTTCTGCTAGTTCTACCGCCTATACAAATGCTAATTATAAAACAAGCCATAAATCTACAAACATTAATGTCTGCCAAACAATTCACATGCTTCCCCTCTAAACAAAATACCTTGAAACTTAAATCTCTCTTAAAATTCTAACCAAAAAAAATAAGATCTCGAATTTCTCATCAGCAAGCAAGACTAATCAGTACTTCCTCCGAATCAAAAAGACTATCCACTTAGTCATTTGTACACACACTAACTCTTAAACAAAAATAGATAAGGTGACACCAAAGAAGGGTAAATCTGAAAAATGGAATTAATTCGCCTGAACAAGTAACTTAACAATAATTAGAACAAAGTATTTTGGGATGAATTAACTCACCTATTATCTGTTAGGTTGCTATGAGAAAGAGCAAATGTTCCAGCTAATCAACACTGAACATAACCTCTATTTGTTTTTTTGTACTATAGTCTATAATCATTGCATACACCTGACCTGGCTGGCTAGACAAGAATCTCTCATAAACTAAGGTGCAAGCCTTCTTTTATAAAACTCACTGTACAAGCATTTTAACTATTTTATCTTTCTTAATAAATATTTACTCCATCGATGATAAAAATCTCTTAAATATGAATAATTAATAAGGACAACAAGTATTTTGGGACGAACAGAGTATGGTAAAACTAACATCTCTCATAATTTATAGTATTATATCTAGCTCTTTATTTTTAATTTTTTAACAAATATTTTAAGCTATTTATTTAATATAAAGTAATTACAATCATACGAATTGTTTTTTATGTTATTATACTTTTTTCATAAAATGGTCAAAAACGACCCTAACGTATTGGAAATGGCTTAAATTTAACCCTTCTTTCAACAAACTCTTTAACGTTAATTTTCTACCTTTCCTTCCACCTATTAAACCTCAATTGTCCTATACGATTAAAAACTCTTCTTTTCAATAGAATTACGGGATGACATTTACAGAGCTTTAATTATATAAGTAGTGATGATTTATTAATCCAAATAGTATTAGACCCAATACTGTTAGCCGACTTCCAATTGCTCACATAAGTTATGCGTATCGTTCTGAGTAATATAGTAGTAAGGCCAGAATATCCTACAGATCGGTTTCTAATTACCGAACATCTTTTTTAGATTATCTATTTGGCAAACGATGGTTGATTTGGGTTTTTATCTAACACTACTAGAGTAATTGCAGGAATTAAACTAAATTACTTTGGTTTAATAAGTTATGATGGAAATAGGGCTTCCAATATCTTCGACTATCCACTCTTTTCAATTCTTAATACAACAAGAATGACTTCTTCTTCTACGTTAAGATAGCAGGTTAACTAGACTGTTTTATATTCCGGTTAGGATATATAGTCACTCAACTCCAGTGCAGAAACCTTCTATATTTCTATGATAGGTTTTACTACATAGGAGGATTAAGAATAATAACCTATAATGCTACACAAGTATCGGGGTACTTTCGTCCGCGATTTTAACCTATGTCTATTCAATTACAGCATATTCAAATGTCTCCTCTCGGTTCTTGATTCAAAATCATATAGATTATGATAATTAGTGATCAGTTAACTATCAAACATTCATACCAATATTGAATAAATCTTAATCAAGTGAAGAAGAAACCAAACTATGCATTAATTCATGAATAAGAGTTTCAAGCGATTCAATATGAAAGCCCTAATAAAGTGTTTAGCTCCTAGCCATAGACATGCTAAGAACTAATACAACATCCAACATGAACTGAAATAAATAAAAGAGAAAGGAAAAGAATTTGAACAAAGTTGTCTCTAATCTTGTGTTTTGCCTCCTTTCCTAGCCTCCCCAAAGTAGAATAAAAGTATGTACAAGATGTCAGATAATGAGCAGGGTTTTATACTTGAGAAAATTTACGCTTCGGATCCTTTTAACCCTCTGAAATTCAGCCCAAAAATCAAAAATCCCGCGTCGGCATCGTGGCGTCAGTAGCGCCACGGCAATGAAACTCTCGCGAAAAATCAGCGATGCAGGACATTTAGCGCCTATGGCGTCTTCGGGCATTTTTTCGGTTTTGTGTCCTTTTTCCGTCTGGATTTCGTCAGATTTCTGCTATGCTTCCTGAGTCTTCTTGGGCTTCATTTCTTGGCTCTTTTAGTGTGCAATTTCATCTCAATTATGTTCATTTCATCTTCTTTTTGTCATTTCTCCGTTTAGGACCGTTGTGACTCAAAAGAAAGAAAAATGTCCCTAACACGATACTAATTTCAACGAAATGGGAAAAATACTAACTAAAAATAACTCAAAAAATGTATATAAAATATGTCTAACAAATACATTTATTTATTGTTATTGTAGGGGCTGAATTTTAAATATCCACCATTATTAAAAGATAGAAGAAGTTGAGTTGAACCTAAATCTTGAATTAACTGGAGCTTGTTCGCATGGATTTTGAACCAAAAATTGCAGCTTCAGAAGAAGAGGACATTATCGTCATTTAAATCCGTGCAGTGGTAAAACAAGAAGCATCAAAAAATTGAGAACAAACAAATAACTTTTATTTGTTTTGGGTTAATTAACATAATGGATCCGTGTTACTTATGATTAGACCACGTGGATCATTAAATCTATATATACCACATTAAGAACTCGTTTCGTACGTCGCACTAGACTGTATATTTTTATATTGTATTATAATGAACTGTACTGTATTAATATATAATGGACGGTATTGGAGTATTAATATATAATAGACTGTATTTTTTATTTTATTTATTTTTAGTACACTCCAGGGGAGACCCATATACTAGATGAGTCTAAAAAAATGACAGTTGGAGTGTACTATTTTAAGAATACATTTTTTAATAATAAAATAAACGAATAAGTATACAAAAGGAAATATACCATAAGACAAAGAACTTTTTTTTTAAAGAAAAACAAATCAATTATATCTTAATCCATTTAAAAAAAATATATGTACACACATCTTAATATTTTTTGGGTTCAATCTAAATTCTTCTTATTCTTTTAGTTTCATACATTAATTTTCACTAAGTTTAGCTTTATCATTTAATGAACTTATAATGACTCAATTTCGGATACAACCCCTTATAATTTAAAATTGAACACTTATATCCCTATACTATGAGAATTCTATGCATGCAATCATATGAGGTATATTTGTAACCAAGTATATCAAAATATAATTATTTAAAAATAAATAAAAATTATAAATAAGAAGATTTTGTGTATTTATTTATGTAAAACTTAATAAGGAATATAAATATTTTCTTTTAATATCTTTATTGACGAATTTGATAAAATAGAGAATAAACATTTCAAAACATATTAATAAGAAACGAACGCAGCTGACTTAATAAGATATATCGACTATTAGTAATAATTTTCTATTTTTAAGCATGTAATTTATTTGTATTCTTATTAACAGATATACAAAAATTAAATATGTATCAACACATTTCTTAGTATTTTATTAATTTCGTACAATGAGATATATGTTGGAAAATAATGCAGTGCGAGAATAGTAGATAACTATTGCAAGCGCTTCGAAAGAATAAAAAATAAAGGTTACAATAGCAACAAGTTTGTAGTAAACAATAATTGTGGTAACAACAAGCTTTTGAGTTCTTGAATCAATCTTGAATCGTTGTACCAAATGTAGAGAGCTCTTTGAATCTTGATAACCTGAAATCAAGAGACACTAAATCTGGAAGTGTTACAACTGTGCTGAGTCGAGTAATGACACTCTGTCTTTAAGACAAGATTCCCCCGTATATATCATTTTACGTTAATAGGCAATAGTCTCCCAAGTTAAAATAGCTACTAACACTTGAGCAAAGAAAACTCAACTGTTACTCTTGAAGAACTTTGAGTATTGAAAAATGTTAGAGGGGAAGAAGATTTTCAGAAAATGCAAGTGTTGCAAGTCTTTCAAGTACTTCAAGTGTTGAACAATTGAGTCAAAAGCCTCAATTTATAGTAGTGTAAGAGTGGCCTCTTCAAGTACCCATGTAATGGCCCTTTAATTCACCAACTAATGCAGCCAAATAATGGCTGATTTATGGAGAAAAAACTGCCATTTTAATGCCCAAAAACCTCTCCATAATTAATCAAAATTTTGGACTTCCGTCGCACTTACTGCCACGTCGCGGCTCCAGTGACTTGGTCAGGAATTAGCGTCGCGGCCTTGAAGGGGGTGGCGCCGCAGCGCTCCCCTGCTCCGCGGTGACTCCGCGACCCTTTCCGACCCGTTCCATCTTTACACTACGCACATTTCTTCCTTCATTTACCAAC
Organism: Przewalskia tangutica; assembly: GCA_029844215.1. Lineage (NCBI taxonomy): Eukaryota > Viridiplantae > Streptophyta > Magnoliopsida > Solanales > Solanaceae > Przewalskia > Przewalskia tangutica. Next base: position 69,197,535 of record CM056739.1, on the reverse strand, counting down.
ACAGAACACTCATCATTTAGTCAATGACCGTCCATCATTCTATGTCTCAAACATGTTACTTACGTATCAATATCTCTTTCACTAATAAAATTTACGATACTTGGCACTACGAGTGCACGTGTGTGGAAACGATATTTCCGACGTGCGGGGCCTCAATTGTTTGAGTCATAAATAAAAAATATTCAATGTGATAATGGCAAAGAGTATGACAATGGGGAATTTAGGGAGTTTTGTGCTCAAATGGGATACATTTTCATTTTTCTTGTCCTTATACGTCTTCACAAAGTGAGAAAGCTGAGCGGAAAATTCGTACCATTAATAATATTGTTCGCACTTTATTGGTTCATTCTTGCGCTCTTCCATTATTTTGGCATCATGCGCTACAAATGGCTACCGATCTACTAAATATTCTTCCCTCTAAAGGTTTGACATATTCATCCCCTCTCAAAGTGTTATACAATAAGACTCCGTCATATTCTCATCTTAGGGTCTTCAGATGCTTATGTTATCTACTGTTTTCATCCACTACAATCAATAAACTTCAGACACGTTCTACTCCTTGTGTGTTTTTGGATTTTCCGTCAATCACCGTGGTTATAAATGCTTCGATTTGTCCTCTAAACGAATCATCATTAGTCGCCATGTTCTCTTTAATGAATCCGAATTTTCCTTTTCTAAAGTAGAAAAACCCATGCATAGTTCTTACGATTTTTTGGATGATGTTATCTCACCATATGTTCGCTGTCATTTTTTAGATTCTTAAAAAAAAACGACGTCAGTGCCGCAGCCCTTAGGGGAGGCGCCGCGGCGCCTACCAGCCAATGACCACACTATTTCAAACCCGTCATTAGCGCTGCGGCCCTCTGGGGAAGCGCCACGACGCCAAAACTTCATAGAGCTCTGTAGTTCTTCTAGCGACGCGGCCCCTTTCCCCACCGCCGAGGCGCTTTCGACGGTAATTTACAACACTTCAGAACATTCCCAAAATTCACCCAGTCCAGCCCAAAGTCAAGGTCCAATCATCGCAGTCAACGGGGTATTTTTAAACCAAAGAGACATTTTAATTTGAATTCTAATGTTCTTAAATCACCCTTACCCCGTAATCCTGTGTCTGCCTTAAATGATCCTAATTGGAAAATTGTCATGGCCGATGAATATAATGCTCTTATTGATAATAAGACGTGGGAGTTGGTGTCTCGTCCATCTGGTGTTAATATTATTCGGTCTATGTGGATTTTTGCTCATAAAGAAAATTCTGATGGTTCGTTTGCAAGACATAAGACTCGTCTTGTAGGTGATGGTAAGATTGTGGTGAGACTTTTAGCCCGGTGGTCAAGCCGGCGACTATTCGTACTATGTTCAACTTGGCTCTTTCGAAATCATGGTCCATTCATCAGCTAGATGTGAAGAATATTTTTCTACATGGTGATCTTCATGAGACATTGTATATGCATCAGCCCTTAGAGTTTAGGGATACTAGATATTCTAATCATGTTTGTCTATTGAGGAAGTACTTGTATGGGCTTAAACAGTCTCCACGAGCTTGATATAAGAGGTTTGCTGATTATGTTTTGAGTTTTCGACTATGGCTTTCTCTCACAGCAGGTCTGATAATTCATTACTCATATATCGTCGAGGATCTTCCATGGCTTATATACTATTATATGTTGATGATATTATTTTGACTGCCTCTTCTGAGGCTTTGCGCAAGTCTATTATGACAATGCTCAGTTTTGAGTTTGTCATGAAGGACTTGGGCCCATTGAGTTACTTTATGGGGATTGTTGTAACTCTTCATGCAGGTGGATTATTCTTATCACAGAGGAAATATGTAGCAGAGATCATTGAGAGGGCTGAGATGTCATCTTGTAAGTCCACTTCTACTCCAGTTGATACTAAACCCAAGTTGGGTGCTGTAGCTGACTCTCCCTATAAGGATCCGACCCGCTATCGTAGTCTTGCAGGCGTCCTTCAGTATCTGGCGTTCACGCGACCTGATATTACATATGTCGTACATCAGGTGTGTTTGTTTATGCATGATCGTAGATTTGAACATATGAATGCGTTCAAACGCATTCTTAGGTACATTCAGGAAACACTTGAGTATGGTTTGCATTTGTATCCTTCGTCGACGTCTACACTATTCTCCTATACAGATGTTGATTGGAGTGGTTGTCCTGACACCAGACGGTCTACGTCTGGCTATTGCATGTTTTTAGGTAATAACTTGGTCTCATGGTCTGCCAAACGTCAATCCACGCTTTCTCATTCAAGTGCAGAGACCGAGTATAGATGGGTAGCCAATGTGGTTTCTGAGTCATATTGGTTACGAAATCTGCTTTTAAAGCTTCATTGTCCTATTGAGAAGGCTACCTTGGTGTATTGTGATAATATAAGTGTCATATACCTTTCTGGTAATCCAGTTCAGCACCAGCGTACTAAACACATAGAGTTGGATATTCACTTTGTTCGAGATAAGGTAGCTAAAGGACAAGTACGCGTCTGTCATGTCCCTTCAAGATATCAAATTGCAGACATATTTACAAAGGGTCTTCCCTCGGTCATTTTTGAAGATTTTAGAGACAGTCTCAGCGTATGAAGACCGCCCGCTATGACTGCGGGGGTGTGTTAAAGTATATGGGCCAGTGGCCCAGCCGTCCACCGCGGGGCCTCCCTTTCCCTTATATATTTGGTGAATATTAGACTTAGGTTTGTACCTTAATTAGTAGTGTAATATTACCATAATTGTAAAGTTAGTCTTCAAATAGAATAGGGATTTCCATGTAGAATAGGAAGAGAATCTTCCTAGTGTAACTTGTATATATATATATGTATTTCGTTAATAAGAATAATCAAGGGAGTTGTATAAGATGGCGAAGAAGGAGGCTAAGCTTGCGGTTATGGCAGCGAAAACAACAGCTTTTGAACACATGTATGTGGAATTAGAGGAGAAAGGCGATGATAGGAATTTATACAGACTGGTCAAGGCGAGGGAGAGGATTGGCCATGATTTGGATCACGTAAGGTGCATCAAGGACGAGGACGGTAAAGTACTGATGGAGGACGCACATATTAGGCGTAGATGACAGTCTTACTTCTATAAACTCTTGAATGAAAAAGTAGATAGTGACATCGTGTTGGGAGATCTGGAGCAATCTGGTAGGTATAGAGATTTTGGGTATTGTAGAAGGATTAAAGTTGAGGAGGTTAAGGATGTTGTTCGTAGGATGCGTAGGGGAAGAGCAACCGGGCCCGATGAGATCCCAGTTGATTTTTGGAAAATCGTAGACATGACAGGTTTGGAGTAGTTGACTGAGTTGTTTAACGTCATTTTTAAGACGACAAGATTGCCCGATGAATGGAGGTGGAGTACAATGATTCCGTTGTGCAAAAACAAAGGTGATATCCAGAGTTGCAACAACTATAGGGGTATCAAGCTTTTAAGCCACACTATGAAAGTTTGGGAAAATGTCGTGAAGATGAGGGTAAGAAAATGTGTGTTTATTTCCGAGAATCAGTTTGGATTCATGCCGGGATGTTCGACTACTGAAGTCATTCACATTATTAGAAGGTTGGTGGAGCAGTATAGGGAGAGGAAGAGAGACCTACATATGGTTTTCATCGACTGCAGAAGGCATCGACAAAGTCCTAGGGAGGTTCTATGGAGATGTTTGGAGGTTAGAGGTGTACCTGTGGCATATACTAGGGCGATCAAGGATATATATGATTGTGCCAAGACCGAGTGCAGCAATATGAGGAGACTCGAGCACTTTACGGTGCGATGAACTGCGCGAGGATCAACGCTTAGCCCTTTCTTATTTGCCTTGGTGATGGACGGACTGACGCGACAAATTCAAGAGGAGGTGCCATGGTGTATGTTATTCGCAGACGACATAGTCCTGGTTGATGAGACTCGTAGTGGAGTGAACGTCAAGCTGGAGGTTTGGAGACAAACTCTAGAGTCCAAATGGTTCATGTTTGGTAGGTCCAAGACAGAGTATTTGGAGTGCAAGTTCAGTAATGGGAGCGACCCTGAGACAGGAGTCGAAGTGTCGATTGGGACTCAGGTCATCCCAAAGAAATAAAGCTTCAAGTATCTCGGGTCTATTATTCAAGGAAATAGAGAGATTGATGATGATGTCACACATCGTATTGGGGCAGTGTGGTTGAAATAGAGGCTCGCATCTGGAGTCTTGTGCGACAAAAAAGTTCCACCAAAGCTCAAAGGCATGTTTTATAGGGCGGTCGTCAGACCGACTATGTTGTATGGGACAGAGTGTTGGTCAGTCAAGATTTCGCACATCCAAAAGATAAAAATTGCGGAGATGATGATGATGATGAGATGGATGTGTGGGCATACAAGGAGTGATAGAATTAGAAATGTCGATATCCGGGACAGAGTGGGTGTGGCCTCGGTGGAGGGTAAGATGAGGGAAGCGAGGTTGAGGATGGTTCGGGCATGTGCAGAGGAAAGACACAAATGCCCCAGTGCGGAGGTGTGAGAGGTTGGTTATGGACGGGTTCAGTAGGGGTAGAGGTAGGCCGAAGAAGTATTGGGGAGAGGTGATTAAACTGGATATGACGCATGTGCGACTTACTGAGGACATGACCTTAGATAGGAGTTTATGGAGGACACGGATTAGGGTTGAAGGGTAGTAGATAGTCGAGCGTAGTCCCATTCACGCCCACAAAAAAATAGTTCTATAATTAGCTCATCACAATTATAGAAGTAGTATTGCTTTATATTCACTGTAGTTGATTTCTGCTGCTATGTGTTCTCTAGTGTACTTTGTTCATATTATTTATTTGCGTTACCTACTGCTTTATTTTGACAGAATGTGCTACCATGACGTATTCGATTTTTGTTACCAGCATATTCCTATAGCTTTAATTTCTTGTCTGTGACCGTTTATCTTGTTATGCAACGTTTGCTTTGATTGTGATTACGCAGGTCTTGAGCCGAGGGTCTCCCGGAAGCAGCCGCTCTACCTACCAAGATAGAGGTAAGGTATGTGTACACTCTACCCTCCCAGACCTCACGTGGTGGGATTTTACTGGGTATGTTGTTGTCCATTTTCGATATGATTAATGATTTAGGTGGTTACAATTGCAAGATATGTAGTGTAGCTATCTTACACAGGGAAGAGAATTTGGAAATGATATAAAGTGGATATATTCAGTCAGCTAGAGCTTCAATATTTGAAGTTGATGGTGAAGAATTAACCCTTTAAATCATATTTTTGTTGCAGAATTTTTTTCTTATTCCTTAAAGACTAGTATTTGTTAGCTCAGGGAACAAACATTGAAAGGTTCTCAATTATACGGCTAAGTTTATTTGACCAACTTATAAATATTTGAGATTTTTATGTACTAAATTAATTAACAAATATACTGTTTATATAGAAAATACATATATGCTAGTCCATATACTGTTTATATAGAAAATACATAAGCATCAACAATTTTATTTATAAATAATAAATAATCAAAATATTATATATATACACACACAGACAATATACAATGTATTTGGCTCAAAACTTTCTAAAAAATTCCAAAGATGATTTAAAGCATATATTAGATATAAATATCATTATTATAAAGAAATATTATGTTTGCATTTTAACTATTTAACAACTAACTATTTAAGTACCTTATAATTAGAAAACACTATATAATATGCAACATTTTAAATATTTATACACCAATAGTATATAATGAGTATGTCAAATGCCAATAAGTAATACATGCAATAGTAATGCCTAAAATACACCTTAACCTTCGTCCTGAGTTGCTGTAACATCCCTAGCTTTTACCGAGGTCCTATTCCCCCCTCCCCCCAGAAAATATTTGTAGGAATTGTTTTTGATAACTGTTAAGTTTCATTAATTACCAAGTAGTATGTACGAACCAGCAAGGTTAACTCAACCTGCTAAACCTGAGCGGGATCACCCCAAAACAGACTCTAAATAGTAACTACAAGTATCTATACATGAAACAGTATTATGCTAGGCTTATAGTTTCTAAACACTAGTAATGCTTTCTTAAAACCTGCAGCTAATCAATCTGTCCTTCATGTCTTGAGGTGCTCGAATGCTACAGGTAGTTGCAATCCCTTTTGCTATCTGGTCCAAATGTGTTGTTTTCCCTTCAAAGATCCTTGCATTTCTATCATTCCACACAGCAAACATAAATTCTGCATATACCATCTTGAGGATAGTAGCCTGCCTAGTTTTTCCCTTAGTTGCATGTAGTGTTGCACTATAAAATTGTTCCCAAGTTTGAGTGGTATGCCACTGGATCTGCAGCCACTGCATTAATCTATTCCACAGATTTTTAGAAAATACACAGTCGTGAAATAAATGGTCTCCTGTTTCATTACTCAACTGACAGTTGAAGCACTTAGGATCCACTTGAATGTCCCATTTGATCAATCTATCACAAGTTAACAATCTGTTTTGGACTTGCAACCACAACAAAAATACTGCTTTTGGTCTGGATGAGTTGTGAAATAGCAAGTGTCTCCATGTCACTCTAGGTAGTGTACCCATCGTCTGGAGGTAGATGTGTTTGATCATACTGCTGTTGCTTTCCCGAGTAGCCTATGGATGCAGAAGTTCACATCTTGCCTCTATAATTTTTCTCACCATCCAGCTTGCCTGCTTGGGTATGTCAATAAGACCAATTGTTCTTCCTTTTATGTAGTAAGTGTGGATCCATTTGATCCACAACTTATCCTGTTTGTTTGCCTGGTTCCAGCACACTTTGGTTATTGCTGCTTTGTTCCACAATTTCAGATTTGGCAAATTAAAACCACATGCAGATTTAGGTAGACAAATCGTTTTTGACATTTATCGAGTGAGCTAGATAACAATTCAAACACGTATCGCATAAAGAAGTTCAGTCATTTTCAGGTCTTTTCACTCTTTGAATAAAATAAAAAATTAGAATTCTCTCCTATACTTTTAATTTTTTATGGAGAAATCAATTGATTCTCTTGGAATTTGATTTTGTGAATCACTATATTCTTTCATAATCGAGTCTTGGCTTGTGTCGCATTGAATTTTGATTCAATTTTTTCAGATAAATGCTTTAAAAATATATTCAAGACAGTAATAGAAACACCGTAAAGGTTAGGTGTGTTACAGCAAATACAGACAAATGTTGAGGTGTATTTTAGGTATTATCTCTATAATTTATATAAAAGTGTAATACCAATTACTATACCTTTTTAAAAAATACTTTACAATATGTGTATTATTTTTATTTACTATGTATTACTACAAGAGTAATATACTTTTATTTAATACAAAAATTAAATATATTTTTATTCATAAATATGTACTACCTAAATATATAGTTTGTTTAACTAGTTGTGCGAGAATGTTGAAACTTAGCTTGATATGACTTCCTAATTAATACATCTATTAATTAATACATAATTAATGCATTGCGATACTTTAACCATTGTAACAGAAAAGTGCTTAATCACACAATACACCAAATTATTTCAATTTTTCTTTATAAAATCAATTCCAACACTTGGTATTTTTCTTTATCAACTATTTTTTCTCTCTCTCTAACCAACTATGTCATGCGAGATTTTATTCTGGGATTAGATCTTCAATCCCTCCAACCAAACGACTCATTAGAGGTGTTTGTAACACAAGAATACACCACTAGCAAATATGTGGATCAAATAGTGGTATCACCATTGTAAGACTTAAATATACTAAATAGGAGTAGAAAAGAATAGAACCTTTCTACTCTAAATTCTCCGATATTCTAGGCCTATTTTAATCATAGATCAATAGCAATATGTGTGCCATTTGCTAACCACCTATCCTATAAGAAGCCAGACCACCAATGGACTTCTCAACCATCAGACTTTCACCCTCGTCTCGGTCGATCTCTCGCCTGACTTCTTTAAGCTACCCAATATACCATCAATCAACTTATCATTAGTGTCCCCAGGTTGGTCTGTCACAAATGAATAAGTCTTCTGCCTCCTTCTAGTCGGAGAGTTCTCCATTTTGTCAACTGATACTGAAGTATCTAATTTTGAACCATAGGTTGATGATTCTACCATGCCATCAACATTTTCTGAGCCATCCTTTTTACCGTACCATGAATCAAGAATATGTAACAATGAGCTATCTTCTTCCTTCACTTTCGACTTCCCATTGTCCAGTTTTGTGGAAGATGAGGTGTCCTCATCGGAATCAGAGAAATCACGATCCAATGGAGCTTCATAGTTGCCATGTGTTAGTTCACTTGATTCATCTTTGGCTTCTCCATCAGACCCCAGTTTTATTCCATTCTTGGAAGGGCCTGCCTTAGACACTGGACCTAGTTCCTCCCAACGGGAATCAAGCTCGTTATCTTCCCCAGGCAAACTCGATGATTCGCTATCTAAATTGGCTTCAGTACCACTGAGATCACTTTCTGGATCAGATGGCTTATATGTTTTTAGACCTGGACTTTTCGGGACTTTATCAGAGGGAACAATGTAATTAGACTCTATTTTTATCGCTGGCATTATCTGAAGAAGATCACTTAACTTCGCGTAGCCAAGCTTATTTATCTCCAGTAAATATCCATACCTTTCAAGGAATAGAGACCTGAAAGATTTCATGTTGAATCCTTCTGGATGTTGCTTTACAATGTCATCCACCAGTTTCTGACAGTCAATAAGCACCTCATTTCTAGACTTACCAAGCAATCTGCCCTGAACGACAGGTCGAGAAACTCCTGCATGAGGGGGATTTTGGTGTCTTTTCTCGCCATCAAGCTTTTGTGAGCCTTGCAAATTAGATGTATCCCTCGTATTCTTAAACACAGAACTCAACTCATTCGAACTGGAAGAATTACTCTTTGTTGAAGCTTTGATAGCTAGGTAAAAGAGTTTGTAAGGGAAGGTTCGGGAAAGACATTCACCCACCCATTTCTTATCTGAGATTAGCAAGTCTACCAGCCAAAGAGCATCACCTTCACTAAGAGAATTCAGAAAAGAAGGACCTTCTTGTTGAAGGTTCTGCGCCATCTGGGCCCTGACAAAAACCACAGTAGCACACGATCAGAAGCCATTATAAAAAGATATAACGTGTGTCAAATTCATAAAAAGTAACACTATAAGCCTATCCCCCCAAGGAAACCACTTTCTGGGTGGGAAGGTGGTAAAACATTAGAAATATCCAAAACACATAAAGGTGGCAATTGTACTAAACATCTTGAACAAAACCACTCAACTTCAAATGCAAACAGAAGAAAAAAAATACATGGAAAGAGAAGTTCCAAGAGGTGATTGCCAAACCTTTTTTGCACAAGGATAACATTTTACATAGCTAATCCAACTTTGAGTTTCCAACATATCTCTACGTTACCAATGCAAAATCATCATATTGAATACACAGTTCTGTTTCTGGTATAAAACTCTGCATTACTAATACTGGTAACTTGCTCAGGAAGCAATGCATTTTTGCTGAATTAAATGTGAATTAAATAAGAATACATGTATTAGCAAATGTCTGTATAATCGACGTTAGCCTGCTCCGTTCTCCCAATAGTTACTTGCCTGATTCCTCAAGCGGTCAAAAGGTCTTTACATCTTGATCAAAAGCAAAAATTTCTCCTCTTATCCAGTCCTCTAACGAGGGTAACGAGCTAGACTTTTAACGCTTGGGTTGAATTTATGTATGGAGCTACACATCCTAATATGAGGGGGGTTCTTTTCAAGCGGTCAAAAGAAATGAGGGATTCTATGCAAACATTTTCAGTCTGTGTTAGAAAGAGGGGGAATAAGAGCAAAAGGGAATGAGGAAGTAGCTGAGTGTCTACAACTGAAATTGTGGATGTTGTTTTGTTGAGGAAGAAATTGAGTCGGGCGTTGGCTGGTGATTAAAATGGTATTTTGTGATATGTTCAATGGTCAGTATTGGTAGAGTTGAGGAGTGAAACTGACGAAAAAGGTGATGAGGAGGTCTTGAAGTGACAAGGAGGTACCCCCCGTGGGTAATGGTGGAAACAAAAGAAACGGCCGGAACGAAAAGAAGAAAAGGAAAAGAGAAAGAGAAAAGAAGAAGAAAAAATAGTAGAAATAAAGAGGTGTTAGACTAAGCACAAATAATTGAGTGCAATTAGGTGTAACATCCAATGAGAAAATGATAACTGTACATAGCATGTTTCTAAAATTCTCTACTTCTCATGTGTTTTAAGAAGGTGAAATTAATTTCTTTGCCACATCACCTTTACAGGGTATTAATTCCACTTTGGACAAGAATAGGGGGTCGCCCGTAAAGTTAAAGTGTGTAGCTTATTTTTTCGGACAAGTTTAGGGTGACAGCTTATGTATTTTCCATAGAAAAAATAAAGGAGAGAAATGCAACTGAACATACAGAGACCACAAAAGATATTGATCACCAACATATTACTACATCTCAAAAAAGGAAAGTACATAGAGAAATGCAACTCAACACAAGACTGTACTAGGTAAGATAGATATATATTGTTACCTTCTCAAGAAAAAAAACACAAAAAAAAAACTGCCCTAATGTCTATGTCAAGGGGTTCATCATACATTATTTAAAACTTGTATTACATTCAATGAAAAATATTTTATCCAACAGATAATGACCAAACTTAAATGTTATCAACATAGACAAACAGAGGCCTTAAGTAACTGGCAAAAAAAACAGAAGGGAAAAGCTAGCAGAATTATGAAGCAAATTGAAGCCAGATAGACCATAAATATGAAGGCAGAGAGCCTGTTAGAAGGTGTACCTAGTTCTAGATTGCAAGACAAGCACTGAACCATGGCTTGAAATTAAGAATGATCCCAATTCTCTCCAAAAGGATTCCTTTGAAAATAATTCCTCTCCCCCCAGACAAAGTTCTGTCTTCTTAGATTCTTCGTGGGATTCTAAGCCTGTTTCATCCGAGAGCTTGGAACTTCTCCAAGATCTACACCAGTTCTTAATCTGGTTAAAAAGGCTGGACTCCTGGCTATGCTTCTCCATTGTGTCCTCTGCATGCATATGGGGTAAATCTTTGAAACTGGCATTATTACCAGAAGCAAAAGAAGAGGAACCCTCAGATTGCTCTAAATGACTCTCTAACTCTACATCCTTTTCTGCAGTTTTTGACTTTATATTTGAGATCATTTCCCCAGAAGCAGTCTTACCAAACCACCTATTCCATAACTTCTTTAAGAAGCCCATTTCAGGTGCAGAACCATGCTGCTCTGCAGTCTCCAATTGACCCTCACTTGTTTTAGCAACCACATTCTCAGCTGGGGGCCGGTGAATTTCTGTAGATACCTCTTGTACTCTCTGGGGTCCCTGCAATTTTCTTGGAGATGTTTTCACTTTTTGTTCAGAGGATTGAGGTAGCAATGGCTTCTCATACTTCCCGTCCATACAACTGCCTGTCTCACCATTCAATATAGGGGTACTAGCAAATTCTGCCTCTCCATTAGTTTCAAGCTCTGAACTTATGCCTGAATCGTCACTTTGTTCAGGAACTTTAGGGTTGACGCTATGCACCAAATATTTCCCATCACCTCCGAAGTGGAGCTTTAAAATATCTGGCATGGCTAAAAGAAAAAGAGAGAACTTCTTATATCCGTAAAAATCTTTGTCTATACTCAAATTTCTTCTTGCTAATTCTGCGCGAAGGTCTGTAATAGGAACTCCTTTCGGGTATGAATTCAAAGTATTGCGGATATGCCTCACTATAGACCTCGGAATGGGCCGACATTTTGGATCTGCAACAGCTTCGGACACTTCCTTGGTGCGAAGCTTTATGGGTTGTTCTGTAACTGCAAATGGGTCATCAAGAGGTGCCTTGTAGTGACCATACCAAGAACCATAAGGACCATCTGGTGGCTGGTTAAAATGCTTTCCTATAAGGTTTTCACCCTTCAGTAATGCATTCCACTGCCACATGATACTAGCTGCACTGCAAAGAACACTAGGAGCACTTTCTGGACTGGCTAGCAGAATGTTATAGTTGTTCATTCTCAGCCTGTGTAATATTCCAGCAAAATCCCTGTCACCTGAAATTAAGAAGAGGTGTGCTGGTGGAGGATTTTGAGAAACCCAATACATCAGATCAACAAGGAGAGATCTGTCAGCACTGTTCTTTCCACCTGAAATCAACATAACAAAATGATTAATAAAACAGTAGCGACCAAGGAAATGAAGATGAAATAACACGCTACTCATAAGCCTATCAACTGTCTTGTTTTAAAAAATCTTTTAGTTTACATTTTGAGGACAACACGTGAATCTAAGAATTCAAATACAAAAGTAGTTAAAATTAGATGGGAGCTAACTATGTCAAGAACAAAACAATTACACAAAACCAGTATCAGCCAAAATCTTCTGGACCCTTCTTTTGATAAATGCCAAATTCTCTACTGAAACAGGTTCTTGGAGTTGATAATCAAGCAGCATACTCAGCTAGGAAAACTTATCAAAGATTTTACAACTTAATTGGTCAAACTCAACGAAGATTACTAGCACAATTATGTAAGTTTACGACTTAATTGGTCATACAAACTCAGTTTAGACCAGTGCCTTTAATATAAATATTTCAATTACTAGTGACACAACTTGGCGTGCAAGAAAAATAGCAAATGATAACTTATTAACAAAATATTTGGCGTGCAAGAAAAATAGTAATTATGATAACTGATTAGGAAAATATAAACTTCAAAATTTGAAGAATAGAAGAAAGAAGATGGGTTTAGAATGGAGAAAGGATTTCTAATTTTTCTTCCGTATGTGGAGGTAGAAGAATTGATTTTGGGGCTTTTTTTTGTTGGGTTGGGGGGAAGGGGAGTGAGGACTAAAGTATTAAAAAAGCAAAAAATGTTGCGGGCTTATAATTTACTTTAGAGAAGCCGTAAAACAAACAAACAAACTCAACTAAAAGAAAGACGTTGTAACCAACATTCGAACTCGGGTCGCGCGCAAGGACCAAAGGGGCACACCGACCAGTTGCCTCAATCCAGCGGATATCTCTCATAATGGTCTTCAAGGTATATACATCATATATATACAGGAATTTTTCCGCGGTTAACGGGTGCAGGGGACCGCTATGTCTGCACAGATTCTGGCATATACTATAATCGATATGTAGAGAAATGTGCATTAGCAACTGATTATTCAATTATTTATATTGATGAAGTAAGTTATGGTTACGAAAGAGATATAGTTAGCTCCAGCAGATTTATCTATGCTAGATCAGGGAACTAACTACCAAACAAGGTCCATAAGGGCCAGTGTCTGACACAAAAAGGCAAGACTATGCCAACATAAAGAAACTGTTAGCCCCAAATACAAAAAAAACTAATCTATGTGCATTGAGGTAACAAAGTCCAAAAACTTTTCTGTGAAACTAATCTATGTGCATCAAACATGCTTTCACACTACTTGACATTGCATATACCCCTGACCATGTTACCATTACATTATTTACACGAATAATCTAAATAGTACAATGGTAACATGGTGATTGGTGAGGTGCATATGCAATGCCAAGTAGTGTGAAACAGGTTTGATGCTAAACATTCTTCAACTAAAGCAGTAACTTTCAGCAATTTCTTCAGATTTCATGATGGTTTTTGAAACTATTTACAATTTCAAGAGGAACTGCTTCCTCGTATGTGCACCTAAGGACATGTCATTATTTATTATCTACACTTGTGTAGTCTAACATGCAACATTCCTTAATTGACACATCAGAACTTAAGGTACTAGGGCCACTCGGAAAAGAAGAGAAGTGCCAGAGTGCTATGGTACACCATAACTTTGTATTGTCCCGTGCTCTGCTTACAAAAAGAAAAAACAGCCCTTTTCTGTGAGTTCACATGAGAGGCAGCATTCTGGTAGGCTAATTTCTTTAACTCATTTCTCGCACAATTACGCTAGCCTTACAGAACAAACTTATGATATCATTTAGTTCTATACATTGAGGCTTCACTACAATATATAAAATAAGCAATGTACTGCATATTACATCTTAAGTGCCGAATTAGAAGTGTTACCTAATTTTTTTTTTAAAGGAATACATGAACCTTCAACATTTTCCTACTGCATATTATTAAGAAGTTACACATTTGTCCGGTCGGCAAAAAATAATTACATTCGCTTCAACATTTTTCCTACTACATATTATTAATAAGGACAAGTTACACATTCCGTGGGTAAAAAATAATTACATTCGCTAGCCAAATAAACAAAAAAATATACATTATTATGTATAAATATACAGCCTCTACTTCTTACTAAAGGTCTGCGTACACCCCAACCTCCCTAGACCTCACTTGTGTAATTACACGGGTAATGTAGTTGTTGTTGAAAATATGTATATTTTATGTATATTATACATTAATATACAAAAAAATGACTATTATTTAGGCGGTTTCTTTATTAATAATGCATCAATAGGGTAATCATTATAAAACCCCCCCCCCCCCCCCAAGATTCAAAATGTACATTCCAAGAACCAAAATAAAGCATAAAAATGACAACTTTTTACCATGAGGAATATGAGCAAGATTAATCCCAGTAGAAGAAAGGGCTTCTTGATTCATCCTAGAAAGCTGCAATACATCACCAAAAGCAGTAATATGTACTGGACCCTTAATCCCATTAGTCCTAATAGCAGTAGTAATACACTGTGCAATCTTGAAAACATTAACACCAACTGGTGGAGAGCAATTCTCGAAATCCCACCACACTGATACCTTCACATTATGTCTTTCCTCTTCGTGTCGACGATATGGGTATGAAGATTGAGGTTGGTTTTGAAAATTGGTGCTCAAATGGGCAATTTGAAAGCAGGTTCTTGAATTTGTGGTAGTAAGAGTGTTAGTGAAGAGAGATATAGTAAAAAGGGGTCTTGTAAAAAGGGATTTCATGGTGGAGATTTTGGGGTTTAGGGTTAGGGTTTTGAGAGGAAATTGTGAGGATGTTCATTTCAGAGCCATGGGAGAAAATGAAAGTCGGTTTAAAAAGTGAAGGGTTTAGAAAGAGCTAAAACCCTTCAAAAATCTCTGCACGTGCACATCACGTGATATAAGGAAAAATAAGAGAAAACAGAAATTGTTTTTGTTTTTCTCATTTAAAAAAAAAAAGACTTATATGAAGAAATAGTGGAGAGTGAGAATAAAACTCATACTTAGGGTTGGTTTCGTATTCGGGATAAGGGATAATTAATCTCATAATTAAATTTTAAATGAGTTTATCCATATTTAGTTAGAATAAAATTGTGTTAATAACTAATTCATGTGTTATTTTTATCGTCGTGGAAGGGTGTGAAAACTAATTCCCGAATAATTGATCATGTGATAACTTTTTCCCGACCAAACACCCCTTATTGCATAAGATTTTTTTTTTGATTTCTCATCTGATGTCCGATATTCGTATTGGGGTTCAATTAAATTTAAATTCGCACCGAAAAATTCACTCCATACCCTGGAAACTCAAATTCAAAATCTTTAATTAATAATAAAGAAATGCTTATTACCTCACCACAATTCTTTTGATAACCTATAAATTGCTAAATACAAATAAACTGGAAGAATCACAAATTATTCCTGTAGTTCCTGGAAGCCCACGAACTACCTTATGGACGACTCTAGAAGGATAATGGGCTGGTCCTTTCAAAGCCCATGGACTACCTTATGGGCAACTCTAACTACAACTTTTTGTGCATAATTTTTGCCATTATTTTTTATTTAATAAAATATTATAGGCAAAATTATCCTTATTTGATGGTCTACGAAATAAGAAATTTTGGGTTCGATCCCCAGTAGAGTCGGAAAACAAATCTGCAAGTCTTGTCCTGCATAAGTTCTGTAGAAATGAAGTTATTCGGCATAAGTTGTGTAGTAACTAATTTCTAATCTTGCGAAATTTGGTTATAGATAAGGATGACTGAATTTTTTATTTTTATTTTCTCGATGTCAAAAGTATTTTTGATTAAGCCTGTTTGACTAAGTTTATTTATTTTTCTTTCAAAAATGTTTATTTTTTCAATAAGTGAGGTGTTTGACCAAACTTTTGCGAGAAAATATTAATGAGATTTTAACTGTTTTCTTCATATCATCGGATCAAACTATAAGGTTCTTTTGTCTCTCTCGTAAAACTCTTAAGATTTCATATGCTACAATAATTGTATTAGACAAAAACTAGTATGTATGTTTTGTTTTATGATGAAGACATGTAGGAACAACATTAATTTGGTGAATGTGTAACTTAAGCTCAAACACTAAAGTGTACTCCTTTTAAGGATAGATTGCGCACAAATCTATAACCTTATGTATGTGTATCTTAGTTAAAAATGTTATGAATTTCACCACTATATACTATGGCTATCCAACGGGGCGGGGCTACCCGACCCCGACCCGACCCCACCTGGACCCCGCCTGACCTTGTACTGGTATCAGATATCGGTATTCAGTATCGGTATGGGGTCGAGAACTTTCCTCCATCCCGACCCCGACTCCGACTTAGCCCCGCCCCGACCCCACCCCGACACTGACACCGATCCGACCCTTCCCACCCGTTGCACAACGGCTAATTGCGCAATTTAGACGTTGTGCAACGGCCAAATTCCCCTCCCCCTACCCCAACCCCTATCCCTTAATATTTATTTTTAACCCCTAAGTTATTATATTTATAATTTAATCCAATTTTTACAACTATAAATACCTCATTTTCTCTTCATTCTTTATCACATATCTTCCTACAATATCTCTAATAATCTCCAATTTATCTCTCATTCTCTCTACATTGTCTACTAAATATTTAATTTTATTTATTCATTTGGGAGTGAAGTTGACAACTAGCTTGAGGATCATCCATCGAGCAAAGTTTCAATTTTCAACCTCTCGATTACACGTCGACGTTACGTCGGTGTTGGGTACATTCGTTCCTTCATTAAATTATTGTTGTTT
Source organism: Przewalskia tangutica (assembly GCA_029844215.1). Classification (NCBI taxonomy): domain Eukaryota; kingdom Viridiplantae; phylum Streptophyta; class Magnoliopsida; order Solanales; family Solanaceae; genus Przewalskia; species Przewalskia tangutica. The sequence goes on along the minus strand of CM056739.1, from coordinate 69,180,572 downwards.
CTTTACTTTAATTAGCGCACTTAATTTTATTACCTTTAATTATTTATTTGTATAATTATAATGAAAGGATTTAAACTTATGATTACGGGTAAGGGTAATGATATTGTTTCTTCTAGTAGGGGTAATAAGGGTAAAAGTACTAGTCACCTATTCCTCCTAGACATGACGATTTTGTTGACACCGAATTATTTCCTGAAGTACCATTAGATTTAGACAAGGAGCTATTTTCTGGAACTCAACAAGACTTTAATTTAGAAGATAATCCAGATGACACACCCACTATTGCACCTCAAACTGCACCACCTCATATTCCCCCTAGTATGAGACGAGGCCCACCACAACAAAAATTAACATCAGATGTATGGACTTTTTTTGATAGGGACACAGAAAATCAAGTTGCTAGATGTCATATTTGTAAAAATATTTATAAATTTAAAGTAGGAAAAGGTCAGAGCGGGACGGGAGGCTTAACTACGCATTTGAATAATTTTCACAAAGCTACGTAGGATGAATATAAGGCTAAAAAGAAGGGTGCGTCAATGCCCTCTCAGTCGGGACAAAGTTCACATCTCTTGTGCGCACTGTACATGGTCAAATTGACTACATGGCGAAGCGATTATAGGCCCTAAATACGATAAAAAAAAGATAGGGAAGCATTATCAAAATTAGTTGTAGTAGTACTAACGGCCATGATTATTTAACTGTAACATGTCATTTGATAGACTATAAATTTTCTATGCAAAAACGTATTTTAACATATAGATATATTGTTTTTCAGGGTGTTGTACCGTACGAATCAATTGAAAATGGAGAGAGACGTGAAGACTTGCTAAAATACTGGAGGGAGAATAAGAAAATTTTTCCAACACTATCTAAGATGGCCCGAGATGTGTTGAACATTCAAGCGTCATCAACAGCGTCTGAAATCGCGTTTTCTGCGGGAAGATTTTAAATAGGGGAGCACAGACATTCATTGGCAGGAGACTCATTAGAGATTGCAGTTCTATTCAGATACTGGATTCGTGCAGAGTGTAAGAGGTGCGGCCAACCGGAGATCAACGAAGAAGAAGACTACAACTACAACAAAATCTTATCCGACGGATGTGCAAGCGACGTCGACCAATTTGATCAAGAAATACCAATTCCAATTCCAACCGAAGAACCACAAGAAATTATAAAGAAACTAGAAAACGTGTTTCTTAAAATGTAATTCTTTTAATTGTAATTTTACTATGTTATTTATTTGCAACTTTCAATATCACGAAGTTGCAATTTTGAAATTGTATTACCCAAAAAAAATCATACTTATGTCGAATAATATAAGAGGCACAAAACAACACTGGGATGTTTTTATTAAAATATCTTGTTGTGTTTGTGTGTGTTATTTATTTAATTTAAGGGCAATAAAAAAATACCCACCCTCACGGCCCACTTTGACCCCAACACCGACATCGGTATCGGGGCGGCGTGACAACCGCCAAACCCTACCGTCAAACCCATACCTGTTGGCCAGCCATACTACATACAATATATAATTATGTTGCCATGAGAACTATTAAAAAGTTAATTTATTAGACTATAAAACTTTCAAACAAGAGTAAGAATAAAATATTGGTCAACATCCAACATTAACCTAAATGAGCTAAAAAATTATTGAACTAGATGTGGATAAACTTCAAATTAACTTTAATCACAAATTAGGATCAGGTGATCGATCATTACATAATTTTAATGTTTCAAACCATGCTAAAACTTTTAAAAAGAAGGGAGAGAGCTTTATATTATTGTGTTAAACTCGGTAGATCTGTACAAATAATATTATTTTATTTAACTTTTGTCCCATTTAATATAAAATTAAGTTCACTTTAAAAAATGAAATTAATTATGAATTTTATCGCTAATCTGTTGCTAAATCATTCATAGCTTGTCGAATATTTTGATAATTTATTATTAATCTATTGCTAAAAATAAGTTACATCAATTTTTATCCATCGTTAATTTCTATTATTTTTAGTAGTGGTTGCCGAAGGATATTTTATTTTAAGTCACCAGTCATGACACTACTTGTTACGAGGCATAGTGTTAAATCCAACAAAGTGGTTCAGGTAGCTCAGCTGGATTTAAAATCTTGTGTGGTTTGAAAGAGGCTCGGTGAAATAGACATGTCTGTGAAGATGCGGATTACCTGCACCTATATAATTTTAAGTGAATTTTTACACGTAAAATTTATACTCGACATAAAAAGTATTGGGTTCAGTTAAAACCGCAATTATGAGATGCATGCGCCTATCCAATTAGGGAAGTTAAACTACGAATCTACTTTCTAGCCTAAATTATTTAAGCAAACTCTGTAGCCACCTATGGTCGAGAAAATGTTTAAAAGAAGCTATTAATTACTTCATAAATTTGAATTTAGCCCTCGTTTGTTACATGACTATATATATTTTGCCTTTCATTTTCCCGTTGATACATAATATAATCCAAAAATGGAGTACTTTTTATTCAGAGTTTTAGTAGTCAAAGATACAGTTACGTAATTGTTTATATCCGGCAGAAGATGACTATAGTTGAGATTCCTGGTTATATTAAGAAATTAATTTTTTTTTTTTTTTTTGACGAAGGAACTCGCAGCCGCTACTCTTTCGAGACATAGGAAAAGTGGGATGAAACATGTGCCAAAAAACTGATTAGGTTACATAAAAGAAGATCAAGCAACAAGAAGCTTTAATTATTGGGAGTATTAATCAACCGGCCTAGTATATGATTAATTAATGTTTTGTCATTAGGTGAGTAAATGGAACATGATACAAGCATATCATAACCCTTAAATTAACCTTTAAATTGGTTTTCATGTCCACGTTTTTAATGTTTGAAGGAGACGATAGGGGAATCATAATAATTAAGTTACTACTTGAACTTTTATTTGTTGATACGTTAGGTTCCCACCTTGTAATTTATCTATGCATAACAAAAAAAATCTTTTAAGTCAAGGTAATTACACTAAACAAAAGTACGAACAAAAATGTAATTATTCAAATATCTGAGTAAAAATACGGTTATAAAAAAATAGGGAAAGTAACAACAACAACAAATTACAAATCTGGAATGGAAAATAAGAAAGAGGTTGGTTGAGTTGATTGATGTTCAATCTGTCCTTAAGATAATAATGTCCCCGTATTAATCCCTTAACGGCGATTGACAACTTGACTCCCAAGATAAAACAACCACAAACACTTCAGCAAAGGATAACTCAAGAATTTACTATAAAAGAAGAATCTATGAGTGTATGAAATATTGCAAGAGAGGAAGAAGATTTTCTGAAGTGTGTTCTTACAATTGAGCCAATGACATCGATTTATAGGGTGATGAATGTGTCTTCTCAATTAACCAAATAATGGCCATCAATACCAAGTATTGACCATTGATTTTGGGGTTACAATTCAGCCAAGTTATGGCTGAATTCATGAGTCAAATAATGGAGAGTTATTGCTCCAAAGTCAGCCCAAGAATCAGTTTTATTTCTTCTCCAACGGTCTGAAAACCGTCGAAGCGCCGCGGAGGGAGGCGCCGCGGCGCCAAAACTTCAGAGATTTCCCTGCAGAGTCAGGGCCGCGGCGCTGACTGGAGGCGCCGCGAGATTTTCTGACTCGTTTATCTTTTTACACATCGTACACTTCTTCCTTCATTTACCAACGTGAACCATCGTCATTGGCCAATACCGTCTATCATTTTATGTCCCGAACATATCGTATATGTACCAATATCTCTTTCACTAGGAAATTTGCGATTCTTGGTACAACATGTGCACGTGTGTGGAAATGAGGTTTCTGACGTGCGGAGCCCCAATTGTTCTCATAAATAATAGGATTAACTATATTCACGTTTAATAAATTTCCAACAATCCCCTTTTGAAAGAGATTTTGAAGCACACACATGGTGTCTTTCTAGCAGTCTTTCGGCAGATCAATGCTGCATATGAATAGTAGCCGTGTCTTTGAAACATTCCATAGTAGAATACCATCGGACTTACTTACTGCGCGGTGAACGCGATGTCTTGAACCGTCAGTGTTTAGTGTAAGCCAAGACAATGGTAACAACACAACACCTTACCTTACTCTATGAGTCTATTATTCTTTAAGGTTTTATCTGTTGTGGCCATTGACACGTCTTGGATTCTTAAGTGCTTCAATTGAGGCCGACCAGTCCTCACACTTAAATAGGTGGTCTCCTATAAGGTATTCTGTTATACCCAACTTTACAAGTATTAGGAACCATTGAAAGTTTCCCCAAACCTAACCTCAATTGTTGAGGATTATTAAAGGTTTTGGAAACTTAACCTCTTACCCCTTTGCAGGTAGCACTTGATGTCTATCACGAGAATGACCTTGGATTCGTGTTTCTATGTAGAAACATTATCCGAAGTGCTCTGCTTCCACCGAAGCGCTCCACTGAACTTTTACGACTTAGTTTTTCCATTGAACCTAATTCCTGGGATCTCAAGTCTGTTAGGTTGGATGTCCGCAGTATCAGTTCTTAGTGATTGGGTTTTAGGCCTATTCCCCTAGATAGACAGAACATCTGATATTTGGGTATGCCATTCGTCAAGGGATCTGCTATGTTTTCCTTTGATTTTATGTAATCAATAGAAACAATACATGTGGTGACCAGCTGTCGAATGATCTTATGTCTCCGTCTGATGTGACGAGATTTACCGTTGTACATAGGACTTCGTGCCCTTCCTAGAGCCGACTGACTGTCGCAGTGGATCATTACAGAAGGTACAGATTTATCTCAACATGGGATATCCTCTAAGAAGTCATGAAGTCACTCAACTTCTTCTCATTTGTCTAAAGCGATAAACTCCGACTCTATCGTGGATCGGGTAATGTAAGTTTGCTTAGAGGATTTCCAAGACACAGCCTCACCACCAATTATAAATATATACCCACTGGTGGACTTGGTGGTCTCGATATCAGATATCCAGTTTGCATCATTGTACCCTCTAGTACAACTGGATATCTCGAATAATATAACCCGTAAGTTTGCGTGTGTTTCAGATATCTTAGTACCCGAGTTAACACTTTCTAGTGGTCATCACTCGGATTGCGGGTGAACCTAGCCAACTTTTTGACTGCATAAGCGATATCAGGTCGAGTGTAGTTTGTGATATACATCAGACTACCAATCACCTGAGCATATCGCTCCTGACGTATGGGTGCACCAAAATGTTTATCAATCTTTTGATTTACATCTGGTGGTGTCGTTATTGGCGAACTGTCGAAAACCAAATTTCTTCAGCACATCCTCGATGTAATGATATTGAGATAAGACTAGTCCGTCAGATATCTTAGAGATCTTGATCCCTAAGATGACATCTGCGATACCCATATCTTTCATGTCAAAACATTATTTCAACATGTTTTTAGTCTCTAGGATTACCCTAGGACTGCTCTCTGTGATCAATATGTCGTCTATGTAAAGGCAGATCATTACAGACGAGTCGACATCTCCTTTCGTGTAAACACATTTGTCACACTCATTAATAGTGAATCCCTTCGATAATAGAGTATTATCAAATTTCTCGTGCCATTTCTTTGGGGCCTGTTTCAGCCCGTACAGAGATTTGACAAGCCGACAAACTTTCGTCTCTTGTCCAGGAACCAAATAACCCTCGGGTGGGTCCATATATATTTATTCTTCCAAATCACCATTTAGAAAGACTGTCTTGACATCCATTTGGTGTATTTCAAGATCCCGCAGGGCGGCGATAGATATGAACATACGTATGGATGTCATCCAAGACACCGGAGAATAGATGTCAAAGTAATCAAGACCCTCATTGTGTCGATAGTCTTTGACTACCAACCTGGCCTTGTACTTGTCTATAGATCCATCTACTTTCAACTTCCGTTTGAGTATCCATTTACACCCTAACGGTTTGTTTCCCGGAGGAAGATCAACCAATTCCCAAGTATGGTTGTGAAAGATGGATTCGATCTCACTATCTATAGCTTCTTTCCAGAGCGGTGCTTCTGGAGTTGACAATGCTTCAGCGATTATCCGTGGTTCGTCATGAACCATATAATTTACAAAGTCTGGACCGAAAGACTTATCTTGACTGGCCTTTTTGCTTCGTCTTGGTTCCATCTCCAAGTCCTGAAAATCTGGAATACTGGATTCCGGATAATCAGCCACTTCGGAGTTTCCTGAATCTGAACCATTTAGATCCGGATAGTCAATGACTCCTGAATCTTATGAGGTTTGCTCATAACTTCGTTTGAGAGATGTTATGTATCTTTCCTTTCTAGGAAACGAGTCTTCAAAGAATCTAGCATTCCTTGATTCTATAATTGTATCCACATGAATGTTGGGTACATCTGACTTTTGCACTATGAAGCGATAAGAACTACTATTACTTGCATATCCAATGAATATGCAATCTATAGTCTTAGGTCCAATCTTGACCTGCTTTGGCGTAGGTACTTTAACCTTTGCCAGACACCCCCAAACTTTAAAGTATTTGTAGTTGTGTTTCTTTCCTTTCCATAGCTCGTATGGAGTCTTGTCCTTATCCTTATGAGGGACTCTGTTAAGAATCTTGCAAGCGGTAAAAGACAACTTCTCACCACATTTCATGGGGAAGGCCTGAGTTGATGAGTAGTGCATTCATCATTTCCTTTAACGTACGGTTCTTGCGTTCAGCAACGCCGTTTGATTGAGGTGAGTAAGAAGCCGTCATTTGATGAACAATGCTCGATTGAGCACAAAATTCTTCAAAAGGCGCTACATATTCTCCCCCTCTATCGCTACAGATTGATTTAATCCGTCCGCTTAGTTGGTTTTCAACTTCTACTTTGTAATGTTTGAATGCTTCAAAGGCTTCATATTTGCTTTTGAGTAAGTAAAGGTAACAATACCTTGTCCTATCATCTATGAAGATCACAAAGTACTTGTTCCCCCTCTAGTTTGTGCGAACTTCAAGTCACATAAATCGGTGTGTATGACTAGTCCAAGATGAGCGGTTTTCCTTTCGACGGATCTAAAGGGACTCTTTGAAATTTTTGCCTCTACGCACACCTCACATTTACGTTGAGGGTTTACGTCAATAGAAGGCAACAACTCCATCTTTACCAACCTTTGGATAGATTGATAGTTTACATGTCCTAATCTATGATGCCATAAATTAGAAGATTCAAGCAAGTAAGTAGAAGACTTAATTTTATTAATAATAGGCGCATCCATTACATATGAAGCATTAACTTTATAGAGGCCTTCCCAGACGAAGCCCCTTCCTACAAATATTCCATTTTTAGTTATTACGAACTTGTTAGATTCAAACACTAGCCTAAAACCAGCGTTTACCAATAATGGTCCAGAAATTAAATTTCTTCGAATTTTTGGGACATGCATCACTTCCTTCAGAATCAGCTCCTTCCCGGACGTCATCTTCAGGATCACATTTCCAACCCCCAGCACCTCTGAAGAAGTGTTGTTCTTCATGAACAACTTCTTGTCCGTGACTGGTGTATATGTGCAGAAGGCATCTTTGTTGGAACATATGTAGCGGGTGGCACCCGTGTCCATCCACCATTGCATAGGATTCTCAATGAGGTTTGCTTCAAGAACCACCGCCGAGAAGTCCTCAATCATATCGCCAAGAAGAGTATCTTCGATAACGTTAGCATTGGCCTTTACTTTGGCCTTCTCTTTACTTGCATGCTTGAGTTTACGGCACTCCTTAGACACGTGACCAGGTTTGCCACAGTAATGGCAAGTCCCCTTAAACTTTTCAGTTATTGGGTCTTTTGCATCCTTCTGGAACTTCCGCTTCTTGCTTGAGTCCCCTTTGACTTCTGTCAGGTTCGCCTTAGCCTCAGCGGGTTGCTTCCCTTTTGGCATGGCCTTATTATTATCCTAAATCTGGAGTTTGATAATAAGTTCATCTAGAGTCATTTATTTCGTTTTGAGTTTTAGATAACTCATAAACTCATTCCATGAGGGAGGTAACTTCTCAATTAATGAGCCAACCAAGAATTGCTCGTTCGGTTTCAAACATTCCAAATTTAGGTGATGTACAATCATTTGAAATTCCTGGACTTGGGATGCCACAGTCTTGTTGTCCACCATTTAAAATTTCAGAAATTTTCCAATGATGAACTTCTTAGAACCTGCATCTTAGGTGTTGTATTTATTCTGAAGCTTATCCCACAACTCTTTGGCAGTGCCAACGGTACAATATATCGTGTAAAGATGATCAGACAAGCAATTCAGGATATAGTTTCGGCAAAGGAAATCACTATGACTCCAGGCATCCAGAGTCAACTTCATGCCATTAGTGACATGGATATATTGGCTCCCTCCCGCTGATGTTTTCGGCTGAGGGTTCACTTCATCTCCAGCTTTTGGAGGATCTTCTGTTAGGAAGCGAGAAACTCCCATAACAGTTAGAAAAAACAGAATCTTTTGATGCCATCTCTTGAAATTTGTTCCCATGAACTTCTCGGTGCGTTCATGGTGAAAACCAGCAGGTGGTGGAACTGTGGTGTTCCCATTAGCAGTAGCAAAGACATTTGGAACGTCTTGAGCAGTGGTGGTGTTGGCACTAGTTGTGCCTTGAGCAGTGAAGGCATTTGGGTTGCCTTGAGCAATGTTGAGTTGATTTCCTCCAGTCATATTGTTGTTAACAATGAATATTTTCTTAAGATTGTGAGTAAAAATGCGGTTACAAGAAAATAGGAAAAGTAACAACAACAACAAATTACAAATCTGGAATGGAAAACAAGAAAGAGGTTGGTTGAGTCGATTGATGTTCAATCTATCCTTAAGACAATATTTCCCCCTATTAATCCCTTAACGACGATTGACAACTTGTCTTCCAAGATAAAACAACCACAAACACTTCAGCAAAGGATAACTCAAGAGTTTACTATAAAAGAAGAATCTATGAGTGTATGAAATATTGCAAGAGAGGAAGAAGATTTTCTGAAGTGTGTTCTTACAATTCAGTCAATGGCAATTTATAGGGTGATGAATGTGTCTTCCCAATTAACCAAATAATGGCCATCAATGTCAAGTAATGACCATTGATTTTGGGGTTACAATTCAGCCAAGTTATGGCTGAATTCATGAGCCAAATAATGAAGAGTTATTGCTCCAAAATCAGCCCAAGAATCAATTTTATTTCTTCTCCAATGATGCAGAAGCTGTCGAGCGCGGCGCTGCGAGGCTCAGTAGAGCCAAATCTTGAGTTCCTGCAGTCGGAACACGGCAGTTAGAAAGCGACTGCCATTTCAGAAACTCGCGGGATTTTCTGACTCGTTTCATCTTTTTACACATCGTACACTTCTTTCTTCATTTACCAACGTGAATCATCGTCATTTAGCTAATAACCGTCTATCATTTTTTGTCCCGAACATATCGTATATGTACCAATATCTCTTTCACTAGGAAATTTGCGATCCTTGATACAATGTGTGCACGTGTGTGGAAACGAGGTTTCCGACGTGCGGGGCTCCAATTGCTCAAGTCATAAATAATATGATTAACTATATTCACGTTTAATAAATTTCCAACAAAATACACTATCTTCCTTGCAAATATAAACAGAGAATTCAATTTGCTAGTAGTATAAGTTAATTTGCGTAAATCATTCTTTAAAAAAAATGTGTAAATCATTATTATGGGAAAAATATAAAATTATTACTGATAGAATATTTCTGGAATATTCTTTGTATATCTCATATATTAGATAAAATTGTAATTAGAAAAATTAGTTACCTAATTTGTAAAAGAATAAATAATTATGTAACACTATATATATTATATATATTGTACATAATAATCAATGAAAGGAGAGCAACACATTCTTCAATTACCACTTTAGCTTTACCGGCCATTTATTGCCCTTGTTCGGAATGAAATTAATACTCGAGTTGATGTAGCAAAGAAACCGCTTTTTACTTTCATAAAGCACGTAAGATGTTTTTTTCCTTTTTTACACCCACATTCATACGTACGACTCCCAGACCCTATCATGTACGACTCTCAGACCCTACATGGTGAGATTATATTAAGTATGTTATTGAATACATACGATAAGATGACTATAAATCATACTATCTTAAAATATGATTAAAATTGCTTTGATGATAACGTGAGCTTAAAGGCTTGCATACTTTTCTTCTTTTGTGCTTATATATATTGTTATAAGCTCAGTATAGAAAAATAAAACCTTCAACTCATAAATGGATTTAAACTAGCCAAGACAATAAAATGAGTGATTAAAAGTGCATGCTTTGAAATACTACAATGAGAAACAGGATTAAAAATTTCATATTGGATATGAAATGGAAACATAAACTTCTTATATGGATTTGGACAATTCTCACCTACAAGCTAGTGTTTTGGTTGAGTTAGGCCCAATCTAGCTTGTAGGATGGAGATTGTCCAAATCCATATAAAGAGTTCATATTCACATTCTATATCCGATGTGAGACTCTTAACACAATTTTCACATGCAAGAGAAAAAAACAATTGCTTTTCCTTTTTTGCTTAGTTAGGTTAGACCGTGATATGTTGTTCAATTTTCACGAAAAATGAAACTTCTTTCACGGTAATCAATCTTTACTGCCAAAATCTTGACATAGCTTTCATATGTGATGCATGGACGGCATATCTTGAGCCGAGATCAGACATTTCAGGAAGACGCCGAGTGATACTTCTGATAAAAATAATTTTACGTATCCATTCATGAATTAATCCTTACCCCTTGAGGGAGAAAGGATCTTTTAAATTTATTTTTTGTGGGGTTTCAATGGAGAGTGGTTGTGGGGAGAGGGAGAAAGTTGATTTGGTGGTATTTTTGTTGATGAGGACACTTCAACAAAAAATGTGATGTATATATCAACATCTACTTTCTATTGTTTGGACTGCAAAATTAAAGCTTCAATTATGTATGTTTCGTTCTCTATTTGGAGCCATATCCCTTTCGTCGTCCAATAACAATCATCGTTGAAGCTAATTGTGATTTATATGATTGGAATTAACTAATATTATTAATAATGTAAAGAATGGATATTTTGCCTAACTCAACCCCAAAAGCTAGCTAGTAGGGTGAGGATTGTCCAAGTACATGTTTACATTTCATTTCCGATGTGAGACTCTTAACACCCCCGCACGCCCAGACCTCGTTAACTGGAGTGTGGACAATATAATTTGGGGGCTCAACATCGGTAAACAAAGAATTGAAATGGACATGACTCTGATACCATGTAAAGAATGGATCTTGGGCCTAACTCAATAGTCGACCCATCGCGGTCTACAAAGATAAAGCCACGACACAGGAAGATGGAGCCTCGGCGTCCCACTGGCAGAGAGTTCAGAAGAGAATTAGTGTCGCGACGCTGTACTAGCTGAGTCGCGGCACCGACGACGTCCAGGCAGTAAAAAACCTAAATTTAACGAGGGTAAAAAGGTCCATTCTGGGGTTTTTCGTATATATGTTGGGGGAGGCGAATTTTGGAGGAATATCTCACATTGGAGGCAAGAAACAAGAGGTCAAGGAGCAATTATAGACATCTATTGTTCATATTCTTTTTCTTTTCTTTACTTTAATTCAGCTCATGTTGGATATTGAGTTAATTAGTTTTCTTAGCATGTCTATGAGCTAATTACTTTTATTAGGGGTTTCCGTTGATTCACTTGAAACTATGTTATGAATTAATACATTAACTAGTCTTTCTTCTTCATCTATTATGATCTATTCAACTTGTGGTTATTGAATGAGAATTAATTGACAATTAGTTTTCATTACCTATATGATTTTAAATCGAAATCTAAAAAGTGAGATTTGAATATGCTATAGTTGATTAGACGTAGGTTTAATCCTGAACGAGAGTATCACGATTGCCTTTGTATAGTATTTTAAGTTATTGATCTTAATCCTCCTATGTGATTGAATTTATAATAGAAATATAGAGAATTCTCACTTAGATTGAGTTTTTATATATTCTAACCGGAATATAGAACATCCAGTTAACCTGCTATCTTAATAAGGGGAAGAATCGCTAGTCTTGCATTAACGAATGATGAAGTGGATAATTAATGAGATTGAAAACCCTAATTGTCTTCATTTCTGAATTAAACTCCGTGTGTTCTCATTATTATTTTATTCCTACAAATTACTTTAGTTTGTTAATTCTTTAGTTTAGAAATCACAACTTATATTCGTTGCCAAATAGAAACCAAATATTAGTTGGTAATTCATAAATCAGTCTATGTGGACGATACTCGGTCTTACCGAAATTATTACAAATTGTGATACATACACTTGCGTAGCATCTAGAAATTTCGCAATAAGTTTTTTGGCTCAGTTGCCGAGGACTGAAGTATTATCAATATCAAAATAACTAATCTTATTTCTAATTTGGTTGTTCCTAGAACACATTTTTGCCTTGATCTGCGTGCATTGTTTTTTTTTAATCAATTTTAGATAGCTTTGTTAAATGCGACGCATAAGAGGGGCAAACAACCTTGTTCCTCTGAATTCGAAGATTGAAAAAGCGTGCAAGCATAACCGAAAGAACAAAAGAATTGTTGATTCAACCGCTATGGCAAATCAATATAATAATGATGAGTTGAATGGAGGAGTACCAACTAGGATGATAGACCCAGCTCAGAATCATATTGCGAGGAGCTTACGGGACTACATATTGCCAACTTTTACAGGAGTGCACACATGCATAAGGCCACCAGCTGTGGATGCAAATAATTTTGAGATTAAGTCAGCAATCCTGCAGATAGTCCAGAACATAGCTCGGTTTGGTGGGTTGCCCTCAGAAGATCCACATATGCATTTGGCAAACTTCTTGGAGTTATGTGCTACCTTTAAGTATAATGGTGTTACTGATGATGTCATTAGGTTGAGGCTCTTTCCATTCTCACTCAGGGACCGAGCCAAAAACTGGTTGAACTCTCTGCAAGCTAACTCTATCACTTTATGGCAAGACATGGCTCAGAAGTTTCTTGTAAAATTCTTCCCTCCATCAAAGCCTGCTAAGCTAAGGGGAGAACTAAACAACTTCTATCAGCTGGAAGAAGAATCTCAGTATGATTCTTGGGAAAGCTTCAAGGAGTTGCAAATGAAGTATCCTCATCATGGACTTGAGCAGTAGATGATAGTCCATAATGTTTACAATGGTTTGTGTGGTACTACTCGTACCATAATTGATACTGCTGCTGGATGGACATTCATGAGCAAGAGTTCTAATGAGGCATATGAGATGTTGGAAGATATGGCAACAAATGATCATCAGTGGTCTGATGAAAAATCTACCAACAGCAGAAGGGTGGTTGGAGTACATGAGTTGGATGCTATCACTGTGTTGACTGCTCATGTTACTTCTTTGACAAAGCAATTGCAGCAGAATACATGAGTTTAAATTGCTTTTCCAGATGACTTCAATGAATTGCAAGCAGCCTTGTTGACCCTCACTAATTTCCAAACTCAGTTCATGAATAAAATGAGATCATCTATCCGGAACTTGGAGACACAAGTGGGCCAACTAACAAATATGTTAAACAACAGATTGCAAGGGAATCTCCCTAGAAATACTATTGTAAATCCGAAGGAGCAGTGTCAGTCCATCACTTTGAGAAATGGTAAACAAGTTGAAGCGATGCGGCTCGACCACGTATTGAAAAAGATCGAAATTGGGAAATACATCGATTCTGAGAGGGTTACTGAAGACCATCCTATTACAGAAAAGGCACCATCAACGATTATTATGGAACCTCAAATCAGAATTCCATACCCTCAAAGACTTCGAAAATATTCTCTTGATAAACAATTTTCCAAGTTTTTAGAAGTGTTCAAGAAGTTGTACATCAACATTTCATTTATTGAGGCCCTAGAGCTAATGCCTAGTTACGTAAAATTTATGAAACAAATTCTTTTTTAAAAAAGATAGCTAGAAGATTATGAAACTGTGGCATTAACTGAGGAGTGTAGTGTTATTTTGCAAAAGAAGTTTCCCCAGAAGTTGAGAGATCTAGGGAGCTTCACTATTCCCTACACTATCGAGAATCTTGAATGCAAGCAGGCCTTGTGTGATTTGGGGGCAAGTATAAATTTGATACCTCTTTCTGTGTTTCGTAGACTTGATATGGATGAAGCTAGGCCTACAACAGTTACCTTACAACTAACAGATCATTCGATCAAATATCTACGAGGTATCATTGAAGATGCGCTAGTAAAAGTGGATAAAATCATCTTTCCTACTGACTTCATTATTTTGGATATGGAAGAAGATGAAAATTTGCCCATCATCCTGGAGAGACTCTTCTTAGATACAGGTAGAGCACTTATAGATGTTCATAAGGGCGAATTAAAACTCTGAGTTCAGGGAGAAGAAGTGGTTTTCAAAGTATTCAGGGCAACAACTGATCCAAGAGCAAGTGACGACTGTTTTCCCATTGAGGTGATTGAAAAAGTTGTTTTCGAGACAAGCTTTAAGAGTACTGATGCTCTTGAAGTAGCATTAACACAATGCGATGAAGATGACATTGAAGACACTGAGCGTGTGGAATATGTCAAGTGTGTGAACTCCTATGAGCCCTTCTATATGAAGAAATATAAAGATATGTGGAAGAAAAAAAGAAGAAAAAAGAAAGAGGTTGTTATCCTCTTGAAATCAATATAAAGAAAAAATATGCATCCGGCTAAATGACGTTAACGACAACACTATTGGGAGGCAACCCAATATTTTAATTGTGTTATTTTGTTTTGTGTTGAACAATCTCATTGTCTTGTTGTTTCTTGGTTTGTGTTTTTTATGTTAGGTGAATTGTGAGCCAACTCTAGGGTGAAGCTATCCTCCACAGTACCAGCCCTATCATCCACCACCGCCATCACCATACTGAAATTGCTGTCTTATTTATGTAAGTCTTCGTTCCTTGCTTTCCTTTTTAACATTGGGGATAATGTGTTAATTAAGTTTTGGGGGAATCTTACTGCTTTGTGTTAGTATTCTTTAATTATTTATGTACAGTTGTTTGTTTATTGTTAGTGTCTGTGTTTGAGTGTCTTGTGTTAATGAATCAAGTTAATAATAATAGCTCATGAGATTGAGTGAACACATGTGATAGAAATTAGATGAAATTGATAGCCATGAAATGCATAAATCTGTGTGCTTAAGTTGGATAGGTCTTGGGTTGCTTTTAATTATTAATAAGTATGAAAACTTGATCATGATTGGTGAATTTCTTGTACTCAAATATTAGTTTATGCATGATTGAATTTTGGTTTGAGAGAAGATGATGAAAAGTTCTAGAACTTGCTTGCTATTTGAGATGAAATAATAGATGATGCATGCTTAGAAAAATGATTTAGGCTATTTTTTTTGGGACGATTGAACATTTCAAGCCACTCTTGATTACATTAATCCCTAGTTATCCCGTTGAGCCTAAAACTGATTTCTTTATTGACCAATGCTCATGATAAAGCCTATTTGAAACCCTTTACAAAAACATTCATTCCCTTGAATTTTACCATAAGAATAATAATATATGATTGGGAGCGATTTTATTTGTGATTAGTAATAGGTATTGGGAGTCATCAAGAGAAAAATAAAAAGATTGAGAAGTAAAAAAAATGAAATGAACTACATTTAGTTGTATATACTTTGAAAAATAAGTTTGGGGGAGTGTAGCTTCAATTTTTTTTTGCATAAATGTAAGTTCTCTCGCTCTAGAAGAGAGAGAAAAAAACAAATTGGGGATTGATTATCATTTTGTAAATTCATATCAAAAGTTGGTTTGATCAGTCTCTGTGCTTATGGTAATTGTGAGCCTAAATGACATTTTTTCTACCCAAGCCTAAGCCTAACCCATAAAAGTCTTATTGATTCTTGAGCATGTTTTTCTAAATTAGTGGAGATTAACAAGTTAGCAAGCCTATAGAATTTTAGCCTGATGGATTGTGGGTGAGAATTCATTCTGCATAAACTTATATTGAATACTTATTTAAGTCAATCATGGTTGAGTGATCATAGTATTAGTAACTTCAAGCAAACTTGAAAAATATCTGACTCGAGAATGAGTAAAGTTTAAGTTTGGGGGTGTTTGTTAGGTAAATTTTAGTAATGTTTTAGAGTGTGTTTTATGGAGTCTTTTGTTTGTCCTTTATTGTTTTGTGCAGTATTATGCGTGTGTTTTGTGTTTTAAGGTTTTAAGCGATTCAGAAAGAAATAAGGTTAATTCAAAGGAAATAAGCGGTTATTGAGGACAAAATGCATATCTGGTCACAAGAGATATGTCAAAGAAGCCTTGGGAAGCTCGAAAAGCAGTTTAAACAAATTCCGGATGAAGAACGTTGCAGACCTCTTAAACCGCTCGTGGTTAATAGTTTAAGTCGAAAAGCCCCAAAACTACATAGTCGACCCCTCGCAGTCTACAAAGATAAAACCGCGTTGCAGAAAGATGGAGCTACGACTCCCCACTGGCAGAGAGTTCAGAAGAGAATTAGCGCCACAACACTCTAATAGCGGAGGCGCAGCGCATACGACGTCCAGGCAACGGAAAACCTAAATTTAACGAGGGTAAAAGGTCCATTCTGGGTTTTTTGTATATATGATGAAGAGGGGAATTTTGGAGGAATATCTCACATTGGAGGCAAGAAACAAGAGGCAAAAGAGCAATTATAGACATCTATTGTTCAAGTTTTTTTTTTCTTTACTTTAATTCAGCTCATGTTGGATATTGAGTTAATTAGTTTTCTTAGCATGTCTATGAGCTAATTACTTTTATTAGGGTTTTTCGTTGATTCACTTGAAACTCTGTTATGAATTAATACATTGTTAGGCGATTTCCACGTGTTCAACGCAAGTGTACGTGTCGCTTCAAGTAATATAGTCAGAAAGACCGAGTTATCGTCCTAAGAGACTGGTTATCAAGTACCGATTATCTAAGCTATGGTTTCTATTTGGTGAACGTTAATTTATTTGGGTTTTTATCTGATAACTAAGACTAAGTGCAGAAATTAAACTAAACTACTTAGGTTTAATCAGTTATGATGGAGATAGGGCTTCCAATATCCTCAACTATCCACTCTTTTCAATTCTTAATGCAACTAGAATGACTTATTCTTCTACGTTAAGATAGCGGTTAACTAGACTGTCTTATATTCCGGTTAGGATATATAATCACTCAACCCCAGTGCAGAACCCTTCTATACTTCTATGATAGGATTTACCACATAGGAGGATTAAGAACAGTAACCTATAATGCTACACAAGTATCGGGGTACTTTCGTCCGCGATTTTAACATATGTCTATTCAATTACAACATATCCAAATATCTCCTCTCGGTTCTTGATTCAAAATCATATATATTATGATAATTAGTGATCAATTAACTATCAAACATTCATACCAATTATTGAATAAATCTTAATCAAGTGAAGAAGAAATCAAATTAATGCATTAATTCATAAAATAGAGTTTCAATTGATTCAAAAGAAAAGCTCTAATATAGTGTTTAGCTCCTAGTCATAGTCACGCTAAGAACTAATACACAATCCAACATGAACTGAATTGAAATAAAGAAAAGAAAAAGGTCTCAAATCTTCTTGCCTCCAAGAATTGTCTTGTAATGTGTGTGATGGAATATGTACAAGGATCCCCCCCTTTTCTTTAGGTCAGCCTCCCTATTCTTTTATAGAAAACCCTAGTAAAGTTGAAAAGACTCTTTCTCCCCTTGGCCAATTTCGACTCAAATATGAAAATTATGCGCGTCGGAGTCGTGGCCCTTAATCGGCAAAAATCACTGGAGCATTACGTGCATGCGCGCGCGTGACCGCCGTCAAGATCCACTCTTGCACGGTGAATATTTTCTTGCTCTCGGAATTTTCACGTCGCGCGTAATTCCTTGGTAGCGTCATCAGTAGCGCGACCGCTTTTCTCGCGTGACCGTAATTCCTTCAGCCGCGTCTCATCACTTACGTTGAGTTTTTATATATCCTAACCATATTATAGAACATCCCAGTTAACCTGCTAGCTTAATAAGAAGAAGAATAACTAGTTTTGCATTAATGAATGATGGAGTGGATAGTTGATGAGATTGAAAATCATAATTGCCTTCATTTCTGAATTAAACTCCGTGTGTTTTCATTATTATTTTATTTCTGCAAATTACTTTAGTTTAGAAATCAAAACTTATATTCGTTGCCAAATAGAAACCAAAGATTAGTTAGTTGGTAATTGATAAATCAATCTATGTGGACGATACTCGGTCTTACCGAAATTATTACAAATTGCGATACGTACACTTGCGTAGCATCTATAAATTTCGCAACAAGAATTAGAATAGAAAATTAGTAGGTAGTTGAGTCCTGGTCTAGTCTCTCCATCTCCTCTTCTCCTTTTCTTTGTAGTATTATCTAGGTTTCGCGTAGATCCATACTCTTATGTGTATTCCTAGGTGTTGCTTTATTTGTTTTGTTACTATGATATCTTGTTATCTTATTTCCCTTGAATTTCTGCATTAACTACGTTCTTTTGAGCCGAGGGTCTATAAAGGTAAGGTATGCTTACATCTTACCTTCTCAGACTCCACTGTGTGGGATTACACTGAGTAGATTGTTGTTGTTACTTGTTATTATATATATATATATATATATCGTTTATTAATTCTGAAGGGGTATGCAAAATAAAAAATGAACAAGTAAAAATGAACGGAAGAAGCGGTTATCATGAACTTATAGTCACGTGAGCTTAGCACGTTTCCTTAATATTGCCCAAAAGCCGGCTCTAAAAAGCATCGATTTCCCCCTATTATTAGTTCTTATCAACAAGCTTAATTGGTGGCTAAATTCGTTACATTTTAAAGGTTGGGGAACTAGGTGACAATTTTATTTTTGTCCCCTTCAATATATAGTAAAAAGGTTTTAAAAAAAAGGTGATGTGTGTGAATTCAATAAACGTAACATTGGACCACAACCTTTCTTTTTCTTGATATTAATTTCATCTTTTTCATTTTTGTTTTCCAATTGCACGTTGTTTGGTCCGTGAAAGTTGAAACTACTTGGAATTGGACGATATACATCTCAATTGTGGTGCTCTCCTAGGGGCGGCGTGAGAAAGCCTACTAGCAAGGGGCGAGTGGGAATATTACTTGCACAAAAACCAACGGAGTGAGGACAGCTCACACCACTTACTGATTGGCCTGTTTTTATTTCATCCAGATGATCCTACGAGTCAGACGAAATCCCATTTCGGAAGTGAGACTACTGGCGTCGATTAAGCATAGAAATGGTTCCTTTTTCTCTTTTTTTTTTAATGTTAACTATCCAGTATTCACTTACTCGATTATTTAGATTTTGGCTGATTATTAGGATCCATTAAAAAGCTAAGCATTTCCTACCAGGAATTCCTTCATTTTCAAGGCTCAAACATGAAATATCTGATTAAATATTGAGAAATGTCATCTCATTCAACTGTAGTCTTAGTTCTTTAATTTTTTTGGTATAGCTATAATCATGTGGTATTCAATACTCATTGACTAGACTAATCTAGATTTATCCCAAGTAACTCATAAGGCTCATTGAAGAAGGAACGGCGTCCCTATTAAAAGTTTTTTTCATTCCTAAGGCTAGAATATAAAACTCAAGTTAAGGACAGAAAAATCCTATTCATCCCATTGCACCGCTTGCCAAGAAATCCAATTAAAAGCCTATAATGTGTGTGAGAAGGGTCCTATCTATCAAAGTTTTCTCATGTGCTGGAAAAAGTGTTTTTTCAAGCGTGAATAAGGTATGAAAACATTTAAACTGAGACAAAGATATCATAATCAAATCTATCCAATGTTTGACGGATCGATTGATTGATGTATAATTAAGACAAGACCACAATAAGTTGAACATAATCAAATTTGCCAACGTTTTCGACTCAAATGGATGAATTGGTGTAACGTCACAATAATAGTACTCCTTGATGATTCTTTATTTGATGGCCACAATTAAAAGTTTTCAATTGACGCAACTATTATTAGTAAATTGTTGGCGGAGTGGTATTGCATTCAACAAGTTACTTTATAACAACAGACCAACTAAATGACATATATTTAATAGTACCTATACAATTACAACAACAATAACAACTCAGTAACAACTCAGTAGTATCCAACAAGTGAAGTATGAGAAAGGTAGAATATACACATACATTATCCATATCTTGGGAGGTAAAGATGTTATTTGCGATTAATGTACCTATATTGATTGTAATAAATTTTAAATGGATTGAAGCATAATTAGCATCACAAACAATGACACCACTAAATAAGGCTTTAATAAAGATATCGCTTCATTAGTGATCATCTTTATTGAAAGAATTAATTCCTTGATTATTTTTATTGATGAAAGACATATATATACAAGTTACAATAGGAAAATTATTTTCCTATTCTACATTTAAAATCATATTCTATATGGAGACTAATTATATAATTATGGTAATATTACACTACTAAGTAATGTACAAGACTAATACAATAATATACGAAATACAATAGATGGGCTACATCTCGGATGGGCTGAGTCTCGGTCAAGACTGATTGGGCCAGTGGGCTTCGGACCGGACTGGTTGTATAATATACATACAATATACTTTGTATATTGTATGTATCTTTAACACACACACACAGTCATAGCGGACAGTCTTCGTAAGCTGAGACTGTCTCTAAAATCTTCAAAAAGGACCGAGGGAATATCCTTTATAAAGATGTCTGCAATTTGATATCTGGAAGGGACATGACAGACGCGTACTTGTCCTCTAGCTACCTTTTCTCAAACAAAGTGAATATCTATCTCTATATGTTTAGTGTGCTGGTGCTGAACTGGATTATCAGAAACGTAGATGACACTTATATTATCACAATACACCAAAGTAGTTTTTTTAATAGGGAAATAGAGCTCTAAAAGAAGATTACGTAACCAACATGACTCAAAACTACATTGGCTACCCCTCGATATTCGGCCTCTACACTTGAACGTGATAGCGTGGATTGACGCTTGACAGACCATGAGACCAAATTATTACCTAAAAACATACAGTATCCAGACGTAGACCGTATGATATCTGGACAACCACCTCAATCAGCATCTGTATGGAGACAAGTGTGGACGTCGACGAATGATACAAATGCAAATCATAATCAAGTGTTCCCTGAATGTACCTAAGAATGCATTTGAGCGCATTCATATGTTCAATCTTGGGATCATGCATAAACAAACACCCCTGTTGTACGACATATGTAATATCAGGTCGCGTGAACGTAAGATACTGAAGGGCGCATGTAAGACTA
Organism: Przewalskia tangutica; assembly: GCA_029844215.1. NCBI lineage: Eukaryota > Viridiplantae > Streptophyta > Magnoliopsida > Solanales > Solanaceae > Przewalskia > Przewalskia tangutica. The sequence continues at coordinate 69,159,217 of CM056739.1, read as the reverse complement.
CTATATCAGGTCGGATCCTCATAGGGAGAGCCAGCTGCAGCACCCAACTTGGGTTTAGTATCAACTAGAGTAGAAGTGGATTTACATGATGACATCCCAGCCCTCTCAATGATCTCAGCTGCATACTTCCTCTATGATAAGAACATTCTACCTTCATGATGAATGACAGCAATCCCAAAAAAATAACTCAATGGCCCCAAGTCTTTCATGACAAACTCAGAATTGAGCATTGTCATGATAGACTTTCGCAAAACATCAGAAGAGGCAGTCAATATAATATCATCCACATATAATAGTATATAAGTCATGGAAGAACCCCGACGATATATGAATAATGAAGTATCAGACCTGCTGTGAGAGAACCCAATAGTCGAAAGATAGTCAACAAACCTCTTATACCAAGCTCGTGGAGACTGCTTAAGCCTGTACAAGGAATTCTTTAACAAATATACATGAAGAGGATATCTAGTATCTCTAAACCCTAAGGGCTGATGCATATAGAATGTCTCTTTGAGATCACCATATAGGAATGCATTCTTCACGTCTAGCTGATGAATGGATCATGATTTTGACAGAGCCAAGCTGAGCACAATGCGAATGGTAGCCGACTTGACCACCGGGCTAAATGTCTCACCACAATCTAAACCAACCTGCTGAGTCTTACCATCACCTATAAGACTAGCCTTGTGCCGTACAAACGAACCGTCAGAATTATCTTTATGAGCAAAAATCCACATAGACAGAATGATAGTAACATCAGATTGACGAAGTACCAACTTCCACGTCTTATTATCAATAAGAGCATTATATTCATCGGTCATGACAATTTTCAAATTTGGTTCATTTAAAGCAGACACAGAATTACAGGGTAAGGGTGATTTAAGAACATTAAAATTTAAATTAAAATATCTTTTTAGTTTAAAAATACCCCATTTGAGGTGGGTGGTAGTCCATGATTCAGGATGGGTGAATTGGTGAATTTCGAAGGACCGAGGACACGGGGCGTGTGGGCAGCGACGATGGGCCTCACGGCTGAGCCGACACTAAAAGCTGAGATGGGACAACATCGACACTGGTGGCAGAAGATGGAACTGGGCTGGGAGGAAGGACCAGTTGCTAGACCTAGATCAGGAGCAGTGGCAATGACGTTTGGGTCAGCAGGAAGTGGGACCACTGGTGTATTCGGGGCTCGGGATGTGTCCGAAAAATGGTGAATTAAATACGGGGATATGTCATCATCCAAAAAATTATACGAACTAGGCATATGACTATTGACCTTAGTAAACGGAAATTGGGACTTATAAAAAATAACATGACGACTAATAATAATTCGTTTAGAAAACAAATCAAAGCATTTATAACCACGGTGATTTGACGAATAATCCAAAAACACACAAGGGGTAGAACGTGCCTGAAGTTTAATATTTGTGGTGGATGGAAAGAGTGGATAACATAAGCACCCAAAGACCCTAAGATGTGAATACGAATGAGTCTTATTATATAAAATTTGAAGAGGGGACAAATATGTCAAATCTTTAGAAGGAATAATGTTAAGCAGATATGTAGCCATTTGTAGAGTATGATGCCAAAACAACGGAGGGACGGAAGAATGAACCAATAAAGTGCGAATAATGTTATTAATGATATGAATTTTACGTTCAGCTTTCCCATTTTGTGAAGATGTATGAGGACACGAGAAACAAAAATTATCCCATTTTTAGTACAAAATCCTGAAACTCCCCATTGTCATATTCTTTGTCATTATCACATTAAATATTTTTTATTTCCCGTTCGAATTGAGTTTTAATGAAAGCTCTAAATTTTAAGAAGATGAAAAAAACTTGGGATTTTTTCGCTATTGGAAACGTCCATAAAAATTTAGAATAATCATCAAAGAATAAAACATAATAACGATGACCCATAGAACTGAGAACGGGAGATGACCATAAATCGCTATGAATAATATCAAATGACATTGAAGTCTGAGAATTCGTGGCTACAAATGGCAACTTAATAATTTTTCCTAGAGAACAAGATTTACAAGTTGGAGTACTAGCGTACCCTTACAGAAAATAAACTTATTTCAATCTAAAGTAGATAAATAGACGACCCCAGATGACCTAGATGAGCATGCCATAAGCAAGGAGCAAGAACTGCAAAAGTGAAAAACATGTCTTGACGCGACGAACCGAGACTTGGTGTGATTGGATAAAGATCCCCTTACCGTCACACCTCATGAGAGGACTCCCCGTCTTGAAATCCTTCACAGAAAACCCAAAAGGATCAAAATCAATAGAAACTCAATTATCAGTGGTGAATTTATGAACAAACACCAAATTTTTAATTAGTTTTGGGGCAAGAAGGGTATTTTTTAAGACAAGTGGTGGATGGGGATGAGACAAAGTTTTATGACCATAACCCATAATTGAAATTGAATTACTATTACCAATAATTATATCACAATTACTGCTCAAATTGGAATAAGACGAGAGAGTACCTTGGTCGGATGTCATGTGGGTAGTGATGCCGGTGTCCATGTACCAATTTGGGTATGGTTGAATCATTTCAAGCGTGTGCATTACGGCTTCAATGTCGGTTTGTGTGGGTCCCGCTGTGTGATGGGCTTGTGGAGACCTAAGCCCAGCACCCTGCATCACGACCGAACGTGATGGGCTTGAAACCCGTGAGACGAGGCAGGTGAAATTGGGGCGAAATCGAGGCCCGATTTCGAGTAATTAGATGGGCGATGGTGGGCCATTTGCTACTGCATTGAGGCCCACTGTGGGCCCGTATTTCTGCCACGCCGGCGGCGGCGCGCGCCAGCTATTCCGGTTGTCACCGGTGTTGCTGCCGCGATTCTTGCCATTATTTTTCCGATTATGACCATTTTTACCACCGCCATTGTTGTGATTTTGGCTTGAGTTAGTGGATCCGTAAGGAGAAAAATTGGACTCAGTCATCATGACGACAAGATCAGCCCCGATAGCCAGCTTCTTTGCCAACCCTACTTCTTCTAATGTAAGCATGGAGCATGCTTGGTAGAATGCGGTAGAGGATTACTTTGACGAAGAATTGAAGCAACGTCGTTATAGGCCTCAGATAGGCCTGCAATCATCTGTAGAACGAGACGACTATTACTAATAAGAGCATTCACGCTACGAAGTTGATCCGCTATGTCCTTGAGTCGTTTGCAATAAGATGAAACGTTTGGAAAATTCTCCATCTTAACTTGAGAAAATTCATGTTCAAGGGTAACAATGCGGGGGAATGACTGTTATCTTGGAAGATATCACGCAATCGATTCCAAGCCTCCATAGATGTTGAGTTGGGTTCATAATCGTATGTAAAAGGTCCATGGAGATAGTGACATAAATTCACTAGAGAACCTTTGCATCAAGCGTGACCCATAATTTTGGATTGTCTGCTTTAGTGGGCACAACCTCTGTAGTCGCCGTATCACCTACCATAGGAATAGCCGGAGGGATTATGTGGTGGAGGACTTGATATGTCATCGCATGAATCTTGAATAATTCCGCCCATGTCCCATATTGGACGTTTTCTAGGTCAAGAACAATAGGAAGAACGCTCTTGATGTTAGAAACTGTGAGGGCAGGATGAAATATGTTTTTATCAGTCATGGTGAATAAAACACGAAGATTCGGAAAAGAAAATTTATGAGGGAGTTTTTGGAAGACAATTTTGTCTCTGTTTTAGTGAAACCCGAGAGGGGGGGGGGGGGGGGTATCATGGAATTTTAGAGAAAAAGAAAGGAGCGGAAGTAAGGTAAAAATAACCTAGTCTCTTGATACCATGAAATAATTAATCTCTTGATTATTCTTATTGATGAAAGACATATATATACAAGTTACAATAGGAAAATCATTTTCCTATTCTACATCTAAAACTCTATTATATATGGAGACTAATTATACAATTATGGTAATATTACACTATTAAGTAAGGTACAAGACTTGTACAATAATATACCAAATATATAATAGATGGGCTACGTCTCGGATGGGCTGAGTCTCGGTCAAGACTGATTGGGTCAGTGGGCTTCGGACCAGACTGATTGTATAATATACATACAATATACTATCATTTATCAATTCCCGCTTGATCCGTCTTTACATGTGCTATAGCCTTGGCATGGCTAGTTAATCACTGTATATAATATTATAACAATTATTCCTAGTGTAAGTTGTTGACTTGTTGAATCTTTCGAGCAAAATCAAACTGTAGAATTGGTCCACATTAGAAGAATAATGGTGGAAAATTGGCAAGTGAACAAGAAAATAGAGTCAATAACACATCCAAATATAGTGAAACAGAGAACAAATATGTACAATGATGATATTTGCTTTTTCTAAATTTTATATATGTTAGTCGTCACAAATATAGTCGAAACTCGAAAGTATGATATGTTCCTATATATGCCTAGTTTCTTTAACATAATGATTATATTTGAAGAAAATCTTGAGATTCAAAAGTGAACTAAGGCATCAACCTAATCTCACTAAACATAAGACAATGGAAACAATCCCAATTTATGTGACATTATTTGACCGGATATATAGTTTAAAAAATAAAGGAAGACTTTGTTATATTTATCAAATTGTTCTTACTTTAGTATCTACTTTTGTAGACTTTTCTTCACAATAAATACATTTTCAAAATTAAGTTGATTCAATAAGAATAAAATAGGGATGATGTAAATAGTTTCCAAATAAGAAAACGTGACATTCTTTTTGGGACTAAGAAGAAAGATTTAGAACTGGTCTTTGAAAGAATAAAAAAAAGGAAAGTTTGAAACTCATTCGGTAATCTTCTCCTGAAGGTAGGCGATGAACAAGTAAGAATTGCCTCAACCAAAATTGATGGAGAATAAGAATAAAAGCATGTACAACCAAAGACAAGCAATCTTGAGTAATAAGAAGAGAAGGATTTTCCTCGGAGAGTTTATGGAGGAAATCGGGTTTTAAACTTTCAGAAACCACACGATTATATAGCCAAAGAGAATAGGTCGCGCCTAAAATCATCCCAAGCGCTGCTAATGTGGCTTAAAAAGAAAATAATGCTACGTAAATTGAGACGGTCTTCCTTGGTGTCTCAAATATAAAAATGGTCTAAAGAAAAAAAAATCATCATATAGTACGGTTTTATATTTCCTTGTCTTTCGTTTGAGTCCGATCTTAAAAGACATTGAGGGCATCCATCAAAGAATCCAACTTAAAATAATTAATTTAATTGCGAATATCATCACCACAACGTTGTTGAACAATATCTTATAAATTCAAGTTAATTTGGTTATTAACCTTATTTATCATTTGAGTCGTCATTATATTTCATTCTCTTCTTAAAATCCGCTATATAAGTATCCGTCTATTCGTAACCTTCTCTTAAGTGAGAGTGAAACTGATATCATGTGATTGCAGCTAATGATGGTCGAACCTCTTGATCATGCTACTAAATGCGTTATTAAGATATTGATTAGCCTTTCAATGTATGTATAGCTGCTTATATTCCTTAAAAAGAATAATGGTTGTATTAAAATAACCTATATATGAACCTGCAGTGACCTATAATTCTCAATTAACTAATAGGGCAAAATAATCTAAGATCAATGAATTTAATGTTATAATTCTCGTTTAATAATACAATAATCTTTGACTAATCAATTAGTTATACCAAAAAAAACTTTTGAAAATTCAGAAGAAAAGATTTATATCACGGGAGAAAATTAGGTAGTCACGCTTAAAATATGGTATTTTGATTTATATGTAAATACATGCACACAAAATATTCGACAAAAAATAATAATTTTTTTGTTTCCTACACAACAATTTTTTTGTTTTGTTTTCTATACAACATTTTTTTTTTTGTTTTCTACACCACTCCCCCAAAAAAAGTTTTTTTTTTTAATTTTCTACACCACCCTGCCCCCCGATGCAGACCCCCCTGACCCCCTACAACAATTTTTTTTAAAGTTCTAAATTATAATTTTTTGTTTTCTATACCAACTCCAGCTGCGGGACCCCCCTTTCCCCAATAATATTTTTAAAAAATATTTTTTTGGATTTTCTACACCACCCGTCCCCCAAAGTTTTTTTTTTTTAATTTTCTACATCACCCCTGTGGACACCCCACTGACCCCTCCCACTTTGTTGTGGAACCCCTATTTTTTTAAATTTTAAATTTTTTTTTTGGGTTTTCTACACCAACCCACCCGACCCCACCTTCCCTCCAAAAAAAATATTATTTTTTAAATTTTTTTCTATTTTTATTTTATTTATAAAAAATTGAGAAATTAAGTTAAAACTCTTTTTGTATTTTTTTTTTGGAGGGGAGGTGGGGTCGGAGGGATGTGGGTTGGTATAGAAAACCACAAAAAAATTAAAACTTTTTTTAAGAAATATTTTTAGGGTGGGGGTGGGTTGGTGTAGAAAATCAAAAAGAATTTTAAACTTAAAAAAAATTGGGGTGGGTGGGTTCAGTGGGGGTGGGAGAGTGGTGTAGAAAATAAAAATAAAAATTAAAACTTTTTGTTTGGGGGGAGGGGTCGTGGTGGGGGGTTGGAGCGGGGCTGGGGGGAGTGGTGTAGAAAACCAAAAAAAATATTTTTGTGGAGGGGGTGTTGTAGAAAATATTAACAACAAGCAAGAGGAATTATAAATAAATATCTAGTATAGTATGATGTATTAGAAATATCTAGAACATTGGGGAGATATTTTGTACTAGTGAATATTTGTACATGTGGATATTTTGTACTAGTGAGTATATGTATATGTGTATTACTACACAGAGGGATAAGATACACATTATACAATCAATAATACATTTTTCAATTTTCCTCTTCTCTCTCTTCTCTCTCTTCTGTCGACTTCGTCTTCTCCAACCGCCTCACCCCCATTTTCTTTTCTTTCCTTCTACTGCACTACGATTCTCACACCTTCCTTTCTTCTTTCTTTTCCTTTGTCTTAGTCAGTTGCTTTCGCTACTCGCATGTGATGAAGCGGATCGTTCTACGTTGATTGAAGCATAGTTCTTTGGATGTGATAAGTTCTTGAGTTCATGATGAACGGTAATTTAACATGGTATCAGAGCCTCGTGGATCGATGAGGTAGATTGAGGGGATTTCTGACACATGCAACAGGAAATTCGAGGAATCTGCACATCGAGTGAGGAGAAATTAAAGTTGATCGATGAAAGGAGATATTTGACACATGCAGAAGGATATTCGAGGAATCTGCGTGTCGAGTAAAGAAAATCTGAAGATCGATGAAAATCAGTAAGTGATTTCATCGAATTAAGGATAAAGATATATAGATCTGTAGATGCGGTATATAGATCTGTAGTTTCGTATGTGAAATCAATACTTGTACTGGAAAATAAACAATGGAGAATACTGGTGAGGAATTGTCAAGTGAGGCTACGATAGTGACGATGAATGTGGACCATAACCATCCGTTGTATTTGTTTCCATCTGATGCGTCGGGATCATTATCGGTAGGGGTTACATTGAGTGGAATGGACAACTACACGATATGGAGTAGGGCAATGAAACTGGCATTGTTAGGAAAGAACAAGCTAGGATTTGTCGATGGAACAATAAGGAGGGAGATGTTTCAGGGTGATATGGCAAGGCTGTGGGATAGGTGTAATGCCATCGTCGTTTCATGGTTGATGGGAAATGTGAACAAAAGTTTGTTCAGTGGGATGCTGTTTAATTCAGAATCTCGTACTATCCGGGAAGAATTGAAAGAAAGGTTCGATAAAGTGAATAGTGCAAGGGCTTTTCAGCTGCATAAGGAGATTTTTTACATTAAGGAAAGGAACCATGCCAGTATCCATGTATTATACCAAGCTTAAGGATCTTTGGGACGAATATGACTCGATTATGCCACCTCCAGATTGCTGCCCTAAATCAAAAGAGTTCAGTAGCCATCTACATTATCAGAGAGTGTTGCAGTTCTTGATGAAATTTGAATGAAGGATCTGATCAGCGAGAAGTCGAGATCCTAATGATGCGAGAAAATACCTAGTCTAAATCGGTATACGTGATGGTGAACCAAGAGGAAAGTCGGAGGATAGTTGCGGGGAAGCGATCGAATGATGCGAGACAATTGACTCATCCGCATGATATTTCTGACGAGAAATGGAAGCGAGGAAGGGGTGGAAATGGAGTTGCTGAGTGGAGTCGAAAGCAAAGAAAACCATACAATCTGTGCGTATTGTGATTATTGTCATGGAAAGAGACACTTGCACAAGATTGCAACAAGTTGATGAAATGCGATTATTGTCACAAAGCGGACATGTGCAAGATGGTATTATAGACTAATTGGATACCGAGAATTTTAAAAGCAAGACTAAGAAGGCATCTGATGGCGGGGATGCGAAATGTACTCGATGTTCTTTGGTAAGGAAAATGAACGACATCTGACCAGTGAGGAACTTTCAGCAGAATTATGGACATAACCAGGAGACTCAACCATTATACAATCAGCAAAGACCTCTGCAGCAGAACTATGGGCACAGCCAGGAGTCTCAATCCTTTCACGTGGCGACACGATCGGCATCAACAACGAAGCTCTTGGATGAGAAAACAGGAAGAATGGGAATTGCAAATATGGCAGGTATGAACTCTTCTGATACTGAGACACAAATGAAATGGATTGTGGATTCAGGAGCTACTAATCATATGGTTGGTAACAATAATTGTTTGCGAAATGCATACTTGCCAGAGAATACAGGGAAAATGCATTTACCAACAGGTGACTCAGTCAAGGTGTATCATATTGGCGATTGCCATCTTGGGAAAGGTGATGTTCTTGGCAATGTCCTTTGTATACCAACTTTCAAATTTAACCTTCTGTCAGTTTCAAAGGTGACTAAGGAGTTAAACGGTAGTGTCACCTTTTTCCCACACTATTGCATTTTTCAGGATCTCTCATCTGGGAAGGTGAGGGGGATTGGTAATGAAGAGGATGGCCTGCACATTGTGTGTCTGGACACAGAGAATAAGGAGAAGTTTCAGCAGAGGTGTATGGCAGCAGCACAGTCTGTGGATGCAAGGACTTGGCACAAAAGACTATGTCATGTGCCCATGAGTGTTCTAAAGAAAATGCCATGTTTTAGTAATAGTAATTCTTTTGTCTTGGACAGATGTGAGATATGTCCTTTGGCTAGGCAGACAAGAGTTCCTTTTCCTGTTAGTACTAGTAGAGCTACTAAAGCTTTTCATTTGCTACATGTTGATGTATGGGGCCCTTACAAAGTAGAGACATATAATGTAATGAGATATTTCTTGACTATAGTGGATGATTTCTCTAGATGGACTTGGGTGTTTCTAATGAGATTAAAATCAGATCTAGTCACAGTTTTAAAAGAATTTTTTGTTGAGATCAGAAATCAGTTTGAGACCAGTAACCAGAGGATCAGTCGAATGATGGAAGCGAGTTCTTTAATCATAATTGTAAGGAACTATTCACACAACATGGTGTGGTACATGAGAGTTCATGTCCATACTCACCACAACAAAATGGTGTGGTAGAAAGGAAGCACAAGCACATATTAGAAATAGCTAGAGCTATCAAATTCCAGGCCAACTTACCAGACAGGTTTTGGGGTTTACTGGTGATAGGAGCTATCTACATTTTGAATAGAGTACCATCTACTGTTATTGGGAACAAGTCACCTTATGAATTGTTGTATAACAAGCCTCCATCACTCTCTCATTTAAGGGTGATTGGGTGCCTGTGTTTTGCAACAATATTGGTGAGACAGGACAAGTTGATCGAGCGATGAAGGATGTGTTTCTTGGCTGTGGTGATGCACAAAAGGGTTACAGGCTATATGACATGGAAAATGAGACATTCTTTGTGAGCAGAGATATGGTGTTTATGGAGAATGTATTTCCTTACAAAGGAGGAATTGATGATACTATTCATCATATTAGAACTCATGAACATTTTAACTATGATGATCTAGTCCATCACACAGTCAGAGTTCCTCAGGAGGCTCAACATGAGACAATTAATGTGCCATCAAATAGAGCACAGGAAGATCCATGTTCAGAAGACATAATTCAGAGTATTCAGCAAGAAGAAATTGAACATCACCCTCCAGCAGCAGAGGTAATTACTAGAAGGTCTTCCAGGCCTAGTAGACCTCCCATTTGGCATAAGGATTTTGTTACGAGCCATGGATCATCAAGCTGTCTCTACTCTATATCTGATAGAGTAGATTATACTAATCTTTCACCCAGATATCAGAGCTTTATAGCTCATCTATCAGAGAATGTTGAGCATAATTCATATAAAGAGGCTGCAAGGGATACAAGATGGGTGGAAGCAATGGAGGCTGAAATAAAAGCTTTGGAAGACAATGGTACCTGGAAATTGGTGTCACTTCCAAAGGACAAAAAGGCTATAGGATGCAGGTGGGTTTATAAGATCAAATACAAGGCAACAGGAGAAGTTGAAAGGTACAAGGCAAGGCTTGTTGCAAAGGGCTATAGTCAAAATGAGGGATTGGATTACCATGAGACATTCTCACCTGTAGTGAAGATGTCCACTGTAAGGGCAGTGATTTCCCTAGAAGCTGCAGAACAGTGGTCCATTCACCAAATGGATGTTTATAATGTTTTTTTACAAGGCGACCTATATGAGGAGGTTTATATGACAGTCCCTGAGGGGTTCAACATTCAAAGTGGGAAGAAGCAGGTGTGTAGGTTGATGAAGTCGTTGTATGGTTTAAAACAAGCATCACGGCAGTGGAACATTAAACTCACCACAACTTTGATTGCTTCTGGTTTCCAGCAGAGCAGCAGAGACTACTCTTTGTTTACCAAGCACAAAGATGGTAGCATTGTAGTTATCTTGGTGTATGTGGATGACTTGTTGATTACTGGAGATAATATGCCACTTATTCAGTCTACAAAAGACACTCTAAAGTCAGCATTCAAGATAAAAGATCTCGGAGAATTACGATATTTTCTTGGAATAGAGTTTGCCAGGAGTGCCCAAGGCATACTCATACACCAACGAAAATATGCTTTAGAGCTTGTTTCAGATTTGGGATTATCAGGGGCCAAACCTGTGCCATCACCCATGGATACAAATATGAAATATACCACCTTGGAGTTTGACCAACATCTAACAAAGCAGTAGCCTGATGAAACACATAAGCTGCCTGATGAGCCTTTGTCTGATCCCACTGCATATAGAAGATTAATTGGTCGATTGTTGTACTTGACAAATACGGACGACATTGCTTTTAATGCAATGTTTAAGCCAATTCATGCAAGCTCCTAAAGATTCACATATGGAGGCAGACCTTCGACTTGTTAGATATATTAAACAGGAACCAGGTCTGGGGATTCTCTTACACAGGTCCAACACACAAGAGTTGAAGGCCTTCTGTGATGCAGATCGGGCTTCTGCGTCAACGATGAAATCGGTGGCGAGTTACATGATCTACTTTGGGAATTCACTTGTTTCCTGGAAATCCAAGAAGCAGACCACTGTCTCCAAGAGCTCTGCCGAAATGAGTATAAACGATAAGCGACGCGATGGTGAGGTGATTTGGATCATTGGTCTTTGTAAGGAAGTAGGAGTCTCCCTGCAGACACGGTTCTATGTTCGCGATAGCGGTCTGCTATGCAAATTGCGGCAAATCCGTGTTTCATGAAAAAACTAAACACATCGATATTATTGCCATTTCATTCGAGAAACGATTCAGCGAGGATTGGTGTCTCTACATTCTTTCTGACGGAACAACTGGCGATGTATTGACCAAAGCATTGGGTCGACCTCAACATGCGTACTTGATGTCCAAGCTAGGAATGAAGAATATCTTCATGGTGCCTAGCTTGCGGAGGGGTGTAGAAAATATTAACAACAAGCAAGAGGAATTATAAATAAATATCTAGTATAATATGATGTATTAGAAATATCTAGAACATTGGGGAGATATTTTGTACTAGTAAATATTTGTACATATGGATATTTTGTACTAGTGAGTATATGTATATGTGTATTACTACACAGAGGGATAAGATACACATTATACAATCAATAATACATTTTTCAATTTTCCTCTTCTCTCTCTTCTCTCTCTTCTGTCGACTTCGTCTTCTCCAACCGCCTCACCCCCATTTTCTTTTCTTTCCTTCTACTGCACTAGGATTCTCACACCTTCCTTTCTTCTTTCTTTTCCTTTGTCTTAGTCAGTTGCTTTCGCTGCTACTCTCGCACATTGAAGCAGATCGCTGCTACGTTGATTGAAGCATAGTTGCTGGATGTGATAAGTTACTGAGTTCATCAATGAACCAGTAATTTAACAGGTGTGTGTGTGTGCATAGGGTGGTCGGGTGGTTGGGCGGTGGGCTGGGTGGTGATAGGGTAGAGTTGGGTGTGGTGGTAGATAGAGATTGATGAAGAAGAAGTGTGTTCGAGGGTGGTGGAAGTGGGATACGGTTGGATAGTGCATGGGGTGGGTAGTGGGTGGTGAGTGGCATTTGTGGTGGGGTGCTGGGTGGTGGGGGTGTGGGACGGTGGGTTGAATGGAGCTTGGGTGAGTATTTTTCCAAAATTATTTTCTACTAACCAATAAAACATGAAAAAATAAGTAAGAAAATACTTGTTTTCGAAGAACTCATTTACGGAAAAACATTTTCCTCCATACCTAACACGCCCTAAATAACCGTATTATGTAGAAGTATGTATCGGGAAAAGGGATAAAACCAATGGTGTTAAAGAAAAGACATGCAGTTTCGTGCATTTCTTTTTAATTGCCATAATTATGACTCTTGTCACATACGTTATTGTTAAAAGTAAATAAATAAATAAAAACAGAAAATTATATTCTAGCTCTCAATTAATTTGGTCGTATTTGTATGTAAATCTACTGACTTAGTACGAACATCTCTAATTTAGAAAAGCAAACAATAAATGAATTTTTCTTAAATAATTATCTCTAGTTATTCTTAGTGTGGACTCATAATTAAACTTACGGTTAAATATACACACAATATACAAAGTATATTGAGTGTTTATTGAATATATTAGAAGGTGTATAGGCCCAAGCCGAGAAGCCCATCACACGGGCAGATTCCAGTCAGTCCAGATGTGGATGTGGGGCCCTATTCTAAGTGTATATTTGATATATATTAGACTTAATCTTGTACATTAATTAGTAGTGTAATATTATCATAATTGTATAGTTAGTCTCCATATCGAATAGAGATTTAGATATAGAATAGGAAAGGAATTTCCTATTGTAACTTGTATATATATATATCTTCAATCAATAAGAATAATTAAAGGATTAATTCTTTCATTGTATCAAAAGTTTAGGTTATTTTTTCCTTGTTTCCGCTCTTCTCTCTTTTCTCGAAAACAGTGAAACCTTCCCCCCTTTCGGCTTTCTCACAAAACCCGAGACCCTCACTCTAAAAAATTCCCTTTTTCGAATCTTGTTGTTCTATTCACTATGACTGATAAGAACACGTTTCATCATGCCCTTACAGTTTCTAACATCAAGAGTGCTCTTCCTATTGTTCTTGACCTAGAAAACATCCAATATGGGACATGGACGGAATTATTCAAGATTCATGTGATGGCACATCAAGTCCTCCACCACATAATCCCTCCGACTGCTAATATAGAGGGTAATACGGAAGAGAATGTGCCCACCAAAGAGGATGATCCAAAATCATGGGCCACTCTTGACGCAAAGGTTCTCCAATGTATTTATGCACCTATCTCTCTTGACCTCTTATTGACGATTATGGAACCCAACTCCACAGCTATGGCTGCTTGGAATCGATTGCATGATATCTTCCAAGATAACAATCATTCACGCATTTTCACCCTTGAACAGGAATTTTCTCAAGTTGCTATGGTGAATTTTCCTAACGTTTCATCTTATTGTAAATGACTCAAGGACTTGGCGCATCAACTTCGCAACGTGGGGGCTCCTGTGAGCAATAGTCGTCTCGTCCTACAGATGGTTGCAGACCTGTCTGAGGCCTATAACAGTGTTGATTCATTTCTTTGTCTTAGTAGCCCCCTTCCGGAATTCTATCAAGCTCACTTCATGCTCACATTGGAAGAAGCGGGTTTAGCTAAAAAGGCGGCTACCGGTGCTAGTTATGTGGTCATGATGATATCTTCCGACAATTCTCATGGTTGTTTCAACAATTCAGGCCAAAACCGCAACCAAGGCGGCGAAAAAAAAGGTCGGAATCGTAAAAATAATGGCAAAAATCGCGGCGGAAATCGAGGAGGAAACAACGGGGCTGGCAATGGCTCTCGGGGTAGTGGGCGAAGTCGGCGCCGACCACAGGGCCGTGGGCGATGACTGAGCGATGGGCATGGGCCCAACAACCCCTATTTTTCCAAAGAACCCAATGCCTGAGCCCGATGGTTTCATCAAGTCCGGCCCGAGCCCGTTTACGACAACGGCGGTTCGGCCAACATCAATTCCAGTAGCCCCATTTACGGGCAGAAGTGGCTGATTAATTCGAGACCAGCGACTGGGCTGGGAAACCAAGCTGGCGTGCTTGGGCCTTGGCCCCACCAGGCCCATCATGCATCGACCCCGCCTCAAACCGACATTGAAGCTGCGATGCATACACTTGGATTATCTCAACCCGACCCGAATTGGTACATGGTGACACCGACGCCACTACACACATGACCTCCGATCAAGATACTCTCTCGTCTTATTCCAATTTGAGCAGTAATCGTGGTATAATTGTCGGTAATGGTAATTCAATTCCAATTAAGGGTTATGGTCATAAAACGTTATCTCCTCCTCATCCACCACTTGTCTTGAAAAATACTCTTCATGCTCCAAAATTAATTAAAAATTTGGTGTCTATCCGTAAATTCACCACTGATAATTGGGTGTCTATTGATTTTGATCCTTTTGGGTTTTCTGTAAAGAATTTCAAGACGGAGAGTCCTCTCATGAGGTGTGACAGTAGGGGAGATCTTTATCCAATCACACAAAGTCTCAGTTTCTCGCGTCAAGCCATGCCATCCACTTTTGCAGTTCTTGCTCCCTCTTTGTGGCATGCTCGTCTAGGTCATCCAGGGTCATCTATTTTGTCTGTCTTAGATAAAAATAAACTTATCTCTTGTAAGGGTATGCGTTATGCGTAGTACTCCAAATTGTCAATCTTGTTCTCTAGAAAAAATTATTAAGTTGCCATTTGTAGCTTCGAATTCTCATACTTCAATGTCATTTGGTATTATTTATAGCGATTTATGGATATCTCCCGTTCTCAGTTCTATGGGTCATCGATATTATGTATATTCTTGGATGATTATTCTAAATTTTCATGGACGTTTCCAATTGCGAAAAAATCCCAAGTTTTTTCCATCTTCGTAAAATTTAGAGCTTTCATTAGAACTCAATTCGAACGGGAAATAAAGAATATTCAATGTGATAATAGCAAAGAGTATGACAATGGGGAGTTTGTGCTCAAAATGAGATAAATTTTCATTTTTCTTGTCCTCATACGTCTTCACAAAATGGGAAGGCTGAACGTAAAATTCGTACCATTAATAACACTATCCGCACCTTATTGGTTCATTCTTCCGTCCCTCCGTTGTTTTGGCATCATGCTCTACAAAGGGCTACATATTTGCTTAACATTCTTCCTTCTAAAGGTTTGACATATTCGTCCCCTCTTTAATGTTTATATAATAAGACTCCTTCGTATTCTCATCTTAGGGTCTTTGGATGCTTATGTTATCCACTGTTTTCATCCACCACAATTAACAAACTTTAGACATTTTCTACCCCTTGTGTGTTTTTGGGTTATCCGTCAAATCACCGTGGTTATAAATGATTTGATTTGTCATCTAAACGAATCATTATTAGTTGTCATATTATCTTTGATGAGTCCCAATTTCCATTTTCTAAAGTAGAAAATCCCGTGCCTAGTTCATATGATTTTTGGATGATGATATCCCCCATATATTCTCCGTCATTTTACGGATCAGTCCCGCAATCCGTCGGCAGTGTCGCGGCCCTTACGGGAGGCGCAACGACGCCTACCATCCAGTAACTAAAGTCCTTTGCCATCGTCGTCAGCGTCGCGACGCCTAACTTCCAGTAGCCACTGGAACGTAGGCGCCGCGACCCTGGATCAGCGCGCGCGCCGCACGCCGCGTTTCAAAAATGGGCGGCGGCCTCGGCCTGGATCATTGCCGCGCGTAACGCCGCCCGTTTCCGAAAATGGGCCAGCAGGCCCACTGCCTGCTGGCTAGTCCATACCGTCTCCCAAAATTTTTCAAAATTCACCCAATTCAGCCCCGAGTCATAGTCTAGTCACCCTCAGTCAACTGAGCATTTTTAAACCAAAAAGATATTTTAATTTAAATTCTAATGTTCTTAAATCACCTTTACCCCACAATCCTATGTCTGCCTTAAATGATCCAAATTGGAAAATTGTCATGTCAAATGAATATAATGCTCTTATTGATAATAAGACGTGGAAGTTGGTACCCCCTCCATCTGGTGTTAATATTATTCGGTCTATGTGGATTTTTTCTCATAAGGAAAATTCTGACGGTTCGTTTGCAAAGCATAAGACTCGTCTTGTAGGTGATGGTAAGACTCAGCAGGTTGGTATGGATTATGGTGAGACATTTAGCCCTGTGGTCAAGCCGGCTATCATTCCACTATGCTCAACTTGACTCTTTCTAAATCATGGCCCATTCATCAGCTAGATGTGAAGAATGATTTCCTACACGGTGATCTCAAGGAGACAGTATATATGCATCAACCCTTGGGTTTAGGGATACTAGATATCCTAATCATGTATGTTTGTTAAAGAAGTCCTTGTACGGGCTTAAGTAGTCTCCACGGGCTTGGTATAAGAGGTTTGCTGACTATGTTTTGATTATGGGTTTCTCTCACAACAGGTCTGATAATTCATTATTCATATATCGTCGCGGTTCTTCGATGGCTTATATACTATTATATGTGGATGATATTATCTTGACTGCCTCTTCTGATGTATTACACCAGTCTATTATGAATGCTCAGTTCTGAGTTTGCCATGAAAGACTTGGGTTCATTGAGTTATTTTTTGGGGATTGCTGTCACTCGTCATGCAGGTGGATTGTTCTTATCACAGAGGAAGTATGCAGCAGAGATCATTGAGATGACTGAGATGTCATCCTGTAAGTCCACTTCTACTCCAGTATATTGTGTTAAATATACACACAATATACAAAGTATATTGTGTGTATATTGAATATATTAGAAGGTGTATAGGCCCAAGCCGAGAAGCCCATCACACGGGCAGATTCCAGTCAATCCAGACATGGACGTGGGGCCCTACTCTAAGTGTATATTTGGTATATATTAGACTTAGTCTTGTACCTTAATTAGTAGTGTAATATTACCATAATTGTATAGTTAGTCTCCACATAAAATAGAGATTTAGATGTAGAATAGGAAAAGAATTTTCTATTGTAACTTGTATATATATATATGTCTTCAATCAATAAGAATAATTAAGGGATTAATTCTTTTACTTACTTAATGTTGATAAGATTAAGAAGATTGCCATTTAAAAGGAAATTCCTCTCACATAATTTTATCAAAATGAAAACTCAAGAAGATAAATATATGCTTAATTGATTGACCTCTCAATCTTTTTATTTTATGTAATAAAAAGACCAAAAGGAACCAATTATTTGTGCAATTGCTTGTTGAAAGGAGGTAAGCACAAAAGGAAACGGGAATCAAGCATTTTGATCTTCACTTTATTCAGATTGTGGGTAATCAGTAATATATACTCTAGGAACGCACAATTCAACTCTAAAAATTTCTCATGGAGTTTTGAACGGCCAAATTAAAGTTCAAACTCCGCCCTTTTGTTTTATGGAGTTTAAACTTCAAGAATTTTTCATGGTACTCTGAACTACCATAGTTAGAATTTCAACAATTTTTATGGAGTTAATTGGACTACGGGATATAACTCAGCGGTAGAGTGTCACCTTGACGTGATGGAAGTCATCAGTTCGAACCTGATTATCCCTAAGCCCGATGTGACATTTTCTAGTTAGATTTGTTCCCCCCTCCATCGTTCAATGAAAATGGATAAGAGGCTCGTAGGATTGACGTGAGGGGACAGGGATGTCTATATTTCTGGGAACACAGTTCAATTCAAGGAAATTCTGATGGAGTTTCAACATTTTTCATCAAGTTTAAATTGTGACAATTCAGAACTTCAGGAAAAAAGGGCTAGACGTTGAATAGTGTTGTAACACTAGCTACAACTTAATTGTTTTTGTTAAATCTTGATTAGCGATCCCAAAATATGGCTATTTGCCAATTTCTTTTGTAAATAGTAGATTATATATATCCTCTAAGTTATCAGGTCATATTTGTTAACTATAATATTATAGAGTTTCATCTTACATAACTTAATTCTAACCGCCTAGCCTATACGAATTAGTTAATGCAAAAGGGAATTATAACTGAACTTAATATATTATAAGGAAGAAGAGAGAAGAGGGAATAATCTGAAGGTAAATGTTGAGATATCCACTAGTATACCTAGTAGTATACACATATAATGTTAGTTTAGTATTGTGGTTATTTCTGCAATGGCCATATTTACAAATTTAGTTATTATAAATAGACCAATAGTTGTAAATTCTAGTTGGAGCAAATTATAATAGAAAATTTTGCTGAAGAGCAACTTTGCTCCCAAATATCTTCTCTCTTTCATTCTCACGATCTGAACTTCTTCTTCTCAAATCACTTCATCAATTCTGTTCAATCGTACTCAGATTATTAACAGTAAAAACAACAAATTATAATTATGAAAAGATCTTTCATTCATTTAAAAAAAAATCTTTACCAAGATTATTATATAACTATTGATAGATTCATGCATGGTCCTAAAAGCTCCATCTAAAAAGGTGTTTAGTGTTTGCTAATTAAGTATTAATTATCTACTCTACTATAGAAAATTTACCATTACAAAACTATCTTAAAAAAAAGAAAAAAGAAAAGGAGCATCCCTGAATAGTCTTACTTTAGAGACTTTTTATTATTGCTGGTCCCTCATGGTCCAATTGAAAAGCAACTTATATATATCACTATCAATTGTCATATTGTAGTTTGTGTTTCCAAATTCATTTCCCAATCAAACCATTATATAAACCCCACTACTCCCAATCTTTCGTAGTTCTTGAGTTGATTGAGAGCCTCAAGTAAAATAGAGAACCAAAGTTTACACCTTTTTTATTTCCTCTCAACAAAGTAGAGTACCAAAAAACAAAACATCCTAAGAAAGAAGGAAATGGATGGAAGTAGGAAAACTTATGTTGCAGTTGTAGTAATACAAGCCATATATACAGGCATGTTCTTGCTTTCAAAAGTTGCCTTTGATGTTGGTATGAACCCTTTTGTTTTTGTCTTCTATAGGCAAGCTGCTGCTGCTGTCTTCTTAGCTCCCATAGCCATGTTTCTTGAATGGTAAGTAGTGTTACAAGTTATGTTTTTATATACGAAGCTCACACTTATCACTTATAATATATGCAACTTGGACCCTCCAAATATGTTGTTGTACTCGTGTCAGATCCTTCGAAAGATCGTAGGCGTGCTTTGGAGGATTCGAACACACCGGACTGTATTTTTAAGAGTTTGAGCAACATAGGCTATAATCCCACTAACCCTTTTTAATCATTCTTTAACCATGAGTATTTTTTCAAGTGTGTAAAAGATTAAACGATTAGAGAGGACAAACTTTATTTACTTAATTATAAACTTTTAAATTAGATAGTTACATAGTTTAATATGATATCAGAGCGAATATATTTCCTAAAATTAAGCCTTTTAGCACATACTATAAAAAAATTCACCTAATTGATTCATAAAAAAGAGTCAAAGCATCACGTGAGGCCAAACCTAGGGAGTTGAAGAGAGGGCCTTTCAGTTCGTTCAACGGCACTAGAGATGAGCCATTATAGACGGTCAGCCCACACTCGTTCAAATACTATTTTATCCTACCTCGCTGACACAGTGTGTTGATGATATAATTAAGTTAATAAATGTGTGCTCTCTCTAGTTAACAGTTTAATTTCTTGAACGAGATAGTTACATACTTCTGACCAATTATTTTTGTGTTGGTAGGAAAACAGCACCACCAATCTCATTCTTGATATGCTTCAAGATTTTCATGCTCTCTCTATGCGGGTAAGTTAATTATATATATAAATGGAGAAAATGAATTTTGGGAATTTCTCTGTGTGTAATGAAATTCATGCCTTATCAGGGTGACATTGAGCTTGAATATTTATGGAGTGGCACTTAAATACACTTCTGCAACTTTGGCTGCCGCAACTACTAACAGCCTTCCAGTTACTACTTTTATCCTTGCAGTTCTACTTAGGTAAAGTATTAACATTAGCCAGTACGCTTAATTATATATATGTACTCACTAGTCTTATTTATATGTAATAGATGTGTGGGATGTGCACTTATTCATATAAAAATAGAAAAAAAAGAAGCCTCAGGTGTTCTTGAAGTATCATATCCTTTTCATCAAAGTTAGGTTTGACGACTATATGGAGCTTATAACGGAATCTTATTATTGGAGAAATATAAACTATATAAATATGTAATATAATCTATGTACGTGGTGGTTTCAAGAATATACTTTGCAGAAAGGGACTGTCATTAATTAGGATCAGTAAAAGGTGATATTTTATGCTAATCAATACGAAGTTATGAGGGCATTTGGCCTAAAATATACAATTAGAAGATCATGTACTTTCCCTTAGTTTTTTTTTTTTTTACTTATTTAGGACAACAAAATAGTTCAGGTGTGGCATGTGTAGTAAAATTAAACTATGATGCCTAACAAGATTTATCTGACTTATAACTTGCCTGTAAGTAGGGGCTGGAAGAAAATAACAAAAGTTGAGGAGAAAAAGAAGATATTACATTTTTCAAGGTGTATGAAATGACAATTTCTTATGTGATACGTTGTACAATTTGAAAACTTTAATAACAATGCATGTCTCACATAGAACTTAAAAGTTTAGTAGTCATAATAAAGTAAAATGTGTACTGAATTTTTAGAAAGTTAAAGTTTTAGTTGCTGCACTAGCTAACCAACAACTTGTTAATTTAGAGTACAATGTAGCCATTTTCTATCTATCTTTAATCAGATAGATTTGGAGTCTTGTACTAAAGCTGCACATATGGTAAAGAGAGAGCATTTTAATTGTAGGGAATATTACTTGACCTTTTTGCTAACTGGCCAAGAAAAAGTAAGCCCACTTACCCAAAATAGGCTAATAAGAGAAGAGGTTAGGGGTTTCTATATGGGAAATTTTGACTACTTTGGCACACAAAAAAAAAGTAAAATGGTTCGTATATGTGCAAATTTAATGGAATAGTAGATTAACAAGTTGTCCCTGTAATTCGAATTTACAATCTCCTTTTTTAGGACAAAATAAACTAATGTTGGTTCAAAATGGATAGTGGGACTCTACCTTGGTAATATATACAGAATGCAAAAGATCTCGTCGCACCTAATATTTCATAGCAAACAAATGAATGGAAGATATGTCTCTCATATAAACTTTTATGGTTAATTAATGATACTCCCGTGGGTCCATATATTATATGGTATGATTTAGTTTCTTGGTTATGTAAAAATTCAAAAGAAAAATTATACCTTTCTTGATCATGTAAAAAACTCATTTATTTTAGACTTAACGTAAAAGCTAAAAATATCATATAACATGGACTTAAAAGAGTGCATTTTCACTTTAGTTTTGTGATTATGATGGTAAGCTTGATTGGTTTGGTGTAATTTTTTTTTGCTTTAATTAGTACTTCCCGGAGGGGTAAGGTCTACATATTATCCTCCCCAGATTTCACTTACATTGGGTTTTTGTTGTTGTTCTATTGTTGTTATTGTTGTTTTTGTGTTGTTATGTAATTCAGTCTTTTATGTTCCTTATCTAAGTAGTGCCCATTCATAA
This sequence comes from Przewalskia tangutica, assembly GCA_029844215.1. Taxonomy (NCBI): domain Eukaryota; kingdom Viridiplantae; phylum Streptophyta; class Magnoliopsida; order Solanales; family Solanaceae; genus Przewalskia; species Przewalskia tangutica. The sequence continues at coordinate 69,137,189 of CM056739.1, read as the reverse complement.
ATATATATTATCCACAATGTTTATCAAATTTGTTGAACTAATTAATGCTATATTCTGCTTTGACATCAATATATAAACAGAATGGAGACAGCCAAGATAAGGACAGGGGTAGGGATTGCAAAGGTTATGGGCATAGTGTTTTGTACTGGAGGAGCTTTAACCATTGCTTTCTTTAAGGGACCAACTGTGAAACTTCTGCTGCATCATCATCTATTTAGCTATCATGGCCAAGTCCAAAACACTGCTGCTTCTAGCCATTGGATCAAGGGTGTCTTCCTTTTGTTGCTTGCTAATGCATTCTGGGCTACCTGGCTTGTCATGCAGGTACTTCAACAATTACATATACAATATATTATACTCCCTCCGTTTCAATTTATGTGATATAATTTGAGTCAGTATAGACTATGAAGTTTAAGAAAAATGAAGACTTTAAAACTTGTGATCTCTTAGACATGTCATAGCATTTCCGTGGTCATAAATGTTTTGAAACTTGGCGTTAAGCAAGTTATAATATTTGTGTGGTTTTAAGCATGTCATAATATATGGCTATAGTACTTCCGAAACTTATGGCCTTAAATAGGGCCCGAGGTAGGCTTTACGTGAAACTTTGGTCTATATCCTATATATGTGTTAAGAAATTCACTAACAAAACTATAATTCAAAACCTAGTTATTAACCTTGAGGTCACTGTCTTACAATCCAGAACGTGAGGAGTTCAAATCCTCTATCCACCTCTAATCTTAAACATATCATAACATAACATTAGTATAACTGTAAAAGTTTGCCAATAAGGGTAAGAATGACTTTAAATTGTTTTCCCATTTAGAACGGAGTCTTTATTTTTGAAATGAAATAGGATCACATAGAAATAGCAGAAATATCACTTAATAGATCATCTTTATTATAACAGTTACCTAAGATAATTAACATGATGGCACAAAAATATTATACATCATCAGTGCACACCACTTAAACTCATCCTTTAATTCAGAGGTAGATTTAGTGCAATGGTTACTGATTCACGTGAACCCATTAACTTTTATTTAGATCATATATTTATATTTAAAAAGTCATTATTTGTATAAGACTATTTAGTTCGGAATCCCTTGGTCAATTATTACTCTGTATATTAACTTGAGATCGTTGTTGAAAACCACAAACTTAAAATTCTGAATTTGTTACTTCATGTCTTGTAATGTGTTTTCTTTTGCAGAACCGAGTTCTCAAGAGTTACCCATCAAAGCTACTATGTACAACTCTACAATGCTTCATGAGCACAATTCAATCTTTTGTTTTTGCCATAGCTCTAACAAGAGATCCTTCTGAGTGGAGGCTTGGATGGAATGTTAGACTTCTCTCTGTTGCCTATTGTGTAAGTGAATTGCTGCCTAACTTTATCACTTGTGTTTGCTTGGACTGACATATGTATACTTTATATGACAATTAAAATTGAGGAATGACACGACACAAAGCAAGTACAAAGTTAAAAAAAGGAAGAATAAAAAGGTGTTTCCATGATTATGAACCTTTTGAATGTTACTAGCTAGTGTGTATTGTCACAAGAAAGAGGTTTTCTGAAACAAAAAATTATAATATCTTACGCATATTTAGAAAAGAATGAACCTTTGATAGAAATATAGCTTCCGTTTGGCACAATAAAAAAATGTAATTTTCTTGTAACATTTTGGATATAAGATAAAGGTGATTTGTCACCCTGTCCATAACCATTTATATGATGGTCTTAGCTAGAATACTTGTAGGTTAAGTTTATTTTACCAACCAGGATGGTACGTGGAATGGATATGATCTCTCAATCATTAACTAGATGTTTAGGGTTTGAGTTCCGAAAATGAAAAAAATCCTATTAAGGAGCGCTCTACCTTTAAGTGGTGAACCCGATTTAATCAGGATCCCAATACAGGTATCAGACACAGTGTGTCAAAAAAAAGTTTCTTTCTAAATTTGATAACCTTTATTTTAAAAAACATAAATGTGGCAGGGAATTGTGGTGACTGGAGTTACATTTTACTTACAAGCATGGGTTGTTGAGAAGAAAGGACCAGTGTACATGGCTATGACTACACCCTTGGCCTTAATCTTTACAATTGCTTCTTCTGCTGTGCTTTTCGGAGAGATCCTTAGTTTGGGAAGGTAATATTTGTTGTTTTCCTTTTCCTACTATTTTTAGGTACAGTAGAAAAATAAATTAAATAAATATTTTAAAATGTCCATAAGAAACGTGGCTTGAGTCCGCCAGGAAAAGATCCTGCTTCTATATTATAGTACTAATATTAAGTATGTAACACCTTTGTTAATTAAGTAATTTTCCGCGCCTAACATGATGTCCGGCAGTTAGCACTTATACATGCCAACCCAAGCCGTCCTTCAAGTACACTCAACATCAAGTGCATTTTAAAGTTTTGCGGAAGCGTTTAAACACATTGACACTTAGAATATAACTTTGGAAATGAAAGAACAACACACAAAACGTTTACGGGCAACAAATGTCCAACCTTTGTTTTATTTCTCACTCAAACAAGTACAAAAAACACTTTTATGTTTTTTTACACTTGGCTTAGTCGAAGGGACAAAACTCGACTAACATTATACATGTTTGGAACCCCTAACTCGGAATTCCATTGGAAGACTCAACTAGATTCACTCTCTAATGAACCTAACCAATTTTCTCTCAAGTGGGATCCTACTTGATCCTCTTTTGGGTTACATTTCGGGTGGTAGATAAATCCCTCTCTCGGATCATTCCTCTAAACTAGACTAACACCTAATTTATTTATATTAAAGGGGAGGGGCAGCATAATGCTTCCAAAGGGGAACATGAAATCAACACTACACTCCATTAACACACTATACACAATGTGCTAGCACATCTTCCACATGTTGTTGCTTTGACCGAAAGGAAGGGGAAGACACATCCACGTGTCTCTCTTCATTTCCTCTCATTTGTACACATCACGGTCTTGACTTGGTCATCTCCACAATCTTCTAGCCCTTAACTCAGCCGCACTTGCACACAACCAACCATTTACCACGTTTTGCACAATTCTATTTTACCTCAAACCAATTTCGGTAAAAGTTATCCACAAGCAGCTACAACGATCATATTGACTTGGTCTCGGTTTGATAGGGTCCCTCACACCTTGCGGAACACTCCCAAACAATCCGCACACCATTCCATGCAATGGTTTGACCCGAAATCAACCTTGAACCCGAACCGCACCCGACAACAACTTTCGAGAAACTAGGATTGACTTGGTCTTTGAAGACTTGTTCAAGCCCAACCCTTCATCAATGGACCAGACCACATTGTATGTGTCTTGGACCATCTCCCTTGTCCTAAGGAACCACCCGCACACACCCGTTCAATCCCCTTTAATCATAGGACCTAACTTTGTGCCTTGGACTTTGTAAACTTGTCTTTTTGTGCTTTCTGCGTGTTGTATGACTTGGTCAAGTGTTTTTACCACACCTCATCATGCTAACACTCTGCCTCAAGTCTTCATACATGTATTGAAACACCTCCCTCATGTCCCGCACACTCACACAAACCTTGGCCACACCCGCAAGCAGTAATACACGTTCCTCTTCACTCGGACTTTGACTAACCAATTGGACCTTGTCAACTCTTTGACCGTCCTTCACACTAACCAAATTCTTGCATTTCTCATGTCATTGCACCCGCATGTCTTGTTGTGTATGTTCCATATCTTTTGCTAACCCGCATGATCTTCTCATCGCACGATCCTCACTCAAGAATCTTCTTTCACTTGAAATTCTTGCCTTACACCCCAACATTGTTTCCACTCCAACACCTAACTCGTATTGGACTGAATGTCAACGGGACAGTGTACTAATCCTTGACAATGTGTCACGACCAAAATTGTCTAACTCGCACACTTTGCCATTCATTTTGCCTTTGTCCCATAATGAGCAAAACTACGGGTGTAACAGAGTACTCCAACAATGTGAACCAAAATTAGCAGAAATTCAAAGTTCAAACCATAATATCAGTATGAATATTAAGCTGGTCAGTATTTTGTTAGCGGATGTTTATGTAAAAGCTGATCAAATTGGCTTATAATTTTTATTTTATCTATATATTTGGTAAATACTCAATAAGTCGAGTGTTAATAAGCTAAAATTTGTCAAAAATCATAAATTTGTCGCCCTCAATTTATGATTTTTCATCTTATTAAAACTTCTAGTTTGACTAAAAAAGTTCTATTTTATCCTTCTAATTCTCGAAATACCTTTTTTAAACAAAACCTCTAACTTCGTCCTATTTCATATCCGTTGTTTATCCTTTTTCTTACAAAAATATTTTTAAGTTTTATAAATTTTTATAAAAACAAACAAGAGTATTTCATTTTGCCAAAAAACCGGCTTATTAATTAGTATTTATTTTACCAAACACATAAACTATTATTTACTTATTACTTTCAACACTTTTATTCATACACATTAGAATAAATTTCTAACTACTATTTATCAACTATTTACAATCAGCTAACTCAAATGAGACTCTAAAGTTAGTTATTAATGTACTTGTTTTTTGCATATTTGGACTTGCTTACAGCATTTTAGGAGGAATCTTGCTGGTTGGTGGTCTATACTGTGTACTGTGGGGAAAATCTAAAGAACAGAAGATGGCAGCTTCAAATACTGGGGATATTGAAAAAGCAGAGAATGAATCAAAGGAACAATCAACCATGGAGAAACAATCCTCAACACCAAATGCTCGAATCCAACATGCTTGTTCTCCAGCTTAATGAATAACTAATTAGAGAGTTCAGTGACAAAAAAAAAATTAATGCATGTTCCCCGATTTTAATAATTTATTATTGTCCGTGTAACAAAAAATATTGTTATTACTATATTCTGCATGCATATTTTCATGACTCACTTGATTTATTTGCATTATCGGCATTCTAAAGAAATATAAAGAACTTGATCTATATTTTTTTTAGCATTTTACTTTTTAAAAGTATCTTATGTAACTGAGAGTAGATTGTCCTTGATACTTGTCATTTTATGAGGGCTTCGTATGTTTCCTAAACACAACTAATCAAATTAAACAAAGTAAAGTTATAAATAGTTAATGAGTAGCTGGATAGCAGAAAGCACTTCATGAAATATGGTAACTTGTATACCGTGTATACAACATTTAGACTAAATATTCTTGGCAAAAACGGTCATATACATGAGCTTGTATACTGTGTATACCACGGTTTCACATAAGGTAACTTGCCTTGTGAAAACGTGATATACATGGTATACAAACCCATGTATATCACGGGTATATTTAACACACCCCCGTAATCTTAGCGGACGGTCTTCGTACGCTGAGACTGTCCCTGAAATCTTCAAAGAGTACTGATGAAATATCTTTGGTAAAGATGTCTGCAATTTGATACCTGGAAGGGACATGACAGATGCATACTTGTCCACGAGCTACCTTTTTGCGAACAAAGTGAATATCCATCTCGATGTGTTTAGTGCGATGGTGTTGAACCGGATTACCAGAAAGGTAGACGACACTAAAATTATCACAATAAACCAATGTAGCTTTCTGAATAGGACAATGGAGCTCTAAAAGAGATTACGTAACCAAAAGGATTCATAGACCACATTGGCTACCCCTCGATACTCAGTCTCTGCACTAGAGCATGATAATGTAGACTGACGCTTCACATACCATGAGACCAAGTTATTACCAAGAAACATACAATAGCCGGACGTGGAACATATAGTATTTGAACAGTCACCCCAATCAGCATCAGTATACGAGACAAATCTAGATGTCGATAAAGTATATAAATGTAAGTCATAGTCAAGAGTCCCTAGATGTATCGAATAATGAGCTTGTGAAACCCTGGGATCATGCATAAATAAATACACATGGTGTACGCCATACGTAATATCTGGTTTGAGAATACTGTGAATGGTAGCCGGTTTGACCACCGGTAAATGTCTCACTACAATCTACACTAACTTACTGAGTCTTACCATCACATACAAGACGAGCCTTATGTCGCGCAAAAGAACTATCATAATTATCTTTATGAGTAAAAATCCACATAGATCGGATAATATTAACATCATAAAGACGGGGTACCAACTCCCACGTCTTATTATCAATAAGAGCATCATATTCATCATTCATAGCCAATTTCCAATTCGGGTCATTTAAGGCAGACACAGAGTTACATGGTAAATGGAATTTAAGAACATTAGAATTAAAATTAAAATGTCTTTTTGGTTTAAAAATACCCCGTTGACTATGAGTGACCGGTCTGTGACTTGTGGGAGAATTGGGTGGATTTTGGGACAAAGGTGGAAGGGTGACAGATGGCGTGACGGTGGGCTGCGACTCAACAGGCGAAAGCAAACAGAGGCGATACCGCATGGCGGCGAACTTGGATCAATATTTGGCCCAGTTGCTGGTCCCGGGATGGTAAAACTGGGCTGAGGACCCGAAATAGTAGCAAGAATAATTCTAGTTCTAGACCCGAAACAGTGGCAGGAGGTCCAACGGGCAGTGTGCCCGCCGACGGATTTAGGGTGTGGGATAAGTCCGATAAATGGTGGATAATATACGGGGAAATGTTGTCATCTAAAAAATTATACGAACTAGGCCCAGGACTATTTACTTTAGCAAACGAAAATTAAGTTTCATCGAAAATAACACGACGACTAATGATGATTTTATCATACGATAAATCAAAACACTTGTAACCACGATGATTAGATGGATAACCCAAAAACACACAAGGGATAGAATGAGCTTGAAGTTTGTTAATTGTAGTTGACGGAAATAGTGGATAACATAAGCACCCAAAGACCCTAAGATGTGAATACGAAGAAGTCTTATTATATAAGATTTGAAGAGGGGAGGAATATGTCAAACCTTTTGTAGGAAGTATGTTAAGAAGATAAGTAGCCATTTGTAGAACATGATGCCAAAAGAAAGGGGGTATGGAAGCATGGACCAATAAAATTCGGACAATATTATTAATGATATGAATTTTGCGTTCGGCTTCCCATTTTGTGAGGATGTATGAGGACAAAAGAAATTAAAATTTTATTCAATTAGTACCACAAAAATCCCGAAACAACTCATTATCATATTCTTTGTCATTATCACATTGAATATTTTTAATTTTCCATTCGAACTAGGTATGGATGAATGCCCTAAATTTTAAAAAAGTGGAAAACAGTTGAGATTTTAAAAAAGTGGAAAACAGTTGAGATTTTTTTGCTAACGGAAAAGTTAATTAAAAATTAGAATAATCATCCAAAAATATAACATAATAACGATGGCCCAAATATCTAAGAATAAGGGATGTCCATAAATCGCTATGAATATATCAAATAACAATAAAGTACGAGAATTAGAGTCTACAAACGGTAATCTAACAAATTTTCCTAGAGGACAAGATTGACATATTAGAGTACTATGCGTACCCTTACAAAAAATAAAATTATTTTTATGTAAGGAAGAAATAATAGACGACCCAGGGTGACCCAAACGTGCATGCCATAAGGAAGGAGTGAGAGCCATAAAAGTAGATGACAAGGCTTGACTTGAGAGACCAGATGTGGGTGTGATAGGATAAAGATCTCCCCGACTATCACATCTCATGAGAGGAATCCCCGTCTTGAAATTCTTCACAGAAAACCCAAAAGGATCAAAATCAACAGAAACACAATTATCAGTGGTGAATTTACGGACAAACACTAAAATTTTAATTAAGTTAGGTCCATGAATGACATTTTTCAAGACAAGAGGTGGATGGGGGGAGACAAAGTTTTATGACAGTAACCACGAATTGAAATGAAATTGCCATTACCAACAATTATGCCACGATTGTTGCTCAAATTGGAATAAAACGAGAGAGTATCTTGATCAGACGTCATGTGAGTAGTGTTTCTGGTGTCCATGTACCAATTTGCGTCCGGGGGATTTAATCTAAGCGTGTGCATCGTGGCTTCAATGTCGGTAGAGATAGGCCCCGCTGTATGGTGGGCCTGCGGAGGCCGAGGCCCAAGCACACCTGTTTGCTGCCCCGACCCAGAACTACTTCTCGGGTACCACTGCTGACCCGAAAAATTAGAAATGTTGTTGGTGGGAAATTGGGCCCAATTTCCCGGGTATTATTGCGACGACGAAAAATAGAGGATGTTGGGCCTAGGCCCACTCGCCCATTTCCATGTCCATGAGCCCAGGTCAGTGGCCAGGTGGCTTGCGGCCCAATACCCCGAGGCCCATTTCCACCCCCGTTATTGTCATCTCGGTTTTCGCCACAGTTTTTACCACTATTCATGCAATTCTGACCTTTTTTCCCGTTACCGTTATTGCAGTTTTGGCTGAAATTGTTGGAGACGGATGGAGAAAAATTACACACGGTCACCATGACGACAAAAGGGGCCCCAATGGATGCTTTCTTAGCCAAGCCTGCTTCTTCGAGCGTGAGCATGAAACAGGCCTGATAAAACCACAAAAGAGGACTGCTCTGACGAAGAAGCGTACCGATGCCACTATAGGCCTCAGATAGTCCGGCAACCATCTGAAGGACAAGATGATTGTTGGTAACGGGCGCGCCAACGGTGCAGAGTTAGTCTGCTAATTCTTTGAACATTTTGCAGTAAGCTGAAACGTTCGAAAACTCTTTCATGTTGACGTGGGAGAATTCCTGCTCAAGTGTAACACCTCTAGAATTTTGATTATCTTGGAGCAAATCACGTATTATATCCTATGTAGCCATAGCTGTTAGGGCTGTTCATTTCGGATATTCGAAAATTTCGGATCGGTAAAATTATGATCCGAATACGATCCAAAAAATTCATATTTTAAATCATATTTTAATTTATCTTAAAATATTTTAAATCCTATTTTAATTTATCCGAAATACTGTGTGTCAGCAACTTTACTAACATTTTATTTAAATCCTATTTTAATTTATCTTAAAATCCACACAAAGGTTGGAGTAGCAAAGAAAGATAATTATAGTCAGCATAATGCTATCGTTAATCTTCACCCGAATAAAAAATTTATACCAAGTTATACGATATGAAAAGGATTTATGCATTGTCTTAAAATATCATTGTTTACATTGTCATGACATAAAATCAAGCTCCTTCACTTACTACTTTTTTTAAGGAAAATGGATAGTGAAAACATGGAGGAAATGAAGTTTTGTTTCCTTTTGAATCGATTGACTTCTAAAATTTATTTATCTATTGTAATACTTAGTTGAAAGATTGCACCATTTACTTCGATTTCACTCCAATCTCCTTATCTACTGTAATACTTAAAGTAATTGTATAATTAGTAATAGTATTAAAGCTTGTCAGAAAAAGAACTTGATTCTTTCCCTTTATTTTTTGATGAAGGTATGGAAGAAACATAAGAATCAAACAAATGAAAACCAAAAAGCACTAACGCAACCTAATTAATTAGGGAAAATCAAAACAACAACAACATACCCAAGGGAAAATGAAAAGATAATAAACATATAAAAAAGTCGGATATTTCGGATAACCAAAAATAGTAAAATTGTGATCTGTATCCGATCCGAATTTTTTCGGATATCCAATCTGAAATATCCGAAACTCAAAAAAGCGGACAGGATATCCGATTTTTCAGATCGGATCGCGGATCGAATCGATCGGATTGGATTATTATGAATAACTCTAATAGCCATAGCGTCTGGTTCAATAATAGTTTGCAACAGGTCGGTAGAGATAGTGAAGTAAATCCACTGAAGAAAGATAGCATCAAGGGTCGTTCATAATTTAGGATCATCCTCGAGTTTAGGCACCTCCGTTTCCGCATGAGTGTTAAGTCCATTTTAGGACAGTTTTAGAGTCTGTTTTAAGAGTCTTTTACGTGTCTTTTTAGTGTTTTTGTGCAGTATTATGCTTTGTTTGTTTTGTTTTCAGGTTATAAGCGACTTAAGTGGGAAATGGTGAAATTAACATGAAATGGCGGATTTGGAGGATGTAAATGCGCAACTGATCCCCGAACAATCTATCAAAAGAGTCATGAGGAGCATGGAAAGAATCTGGTTAAGTCTGGACGAAAAGAAGACGAGAGCCACGGCGCAAGACAAGAAGAGCCGCGGCCTAAAAGTGTTGAGCCGAGGCATAAGAATTCCAGTAGCTGAGGACGAAAAATCACCGTCGAAGGATCTGCGGCGCCTGTGAGCAGAGCCGAGGCGCAATATTTCCAGTAAGTTCCAGTTGATTTTGGGCTAATTAGAGCCGCGACACAGACGCGTGTTTCTGAGAAAAAAGGCCGAAATTTCATAAGGGTACAATAGTCCGAAACGTGATTTTGCTCAGCTTTAAAACCCTGGAACCCTCTCATATCTCATATCATACTTTGGAGAGACAAGAATTGGAGACAACTTTTGTTCTTCTTTCTTTTGTTTTATTTCAGTCTATGTTGGATATTAAATTAGTTCTTAGCATGACAATGTCTATGAGCTAATTTCTTTATTAGATTTTTCCGTCGAATCAACTTGAAACTTTTTTTCATGAATTAATGCATAGTTATTGATTTCTTCTTCAATTGTTAAGATCTATTAAACTTGTTATGATTGTATGATAATTAACTGATCACTAATTGTCATAACTTATATGATTTCGAATCGAGATCTGAAAAGGGAGATTTGAATATGTTATAGTTGTCTAGACATAGGTTAAAATCGCGGACGAAAGTACCCCGATACTTGTGTAGTATTTAAGGTTATTGTTCTTAATCCTCATGTGTGGTAAAATCTATCATAGAAATATAGAAGGTTTCTGCATAAGGTTGAGTTTTTATATGTTCTAACCGGGATATAAAACATGTTCGTTAACTTGCTATCTTAATAAGAAGAAGAGTCATTAGCTTTGCATTAACGAGTGAAGGAGTGGATAGTTGAAGAGATTTCTCTAATTCCCTTCATAACTGTATTTATACCAAAGTATTATCATCCTTAGTTTAAATTTCTGCACTTTACTTAGTTTTAATTCTTAGTTTAAAAACCAAACAAAAAACGTTAACCAAATAGACATCATAGATTATATATTCGGTACTTGATAAACCAGTCTCTATGGATGATAACTCGGTCTTACACACTTTATTACTTTAGCGATACGTACACTTGCGTAAGCATATAGAAAAATCGCAACAAATTTTTGGCGCCGTTTCCGGGGATTAATTTATTATCAATATCTGTTTACCTGATTTTAGTTCTAATTTGGTTGCTCCATGCGAGTATCTTTTTATAAGTTTTTGTTATTTTTCTTATTTTGTAGGTAAAGTTAGTAAAATAAAATATAAAAATGGACTACTACTATTAGGGGCAGTGGAATCATCAACAACAGTCTAACCAACAGGTTACAGAGGAAGATCTAAATGAATTGCAGCCAACCATACTCATGCTCACCAAATGACAGACTCAGTTTATGATTGGGACAAGGGTGTCCATAAAAAATTTAGAAACACAAATAGGGCAGCTGATAGATATGGTAATCAATACACCTCAAGAAAATCTGTCTAGCGACACACTTGTGAGGAGTGGTAAGCAGATTGATGAACCTGAACCACAACAAGTTGTTGAGAACAATGAGAAATTTGGGGAGATAGTTGGTGAAGAGAAAGAAGAGGTTACTGAGGACCTCCCCATTGCAGAAGAGACACCACCAGCTGTCATTGTTGATCCACAAACAAAAAGTCCATACCCTCAAGGGATCCCCCAGAAGTCTAGAGATCCATGAAGCTTCATTATTCTCTGCACTATAGGGTATTTTGAATGCAATCAAGAATTGGGCGATTTGGGGGCAAGTATAAAAGTACTACCCTTTTATGTGTTTTATAGAATTGGTGTAGGTGAAGTGAGACCGACAATAATAATTGTTCGGATTGCAGACCAGTTGGTGAAGTATCCACGGGGTACTAGTAAAGATTATCTGCGTCCGGCTAAATGACGTTAACGACATCACTTATGGGAGGCAACCCATAATTTTTATCTCTTTGTTTATTTTCTTCTTTCAGTCTAGTTAAATTATGGTTTCTAGTTATAATTTTGAAGAACACGAAGTAATGAGCAAATTGCTTTTCTATTACACGACATGTGTTGTTTATGGTGTGTGTAGAAGGAAGCAGATGCCAATGAAAAGATGATTCGAGGCCAACATGGACTGAAAACTCGGAGCAAAAGCTGAACTCAAAAGATTCAAGTCAGCGCCGCGGCGCCACTGCATATTTTCAGAATTTAAAAAGGGTTTTCTAACTCTTGTCCCTCCCCTCGAATCGTAAAGACTTGTGATCGCTGCCAACATCTAATCTGAGGTGCCCTCCGCTCTATCAACCGCCTGAGAATTCTTTACCACCTAGACCACTCTTTTTTGGATCGTTGTATTTGTTTTTTAAGTTTTTTCTTTATTTTTAGTTTTCACACATTGGGGACAATATAGTGATTAAGTTTGGGGGGAGATCTTACTTTATTTGTTTTGAGTCTTTTTAATTTATTCGTGTTTTATGTGTTTTTAGTCAGTTTTTTTATGAATCAAGTATGTTGTATTCGCTGATGAGATTGAGTGAATTAGTTGGGATAATGTGATGGAATTATAAGCAAAAATGTGTGCTAAAGCTGGATATACCAAAAATTCGCTGAACATGTAATTATTGGGATACTTGTGTCTGGCTTATTGCATTATCAATTATGAAAAGTAGATTGAAGAATATCTAGAAAACATGTTTTCTTGTTATTTGAGGTGAAATAACTAGGATATGCATGTTTAGGGAAGTGACTCAAGTATTCTTTGATAGCCCTTCTTACCGTTCATTACCTACCCTGACATAAATTGTATCCTTAGTCAGCCCCTTTGAGCCTAAAATAGTATCTTTGTTTGACACATGTGATTCTCTTATTGTGCCATAAGTGATAATTGAAAAAATTCTAGGTATGAAAAGTGTTGAAAAAAGTAATAAAAAAAGAGTGAAAGTTTGATGCACTCCAATGAAAAAAATATATGCAAAAGCTTAAGTGTGGGGGTGTCTGTTCTTGAATTGTATGTCTCATTCTCTCATAAAAGAAAAGAGGGGAGAAAATAGGTATGAGACTAGAATGGATATTAAAAGAAACAAAAGGGATGGAACAAAAATCGCTTATGGTAGTATTTGAGCCTAAAATACCTAATTTTACCTACCCCTGCCTAAGCCTACATTACAACCCCTGAAAAGTCCTGAAAATTCCTAACATGTATGTCTATGATTAGTGGAGAATAACAAGTAGACATGTCTATAGAGTTTTGGGAAAGATGGAATGAAATTGACATGCATAAATTTGGTACTTGTATTTACAAGGATTATGATTTGCATGATCTATCCAGGATTATCATTGAATTTGTGAAATATCTGACTTAAAATTCTAGATTGCTAAAATTCATGTTATGTATGTTCTAATATATTATCCCAGTCTCTATTCATGATTTTCGAGGCAATATTGATATAACTACTTGATTCACTTAGAGTCTTTTTCTTTTTCTTTTTCTTTTTGGTTTTGTTTAGGGCTTTACTCGAGGGCGAGTAAAGTTTAAGTTTGGGGGGTATTTGTTAAGTCCATTTTAGGACTGTTTTAGAGTCTGTTTTAGGAGTCTTTTACGTGTCTTTTTAGTGTTTTTGTGCAGTATTATGCTTTGTTTATTTTATTTTCAGGTTATAAGCGACTTAAGTGAAATGGCAAAATTAACATGAAATGACGGATTTGGAGGATGTAAATGCGCAACCGAGCACCGAACAATCTAGCAAAAGAGTCATGAAGAGCATGGAAAGAATCTGGTGAAGTCTGGACGAAAAGCAGAGGAGAGCCACGGCTCAAGGCAAGAAAAGCCGCTGCGCTGATGAACCGCGGTCGAAAAGTGTTGAGCCGAGGCGTAAGAATTTCAGTAGCTGAGGATGAAAAATCACCGTCGAAGGAGCGCGGCAGCGTGTGGCAGCGAGCGCAATATTTCGATAAGTTCGATTGATTTTGGGCTAATTAGAGCGCGGCGGCAGCGCGTAGCGTCTTACGAGAAAAAGGCCCAAAATTCATAAGGGTACAGTGGTCCGAAATGAGATTTTGCTCAGCTTTAAAACCCTGGAACCCTCTCATATCATACTTTGGAGAGGCAAGAATTGGAGACAACTTTTGTTCAAGTGTTTTTTCTTTCCTTTGTTTTATTTCAGTCTATGTTGGATATTAAATTAGTTCTTAGCATGACAATGGCTAGGAGCTAATTTCTTTATTAGATTTTTCCGTCGAATCAACTTGAAACTTTTTTTCATGAATTAATGCATAGTTATTGATTTCTTCTTCAATTGTTAAGATATATTAAACTTGTTATGATTGTATGATAATTAACTGATCACTAATTGTCATAACTTATATGATTTCGAATCGAGATCTGAAAAGGGAGATTTGAATATGTTATAGTTGTCTAGACATAGGTTAAAATCGCGGACGAAAGTACCCCGATACTTGTGTAGTATTTAAGGTTATTGTTCTTAATCCTCATGTGTGGTAAAATCTATCATAGAAATATAGAAGATTTTTGCATAAAGTTGAGTTTTTATATGTCCTAACCGGGATATAAAACATGTTCGTTAACCTGTTATCTTAATAAGAAGAAGAGTCATTAGCTTTGCATTAACGAGTGAAAGAGTGGATAGTTGAGGAGATTAGAAACTCTAATTCCCTTCATAACTGTCTTTAAACCAAAGTATTATCATCCTTAGTTTAAATTTCTGCACTTTACTTAGTTTTAATTCTTAGTTTAAAAACCAAACAAAAAACGTTAACCAAATAGACACCACAGTACTTGATAAACCAGTCTCTGTGGATGATAACTCGGTCTTATAGACTTTATTACTTTAGCGATACGTACACTTGCGTAATCATATAGAAAAACCGCAACAAGTTTTTGGTATAGCCGCAGGGATAATATGATGGCAGACTTGATGCGAGCGTGAACTTTAAACAGTTCGGCCCATGTCGCGTATTGGACGTTGTCTATTTCAAGAATAATAGGGATGTTATTCTTGATGTTAGAAACATTAAAGACAGGGTGAAATATGTTCTTAGCCATAATAGCAATGCAAGACGTGATGTAGGGATTCAGAAGGAAATTTGGGAAGAGAGACGAAAGCAAAGAGCACGGAAATTGAGGTGAAGTTCTCGAAAATCATGCACGAGAGAAGAGAGGTTGGGAGGAAATATTTGATCTAGACTTTTGATATCATGAAAGAATATAATCTCTTGATTATTTTCATTAATGAAAGGGTATATATACAATTTACAATTTTCCATAATAGGAAAATCCTATTCCTATTCTACTTCCAAAAGCCTATTCTAGTTGTACAAGAATCTTATGATTATGGTAAGTGTACAATGCTAATTAATATAATATTTACACTAAATATTCTTGGCAAACACCGTGATATACACGGGCTTGTATACCGTGTATACCACAGTTTCACATAAGGTAACTTGCCTTGTGAAACCGTGATATACATGATATACAAACTCATGTATATCACGGGTATATTTAACACTCACCGAATAATAAACGAATCCTTACATAAATAGCTCCCGGAAATATTTACTTTCTGTGACAACATATATAAATTATACATAATTAGGGGTCGTTTAATAGCTTATTTGGAGGTGAGTTATGCAAGTATTGAATTTTGCATAAGTAATATCACGTTTGGTAGCTGGTTAAGAGGTAAGTTATTCATGTATAAAATTAATACGGTGTTTAATTTTGCAATTTTGAAACCCGAATAATTAATACATGTATAAATTATGAGAAAATCTATATATTATTTATGCAGGATACAAGATGAAATAACTAACACATGAATAACTACACATTGCATAACTAAAACCTATATAAAATAATACATAGATCCCTCATAACAATTTCATATATTATTAATATCTTCATACTTCTAATCAGCTACGAAACGGCCTCTGTTGACATATTATACCTTAATACATTCTAGATATTTTTAGTTTAAATGGTATGACGGTTGTTTAAGTTAAATTTTCATCGATATTATACAATTAGTAATATAATTAAACATTTCTTTCGTTATTTGGGAGGTTGGGCCCGATATAGAATGATGCTAAGAACTTTTGGCTGGAACTGGATAGACAACTCCACTACGATTCTGATTTTTCTTTAATGCATCACTTGTTGCAAAATTGGAGAATTTATAATTTATTGTAACTTTTTGAACATTTCTCTATAGATGCAGATGTATATTAATTATCAGAAGTTCTTAAATGATTACGATTATGGACTCTCCTAATCAATGGAATTAGGAATAGGGCCACATCAATAATCAATTGCTTTTCACCACATCAGGGTTTAAGAACACTCACCATAATTTCCTTCACCTCCATTATCTTAAGGTTTCTCCATTCCCATAGCTCGAAAAAAGATGTCATTTTACCTTAATTTTAATTTTTTTGAATAAAAACCAGCGGTTCAATAAGAAGAAGTGAGTAAGGAGAACACTTCTATTTGGTTGTGGAATAAGAATATAAAAACCATATTCAGATTCTAAAGGAATTTAGTATACTAATCGCATCGACTAATTTCCTATTTTTAACTTTATTTTCCAACAAAATTTTCAAGATTGATACATTATTGGGGTTAGGATAACAATTTCTTCCAGGGGAATTTGTTGGAAATATTTATTAAACGTGAAATAAAATTAATCCTATTAATTATGACTCGAACAATTGGGGCCCCGCACGCCGAAAACGTTATTTCCACACACGTGCACATAATGTGTCAATGATCGTAATTTTCTTAATGGAAGAGTTATTGGTACTATACAAATTGTTTGAGACGTAAGATAATAGATGGTTATTGGTCAAATGACAATGATTTCACGTAGGTAAATGAAGGAAGAAGTGTACTACGATGTGTAAAAGGATGAAACGAGTTGGAAAACGTCGCGGAGCCTCAGAGCGTCGCAACGCCTCAACGTCGGAGCCTTGGTGCCGGAGCGTCGCGACGCCTCCAGTCAGAGTCGCGGCGCTGACGATGCATGAAACTCTCTGAAGTTTTTGCGCTGCGACGCCTCCCTGTCAGGGCCGCGACGTTGCTCAGGCAGTGAGCACGACGGAAGGTGAAAAGTTTCTGATTTTTGGACAGGTTTTGGAGCATTACTTCTCCACGAATTGACACTTGAATTCAACCATTATTTGACTGAATTACTCCCCTCAATTAGTACCATTACATGGCTATTGATTGCCATTACTTGGCTAGTTGAGAAGTCATCATCTACACACTATAAAATGAGACTCAAAGCTCATTTGAAAACACACTTGAAATCTGAAAATCTCTTCCTCTCTTGCAATTTTCAAACACTCAAACATCTTTCTTTCCTAAGTGAATACTTGAGTCTCCTTTGCTCACTTATTTGATTGTTGTTTTATCTTGGGAGATAAGTTTTCATACCACCGTTAAAGGAATATATGGGGAAATATTATCTTAAGGATATATTGAAAAATCAATCGACTCAGCAAGCCAATTACTTTGTTTATTTCCAGATTTTTAACATCTCTATTGTTGTTCTTTTCATTCTCATTTCATTGTTACTACACCTTACACTCACAAGTTTAATATAATATTCGTTGTTTCAACAACAACATGACTGAACAAGATCAATTCAACCAATTCAACTAATTCCACGCTGAAAATCCCACCACTGCTTAAGGCAATCTCAATGCCTTCACCGCCGCCATTCAAGGCGACACCACTGCTTTCAACACCACTGATCATGACATTCCTAATGCCTTCCAAACTGTTGGTTTTGGCACAGTTAGTGTCAACACTATTTTTGGCATAACTAGTGCCCCCACTACTTCTCAAGGCGTTCACAACGCCTATGGTACTGTTCGAGGCGTTCCCAATGCCTTTGCAACTACTCAAGAGAGCGCTACTACTCCAACACCCGCTGGTAACAACCATGAACGTTCCGAGAAGTTCATGGGTGCACACTTCAAGCGATGACAGCAAAAGATGCTATTTTTCCTGACGGTTATCGGAATTTCACGTTTCCTAACCGAAGACCCTCCACAAGTTGGGGAAGACACAGACCCTCAGCCAAATGTTATGGTGGGAGGGGGTCAAGGTATCCATGTCGTGAAGTTAGTTCGTGAGGCATGGAAATATAGTGATTTCATGTGCGGGAACTACATTCTAAATAGTTTGTTCGATCCTCTCTACACAATATACTGTATCACTGAAATGGCCAAGCAGTTATGGGACAAACTACAAAAGAAATACAACACCCAAGATGCGGTAGTAAGCAGTTCATCATTGGGAAATTTCTAAAATTTCAAATAGCGAACAACAAAAGTGTGTCATCCCAACGAGCAATTCTTGGTTGGGGCGTTGATCGAGAAGATGCCTCCCTCGTGGAATGAGTTCATGAATTACTTGAAACTCAAAATGAAGGAGGTGACCTTAGACGAACGTATTGTCAAACTCTAGATTCAGGAGGACAATAAGAAGACCATGCCAAAGGGGAAACAACCCGCTGAGGCTAAGGCGAATCTGGCGGAAGTCAAAGGGAACCCAAGCAAAAAACGAAAGTTCCAGAAGGTTAGCAAGGCCCATACAACTGAAAAAGTTTAAGGGAAATTGCAACCACTATGGTAAAGTTGGTCACATGGCCAAAGACTGTCGCAAGCTCAAACAAGAGAAGGCCAAAGGCAAGGCTAAGGCAAACATCGTCGAAGACACGCTCCTAGATGATATGATTGAAGAATTCTCAACAGTGGTGCTAAAAGCCAACCTTTTTGAGAATCCGACGCAATGGTGGTTGGACACGGGTGCTACCCATCACATTTGCTCTAATAAAGACGTTTTTTCCACGTATACACCAGTCACAGATAAGAAGTTGTTCATAAGCAACAATTATTCTTCAAAAGTATTAGGGGGTAGTAAAGGGGAAAGGTAATCCTCAAGATGACGTCCAGAATGAGCTGACTCTGAAGGAAGATATGCATGTCCCAGAAATTTGAAGAAATTTAATTTCTGGAACTTTATTAGTGAACGTTGGTTTTAAGCTAGTGCTAGAGGCTAATAAATTTGTAATCACTAATAACAGAACATTTGTAGGAAGGGGCTTCGCCTGTGAAGGCCTCATTAAAGTTAATGGTGCACCTGTAATGCCTTCTACTTCATCTATCAATAAAGTTGAGCCTTCTACTTACTTGATTGAGTCCTCTAATTTATGGCATCATAGATTAGGACATGTTAACTATCAATCTATCCAAAGATTGGTAACGTTGGAATTACTGCCGTCTATCGACGGAGATCCTCAATGTAAGTGTGAGGTGTGCGTAGAGGTAAAACTTTCCAAAAGTCCCTTTGATGCGCGAAAAGATGCACACACTTTAACGCAATTGCACGTTATCGTGACAAGTAATATAGTCTTGGTAAGACCGAATATCGTCCACAAGGATTAGTGTTCAAGTACCAACTATCTATCTTTTGGTATCTATTTGGTAACCGATATTGATTTTTGTTGTTTATAACTAATAATTATAAAGGCTAATTAACTATAGGTTTACTTCAGTAGTGATGGGAATAGGGCTTCCACGTCTCCTCAACTATCCGCTTATGTTACTTGTTAATGCAATGAATTATGGTTCTTCTTCTCTCGGAGCTAGCAGGTTTACGAAATCGTTTTATACTCCCGTTAAGGCTATATAAATACTCAACCCCAGTATTGCTCCTTTCTACCTTTCGGTGATAAGGATGACTCTATAGGAGGATTAAGACCAAAAACCTAGTTAACCGTCACGCGCCATGCGTAAAATTAGGGTTGTTAAGCCTCTCATTAACGCTACATAAGTAATTGAGGTATTTTCATCCCCAATCCAAAATATGTCTACCCAACTTACATCATATTCACAACCTCCTCCTTTCGAAGTTTGATTAGAAATCATATAAGTAATGATAATTAGTGATCAATTAATTACCAAGCATTCAAAGCAATTATTGGATAAATCTCAACAAGAAGAAGAATTACCATAAACATGCATCAATTCATAACATAAGTTTCTAGTGATTTAACATGGAAAGCCCTATAAAGGAATTAGTTCCTAGCCATTGACATGACAAGAACTAATTCAAGGTTCATCATAAAAACTGAAATAAAGGAAAGAAAAGAAAAGAAAATTACTAAATTAAGGTCTCCAATCTTCTATTCAAGAATCTTTGTGTTGTGCAAGAAAGGGAACCCTTAAAAACTGCCTAGGGTTCTCCTTTTATAGGCTCAAAACCGCCTCTAACTTTTCCCTTCAGGCCTGGCCCAGAAAATCGTCATTAAACCTGATTTTCCCGCGTCGGCGCCGCGGCCCTGATATCGGCGCCGCGGCGCCGGAAGTTCTGCGATCCTTCGGATGATTTGGCGCGCCCACGCTCTCTGGCATGCGTGGCGCGTACTGCAACTGCGCGCCACGGATATTAGGCGCGCTGACCCGCACTTTATCTGCGATGGCGCGCGTGCAGTCGTCTTTTGCCGCGTTTGCCACTTTCTCTGCTTTTAAGCTCTGAAACCTCCACTTTTGCCATCTTTTAGCTCCTTTTCCGCCATTTGGCCATTTTAACCACTTTGACTCAAAGAAAAGAAAATCTATCCTAATACGACACTTATTTGTACAAAAAGGGACAAAAGACTAACTAAAAACAACTCAAAAAGTGTATATTAAATACACCGATCAAATACCCCCAAACTTAATCTTTGCTCGCCCTCGAGCAAAGATAAAAAGAAAGAAATAAAAGACTCAAGAAAAAGGAAAATAGATAGACTCAATGACATTGATCACTTTTGCTGCATTGATGTTACTTAGAAAAACATGAAGATTAGTAGAATAATATGTAAGAACATATAGCCTGAAATTTCAGCATTCTAAACACATTAAGCTAGATATTTCGCAAACTCATTTTTATCATGCTTAATGGAAGTCAAATACTGAATCATGCATGTTAATTTCAAAATTCCTATGAAATGTTTACTTGTTATTCTCCACTAATCATGGCTATGCATCTAAGAGATCTTCAGGACTTTTAAGGGTTGTAATGTAGGCTTAGGCACGGGTAGGTAAAAATAGGCATTTAGGCTCATTTTTGTGTACCATAAGCTCTTGTAGCTTTTCAATTTTTCCCTTTTCTTTTGATTCTTTTTTTTTCCACTTCAAATCTATCTTTCCCCTCTTTTGTTTTGAGAGCGTGAAGTGTATCATAATAGCAAGCACCCCCAAACTTAGGCTTTTGCCTATTTCTCATTACTTTTTAAGTGGGGTGCATCAATTTTTCTTGCTCTTTTTGTCTCTTTTTTAACACACTTTTATTCCAACTATTTCACATGTTTGCTTATGGCACAAGTATGGGAATATAGGGTGTCAAAGAAAAAGTTCAATTTTTAAGGCTCAATGGGCCTGACTAGGGATACATTTAATGTCAGGGATAGAAAAGAGTGGTAAAAATTGGCTAACAAAGAAACGCCTGAGTCATCTCCCTAAACATGCATATCCTAACTATTTCGCCTCAAATAGCAAGCAATCATAACACATAGGTTTAAATCATTTAGCATGCACAATTCAAGCAAGAACTCCAAATAGACAGATTTTGTGAGTTTTTGGCATATCAAACCTAAGTGTTTAGATAGTTGTTCTAATTTCGTTACATTATTCCACCTTACTTCACTATGTGTTTCTAGTAAATACAACATACATGATCTTTGACAGACAATTATGACTCAAAAGAAGAAAAAAATTGTGACTCAAAAATACACAAAAACACTTAAACATACTATAACAATAAGACACAAATAAAACACAAATAAAACACCCCCCCAAACTTAAATCACACATTGTTCCCAATGTGTGTAGACTCAAAGACAATAAAAGAAAACAAGACACTTACAGACTTGGCTAAAATGGTGGTGGTGGCGGTGGCATGGGATAGTGCATGGACCACTGGTTGAACAAGGAACTCATCTCGTTAATTTGTTGCCTTGTTTCTTGTTGTCCTTGTATCACCGTGTCCAAACTCTGCATCATCCTCATCTGATTTTGGAGTAACTGCTCCATCATAGGCACTGGAGGTTCTGATTCTGTGGTTGGCTGGTGGCTAGGCCCTGCCGCATATTGAGCCTCTATTTCAGGCTCATCTTCGTTCATTGCGGCCTCTGCTGCTGCTGCTGGTGGTGGTTGTGCTCTTCTTCTTGCTGCTGGGGGGCTTGGGTCTGGGAAAGAGTGCACTAACCCATAGGACACAGACAGTTGGTTTCTCTCTCGAGTGTCATTGGGTAGGGTTGGGACCCCATTGAAGGCGCATAGAGTTGTAATGATTGAGCCATGTCCCAACCCACCCGTTGTTACCAACCGGCTGGTCTCTTCAATACTTTGCACTATCTCTCTCCCCACATCAATCGTCTTCCCCTTCATAATTCCATATATCAGTTTGATCCTATCTTCTGGCACTCTGGTGAAGTGCGTGGATGGAATCATGCGGGCGCTGACGAAATACAACCAACCCTTGGTTGTCTTGTTGAACTGACACCTGCTCAGTCCTCTCGACCCATTTCTGGCAATATCAAATGCAGCCCCAGGGTAGCTCACTGTGTCTGCGACGACATTCCAGTTGATGTTGTTGGTGCTCCTAGACCATGTTCTAAAATGGTTCCAATCACCATCTCCTCCTTCAACATCATCTGTTTCAAATTGCGCATTTACCGCTTCTGCCGTCACATGCACATATTTTCCCCTTACAAAGCATTCATTTTCCCCCTTCTCCGGAAGATTAGCATAAAATTCACGCACCATCACTGTGTTTATTGGTGCTATCTCTCCCGGTTTTACAAATCTTTTCCACCCTCGTCAATCATCGCGAATGGGCTCATGACATCTCCTCTTCCAATGAGTTCCTTTGATAGTCCATTCCTTTCGAGGATTAAGGGCCTTATCTGCAGGAGTTTGTGGTATCTATCTTGAGCACTTCGGCTGACAAACCTAGTCTCATCATATTGCGGGGCTGATGTAGATGCGGAGACTCTTCTCTTTCTGGCGGACATGGTTAAATCACTTTTTGCAGCTTACAAACTTAGTATCTACAACACTACCCAACACTATCACCCTCAAAAACTTCAATTTCTGCACAACTCCCACACCTCCAAACTCCAACTCCTGTACTTCACAATACCCAACCCTCTTTGTATACTCTTCCTCACTTTTTCACAACCAATTTTTCGACACCCCAACTACTTGAACAATACAACACTCTTCCAACTACTACTTCCTTTGACTACTGAAAGCTTTCAAGAAAAGATGAAGATTACCTTTTTATGGTGTTCTTCAAGGTGTTCTTGCTTCTAATGGTGATTTGAGGCAATGGGATGGAGTTTTATTGGTTGAGATGGCTAAGGGTTTTAGGGATTTAAGAGTTTTGGTTGTGGTTGAGTTTGATTTGTGGGGGATTTGTGGGTAATTTGTGGATTTTCGTGGGTTTTTGTGGAGAAGGGGGGTTAGGTTTTGGTTTTGAAATTGGGGGAAATCTGATTTCTGGGAGTTTTATCACTTTCAGGATTTAAGCCGCCTGTGGCTGATGTTCTGCTTGCCGGGAATTTCTGCGCCATTCTGGCGCGCATGGCTATACTGGCAATTTTTGGATTTTTAGCGCGCTGGCCAAGCCATGCATTTACGCTCTTTTCGCCGCGACGCTAATTCTGCTTTTTTGGAAATCCTGGCTGTTCTTCAGTTTTTCGCCCTTCAATTTATTGGCCTATACCTGTCAATCACAACACAGACACTACCTCCGTGAGACCGTTCTTAATAAAAAAAAACTATTTATATTAAAGTAAAATAAATAAAAATACCTTGGGTTGCCTCCCAAGTAGCGCTGTCTTTAACGTCTTTTAGCCGGACGCAAGTTCTTTAACTCAATAAATGTGGGGTGGATTAACCCCACAACAAATCCATTTTCTCCACATTTTCCGTTTTCTTTTTCTTCTTCTCCTCTTAGCATTATCGTTAAGGGAAAGTTCAGGAACACATACCTGCTTTTGTGGAGGTTCGGCAATTAATACCTGCTTTCGTGGACTCATCTCCCTTGGTTTGACTTGTACGGGCTCACAGGGAGGGTTGATGGTGCTGATTGCAAAGCACCTGCTCAGGGTTGGTGGCTCAATGATGTGTTTAAATACTTTAAACACAATTTATTCCTTCTCCACCCTCAATGTCAGCTCTCCTCTTTCTACATCGATCAATGCTCTCCCTGTTGTCAGGAATGGTCTCCCCAATATGATAGGGATTTCTGCATCCTCTTCCATGTCAAGAATGAGGAAGTCTGCAGGTAAAAAGAATTTTCCTACTTTAACAATCACGTCCTCAATCTTCCCTCTTGGATGAACCACTGTCCTATCGGCTAGTTGTAGGCTCACTGTGGTTGGTTTTGCCTCACCCAACTCCAATCGTTTAAATACCGATAACGGCATCAGATTTATACTTGCTCCTAAATCGCACAAATTGCGTGTCACCGCACCGCTGTGCAAGGTAGTGTAAAGCTCCCTGGGTCTTTTAGTTTCGGGGGCAACTTCTTCTGCAAGATAGCACTACACTGCTCTGTTAGTGCTACTATTTCGTACTCTGCCAGTTTCTTCTTCTTCCCCAAGATCTCTTTCATGAATTTGAAATAGGAGGGCATCTGCTCCAACGCCTCTATAAAAGGTATGTTGATATGCAGCTTTCTGAATGTCTCCAAAAATTTAGAGAATTGTTTATCAACTGCCTTCCGCTGCAATCTCTGTGGGAATGGGATCTTCTCTGTATACTCCTTCTCTGGAGTTTTCTCTACTACTGGGCGGGCTTCAACCACCTTCTCTTTCTCCATCTCTGCCCGTTGTTCAACTACTGGCTGAGGTGACTGTTGCTCCAACTGTTTACCACTTCTCAACTGTACTGCCTGGCATTGCTCCCTTGGATTCACCTCTGTGTTGCTTGGCAGTGTACCCTGTGGCCGGCTGTTTGCTTGCTTTGCTAGCTGACCCACTTGTGTTTCCAAGTTCCTGAACGAGGATCTAGCTTCTGTTACGAAGTGCAGGCGTTGGTGAGTGCAACAAAGCCGCTCGGCTCGTCGGCTTTTCGGTGAGCAGTGCATTGAACTGTTGAGAAGGTGGGGCCTGAGTAAAGGGCTGCTGATTTTGGTTCTGCTGGTTTTGGTACTGGCCCCTATATTGATTCTGCTGCCCCTGGTCTCCTCTCCATGAGAAATTTGGGTGATTCCTCCACCCTGGATTATATGTGTTGGAGTATGGATTGTTTTGTGGCCTCTGATAGTTACCCACGGCCTGACACTCTGCCTGCTCAATTGACATATTATTAGGATCAGCTGAAGGACACCTATCGAATGTATGTGGGCCACCACATATTTCACAGCTTTTAGGCATCTACACTGCATTCACTGATATTGTATGTTGCTGCAACTGTTTCGTCAACAAGGCCACTTGGGCATTCAAGGCAGCAATGACATCTATTTCGTGGACTCCCACTGTTCTCCTCCCACTCGTTGATCTCTCTTCTGAGACATGGTTATTGGTGGCCATATCTTCCAATAATTCGTGAGCGTCGTGGGCTGTTTTCCTCATGAATGTCCCACCTGCTGCTGCATCTATAATGGTTCTGGTTGTTCCGCTAAGCCCGTTATAGAAGATGTGGACCAAGTTCCACAACTCAATGCAATGGTGTGGGTATTTTCTCTGCAAATCTTTGAACATTTCCCACGCTTCGTACAAGGACTCTCCATCTGCTTGGTAGAAGTTATTCAACTCCCCTCTCAATTTTCTTTGCTGCATGGGAAAGAATTTGGCTAGAAATTTTGTGCCGCCTCTTGCCATGTAAAAATCGAATCGGTGGAGAATTTAACCATACTTTTGTTCTATCCCCGAGTGAGAAGGAAAGAGCCTCAATCTGACGGCATCATCGGAACGCAGTTATATCGAAAGTGCACATAGCTCCAAGAAATTAGCTATGTGCATATGTGAATCCTCGATGGCGATCCTCCAAATTGCACGTGTTCTGCACATGCTCGAATCGCGGTTTTATCTCAAAGTTGTTTGCTCTGTGCGGGAGCCTAATACATGTATGTGCTCCATTCACCCTCGGTAGCACGTAGTCTCCCAAGCTTCTTTCTGCCTGGACTTGCACTCTTTCCTCGACATCCACAGGTACTCGCCGAGGCATTCCTGGGTTAGGTTGATTTTCACCTATCCCTTCTCTGATCATATTATTGTTCTGGACAGCGTCCATCTCAACTAAGGCTGCATTCCGTTGGTTCTTTCTGTTCAATTTACAGGTCTTCTCAATCTCTGGATTGAAGGGAACAAGAGTGTCTGCCCCTCTTCTCCTTCGCATA
Organism: Przewalskia tangutica; assembly: GCA_029844215.1. Lineage (NCBI taxonomy): Eukaryota > Viridiplantae > Streptophyta > Magnoliopsida > Solanales > Solanaceae > Przewalskia > Przewalskia tangutica. The sequence continues at coordinate 69,110,699 of CM056739.1, read as the reverse complement.
AACTGATTTCCTGAAACAGATCAAAAACAGACAAACAGATCACGGCACCTTGATTTTTTACCGAAAATAACAAAAAAAACGTAAAAATAAATAAAAATTTAAAAACCAAATTAGAAATTAAAAATAGATAACTTGATATTGAACTATGCCTAATCCCCGGCAACGGCGCCAAAAACTTGATGCGCGAAAAGATGCACACACTTTAACGCAAGTGCACGTTATCGTGATAAGTAATATAGTCTTGGTAAGACCGAATATCGTCCACAAGGATTAGTGTTCAAGTACCAACTATCTATCTTTTGGTATCTATTTGGTAACCGATATTGATTTTTGTTGTTTATAACTAATAATTATAAAGGCTAATTAACTATAGGTTTACTTCAGTAGTGATGGGAATAGGGCTTCCACGTCTCCTCAACTATCCGCTTATGTTACTTATTAATGCAATGAATTATGGTTCTTCTTCTCTCGGAGCTAGCAGGTTTACGAAATCATTTTATACTCTCGTTAGCTTTCTCGTTAACTTGAAATCGTTTTATACTCTCGTGGGAATAGGGCTTCCACGTCTCTTCAGTAGCGCTGGTCCGTGCTTTTGCCTCGTTTTCCACTTTCTCTGCTTTTAAGCTCTGAAACTGTTATACCCCGTAGTTCTGACCCTACGTATGAGAGCGTACGAAAGCATGTAAGACTTAAAATTTCCAAAGGATAGGTTGACGGATTGTTCCAGACGGGTTTTAATCAACTTTGAGGCGGGTTATGACCCGGTTCATTGAGAGTTCCTAAGTGTTTCAAAGGCCTAGGGCGTAGTTCGTTGAGTCTAGATTCCAACGCAACCAACCGTTCGTCGATAGGACATCAGAGTAGGAAGTTATGAGAATTACAAGTTCGGTCTTGTGATCGGACAGAAATGTGTTTGGACAAAGCGGCGAGGCATGGCGCGGATGCAGGCGCGGCGCGAAATCGAGGGTCGCTGAAGTTTCAGCGCGCGCCGGAAGCGAGGCGCGGCACCGAAAGATCTGGTCGCGGGGATTGCGCGCCGCGGCCCGGAAGCGGCCGAGGCGGGATTCTGGGCGGAAAAACATAGGAAAAGTCAGATTTTTCTTTTAAAAGACCTTGGGAGAGTGACAAGTGTCCCCCCCCATCTGATTTTGCATGCACTATATTGACCAAGTCTTCAAGACTTGGTCATACTTCATCTCTCTCTTAGACAAAAGCTCTTCCTTCTCTCTTAAAAGTTCAAGCTCTTCCTTCTCTCTTAAAAGTTCAAGCTCCTCCTTCTCTCTAAAATCCCAAGAGAAATTCTAGCCTTAGGAAAAATCTGAAAAGTTAAGAACAAGAAGGAAGCTTGTGGCTAGCTTGTTGGTGGTGTTCTTGGCAAGGAAGCTAGCGAAAATATTTGGAATAAGTTTGACTAAAACTTTAAGGTAACATTTCTTCCTTTAGAATTAGTTTCTAGTGTTGCATGTTAAGAAGAGATAACTTGTGGTAGTGAATAATCCTCTTAGAGTCATTGCATGTAAGAAATATGGTTTGGATGTGAAAGAATTGGTTAAGAAGATTATGTGAGCATGTTGTAGCCTAAAAACTACCTTAGACTTGTTAAGTTAATTGTTTTACCTTTTGGGGTAGAATTTTACACACCCAAGTTTAGGTGTGTAATCCCCTTGAGATGTTTGGATTGTTGGGCCTAAGAAGTGGCGTTTGGATGTTGAATTCGGACCTTAAAAAGGTGGCAAAGTATGTAGAAACAAAGGAAATGCTGCCCAATTTTCCATAGAATTTAGGGGCTTTGAACTTTGATTATTCCTACATTGAAATTAGAGGTTAATGAACGTATTATGGTTATTATAGGTTGGCATATTACTTGCGGTAGTTTGAGCTTAGCAAGTGGATTGACCAAAGAGGTATGTGGAAACTTTCTTATCTTTTGAGCATGAGTAGTTATAACTATATAGTACGGTAGACGTACGTGTTTTGAATGAAGTAAATCCTTTTGTTATACTTGACTTGTTTTAAGGAAATGTCTAAGTTGGTTGGGTTAGGAAGTTAACCCGCTTGTTCTTAAGGAATGGTTTATCCTAAATAAGGTAGACAAGGATTTCTTGACATGATGAAGTATAGAGTACTTTTGGTGTGAAAATATTGAATATTGAATTATTCTAAAAGATAAGAGACTTAAATTTTTGAGGTAAGAAACTTGTTTTCTAAAGGATAAGAGGCTTGAAGTATTTTGAAAATTGTATGAATTTGTTTGAAGTATAAGCCTCTTGGTTAGTAAAAGAACGAAATGGTTTATAAGGAGTTATAACGGCTTTATGGAAAGTTGGTTATAACGGCCTTATGAAAGGATAAGGATGTCTTAAATTTCTAAAGCATAAAGTTAGTATAACGACTTTATGGGAAGTTGGTTATAATAACTTTATGGAAGATTATGAAAGTTGTCTATTTTGATTAATGAGCATAAGTTGTCTAGATTGTGAAAAATTGAAGTTACTTGGTTTCAAGCTTTGAAATGAGTTTTCTAAAGGTGTAGTAACTTACTTTGAAAAATAGACACGCCTTGATACTACGGTGTTAGTATCTTGGATTTTACATAAAAGGAGGCTTTGAAAAGAATGCGTACATAGTACTTTGGCTTGTTTAATTGAGAATTATTCTATGTGTGCCTTGATAGTACTTTGGCTTGCTTAAATAAGAATTCTCTTGGTTTACGTGAAAAGAAGGCATGGTAATTGTCTTGGTTTATGTAAAGGCATGGTATTGCAATTCTAATTAAGCGTGCGATTATGAGTCTATTTGGGCGTCTGTCGGTGATGGAGGATTCCACGGGTACGCGGCCATGATGAGGGTTCGTTTTCTGTTGTGATATTATTCCATGGATTAGCTCTCCATGAGGTCTACTGATGCAGGGTGGATCTAGTAGTTAGCCCTCGTACTTGCCCCGGTCAGAGGCGTGATGCAGGGTGGATCTGGTAGTTGGCTTTCGTACTTGCCCCGGTCAGGGTTAGGGCGAAGTGGTGTGATGCAGGGTGGATCTGGTGGTTAGCCTGCGTACTTGCCCGATCGCCGATGTGACGCGGTGGATCGTAGAGCTATCGACTTGCCGATCGGCCGTGATTTGATTATAGTATTGTTGATGCGGGTGGATCGGTAGTAGCTTTCGTACTTGCCGATCGATTGAGGATGCGAGGTGGATCGGTAGCTATGCGCCGTCTTGTCTCGTGCGGTTCTTATGATCTGGTGGGATCTAGTATTCATGTGTACTCGCGTGTGGTTATATCATGAGCCGCGGTGAGGAAGGAATTCCACGCGATTGATATTTTGGGCATGAGACCTATGGTTATATTTGAGTGATGACTTAGAGGCGTGAGTCACGACTTGACATGGGCTGCGTAGATGTTGTGTCTTGTAGTTTGGCTATCATACATGTCTCTGCTTTATATATATGCTATTATGATTTCATTCTGATATTTCGATTTCACATACTGGTACTGTTATCTTGACCTCGCCGAGTGCGTTCACGCCGCAGTCGAGATACGTAGCTTGCTGGTCCGCACTCTTAGGATCACTGTTCATTTCCTGGAAAGCTCCATCCCTCCGGAGGCTTTGTCTTTTTGGTATGATTCCCTGAGGTTATAGACTTTTGTACATTCAGGGGGTATGGCGGGGCCCTGTCCCGCCGATTGTTATTCTAAGTGCGTAGTCACGTTTGTGGTTTGGGCTATAAGAAACAGTTGTACTGTTTCACATACAATTAAGTTATTTTATGAAAGACGGCCTTGTCGGTTTGCTAGAGATGTTACCTTATACAGATTTTGTATTATGTATGTTCCGCTGCTATTCTCTGATGTGTCCCTGACAGGGTGCCCCGATAGGGCACCAGTCGCGGCCCCGGGGTTGGGTCGTGACAAAAGTGGTATCAGAGCAGTTAGTCCTCGGAAAGTATCTACAGACCGTGTCTAGTAGAGTCTTGATTATCGGTGTGTTGTGCACCACATCTATAATCAGGAGGCTGCAGGACATTTAGGGTTGGTTTCCATTCTTCTCTCTTTGAGATCGTGCAGTAGAGTTGTCATAGTAGGTTGAGTCCTCTCTGACCTATTCTTATGTACCAGTTATGCCTCGCGGAGCGGCCAGAGCCCAAGGGCAAGGCATCAGCGGAGGCGCTAGTGAGTACGCAGAGAGTTACGAGACTCGGGCACAAACTATGCACGAGGCGATGGCGGTCGGCGAGTTCAGCCACGGCAGCGATTAGAGAGGCGAGGCGGTAGCTCAGAGGTTTGGTACCCGATCCCCGATTCGCGGCGGGGGCCAGTATAGGGATTACGGAGAGCGGTCGGGTTGTTGACTAGCATCGTGGCGGCGGCACCGCCGGCCGTGGCTAACCACAGTAAGCGATTTAAGGATTCGGGACTTTCTGAGTTGTAATCCACCCGAGTTCTATGGTTCGAGGTCTGAGGAGGATCCTCAGGAGTTTATTCGACAGGTGCGGCGGACTACGCAGGTGCTTAGGAGTCCGTTGTGTTAGCTTCTTACCGGTTACGCGATATTGCGTTGAACTGGTTTGAGTCATGGGAATTGTCTAGAGGGGAGGGTGCTCTTCCAGCGGTTTGGGAGGAGTTCGCAGAGGCCTTCGGATCACTTCTTGCCTCACGAGTTGAGAGAGCCCGCGTGGATAGATTCTTGACCTTGAGGCGAGAATGGGAGGACCATCAGAAATGCACTGAGTTTGACTCTTTGGCGGTATCGCACACTATTGTGGCGACATGGCGAGCGAGTTCATCGCCATGTGATGGGGCTAGATCGTCATATGATTCTGCGTGCTTAGGAGTAGCTCTTGGCCAGGTATGGATATCGTCGGAGATGCGAGCATATGCGCGAGGATAGAGGGCGAGAAAAGGAGGGCCGGCTTGACTCGAGCTCAAGAGGGCGAGACAGCGAGATCTCGAGGCGATTTGGCGGACCGCCTGTGGCGAGTGAAGTTATGCTCCTCGGCGATGCGAGTACTCCACCACGATCTTGGGGCGTTGGAGATTCGGAGCGGGGCGGGGCCCCGAGGTTGAGTTTTGGGAGTAAGGGTGTTAGTCCGAGGAAGCCACCTCTACCTCGGTGTAGCGATGTGGTAACACCCGTTATGGGAGTGTCGTGCTAATTTGGGTAATTGCTATGCATGCGGCCAATGAGGCCATTATGCGAGGCTGTCCAGCCGGAGATAACACGGATGTAGAGATTGACGCCGAGATCGATGGTGGTTCATCGCCTTCTTTTGTTATGCGCCGTGCAGGGCAGGATCATGATTAGAACGATAAGGGGGATGTGAAGCAATAATTACAGGTATATCTTTGACCCGTTAGATATTAGTATGCATGTTAGGATTGTTGTATGATTTAGTGTTATGAACAGAGGATATTGAGACTGTGTACGTGTGATAGAATGAGTGGTAAATTCGAACGGGAAATTCTGTTAGGCCGTGAATGAGAGTAAGTAGTAATGGTTCATATGTTGGGTTCGTTTTCTGTTTGACTTACGGTGAATGGGTATGCGTGTGCGATATCTTAGGGTCATAGGTGGCATAATGAAGTTCCATTAGTATATAGTACGAGGATGTACCGAGGAATAGTAGTTGGGCTCCAAAAGAACATTCGGGGACGAATGTTTCTAAGGGGGGGAGAATGTTATACCCGTAGTTCTGACCTACGATGAGGCGTCTGAAAGCATGTAAGACTTAAAATTTCCAAAGGATAGGTTGACGGATTGTTAGGCGGGTTTTAGTCAACTTTGAGGCGGGTTATGACCGGTTCATTGAGAGTTCTAAGTGTTGCAAAGGTCAGGCGTAGTTCGTTGAGTCTAGATTCCAACGCAACCAACCGCTCGTCGATAGGACATCGAGTAGGAAGTTATGAGAATTACAAGTTCGGTCTTGTGATCGGACGAAATGTGTTCGGACAAAGCGGCGAGCGCGGCGCGGATGCGAGGCAGCGCGCGAAATGCGAGGGTCGCTGAAGTTTCAGCGCGCGGCGCGGAAGCGAGGCACGCGCCGGAAGATCTGGTCCGAGGAGTTGCGGCGCCAGCCGCCGGAAGCGAGCGCGTGCCGAGGCGGATGCAGGCGGAAAAACTTAGGAAAAGTCGATTTTTCTTTTAAAAGACCTTGGGAGGGTGACAAGTGTCCCCATCTGATTTTGCATGCACTATATTGACCAAGTCTTCAAGACTTGGTCATACTTCATCTCTCTCTTAGACAAAAGCTCTTCCTTCTCTCTTAAAAGTTCAAGCTCTTCCTTCTCTCTTAAAAGTTCAAGCTCCTCCTTCTCTCTAAAATCCCAAGAGAAATTCTAGCCTTAGGAAAAATCTGAAAAGTTAAGAACAAGAAGGAAGCTTGTGGCTAGCTTGTTGGTGGTGTTCTTGGCAAGGAAGCTAGCGAAAATATTTGAAATAAGTTTGACTAAAACTTTAAGGTAACATTTCTTCCTTTAGAATTAGTTTCTAGTGTTGCATGTTAAGAAGAGAGAACTTGTGGTAGTGAATAATGCTCTTAGAGTCATTGCATGTAAGAAATATGGTTTGGATGTGAAAGAATTGGTTAAGAAGATTATGTGAGCATGTTGTAGCCTAAAAACTACCTTAGACTTGTTAAGTTAATTGTTTTACCTTTTGGGGTAGAATTTTACACACTCAAGTTTAGGTGTGTAATCCCCTTGAGATGTTTGGATTGTTGGGCCTAAGAAGTGGCGTTTGGATGTTGAATTCGGACCTTAAAAAGGTGGCAAAGTATGTAGAAACAAAGGAAATGCTGCCCAATTTTCCATAGAATTTAGGGGCTTTGAACTTAGATTATTCCTACATTGAAATTAGAGGTTAATGAACGTATTATGGTTATTATAGGTTGACATATTACTTGCGGTATTTTGAGCTTAGCAAGTGGATTGACCAAAGAGGTATGTAGAAACTTTCTTATCTTTTGAGCATGAGTAGTTATAACTATATAGTACGGTAGACGTACGTGTTTTGAATGAAGTAAATCCTTTTGTTATACTTGACTTGTTTTAAGGAAATGTCTAAGTTGGTTGGGTTAGGAAGTTAACCCGCTTGTTCTTAAGGAATGGTTTATCCTAAATAAGGTAGACAAGGATTTCTTGACATGATGAAGTATAGAGTACTTTTGGTGTGAAAGTATTGAATATTGAATTATTCTAAAAGATAAGAGACTTAAATTTTTGAGGTAAGAAACTTGTTTTCTAAAGGATAAGAGGCTTGAAGTATTTTGAAAATTGTATGAATTTGTTTGAAGTATAAGCCTCTTGGTTAGTAAAAGAACGAAATGGTTTATAAGGAGTTATAACGGCTTTATGGAAAGTTAGTTATAACGGCCTTATGAAAGGATAAGGATGTCTTAAATTTCTAAAGCATAAAGTTAGTATAACGGCTTTATGGGAAGTTGGTTATAATAACTTTATGGAAGATTATGAAAGTTGTCTATTTTGATTAATGAGCATAAGTTGTCTAGATTGTGAAAAATTGAAGTTACTTGGTTTCAAGCTTTGAAATGAGTTTTCTAAAGGTGTAGTAACTTACTTTGAAAAATAGACACGCCTTGATACTACGGGTGTTAGTATCTTGGATTTTACATAAAAAGGAGGCTTTGAAAGAATGTCGTACATAGTACTTTGGCTTGTTTAATTGAGAATTATTCTATGTGTGCCTTGATAGTACTTTGGCTTGCTTAAATAAGAATTCTCTTGGTTTACGTGAAAAGAAGGCATGGTAATTGTCTTGGTTTATGTAAAGGCATGGTATTGCAATTCTAATTAAAAGCATGCAGTTATGAGTCTATTTGGGCGTACCGTCAGTGATGGAGGATTCCACGGGTATGCGGCCATGATGAGGGTTCGTTTTCCTGTTGACAGTATTATTCCATGGATTAGCTCTCCATGAGGTCTACTGATGCAGGGTGGATCTAGTAGTTAGCCCTCGTACTTGCCCCGGTCAGAGACGTGATGCAGGGTGGATCTGGTAGTTGGCTTTCGTACTTGCCGGTCGGGTTAGGGCGAAGTGGTGTGATGCAGGGTGGATCTGGTGGTTAGCCTGCGTACTTGCCCCGGTCAGCGATGTGATGCAGGGTGGATCTGGTAGAGGCTATCACACTTGCCCCGGTCAGCTTCGTGATTTCAGTTATAGTATTGTTGAATGCGGGTGGATCCGGTAGTGGCTTTCGTACTTGCCGATCGATTGAGGATGCGAGGTGGATCGGTAGCTATGCGCCGTCTTGCCTCGTCACGATTCTTATGATCTGAGTGGGATCTAGTATTCATGTGTACTCCTTAGTGTGGTTATATCATAGACTGCCGGCAGTGAGGAAGGAATTCCACGGGCACGATTGATATTTTGGGCATGAGACCTATGGTTATATTTGAGTGATGACTTAGAGGGCGTGAGTCCCTGACTTGACATGGCTGCGTAGATGTTGTGTACTGTAGTTTGGCTATCATACATGTCTCCTGCTTTATATATATGCTATTATGATTTCATTACAGTATTTTCAGTTTCACATACTTGGTACTGTTGCTTGACCTCGCCCGAGTGCGTTCATCTGCGCAGTCGAGATACGTAACTACCGGGTCCGCTCTTAGGATCACCGTTCATTTCTGAAAGCTCCATCCTCAGAAGGCTTTGTCTTTTGGTATGATTCCCTTAGGTTATAGACTTTTGTACATTCGGGGTATGGCGGGGCCTGTCCATACGATTATTATTCTAAGTGCGTAGTCACGTTTGTGGTTTGGTGTAGAACCGGTTATCTTGTTTCACATACAATTAAGTTATTTTATGAAAGACGGCCTTGTCGGTTTGCTAGAGATGTTACCTTATACAGATTTTGTATTATGTATGTTCATTGCTATTCTCGATGTGTCACTGACAGTGCCAGATAGGGCACGATCAGCGACCGAGGTTGGGTCGTGACAGAAACCTCCACTTTTGCCCTCTTTTAGCTCCTTTTACGCCATTTGGCCATTTTAACCACTTTGACTCAAAGGAAAGAAAATCTATCCTAATACGACACTTATTTGTACAAAAAGGGACAAAAGACTAACTATAAACAACTCAAAAAGTGTATATAAAATACACCGATCACCCTTTAGATCAGTCGAAAAGGAAACCGCTCCTCTAGAACTCATACATAAGGATATATGTGATTTAAAGTTCGCCTGAACTAGATGGGGAACAAGTACTTTGTAACTTTCATAGATGATAGCATAAGGTTTTGCTACCTTTACTTACTTAAAAGTAGAGATGGAGCCTTTTAAGCGTTCAAGCGCTACAAAGAAGAAGTTAAGAATCAACTAAGCGGACGGATTAAATCAATCAGTAACGATAGAGGGGGATAATATGTATCACCCTTTGAAGAATTTTGTACCCAATCGGGTATAGTTCATCAAACGATGACGCCTTACTCACCTCAATCAAACGGTGTTGCTGAACGCAAGAACCGAATATTAAAGGAAATGATGAATGTTTTACTCATCAATTCAGGTCTTCCCCAATACATGTGCGGAGAAGCTATCTTTACCGCGAATAAGATTTTTAATAGAGTCTCACACAAGGGTAAAGACAAGACTCCATACGAAATATAGAAAGAAAAGAAACCTACCTACAAATACTTGAAGGTGTGGGGTTGTCTGGCCAAGGTAGAAGTACCCAAGCCAAATAAGGTCAAAATTGGGCCTAAGACTGTGGATTGTATATTCATCGGATATGTCAATAACAGTAGTTCTTATCTCTTCCTAGTGCATAAGTCTGATGTACCGGACATTTATGTAGGCACAATTATGGAATCAAGAAACGCAAGTTTCTTTGAAGACTCGTTTCCTAGAAAGGAAAGAGACATAACCTCTCGCAAGTAAAGTTATGAGCAAACCTCTGAGGATCCAGGAGTCGTCGACTGCCCGAATTTAAATGGTTCAGATCTAGTGAATTCTGAAGTAGCTGACTATCCGGAAACCAGTATTCCAGATTCTCAGGACTTGGAAGATTCATAGATGGAACCAAGACGAAGCAAAAGGGCCCAGAAGTACAAGTTATTCGGTCCAGACTTGGAAGCTTATCTGGTTCAGGACGAACCACAGACAATCGCCGAAGCGTTGTCGACTCCAAAAGCACCTCTCTGGAAAGAAGCTATAGAAAGTGAGATAGAGTCCATCATGCACAACTACACCTGAGAGTTGGTTGAACTTCCTCCGAGACATAAATATTTGGGTTGTAAGTGGATCCTTAAACGAAAGTTAAAGGCAGATGGATCTATCGACAAGTACAAGGCTAGATTGGTAGTCAAGGGCTATCGCCAAAAGGAGGGCTTTGATTACTTCGACACCTACTCTCCGGTGTCTAGAATGACATCCATACGTTTGTCCATAGCTATCACCGCCTTGCGGGATCTTGAAATACATCAAATGGATGTCAAGACTGCCTTCCTAAATGGTGATTTAGAAGAAGAAATATATATGGACCAACCCGAGGGGTATTTGGTTCCAGGACAAAAGACAAAGGTTTGTCGGATTGTCAAATCGTTGTACGGACTGAAACAGGACCTTAAACAATTGCACGAGAAATTTGATAGTACCCTACTATCAAAAGGGTTCGTCATTAACGGGTTTGACAGGTGTGTTTACATGAAAGGAAATGTCGATTCATTCGTCATGATATGCCTCTATGTAGACGACTTGTTTATCACTGTAAGCAATCCTAGGATACTCCTAGAGACTAAGAACATGATAAAATAATGTTATGACATGAAAGATATGGGTATCGCAGATGTCATCCTAGGGATCAAGATCTCTAAAACATCTGACGGACTGGTCTTGTTTCAATCTCACTACATCGAGGATGTATTGAAGAAATTTCGGATGTTAGACAGTTCACCGGTAACGATACCATGGATATAAGTCAAAAGATTGACAAATATCTTGGCGTGCCCGTACGCCAGGAGCGATATGCGCATGTGATTGATAGTCTGATATTTATCACAAACTACACTCGACCTGATATCGCTTATGCAATCAATAAATTGGCTAGGTTCACCCGTAATTCGAGAGAGGAACACTGGAAAGCGTTGAATTGGGTACTACGATTCCTGAAATTCACACTAAAATTTGGGTTACACTATTCAAGATATCCAGTTGTACTAGAGGGGTACAATGATGCAAAATGGATATCTGATATCGAGGAGTTGTGTCTTGGAAATCCTCTAGGCAAACCCTTATTGCCCGATCCACGATGAATTCAGAATTTATCGCTTTAGAAAAAACAGGAGAAGAAGCTGAGTGGCTTCATGGTTTCTTAGAGGATGTCCCATGTTGGGATAAAATCGTGTCTTCTGTAATGATCCACTGCGACAGTCAGTCGACTTTAGGAAGGGCATAAAGTTCTATGTACAATGGCAAGTCTCGTCACATTCGACGAAGACATAAGTCTGTTAGGCAGCTAATCACCACGGGGATTATTACCATTGACTATGTAAAGTCTAAGGAAAATATCGCAGATCCCTTGACGAAGGACATACCCATAGATTATATGTTTTGCATGTCTAGGGGAATGGGCTTAAAACCCAATCAATAAGAACTGATACGGTGGATACCCAACCTACCGACTAGAGATCCAAGGAGGTAGGTTCAATGGAAAAACTAAATCGTAAAGGTTCAGTTGAGCGCTTCGGAGGAAGCAAGAGCACTTCAGATAATGATTTATTCTTAGAAACATAATCCAAGACCATTCCCATGATAGACATAAAGTACTACCTGTAGAGGGGTAAAGACTAAGTTTCCAAACCATTAAGGATCCTCAATGATTGATATTAGGTTGGAAAAACTTTTAATGGTTCCTAACGCTTGTGTAACAGGATATTGCAGGATACCTTGTAGGATACCACCTATTTAAGTGCGAGGATAGGCCGCCTCAATAAATGCACTTAAGAATCCAAGAGTGTCCACGGCCCACGACGGACAAACCTTAAAGAAAGATAGAGTAAGGAAAGGTGTTGTGTTGGTACCGTTGTCTTGACTTACACTAAACACTGACGGTTCAAGACATCATGTTCAACGCGCAGTAAGTAAGTCTGATGGTATTCTACTATGGAAGGTTCAAAGCTACGACTACCTATCCAGATGCAACATCGATCCGCCGGATGATTGCTAGAAAGACACCATGTGCGTGCGCCAAAATCTCTTCCAAGAGGGGATTGTTGGAAATATTTATTAAACGTGAAATAAAGTTAATCCTATTAATTATGACTAGAACAATTGGGGGCCCGCACGTCGGAAACGTTGTTTCCATACACGTGCACATAATGTGTCAAGGATCGTAATTTCCTTAATGGAAGAGATATTGGTACGTATACAAATTGTTTGAGACGTAAGATAATAGATGGTTATTGGTCAAATGACAATGGTTTCACGTTGGTAAATGAAGGAAGAAGTGTACTACGATGTGTAAAAGGATGCAATGAGTTGGAAAACGTCGCGGCGCCTCGGAGCGTCGCGGCGCCTCCAACCAGAGCCGCGGCCTTGACGAGGCATGAAACTCTCTGAAGTTTTGGCGCCGCAGCGCTGCTCAGGCAGTGAGCACGACGGAAGGTGAAAAGTTTATGACTTTTGGGCTGGTTTTGGAGCACTACTTCTCCACGAATTGGCACTTGAATTCAGCCATTATTTGGCTGAATTACTCCCCTTAATTAGTACCATTACATGACTATTGATTGTCATTACTTGACTAGTTGAGAAGTCATCATGTACACATAGGGATGGCAACGGGTAGGATCTGGACCGGATCCTACTAGATCCAGATCCAGATCTGTTTTACATACATGTATCCATATCCAGATCCATAGGGTCCATAAAATCATATCCAAATTCAGATCCATCGGATCCACCAGATCCACGGATCGGATCTGGATCCAAATCAAAGTGACTGATTATTAAGTTATACCTTCAAATAAGTCCAAATTTTCTAGAAAAATAGTCAATTTAATTTAACGGAATCATGAGGAATGCATCCGTAAATTAGGACTAAATGACATTGTTGACAATTGTTATGCCTATTGACTATTGCTGTAGTGAGAAACAATCCTCTCAATACCTAAACTACTACATAAGTACCACATAAATGATTAATATAATGATTAAAGAATAACACACAAAACGTGTCTCAATTAAAAAAATAATGGCCTTCGGCCCTTTGAATATAAAATAAAATTAAGACTACAAATGATTGGTGTCATGATGTATAAATAATAAATGTATAATTAATTTAATAAAAAACGGATTCACGGGTCAGATCTGGACCGAATACGGATCTCAAAGACAAGATCCAGATCCAGATCCGATCCGGATCCGTCGGGTCCAAACTTTGAATATCCCTATCCTATAAAACGGATCTAGATCCACCGGATACGGATCGGTTCCTAGATCCATTGCCATCTCTATGTACACACTATAAAATTAGACTCAAAGCTCATTTGGAAACACACTTGAAATCTGAAAATCTCTTTCTCTCTTGCAATCTCCAAACACTCAAACATCTTTCTTTTCTAAGCGAACACTTGAATCTCATTTGCTCACTTGTTTGATTGTTATTTTATCTTGGGAGATAAGTTGTCATACCACCGTTAAAGGAATATACGGGGCAATATTATCTTATCGACTCAGCAAGTCAATTACTTTGTTTATTTCCAGATTTTTAACATCTGTTGTTGTTGTTTTCATTCTCATTTCCTTGTTACTACACCTTACACTCACAACATTTTGGTAATTTCATTAACATTTGTGTCAATGGTGGGTGGTGGTGGAAGAGGGATAGAAATGGCTTTTTGGGGGTTTAAATTGAAGCTTGTGAAGAAAAGGATAGTTGCAGTAATGGTGAAAATTAATGTGGGTTTAAGAAAAGAGAGTGGGTTAGTGAATTTAAGGGTTTAGGTTTAGGCGAAGAGGGTTTAATGGATACTGGTAATGGTGTTTTGAAGGAAAGAGAATTGAGGGGTTGTTGTTGAGTTAACATTGAAGGAATGAATTGGCAAGGAAAATTGATTGGTTTTGTAGCAACAAGAACAGGGTTTAAGGTGTTCATGGTGAGTGCTCTTAAACCCTGAAGATAATAGAGGTTGATTCGGCTGGTTGCCGGAGGTGGCGATTGGAAGAAAAATGAGAGGAAGGGGAGAGAGTGTTTAGGTGGCCGTTCACGGGGACAATGTTTTTCACATGATACTGTCACGTCAGCTTAAATGATCAGTCGTTAAGAGGAGGTGTATTTGAGGTTCTTTCCATTGACGACGAGAGCTCAAATGATATCAAAATCAAACGGAGGATGTATATGGCCTATTTCAAATAGTTCAGGGGTAATTTTGATCCTTTTCTGTTTAATATATAAATTTTCTTGTCAATAAAAATTCAATTTGGATATCAAACGGATGAAATTAAAAAAAAGGAGGAGCTAGGTGGAATAAAATAAACAGGGGAGAAAAGAAGGAACTAATAATATGACCATATGAGTAATTTAACGATTAATTTCTTAATAATATTTTTTTAAAGTATTGTCACGTACGTAAATATTATATGAAGTGAGTTGTTAAACTATCAGTTTAGTTGCGTTTCTGTACCGAACTTAGCATTTTTCGGTAATATGTGCTTATATTTCAGTCACAAAAAGAAACCTCTTAAGTCTTAATCATGCATGCTGACTTAATTAAAGAGACTATATTATAAAGACGTGATACCAACAAATATAAACGTGGCCAGCACATAACTAATGGAAAACCATAAACTGATCTTGTTGTCAAATCTCTACCTAAGAACATAAAAATGAATATATTATAATATCATAACTCTCTAGAATTGAGACGGAAATTTAAATGGCCCTTTATGCTGAGGCCAAAGTCCGAATCTCCGCAATTCCCGGGCAATAATGGTTCTCATATATTTCTATTAAAAACTTAAAAAAATAGGCTTATTGTTCTCATTTCTCAAGGTGGTATTCCCTCCGTGTCAAATTATTTGACTTTTTTTATTTTACAGTTTCGTTAAGAAATATTAATTGAGAGGTATATTTAACAACCATTTTTCCTTCCCGGGATTCGGAAGAATTTTTCCTTAAAAATAACAAATTTTCTTTCGTTCAAATTTTTTTAAAATCCTGCTTCCTTACGTACATTCTATTAAACATGTCCTGGAATTACGGGGTGCAACAATGCTGATAATCGACGTCGACACTTGGAGTTTCAGGTTGATGATTGGGTGTTCTTGAAGGTGCCACCCATGAAGGGTGTAATGAAGTTCGGTAAGAAAGGGAAGCTTAGCCCAAGATACATTGGGCCTTACCAGATTATTCGTAGGATAGGCAAGGTTGCCTATGAGTTGGATCTACCATCTGATTTGGAAGCAGTACATCCAGTATTTCACGTATCGATGCTACGTAAGTGTATTGTTGATCCTTCTAGAGTGTTCCCAATAGATGATGTCCAGGTGACAGAAGAGTTGTCGTATGAGAAGAGTCCTATAGCCATACTTGATCGCCAGGTCAGGAGATTACGGACGAAGGATGTGTCTTCCGTCAAGGTATTGTGGCGAAACAACAATAGGGAGGAAATGACTTGGGAGACGGAAGATGAAATGAAGAAGAAGTATCTCCACTTGTTCCCTGTGCCTCCAGGTAATTCAACTCGGTCCCTTATTTGATTATAGTAATTGGTGAATTGTATATGTGTTATATTGTGGCCCGGTGAGACATCTGTTGGTTTGTTGAATATAGGTGGATAGACATAGTTATAGAGGAGACTCTGCCGAAATTTTTCTAGCATAAGACTTATTATGAACATTCGAGGACGAATGTTTCTAAGGGGTGATGGATGTTACACCTCGTAAGTTTAAGGCGATAATTAAGAACGTCATTAAGGAAATAAGATGCGAGTATTAGAAATAAGTATACTTACATATGTTAATACGGAAATTAGTATACAAGAGGATGTGATTCCGGGAAAATGTTGGTTACAACGGGTGTGACGTTGGAAACTTATATTGATAGTTGTATATTCCCGTTAGGGATTTAAGATTTAATTATTACTTAAAGGATTAATTTAATTATACAATTAGGGACCAAAGTGTAATAAGTAATTTTCAGATTTTCTTAAAACCTATTAACTTCCTTTTCCCCACTTTTAATTCAAAGAAACCTCTCCCTCCCCTCTCTTTTACTCACTCTAGTCGTACCACACCCCTATTACACAGCAAAATAGGAGTTTATTTCCTTCCTCCTAGATTAAATCATTCTTCATCTAATTTTCTAAGCCAAGAAACATTGCACAAAACAGTGGGTGATTATCGCCACTGCTGGGCTGAGAAAGGAACCAAGAAATTCCAGATTTTGGATGAAAGTTTTAGAAGAAGAACATGCTAGGAAGATGGATTAAACTCATAGAATTCATACATGTCGTTTTGGAGTTGAAGAAGTGAGAAAATTGGAGCAAAATCGATGGATCAGTAGCCGAGACTTATAGGGACTGATTTGGCGAATATTAAGGTAAAAACTCTTCGTTTTATAGAGTATTTGGAAGATAAATTGATGTTGTGATTAAGGAATAAACTCTTGATAAAGAGAACTTGGAATTTAAGACAATGCATGCGATTTGTGGATGTTGTAGCCGATTTTAGGACTGTTTTGTATACTTTGGATTCGTGTGTTGTTAATTTCGTCACTAATTGCATGTTATAAATAGAGGAAATCTTGATATTTAAGTTGTAGTTGTTCATAAGGAAATTATTGGAACATGAATTGGATTTTAAGAAGTTAAGAAAAGAGTTATGGAATTATGTTGTTATGGTCGAAACTTTCATGAAATTATTGGACATCGTTGTAATGTAATAAGAGACTGTTTTGTTTAGTTAAGAATGCTGAAAATCTTATTAAGAACATGCATGCACATTATGGTAATTACTAATATATGTCCCAAAAGAATTAAAGTGTAAAAAGGGTGTTATGTTGCAAATTATAGGACTCAAACTCTTGTTGTTGTCGCTAGAGTTGATCGACTGTTTTTTTAAAGGTTGTTCTAATATGGATTAAGGGCTGGATTAACATGAGAAATATGTGTAGTAATCACCTTGGTTGTTGTAGTTGTTGTCGTCCATGAACGAAAAGAAAATGAATGTATTATAACAACGTATATAGAGTATTTGGGATTATATTAGTTATATCTTGCAGTTGTATCTTCTTATTGGTATTGATGGCTTTGTTTGGAAGTTGTATTGCATATAAATAGGAGAAGTGCTGTCCGAATTTTTATAGAATAGGAAGCCGTCATTCATTATAAAGTATGCTAGTAATCATATAATTGACGGACGTATCGCCATTATTATAGGTTGAAGTACTAGACGAGACGTATTTTAATATTGAGTTGGTTAGTTCGACTAAAAGGTATGTGAAACTCTTACTTCTTTATTTTGGCGTGATTTATATGAAATGAACGTACGGCGGACGTACATGATTTCTACCCGGTCTAACTCTTAAAGATATTTGTTATGAGAAGTGCCTTTGATGTTTACAGTAAAAGTTCATTTTAATGATTTTATTGAGAGTCAAATGATGTCTTAAATTGCATATGGTTGCTCATGATATCTATTCGTGCAAAGTGTTACTATCCCACTTCACCAAGTCCCGGGCCGGTAATATTCGTGCGCAGACCCATGCATTTGTTCACCGAACCCCTCACTAGAGGGCCGACAATGTATATATATATGATGATTCCATGAACATGTATCCATGATGCGGGTATAGATACTCATGATAGTATATGATGATTCCATGGACATGCATCCATGATGCGGGTATAGATACCCATGCCAGTATATTTCACTGCGTCCTTCACCAGAGGGTCGCGCAGCTTATTTATATATGATGATTATATAGATAAACATTCATGATTTTTGATATGACTCTCATTTTTATAAGGCACGGTTGACTCTCATTTTTATAAATGGCACAATTGGATTTGGTATTTGATTATCATACTTGTCTCTTGTTATCTTTTGGCCAGTTATGATTATTTGTTGATACTTTATATTTCATATACTCGGTACATTCTTTCCTACTGACCCCCCTTTCCCCGGAGGGGTGCGTTCATGCCCGCAGGTACATGTACTCAGTTTGGAGATCCTCCAGTTTAGGATTCTTGTTCAGCTACTTGGAGAGCTCCATTGATTCGGAGCTTAGCCATTTTGGTACAGAACCTTATTTGGACTTATGCATATTTAGGGACACGACGGGGCCCTGTCCCGTCATATTTCATTATCGAATTCTTAGAGGTCTGTAGACAGTTGTGAGTTGTAAACCTGTTTGGTTATCTGTGTTGTTGTACTCTATTTTTGGAATATTCCAGTGTATACGTGATACTATGTGGTGGCAGCCTTGTAGACTTGCCTATTTTATTATGTTGGTTAGATGTGACTCCTCAGGAGACAAGATTATTCGTGTGTAGAGGCAGCCTTGTCGACTTGTCTATTCTGACATGTGTTATTATAGCAGCGTTGTGCTGCCGAATTTCATATTGTCCTTAGCGTTAGTCTGATTATACGTCACATGTCAGTCTAAGGGTGTCCAATTAGGGCACCGGGTCGCGGCCCGTCGGGTCGGGTCGTGACAAAAGTGGTATCAAAGCAGTTAGTCCTCGGAATGTCTACAGACCGTGTCTTGTAGAGTCTTGTGTATGGGTATGTTGTGCACCATACTTATACGCAGGAGGCTGCTGGACATTTAGGATTGGTTTCTATTCTTTCATCTCTTAGATTGTGCAATACAGCTATGATATTAGGATAATACCTCTTTAACGACTTATTATGTTTTGGTATCGCCAAAAGAAAGCGGCATCGTCCCGAATAGACAAATCGAATGAGCGATACTATCCGGATTGAGAGTTACGAGTCCGTACTCGGTCTATCTGGAGGCGTACCCGATCGGCGATCTGCGCTACGTCGCCCCAGAGGTCGATTCGGCGTGCACCACCGATTTCAAGACCGGCACTGAGCCTCCACTCGCCGACAAGGCGGAGGATAGTGCCATAAGAGATGTGGTTCAGTTGCTGACTAGGCTAGTGGCGGGGCAGACTCGCTCGCAGGAGTTTATTCAGCAGATACAGGCATGGGTACATGGGGTAGAGGACCGACTCAGAGACTAGCGTAAGAGGGCTATACCGACTGGTTATTTCAGTGAGTTTCGTGGCGAGCAGCCTTGGTGAAAAAAGGCAAAATGGTGAAAAGGAGTGAGAATTGGGCAGAAAAGGTGCTCCCGAGGCAAAAAGTACGAAAGTTGGCAAATCAGGACGTATGATTGTCGACCGCATGATGCCATATGCAGAACGCCGTGCAGTTCTTGAGAAGCCACGATTTTCAGCACGCGGTGCAACATGCGAGCTGCGGTGCCATTATTGCGAGAGCTGCGGGAGTTTGACCGCGATGCCGTTATGCGAAATCGCGATGCAGTGCGAAAAATCTCAGTTCCGAAGAATAATTGGCTAAGAACAGATTGGTCTATAAGGCACGAAATTTGGAACATATTTAATCCATACGGATTAATGCTATGGAGGAGTTTAGCACAACACAAGACAACAAGGGAGACTACAATTGGAGACTTAGTTCGCAGTAATTTCTTTTGTTTTAATTCAGTTTATGTATGGATTTTGTGTTAGTTCTTAGCGTGACTATGACTAGGAGCTAAACACTTTATTAGGACTTTCCTTATGAATCGTTTGAAACTTCTATTCATGAATTAATGCAGTAGTTTAATTTCTTCTTCACTTGATTAAGATTTAGTTAATAATTTGTATGAATGCTTTAATTAATTGATCACTAATTATTATAATATATATGATTTCGAATCAAGAACCGAGATGAGAGATTTGGATATGCTGTAATTGACTAGACATAGGTTAAAATCGCGGACGACGGTACCCCGATACTTGTGTAGCATTATAGGTTAATGTTCTTAATCTTTCTATGTGGTAAATCCTATCATAGAAATATAGAAGGGTACTACACTGGGGTTGAGTGATTATATGTCCTAACCGGAATATAAGAGAGTTTAGTTAACCGCTATCTTAACGTAGAATAAGAAGTCATTCTAGTTGCATTAAGGATTGAATAAAGTAGATAGTCGAGGATTTTAGAAGCCCTAATTCATTCATAACTGATTACAACTTAAATAGTTCAGTAATTATTGCAATTATTCTAGTAGTTAAACAAAAAACCCAACCCAAATATCGATTGTCAAATAGATAATATAAAATAGATGAACGATAATTAGAAACCAGTCTCTAAGGACGATATTCGGTCTTATCAAACTATATTACTTGTCAACGATGCGTGCGTTTGCGCTTGCGTGAGCATTTGACATATCGCTAACAAATGGCACCTGCAGAGTTGAAGGAATTGAAGTAGCAGCTGAGAGACTTGTTGGAAAAAGGCTCCATTAGGCCTAGTACATCTCCTTGGGGAGCACCGGTATTATTTATGAGAAAGAAAGATGGATCTTTGCGGATGTGTATTAATTATAGGCAGCTGAATAAGGTAACCATCAAGAGACGGGTATTCCCTCATCAGGATTGATGATTTGTTTGACCAGTTGCAGGGTGCTAAGTGTTTCTCGAAGATAGACTTGCGGTCAGGTTTCATCAGGTGCGGTTTAGGGAGGCAGATGTTACGAAGACAACATTCAGGACCCGATACGGACATTATGACTTAGGGTGATGTCTTTTGGGCTGACCAATGTTCCATCAGTGTTTATGGATTTGATGAATCGAGTGTTCAAGCCATTCCTAGATATGTTCGTTATTGTAGTCATTGATGATATTCTGGTTTATTCACATTCAGAAGAGGAACATACAGACCACTTAAGGATGGTACTTAGGGTACTTCAGCACCAGAGGTTGTATGCCAAGTTTTCGAAGTGCGAATTCTGGTTGACTTCAGCGGCATTCTTGGGGAATATCAATGGGGTTGATGGTATTCGGGTGGATACACAGAAGATTGAGGCAGTAAAGATTTGGCCCAGACCTACGACGCCTACGGAGGTACGCAGTTTTTTTGGCGCTTACGGGATATTACATGAGGTTTGTAGAGAAGTTTGCATCAATTTCAGCGCCTTTAACAAGGCTAACTCAGAAGGCAGCTAAGTTTCAGTGGAGTGATGCTGGTGAGCAAAGCTTCCAGTTGTTGAAAGACAAGTCAACTACGGCTCATGTTCTAACTCTTCCTGAGGGACCAAATGAGTATGTTATTTATTGTGATGCTTCAGGTGTTGGACTAGGTTGTGTGTTGATGCAACATGGAAGAGTTATAGTTTATGCCTCCCGACAGCTCAGAAACATGAAAAGTATTATCCCACTCATGATTTGGAGCTAGCAGCGGTGATTCATGCCTTGAAGATATGAAAACATTATTTGTATGGGGTTCATGTTGATATTTATACGAATCACAAGAGTCTCCAATATATCTTTAAGCAGAAGGAGCTGAACCTACGGCATAGACGATGGCTAGAATGGCTAAAAGACTATGATATTGATATTCTATACCACCCAGGGGAAGTCAATATTGTGGCAGATGCTCTTAGCCGTATATCTATGGGTAGCTTGGTGAATTTGCAGCCAGACAGAAAGGGAATGGTTCGTGAGATACACATGCTAGCTAGTCTTGCAGTATGGTTGGCGGATTCTGGAGATAGTGGGGTTCTTGTTTGAGGAGTTGCTGAGCCCTCTATCGTAGAAGAGGTAAAGAGACATTAGTATGAGGGTCCTGTTCTGGCACGGTATAGAGATGCAGCTCTCCGAAAGGAGAAGACTTTATTTGAGATTGCACCTGATGGTGTGCTAAGGTATGGAGGTAGGCTATGTGTACCGGATGTTGCAGGGCTACGACAAAAGGTTGTGGGAGAGGCACACAATGCCCGCTATTCCATTCATCCAGGGTCAACAAAGATGTATCATGACCTTAGATGCTTGTATTGGTGGGATGACATGAAAAAAGACATAGCAGAGTTTGTTGCTCAGTGTCCGAATTGGCAACAGGTTAAGTTCGAGCATCAGAAGCCTGGTGGGTTACTACAGGAGATAGGGATCCCAACTTAGAATGGGAAGTGATCAATATGTACTTCATCACAGGCTTACCTCGCACTCAGCGGAAGTGTGACTCCATATGGGTTATTGTGGATAGGCTGACGAGATCAACCCATTTTCTTCCAGTTAGGACTACTTATTCGACTGAAGACTATGCGAGATTGTACATCAGGGAGATAGTGAGACTACATGGGGTTCCCACATCTATTATATCAGACTGAGGAGCTCAATGTACAGCTAAATTTTGAAGATCGTTCCAGAAGGGATTGGGGACACAGGTGAGTCTCAGCATAACATTACATCCCCAGACGGATGGGCAGGCATAACATACTATTCAGACACTAGAGGATATGCTGAGAGCCTGTATTATTGACTTCAGAGGTAGCTGGAATGATCTTTTACCACTCATTGAGTTTGCCTATAACAACAGCTACCATTCTAGTATCCAGATGGCCCCGTATGAGGCCTTATATGGGAGGAAGTGCAGGTTACCTATTGGTTGGTTTGATGTAGGCGAGACTAAGTTGGTCGGCCCAGACATGGTTCAGCAAGTTGTTGATAAGGTGAAGCTTATTCATGAGAGATTATTAGCAGCCCAGAGTCGACATAAGTCATATGCTGATAATCGACGTCGACACTTAGAGTTTCAGGTTGATGATTAGGTGTTCTTGAAGGTGTCACCCATGAAGGGTGTAATGAGGTTCGGTAAGAAAGGGAAGCTTAGCCCAAAATATATTGGGCCTTACCAGATTATTCGTAGGATATACAAGGTTGCCTATGAGTTGGATCTACCATCTAATTTGGAAGCAATACATCCAGTCTTTCACGTATCGATGCTACGTAAGTGTATTGGTAATCCTTCTAGAGTGTTCCCAGTAGATGATTTTCAGGTGACAGAAGAGTTGTCGTATGAAGAGAGTCCCATAGCCATACTTGATCGTCAGGTCAGGAGATTACGGACGAAGGATGTGGCTTCCATCAAGGTATTATGGCGAAACAACAATAGGGAGGAAATGACTTGGGAGGCGGAAGATGAAATGAAGAAGTATCCCCACTTGTTCCCTGTGCCTCCAGGTAATTCAACTCGATCCCTTATTTGATTATAGTAATTGGTGAATTGTATATGTGTTATATTGTGGTCCTGTGGGGCATTTGTTGGTTTGTTGAATATAGGTGAATAAGTATAGTTATAGAGGAGACTCTGCAGACATTTTTCTAGCATAAGACTTATTATGAACATTCGAGGACGAATGTTTCTAAGGGGGGAGGATGTTACACCTCGTAAGTTTAAGACGATAATTAAGAACGTCATTAAGGAAATAAGATGCGAGTATTAGAAATAAATATACTTACATATGTTAATACAGAAATTAGTATACAAAAGGATGTGATTCCGGGAAAATGTTGGTTACAATGGGTGTGACGTTGGAAACTTATATTGATAGTTGTATATTCCCGTTATGGACTAGTGTCGTATTATAAGAATTATGACATTGAGAATACGAGGCTTTATAAAATTTTTGGGAATTAAAGGAAGCGGAATTTAAGATTTAATTATTACTTGAGGGATTAATTTAATTATACAATTAGGGACCAAAGTGTAATAAGTAATTTTCAGATTTTCTTAAAACCTATTAACTTCCTTTTCCCCACTTTTAATTCAAAGAAACCTTTTCCTCCCTTCTCTTCTCCTCACTCTAGCCGTACCACACCCCTATTACATAGCTAAATTGGAGTTTATTTCCTTCCTCCTAGATTAAATCATTCTTCATCTAATTTTCTAAGCCAAGAATTGCACAAAATAGTGGGTGATTCTCGCCACTGCTGGGCCGAGAAAGGAACCAAGAAATTTCATATTTTGGATGGAAATTTTAGAAGAAAAACATGCTAGGAAGATGGATTAAACTCATAGAATTCACGCATATCGTTTTGGAGTTTAAGAAGTGAGAAAATTGGAGTGAAATCGATGGAACAGTAGCCGAGACTTATAGGGACTAATTTGGCGAATATTAAGGTAAAAACTCTTCGTTTTATAGAGTATTTGGAAGATAAATTGATGTTGTGATTAAGGAATAAACTCTTGATAAAGAGAACTTGGAATTTAAGACAATGCGTGTGATTTGTGGATGTTGTAGCCGATTTTAGGACTGTTTTGTATACTTTGGATGCGTGTGTTGTTAATTTCGTCACTAATTGCATGTTATAAATAGAGGAAATCTTGATATTTAAGTTGTAGTTGTTCATAAGGAAATTATTGGAACATGAATTGGATTTTAAGAAGTTAAGAAAAGAGTTATGGAATTATGTTGTTATGACCGAAACTTTCATGAAATTATTGGACATCGTTGCAATGCAATAAGGGACTATTTTGTTGAGTTAAGAATGCTGGAAATCTTATTAAGAACATGCATGCACATTATGGTAATTACTAATATATGTTCCAAAAGAATTAAAGTGTAAAAAGGGTGTTATGTTGCAAATTATAGGATTCGAACTCTTGTTGTTGTCGCTTGAGTTGATCGACTGTTTTTTTAAAGGTTGTTCTAATATGGATTAAGGGCTGGATTAACATGAGAAATATATGTAGTAATCACCTTGATTGTTGTAGTTGTTGTCTTCCATGAACGAAAAGAAAAGAAATGTATTATAACGACGTATATGGAGTATTTGGGATTATATTGATTATATCTTGCAGTTGTATCTTCTTATTGGTATTGATGGCTTTGTTTGGAAGTTGTGGATTTGCATATAAATAGGGGAAGTGCTGCCCGAATTTTTATAGAATAGGAAGTCGTCATTCAGTATAAAGTATGTTAGTAATCATAGAATTGACGGACGTATTATCATTATTATAGGTTGAAGTACTAGACGAGATGTATTCTAATATTGAGTTGGTTAGTTCGACTAAAAGGTATGTGAAATTCTTCCTTCTTTATTTTGGCATCATTTATATGAAATGAACGTACGGCGGACGTACATGATTTCTACCCAGTTTAACTCTTAAAGATATTTGTTATAAGAAGTGCCTTTGATGTTTACAGTAAAAGTTCATTTTAATAATTTTATTGAGAGTCAAATGATGACTTAAATTGCATATGGTTGCTCATGATATCTATTCGTGCAAAGTGTTACTATCCCACTTCACCGAGTCCCGGGCCCGCAATATTCGTGCGCAGACCCATGCATTTGTTCACCGAGCCCCTCACTAGAGGGCCGACAATGTATATATATATGATGATTCCATGGACAGGTATCCATGATGCGAGTATAGATACTCATGATAGTATATGATGATTCTATGGACATGCATCCATGATGCGGGTATAGATACCCATGCCAGTATATTTCACCGCGTCCCTCACCAGAGGTTCGGGCAGCTTATTTATATATGATGATTACATGGATAAGAATTCATGATTTTTGATATGAATCTCATTTTTATAAGGCACGGTTGACTCTCATTTTTATATATGACACAGTTGGATTTGATATTTGATTATCTTACTTGTCTCATGTTATATTTTGGCCAGTTATGATTATCTGTTGGTACTTTATGTTTCATATACTCGGTACATTCTTTCGTCGACGGCCCCTTTCCCAAGTGCGTTAAATGCCCGCAGTGCAGTACTCGGTTGGAGATCCTCCAGTTTAGGATTCTTGTTCAGCTACTTGGAGGGCTCCATTGATTCGGAGCTTAGCCATTTTGGTACAGAACCTTATTTGGTCTTATGCATATTTAGGGGCACGACGGGGCCCTGTCCCGTCATATTTCATTATCGTATTCTTAGAGGTCTATAGACAATTGTGGGTTGTAAACCTGTTTGGTCATCTGCGTTGTTGTACTCTATTTTTGGGATGTTCCCGTGTATACGTGATACTATATGGTGGCAGCTTTGTCGTCTTGCCTATTTTATTATGTTGGTTAGATATGACTCCTCGGGAGACAGGATTATTCGTGTGTAGAGGCAGCCTTATCGGCTTGCCTATTCTGACAAGTGTTATTATTACGACGTTATGCTGCCGAACTTCATATTGTCCTTAGCGTCAGTCTGATTATACGTGAAAGGTCAGTCTAAGGGTGTCCAATTAGGGCAACGGGACGCGACTCGTCGGGTCGGGTAGTGACACTTCCCAATCCTGCCCCGACCACACTTGACACTGTACCGGGGTCGGTACCGGTACAGGGTCGCAAAAAAAATCCGATCCCGAGCAAACCCCGACCCAGCCCCGACCCCACCCCGACTCCTTCCCGACCCCGACCCTTCCACACCTCCTCCGACCCCTACTAGCTGTTGCACAATGGCCAAAGACCCCTACCCCAACCCCACCCCTTAATATTTATTTTTAACCCTTAAGTTATTATATTTACACTTTAATCAATTTTTTCAACTATAAATACCTCATTTTCTCTTCATTCTTTCTCACAAATCTTCTTACAATCTCTCTATTATTCTCTAATAATCTCTCAATCTATCTCTCATTCTCTTTACATTGTCTTCTAAATATTTAATTTAATTTATTCATTTTGGAATTGAGAGTGAAGTTGACAACTAGCTTGAAGATCATCCGTTGAGCAAAGTTTCACCAACTAATCTAGGTGACACGCCCACTAATGCACCTCAAACTGGAACGCCTCCTATTCCCCATAGTATGAGACGAGGTCCACCAGAACGAAAATTAACATCACATGTATTGGCTTTTTCTGAAAGAGGCGTACAAAATGAAGTTGCTATATGCAAAATTTATAAAATTGTTTATAAATTTAAAATGGAAAAAGGTCAGAGCTAGATGAGAGGTTTAACTACGCATTTGAATACCAAACACAGAGCTAGGTAGGATGAATACAATGCTAAAATCAAGGGTGAGTCAATGTCTTCTCAGTCGGGACAATCTTCACATACTGTCTTGCACCAGGTACAGGGTCAAATTGAGCCTTTGACGGGGGCAGTTGTAGGCCCTAAATACGATAAATGAAAGATAGAGAAGAATTATCAAAATTAGTTGCAGTGGAGGGTTTGATTTTTCATTTCCTGATTCTCCTGATTTTATTCATTATATAAAATCAATGTACAATCCTGCTTATAACGGTTTTCCTAGATCAACTGTTAGGAGAGATGTTTTTAATTTTGCACACGAATATCAACAATATTTACGTTATTATTTATATCATTACCCTGGAAAAGTATCTATCACATCTGATATAGGTCGTAGTACTAACGGTCATGATTATTTAACGGTAACATGTCATTGGGTAGATTATAAATGATGTATGCAAAACCGTATTTTAGCATATAAATATATAGATAGTAAGCACACTGGTATTTTTATTCAAGAAAATATTTCTTCTGTTTGCGATTATTATGGCATAACTGATAAAGTCATGACTATTACATTAGATAACGCTTCTTCTAATATTTCTACTGTTAGATTATTAAAAACTGTCTTAACTCCATCTTTTTCAGATCATTTTCATATAAAATGTGCATGTCATATTTATAACTTAGTTGTAAAGGATGATATATCACTTTTTGAAGACATTCTTGGAAAAATTCAATTTGCTATAAACTATATTTTAAAAAATAATAAAATACAACGACTAAAAGAATATATAAAAACTTGTCACGATTGTGGTCTACCTTACAGAAAAGTTCTCGAAGAAGTATGTACTAGATGAAATTCTTTAAACAACCAACTACGTGTTGCTTATGAGTATAGACAACCTATAACCCAATTTTTTAACGTCCGTAATCGAAATCTTAATGATATGCATATAGATTCCGATTGAGATACAATTTTAGAACTTAATATATTTTTAGAGAAATTTTATCTAGCTACTAAAGAATTTTCCGATATTATTATCCTACTATTACATAAATGTTATTTTATATAGCTCTAATATTTATATTACTTAGTGAATATATGACAAAATCAGTTTATAAGGCACCTATTAAAAAATGTTTCTAAAAATGAAAAAATATTTTATTCTTATTCCCCCAATATTTTTTATTAGTGCTGTATTAAATCCGTCTAATAAAATAGACGGTTGTAAAAATCTTATTGAAACTAGTTATGATTGCATAGATACACTTCCACCTCCAACTCCTAAAAATCCAAATGACCCACAACCTGTTGAAAAAATTAGAGAAGAAGTGTTGTCTAGCATTCAAGATGAATGTAAAAAAGTATATACACATTACCAATAAGAAAGTGCTAGCAACCAACCGACTTCCATGCCAACTTCTTCTTCTTCTTCAACACAACCTCAAAAACGACATGATGTTTCTCCGGCTAGTATTCAAAGTCTCAGACAGAGAATGTTTAGTGATACCGTTTCTAACCAAATTAGCGAGTTTGATGTTTTTGTTTTGCAGAGTGTTGTACCGTACGAAGCAATTGAAAATGAAGAGGGACGTGAAGACTTGCTAAAATACTGAAGGGAGAATGAGAAGAATTTTCCAACACTAGCAAAGATGGACCGAGATGTGTTGAACATTCAAGCGTCATCAACAGCGTCTGAAAGCGCATTTTCTGCGGGAAGATTTCAAATAGGGGAGCACAGACATTCATTGGCAGGAGACTCATTAGAGATTGCAGTTCTATTTAGAGACTGGATTCGTGTGAAGCGTAGGAGGTGCGACCAACCGGAGCTCAACGAAGAAGAAGACTACAACTACAACGAAATCTTATCCAACAGATGTGCAAGCGACGTCGACCAATTTGACCAAGATATACCAATTCCAACCGAAGAACCACAAGAAATTATAAAGAAACTAGAAAATAAGTTTCTTAAAATATAATTCTTTTAATTATAATTTTACTATGTTATTTATTTGCAATTTTCAATATCACGAAGTTGCAATATTAAAATTGTATTAAAAAAAATAATAATCATACTTTTAGTCGAATAATATAAGAGGCACAAAAACAGTCTTGAAATGTTTTTATTAAATTATCTTGTTGTGTGTGTGCGTTATTTATTTATTTATTTAATTTAAAGGCAAATAAGAAAATGACTCCACCCGACCCCACTCCGAAACCCCCCCACTTCTGGATCGGGGCGGGGCGATGGCAGATCCCGCCAGCTCCCGACCCCGCCCTACCCGCCAGCTCCCGCCCCGTCCCGTTGGCCAGCCATAATATATAGTAAGCCTTACTTGATTTTGTAAACAAGCAGTACATATTTATGAACATTCTCTAATTTAGCCAGGAGATATCATTAAAATGAACATTCTTTATGGACTATTGTTGAGATATTAGTTAACTGTGTTTTAGTTAACATGATCAAAGTTAGTTTAGATGAAATATCTCATAGATGGAGTGTTGTAGACAAGTGTATAAATACACATTACATGTGATATCTCAAGAATAAGAAATCATTTTTCTCTTACTCCTCAAATATCTCTCTTCTCCCTCTCTCCCTCTCCCTCTGTCGTCTCTTTTCCCCTTCTTCCTCTTAATCTAATTTCTCAATTCTTCTTCTTCAATCAATCAATTCTGCGCACAATCAACAATCAATATCCGTAAATTATATATTTAATATGGTATCAGAGCCATGATCTTGATAGATCTGATGTTTTAGTATCGTCTGGTGTTACCATCATGGTTTTCTGGTGATTATCGGAATTCTGGCGACAGTGTTATTCGTCGAGATTTACGATGTTTCGTTTCAAAATTCTAGAGTTTATTTTCTGGTATTCCGGTGTAGTGTTAATACCTACACTATCTTCAATTGAGTTCCGACGACAATCTCATATTTATAGGGTTCCAGCGAGTGTTGCTTCCGCATTTTCAATTCAATATCTCAGATTTCTAGGATTCCGGTGAGTGTTACTTTCGCATTTCAAAGACATGTACTCCTTCCGGATGCGAAGAGAAGGATCGAGGAATTTCCAGTTCGATCGAGTCGAAAATTGAGGGATCTTTCATTTTTCAGATGTATCCTACCTAAGTCCTTTCCTATTTTGACTACTTCTGGAGCATTGACAGAACATATATTAAAGATTTGCCGCTTTCGATCAATTGGTGACCAAAGTAAGAAGCAGAGTGTATTCACATTATCATTTTTCTCCAAATATTTTACTTGAAGTATAGATGTTATCATTTCTGTTATTTTGGCCCTTATTGATGCAATAAGCGAGCATTCAAGGGATTTAAGAAATGCCTACTGAAGAATCAGTTGTGCCGATCGAGCCTGCCAGTTGAAGAAACTTGTTGCTTCTGGAAAGGTTGTTAAGGCTAAGAGTTCCTATAAACCTACATCATAGACAGCTGAATTTTACATCAGTTGAATTCAATTAGCGTAAAATTGTTGAATTGCATAAACAATAGATTGATAGAAGGATCGAGGAGTTTTCAGCCGCAAATCGACTGAGAACTGAGGGATACTTCGTCGGAAGCAATCGAGATTGAGTTGAAGCTCAATTCATAGAGTCTTCTTTTACAAGTCAATCAATTGTTAGATTTCCTGTTGTTTAGCTCAGGACAGGAGAATCGAGAAATTTCTAGCCAGAATTGGACTAGAAATTAAGGGAGACTCCACTGCATGTCCGAGCTTATTATAAAAGCTTGCGTAGGGAGAATCGAGGGATTCTCTAGTCCGAGTGTGACTAGAAAACGAGGGGTTCTTGTCGTCGTTTTTGCATAGGGAGAATCGAGGGATTCTCTAGTTCGAGTGTGACTAGAGAACCAAGGGTTCTTCATTGTTGTTGTGAGAGTTGTAGCTCCTGCTGTTAAATGTTAATGATGGTAATACAGTGATGATTTTTCTGTTTTAAGAACATTGAAGGAATTCTTTTGTCCTCATAATTCATATTCACATGTAACTGAAGTGTGTTACAATTCATAAACGGTTGTTTGCCTTCTATATCTGATTCTAGATGAGAGTAAAGTGTTGTTGTGGACAATGATGATGTTGTTGGTGTTGGTGGTAGATTGTTAGAGTTGATGTTATTGGTGTTGGTGGTACATTAGAGGCCGCTTTCCTGAGAAATATTTCAGTGATAAATCTGCTCCGGCCTTAGAGATGAAGATCAAAAAGCTAATGCCAATGGATGCAGAGTCACGTAGACTTATTGATTGGATGGAAAAGGTGTTTATAATGCATTCCAGAAGAAATATCTGAAAACGCTTCTATTCTGTGTGCGCGAAACAATTGATGGGCCAATGATTGAGGAATATGCATTTTCTTCCAGTTCTTCAAGTTTCGACTCTGAAGAAGTGCCAATGAATGTCAATCGTATTGGAACGAAGAAAGGGGGAACATTCAAGTGTAACTAAACTACTGATAACTCAACCATTGAGATAATACCCAATCAAATGAGTTCTGCTTGTAAAATGTTGCAGATGTTGTGGAAGTTATTTCGACTGCTGTTGGTGTTGTTGTAGCTGCAATTGTTGCTAATGTTGTTGGGACTGTTGGTGCCATGGATGTGTATGTTGTGGTTGCTACTAGTGTTGTGGAAGAGGCTGCAACTATACCTAAAGTTAGTGGTCTTGTTGCTGCCTTTGCTAAACTTGCTGATGTGTTTTCCTCAGAGTCAACTGCATTTGTAAATTCACCGCATGTAAATGTACCATAATCCAGTTTGCTAACCATCTGTTTATTAGAGGAGCAATTGGAGGAATCTGAGTTTCAGTACACTGAGAAATTAGATTCAGAAGTCTCAGATATGGGTTCTTCCACTTCAGAAAAATGTTGGATATGCTGCTGACTTTAATCTATTTTGGGAAAGCTGGTGGCCGCGTGTGAATTCTTGTTGGTTATGATCCTCACCAGAAAATAGAAATGAAGACGGCAATATGAAGTTCCATGGAATTAGTCCTGGAATTCCTCTTCTCTTACGATATACTGCTTGATTGGTAGAAGTGTTTTGCTATTGTTACCAAGCTAGGACTGAAAACTCTATTTTCAGTGTCTAGCTTGAGGGGGGATGTTGATATATTAGTTAACTGTGGTTTAGTTAACCATGGTCAAAGTTAGTTTAGATGAAATATCTCATAGATGGAGTATT
Organism: Przewalskia tangutica; assembly: GCA_029844215.1. Lineage (NCBI taxonomy): Eukaryota > Viridiplantae > Streptophyta > Magnoliopsida > Solanales > Solanaceae > Przewalskia > Przewalskia tangutica. Next base: position 69,078,554 of record CM056739.1, on the reverse strand, counting down.
GTAGACAAGTGTATAAATACACATTACATGTGATATCTGAAGAATAAGAATTCATTTTTCTCTTACTCCACAAATATCTCTCTTCTCCCTCTCTCTCTCTGTTGTCTCGTTTCCCCTTCTTCCTCTTAATCTAATTTCTCAATTCTTCTTATTATATATTTAATAACTATTTTGCTTAAACTCAAAATATACGACTAACATCTAACAAGCCAGTAACAATTAACTTTCTTGGAAACCCAAAAAAGAAACAATTCTCTTTCTTTAGATGCTCCAAATATTAATAATTAAGACCAAATACCTTACCACTTGGGAGAATCAATTAATTAGCTGGTTAGAGAGTCAATAAAAAGAGCTTTATATAGTTATTGGTGAATGGTAATGATACTAATATATAATTTCTCTGTCTCAACTTATGTGGCTCATTTTTCGAGATTCAAACGACATGAATTTTGACCAATGTTTTAAAGATGTATTTTTTTAGCAAATTGATATAAGAAATGTTGCATACCATAGTATTTTTCTTGTAGTTTTCAAATATATAAATTTTAATCTTAAAATATTAATTTAATCTAATTTAGTTTTAAAATTTAGTTAAATTGATTCTTGAAGGGTAAGGTATTACCACTAGAAATTGAAGTGGACTCAAGGTAATATTAGTAATGTGGAATTAAATTTAACTCATTATTTATGACTCCAACAATTGAGGCCACGCACGTCGGAAACGTCGTTTCGACACACGTGCAGACGTAGTGCCAAGTATCGTAAATTTCATTAGTGAAAGAGATATTGGTACATGAGTAAACGTTTGAGACATGGAATGATAGACGGTCGTTGGTTAAATGACACATGCTCCACGTTGGTAAATGAAGGAAGAAATGTACGATGTGTAAAAGATTAAACGAGTTGGAAATCGTCGCGGAGCCGTGAAGGGCCGCAGCGCTTGAGTGGCAGTTGTTCATTGGAGCCGAGGCGCTTCGGAGGCAGTATGGTCGACGGAAGATGGAAAGTTCTGACTTTTGGGCTAGTTTTGGATTATTGATCATCCATTACTTGACACTTGAATTCAGCCATTATTTGACTGAATAACACCTCTCAATAAGTGTCATTACATGGCCATTGATTGTCATTAGTTGACTAGATAAGAGATCATCTTACACACACTATAAATTGAGGCCTTAGGCTCAATTGAGAAACACTTCACTCTTGTTTAGTTCAGATTTTTCTGAAATTCTTCCTCTCTAGCATAATTTCACACACTCAAAGGTTCTTCTTGAAAAACACTTGAGTTTCCTTTGCTCATTTGTTTAGTTGTTGTTTTATCTTGGGAGACAGTTGTCCATCAACGTAAAAGAATATATATGTGGCAATAATGTCTTAAGGACAGAGTGCTAACACTCGACTCAACACAGTTTTAACAAGTACAGATTTAGTGTCTCCTGGTTTCAGGTTATCAAGATTAAGGAGCTTGTTGCAATTGGAACGAAGATCCAACGACAGAAGATTCAAGACGGATTCAAAACAGAAGATCAAGATCACAAGACATGTTGTTGTTGTCACAACAATTGTTAGGCTTCAAGCTTGTTGTATTGTAAACCATTATAGTTTATCCTTTCAAATAACTAGTAGTAGTTGTATACTATTCCCGTACATCCATTGTAACTCACAGTAAATATATCTCTCAATTTTGCGATTTAAAGTACATATATTTCTCGTTAAAAAATTGGTGGATATATATCTGTACCATTAAAAAATAGTGCAAATATAACCTGCCATTATACAAATGGTGCAAATATTTCATTTCCGCAAACAATTTTTTTCTAAAAAATCATTTAGCTTATTATTTAATTAAAAAAGTGTTTCGTCGCTTTAAGAAGAAGTATACCCATTTTTTTAGTAGACATCTTTTTATAAATTCACATTATAATTTTTTCCGATGGATTGAATATGATGTTGGATATTACAGTGGATGTATGAAAATAATATATAACTATCACTAGTGCTTAGAAAGGATAATCAATTACAATTTCAATATAGTAGACTTGAAGCCTAACATCAGTTTTCACAACATGAATAAGTGTTGATGATCTTGATCTTCGGTCTTTGATCTTCCTTGAAATCTTGAGATCCTTGTTGAAACAGTAGCAAGCCCCTTGAGAACAACAACAACAATATGTTTAGAAGTCTTGAAATATAACAAGATAATTGGCTTGTTAAGTCGATTGAATTATCAATCTATCATTAAGATAATATTGCCCCGTATATCCCTTCAACGGTGTAATGACAACTTATCTCCCAAGATAAAACATCAATCAAACAAATGAGCAAAGGGAACTCAAGTATTCGCTAGGATAGAAGGATCGTTGAATGTGTAAGATTGCTAGAAAGGAAGAGATTTCTGTCACGCCCCGAACCCCAGGCCCGTGACTGGTGCCCTACCTGGGCACCCTTCTACCCATACATGACATGTAACAAGCGGAAGCTAAAGAAAACTCATCATTTTTTTAAAACAAGCAAAGGCAAAGCCGTCTTTATATATAACAACCAAAACGGAACTACAACTGTACAGTAATATATACATCCCTAGACAGTCCAGCCCACATATGAATACAAACCTCTAAGAGTTTGGACAACAACCTCTGACGGGACAAGGCCCCGCCGTACCCATGAATGTACATAAGACTCCGTACAAAAATGACACACTTCGGCCTATTGGAGTTATCTCAATAAAAGATGAGTGGAGATCCTAAGCTCGCGGATCACCCAACTGAGTACCTATCCCCGCGGACATGAACGCAGCCCCCCAAAGGGGGTCAGTACAACAAGGTACCAAGTATGTAAACATAAAGTACAATAATTAAGATCATAACTGTACAAAAGAATGACAGGGAAAAGTATAATAATCAAAATATCAGATCCGACCGTACCATATCAAATAGAGTCGACTGTACCTTGTATCACTGTACCACTGTATTACTTTATCACTGTATCTTTTAAAATATACCTTTTTAAAAGTGAGACCAATTGTGTTCTTTCAAATTATGAAATCAATACCATTTCAAGATATGAAAGTCATGTCAAAATCAGGGTCATCCGCCCTCAGAATCATTATGTATATTTTTTTCATGGGAATCAAACCCGTATGGGAATCGGACCCGCATAGGTAATTATACCCGCATGAGTATCTCTACTTGCATCACGGATCTTGTTCGTGATTATTATTCATGGGAATCGAACCCGCATAGGAATCGAACCTGCATATGTATTTATACCCGCATGAGTATCTCTACTCGCATCATGGAAGCACATCCATGGAGCAAATATACACCAATACTGTCATGGAATAAAACTAAGGTACCAACACATCATATACAAAATATTAAAATAAACTTTCATTTTAGAAATGTCAAGGTACCAACACCTCATGTACCAAACGCATATAATGATCTTTCATTTTAAAGATAATCAAGGCATTATCACATCTTACATTATTAGGGAATTGAACCCAAAGTACTATGTACATCCATTCTTATAAAAAGAATCACATCATGCAATATTAGGGAATTGAACCCAAAGGTACTATGTACATTCACCCGCACATATCATGTAATATTAGGGAATTGAACCCAAAAGTACTATGTACATTCACCGCACATATCATGTAATATTAGCGAATTGAACCCAAAAGTACTATGTACATTCACCGCACATATCATGTAATATTAGAGAATTGAACCCAAAAGTACTATGTACATTCACTGTACATATCATGTAATATTAGGGAATTGAACCCAAAAGTACTATGAACATTCACCGTACATATCATGTAATATTAGGAAATTGAACCCAAAAGTACTATGTACAACTTCCATTTTAGCAAACCCAAAGTACTATCAAGGGAATATATCTAACAACCTCCATTTTAGAACATCCAAAGTACTATCAAGGGAACATGTATATCAACTTCCATTTTAGAACACCCAAAGTACTATCAAGAGAATAAATCTAACAACTTCCATTTTAGAACACCCAAAGTACTATCAAGGGAACATGTATATCAACTTCCATTTTAGAACACCCAAAGTACTATCAAGGGAATATATCTAACAACTTCCATTTTAGAACACCCAAAGTACTATCAAGGGAATATATCTAACAACTTCCATTTTAGAACACCCAAAGTACTATCAAGGGAATATATATATCAACTTTCATTTTAGCACACCCAATGTACTATCAAGGGAATATATCTAACAACTTTCATTTTAGAACACCCAAAGTACTATCAAAGGAATATATATATCAACTTCCATTTTAGAACACCCAAAGTACTATCAAGGAAATATATATAACAATCTTTCATTTTAAAAACTCAAGTACTATCAAAGGGATAGATATAACAATCTCCATTTTATAAACCTCAAAGTACTATCAAGAGAATGTATATAACACTTCCATTTTATAAGACCCAAAGTACTAATAAGAGAATAGATATAACAACTTCCATTTTATAAAACCCAAAGTACTGTCAAGAGGATGGATATAACACTAAGGATTAGGTTCCAATAGAACTCTATAAAGATCAAGTCAAGTACCGTTTAAGGATTATGATCCACTCATTTTCTAAAATCAAATCAAGTATCAATAAGGATTAAATCCACTCACTTGATAAAATCAAATCATGCCAAAAGAAGAAGGGATAGTTCACATACCTTATCCGCTTATTCCAACTTGACAACTAGTATACGTCTCAATGTACTTCAACTTTATCGGCTATTTCACAAGCCCAGTAGAATACGCCAAAAGTAGTACTTCAACCTATAATGACAACAACACTTCTATCAACTTCATGCTCACTTAGTATAAGACATATCCCAAGTAATTGTCCTCTTATTCTACAAAAATTTGGGCAGCACTTCTCTGGTTTATACGTTCTTTTTCACCTTTTCTAAGGCCCAATTTCAGCAACAAACAAGCCACAATTAAGGGCACAACCAACAATTAACCAAAGGGGATTACACGCCTACTTGACGTGTAAAATTCAGCCCCTTAATCCACCAAAATAATCCATAAAAATCAGTCCACAAAACAGTCCACAATCCAACAATAACGAGGGTAAAATGTGAAGTCTTTTAACACATTTCTACACCCTTAATCTCTTAGGACTTTCATTAGCAATTTACAACATTAAAACATGCATAATGACAACTGAAATTCCAGTATTAAAACGCCACAAAACAGTCCCTAAAACTGCACCACAACGTCTCACAGTTTCATGCTGTTTTTCGGCCAACTACTACAACCAAAACCCTTTTTCATAACTCTTTATAATCCAATTCGTTACACACTTAATATAAACAATTTATACTTTTAATAACAAGATTTCCTTCATCTAATAACATGCAATAGGTGAAGATAACAACAACCATAACCAACGAATCCAATCAACACCAAAACTGTCCAATTCGGCCACTTCCTCTAAAATTGTCCAAACACTTTTTATTCTTCATTCTTCTTAATAAAAGTTCATCTATACATTATAACAACATTTAATATCCAATTACTTCAAGAGGAAGAAGAATTTTACTTTTTATATTTCCCAAAATCGTCCAAAACAATCCTCACTTTGTTGGCCCACAGTTTTCGTTTTGCTCCACTTCTTCAAGTTCCAATCACACACATGTATCCATTACAAGTTTATAACCAACTTCCCTTCTTGTTTCACTTCCAAAAATTTGAAGAACAAGCCTATGGTTTCAATACCCTTTCTCAACCCAAAATGGTTTTTGGAGATTCTTGGAGAGTTAACTTGGCTTAAGACTTGATTAGTGTTCTTAATCTTGAATAATAACCAACTCTTGTTCTTGGAATTTTTCCCTTGGATTTCGAAATTTAGGGTTAAGGGAGAGAGAAGAGAGAGTTTGGTTGATGAAATAAAATGTGAGAAATGAAATGTGGCTAAGTCTTCAATCACCTCCTCTATATAGATATTTTCCTTAGCAAGACAAGTGGAGGGGGACACATGTCACCCTCTCATTGGTCATAATTACTCTTCACAAAAATAATATCTACATTTGGCCAAAATATCTAAAAATCGAAAGGCCCCGCGAAATTGTGAAATTCTCAGCGGACCCCATATAATCAATTCCAATTCTTCGTTATCTAATACTAAGTCCATAAATCAAATTAGAAGTATTAAGAAAAAGAAATTTTCTTTAGTTCCAAAACTCAAATCTTAATTCCTTAAGTACGTTCTCACATCATTTCCTTGGAAATACGGGGTGTAACATCGAATGTTCATCTAAGGTCTCAACGATTATTCAATACTCTAAGAACCTCAAATATTTCATGTCTCAAACTTACATTACCTCTCCCCGTATACGGACAAGATAGCTTCTCAATATCTCAAAATCATGTTGTCTTAATCACAACAACTCTATTTACTCCATACCAATATTATTCGTGCGTCTCACTTAAGCATACAATACAGCTTAATCTAACCACATGGTATGTCATTAAGTCAATTAAACATGATCCTTTAAGTGTTCATCACCCTCTTAGGTAGCTCATCACCTCCTAAATATTCCAAATTAGCACATATATAACCTTGATGTGGATTCATTAAATTGTTTCACACCTTCCAAGCAATTTATAAAGCTTAACCATCACATGATAACCCACAATTGCTTCAGACAACACACACATGGCCCTAATAATATGTCCGTATAGATGTACATCATCATACCAACTACACAACAATTTTACCAACATGGATACCAAGTCCAAATATTCCTTTCTGGGCCGCTGTCGCTTTCTCATAGCTGTAATCACAATAATATGTTAGGGAGGGACTACCCTAACCACACAGCTCTATCGCATGATCTTGGAGTAGAAGAATAGAAATCAATCCTAAATGTACTATAGCCTCCTGTTTATAGGTGTGGTGCACAACACACCGATAACCAAGACTCTACTGCACACGGTCTGTAGATATTTCGAGGACTAACTGCTCTGATACCACTCTGTCACGCCCCGAACTCCGGGCCCGCGACTGGTGCCCTACCTGGGCACCCTTCTACCCATACATGACATGTAACAAACGGAAGCTAAAAAAAACAAAGGCAAAGCCGCCTTTATATATAACAACCAAAATAGAACTACAACTGTACAGTAATATATACATCCCTAGCCAGTCCAGCCTACATATGAATACAAACCTCTAAGAGTTTGGACAACAACCTCTGACGGGACAAGGCCCCTCCGTACCCATGAATGTACATAAGAATCCGTACAAAAATGACACGCTACGAAATAATGGAGCTATCTCAATAAAAGCTGAGTGGAGATCCTAAGCTCGCGGATCACCCAACTGAGTACCTATCCCTGCGGACATGAACGCAGCTCCCCGAAGGGGGTCACTACAACAAGGTACCAAGTATGTAAACATAAAGTACAATAATTAAGATCATAACTGTACAAAAGAATGACAGAGACAAATATAATAATCAAAATACCAGATCCGACCGTGCCATATCAAATAGAGTCAACTGTACCTTGTATCACTGTATCTTTTAAAATATATCTTTTTAAAAGTGAGACCAATCGTGTTCTTTCAAATTATGAAATCAATACCATTTCAAGATATGAAAGCCATGTCAAAATCAGGGTCATCCGCCCTCAGAATCATTATGTATATTTTTTTCATGGGAATCAAACCCGTATGAGAATCGGACCCGTATAGGTAATTATACCCGCATGAGTATCTCTACTCGCATCACGAATCTTGTCCGTGGATATTATTCATGGGAATCGAACCCGCATAGGAATCGAATCTGCATAGGTATTTATACCCGCATGAATATCTCTACTCGCATCATGGAAGCACATTCATTGAGCAAATATACACCAATACTGTCATGAAATAAAACCAAGGTACCAACACATCATATACAAAATATTAAAATAAACTTTCCTTTTAGAAATGCCAAGGTACCAACACCTCATGTATCAAACGCATATAATGATCTTTCATTTTAAAGACAATCAAGGCATTATAACATCTTACATTATTAGGGAATTGAACCCAAAGTACTATGTAGATCCATTCTTATAAAAAGAATCACATCATGCAATATTAGGGAATTGAACCCAAAGGTACTATGTACATTCACCCGCACATATCATGTAATATTAGGGAATTGAACCCAAAAGTACTATGTACATTCACCGCACATATCATGTAATATTAGGGAATTTAACCCAAAAGCACTATGTACATTCACCGCACATATCATGTAATATTAGGGAATTAAACCCAAAAGTACTATGTACATTCACTGTACATATCATGTAATATTAGGGAATTGAACCCAAAAGTACTATGAACATTCACCGTACATATCATGTAATATTAGGAAATTGAACCCAAAAGTACTATGTACAACTTCCATTTTAGCAAACCCAAAGTACTATGAAGGGAATATATCTAACAACCTCCATTTTAGAACACCCAAAATACTATCAAGGAAACATGTATATCAACTTCCATTTTAGAACACCCAAAGTACTATCAAGAGAATATATCTAACAACTTCCATTTTAGAACACCCAAAGTACTATTAAGGGAACATGTATATCAACTTCCATTTTAGAACACCCAAAGTACTATCAAGGGAATATATCTAACAACTTCCATTTTAGAACACCCAAAGTACTATCAAGAGAATATATATATCAACTTCTATTTTAGAACACCCAAAGTACTATCAAGGGAATATATCTAACAACTTTCATTTTAGAACACCCAAAGTACTATCAAAGGAATATGTATATCAACTTCCATTTTAGAACACCCAAAGTACTATCAAGGGAATATATATAACAATCTTTCGTTTTAAAAACTCAAGTACTATCAAAGGGATAGATATAACAATCTCCATTTTATAAACCTCAAAGTACTATCAAGAGAATGGATATAACACTTCCATTTTATAAGACCCAAAGTACTATTAAGAGAATGGATATAACAACTTCCATTTTATAAAACCCAAAGTACTATCAAGAGGATGAATATAACTCTAAGGATTAGGTTCCAATAGAACTCTATAAAGATCAAGTCAAGTACCGTTTAAGGATTAAGATCCACTCATTTTCTAAAATCAAATCAAGTATCAATAAGGATTAAATACACTCACTTGATAAAATTAAATCATGCCAAAAGAATAAGGGATAGTTCACATACCTTATCCGCTTATTCCAACTTGACAACTAGTATACGTCTCAATGTACTTCAACTTTATCGGCTATTCCACAAGCCTAGTAGAATACACCACAAGTAGTACTTCAACCTATAATGACAACAACACTTATATCAACTTCATGCTCACTTAGTATAAGACATATCCCAAGTAATTGTCCTCTTATTCTACGAAAATTTGGGCAGCACTTCTCCGGTTTATACGTACTTTTCCACCCTTTTCAGGGCCCAATTTCATCAACAAACAAGCCATAATTAAGGGCACAACCAACAATTAACCAAAGGGGATTACACGCCTACTTGACGTGTAAAATTCAGCCCCTTAATCCACCAAAATAATCCATAAAAATCAGTCCACAATCCAACAATAACGAGGGTAAAATGTGAAGCCTTTTAACACCTTTCTACACCCTTAATCTCTTAGGACTTTCATTAGCAACCACATTAAAACATGCATAATGACAACTGAAATTCCAGTATTAAAACACCACAAAACAGTCCCTAAAACTGCACCACAACGTCTCACAGTTTCATGCAGTTTTTCGGTCAACTACTACAACCAAAACCCTTTTTCATAACTCTTTATAATCCAATTCGTTACAACACTTAATATAAACAGTTTATACTTTTAATAACAAGATTTCCTTCATCTAATAACATGCAATAGGTGAAGATAACAACAATCATAACCAACGAATCCAATCAACACCAAAACTGTCCAATTCAGCCACTTCATCTAAAATTGTCCAAACACTCTTTATTCTTCATTATTCTTAATACAAGTTCATATATACATTATAACAACCTGTAATATCCAATTACTTCAAGAGGAAGAAGAATTTTACCTTTTATTTTGCCCAAAATCGTCCAAAACAGTCCGCACTTTATTGGCCCACACTTTTCGTTTCGCTCCACTTCTTCAAGTTCCAATCACACACATATATCCATTACAAGCTTATAACCAACTTTCCTTCTTGTTTCACTTCCAAAAATTTGAAGAACAAGCCTATGGGTTTAATACCCTTTCTCGGCCCAAAATGGTTTTTGGAGATTCTTGGAGAGTTAACTTGGCTTAAGATTTGATTAGTGTTCTTAATCTTGGATAATAATCAACTCTTGTTCTTGGAATTTTTCTCTTGGATTTCGAAATTTAGGGTTAAGGGAGAGAGAAGAGAGAGTTTGGTTGATGAAATAAAATGTGAGAAATGAAATGCGGCTAAGTCTTCAATCACCTCCTCTATATAGATATTTTCCTTAGCAAGACAAGTGGAGGGGGACACATGTCACCCTCTCATTGTTCATAATTACTCTTCACAAAAATAATATCTACGTTTGGCCAAAATATCTAAAAATCGAAGGGCCCCGCAAAATTGTGAAATTCTCGGCGGACCCCATATAATCAATTCCAATTCTTCACAATCTAATACTAAGTCCATAAATCAAATTAGAAGTATTAAACTCCGAGTTAATAAATTTTTGTCTTCACATTTTTCCGAAATTATTCCTTAAGAAAAAGAAATTTCTTTCGTTCCAAAATTCAAATATTAATTCCTTAAGTACGTTCTCACATAATTTCCTTGGAAATACGAGGTGTAACAATTTCATCAAGTCTGAAATCATCCAAGTGTAGAGAATATTTCTCGTGTTCATTGTGTATATTGTCTACTCTTCTCAAATCTGAATTAAGATATCATTATATAGTGTTTAAGGTTGAGAAAATGTGTTAATGGGTGTTAAGAGGGCTGTTAATGTGCACCATAAAGGCCATAAATATTGTGGACAATTTGGGCCGCGGTTCTGGTCATGAGGCACCGCAGTTCCTGTAGAAATTATCTTCCAGAGACTTCAGAGACCAAACTGTAAATATAATAAAGCCTGGGGTCCGAAAAGATAATATCAGAAGCAACCCACGACCCGACCCGGACCGGGCGGGTGTGGGCCTAGTCTCGAACCCAAGCACATCTAGGTCCTCCCTCCTTCAAACACATGAGTTACCCCTTGGGGTCCCAATCCCTTATTCAGTTTAGAGTCTTATAACATGAACAATTCTTCTTTTTCCTATCGATGTGGTAGATTTGTCACACACCACTCTTCCATGTCTCAAACACCTTACTTCGTGGACCAATATCTTTTCTATTTCTCAATGGAATTTGACGATTCTTGGCCCTACGGTCATCTACTCACTCAGTAGATTACACACGTGTAAAGAACCAGGTTCTCTAACATGTGGAACCATGATGTTTAAGTCATTGAAGATGGACGGACCCAACCTCCATCAAAGAAAAATTTCCAACATATGATTCGTTTAAAAAAATATCTCAGTGGCTTTAAAAATAAAAGTATACCCATTTTTTAATAATGAATCAGACCCGACCCATCAGGAAAACAATTATCATGTGGCTTTAGAAAAATATGTCTACTCAAGAGTACACTTTTTTTTTAAAGCCCCGTGATATTTTTTAAATTAAAAACTAAGCTACATAATTTTTTTAAAAAAAATTGTCAGCAAAAAGAGTATATTTATACCATTTTATAACGACATGAGTATATATCCATATATTTTTTAACAAAAAGTATATTTGTTCTAAATGGCAAAGTTGAGAACTATATATGCACCTTGCCCTTAACTGAAAACACTCAATATTCTTCTTTTTACAATATTGCTAGTACAAAATTTAACGCATATATTAAAATTTATACATAGAAGGAAAGAAAAAATCAAGTGGCAAACGAGCTTGTAAAAAATGGAAGCAGATGTAATGTTTCGCTAGACTAGTTTATTTTGATTTCCCCCTATTTTTATATGAAGATCGACAAAATATGATTTATTTTTAATTAGAGATTTTGAATTTTGAGCTTCGTGAATGAAAGCACTTTTAGTAGAGAGCATTTTACTCCAAAAATTAGAATTTTCTAATGCGATTTGAATTAATCGAGCCCTAAAATATGTACCAAATATCCGATGAAAACTGTAACAAAGTGTTGCAAAACAAAAAGTGTATTCTAATTTTCAACGTTAGCTTGATAGCCGCGAGTTAAGCTAAAATATTTAATTTGACAAAAATATTTTGAGAATGTGTGTATATTATATAGTATTATACATGATTTGAATATTATTAATTCCTTGGTAAAACTAGAAGTCACCTCTAAACCAGTTTATATGTTTTGTAAGAAAAAATGAAAATTTCTCTCGATTTTATAGTTGCTGACCAACAAAAAAAAAGACCAAAGAATAATCTCAATATGTTTAAATTTCAAAAATTGACCAAATAATATTTCATTTTGGGCTCGTTTGGTACGTCGCACTGGACTGTATTGTATTGTAATGAATTGGACTGTATTAATATATAATGGACTGTATTAGAATATTAATATATAATGTACTATATTTTTTTTAATGTTTAATACAGTCTAGGAGAGACTCATATACTAGATGAGTCTCAAAATGTGATTGGAGTGTCTTATTTTTAGAAATAATCTGATTCGATCAAATAAAACGTCCATCAAATTATATTATTTTTTTGTCAAGTCTCCAAGTCAGACCAAACATGCCCTTTGTGCAAAGATATTGGGGGTAACTATAGCTTCTACTTTGCTATGAAAATAATGTGGTAAATTTGAAAAGGAAAGTTAATCCAGAGGATCTTGATAAAACTCTTACTTATGCTCGAGATCTTTTTACAGTCCGTAAATATATGGTGTACAAACTTGTAAACACTCATATACTTCTTGTCAAGATTTTTTCTTCCCACTTTCCTTATATCGCTGACATTCACAATCCTAAATATTAGTAATCCAGCCATCCCATAAACTTTTCCTTTAATTATTGATAAATTTTAATTTTAATCCTTGTGATTTCTAAATAAACGCATTTAAGTTTTAATTACTGGAAAACGCATTTTTAAACCCTCTGTGTAGGAAATATATTATATAAAAAAAATTCTTAGAAATATATTGTGTCTGAATATGGAGTAACAACATAAAATTAACATAATATATGGATAATTAGATGGTAAAATTTGTGACTATTCACAAATAAAAAGACTAAAAGTGTATATTTCAAGTAATTAAAGGTTAAACGTACTTAGTTAGATACCACAAGGACTAAAATAAGAATTTATCAAAAATTGAGGACCAAAAATGCTACTCCCTATTTCTCAATTTATGTGATATTATTTCACTAGACATGAAGTTTAAAAAAAAGACAGTCTTTTGAAATTTATAGTCTAAAACAAGCCATAAATATTTATGTGACTGTAAATTATTTCATTATATGTAAAAAGGAAATTTTAAGTTAACTAATTTTTAAATATAAAAATGTATCATTTTTTATATATACTAAAAAGAATATCACATAAATTAGAACAGACGGTGTATTAACCTTTGTTAAAAAGTTTGTTTCAATATGGAGCACTAAAGTAAAATATATCAATCATATATAATATTTGGTGTGAACTTGGACAAGTTTTGGTGTGAATTTAGAGAAACATTATATTTATTTCCTTTTCAAACAAAATCGTAATCACACAAAAATCACACTTTCCTTCCCGCCACCTATAAAGTCTCTCTGTACTCTCTTCCTTTCCACAACAAAAACCCTTAATTTCTTGTTTTTTTTAATTATTATTTCCTCTGAAATAAGCAAGAAAAAAAGAAGAATATGGGAGCCTGTGCAACGAAGTCAAAGGACTTGAAAGGAGAGGCGCCGGAGGACGCACCGGAAAATGTTCCGGCGGCGGAAGTCGCCGCCAAGGATGTGGTTGTTGTGGCAGAAGAAGAGCTGAAGAAGGAAATAGAGGGAGGTGCTGATGATGATGTTGAAAGACGCCGATCTCTCTCTAACTTGTTCAAAGAGGTAATTTTCATATTTAAATTTCAAAAATTTTAGGTTTATTTTTATTTTTCTGGATTCAAATTTGTATATATTTGTAGAAATAGAGATAATAATGTCTTGTTGGTTCTTTTCTATAGTATTCCCTATTTATTCTGTTTTTTAATATATTATTTTGAATCCGGTTGTTTGGACATTGGTTTCTCTACACTAAATGTAAAAAAGTACAAAAAATTGATTTGTATCTATCGTATATTCTTACAAATTAGATTCACATTGAAACCTAGAGTTTTCAAGAATAATATTGTTTATTTTCTTCTCTTTAGTATCCGTACCCGTCAGAAAATTTTATACCCGTCATTGACGGGTACATTTTTAATTTCTATATCCGCCTAGGCGGGTATATTTCTAAATCCACACCACTACATCCACTCCATCACCCAAGTGTATATCCTCAAAATTCATTATTATTAGCTTATGAGCTGCTAAAATTATGTGTGACAAATTATTTGGACTTTAGATAAATATAAAGTTGTAATAGCGATGACAATTGAGCGGGGCGGGTGCGTGTACTCTTCCCGCAACTCCAAAATTTTAAATAAAATGAAAAATATTTTATTTTTATGGTCAAACGCCTACTAATAAAGATGTCGGTTGTATCAGAAATGAGCAATTTTACCAAAATAAATTCTCATATAAGATTAAAATCATCAGTCTGCTTTACAAAGAAGAACAAAAAAAGGTGAACCTGAATACTGTTACTTTGTTTTGCAGTAAATTAATCACATGTTAATATCACGTGTCACCTAGTGGCCCGTCTATTGCATGTCAAAGTTATATCCATACCTATCCCAACTAGGATGAGTGCGGTGCGGAATCCGCAAAATTATACTCACCGGGAGCGGTGCGGAATCCGCAAAATTGTAGTCACTGAAAGCGATACGGAATCAGTAAAATTATACCCACCTGTCATCTCTACTTCCCTTGTTTGTTTTTTTGGTTAATTTTATTGCCTCCTTATACCCCTTCAAATCCCATCCGTCCTTGCCATTTTCCCTTTTGATTTCTAATTTTAGTTTGTATAATTGATGGATGAATCTTCCTATTTTAGGTAATAATCAATTTAAACAAAAAAAAGTATTTTGTTAGAAAAGTATTTTGCTACTAAATTCTTCTTCTTTCTATGTGGTACACTGGATAATATTATTGGATTGAAGATGATCCACCTTATTGACTATCAAAAAGAAACAAAAGTTGGATTGCAATTTTTTTAATGGATTTCATATTTGAAAAATAGTAAGTGTTTTTGCTGCTAATATTTTTTCCTTGATTATCAGTAATAATGGATTATGTTATTGGAATGTTGATGATGCACATTAATAATGCCTATAAGAAAGCAAGAAGGTAGGTACTTAAGCAAGTCATAAACGTCACTCTAGACCAAATGAAAGTTAATAAATTAAACCAATATGTAATTATTTTTGGGACATGAATGTGTACTGTCATCATAATTATACGGTCCATCCCTTTAGTTTTCGCTACTATTTTTGTCGGCATTCTTTATCTTTCCTTAAAGATGCCCTTAATCCTGAAATCAAAACATAACTTTTTTTGGTGTTAAAATTGTTTTTTCTTTAATTTGCCTGGCTGGAACAGAGATAGTGTAGTGGAAGTACAGATTAATTGCTATATTTAGGGTCTTGTGGTCTAAAAAGAATCTTGGTAATGATGTTTGGATCCTGAGTTGTTGACAACCAAACAAGGCATTGCTTTCTTGGTAATGGACCACTCATTTTCTTCTCCTTTGTTTTTGTTTGTGTAGTCTTGTTTTTTTAAGTAATCCACTAGGCAGGCATGTGGGCCTAGGGTTATTTTATTAATTTTCTTAAAACAAAAACATAGTCTGCACAAAGTAGCCAAAAGGCTAAAAAATGCAAGAAATAACCTAAGTATCACTAGATCCTAAAGTGATATTACATACTGTAAATGAATAATAAAAGCATCCTAAGATAAGTAAAATCCAATGTGATGTCTTCATAGTTCTGATGAAGCTTTGAAGAATTAACATCTGTGTACTCTCGACATGGTGAGTATGTGTGTTGCCAAACCAAATATTGTCTCCAGTTTGGTTCCTAGATGCAATATTTGGCCAACAACATGTGCTTAACCTTCTGTTTTTGTCTGGAAGGTATGAAGCTGTGTATGTAGCAACAAACTGAGCTATTCTTCCATCTTTGTGTCTATCCTCATGTGCTCCTTTCCTCCAAATCAATATTAGAGTGCCAGTTTTGAGTGTGTGCTGCAACCAAATGGTTCTTGTCTTGTGCAGTAACCAAATTATGTTTCCTCTGATTTGGCATGTGCTGCAGTTGTCCATATTCCCACAATCCTGCACTTTCCTCTATAAGCATGTAACCAGTTCCCATGTATTGTCCAAATTGCAGTAGAATGAGCTAAACTAGCTAATACCACACACTGCAAATTGTTCAATGCACAGGTCCTGCTTGTACTTGTATCTTGTGTAGAATTGAACCAAAATGTACATTCTGCATATGTTTTGTGATCCTTGTGCAAATGTTTTCCTGAATGTTACAAGGCTTCTGGCCCAGCTGAGGACCTGCAAAACAGGAAACAAAGTTAGTAGAAAACTGGGCCATTACACTCTCCTCTAGCCGGATTTGAGTATAATGGTGAACCCTTCCCCACTTCCTTGCACCAGGTTCCACCCTCCTCAATACCTGCTTTGAGCTCTTATTCTTAAATAGGGACATAGTAGCTTGTCACTATTGAGAATCTTCCTCCCTTTTGAATCCAGTTCTGCAAAGCTATTAGCTAGTACCCCGTCAACATCAAGAGCAACATTAGCTAGGTGATCAGCTAGTTGGTTGCCTTCCCTCATTATATGCAGAACCTCAACTTGAGCATTGTCAACTATGTCCAACAATTCATCCGCCACCACATCAATATTCCAAGGTGGCCTCCATTCTCTATTCAATATTTTTTTCATCAAAAGTGAATATGTTTCTAATATGAAAGAGTAATGATGTTGAGACAAACAATATTTAGCAGCCTCAAGTAGTGTCAATGCCTCAGCTTATGTGTTTGTAGCCTCTCTCATTTCCTTAGCCCATACATGCACCAAGTCACCTGCAACATCTCTCACACAAAATGCATATGCACTCCTGCCTGGATTACCTCTTGTTTCCCATCTATATTACACTTCCACCGGCCTTGTGAAGGTAATTTCCACACCACCTTAGTTACCTGCAATGTAGGAACAAATTGCTCTAGCATTCTAAGCATTTCAGGCCGTCTATGAGGCACATTCCTTATGCCAGGTTTCCTCAGTTTCACCATGTTTTGTATGGTTGTTAAGACCTGATATATCACCCTACTATTTGATACCTTCATGTTATGTAAATCACCATTTCTTTTCTTCCACAATTCCCAGATTATGATAGCATTGCATAGAATAGAGGCTTACATCTTGGCACCACATCTGCATTCCACCCATGTCATGATCACCTGATGGAGATGCAAACCTGTGATATTCAAACCTGCATCCACAGAAAAGTAAGACCATACCTTTTGTGCTACTTCACTC
This sequence comes from Przewalskia tangutica, assembly GCA_029844215.1. Taxonomy (NCBI): domain Eukaryota; kingdom Viridiplantae; phylum Streptophyta; class Magnoliopsida; order Solanales; family Solanaceae; genus Przewalskia; species Przewalskia tangutica. The sequence goes on along the minus strand of CM056739.1, from coordinate 69,060,866 downwards.
TTTAGGAATACATGTGTAACAGATTCTTGCTAGTTCGGAATTTTTTTCGAATCGAATTAAGGGTTTAGTCATTTTTTATTTGAGGTAAATTCGAAATTGTTCGAATTGTGTATTCATCAATTACTGACATTGGTAAGCTTAGGTTTAGAACAACATGTACACTTAGAAGGCATGTGATAACCCCAACTCCTCACTACATCATCCAGTGAACTTTTAAATGCCACACCCTCCACAGAATGAATGCTATTTTGAAAGGCAACCCTTTTACCCACATTTTTGTATGCCTCTTTCTTTTATGCCTTGCTTCTTACCAACTCCCAGGCTGATTTAACAATGAACTCACCCTTAGGTTCTAGCATCCACCAAGGTTTGTCCAGTTCTTCCCTTGCAGGGCTTGATTTCTTGAATAATGTAGTCTGCTAGGTCTTCAGGTAAATTGTCTTTTATAGTCATCTCCTGCCACCTTCCTTCTATTATCACATCCTTAACATTCTGTATGTCTTCATTACAATAGAAATCACTAGGTGTGAGAAAATACAATGGACCAAGTCCTGTCTAGTTGTCAAACCAAAATAGAGATGATCCCATCCTCAGCTGCCACCAAATATGCTGATCAATGTGGTCTCTAGCTTGCAACAAATGCAGGAGGATCTACTGCAGAAAGAAGATGTATAGGCATAGCCTGCAGTACATGATTCAACAAAACAACCCTACCACCAAAGGGTACTAGCTTCCCTTTCCATCCCTGTAGTTTGTTCCTCACTTTTGTGATTAGTTCTGAATAAAAGGACATCTGAGCCCTGCTGTAATATATAGGACAACCCAAATACATGATAGGAAATGATTGCCTTGCCATACCTGTCACCCTTTCCCCCTTCTGGAATTCTGCCTCATCCACTCTATGACGCAAATATATTGCACTCTTATTCTTATTAATCAACTGCCCTGATGCCCTCTCATAATTACCCAACACATCTGTGATCATTTGCAAGGATATCTGACAGACTGAGGCAACTATGATTGTATCATCTGCATAACATAAATGATTGATTCTTGGACTCCATTTTGGCAAGCCAAATCCACAGAATCCTGGATCATCATGTAAGGAGTTCAAGGCCCTCGTCAGAACTTTTACATCAAGGATAAATAAGGTGGGTGATAAAGGGGCTCCTTGCTTAACACCTCTAGTAGAGTGGAAGAAACCATGTGGTTGGCCATTCACCAGCACTGAATACCAATTATTTGCAACCAGCTCATATATGTGGCCAATGAATGTTTCACAAAACCCCATCTTTCTTAGTACACTAGTTAGAAAGCCCCAAGATAACCTATCATAGGCTTTTGTCATATCCAACTTCTTCACCACATTACTGACTAATTGTTGATTACTCCTCTTTGTTCTAATCCTTATATCTGTTATAATTTCTTGTGTCAATAAAATGTTCGCCGCTATACTTCTTCCTCTCACAAACCTTGCTTGATTATGTGAGATCAAGTCGGGCAGTAAGGCTGTTAATCTGTTGTAAACCACCCTTGAAAATACCTTATTGATAAAATTGCTCAGACTTATGGGCCTCATATCACCAAAGGTTTGTACCTCCTTTTTCTTAGGCAGAAGGACAAGGTTTGTGTGGGTAACATACCTTGACAGTTCTTTGCCATTGAAGAATGCAAATACCATACTAAATATATCATCACCTACTATATCCCAACAAGTTTGGAAAAACAGGCCATTGTATCCATCTGGTCCTCCTGCACTTGTTGGAGTAAGTCCAAAAACAACATCCTTAACTTCTTCTTTGGTATGCATTTGGACAAGTTGTTGATTCTGTACACTGGATATCATTGGATTTACATGATGCAATATATCAAACTGATTAGAATGGGCAGTTTCCTGAAATTGTTCTTGACAGCCTTTTCACCAATATCTTGATCAGATTCTAACCATACTCATCACTGTTTTTAACATTATATAGCATCAAGAACTACAAAAAGGAAGAGAAATGAATAAAAGAGTTACTCCTCTATTCCAATTTGTTTGAAGGTTGACCAGTTTAGGAGTCAAAGAACTTTTCTTTTGACTTAATTTTAAACATAGATTCTTTGAGTATTTTTGATAAAATTTACATATTTGAAAACTACATAAAAAATACTATTAGTATTCATAATTAATAATTTACAATATATGAAACGAGTTGGAGAAAATCACAGTCAAATTACTCCCAAACTGGTCAACCTTCAAACAAATTGGGACGGAGGGAGCACTATAGTTTCCTCTGCTCCTATTTGTATTCTTTTAAAGAGGAAAGAACATAAAAGTGTGAAATCTCTTCCTTGTTAGAAAATAGAGTATTTCCTTTTCCCACTACTTTTTTACTCAAGCAAGACAAAACAGAAAGAAAAGTATATTCTCCATCTAGTTTTCCTCCATTTCTTACTTTTCCTAGTTTATTGCCCTGCCTTTAGGCTTTAATTATCTACCTACCAAATATGGTACTATGCTACATGGAAAGAATGAAATAGTCATGTTTTTAGTTCATACTATGACTTCAAATTAGAACAAAAATGCGGAAAGAATTGATAAACTGGTTGAGTTTGTGACTTAACCATTCAATTGTCAAGCTTATTTGACCTCGACTAGTCATTAACTCTTAACATGACAGGAAATTCTATGTTGGTTTACAATAGGTACCTTTAAAAAAATGATGGTTTAGCTATTAACAACAAGAAATGGTGCATTGAATTGATATAATTTGTTAGCGTTGACTTGTTTCTGATATGTTCCATTTCATTGTCACAGAATGAAGAAGGTAAGGGATTGGAGCAAGTAAAAGAGGAGGCATCTCAGATCACACAAGCTTCCGGACCATCAGAAGTGGTATCAATTACAATTGAGGCCCCCAAGGTGGAGAAATCTGAGGAGAAGAAAGTAGAGGAGGTAAAATCAGAAACTAAGGCTCCTACTGAGAAGAAGGTCGAGGAAGTTAAACCAGAAACTAAGACTCCGGCTGAGAAGAAGGTAGAAGAAGTAAGACCAGAAACTAAGGCTACTGAGAAAAAAGTAGAGGAAGTAAAATCAGAAACTAAGTCTCCTGCTGAGCAGAAAGTAGAGGAGGTAAAACCAGCAATAGAGAGTGCTGCAGAGAAGAAAATAGAAGAGGCACCAGCTGCAAAAGATGCTCCAAAATCTGAAGCTCACGTGGAGACGAAAGCAGAAGAAAAACCTGAGTCAAAGGTAACTGCAATAGAAGAAAAGAAGTTGAGCTAGTCTTGGTATTATAATTGAACCATAATTTGGAAGATTTTGAAGAATGAAACTATGCTTCCTTAGTTGCTTAAAGATTGCATGGGAAGGCGTGGAAATGATATTTTATTGATTGAGAAAGTTGTGATGAGCGAGATTTAATCTATTATTTGTTGATTGTTATTCTCATTGTTGTTTTGAGTTCTATTACACATGCTATTATTTTCATCTTGTCCATTAATTGCATGTTTTTCTATCATTATCTTCTTGCAACACGAGTTAATATGTTTTTCATAAAATTCTAGTTCTTTATTCACTGATATTTGTTATACATGGATTTGCAAATTCTTTAGCTCTATTTGAATTAAATCAGTAAAAGTGGAACTAAAGTATTTAACTGCTGAACTTGAGCATAGTATGACTGTTTGTGGTTGGATATATGAGTTGGTTTCGTCCAGTTATACTTCCTGAAGAGCTGCAGCTGATGTTGCAGCAATTTGATCATCAGGTTTGAATTCTGGAATTTTTGCAGCAGTAGTCTGATTTACAGAAGCATATGAGATGATCTCAATGACTCTATTGTTATTTTTTAAGGCTTCAGTTTCAGCTACTCTCTTCTCTTCGGCTTTCCCCCATAACACAACGTATAAGCCAATAACGATGAGTATCGATCCTATTATGCTATCATCATAAGCAGATATTGTTAGTTCTTGAACAGAATTAATTGCAATAGAACAGTCATGAGATAGATTCTAACCTTCCAATGTGCAGCTCCTCGTGAAAGACAATCGTACCAACTATGGCTACAGAGATAAGTGTCAACGGGTAGAACGAAGAGACATAGAGAGGCCCTTTTAGTTTTGTGCACCATGTTATTATGGTTACTCCTACTCCTGAAGAAGCAATGCCCTGAAACAAATGCTTATAAGAATCGAGTAACATACTATCCCCCGGGGTTTGGTATAGTGGTAAGGGTGCAGCATATAATGTGTCGATAAGGCTCAAGTCAAGGATTTGAATCCATTGGCCATCGGGGATTTCTCGGTTATAAAAGAAAAAAAAGAGTCGGGGGACATACGACATAAGCAGGTGTGAATAGTCTGATGTTCCAGCCAAGTTTCCAGGCAGATGGATCCCTTTCCCTTATAAAAGCATAGATGCCTGCTTGAATTGCCCCACAAAACACATTAAGGCAGTGCTTGAGTACATGGGGTACCTCTGCCTCATCTTACCCTGTTGCCAAGAAAAGAGAAGAGAAATGACCATAGTCCCAAATAGATTTAGAGTATATTAGGTATGACGAGATTCATTTTCCATGAAAAATGACTTCTGTTTCATAAGTGAGGGAAGTCATTTTCCCTTTTAAAGAGAGATGTTTTTCTTTGGAAACGATTTTCCTTTGTACCAAACACCAGAAAAGACTTTTTCATGAAAACATTTTTCAGAGAAATGACATCCGTCAATACCACGCATACCCTTAGAAAAATTGAATCTAGTTAATGCAGAAACTATGGCAAAAATGACCTGCAAGATCAACCAAGAAGCACAACTTAAAAATGCAAGTACTGAGCCCAAAACATTGCTATGGGTCTGTTTTGCTGTTGTTGCTGTGGCATTGGCAGTGTGAAGACAATGGATGTTGATAGACAATAAGTTGATCTTCATTCCTTTATAAAGGTTCAGAACAAGTGCTCCTCCAATGCCCAATAAAGTTCCTAACAACTTGGCTTTTCCTGCTAATCTACGGATGTCCAAGCTTTCCATCCTGTGAAATATCATGGCCAAAAAACTTGTTTCACACAATTGGCAACAAGTAAGGAAGGTTAAGTATTTACATAATTTGGTGTAAATATCTGATGACTAATTGGTTATACTACTAATTACTGTAGAAAGTTGATTCCTTGATTAATTTCATTCCAATAGTACAATAAATATACAATCATAATATGCTTATCTTATGGAAGACTAATCTATTTTACCAAAATTATAAGATGCTAATTAATTACAAAATATTACACTATCAATTATGAATAATGAATGAAGGTAATTACGGGATTGCCCCATAATTACTCTAACAGTCCCCTGCAGTCTTAGCGGGAGGTTCTCGTATGCTGAGACTGTCCCTGAAATCATCAAACAGTATGTGCGGAAGACCTTTTGTGAAGATGCCATCAATCTGATAACGAGACGGTACATGGAGAATCCGGACTTGTCCACGGGCAACCTTTTCGCGGACAAATAAGATATTCATTACAATGTGTTTTGTGCGCTGATGCTATATACTAGTATTTTTATAAAGTTTTTGATCTTTTATTTTTTATAATGTTAAAATGACAATGTTTAGTTTGTTTTTATTAAAAATAATTTTTAAAAAGAAATAAAAATCGTGTAAGTCTTAATTTGAATTAAAAAGTGTTAAATAAATAATAAAAATGGTGTCATTTTAATTAGTCAAACGCGCCATTTTTGGTCAATTTAAAACACAAGTCACTTATTTATGTGACATTTCACAAAACCGTCACACAAACGTCATAACTAAATGACACTTAAAAAACCTTTTACACAAATGTCATAATTATATGACACTTAAAAAATCTGTCACATGAATGTCAAGAAAAATCATAAATTTAGTAAAAAGATGTGACACTTGCATTTACATCACGTAAATCACATCGCGTAGCGCGCAACTCAACAAGATTTGGACCATCAGAACGATGGCGGGAGGCCCATTCGGCAGTGGACAGCCCAACCGATATTGAGTCTGCCATACACACTCTTGGACTTAATATGCCTGACGCAAATTGGTACATGGACACCGGAGCGACGTCTCATATGATGTCCTCCCAAACTAATCTTTCGTCCCTGTTTAATTTGAGCAAAAATAGTGGTATAATTGTCGAAAATGATCATTCTATTCCAATTTGTGGTTATGGTTCTACCAAATTATCTCCACCAAACCCACCATTAATTTTAAAAAATGTCTTTCATGCTCCATAATTAATTAAAAACTTGGTTTCAATTAGAAAATTTACTACTGATAATTGGGTGTCTGTTGTTTTTAACCCTTTTGGATTTTCCGTGAAGGATTTTCAGACGGGGATGATCTAATGAGATGTGATATTCAGGGCGAGCTCTATCCAATCACCATACATAATCATCGAGCCAAGTTACCATCATTCTTTACAGCTTTAGCGCCCTCATTGTGGCATGAACGTTTGGGTCATCTGGGAGCACCTGTTTTGGCTTCCCTCAAACAAAATAATTTTATTTCATGTATTCCAACACATAATTCAATTATGTGACATTCATGTCCACTTGGAAAACATGTTCAATTATCGTTTGTTTCTTCTAATTTATGCACATTTATGCCTTTTGATATTATCCATTGTGATATTTGAACATCACCCATTTTGAGCTCTTCAGGCCATATATATTATTTGTTATTGCTAGATGATTACTCTAATTTTTTGTGGACGTTTCCATTGTCTAAAAAATCACAAGCTTTCTCCACATTTCTCACTTTTAGAGCATTCATCCGAAATTAATTTGAACGGGTTATTAAAAATATTCAATGTGATAATGGTAGAGAGTTTGATAACGGGCCTTTTTGGGGATTTTTGCAATACTAATGGTTTAACCTTTCGTCTTTCATGTTCACACACATCTTCTCAAAATGGAAAGGCAGAAAGAAAAATCTGAACCATCAATAACATTATTAGAACATCTCTTGCTCATGCCGCACTACCACCATCCTTTTGACATCACGCACTACAAATGACAACATATATACTGAAAATACTTCCCAACAAACACTTGTCCTATCAAGACCCTCTAAAAAATTATACCTAAGGGACCCGTCTTATTCTCGTCTACTGGTGTTTGGGTGTTTATGCTACCCTCTTTTTCCATTCACCACAATCAACAAACTTCAACGCCGGTCTATCCCTTGCGTTTTTTGGGTTATTCTTCCAATCATCGAGGTTACAAATGTTACGACCTGTCCTCCAATAAAATCATTGTGAGTCGTCATGTAATATTTGATGAAACAAATTTTCCATTTACTAAAATGTATGGGTCCGGATCTCCTACCTATGATTTTCTAAATGATGGCATACCCCCGTATTTGGCCCAACATTTTTTTAACCATCCCAAATCCACTATTTCGGCCATCCAAGAAAATTTGGGAAAATTGGACCCAGAAACAGTGGCACATCCGCAGTCTAACACTGCCCAATGATCTGGATCTCCGTGTTTGAGCACAGCCACTACCGGGAACAATGGGCTTTTTCCTGGCAACCTAATGCCAAGCCGCACACTGCCGGGCAGTGACTTGGGTCAAAACCCAGCGTTTGGTAAAGTGGGTCATGGCACAATTCACTACCCACTGCCAAGCAGTTCCGTCCCTCCTGCTGGCCCAATTCCAATGTCAGCCCAACGTCCATTCACCCATAGTCAATACGACATTGTCAAACCCAATTCATATAGCCTCCACACCTGAATTACAAAATTATCACTGCCTCATAATCATATGTCTGCTCTTAATGATCCGAATTAGAAAATGGCTATGGATGATGAATTTAATGCTTTTATTAAAAATAGGACGTGGGATTTGGTCCCCGACCCCTAATACTATTATAATTCGATCTATGAGATTTTCAGTCACAAAAAAAAATGTGATGGTACTTTTGAGCGGCATAAATTCCTTCTTATAGGTGATGGGAAGACACAACAGGCTGATATCGATTGCGGTGAGACGTTCAGTCCAGTGGTTAAACCGACAACTATAAGAACAATTCTTAGTTTGGTTGTTTCAAAGGCATGGTCGTTTCATCATCTAGATGTCAAAAATGCCTTCCTTCATGGAGAGTTAAATGAAACAGTATACATGTACCAGCCTTTGGGATACAAAAACTCCACTTATCCAAATCATGTATGCATGGTAAAGAAATCGTTATATGGGCTGAAACAGGTCCCCCGTGCATGGTACAAGAGATTTGCGGATTATGCTTCACATATTGGGTTTTCTAATAGTCGTTCTGATCACTATCTATTCATCTACCGTTAGGGTAATAAGATTGCTTATCTTCTTTTATATGTATATGATATTATATTGACTGCCTCATCTGATTCTCTTCACAAGTCCAACATGTAACAGCTTGGCTCTGAGTTTGCTATGAAATATCTAGGGCCACTAAGTTACTTCTTAGGGATAGTTGTGACACGTCATGCAGATGGTTTATTTTTATCCCAAAATAAGTATGCAACAGAGATTGTTGAACGTGTTGTATGTCATCATGTAAGCCGTCGGCAAATCCTGTTGATACTAAACCCAAGTTGAGCGCCTCCTCAGGTAAACCATATGCCGACCCGACACATTATTGCAGCCTTGCAAGGGCCATGCAATATCTCACATTCATAAGACCAGCCATTTCTTATGTTGTGCAACAGGTCTCCCTATTCATGCATAACCCGATGGAGGATCACATGCATGATCTCAAACGCATTATGCGTTATATTCAAGGTACTCTAGAGTATGACTTGCATTTATATCCATCGCCAACATCCACCCTTGTTTTCTATACGGATGCCGATTGGGGAGGATGTCCGGACATCAGACGCTACACATATAGTTATGGTATATTCCTTGGTGATAACTTGATATCTTGGTCCTCCAAATGGCAAGCGATATTGTACAGATCTAGTGCCGAAACAGAATATCGAGGTGTTGCCAATGTAGTGTCTGAATCTTGTTGGCTCCGAAACCTTCTTCTAGATCTCCATTGTCCGATTCTGAAGGCAATATTGGTGTACTGTGATAATGTTAGTGCTATTTATCTCTCTGGGAATCCGATAAACCATCAACACAGTAAATATATTGAGCTGAATATTCATTTTATTCACGAAAAAGTCGCTCGCGGACAAGTACGAGTCTTACTAGGTTGTCTCTCCCTTATCTCTATTTACATTACTGCATCTATTTGTGTTTCTAGCCTTACATATTCAGTACATTATTCGTACTAACGTCCTTTTATTGGGGGAACTGTGTTTCATGCCCACAAATTCAGATAGATGGAGTGACACCCACTTTTAGTAGGATCTCAGCTCAACGGTGGTGACATAGCTCTCCATTTATTCTGAAGGTGCTAGTCTGCGTCAGTATGATTTTATGTACATATTTATGAGTATGGAGGGGCTGTGTCCCGACCTGATGATGTTCATATACTCTTTAGATACTTGTAGATAATTGTCCTGTATGTAGAAGTCGTGGATAATTACGTTTAACGGCTTGACTTATTGATTATCAGTTTTTAAATGTACTGATCCTGTGAAGCCCCAAATTAGTGTTACAATAACAATAAACATTATTGTGTCTATGTGATTATGTTACGACATTATTCACATTCGAGGACGAATGTTGCTTAAGGAGGAGAGAATGTAAAATTCGGGAAAAAAATAATAATATATAGTTGTTGGTTGGTTTAATAAAAATACATATATATAAGAAAACAAAGAATAAATTGCATGGGATGGAGTTAGTGTTAAAGTTAGATAAATAGATAGATAAAATGAAAAAAAAACATTAAAAGGCAAAATGTATGCTGCCACATTAACAAGGCATTGTGCACGTCCCTCTCCCCCCCCCCCCCCCTTCATTTCCTTTCAATCTCTTGGCTTTCCCCCTCCCATAAGTTATACAATCATCTCCACTTATACATTATATTTACACACAAACAAAGTACATAGCATAAAGATTAGAAAATCGGGAAAAAACAAGTGAACAAGAAGAAGAAAAAACAAGAGAGCAAGAAGAACAACAATAAAAGAAATACTAGGGAGCAAGGGTCCCTTGTAGCAACCGAACAACAATCATTTCACACATACAAGGTGAGTTTTCTTACTCAGAAATTCTTGGTAACATCCTTTATTTTAAGTTCAATACATGTTAGAATAATAATTGAGTGTTGAAAAGAAATAACGAGTTTTTAATTGTTTAGACAACTAGTTGCGTCACGAACTTTACGAACTGGTTTCACTGAGTTATAATGGTTAGAATTTGATTAAATTATAAATAATGGTACACCTCTCTATTATGATCATATAGAACAAAAAATGAGGTAAAATGGACATACGGTTTAAAAGTTATCATAGTTCAAAGTTTCTGCATTAGATTTGGCCGAAATTCGGAAAGACATAATTACAGACTGTTTTTATTGAGTTTTACTTATTAGAATTATATACAAATTTACATGGTTGTAAATCTCGCTGTTACGGACAGATATAGCTAAAGAGAGGTTAAAACGGACTTACGAGTTGAGAGTTATTGTAGTTTGAAGTTGCTGCCTTGGATTCATCGGAATCCAGAAGGGCAGGACGTTGAAACGTAAAACTGTACTAATACGTAGAAAATATGAAAATTGGTGTTAAATGAAAGTTCTATATATCTCTGTTTTGGACATTTTGAGACCTTACGGAGGTCTATCCGACTTACGGATTGAGAGTTATCGCTGTTTAAAGTTTCTGTCTCGGATCTATCGAGATCCAGAAAGGGCAGCGAATAAAAGTGTAAAACTGTACCAAATGGTACAGAATATGAAAGGATGGTTCACATGGAGACGTGTATCTCTCTGTTCTCGTCGTTTTGAGATTTTATGGGGCTTGAACGGGTTTACAGATTAGGAGTTATGACTATTCTAAGATTTGGTTTTGTTTAATAAAAATTCTGCCGAAACAAATTTCATGTGGCTATTTTGAGGATAAATTTGTGTTAGTTACCCAAAGTAGTTTTAAATGAAATTTGGTACAGTGAAAGATCCCCGTCTTAACTTAGTTTCCGCTTGAGAAACACCATAGTTGGAGTTATGGTTAAAAAGTTATAATCGTTACAAGTATGAATGACAGAATGTTGGGAAAGAGAATATTATTTATTCGATCTTCTGAAAAATATGAAAAGTGAATACGTGTTCACATAAATATATAAATATATAATGGATCGGGTTGCACGCCGCAACAAAACGTAAAGTGAATACGCGTTCACAAATACGTAAACATAATGGATCGGGTTGCACGCCGCAATAAATATGAAAGATGAATACATGTTCACCTATATATAAATATGAAAAGTGAATACGCGTTCACAAATATATAAATGTAACAAACATATGGAAATGCAGGGGAATGTCTTAACGTATAATACGAGATAAAATGAAGTGTTAGTTAAACTGAGAATTTTCTATGAGGAGTTGCTGCATATTTAAAAGTGTTGTAACCTGATATGTTTTTGCAATATGCTTATTACGTTATAATGTGATTGCACTTGAAATATTGTGGTGTTACTTTGAATTGCAGGGTAAGGTTCTCACTCAGCCCCGGATGGTAGGGCTGACTCTTTATTTAACATGTTTCAGGAAAGCGTGATAGAGGAAAGGCTCCACGCCAAGGCTAGCGAACGCCCTGCAGCCTCTTGTCATACAAAGTCCATTGCTTCGAGCTTGGTACTCGTCAGGTTCAGAATGTCAGTTTCAGTGTCTCGGGAAATGCCCGTGTGGGATGGTCTCCCTTCCAACTTAGAATAATCTTTGTCAGTATGTCTATGTAAAAACAATATTTGCACGAGCATGAACTCGCGTTATGTTTTCAATAAAGTCATAAACAGATTTTTTATTGTTATTTTTATTAATAGCTCTGTATTTGAATATAAGTTTAAATTTCTAAATAAAGAGAATTAAATGGTGCTCCTGGTGGGAAATAATTGTACAGGTGTCATTACGCCCTAAGTAAAGGCTTAGAAAAAGTCGGGACGTGACAGATCCGCTAGCCAACCGATAAGATATCGATTGGTTCGGTATCGAATTAGCAATTATCGGATGGCTATCGGGTAGTGTATCGACTAAATTATGTAACAACTATCACTTTATAGTTCTGGACAATAGATACCATAGGCAACAAATAATTTAAAGGAAAACAAAGGGGGGGGGGGGAAGAAAATTACTGCAAGTATTTGTTTTAGATGGTAATCTTTTTATATTAGTCACTGGTCAATCAGCAATTTTGGGGAAATCATCATTAAATGCATAAGTGCTTCTAAACCAAATCAGAAAGCACCATAAGATGAAAATCAAGAAAACCAGAAAACTTAAAAGAGGATGAAATATGCTATAAGATCAGTTGTGCATGTATTTGAATTGATGATTGAACTCTACAGAATAGATGGATAAGCATCATCAAACCTTATAAGCATATCGCTCACAAACAAGGTTAACATCGAAACAAAAAAGCTAAAACCAAACAAATATAAAGATTCAACATTATTATTATTAAGCTTGGGTTATTTTTATTAAGCTAAGAAGTAAGAAGTGAATACTAAATAGAATACTGAATGGAGCTGGTGCTTTATAGCTTTAGGTTTTACCATAGATATCTTATATACTTAGGGGGAAAATGTAAATATGATAATTTTTAACGGGTTAACGATTTGCCCGATAAGAAAATTGAGCAATGCGCTTCCGCACCAATAAGACGTTAACTATAAAAATTTAATATGCTCACCAACCGTTAGTCCGATAACCCAACACCAATAAGCCAATACGCCAATTTTGCAGTGGGTTATCGGTAACGGTTCGGTTTTGAACAACCTTAGCGCGCCACACTTATAAAAAGGAGGCTACATGACATTCAGGATGGTCACCTTCTTTCTTGATCCAAATCAGGCGATAGAGCTAAACAATAAGTATTTCATTCCTAATCTTATCTTATTTACGATTGTAGCGGTGCCTTCTTTGAGTAATGTACCCTTTATTGAGACAGACCCGTTAGAGGACATAAGCGGGTCACCTTCTCAAATATCACCAACTCCTGTCAAACCAGGGAAACTGAGGGAATTCCCCGAATTATCATTTATACCAACAACACCGTCTGATGAGGAAGTTTGGAAAGCAGTCCAAATATTAACTCAGTTGGTTGCTTCCCAGACACAACGCCTCCCTAGTATGTTCGACAGTGGTAGGCCCCTGGAAGGATCAGGAAGTTTACAGTGGTAGGCCCCTGGAGAAAGATGAAAAAGCCAATAGGGCTAGGATGATTGGTGATTACAAAGGACAATGGAGTAGTGATGGGTTATAGATATACGATCAGTAGTCTAGACTTTAACAATGGATTATGTATGATCAGAGTTCTTGGGTGAGGCTGAGACAAAAATCACAGACATCAGTATTTCAGGGTCAGAGTGGTGCAGATCGAGTGAGGCCATCCAATCGAAATATAATCAGTGTGGTCGGGTGCATGTGGAGTTGTGTCGTAAGTGAACAAGAGGTCATAAGATTCCAGAGTGTCCATATTTTTCCTAAGGAAGAGGGTGAGAGTGGGGATGGAGCCTTGAGTTCCGATATTGTCTGAGGTGAGCAAATGGGTGCATGTATGCTATTGATTTCCTTGTTAACCTATTTACCTCTTATATGCTTAGTATGGTCCTGGACGTGTACATTGTTTAACACACCTCAACAGTCATAGCGATCGTACGCTGAGACTGTCTCTAAAATCTTAAAAGAGGATCGAGGGAAGACCTTTTGTAAAGATGTCTGCAATCTGATATCTGAAAGAGACATGACAGACGCGTACTTGTCCTTTAGCTACCTTCTCTCGAACAAAGTGAATATCCATCTCTATGTGTTTAGTACGCTGGTGTTGAACTGTATTACCAGAAAGGTAGATGACACTTATATTATCACAATATACTAAGGTAGCTTTCTCAATATGACAATGAAGTTTTAAAAGTAGATTGCGTAACCAACATGACTCAGAAACCACATTGGCTACCCCTCGATATTCGACCTCTGCACTTAAACGTGAAAGCGTGGCTTGACGCTTGGCAGATCATGAGACCAAGTTATTACCTAAAAACATGCATTAACCAGACGTAGACCGTCTGGTTTCAGGACAACCACCCCAATCAGCATCTGTATAGGAGACAAGTGTAGACATCGACGAAGGATACAAATGCAAGCCATAATCAAGTGTTCCCTGAATATACCTAAGAATGTGTTTGAGCGCATTCATATGTTCTATCACATCCCATTTTAACCGGAGTCGAAATGGTGTACGACATATTGGTGATCCTAGCATTGAATAACTGTTTTAAGGAGTCGACACCTAATTATTATAGTGAACTAGGACACTTTTAAATGTAACATAAAATGCTACAAATGATCTCCATTTAATGGTCTGCGAAACTTATGAGATTTCGGGTAAGGGTTCTTTATTACACTAAAGGGAAGAGATTAAACATCCTCTAAGATCCGCTAACTTGCGGTTATCCGGTCAAACCTAGGTTGATATTATTGCGCTAACATGCATTCTACAATTCTAAAGGTGTTCTACAATTATTAAGCTAACTAAGAGGATATTTAAGCTAGGCATGCAGATATTTAAATAAGATATATATTTAACAAGATTGAAACGAAAGCAAAAATCATATAAAGAGAGAGTGAATAGAACGTAGTTGTTACACCTCGTAAGTTTAGGACGAGGATTAAGAACGTCATTAATATTAAGATTCGGATAATGGATGTAAGAATATTTACACAAGCTACGAGCATGTCAATGAGAATTTAAAATGATAAGTTATATACTTCCATTAAGAATTAGTATCATATTATAAGAATTACGACATGGAAAATGCGAGACTTTATGAAGTTCTCGGGAATTAATGAAAGCGGAAGTTAAGAATAAGAAGAAGTGGAACCTAAGACTTGAGGGGTTATTTAAGAAGACTAATAAGAGCTTTGGATCATATTGCAATTATAAAAATTCATATTTTAAATAACCTACTCTTCATTTCTTCATTTAAAAAAAAAACAACTCTCACATCTCTTCTTTCTCTCCACATTCAGCAGAAATTCACACCCAATTTGAAGCTTTTAATTCCTTTCCCAAGACTAAATCATCCTACAATTAAAAAGCCAAAGAAGACACACCAAAATGAAGAGGAAAGCAGTGGGTTTCGGTCCTCACTGGGCCGAAACTTAGGCTGGAAAATTCAAGGTTTTTTGTGTGATAATTTGGGATGGAAAACATGTATAAATGATGGGTCAACATAGGGGGGTTCATGCACGTTAATTTGGAGTTGAAAGAGCTGTGAAAATTGAGAAGAAAAATGGGCAGAAAATCGCTGATTGCTGGCAGATTTTTAGTCAACTTTGGAGGGATATATCTCTTCGTATATTAGAAGTTTTTGGGTCTTTCAAAAGCCTAAAATGAATTTTGTCGAGTCTAATTTCCAATGCAACAAACCTCTAGTCGATAGGACACCGGAGTAGAGAGTTATGAATGTTACAAGTTCAGCTGACAAAGTAGTGGCTAAAAATCGGAACTGTTTTGGGGATTAAATTAAGGTATGAAAATTCTTCCTTCTATGATATAATTGAAGTTGCATATTGTTGTAGTTGAAGTAATGGACTTGTGTTAGGAATAAATCTTGAATTTAGACAATGCATGTGTCAATTTTGGGTGTGAGCCGAATTGGGCTGTTTCGGGTATATATTGGATTCGTGTGTTGTGTCGTAAATTTCATCACTAATTGCGTATTAAAAATGGAAGAAAGTGTGAAGATTAAATATATAATCATTATATGGAATTGTTGGAAAGGTAAAGTAAGATTAAGAGTTAAGAAAAGAGTTAAAATGATTGCAAGTTAATGACCTAAAATTCATGGATAATTCTCGGACATTATGTGACATTTACGGGCTGTTTTGATGCAAGATTAATTGTTACTATTATTATTATTATTATCGTCGTAATTGTATGGTGAGATTGAAAGAAACGTTGATACTTTGTGTTGTAATTAGTTATATAAGGTGACGCGAGATGAATTGGATTATAAGAACTAAGAAAAGAATTTTGGAATCTCAGACATTGTTGTAGCATTTTAAGGATTAAATGAACATGGTAAATAGGTGTGATAGTCACTTTGATGGTTGAAATTGCTGCCTTTCATAAATAGGGAAAGGAGATTGTATGATGACGTATATGCATTATATGGGGCCTAATTAGATTACATATTGAAATGGTTGTGATGGTTGGTTTGATTTGGACTGTTGGTTAATTGTGGATACGCAAATAAACAGAGGAAATGCTGCCCAAATTTTTATAGAAATAGGAAGTCGTTATTCAGTATAACTTACGTTAGAAGCGCTAGAATTAATGGTCGTATTATTATTATTATTATATGCTGACATACTAGATGAGGCGTATCCTAGTATTGCATTGATTGCGCGACTAAGAGGTATGTGAACTAATCTTTCTTTCTTTGGCATGATTTTGTGAAAATCTTTCTTCTTTCTTTTGGTATGATTTTAATGAAAGTACGGCAGACGTACGTGATTCCTTAAAAGTCTAGTTTTACTAAAATAATGATTCATGATATGATAAGTGCCTTGACTTTACAAAGGATGTTTTAAAATGATATATGATACGATAAGCGCCTTGATTTTCCAAAAGATGATTTAAAGGAAATATGATATGATCTTATTCCATTGAGAGTCAAATGATAATTTAAGTTATATATGGTTGCTCATGATATTCTTCTCGTTCCAAGTGTTATTACTCATTTCACCCAGTTCCTCACTAGAGGGCCGAGACACGTTATATGAACATATAAGATGATGAAGATTCCATCGAGTCCCTCACTAGAGGGCCGAGACACGTTATATGAACATATAAGATGATGAAGATTCCATCGAGTCCCTCACTAGAGGGCCGAGACATGTTATTCATATATGATTTTACCGAGTCCCAGACTGGGCCGGGACACGATATATTGATAATTCCATCGAGTCTCTCACTGCAGGGCCGAGACATGTTATATTGATAATTCCATCGAGTCCCTCACTGCAAGGCCGAGACATGTTATATTGATAATTGCATCGAGTCCCTCACTATAGGGCCGAGACATGTTATATACATACATATGGACATGATGATTTTATGGGTAAGCATTCAGGATTACTGATATGATTTTTTATTTCACATGGCACAGTTATGATTTCATTTTCAGTATTTCATGTTTTCATACTCAGTACATTATTTCGTATTGACCCCCCTTTTCCTTGGGGGGGCTGCGTTCATGCCCGCAGGTACAAATATTCAGTTTGGCGATCCTCCGGCTTAGTATTCCTGCTCAACTTCTTTATTGGGAGCTCCACTGTTTGGAGTTAGCCATTTTAGTACAGATTCGCTATTCTAGACTTATGTATATTTAGGGGCACGACGGGGCCCTGTCCCGTCATATTATGTTATCTTTATCTTAGCGGTCTGTAGACAGTTGTGGGTGATAGATGTGTTTTGGACTCGTGTAGAACGTTTATGCGGTTGAACTAGCTGTATTGTTTCACTTGTTTTGGGATGTTCCCGTATATAGTGGCGGCCTTGCCGGCTTGCCTATTGTGAATACTTTTTTGTTTATGTGATGCTATTTGGTGGCAGCCTAATCGGCTAGTCTGTTGTGATTGTTGGATAGTTGTGTGAGGCATCCTTGCTCGCCTATTTTGGGTATATGTTATAGATGCAGCGTTGTGCCGCCGAATTTTCTATTACCCTTAAGTGTCAGTTGATTACGTGACAGGTTAGTGTAATGACGTCCAATTAGGGCATCGGGTCGTGACAGAAGTGGTATTAGAGCAGTTAGTCCTCGGAGTGTCTACAGACCGTGTCTAGTAGAGTCCTGTGTATGGGTATGTTGTGCACCATACTTATACGCAGGAGGCTGGGAGACATTTAGGATTGGTTTCTACTCTTTCACCTCGTAGATCGTGCAATAGAGCTATGTCATTAGGATAATCCTCCCTTCCTAATAATTATTGTGGTTGCAGCTATGTCTCGAAAGACAGCGAGAGTGGCTCGGAAGGGGAAATCAGAGTTATTCGGACTTGACTTGGTGCGTCAAGCCATAAGGGAAGTGAAAGAATTTGAATAGAAGTATGATGACCAGGTTTGGAGATACTAGGTCAACGTCAGGTAAGGTAACTCTTCAGAATCTTTTACGTACCAAATACGAGAATAAGTTAATAATTCATCACTTAAGGGGATGTTATCATCAGGGATTGAAACCAGGAGCAATGTCCGAGGTTACGTATGTATACTAGAATATGTTGGAATTATGAAAAGTATGACAAGAAAGAAATGAAGTCGTTTATAATTACGAGTAGTGATAAGATCCTTTTCAGACCATGAATGAGGTGTCGACTTGTGATGAATTGCAGTAGTCTCTATCTTACGAATGGGTAATCCGTTGTGCTACGTTATCTGCTCTATAGTAGAATGAACTTTTCCTTCCAAAGATAGAAAATGAAGCTTATCTACTCTTTTCTCTCATACCTCTAATTTAATGTTGAACTCTAATTGTTAGAATCTGAGACGATTTTATGGTATACCATGTTGCTGGACTATGTGCAGGTAGGAAACTGTAAAAGAACATTGTTCCCATGTAAGGATAAGAAGGGGCTATTACTTCTTGAATAATAAGATTGATATAAATGAATGAAAGTGTTTTGTTATGTTGGACCGAGTTCTGGAAAGTATTGGACATAGGGATTATTTGAGTTTGTTTCACAAATGACTTAGAACTTGGGAATGATAAACATCCCATTAGTGTGTAGTTGTGTCAAGCATTTTAAATATCGTAACCTCTGGAGTTCATATTTTCAGTTAAGAAGTTATTTGAAGGATTGGTAACCAAGCTATGCATTCATGCACAGTTTCAATGCATTGGTTCACGCAGAATGCTAAGATGGTGTTATTTGGTCTCTTGGAAGCCTCATCTCGATGAGGTAGATATTAAAAGTTGTACAGAATAGTTGGAACATTGCGGGGTGACACATAGGGTATAAATAAAAGTTTTCATATGACCTTAGTGAATGCGTTTAATGATGTGGCTCTTAAAAAAGAACTGTGGAGAGATATTGGAATGTTACATGGCCAGATACAAGGACCATAGTCAATAATGAGTGATTTAACTGGGCATTAAAATGGAATAGAAGAGTGAAGTATCATGTCGCTAAGACTGAGATAAGGGCTTTTAAGCAGTAGGTAGCAGATTATGGTGAAATGAGTGGCAAGCAGGGTGTATAGCAGCACTTAATCAAGAATGAGATGATAACCTACATGCTTCTAAGGTGCCTTTCATGAAACCAGTCCTATATGAGCACTCTCTTGGGTTAATTAGGTGAGAAGTAGGCATAAAGGCTCAGTATAAGTTCAGATACGTTAATAGGTGAAGATTGAATCCTGAACTTCTACAGACCATAATAGAAGGATGGAAAACAGATAAGAGAGGTACAGAGATATAGATGAATTCAACGAAGTGATAATAAATATTCAGTGTGACGCAGCCAAAGACACCACTGAGTTAGTAAGTCCAACGAGAGGATAAAACAAATGCCACTTGAGGAGACAAACAGTAATAATGCAAATAAGGAGGAACAAAGAGATACCGGGGAAGAATATGGTAATAAATAGAGTAAGGAAGACGACGATGGTAAGGTGGTAGAAGTAAAACAACACATTAAAGACCCACAATTGATAGAAGGATCAAAATCAACTCTTACTACTAAAGAACATGTTGAAGGAGCTTTAGTAGCAGCAAAAGTTAATGAGTAGCAGAATGTTGACAAGAGTCACGAGGTGTGTACCAATTGTAACAACTCTAATAATAGTAACACAGTAATATTAAAGGAAAATGGGATAATAATGTCTAATGTGGAGCAGAACATGGCAGTGGAAGCGGGTATGTCTATCCTAAATATATTGATAAGCAGAGAAAATTAATCAGAGATAATATAAGGGATGATTAACATGACAAACTTAAGGACTCACTGGTGAAAGAGTTACATGAACTAGGTAGATATACTATGGTATATGCAAAGAGTGGTGCATTGGGAAGGTTGTCTCTGGGATAGTTTATACTATATTGTCGACGATACGAGGGATCATTGGCTAGTTAGTGGGAATTTCAATGTTATTATAAATAGAAGGGAGACAATAGATGATCTTCATATATATCCTGCAGAGCGTGAGAATTTTTGCATTTGGTACTAATTCATGTGAAATATTTGAAATTGAATTTAAAGGGAGTCCTTTTAAGTAGTGGAATGAAAGATCCGATAATGACTGTACTTTTAAGAGGTTCGATAGAATGTTGGCAAATATTTATTTTAGCTTGGGTTGGACAGAATATGAAGCATTCTTTTAGGCCCTAAATCAAAATTGGCACACTGTTGTTGATTAAGATGATTTCGTTTATTTTATATCGAAGCTGAAGAATGTCAAGACTGCCCTATTATATGGAGTAAGGAAACTTTTGGAGATATTTTCAAGAAAATACGTTTTAGGGAGGATATTGTTAGATTTAAAGAGGAGTTGTTGGAAGAATTTCCAACAGAAGCAAATAGAATGATTTTACAAAGAGTTAAGGCATACTTTGAAAGAGTATGAAGAAGCTTCTGACCATTTGATCAATAAAATGAGAGTTCTGTTTATATGCATGCTAAGACTCCTAGTAACTTGATTCAACAAGAAAAAGGTATTACTGGTTTCACAAGGGGAACATTTCCATTCATGTATTTCGGATATCCGGTATTTCATGTTAGAAAGAGGAAGATAGACTATGCTGAATTAATTAAGAAGATTAAAGATAAGTTACAGGCTTGGGAAGAAAAATTGTTGTCACCATGAGGTAAAACAGTGTTTATTACTAGTGTGTCACAAGTGTGCCTATACACATACTGCCTACTATAAGACTTGTAAAATGTGTGATCAAAGATATACATACAAATAGTTGTAATTTTCTTCTGGTGTATAATAAGGATGATGTTAAGGCTAATCATTGGTTTACATGGTTAAAAACGTACTTGCCTAAGGATGATAGTGGATTGGGGTTCAGACCTCATTTTGGATATATTAAAGGCATTGTGTAAAAAACTATGATGGAAATCTAGGACCACCAACTCTCTGTGGGTTAACTTTCTAGGGAACATTTACTCTGAAGCATTACCCTCAATATGTGCAACGGGAAGTGGGTCCTCAAGTTTTGAAAATGATTCTTGAGGAAAGGGATAACATTAAACAAGAAATATAGTGGGAAACAAAGAGTGGTTTGAATTGATAATCGCACCAAATTAGAAACATTACCCTATGTACTACTATCAGAGTTTCTTATTGATGAAAGGGTGGAAGATGTCAAAGAACTGCTACGTGGGTATTGATGAGGTTTGTCAAGAAAGGCAAGATTCGCGGATGACATTATCTCACATGCCACTACATACTTGGTATATACCCTGTAGATAATCCTTGGTGGATAAGGATAAGTTCTAGTAAATTTACTGTGCCAAGTGTATGAGATATGTTAAGATAAAGATCATATCCTTCTGATGTATATAGGTAAATGTGGGTTAAAAGAGTGTCATTCAAGATATATTTCTTCCTATGGACGATGTGGAAATTTAAAATTTCAGTGGATAAAGTGTTGCAAAATATTGGACTTAATATAGTATCAAGATGCTGCTGATAAAATATTTTTACATCAAGGAATGATAGATCACTTGTTTCGTACAAGGGAGTTGTCAAATCTATATGGAGCTATGTTAACAATGCAGCAGGTATACACATGAATTGTCGTCATGTTAAGCATGCAGTACAGATTTGGGGGAAACATTACATACCATTACAATTGAAGCAGGTGTACAAGGTAGTACCAGCTGTAAGATTGTGGCAAATTCTAAAATAGAGAAATATAGCACCGCGTAGAGACTCTTTAACTTTGTTCAAGGTATTACATAAGATTCAGTTGAATATCCACAGGTAATTTGGTTCCCTACTGATGTGCGATTTACACACACGCTTAACGCAAGTGCACGTATCGTTACAAGTAATATAGTCTAGGTAAGACTGAATATCGTCCTCAGGGACTGGTTTTCAAGTACCGATTATCTATGTTTTAGTTTCTATTTGGTTAACGTTAATTGAGTTGGAATTCTAAACTAATAATGTAGGAAATAAACTAATTATGAAAATACTTTGATTTAAATCAGTTATGATGGAGAATTAGGGCTTCCAAGATCATCAACTATCCACTCTATTCAATCCTTAATACAATTAGACTAACTTCTTCTTCTACGTTAAGATAGCAGGTTAACTAAACCGTTTTATACTCCTGTTAAGGTAATATAAACACTCAACCCCAATGGAGAACTCTTCTATCTTTCGATGACAAGATTGACTACAAAGGAGGATTAAGAGCAATAACCTATTAAGCTACTACACAAGTATCGGGGTACTTTCGTCCACGATTTAAACCTATGTTTATTCAACTATAGCATATTCACAATCTTCCCTTTCGGATTTCGATTAGAACTCATGTAAGTGATGATAACTAGTGATCAATTAATTATCAAGCAATCAAAACAATTATTGAATAAATCTTAAGCAAGTGAAGAAGAAATCAACTAATGTATTAATTCATGAATAAGAGTTTCAAGAGAATCACAAGGAAATCCCTAACAAAGTAATTAGCTCCTAGCCATAGTCACGCTAAGAACTAATATAATATTCATACATGAACTGAAATAAATAAAGCAAAAGGAAGAAAAGAAAATACTTGAACTAGGTCTCAAATCTTCGCCTCCTAGAGTTGTGTTGTATGTACAATGGATGGATTCAATAATGAGCAGAGTTTTAGGGATTATATAGGTTTTGTAGGTAGGAAAAGTTATCCCTTTTGGACTCTGAAAACGTGTCAAATTCGTCCCAAGACGTCAAAAATATCGCGTAGGCGCCGTGGCCCTGCAGTCCGGCGCCACGGCGCCTGAAAATCAGAGAGTTTTCGGAAATTTCAGTGGTCGGCGTTGCGGCGCTTGAGGCGTTGTTTTCCTGATTTTTTTGCTTCGACGTCCTTTTTTTTGTCCGGACTTCGTCTGATCTCCTCTATACTTTCCAGAACTTCTTAGACTTCATTTCTTGGCCCTTTTGTGTGCAATTCCATCTCATTTATGCTCATTTCATCTCCTTTTTGTAATTTCTCCATTTCTGACCGCTGTGACACAAAAGAAAGGAAAACAACCCTAATACTATACTAAACATAAACAAAATGAGTAAAATACTAACTAAAAATGACTCAAAAAGTGTGTATGAAATACACCGATCAAACACCCCCAAACTTAACATTTGCTCGCCCTCGAGTAAAGATAAAAAAGATAGAAATAAAGACACGAAAGAAAAGAAAATAAAATGACTCAAAGACACTGATCAATTCGCTGCACAATTGTCACTTAGAAAAGCATGAAGATTAGTAGGATAATATGCAGGAACATATAGCATGCATTTTTAGCATTCTAAACACTCAAGTCAGATATTTCGCAAATTCAATTCAATCATGCTCAATGTATGTAAAAATACCTAACTATGCATGTCAATTTTAAATTTATATGTCATGTTCACTTGCTATTCTCCACTAATCATGGATACACATACTAAAGATCTTCAGGATTTTTCAAGGTTGTAATATAGGCTTAGGCATGGGTATGTAAAAATAGGCTTTTAGGCTCAATCTTACGTACCATAAGCTCTTTTGCTTTAAATTCTTCTCTTTTCTTTTGATTCTCTTTTTCACTTCATACCTATCTTTTCCCTCTTTTGTTTTGAGAGAATGATGTGTATGATGAATAGCAGGCACCCCCAAACTTAGGCTTTTGCCTATTTATTATTACTTTTTCATTGGGGTGCATCAAATCCGTTCACTCTCTTTTATCTCTTTTTCAACACTTTATATTCCAAACAGCTCAATTTTTCCACTTATGGCGCAAATACGGAATTATAGGGTGTCAAAGAAAAGATCTTATTTTAGGCTCAAAGGGGCTGACTAGGGATACAATTTTAATGTCAGGGATAGGCAATGAATGGTAAGAAAGGGCTAACAAAGAAATGTCTGAGTCATCTCCCTAACATGCATATCCTAACTATTTCGCCTCAAATAGCAAGCAAGCAGACACATAAGCTTAATCATTAACAATGCATAAATCAAGAAAGATACCCCAAATAGTTTGATTTCATGAATTCTTGACATATCTAACCTAAGTGTTCAGATGGTCGTTTCTAATTCCATTACATTAATCCACTTTACTCCACTAGACGTTTCAAGTAACTACAACATGCTTGATCATAAAAAAAAAAATAGACGCATATAAAACATAGAAATAAACAACACAAAGACTCAAAACAATAAAACAAAATATAAGACACCCCCCCCCCAAACTTAATCGAAATATTGTCCCCAATGTGTGAAGACTAAAATTGGGACAACTTACTGACACAACGCAGCGGTCATAATGGAGGTCTGGGAGGAAAAATTCTGGAATTTGCATTGAGTCTGACTCTCGGAACTTTCGGTGCCACGACCCTGAGATTCGGCACCGTGGCGCCCCAATCGCGGCTCGAAGTTCGCGCCACGGCGCGATTAGCGGCCGTGGCGCCAATCTTGAGCTCTCGAGTTCCGAGCCACGACGCTGATTCTGGGCGTCGTGGCGCTGACGACGACTTTTCCTTTTTTCAGCGTTTTTGCTCCTTTTTCCTCAGAGTTAGCTTTCAGTCCACCTGTCATCCAACAACAAAAAACAAGAACCCAAGACCGTGAGTCTGTTCAAGACAAAATAAAACAAATTAAAGACAAAAATCAAACTAACATAATTAAAAACATTGGGTTGCCTCTCAACAAGCGTTGTCTTTAACGTCTTTTAGCCTGACACAGTTAACCTTTACGAGTGCCCATTGGATCCTTCAGTGAACTGCTTGCAATCCGCACAGTTATTGTTGCAAGTCTCACTTTTCCTACAACACCTTTGTTGAACAAGGGCCTCAGATCTAATATTATCCCCCAATTCCACAAGACATGCTTGTCTTTTAGGCTCTCTATAATGTAGGGATCAGTGAATCTCCCTACATCTCTCAACTTTTGGGGGTGCCCTTGAGAGTATGGACTTTCTGGTTGAGGGTCAGAAATGACCTTTGGTGTAGTCTTTTCTGCAATAGGGTGGTCCTCAGTGACCTCTTTGTCACGACCCAACCCCGGGGCCGCGACTGGTACCCTACCGGGGTACCCTGTCAGGTATATGTCAGAGAATAGCAGCGGAACATACATAACACATAACTTATAAAAAGGGTAAACGTCACTGGCCAGCCGATAAGGCTGCCTTCCTAAAAGCATACTTAAACAAAGTATAGTAGTACAACTGGTTCTTAGAGCCCAAAACATAAATGTGACCACAGACCTCTAAAGATAACAACTGTGGCGGGACAGGGCCCCGCCATACCCCTGAATGTACAAAATACCTATAGCATCAGGGAATGTCTGTACCAATGAAGAAGCTTCCGGAGGAATGGAGCTTCTGACACCGGAATAGTGATCCTAAGAACGAGGATCCACAATCTGCTTACCCTTACCTGCGGCATGAACGCGGAGAAGAAGTCGATCTGACGTACCAAGTATGTAAAATTGGAAAATACTGTAGTAATATCATAAGTCAAAATAAGCTGGAGTCATAGATAAAATTAATTTCTTTGCATTGTGCCTTACTAACAATGAGAGTAACAAGTGTAAATCTTATAGCATAAAAATAGGAGGCTCACGATCAAAACAGGGTACCTCGCCCGTAGTATCATTAAGCAATCCTACTCCTGAGACTATTTCACCCGCATGGGTCCTGCGGACCCGCATGAGGTCATCCGCCTCGTCATGGGACTATTTCACCCGCATGGGACTATTTCACCCGCATGGATCCTGTGGACCCGCATGAGTACCATCGCCGTACTCGCGTGGGACTATTTCACCGCGTGGATCCCGTGGTGGGATCGCGTGAGTGCAAGCGCGCGCTCGCGTCATGGGTAGCAAATCCATGGCATAGATAATAACCGAGTTTACCAGTAATAATACAAATATATAACATAGCTCATCCGGCTATCATACATAACATAAGCACTATCGGCCTATCATATCATACATAAGCACTACCGGCCTATCATATCACAACATAAGCACTACCGGCCTATCATATCATACATAAGCACTCTGCACTTATCGTAACATAAGCAAGTTAAGAAATCCTAACTTCTTATTAACATTATTAATATATCCTCTCATTTTAGTATCCTAAGGCACAAACATGTCTTTTAATAGAAAATCAGAATTCAACCCAAGTACCATGTCTTAACTTTTAAGAAAAACTCTTTTTATACAAAGATTCCAAGATACTAATCACCATAGTATCAAGTTACAAGTTCTTTTCAAAACAAGTCACATTTCCTTTTAGAAATATAATAGGCTTCTAAATCAAGTGACTTCATTTCCTTTAAAACCTTAGGCAACCAATGCCTAAAAAAAATTAATCCACCTTCCATAGTTTCAAATTCTTTACCCGTACTTGTTTTAATTAGAGTAAACCATTCTTTGTGAACCTTTCAAAACTAATATAACCAACTTCCCATAAAGTCATTATATTAGCGTTATTCCTTTGTCAAATACATTTTCCTAAATCCAATGGACTTATACTTTTAAAATGAAACAAGTATCATATACTTTAAAACAAGTGAAAGATGTCAAATCTTGTACGTATACCGTACTACATAGGTACAACTACTCATGCTCAAGAGATAGGAAAGCTCTACATACCTCTTCGGTCAATCCACTTGCTAAGTCCAACTACCGCAAGTAATATGTCAACCTATAATAACCATAGTGCGTTGATTAACCTCTAATTTCAATGTAGAAATTCCAAATTCAAGTTACCAATTCCTAAGGAAAATTGGGCAGCATTTCCTTTGTTTCTACTCACTTTGCCACCTTTTTCAAAGGCCGATGTTTAACACTCAAACGCCTCATTAAGGCCCAACATCCAAACCAACACAAATGGGTTTACATACCTAATCTTGGGTGTGTAAAATTCTGCCCCATAAGTTATAATAATACACTTAACAATTCTAAAGTAGTTTGTAGGCTACAACATGCTCATAATATCTCTTTAGCCAAAACCTTCATACCCAACCCACATTTCTTGCATTTGATGACTCTAATAGCATTATTCACTACCACAAGTACTTTCTTAATATGCAACACTAAAAACTAATAATAGAGGAAGAATCATTACCTTAGAGCTTTAGCCAAATTTATCCAACAATTTGCTAGCTTCTATTCCAAGAACACCACCACAACAACCTTCACAAGCTAGCCACAAGCTTCCTTCTTGTCTTTTACTTTTTCAGATTTTTCCTAAGGCTAGAATACCTCTTGGAGTTTTAGAGAGAAGAAGGAGCTTGAAATAATTTAAGAGAGAAGGAGGAGCTTTTCTAAGAGAGAGATGAAAGATGACCAAGTCTTTAAGACTTGGTCAATATAATCGCAGAATCAGATGGGGGACACTTGTCACCCTCCCAAGGTCTTTTAAAATAAAAATCTGGCTTTTCCTAAGTTTTTCCGCCCAGAATCGCCTCGGCCCAGCCACGCTTCCGGCGCCATGGCTCTGCGGACCTCGAGATCTTCCGGCGCGCTGCTTCCGGCGCGCTGAAACTTCAGCGACCCTCGATGCTTTGGCTGCCCGACCGGCGCGCGGCCTACAATCACCCGCGGTGCGGCCGCCTCGCGGCGCCGGCTGAGACCACGATCGAGGTCGGCCGAACCACGGGGTATAACATTCTCCCTTAGAAACATTCGTCCGAATGTTCCTTCTAAACTTACTCAAATCACAATATCGGCGTAGACTCGAATAAAGGCGTTCGCGGCGCAACAAAACTCAAGCATAAATACTAAATTTAAAGACCAACAATTTAGACGTGGGTTACTGGAGGTATAGGGAATAAGTGAGGATACTTCTTCATCATGTCATCCTCTGCTTCCACGTCATTTCCTCCATTCTCGTTCGCCATAAGACCTTGGAAGCGCCCTTCGTCCGAAGTCGCTAACTTTGTCGATCGAGTATCGCTATGGGACTCTCTCATACGATAACTCCTGCATTACGAACCTCATGAACCGGGTGCACTCTAGATGGATCTCAATACATTTCCGCAACATGGACACATGGAAGACGGATGTACCGCCTCAAATCGGATGGCGAGATCTAACTCATAGGCAACCACGCCTACCACTACAATCCGTCGACCCAATTTACCTTGGGCTAAGCTTCCCCTTCTTTCCAAATCTCATCACGCCCTTCATGGGCGATACCTTTAGAAAAACCCAATCACCTATCTCAAATTCCAAGTGTCGACGCCGATGATCTGCATCGACCTGCGACTGAGCTGCCAACAACCGCTCTTGGATAAGCTTCACCTTATCCACTGCCTGTTGAACTAAGTCTGGCCCGACTAACTGAACTTCTCCCACCTCGAACCAGCCTATCGGTGACCTGCACTTCCTCCCGTATAAGGCCTCATAAGGCGTCATCTGAATACTGGAATGGTAGCTGTTGTTGTAAGCAAACTCCACAAGAGGCAGATGATCCTTCCAGCTACCCCTGAAATCAATAACACAAGCCCGTAGCATATCCTCAAGTGTCTGGATAGTGCGTTCGGCCTGTCCGTCGGTTTGAGGGTGAAATGCAGTACTGAGACTCACCTGTGTCCCTAATCCCTTTTGAAAAGACCTCCAGAAGTTAGCCGAGAACTGGGCTCCTCTATCTGATATAATCGATATTGGGACTCCGTGCAGTCTCACAATCTTTTTAATATATAATCTGGCATAGTCCTCGGTAGAACGTCGCTCGACCAGGAAGAAAATGGTGATTTCACCACTGTCGACAATCACCCAAATGGAATCATGCTTCCTCGAGTGGTAGGTAGCCCGTAATAAAATCCATATTTATCACCTCCCACTTCCAGTCGGAATATCAATATCTGTGATAGCCCGGGCTTTTGGTGCTCAATCTTAACTCGCCGACAATTCGGGCACTATGCCACGAACTCATGGCGTCCCTCTTTAGGCCATCCCACCAATACACGCATCTGAGGTCTTGATACATCTTAGTCGACCCTGGATGAATAGAATAACGAGCACTGTGTGCCTCCCCCAGAATCTGCTGACGAAGTCCTGTCACATCGGGAACACACTGGCCAGGCCTCGAATCTTAGCACCCCATCAGGCGCTACCTCAAATAGACTCTTCTCCTTCTGGAGAGCTGCATCTCGGTACCGTACCAAAATCGGATCCTCATACTGTCGCCTCTTCACCTCCTCGACGATGGAAGACTCGGCAACCTCTCGAACCCGAATTCCTTCACTAACAGAATCAACCAAACGAACCCCAAGGCTCGCTAGCTGATGTATCTCTCGGACCATATCCCTCTTCTCTGGCTGAACATCAGACAGACTACCCATCGATCTGCGACTAAGGGCATCTGCAACTACATTGGCCTTCCCTGGGTGGTACAGAATATCAACATCGTAATCCTTAAGTAGCTCCAACCACCGTCTGCGCAAGTTCGGCTCAATCCGTGAAGATGTCGGAGACTCTTGTGGTGCGTGTAAATGTCCACGTGTACTCCGTATAAATAATGTCTCCGGATCTTGAGGCATGAATCACTGCTGCCAACTCCAAGTCATGTGTGGGATAGTTCTTCTCATGCTTCCTAAGCTGTCGAGATGCATAAGCTATAACCTTGCCGTGCTGCATCAGCACGCACCCAAGCCCGACACCTGACGCGTCACAATAAACCACATATCCATCTAAGCCCTCTGGAAGAGTAAGAACTGGGGCGGTCGTCAACTTCTCCTTTAGCAACTGGAAACTTTCCTCACAAGTATCCGTCCACCGGAACATAGCTGCCTTCTGAGTCAGCTTAGTCAAAGGTGCTGAAATAGAAGCAAACTTTTCTACAAACCTCCGATAATAGCCTGCAAGGCCCAAAAAGCTGCGCACCTCCGTCGGTGTAGTGGAGTGCAGGCCAAGTCTTGGCTAACTTCAATTTTATTTGTATCAACCCGAATACCATCGGCCCCGATAATATGTCCTAAGAAAGCCACTGAAGCCAGCCAAAACTCGCATTTCGAGAACTTGGCATCTGTTGCGGTCCTGGGACCCCAATACCGTCCTCAAATGATTTGTATGCTCCTGCTCTGTGCGCGAATACACCAAGATATCATCAATAAACACTATAACGAACATATCCAAGTCTGTCATATCCAACTCTATCAAGTCAGCTAGAGTCTGACGACCATCTATAGTCACTGGGCAAGCCTTATATACCCGCTCAGCTACCACTGAAGCACCTACCGGCGTAGCCACCTCAAAAGATTCTATGGACGCGGGCTCTATCCTATTCTACCCGGCAATATGAGGAGATATATAGGACAAGGTAGAACCTGGATCTATCAAAACATATACATCACAGCAAGAAACCAATAATGTACCTGTGACGACATCGGGTGACGCCTCGCGGTCACGGTGGACATAGCATAGATGCGGTTCTGAGGACCGCTGGAACTAGAACCGCCACGACCCTGCGCGGCTCTGGCTGCGTGAACACCACGCCTCGGGCGCATAACAATCGAAGATGAAGACCCGGCAAGCCAGGCGGTGGTGAGCCATAGCATTTCCGCCGCCTGCGGTGGACAATCTCTCTTCAAATGGCCTAGCATCAAGAGTAACAAGCTCCTGGAGGAACACGACACCCCCCATAATGGCAATCACCACACCGAGGCATAAGTGGCCTCATCTGACTGGAACTCTGGTCCCTCTGGAAACCCGAAGCCCTGGAACCCTGTCCTGCTCCTGAATACTCTGTACGTCCCGAAGATGGTGGAGGAGCGCTCTGGACCGGCTGTGGTGCAAATCTGGTCTCTTCTTTGGGGTTGTCTACCCTAAAACTACGAGAGGACCTGCTGTCTCGCCTCTTCTGCGATACTGTCGATCAGCCGGCCCTGCGTTCTCGCACCAGTGCATATGCTGCGTGCGGGCAATGTCCATGCCGGTGAAGAGCTACTCCGTGCAACTCGGCCAGTGATCATCGAGTCTCGTGACATACCGTTGCACCTGTCCTCCATGTACGCTACCAGCGGGCACATACCGAAACGATGAGTCAAAATGCACATTTTACTCCCGATCCGTCCGCCCACTCTGTCTCAGTGTCAAAAATCTATCGGCGAGCCTCTCATCTGCGGAGGCAAGAAATAGCCAAATGCGCCTCGAGAACTCGTCCCAAGCGGTGAGCGCATGCTCCCAGGGCGGTTCCATGAATCATACTAGTCAAGCTGCGTGTCCGCATCCGATGCGAACCTAGTACCACCGACTCGGTCTCCGGCCGATTACCCTCGTGATCCAGAATCGCGTCGGATAAACTCCGAGATCATCCTCAGCCTCGACCATAAAACTCGGTGGCTGCAACTCAAAAGTCCCTCAGTCTCAAGCTAGCGACTCTGTCTTTGAACTACGAGTGCAATGGAGCTGCATCTCCGGCTATCGCCGTATCGCCACGATCCCGGCGGCTAATCGGGTCATCTCGCGTAGCCCATATCCTTCGCCACTGGCTGGGGTGGAGGCTCGGTACCACGGTCTCGATGGCGCTGCTCTTTGCCTCGGACTCTTTGGGGTTGGCGGCGTTGTAGAACTCGCCGTCCAAACACCTCATCCGTGGGGCGGGCACGTGCCTGGTAACCTCGGTGCCCTACTAGTAGTTCCCTCGCTTTGCCTTGCCATACGGGCGCGGTTGCCTTGCGTGGAGGCATAACTGATACATAAAGGAAAACATCAGAGAAGGTTCAACCTATAACTCAGCTCTATTGCACGATCTTAGAGTGAAAGAATGGAAAACAATCCTAAATATCCTGCAGCCTCTTGATTATAGATGTGGTGAACGACACACCGATAATCAAGACTCTACTAGACACGATCTGTGGACACTTCCCGAGGACTAACTGCTCTGATACCACTTTTGTCATGACTGACCCGGGGCGGTACCTACCGGTACCACTGTCGGTATATGTCGAGAGAATAGCGTGAACATACATAACACATAACTTATAAAAGTGCGCGTCGGCTGGCGGTAGATAGTGCCTTAAAAGCATACTTAAACAAAGTATAGTAGTACAACTGGTTCTTAGAGCCCAAAACATAAATGTGACCACAGACCTCTAAAGATAACAACTGTGGCGGGGCGGGCCGCCATACCTGAATGTACAAAATACCTATAGCATCGAGATATGCGTACGATGAAGAAGCTTAGGAGGAATGGAGCTTCGACAGGAATAGTGATCCTAGAGCGAGGATCCACAATACCTTACCACCTGCGGCATGAACGCAGCCCCCGAGGAAGGGGGTCAGTACACAACGTACCAAGTATGTAAAATTGGAAAATACTGTAGTAATATCATAAGTCAAAATAAGCTGGAGTCATAGATAAAATTAATTTCTTTGCATTGTGCCTTACTAACAATGAGAGTAACAAGTGTAAATCTTATAGCATAAAAATAGGAGGCTCACGATCAAAACAGGGTACCTCGCCCGTAGTATCATTAAGCAATCCTACTCGCGAGACTATTTCACCGCGTGGGTCTGCGGACCGCACGAGGTCATCCGCCGTCGTGGGACTATTTCACCCGCGTGGGACTATTTCACCCGCATGGATCATGTGGACCCGCATGAGTACCATCGCCGTACTCGCGTGAGACTATTTCACCGCGTGGATCACGTGGTCGGATCCGCGTGAGTGCAAGCGCGCGCTCGCATCATGGGTAGCAAATCCATGACATAGATAATAACCCGGGGTTTACCCCGCAATAATACAAATATATAACATAGCTCATCCGGCTATCATACATAACATAAGCACTATCGGCCTATCATATCATACATAAGCACTACCGGCCTATCATATCACAACATAAGCACTACCGGCCTATCATATCATACATAAGCACTACCGGCTTATCGTAACATAAGCAAGTTAAGAAATCCCCTAACTTCTTATTAACATTATTAATATATCCTCTCATTTTAGTATCCTAAGGCACAAACATGTCTTTTAATAGAAAATCCGGGAATTCAACCCAAGTACCATGTACTTCTAACTTTTTAAGAAAAACTCTTTTTATACAAAGATTCCAAGATACTAATCACCATAGTATCAAGTTACAAGTTCTTTTCAAAACAAGTCACATTTCCTTTTAGAAATATAATAGGCTTCTAAATCAAGTGACTTCATTTCCTTTAAAACCTTAGGCAACCAATGCCTAAAAAAAAATTAATCCACCTTCCATAGTTTCAAATTCTTTACCCGTACTTGTTTTAATTAGAGTAAACCATTCTTTGTGAACCTTTCAAAACTAATATAACCAACTTCCCATAAAGTCATTATATTAGCGTTATTCCTTTGTCAAATACATTTTCCCTAAATCCAAGGGACTTATACTTTTAAAATGAAACAAGTATCATATACTTTAAAACAAGTGAAAGATGTCAAATCTTGTACGTATACCGTACTACATAGGTACAACTACTCATGCTCAAGAGATAGGAAAGCTCTACATACCTCTTCGGTCAATCCACTTGCTAAGTCCAACTACCGCAAGTAATATGTCAACCTATAATAACAATAGTGCGTTGATTAACCTCTAATTTCAATGTAGAAATTCCAAATTCAAGTTACCAATTCCTAAGGAAAATTGGGCAGCATTTCCTTTGTTTCTACTCACTTTGCCACCTTTTTCAAAGGCCGATTTTTAACACTCAAACGCCTCATTAAGACCCAACATCCAAACCAACACAAAGGGGTTTACATACCTAATCTTGGGTGTGTAAAATTCTGCCCCGTAAGTTATAATAATACACTTAACAATTCTAAAGTAGTTTGTAGGCTACAACATGCTCATAATATCTCTTTAGCCAAAACCTTCATACTGACCCACATTTCTTGCATGCAATGACTCTAATAGCATTATTCACTACCACAAGTACTTTCTTCTTAATATGCAACACTAAAAACTAATAATAGAGGAAGAATCATTACCTTAGAGCTTTAGCCAAATTTATCCAACAATTTGCTAGCACATTCCAAGAACACCACCACAACCTTCACAGCTAGCCACAGCTTCTTCTTGCCTTTTACTTTTTCAGATTTTCCTAAGGCTAGAATACCTCTTGGAGTTTTAGAGAGAAGGAGGAGCTTGAAATAATTTAAGAGAAGTAGGAGCTTTTCTAAGAGAGATGAAAGATGACCAAGTCTTTAAGACTTGGTCAATATAATGCATCAGAAATCGGATGGGAGGGGACACTTGTCACCCTCCCAAGGTCTTTTAAAGAAAAACTGGCTTTTCTAAGTTTTCGCCCAGAATCCCGCCTCGGCGCGCGGCCGCTTCCGGCGCATGGCTCACTGCGGACCTCAGATCTTCCGTGTGGCCTTCCCGGCGCCATGCTGAAACCAGCGACCCCTCGATATTTTGGCGCGCGACCTACAATCACCCGCTTGGCGCGCGCTCGCCTCGGCCAGGCGCTGAGACCACCGAGTCGGCCGAACCACGGGGTATAACACTCTTCTTTATCTACACCAACTATCTCTTCAAATTCTTCAACAGCTTGTTGTGGTTCAGGTTCCATAATCTGCTCACCATTCTTCATAATTGGGTCACTTGGTGGACTTTCTTGAGGTGTAATGATTACCATGTCCATCAGTTGCCCAATTTGTGATTCCCAATTCATAATCTGTTCCATTGGAGTTTTCCAAGTTCTGAAGAGGGGTTCTTACTTCCACCATGAATTGAGTTTGGACGGTTGTGTATGCCAACAATACTGCTCTCAATTCGTCTGGCTCCTCGGATGGGGCCTGAATGCGTATTGTTGAAATTGCCGCGAGGATTACATCGGGTGAGTGCGAGTAAGGCTTCCTACAGCTCGTTTTGATCTTCTTGTGGAGCCTGTGGGTTAACTTGCTGTTGATGATACTGTTGTTGTGGATAGTAGTCGTAGTACTGCTGCCCCTGATAGTAGTAGTAGTCCATGTGCCTTTTTTTTACCTACAAAATAAGAAAAACAACAAAAAGTGATAACAAGATGCTCGCAGAACAAGTTAGAAACTTGTTCTTGGAGCAACCAAAATAGAAATAAGAATAGATAAATCGATATTGAAAGTACGCCAGTCCCCGGCAACGGCGACAAAAACTTGATAGTGTGATTTATACACACGCTTAACGCAAGTGCACGTATCGTTACAAGTAATATAGTCTAAGTAAGACCGAATATCGTCTTCAGGGACTGGTTTTCAAGTACCGATTATCTATGCTTTAGTTTCTATTTGGTTAACCTTAATTGAGTTGGAATTCTAAACTAATAATGCAGGAAATAAACTAATTATGAAAATACTTTGATTTAAATCAGTTATAATGGAGAATTAGGACTTCCAAGATCATCAACTATCCACTCTATTCAATCCTTAATACAATTAGACTAACTTCTTCTTCTACGTTAAGATAGCAGGTTAACTAAGCCGTTTTATACTCCTGTTAAGGTAATATAAACACTCAACCCCAATGGAGAACCCTTCTATCTTTCGATGACAAGATTGACTATAAAGGAGGATTAAGAGCAATAATCTATTAAGCTACACAAGTATCGGGGTACTTTCGTCCACGATTTAAACCTATGTTTATTCAACTATAGCATATTCACAATCTCCCCTTTCGGATTTCGATTAGAACTTATGTAAGTGATGATAACTAGTGATCAATTAATTATCAAACAATCAAAGCAATTATTGAATAAATCTTAAGCAAGTGAAGAAGAAATCAACTAATGTATTAATTCATGAATAAGAGTTTCAAGAGAATCACAAGGAAATCCCTAACACTGTAATTAGCTCCTAGCCATAGTCACGCTAAGAACTAATATAATCTTCATACATGAACTGAAATAAACAAAGCAAAAGGAAGAAAAGAAAATATTTGAACTAAGTCTCAAATCTTCGCCTCCTAGAGTTGTGTTGTATGTACAATGGATGGATTCAATAATGAGCAGGGTATTAGGGATTATATAAGTTTTGTAGGTAGGAAAAGTTATCCCTTTTGGACTCTGAAAACATGTCAAATTCGGGCCAAAACGTCAAAAATACCGCGTCGGCGTCATGGCCCTACAGTCCGGCGCCACGGCGCCTGAAAATCAGAGATTTTTCGAAAATTTCAGTGGTCGGCGCCGCGGCGCTTGAGGCGTTGTTTTCCTGATTTTTTTGCTTCGACGTCCTTTTTTTCGCCCGGACTTCGTCTGATCTCCTCTATACTTTCCGAAACTTCTTAGACTTCATTTTTTGGCCCTTTTGTGTGCAATTTCATCTCATTTATGCTCATTTCATCTCCTTTTTGTCATTTCTCCATTTCTGACCGTTGTGACACAAAAGAAAGGAAAACGACCCTAATACTATACTAAACATAAACAAAATGAGTAAAATACTAACTAAAAATGACTCAAAAAGTGTGTATGAAATACACCGATCACCTACTTAACTATTTTGAATTGGTGCATTGCATGTGTGTTATATTGTGGCCTTGTGAAGCATCTGTTGGTTTGTTGGATACAGGTGGATAGACATAGTTATAAAGAAGACTCTGTCGAAATTTCTAGAAACATCAGACTTATTATGAACATTTGAGGACGAATGTTTTTAAAGGGGGGAAAATGTTACACCTCGTAAGTTTAGGATGAGGATTAAGAACGCCATTAAGATTAAGATTTGGATAATGGATGTAAGAATATTTACACAAGCTACGAGTATGTCAATGAGAATTTAAAATGATAAGTTATATACTTCCATTAAGGATTAGTATCATATTATAAGAATTACGACATGGAAAATGCGAGACTTTATGAAATTCTCAGAAATTAATAAAAGCGGGAGTTAAGAATTAGAAGAAGTGGAACCTAAGACTTGAGGGGTTATTTAAGAATACTAATAAGAGCTTTGGATCATATTGCAATTATAAAAATTCAGATTTTAAATAACCTACTCTTCATTTCTTCATTTCAAAAAAAAAACACTCTCACATCTCTTCTTTCTCTCCACATTCAGCAGAAATTCACACCCATTGCCACACCCAATTTGAAGCTTTTAATTCCCTTCCCAATACTAAATCATCCTACAATTAAAAAGCCAAAGAAGACACACCAAAATGAAGAGGAAAGCAGTGAGTTTCGGTCCTCATTGGGCCGAAACTTAGGCTGGAAAATTCAAGGTTTTTTTGTGATAATTTGGGAAGGAAAACATGTATAAATGATGGGTCAACATAGGGGGGTTCATGCATGTTAATTTGGAGTTGAAAGAGGTGTGAAAATTGAGAAAAAAATGGGCAGAAAATCGCTGGTTGCTGGCAGTTTTTTAGTCAACTTTGGAGGAATATATCTCTTCATATATTAGGAATTTTTGGGTGTTTCAAAAGCCTAAAATAAAGTTCGTCGAGTCTAATTTCCAACGCAACAAACCTAAAGTCTATAGGACACCGGAGTAGAGATTTATGAACGTTACAAGTTCAGCTGACAAAGCAGTGGCTAAAAATTGGGATTGTTTTGGGGATTAAATTAAGGGTATGAAAATTCTTCCTTCTATGCTATAATTGAAGTTGTATATTATTGTAGTTGAAGTAATGGACTTGTGTTAGGAAGAAATCTTGAATTTAGACAATGCATGTGTCAATTTTGGGTGTGAGCCGAATTGGGCTGTTTCGGGTATATGTTGGATTCGTGTGTTGTGTCGTAAATTTCATCACTAATTGCGTATTAAAAATGGAAGAAAGTGTGAAGATTAAAGATATAATTGTTATATGGAATTGTTGGAAAGGTAAAGTAAGATTAAGAGTTAAGAAAAGAGTTAAAATGGTTGCATGTTAATGGCCTAAAATTCATGGATAATTCTCGGACATTATGTGACCTTTACGGGTTGTTTTGATGCAAGATTAATTGTTACTATTATTATTATTATCGTCGTAATTGTATGGTGAGATTGAAAGAAACATTGATATTTTGTGTTGTAATTAGTTATATAAGGTTACGCGAGATGAATTGGAATTTAAGGAACTAAGAAAAGAATTTTGGAATCTCAAACATTGTTGTAACATTTTAAGGATTGAATGAACATGGTAAATAGGTGTGATAGTCACTTTGATTGTTGAAATTGTTGCCTTTCATAAATAAGGGAAAGGAGACTGTATGATGGCGTATATGCAGTATATGGAGCCTAATTAGATTACATATTGAAATGGTTGTGATGGTTGGTTTGATTTGGACTGTTGGTTAATTGTGGATACGCACATAAACAGAGGAAATGCTGCCCAAATTTTTATAGAAATAGGAAGCCGTTATTCAGTATAACTTACGTTAGAAGCCCTAGAATTAATGGTCGTATTATTATTATTATAGGCTGACATACTAGACGAGGTGTATCCTAGTATTGCATTGATTGCGCGACTAAGAGGTATGTGAACTATTCTTTCTTTCTTTGGCATGATTTTGTGAAAATCTTTCTTCTTTCTTTTGGTATGATTTTAATGAAAGTACGGCGGACGTACGTGATTCCTTCAAAGTCTAGTTTTACTAAAATAATGATTCATGATATGATGAGTGCCTTGACTTTCCGAAGGATGTTTTAAAATGATATATGATACGATAAGCGCCTTGATTTTCCAAAAGATGATTTAAAGGATATATGATATGATCTTATTCCATTGAGAGTTAAATGATAATTTAAGTTATATATGGTTGCTCATGATATTCTGCTCGTGCCAAGTGTTATTACCCATTTCACAGAGTTCCTCACTAGAGGGCCGGGACATATTATATGAACATATAAGATGATGAAGATTTCATCGAGTCCCTCACTAGAGGACCGAGACATGTTATACATATATGATTTCACCTAGTCCCAGACTGGGACGGGACACGTTATATTGATAATTCCATCGAGTCCCTCACTTCAGGTCCGATACATGTTATATTGATAATTCTATCGAGTCCCTCACTGCAGGGCCGAGACATGTTATATTGATAATTACATCGAGTCCCTCACTAGAGGCCCGAGACATGTTATATACATACATATGGACATAATGACTCTATGGGTAAGCATTCAGGATTACTGATATGATTCTTTATTTCACATGGCACAGTTATGATTTCATTTTCAGTATTTCATGTTTTCATACTCAGTACATTATTTCTTACTGACCGACCTTTTCCTTGGGAAATTTGCGTTCATGGCAGTCTGAGATATTCAGTTCGGCGATCCTCCGGCTTAGGATTCCTGCTCAGTTGTTTTCTTGGGAGCTCCACTGTCCGGAGTTAGCCATTTTGGTACAGATTCGCTATTCTAGACTTATGTATATTTAGGGGCACGACGGGGCCCTGTCCCGTCATATTATGTTATCTTTCTCTTGAAGTGCATGAAGCGATTGTGGGTGATAGATGTGTTTTGGTCTCGTGTAGAACGTTTATGCGGTTGAGCTAGCTGTATTGTTGCACTTTTTTTAGGATGTTCCTGTATATAGTGGCGGCCTTGCCGGCTTGCCTATTGTGAATACTTCTTTGTTTATGTGATGCTATTTGGTGGCAGCCTAGTCGGCTAGCCTGTTGTGATTGTTGGATAGTTGTGTGAGGCAACCTTGTCGGCTCGCCTATTTTGGGTATATGTTATAGATGCAGCGTTGTGCTGCCGAATTTTCTATTACCCTTAAGTGTCAGTTGATTACGTGACAGGTTAGTGTAATGACGTCCAATTAGGGCGTCGGGTTGTGACAGTAGCGGTATTTCGCTTTTATTTTTTTCCTTTCCTGCGCAGGCTTTAACTTTGGGATGCGCCTTCAGGTACCTGAAAAAACACTTAGTAAAAGAGTTAGTAAAATAATAAATAAATGTGAGTAAAACCTTCAGATCCGTAAAAAAACAATAGGAGTTTTAATCACGGAAGGCTCAGATCTATATTTTTTGTAAAGGGACATCTCAAACAAGTCGTGGATGTGACCTTGTAACTTGTCAGTCAATCTAGTCGCCCCCCAAGCATGTTGGTATGCGGTATATATGTGAAAAATCCATAAGTGTCATCATTGCCCTTTTCCGAAGGAAAGCAAACCGAGGGACAACCTTTCCAGGAGGGTCATGTAGTATCATATTCAGATAAGAATAACCAAAACCGAAGGGACGCGAGCTCAATTTCAATGGCCTAAGTGTAGTATCTTATTCATATCAGTAAATAACCAAAGTATAAAAACTGTTTCTTATCAGAATGTATTTATCAAGTGTAACATACGTTCTCTTTAAATAAGCAGCAACAAACCAGAGAGCATTTTGAGCATAATGATGACTCAATCAACATGCATAGTGACCAGTTTTTTGCCTCAAAAGAGCACGCCAATTTAAGGTGCATCGACTGTTCTTATGGCAGTTCATATCGAGTGAAACAAGAGTTCAAAAACTCGAGATGTAGCAATTATTCTTAAAACAAGGCAGTATGTTAATCAAAACCGCAGCAGTGGGCATTAAGACAGAGCAGCAATGGGCATTAAAATGCAGCAGCAGTGGGCAAACAATGCAGCAGCAGTGGGCATTAAAATGCATCAGCAGTGGGCATTAAAACAGAGCAGC
The DNA here is from genome assembly GCA_029844215.1 of Przewalskia tangutica. NCBI lineage: Eukaryota > Viridiplantae > Streptophyta > Magnoliopsida > Solanales > Solanaceae > Przewalskia > Przewalskia tangutica. The sequence continues at coordinate 69,019,992 of CM056739.1, read as the reverse complement.
AGTGGGCAAAAAACCAGGGTAGTATCTATTCATTTTTTCAGAGACAGTAGCAGCATTTGTTCCACTGGAAACCAACAGGTTTTGTTTCAAAAATGCCTCAAGGTGCAGATCATTTCTCAAAGTACCACATTTTTTAGAACCAGACAAGTACAAGATATTCCCAAGTTCATCAGTAGCTCATTCCATCATTTTAGGATTGGAGAAATCCCCCAATTCATACAAGGAAGGAAAATGATGAAGGATGAGTATCAAGAAATGTATATATCTTCACAAACTAACAGCTTTGAAAGAAATACTGAGTGGTCAATTATCTTAAGTAGTTATTAGGGGGCAAAGACATCAGATCACTTAGCCTTTTAAGAGAATATAAACTTAAAGACTCATAATTATACTAGACCTCACTTTACAAAGACAAGGAAGCAAAGGGGATACCACCATCCATATTCCAATGTCGCGACAAGATCCAAGGTTTCTAGAACCTTAGGCATGTCAAACTATCGGAGGAGGCAAAACCAAATCCAAAGACTGCCTTGGCTTATAGCCGGCAAAGAAATTCATGAAACAAAGATTCAAGTGATGAAATCATCTAAGGAGAAAAATAAACTTAACATGCTAAAATTGTGTGCCCAAAGTAGTGACATAATATCATTTAGAGGACTTAGCATGCTAACATAGAGGGATTTTGGACCAGTATGTAAGTAATATACATGACTGGTCAATATGTATACAAATAAGGCTCATATGAAAGTGTTAAGACATGAGACATAGAAGAATGACCAAATAGGAACCTCAATAACATCAAGATAAGGGACAATGCTAGATATGAAGATAAAGGGAATAAACAGATAGAAGATGCAAGACAATTAATAGGAATCATGCAAATGGTAACAGATTAACATCACATATCAACATATTCAGTCCTTGACCTTAGATAATAACAAGTTGTAAACCTGTTTAACATGTAGATAACTTGAGAATACATGGTTTTCAGCCTAAAAATGTATATAACCTATTAAAGGGAATAAATATTTTTATCCACACCAGGAGTTTATCCAAATCATTTCCATATTGCATATTGGGCAGGATAACATTCAGGAGATATATGGACAAACAGAAATAGCCTAAATAGCCAATTAGACACCAAACCTTAAATATGCAGGACTGTTAGTAGACAGGTACACATTAAAGCACTTAACCACAATATTCATAGTAAATAGGCACACACAAATATGACCCTATATATTACATAGACGATTACTTTGACTTAAACTGTAATTTGGATGACATAAGAGGAGCAGACTCAGTATGTAGCCTCTTCATGATCTAAGATGAACATAAGATTCCAAACTCAACATAAACGTCAAATATACACACAGACCACATGATTCATGTAATATTTTTAAACTAACCTTTAAAGGTGCAGGACAGTGAACTTACAAATGGCCAGTGATCGACACAAAGGCATAGACTACATAATCAGCAACTCTTACCCAGACTAAACTGAGTATTAAGTTAACTGACCCAGTATACACGTGGCTTAAACAAGTCTCCGACTTAACATAAAAGCATTTTAGCTTAATCACACATAATAGTCAGCAAATAGTGGATAAATCCCACCTGAACAACACGACACCAGACTGCGAGCAGCCCAGATGCAAATTGTACAACTTTAAGGAGCTTCACATGTTTACATAATCATACTAGTAAACATGGATAAACATTTTACTTAACCAAACATGTTCAAAAACAAGTTAGCAGATTCAAATAACCAACTAACATGTCTAATAACTTAAAATGAATCTAACAACGGTCAATCGCATAAACACTTCATATTAAGCAAGTTAGACATGAAATTAAAAGGGAAACATGTTTACCTTCTCCGGATAGCGAACCGAGGCGTCGTCTCGACTCGTCGATTCCACTCGGAGAAATTATATATGCGACTAAAGAGAAGTAAAACTCGAGTGTTTTCGGCTTTTGCTGAACCAATACTTAAGGTAAAAAAAAAGATTTTTTGAGGTTGATTTCGAAAAGGACATCTTTTCCGACTTTAAGTTTCTAAGAAAAAGATATGGGTTTGTTCTCAATTCAAAAATCAGATTCCGAATTTTTTTCTTTCTCTTTTGGTGAAGAAATAAGAGGTGTTTTCAAACTCAATCTCCTCAAAATCGGATCCTCCTTTTATGAAGGATGAAGAGGGATTTTTATAGGTAAACTATGGGGTTTGAATTTTGAATTAAAGTTGAAATTTAGTCTGATTTTGGACAATTTCTTGGTTCAAAAGAGGTGTGGGTTGTGTTAGGGGTGTGGGTGAAGTGAAAAGAGTTGTTTGGGACAGAGATATGGGTATGAGAGATGTTAATGGTTACAGGGTATGGACGATATGGGATTGAGAGTTGTTGGGGGTTCTGGTTTTGAGTTGGAGATGATGATTTAATTAAGAGAGATGGTGTTGGGCTCGGGTATTGGGCTTGTGTTTGGACTGGGAGATGGGAAAATGTTGGGATGCTGATGTTGGGGAATGAATGGTATAATTTAAAGGGATGAGACTTAGGTAGAAAATTAAGGGTAATAATTTAGGTGTATTTCATTAAAAGAAAAATGGGTTGGGGGATCTAATATGATAGATAATAATCGAAGGGACAAAATTAGGTGTCAACAGTTTGTCCCTCTTTGTATGGAGATGATGAAAGAGTCTTTAGACAAAGACGTTGACTTGTAGCCAATTTTGTCTTGATCGTCAGAATTATAAAAAAGATTAGGAAAATGTGGGCAAACAAAGTTTTCAAAAAGAAAAGAGATTTTTTTATACTAGAAATTTGGGCGCAAACCTGATGCAAATTCACAATTTTGTCCCAGTGTCGGATTATGATGACACTGGGTTATTCTGATATTTGGAAAATTAAAGACAAGGCTAACGCATGTCGCACCGTTTTTGACGTCGGGGTCGGAATGATATCCGCAACGTTGCTCTTTTGGCGTGGTTCCCTGGATTGAGCAAAAATGCTTATATTGAGGAGTCGCCACCTAATTAGTTAAGTGAATTAGGACACTTAAACTATTGCAATAAAAATATTGCAATTGATCTCCATTTAATGATCTGCGAAATTAATGAGATTCTGAATCAGGGTTCTTTATTATCCTAAAGGGAAGAAATTCGGCATCCTTTAAGATCCGCTAACTTGCGGCTATCCGATCAAACTAAGGTTAATTATATATTGGCTTTTTAATCTACCTATTCTAAGTATTTTATAATTTACAATTAAAATAAAATGCAATACAGAATAATAAAATAAAATTAAATGCAACGACATAAAATAAGACTCCGGGACATCTTTTTTAGCCCTTTTTATGCATTTTGCACAAGATGCATCTCCGGGTACCTGTATAAACACTTAGTAAAAGTGTTAGTAATAGAATGAATAATTCTAAAGTAATGACAAGAATTAATAAGTAAAGCAAAAAATAAACCCGTCTTTTGTACAGGGGAGACCTTGGAAATCAGACCGAAATTCCTTCATCGACCAAGTAGTATCATAATCAAAATCAGTAAAATACCAAATATTCCAGTGCATCAATATGTTCAAAATCAATTTAAAAAATAAAAGAAAAATTGCCAAAACCAGTCACTATGAACAGTGAACAGCAAAACGAGACGGTGACCAACACATGGTCTACGGACAAATGCCAGAAAACCACATTTAACTAGAAGTATTCAGTCCAATCGGATACCAGAATCAGTCCCAACATCCGAAAATAAAGCCAATAGGTCGCGACATCAGATAACCAGAAAAAATTGAAAACAGTAACCAATAGTCGCCGGAGTATTTACAAACTTTGGCCAAATAGCCAACAAAATTCAGTAAACCAAACTCTGTCCAACCGAAAGCAGCCAACAAAACCTCAAACGGAAAGCAAAAACAAGGGTCACCAGAGTTTTTAGAACTCCGACAAGACACCAACAAAATGCAAAGGATTATTTCATACAGAAAATCAGTCCATCAACCAAAAATTAGCCAACAAAATCCCCAAAACAGAGGTCGCCGGAAAATATCAAGGTAACCATGGCGAAAATACCAAAACGAACAAAGTTAGTCTAACAAACATAAAATAATAATAGTATCAAAAGCCGAAAACAACAATGACGTGTGATGGCAGCGATGCGGGGGTGTTCACGGGAACAGTGGGAGTGACGGGATCTGGGAGTTCGAACTCCGGCGGTATGACTTCGCCGGAGTGGGGTGGTCGATGGTTGATGGACCAGTTGTGGCCGACGAGCAGGGGTTCGACGGAGAGGATAAAGGAAAGGGTGAGGTTTGAGGTGTTAGTGGTTTGTGTGTATGGGTGATGAAAATGAGAAGGGGAGAGGGTAGATGTAGTGAGATGTGCAGCTGATGACCTTGTAAAAAAAAGGGTGTGAAGGTGTTAAGTTGGGAAGGAGGTGGAGTGCGGCTGAGAGTAGTGAAAATGAAGAAAATGGTTTTTTTTTTATAGGGGTAATATTAGGGTTAGGGTTTGGAGGGAAATAAAAAGTGGAGTTTAATTTTAGGAGGGAAAATAAAAGAGGGTGTTTGGATGAAATTAAAAAGAGTGTTGCATTTGACTGATTAAAATTGTGCCTCGAATTGTACTGGTTTGATTAAATTGATTTCACTAAAAATACAAAAGGGCTTATTTAATTAAAAAGAAAATTATTTACAGAGATGCAAAATTATTAAAATGAAAATGTCGATGTAATAATAATAATATTAACAAAACCTAATGCTTAAAAAAATAAAAGATTCAATGTCATTTTGTGAAAAATAGACATAGAATATTAGGTAAAAATGCGAAAAATTATGATTAAAATGCGGTGTGCTAAAATACTTAAAATTGCAAGAATGATCGAAAAACGGTCAAAATTGGGTGTCAACAACGCAGATTCAAAATTTTGTTCCAGTGTCGAATTATGATGACACTGAGTTGATGTGATACTGGAAAATTAAGGCAGGGTAGATGCAGATTCAAAATTTGGTCCCAGTGTCAAAGTATGATGACACTGATTCTGTGATGCTATAAGATTAAAGCCAGGACGGAAGCAGATTTATAATTTGTCCTAGTATCGAATTATGATGACACTGGGTTCTGTGTTGCCATAATTAAAGACAGGCTGACGCCAACTAAAAAATTTCATCCCAGTGTCAAATTATGATGACACTGGATTGCTGTGATGCTAGAAAATTAAGGCAAGGCGGACGCAGATTTAAAATTTTGTTCCAGTGTCGGATTATGATGACACTGAGGCCATTGGTGTTGCGGGATGCCGGAGGAGAGCGGATCGACATTCGAGGTACAAATTGTCTCGGTTCGCCGTAAGAGATAGTTCCACGTTGTGCTCCTGCTCCTGTAAATTAAGGTACTTGCAGGCTAAAACTTAAGAACAATTAGTGCATAATTGTTAAGACAAAATGATAAGGCATGAATATGAGAAAAGTGCAATAATGTGAGTAGGAATGTTGTCTAGTGTAGACGCAATGTGCTGAGGATGTCATAGTTGGAGAAGTTGATGATGCCATTGTGTTGACGCGTTGCTGATATGAAAAACCTGCACTCAAAGAAACTTGTTAGTTTTGGGAGGGGTGTTTAAATGCCTCTAAGGGTGTTTGTTCCCTGAGGTGCCTCCCAAGGTGTTTGTTCCTTGAGGTGAAAAGTGCCTCTAAGGGTGTTTGTTCCCTGAGGTGCCTTCAAAAGTGTTTGTTCCTTGAGGTCGAAAATACCTCTGAGGGTGTTTGTTCCCTGAGGTGTCTCCAAAGGTGTTTGTTCCTTGAGGTCGAAAATGCCTCCAAGGGTGTTTGTTCCCAGAGGTTAAAGATGCAAAAGGTGTTTGTTCCTCGTGCTAAAAGAAGTCAGGGTGTTTGTTCCCCTGAAATCCCTCTAAGAGTGTTTGTTCCCTGAGATGCCTCTAAATGTGTTTGTTCCTTGAGGTGAAAAATGTTTCTAAGGGTGTTTATTCCCTGAGGTGCCTCCAAAGGTGTTTGTTCCTTAAGGTGAAAAGTGCCTCTAAGGGTGTTTGTTCCCTGAGGTGCCTCCAAAGGTGTTTGTTCCTTGAGGTCGGAAATGCCTCTAAGGGTGTTTGTTCCCTGAGGTTCCTCCAAATGTGTTTGTTCCTTGAGGTCGAAAATTCCTCTAAGGGTGTATGTTCCCTGAGGTGCCTCCAAAGATGTTTTTTCCTTGAGGTCGAAAATGCCTCTAAGGGTGTTTGTTCCCTGAGGTGCCTCCAAAGGTGTTTGTTCATTGAGATCGAAAATGCCTCTAAGGGTGTTTGTTCCCTGAGGTGCCTCCAAAGGTGTTTGTTCCTTGAGATCGAAAATGCCTCTAAGGGTGTTTGTTCCCTGAGGTGCCTCCAAAGGTGTTTGTTCCTTGAGGTCAGATAAATTTAATAGTGTGACCGAAGTCGATATAGGCCGCCTACGTATCCTAGTAAGGGAATCAGGTCATAACGTAGTTTGTTTCAATCCAAAGGGAATTGAGAGGTTTTGTTGCCGTTGCAAGACAGAATAAGCTGAAAACCGTTGCATAGACGCAAATGAAGTTGTTGCGTAGATGTGATATAGATATCATCGATGCGATACAGAATATGGATGGAGCCATTGCATAGGCATAATAAAGTGACGTTATTGGGTAGATGTGTTGTAGGTATCGTCATTGAGTAGACGAAATATAGATAATGTCGTTGCACACGCGTAATAAAATGACGTCGTTGGGTAGACATATTGTAGATATCGTCGTTGAGTAGATGAAATATAGATTCTTAGATGTAATAAAATGATGTCGTTGTGAGGTCGTCGTTGCATAGACGAAATATAGACAAGGTCGTTGCATAGGCGTAATAAAATGATGTCGTTGGGTAGACGTATTGTAGATATCGTCGTTGAGTAAACGAAATATAGATGATGTCATTGCAAGACAATATAGATGGAGTTGTTGCATGGGCATAATAAAACAACGTCATTGAGTAGACGCGATGTAGATGTCGTCGTTGCATAGATGAAATAGGGACATTATTGATAACCGTAATAAGAGAAACGTCGTTGTGCAGACGTAATAATATGAACGTCATTGAATAGACGTAATAAAGGACCTCATTGATAGCCGTAATAGGAGGACAACGTAGAAAAGACGTAATAATAGAACATCATTGATAGATGTAATAGGACGTCATTGAATAGACGTAATAAGAGAAGTGTCGCTGATAGACGTAATTGAGCTACGTCCTTGTGCGTACATAATAAGAAGAAGCATCGTTGAATAGACATAATAAGAGAAACGTCGTTGATAGACGTAATAAGACGATTTCGACCCGGTGGACCAGACTACTATGATGAAATTACCTGCAGAATATAAACCAAACAAAATAGCTACATCCGTAAAGTGATTAAGTAATGAGGATGAGAGTGTGGCCCTGTGATCCAAATGACATCTTGATCGACGCGAGCGATTGTGGCCTTGCAGACTGAGCTGCGATGCGAAACTTTCTGTAAAACCAAAGATAGATAAAAAAGTTAGTGCAGGGATATATAGATATGTGAAACGAATGAATGAGGATAATAATTTGCCCTGTGAGTCGAGCTGCTATGCAAAAATCCCCTTCAACATTTCCAACTTTTCAGCCCCTGTTATTGTACTCAAAAGAAAATTTGTGAGATTTGAAAGGGGAGGTTGATTTGCGTTGACTTTGTAGCTTTAGCCCTGACCACTCGTATGTCCGATCTGTTTGGACTTGTAACTGTTGTCTGGTTTTAAGTATTTTCTACTATAATTTAATCGATAATATACTCTTCGGTACTGTCGACCTCTTCTTGCTGTGAAGCTTTTGAAAGCAGTCCCAGTTTTGGCATAAGCGGATGCGGAATGGACGAGACCGATTTTGATATGGAATACCGACCTATCCTATCACGGAGATTGGATGGAGTGTGCTTTACAACCGGTAGAGTAAGGACGAAAGATTTTAGAAAGAGTTGGACAAAGTCCGATGAGGCCACCTACGTATCTCGCCATAGATATCAGGTAGATACATAGTCCAGGAGCATAGCCCCAGTTGAAGTTAACCATCATTTTAGCAAACCAAGACAATACCATGCCTTTCCTTTAAACCAAGACAATTACCATGCCTTCCTTTTAAACAAACCAAGACAATTACCATGCCTTCTTTTCAACATAACCAAGACAATATCATGCCTTCCTTTTAAACAACCAAGACACTAACACCCGTAGTATCAATACACTATTTTTTTCAATCAAGTTACTACATATTTTAAACTCAATTAAGTTATAATTTTCAATTTATACAACCCAAGGTACCACCATCTCACACACCATATGAGATTTTAAACCATCCTTTGACTTTCCATAAAAGTCGTTATAACAACTTTCCATAAAGCCGTTATAACAACATTTATGAAACTAAGGTGCTATCACATCTTTCCTTTTAATACACCCAAGGTATTATCATGTCATGTAACATTAGAGAAATGAACCCAAAGTATTATGTACATCCATTCTTTACAAGAAGACTCAAATCATGTAATATTAGTTGAACCCCAAAAATAATTTTACTATCAAAATCAAGTTACTTACACTTTTGTACTTAAGTAACTTATACCTTTAAAACCAAGTACTTCTTCTTTCAAAATCAAGTAACATATACCTTTAAATCAAGTTACTTCTTCTTTCAAATCAAGTCATTTATTCTCTTTAAATCAAGTAATCCATACTTTTCAAATCGAGTTACTTATTCTCTCTAAATCAAGTAATGTATACTTTTCAAATCAAGTAATGTATACTTTTCAAATCAAGTTACTTGTTCTTTTCAAACCAAGTAATTTATACTTTTCAAATCAAGTTACTTGTTCTTTTCAAACCAAGTAATCTATACATTTAAATCAAGTGACGTCTCCTTTCAAAATCAAGTCTCATGTGCTTTCAAATAAATCTAGTCTCATGACTTCCAAATAAATCAAGTCTTACAACTTTCAAATAAAACTAGTCTCATGACTTCCAAATAAATCAAGTCTCTTATACTTTCGAAAATCAAGTCTCCTATACTTTCAGAATTAATACTTATAGGAGTCGTGAATAGGTTATACTCGTTTATTACGATCTTGTTAAAACAACCATGATCTAGAAAATGTAATACAATCTTGTCTTATCTTAGTTTCTATGCAGTTGGAGATTTCTACTCATTTCAATATAATTGATTGTCGATACATTTTCATTAACGCTGCAATGACTTGTTTGATACCTATTCTAATTAGTGTAGTAAATTACCAAGGTCAACTCGACTCCAATACTTCTTAACGACTCTTACCAACATCCCCCATAAAACTTGGTAAGAACTTAGGAATATTCTAGACATTCCTTTAGCATACCGGACAGAAGGCCTGCAACGCCGCGGCTCCAGAGTGCAGTGCCACGACGCCATATATTCAGAGAGCTGCATATGTTTAGGCGCCGCGGCGCCAGAATTCAGGGCCGTGGCGCCTAGGCGGGATTTTTCAGATCCTAGTTGAATTTGGCAAGGGGCAAAAGGGTCCGAAGCAAGAGTTTTTGACAGCGTATATAACCCCTGATATTAGGGTATCTCATACACCTTATTGCAGAACACACATTCTACAAACCCTGGAGGCTAGAAGATTGAAGACTACGTTCAAGTTATTTTCTTTTCTTTACTTTAATTCAGTTCATGTATGAATATTAAATTAGTTCTTAGAATGACAATGTCTAGGAGCTAATCTCTTTATTAGGGCTTTCCATTGAATCGCTTGAAACTCTATTTATGATTTAATGCATTAGTAGTGATTTCTTCTTCAATTCGTTAAGATCTATTCAGTAATGGTTTGAATGTTTGATAATTACTTGATCACTAATTGTCATAATCTATATGATTTCGAATCGAGATCCAAGAGGGTATATTTGGATATGGTGTAATTGAATAGACATAAGTTAAAATCGCAGACGAAAGTACTCCGATACTTGTGTAGTAATTTATGTTATTGTTCTTAATCCTCCTGTATGGTAAAACCTATCATAGAAATATATAAGGTTTCTGCATAAGGTTGAGCTCGTCGATTAGACTTCGAGATTTTTTTAAAAACAAGTGGGACCAAAGCTGATATGGCCGCATATGCATTTTTCCAAAGGAACCAGATCAACCTGTAGTTCGCCCTGAAAAGAGAGGAGAATGAGATTTTCAAAAGGTGGGACTGAGGCCGATATGACCGCCTATGTATCCCGCCGAGGGAATCATGTCACGCGTAGTTCGCCGGTGACAGAGAATAAGGAGATTCTTAAGAGATGGAAAATTAGGATTTTTCTTAAAAGGTGGGACCGAGGCCGAAATGGCCGCCTACGTATCCCGCCATAGGAATCAGGTCACACGTAGTTCCGATGTGTGATGAAATTTTAAGAAAATTACTGTTTGGGATATGGGCATTCCGCGTATCGCCCCGATAACGCAAGGAATAATGCAACCCCAGAAAACTAAGCTAGTATAGCTCGTAATTAATGCTAAGCGAATGCACAAAGTTGAAGTAGCAAAATATTGTACTAAAGTGCACATAGCTGAAAGCAACAAACATTAAAATAGCAAGCAGACTATATAGATATTGAATGCGCGTCTTAGCATGTTTGGGACCTCTTTTATGCAAGAGGTGGACCTAAACGCCAAATATGCGAGATTATGATAAATAGGTCCAAGCCGTTAAACTGTTGCTTTGTAGGAAATGACGACCAAATGACGGTGCATTTTCCAATTTCGGCATGTCCAGATTAGGCTTGGATCCGTCTATCATCATCACACTATACATAGTATGCTGATTTGGTCGTTGGGTTGCGATACCCGTCGACATTTTTTGGTATTTTCCTAATTGTTGAGACGATACCAATGATCGACCCACCTAAGGTAAAAACATGCATGACTTAAAAATAAATGGTGGTATAGCTCTACCTTAAGTTTTCTAAGATTTGACTTTCTAGACGCAAAGTTCCTGAGCGAACTGCTCGAGTGAGAAGGCTACGCGGCCACTGGTTGGACCGGATTCTCCGCGCAAAACGCCAACTCTTTTAAATTTTGGTATTTGAAAGATATTTGCTGGTGCGCAAAGCACACCTCGTGTGTAGTGTGTGATAGTGTGAATTTTCCGTAAGGAAAGAAATATGAGCGGAATGACAGTTTAAGAAAATCATTAACATATAGCAATTAAGACAACATGCAAATATTCTTATGTAAAGAAGAACAATTTAGGCAAAGGTAAAAATAAAAGCAAATAAGTATAAAAACACAAAATGAAGCAATTTAAGAAAATGAAGAAAAATAAAGCACGGTAATTAACTTAAGTCTGTTATGGTTAAGAACCTAGTCATCCCCAGTGGAGTCGACATGTTGTCACACCCCATTTTAACCGGAGTCGAAATGGTGTACGACATATGGGTGATCCTGGCATTGAATCACTGTTTTAAGGAGTCGCCACCTAATTATTATAGTGAACTAGGACACTTTTAAATGTAGCATAAAATGCTACAAATGATCTCCATTTAATGGTCTGCGAAACTTATGAGATTTCAGGTAAGGGTACTTTATTATCCTAAAGGGAAGAGATTAGACATCCTCTAAAATCTGCTAACTTGCGGTTATCCGGTCAAACTTAGGTTAATATTATTGTGCTAACATGCATTCTACAATTATTAAGCTAACTAAGAGGATATTTAAGCTAGGCATGCATATATTTAAATAAGATATATATTTAACAAGATTGTAGTGAAAGCAAAAATCATATAAAGAGGGAGTGAAGAGAACTTACCGGTATTTCGCTTTTATTTTTTTTCCTTTTTTGCGCAGGCTTTAACTTTGGGATGCGTCTCCAGGTACCTACAAAATACTTAGTAAACGAGTTAGTAAAATAATAAATAAATGTGAGTAAAACCTTCGGATCCGTAAAAAACAATAGGAGTTTTAATCACGGAAGGCTCAGATCTATTTTTTTTGTAAAGGGACATCTCAAACAAGTCATGGATGTGACCTAGTGACTTGTCAGTCAATCTAATCGCCCCCAAGCATGTTGGTATCTGGTATACATGTGAAAAATCCATAAGTGTCATCATTGCCCTTTTCCGAAGGAAAGCAAACCGATGGACAACCTTTCCAGGAGGGTCATGTAGTATTATATTCAGATCAGAATAACCAAAACCGAAGGGACGCGATCTCAATTTCAATTTCATTGGCCTAAGTGTAGTATCTTATTCATATCAGTAAATAACCAAAGTATTAAAACGGTTTCTTATCAGAATGTATTTATCAAGTGTAGCATATGTTCTCTTTAAATAAGCAGCAACAAACCAGAGAGCATTTTGAGCATAATGATGACTCAATCAACATGCATAGTGACCAGTGTTTTGCCTCAAAAGAGCACGCCAATTTAAGGTGCATCGACTGTTCTTATGACAGTTCATATGGAGTGAAACAAGAGTTCAAAAATTCGAGATGTAGCAATTATTCTTATAACAAGGCAATATGTTAATCAAAACAGCAGTAGTGAACATTAAAATGTAGCAGCAGTGGGCATTAAGACAGAGCAGCAGTGGGCATTAAAATGTATCAACGGTGGGCATTAAAATGCAGCAGCAGTAGGCATTAAAACAGAGCAGCAATGGGAAAAAAATGCGGCGATGGGCATTAAAATGCGATGGCGGGGCATTAAAGCGAGCGGCGATGGGCAAAAAACGAGGTAGTATCTATTCATTTTTGAGACGATGGCAAAGATTTGTTCCACTGGAAACCAACAGGTTTTGTTTCAAAAATGCCTCAAGGTGCAGATCATTTCTCACAGTACCACATTTTTTAGAACCACACAAGTACAAGATATCCCAAAGTTCATCAGTAGCTCATTCCATCATTTTAGGATTGGAGAAATCCCCCAAGTCATACAAGGAAGTAAAATGATGAAAGATGAGTATCAAGAAATGTATATATCTTCACAAACTAACAGCTTTTAAAGAAATACTTAGTGGTTAATTATCTGAAGTAGTTATAAGGGGGCAGAGACATCAGATCACTTAGCCTTTTAAGAGAATATAAACTTAAAGACTCATAATTAGACTAGACCTCACTTTAGAAAGACAAGAAAGCAAAGGGGCTACCACCATCCATATTCCGACGCCGCGACAAGATCCAAATGTTTCTAGAACGTTAGGCATGGCAGACTATCGGAGGAGGCTAAACCAAATCCAAATACTGCCTTGGCTTATAGCCGGTAAAGAAATGCATGAAACAAAGATTCAAGTGATGAAATCATCTAAGGAGAAAAAGAAAATTAACATGTTAAAATTGTGAGCCCAAATGAGTGACATAATATCATTTAGAGGACTTAACATGCTAACATAGAGGGATTTTGGACCAGTATGTAAGTAATATACATGACTGGTCAATATGTATACAAATAAAGCTCATATGAAAGTGTTTAAACATGAGCCATAGAAGAATGACCAAATAGGAACCTCAATAACATCAAGATAAGGGACAGTGCTAGATATGCAGATAAAGGGGATAAACAGGGAGAAGATGCAAAACAATTAATAGGAATCATGCAGATGGTAACAGATTAACAACACATATCAACATATCCAATCCTAGACCTTAGATAATAACAAGTTGACAACTTGTTTAACATGTAGATAACTTGAGAATATATGGTTTTCAGCCTAAAAATGTATATAACCTATTAAAGGGAATAAATATTTTTATCCACACCAGGAGTTTATCCAAATCATTTCCATATTGCATATTGGGCAGGATAACATTCAGGAGATATATGGACAAACAGAAATAGACTAAATAGCCAATTAGACACCAAACCTTAAATATGCAGGACTGTTAGTAGACAGGTACACATTAAAGCACTTAACCACATGATTCATAGTAAACAGGCACACACAAATATGACCCTATATATTACATAGACGATTACTTTAACTTAGACTGTATTTTAGATGGCATAAGAGGAGGAGACTCAGTATGTAGCCTCTTCACGATCTAAGATGAGCACAAGATTCCAAACTCAACATAAACGTTAAATATACACACAGACCATATGATTCATGTAATATTTTTAGACTAACCTTTAAATGTGCAAGAAAGTGAACTTACAAATGGCCATTGATCGACACAAAGGCATAGACTACATAATCAGCAACTCTTACCCAACCCAAGCTGAGTATTAAGTTAATTAACCCAATATACATGTGGTTTAAACAAGTTCCCGACTTAACATAAAATCATTTTAGCTTAACTACACATAACAGTCAGCAAATAGTGGATAAATCCCACCTGAACAACACGACACCAGACTGCGAGCAGCCCAGATGCAAATTGTACAACTTTAAGGAGTTTCACATGTTTAAATAATCATACTAGTAAACATGAATAAACATTTTACTTAACCAAACATGTTCAAAAACAAGTTTAGCAAATTCAAATAACCAACTAACATGTCTAATAACTTAAAATGAATCTAATAATGGTCAATCGCATAAACACTTCATATTTAGCAAGTTAAACATGAAATTAAAAGGGAAACATGTTTACCTTCTCCGGGTAGCGAACCGAGGCATCGTCTCGACTCGTCGATTCCACTCGGAGAAATTATATATGCGACTGAAGAGAAGCAAAGCTCGAGTGTTTTCGGCTTATGCTGAACCAATACTTAGGGTAAAAAAAAGTTTTTTGAGGTTGATTTCGAAAAGGACATCTTTTCCGACTTTAAGTTTCTAAGAAAAATATATGAGTTTGTTCTCAATTCTAAAACCAGATTCCCATTTTTTTTCTTTCTCTTTTGGTGGAGAAATAAGAGGTGTTTTCAAACTCAATCTCCTCAAAATCGGATCCTCCTTTTATGAAGGATGAAGAGGGGTTTTTATAGGTGAACTATGGGATTTGAATTTTGAATTAAAGCTGAAATTCAATCTGATTTTGGACAATTTCTTAGTTCAAAAGAGGTGTGGGTTGTGTCAGGGGTGTGGGTGAAGTGAAATGTGTTGTTTGGGACAGAGATATGGGTATGAGATATGGCAATGGTTACAGGGCATAGACGAGATGAGATTGCGAGTCGTTGGGGGTTCTGGTTTTGAGTTGGAGATGATGATTTAATTGAGATGGATGGTGTTGGGCTCGGGTATTGGGCTTGTGTTTGAGCTGAGAGATGGGAAAATGTTGGGTTGCTGATGTTGGGGAATGAATGGGATGATTTAAAGGGATGGGACTTAGGTAGAAAATTAAGGGTAGTAATTTAGATGTATTTCATTAAAAGAAAAAATGGGTTGGGGGATCTAATATGATAGATAATAATCGAAGGTGAGGGACAAAATTGGGTGTCAACATGTTCAACTCTGAGATCATGCATAAATAAACACACATGTTGTACGACATATGTATTATCAGGTCGCATGAATGTAAGATACTGAAGGGCGTCTGCAAGACTACGATAGCGGGTCAGATCCTCATAGGAAGAGCCAGCTGCAACACCCAACTTGAGTTTAGTATCAACAAGAGTAGAAGTGGACTTACATGATGACATCCCATCCCTCTCAATGATATCTGCTGCATACTTCCTCTGTGATAAGAATAATTCACCTGCATGACGAGTAACAATAATCCCCAAGAAATAACTCAATGGACCCAAGTCCTTCATGGTAAACTCAGAACTGAGCATTATCATGATAGACTTTCGCAAAGCATCAGAAGAGGCAGTCAAGATAATATCATCCACATATAATAGTATATAAGTCATCGAAGAACCGCGACGATATATGAATAATGAATTATCAGACCTGCTGTGGGAAAAACCCATAGTCAAAACATAATCAGCAAACATCTTATACCAAGCTCGTGAAGACTGCTTAAGCCCATACAATGACTTCTTCAACAAACAAACATGATTAGGATATCTAGTATCCCTAAACCCCAAGGGTTGATGCATATATACTGTCTTCTTGAGATCACCATGTAGGAAAGCATTTTTCACATCTAGGTGATGAATGAGCCATGATTTTGACAGAGACAAGCTGAGTACAATGCGAATGGTAGCCGGCTTGACCACTGGGCTAAATGTTTCACCACAATCTACATCAATCTGCTGAGTCTTACCATTACCTATAAGACGAGCCTTATGTCTTGCAAATGAACCATCAGAATTTTCCTTATGAGTAAAAATCCACATAGACCGAATAATATTAACACCAGATGGACGGGGTACCAACTCCCACGTCTTATTATCAATAAGAGCATTATATTCATCGGTTATGGTAATTTTCCAATTAGGATCATTTAAGGCAGACACAGAATTACGGGGTAAGGGTGATTTAAGAACATTAAAATTCAAATTAAAATGTCTTTTTGATTTAAAAATACCTCGTTGACTGCGAGTGATTGAACCATGACTCTGGGCTGGATTTGGTGAATTTTGGAAATTATGAGAATTTTCGGAAATTTCCATTGAAGGTGTCGCGACGTCGTGGTCTAGGGACGCGACGCCTGATGAACTGCAGAGCTCTCTGAAGTTTTGGCGCTGTGGCGCCTCCCCAAAGGGCATGGCGTTGGCAGCGATTGAATTTGACTGCTTTGGAAGGCAAGCGCGCGCGCGCCTAAGGGCGGCGGCGTATTTTACGAAGAATCTGAAAAATGATGGAGAACATGGGTGGAGATATCATCATCCAAAAAATCATAAGAACTAGACACGAGTTTTTCTACTTTAGAAAATGGAAATTGGGATTCATCAAAGAGAACATGACGACTAATGATGATTCGTTTAGAAGACAAATCAAATCATTTATAAGCACGGTGATTTGACGGATAATCGAAAAACACACACGGGGTAGAACGTGCCTGAAGTTTGTTGATTTTGGTGGATGGAAAAAGTGGATAACATAAGTATCCAAAGACCCTTAGATGAGACTATGACGGAGTCTTATTGTATAAAACCTGAAGTTGGGAATAATATGTTAAACATTTAGAGGGAAGAATATTAAGTAGATTTGTAGCCATTTGCAGAGCATGGTGCCGAAACAATGGATAGACGGAAGAATGAACCAATAAGGTGCGGATAATGTTATTAATGGTATGAATTTTTCGTTCAGCTTTCCCATTTTGTGAAGACGTATGAGGACAAGAAAAATGAAAAGTTATCCCATTTTTAGCACACAACTCCCTAAACTCCCCATTGTCATATTCTTTGTCATTATCACATTGAATGTTCTTTATTTTCCGTTCGAATTGAGTTCTTATAAAAACTCTAAATTTGACGAAGATGGAAAAAACTTGGGTTTTTTTCACAATTGGAAACATCCATAAAAATTTAGAATAGTCATTCAAGAATAAAACATAATATCGATGACCTATAGAATTGAGAACTGGAGATGTCCACAAATCACTGTGAATAATATCAAATGACATTTGGAGTACTATGTGTACCCTTACAAGAAATAAACTTATTTTTATCTAAAATAGATAAAATTGACGACCCTAGATGACCTAGACGAGCATGCCACAATGAAGGATCAAGAGCTGTAAAAGTGGATGGCATAGCTTGACGCGAGATGCTGAGACTCGGTGTGATTGGATAAATATCCTCCCTACTGTCACACCTCTTGAGAGGACTCCCCGTCTTGAAATCCTTCACAGAAAACCCAAATGGATCAAAATCAATAGAAACAAAATTATCAGTGGTGAATTTACAGACATACACCAAATTTTTAATTAGTTTCGGGGCATGAATGTTATTTTTCAAGACAAGTAGTGGATGAGGAGGGGACAAAGTTTTATTACCATAACCCTTAATTGGAGTAGAGTTGTCATTACCAACAATTATACCATGATTATTGCTCAAATTGGAATAAGACGAGAGAGTACCTTGATCAGATGTCATATGTGTAGTGGCGTCTGTGTCTATGTACCAATCAGGGTCCGGTTGAGTCAAGCCAATCGTGTGCATCGCGACTTCAATGTCGGTTTGTGTGGGTCCTGTTGCGTGATGAGCCTGAGGGGGATGAGGCCCAAGTATTCCGGACTGCTGCCCTGGCCCATAAGCTGGTCTGAAACCCTGAGCCTGATCCGAGAACTGTCCCTGAAAAGAGAAGGGCCGCGGCGCTGGCCATTGCTGGGACCCACTGCCATCGTCCAGGGGTCCACTGTGAGCCCCCGAAATGCTGATGCTGCTGACTGCCCGTGGTGGCTGACCCGCCACCATTCCAGTTACCGCCACGATTTTGCTATTATTCTTTCTATTTTGGCCCTTCATACCACCATCGTTGTTGTGATTTTGGGTCACGTTGCCATGATTGGAAGGGGGAAAATTTGAAGCAGTAATCATGACGATGGGGCTTGCTCCGATCGATGCCCTTTTAGCCAAACCCACTTCTTCCAAAGTGAGCATGGAGAAGGCTTGATAGAACTCCGACAGGGGGTTACTTTGACGAATAATCGAAGCAACCCCTGTATAGGCCTCGGATGGACCGACAACCATCTGAAGAACCAGACGACTATTAGAAACAAGAGAACCCACGTTGCGAAGTTGGTCCGCCAAGTCCTTGAGGCGTTTGCAATAAGAAGAAACGTTTGGAAAATTTGTCATAGCAACTTGAGAAAATTCCTGCTCAAGGATAACAATGCGAGAATGACTGTTATCTTGGAAGATGTCACACAATCGATTCCACACCGCCATAGATATGGAGTTGGGTTCCATAATCGTCTGTAAACGATCCAAGGAGATAGTAACATAAATCCACTGGAGAACCTTTAGCATCAAGCATGACCCATAATTTTGGATCTGCTGCTTTGGTGGGCACAACCGTTGTAGACGTAGACATCATATCACCCTCGTAGGAGTAGTGAGAAAGATGATGTGGTGAAGAACTTTATGTGTCATAACATGAATCTTGAATAATTCTGCCCACGTCCCATATTGGACATTCTCTAGATCAAGAACAATAGGAAGAACGCTCTTGATGTTAGAAACGGTGAGGGCAGGATGAAAAGTGTTCTTATCAGTCATGGTGAATAGAACAAACTTTGGACAAGATTTGTAAGAGGGGGTCTCGGATTTTCAGAGAAACCGAGGGGGGTATTTGTCACGGTATTTTGAGACAGAATTGAGAAGCGGAAGCAAGGAAAAGAACCTAGACTCTTGATACCATGAAAGAATTAATCCCTTGATTATTCTTATTTTACATAGGAAAATCATTTTCCTATTCTACCTCTAAATCCCTATTCTATTTAGAGATTAACTTTACAATTATGGTAATATTACACTATTAATTAAGGTACAACACTAAGTCTAATATTTATAAAATATACCTTAAATACTACATAAGTATCGGGGTACTTTCGTCCACGATTTTAACCTATGTCTAAACAACTACAGCATATTCATCGGGGTACTTTCGTCCACGATTTTAACCTATGTCTAAACAACTATAGCATATTCAAATCTCCTCTCTCGGATCTCGATTCGAAATCATATAAGTTATGACAATTAATGGTCAGTTAATTATCAACCAATCAAAACAATATTGAATAGATCTTAATATTTTGAAGAAGAAATCAATAACTATGCATTAACAGTATGAAAGAGTTTCAAGCGATTCGATGGAAAACCCTAATAAAGAGATTAGCTCCTAGACATTGTCATGCTAAGAACTAATACAAAATCCAACATAAACTGAAGTAGAAATAAAGGAAGAAAAAGAACTTGAACAAGAGTAGTTTCCAATATTTTGTCTTGCCTCCTCCTTTGCCTACACAAAGTATGATTTGAATAATGACAGAATTTAGGGTTTTTATATCTGAGGAAAACTGCATTTCGGACCCTTTTATCCTTCTGAAAAATTGACCTTTTCTCGGAAATACGCGTCGGCACCGCGACGCTGCTGCCAGGCGTCGTGGCCCTAAATCAGTTTCGAAATCGCTGGGCTCACTGGAATTCACGCGCAGCGGCGCCTACGATGGAAAATTCAGTTTCGACTTTCTGGAAATTTTACGCCTCGGTCCTAATTCACTTGGCCTCAGTGCTTCGAGCACCACGACACTTCCTTGCCTAGCGCCGCGGTCCTGGCCTCATTTCGTCCCTTTTTCGCCTGATTTCTTATATTCTTCTCGGGACCTCTTAGGCTTCATTTCTTGGGCTGTGCTTGTGCAATTTCATCCTCAATTCTGTATTTTCTCCTTTTGAACCGTTGTGACTCAAAAGACAAAAAAACAACCCTAATACTATACTAAACATAAACGAAAAGAGGAAAATACTTAACTAAAAAGGACTCAAAAGAGTGTATAAAATATACTCAACAAACACCCTCAAACTTATACTTTACTCGCCCTCGAGTAAAGCACTAAACAAAAACAAAAACAAAACAAAATCAAATAAAATACTCAATTAAATGGATCAAGTAGCTATAACAATGCTTCCTCAAAATCATGGATGAAAACTGGGAAAATATGTTAGAACATACATAGCATGAATATTTAGCAATCTAGAATTTCAAGTTAAATATTTCGCAAATTCACTTAGATCTTAATCTCTGAAAATACAAACACCTAACCTATGCATGTCAATTTCATTCCATCTTTCCCAAAATTTTATAGACCTGTTTACTTGTTATTCTCCACTAATCATAGACATACACTTTAGAGATCATCAGGACTTTCAAGGGTTGTAATGTAGGCTTAGGCCGGGGTAGGTAAAAATAGGCATTTAGGCTCAAATTACGTACCATAAGCATTTTTTCATTTAACTCATTTTTCCTTCTTTCTGATTTTCTTTTTAATCTCATACCTATTTTCCCCCTCTTTTCTTTTGAGAGAATGAGATATATTATAAATAACAAGCACCCCCAAACTTAGGCTTTTGCATATTTTTCATTGGGGTGCATCAACTTTTTCATATCTTTTTATTTCTTTTTCAACACTTCTTATTCCAATACTTTTTCATTATTACTTATGACACAACATAAGAATCATAGGGTGTCAAACAAAGATATTATTTAGGCTCAAAGGGACTGACTAGTGATACAATGTTTGTCAGGGTAGGTAATGAATGATAAGAAGGGCTATCAAAGAATGCCTGAATCAATTCCCTAAACATGTATATCTTAACTATTAATAACAAGCAACCAGGTTTTCTAGACATTTTCAACCTTTCTTTCCATAATTGACAAAACATAGACTAAGCACAAATATCCCAAATAATTAGATGTCATGAATTTTTGACATATCTAACTTAAGCACACATATTTTTTGCTTTTAATTCCATTACATTATCCCAATTAATCCACTCAATATCTTCAGCAACTACAACATACATGATCCATAAAAGAAAAAAATTATGACTCACAAAACTATAAAACAAAAAGACAATAACAAACAACAAAGACTGAACAAAAAAGACTCAAAACAAAACACAAAACCTCCCCAAACCTAATCGACACATTGTCCCAATGTGTGAAGACTAAAAATAAAGGGACAACTTACAGACACAAAACAACGGTCATAACGGAGGTCTGGGCGGAAATTCTTGAAATTGCACAGCACTAGGGCTTTCTGAATTTTTGGCGCCGCGACCCTGCAGATTGGTATCGCGGCGTTGCTGCCAATTTTTCCCTTTTCCAGCGTTTTTGATCCTTTTTCTACTCAGGGTCAGTCCCTAGTCCCATCTGTCCTAAAAACATAAGACAAAAACCAAGAGCGTGAGACTGTTCAAGACAAAACAAAATAACTAAAACAAAAATAAAAATAACATAATTAAAAACATTGGGTTGCCTCCCAAGTAGCGTTGTCTTTAACGTCTTTTAGCCGGTCACAATTCTCTTACTCAATCAAGAGGGTATATTATCCCCTCCACATATCCATTTCAGTACCATTCTCTTCCTCCTTCTCTTTTTCTTCTTTACAGGGCTAAAGTCAGAAGAGTTCATTCTTTTTTCATCGTTTGTTGGTTCAGAAGTCTTACCATCAAGTTATGCACGCTGCTTTAATGTTACCTCACGAGCATCAGCACTTGTGAGGCTTTTCTCAGACACAACCTTATTAACTACCCCAATAGCAAAACATCTATCATAAACCTGTGGTTCAGTGGATGGTCTGAGAACTTTGAAGGTCATCTCCTCATCTTGAACTCTTAGCTTTAGCTCTTCCTTCTCGACATCAATAAGCGCCCTCTCTGTAGCTAGGAATGGTCTCCCAAGAATCATTGGCATATTCTCATCTTCCTCTATATCAAGGATGAGGAAATCAACAGGTAAGATAAATTTGCCAACTTTCACCAATACATCTTCAATTATTCCTCGGGGATGCACTATAGAGCGATCAGCTAACTGCAAGTTGACTGTAGTTGGTTTTGCTTCCCTTAAACCAAGTCTTTTAAACACAGAAAATGGCATCAGGTTAATACTTTCCCCCAAATCACACAAAGTCTGCTTGCATGTCATCTTCTCTATAGTGCAAGGTAAGGTGAAACTCCCTGAATCTTTCAACTTCGGGGGAAGTTTCTTCTGCAGAATAGCACTGCACTCCTCTGTCAGCACCACTGTCTCATAGTCTTCCAGCTTCCTCTTTTTAAAAAGGATGTCTTTCATAAACTTCACATATGCTGGCATTTGCTCCAAGGCTTCAATGAACGGGAGATTGATGTGCAACTTTTGAAGAGCTCCAAAAATTTCAAAAACTGCTTATCTAGAGACTTCTTCTGCAGTCTTTGAGGGTATGAAATTATGTCTGTATATTCCCTCATAATTGTTGGTGGAGCCTTATCTAGTATAGGGCGGTCATCAGTAACCCCCTCCTTTTCTGCATCAACTATCTTCTCCAACTCCTTCTCCTTTTCAACCATTGGTTGGGGTGCAACCTGCTCTAACTGTTTCCCACTCCTCAAGCTGATTGCTTGACACTGCTCTCTTGAGTTAATTACTGTGTTACTAGAGAGAGTCCATGGGGTCTGTCATTCAGCGTGTTTGCCAGCTTTCCCACATGTGTTTCCAAATTCCTGATGGATGACCTAGTCTCGGTCACGAATTGTTTAGTCTCTGCCATAAATTGTGTCTGGGAGTTGGCCAAGGTTGAAAGTGAGGACATGGTTTCTGCCATGAATTGATTCTGGGACTTGGCCAAGGTTAACAGTGCTGTTCTCACTTCATCTGGCTTCTCTTGTGGCTCTGGTGTGTTGAACTGTTGAGAGGAAGATGCTTGATTACGTCGTTGGTTACGATTTTAACCACAATCGAGATGCCTCTTGGTCATTCCTCTATGAAAAATTTGGATGATTTCTCCACCCCTGATTATATGTGTTGGATAATGCATTGTTGTAGGGCCTCTGAAAATTTCCAACTGCCTGAACCTGCTCCATAGGCACATTGTTTGGGTCCACTGTTGTGCACCTATCAAAAGTATGGGGACCCCCACAAATCTCACAGCTCACTGGTGTTTGAACAACTTTAACGGACATGGTACTCTGCTGCATCTGCTTTGTCAAAGTGGCAACATGCGCAGTCAATGCAGTGATAACATCTAACTCATGAATCCCAGCCACTTTCCTGTTGTTTGTAGCTCTCTCATCGACCCCCTGATGGTTATTTGTGGCCATGTCTTCTAGCAAATCATGTGTCTCATTGACACTCTTCTTCATAAACGTTCCTCCTGCTGCAGCATCAATAATGGTACGAGTCGTACCACACAACCCATTATAAAATATGTGAACTGAGCCTTGAACCATGTGCAAGATTGTTGGTTTGATTTCAAAATTGTTGGCTTCCACTGCGGGTAGCCTGATGCAAGTCTGCACCCTTGTAATTGTCGGTATTACATAGTCCCCTAAGCTCATCTCTGCAGGATGCGGGACTTGTCTCATCACAACCGGTAACTCATCATTCACCTCATTGTTGTTTTGCTGATTTTTCATTGCTAATGAATCATCAATTCTTTTATCTTTCCTGTTCTGTCAGCACAACCTTTCAATTTCAGGGTACAAAGGGATAGGAGTGTATGCTCTTCTCCTACTTCGCATAAACAAATTTCCTGAAATCAATCAAAAACAACAAACAGATCACGACAAAATGTTCTAAAATAAAAATAATGGAAAAAACAGGAAATAAAAACCAAATTAGAAATAAGAATAGATAATTCGATATTAACAGTACGCCGGTCCCCGACAACGACGCCAAAAAACTTATTACGATATTTCTCTATGCTTACACAAGTGTACGTATTATTCGAAAAGTGTTTATATAAATCATCTTCCTAGTTATACTTACATTGGGAACTAAATCAAAATGCAACATATATATTCGGCCTAGTAAACTAATAATCCAAATCTAGGCTAACTCTTGTATCAGACCCTTCTCAATCAGTGACGGATTTACACAAAGCAGGGTGGTGCACACCGCCAGAATTTTACAAAACGACGTTTTTTGTATATTGCCTCGCAAATTTTTATTTTTGCTACGCAAAAAATTATTACTTCATATGTTTGCACCACCAGATTTTGTTGCTTGGATCCGTCAAAATTCTCAATATTCAACATTTTAAATATTTGACATGCATTTTTTGTGGAAATAATATATCTGCAGGTAGTATTGGCACTTCATAGAAAAGTTTCATCCTCATTCTTCTTTTTCTCCTCCTCCTCCATTTCAAAAGTTTTGATCGCTATTGGTTAATAGAGATTCTATGGCCTGATTGCTATACGAGGTACTAAACATTTATACTACTCTTTTCGCTCTCAATATTTCAGTTATTGTATTATGATTCCCTATTAATTTTTATATGATTTAAGCTAATTTCAGACTAAAAATAAATTATTTAAAATTGAATTACTATGGATGAAATAAATGAGGTACCCACTAGTGAAATTAAACTATTAATTTCGAGCTGAAAAGGAATTAAGTTGAGGTACCATGTATATATGAAATGGATAAGCTATCATGAGTCAAAAGAACCGGAGGTATAATGAAATGATTAAATTATCAAAGTTCTTTCAGATAAAAATATTTTAAGTTTGGAACTGTCAAGTAAAATGACTAACTTCAGGAATTTTGTATTTTTAACTTCAAATTCCATACATAATTTTTTTTTTTTAAAATTCAATCCCTAGGTTTGAAGTTGATTATAAAATAACTAAACTTACACAATATTATGAACATCAGCTATACTTAAAATGGTGGTCCTCAAATCGGGTCATTTGCACTTTTTCCCTATTTGGGCTTGTCTTTAAAAAAAAATCCCCTCAAATGAAATTTATGCTATTGGGGCATAGTTTCTTTAAGGAATTTGACCTAACTTGTGTGGATTCTTTAAAAAATTTATGTTCCAATTAGACTTGTTCATCGAGTCGGAACCCGCACGATCCGATCAAAAACTAGGGTCAGGGTCAGCGTATTTCTGGCCCGTGAGCCACCTGACACGAAATAAAGGACCCGATCTTATGTAGAGTCGAGCCAAGATCAGAATTTTTGACCCTTCCGATCCGACCTCCGATCCGACGTTGACCCATCACTGTGCAAGCTTTGATTTGCCTTCGTGATTGGGTTCTTGCGAAAGGTATATTATTTATATATATATATATTTATCTTTTTAATATAATTTATATTATTTTCCTTTATTAATATTTATTTTTTACTTCTATAGGTGAAGGGACAAACGAAGAAGAATTGGTGCAACTTTAAATGGTCATAACTCTGTGTTCGGATGTCCGTTTTACCCAAATTGTTTTTGATTTCTCGTATTTTTTCGAGACGGATCCGGTCAAACAGCCGATAGGCGGTTTGGCGCAGCCGATTTCTGAAAAACGTCCGTCTTCCCAATCGATTTAACGTTTCCCCCAAATCGGTTTCTAATTTTCCCTTTTCTTTAGCAGAGATCTCACGATATACAATAGATTTCAACGTCCAAATTTCGTGGTAATGTAGGTGTGAATGTCAATTTCAGTGTTAGAAATTTAATTTTACAAATTAAAAAAACGACGGGTTCTCCCACCCTTCTAAATCCGTTATTTTGTTTAGTAGCGCGGGTCAGGGCCATCCCGTGACCCATAGGGTCCCCGAAGGGTCAGGTTCAGGATCGGGCAAACAGAAAAAAAATCACCTGACTTGACCCGGCCCGATCAACCCAAGCTTTGAACAGGTCTAGTCCCAATAAACATAAATTTCATTTGAGGGACAAAAATTAAAGACCAGCCAGCCCATTTGAATGAAAACCGTGCAATTAAATGCCTCAAATCGATTATTTGTGCACTTGGCCTACAAGAAATGTGGTTGAGGCCCATATGTCATATATATGCCATAGCTCAAAGCCCAAAGAGAAAGCCTATCATAAGGTGAGGCGTCAAAGGCGGTCCGATGTTGTGTATACTATGTTGCTTTCCCCTAAAAGAGCTACTTCCTTCATTTTGTATATCTTAAATTCATACTTTATTTAAAATTTTCAGAAACATTTTCCTTTTGCCTTTTATATTTCATTTTGGGTCGTTTTCAAAATTTCAAGAAAATGCAAGTAATACCCAGATGGCGTAACGCTTTGATCTTCAAGAATACACTTATTCAATCCACAAGAATTGTTGCTTCTACCCATTTGGCTTCTTTCCATTCTACCTCAATTTGCTCTGAAAAATGGAAAAACAAGTGGAATTCTGTGAGTTTTATTTGCTTATTTTTAGGCAATATGAGACACTAATGGATAAAGGTTTGATTCTTGATTGTTGTAGACTAGTAGCTGCAAAAATTATATATTTTTGTTGTTGTTGTAATAGCTGCATAACTATTTGTTTATTTCAATTGTTCTAGCTGAATAAATATATTTAAAGTAGCCTATTGAACTTGCTATAATGGGAGTATAATGTTAGACAAGAAGTAGGTTTTTATCTTTTTTCACCGTTAGTCATAATATTTAATGTTTGAAAGGAGCCTTGGAACGGGTAAAGTTATTGCTATGTGACCAAGAGGTCACAGATTCAAGCCGTGGAAATAACCTCTTACATAAATGCAGGGTAAGGCTGCGTACAATGGACCCTTGTGGTCCGACCTTCTCTGGATCCCGCGCATAGCGGGAGCTTAGTGCACCGGGCTGCCCAGACAAAACATTTAATGTAATTGAGGAAAGAAAGAAGATATACATGTTTTAAGTTGTGAAAAGGGATTAACTTGTTGGTTTCTTGATTATTTTGTTGGAAATTGTTTTCTTTTTGTTAGCCCAATGATTGATGAATTGCTATATCAAAAATGATTAATTTGCAATAGGTTCAGTCATTTAGATCTTGTCCCTGTCCCTTGATTGGAAGAAGGATTTATTTACAAATTTGTGCAATTCTATATGGGGTTCAATAGTATATACATATTGCAAAAGAGGTGCTTGAGGGTTATTTAGTTTAGCTTCTCTGCATTTTATGCTTATCATAAAATTATGTGACTAAGTGAGATGTCAGGGCGAGTAATTTCCTTCTGTCAGATCTTTCGCATAAAGTGTGATTCATGCTTATATATTTTCATTTGCAAAAGACAGTAACTTTTTCAGTCCGTGTGTCCTGTATGTGTACAATATTGTTTTCCATTTTTATTTAGATAACCTATATTCAGAAGTTTTGAGAGCGCAAAAGCTTTTATATCTTAACAGGTTTAGAGCTAGGAAATGAGAAATTAAACAGTCTTATTTGCATGTGAAGGCATCCTAAGACGACTAGGTCCTGAATTGTAGGACAACAAACTCAATTGCTAAGTACTAGGTTCTGAGTTTAATTCTTGTACATATTTAGTGGATTTCTTAACAAGTTGATTTTCTTAAAGCCTAAATCCTCCCCTGCACTTAGCTATTAAATCTCTACCAAGTTGGCTCTAGTTGATTTTCTTATAGATAAAACTGTCTGGTTCTATTCCTTGCACCAACAGACAAGCCCCTCTACGTGCGAGCAAAGATATGAGGTCTAAGCATCTGCATAAAATGTATATCATCCACAAATTTAGAACTACTTTTATGGTATTCCAGAATATTCTCTGTATACTACAAAGTAAGAGGCTTTGGGGATGGTCTCTGAATCTGCCTATGTGTCTTCTCTTAAGTCAACAAGGCTTATGTTGTCAATTTATCATGGTCTAGACAATCTGATCCTTTTGGTTAATAGCAACTCTTCAGCCATCAGTCCCTTTATTGGTGCAAAAAAGGTCCGTTATAAACACATTGGGGCTTGGTCATTATGTTCTTTTGATTTCTTCCAGTAGTGATGAATTTTCGAAGGACACTGAATGATTTCACCTCACCTTAGTCACTAGAATTGCTCAGGCAATAATGCATAGCATAGATATACTCAGCCCCTCTCGTTGTTTCCAATAAGACAACTTGAAATGGAGAATTGGTGCCCGCTCATCATGCTCTTCTTGAATTAAATGTGCTACATGCTTTTGATTCAGAAAGGAGATAAGAATTGGAGTTCTGATGTCCAATTTAAAACATCTAATTGGGGCTCCATGAAATTGTTACCTTGCTAGGCTGGTTTTAGAAAAATCTGCTTAAAATTCCACCAAGAATGGAGTATACTTCTTCCTTCTCTATTTTTCCTTGAGTTTGTGGGGAAAGAGGTGGTTTTGTTCTGCGTATGTTCTGTGTATGCTCCCCTGTCACCCCAAAAAAAGTTCCGATGCTCTCGTTCATCGAGACTGGTAAAAGTAAGGACTTTATTGTGTTTCTGCACTCAGTTTTAGCATTCTCTTCTCATGTATTTCCATGCTCGTTACTTTAAAGTTCAAGCAATGTCTTCTACAATACAATTGCATTTGTGACTTTCATAATTGTTCCTGCAGGAATTTAGAGGAAGTCAGCCGCCAACTAAGGTAAATATCTTAACCAGTTCCCAGTATTATAGTGAGTGAAATTTCCCAGGATTAGAGATATCCTCGTGAGTTTTTTCTCTGGTCAGTTATGTGTTCTTTTTCGTTCCATGTAATATATCTATTAATTTCTTTTGTCTTCCTCTCTTTCTTATATCATCTAAACATTTCCTTAAATTTTCAGGATTATATCAGATATGCAACACGTCAAAAGCGTGCTGACTCAAAAAAAGCATTGAAAAATCTTCTTTTCTATGGGGCATCTGGAAACTCTTTTGAGGTAAATATAACTTTTTTTCCTTTCATAGATGAGGTAAATCTTAATCTGTGTCATAACAAATCAACCATTACTGTATTTGACTTAGTTTCTCTTTCTTGTTATGGAGTGACATAAAGAGCTTTTCATTTGAAATAAGTTCTTTGGATTAGTTTGTTTCCTGAATTATTTTCCGGTGTTTGGTTGGACATAAGGTAGGTGACCTGAGGCAACAATAAAAGTGGTACGGGGTTTCATTCCGGTAATCGTTTGAGTATTAAAGGTTGACAGTAATATTTACTTGGTAGTTGAAGTAAGTGATATGAAGTAAAAGTTGAAATCTTTGCATATGGGACGACTTACACTCTCATTTTCCCCTTTTGGTGTATGCTATTTTTGTGCCGAAAAACATTTTTAGCATATGAAAATAACCAAACACCACAAATTTATCTATGTTAGAATAGGAATAGGAATAGAATTTGTATATAGTATCCTACATGGAAAATGATTGAGTTGTAGTGTCTATAAATAGGGCTCAATGTAATAATGTAGATACACAATTCAATAATGATATTTTCTCACATGGTATCAGAGCCATAATAGAATATTATCACCGAAACAAAAAAAAATCCGACGTGAATAGTGTTTCCGGCAAAAAAAGTTCCCTCAACCATACAAATTTCTTCAACATTCGGTCACTTTTTATTTTTCCGGCGTCTTTTTCAACAACAACAAAATAAAGAACATTCAGTCATGTCGTGCAATTCCGACCTCAACCATATTATTTTCTTCAAGATACGCACTTTTTATTTCTCCGGTGATCTTTCTAGCGAGATATGAGATTTCAGATCTAGTTCTTTTGTTTTTTGTGAGATTTAGCATATATTAGATCTGATAATAGTGATTTCAGATCTTATCTTCCGGTTCTCAGATCTTTTTTTTCCAAGCTACTGTCCATCTGATTTCAGATCTCATTCCACTGCTGGTAGATTTCAGATTTTATAAGATGTCTTTCGGATCTGATAATTTTAGCTCAAAAATACGGGAATTGGAATTTCAAAATTCTTAACAAGGAGATCAGAAATTCGAACATCTCAGTCTACGAAGGATCGAAGAGGCCGTTTTGAAAGATCTCGACCAAAGTGTAGTTATTGTAAGGCTTGGACACACTCGTGAAGTGTGCAGATCTCGATCTAAGTATAGTTATTGTAATAGGTTTGGACACACTCGTGAAATATGTTATTCTCTGCATGGTCAACCACCCAAAAATGCTCATGTTGTTCAAACTGTAACAGGTTTATTTATCCGAAGAAGAATATAATGAGTACCTTCAGTATCGAGCACGTAAGCAGACATCTCCACAAGTAGCCTCAGTCGCACAATCTAATACCGCTGGATCATGTGTTGTAGACTTTGGTGCTTCTGATCATATATTCCTAATGATAAATTACTTTTGTCGGATATTGATTATTCATCGTTTCTTTCCGCTATTACTTTAGCCAATGGGATCCAAACAAAAGCAAAAGAAGTTGGTCAAGCTAAACCCATATCCTCTGTCGCTCTAAATTGTGTTCTCTATGTCCCTGGTTGTCCTTTTAATCTTGCAACGGTCAGTCGCTTGACTCGTACCTTAAATTATGTCATACTATTTTTTGATGATTCATTTATTATGCAGTAACGCAGTACAGGACAGACGATTGACGTAGAATATGAATCACAAGGCCTCTACTACCTTACCTATACTCCTAATTCCTCCGTAACAAGTCTGGCTACGGATCCTCTAGACTTAATCCATAAACGATTGGGATATCCGAGTCTGTACAAGCTACAAATGATGGTGCCTAGTTTGTCTAGTCTGTCCAAATTAGACTGTGAGTCGTGTCAACTTGGGAAACACACTCGCACTACCTTTTCACGTAGTGCTAAGAGTCGTGCATAGTCTATTTTTTCATTAGTTCATTCTGATTAGTTTAAGCCGTGGAAACGGTCTCTTGCAGAAATGCAAGGTAAGACTACGTACAATAGACCTTTGTGTTCCAGCCCTTCTCCGGATCCCGCGCATAACGGGAGCTTAGTGCATCGGGCTGCCCTTCATTCTGATATTTGGGGTCCTAGTAGAGTCAGTTCACCCTTAGGATTTTGTTATTTTGTTAGTTTCATTGACGATTTTTCTAGATGTACTTGGCTATTCTGATGAAAGATTGTTACGAGTTATTCTCTATATTCAAGAATTTTTGTGCTAAAATACAATCAATTTGGTATTTTGATTTACTTTTCGTAGTGATAATGCCTTAGAATACAAATCCTCCCAGTTTCAGCAGTTTATGACTCACCAAGGAATCATT